>OU026153.1:210716675-211966675 GCA_907269105.1 Volucella inanis
TACCACGTGAAACACTCTTTTACAAGCTTTCCAAAATCGGTGTAACAAGTAAAATTATTCGAGTCCTGAGAGCCTTGTGTGAGAATAATATTGCATATGTATGGAATGAAGACTTAATTTCTGAAGAGTTCAAAACTTCAATGGGTGTTAAACAAGGCTGTATTTTAAGTGCTCTGCTTTTTATATTATACATCAATGATATAACAGATGACGTCAAAGGTGGAATAAGATTCAACGGTGTATCAATTCCTGCGCTGATGTATGCTGATGTATAGTCATTCTGGGTGACACAACCCAAGGTATGCAGTTAATGATAAACAGGCTTAATGCTTTCTGTAAAAGTTGGAATCTCACTGTAAATCTTGATAAATCAAAAATGATGATATTCAGATATGCAGGAGGACGCTCCTCACACTTGGAAAAGTGGAAGTTAGACGTCGAAGAGATTGAGGTAGTATCCAGATACAGATACCTAGGTGTCCTTATATCGTCCTCCTTAAATTTCAAACCACACTTTAAGGAAAAATTAACTGTTGCTAAAAGAGCTATCTGTTCGATTTGGGAACGTTGCTTCAAAAATAAATATGTATCGCTAAATGCAAAACAAACTTTGTTCCACTCAACCGCAGCGTCGATAATGCTTTACGGAGCTCAGGTATGGGGTTACAAAGGCCACGATGCTGTGGAAAAATTTCTTCGTTACTTTTTGAAGAAGATTTTCCGATTACCAAAAAATACCCAACTATATGCTACATCTTGAAACGGGAACTTCTCCTTTGCTCTTGTATACGCTCAAAATGCACTTCAACTATATCCTAAAAATACTAGAAATGAATGCATGCAGAATACTAAACGTAGTTTTAAGAAGCATAATTAGAACAAACGGAGGCATTCAAGTGAACGAGCATCCTCATCTTTTAAGAGAAAAATTTAACTTGGTTTTGGAGAATTTTGGCAGACATATATATGACCAATATGTCGAAGAAGCTGAATCGTCACTGTTTAGGAGCTATTACAGCAAACTAAACCATTTTCTAAATGAATAAAAAATACTTCCTAGATAGTTACGCAGTTGACAAAATAAGTACTATTTTCAAGCTGAGAGGGGAACTCGTTCAACTAAACTTTATACCCCATAGACCAGATTAACCAATACTTTGTGACCTCTGCAACATGAAGAAGCAAGAAGACATCTTACATTTTCTTGGTGTTTGTCCGATTTTAAAAGAATTTCGACTATCAATGTTCGGAAAACGGATGGAAAGTCTTATATGATTACCCAGTAGCAGCACTTTGTTATAGAAAGCGTATCATACATGGAGATTTTTAATGTAAAACTTAAGTATGTATTTTGTCAACCTGGTAGACGGCCACAGGCCAAACCATTAAAGACTTAGGTTGATCGTTACATTGTAAAACATTTATTGAAAATAAAAGTCAACTAACTAACTAATAACAAAAAATATAAAATAATAATTCTAATTCTAAAAGGTTGCCAAAGAAGACAAGAGCTGCTCACGAGCTCTACGAGCAAAAAAGACGGGAGGAACATCGGATCCTCTGAAAGAAAAAAGAAGAACACGAGAAACGTATGATCGAAGAAATTGAGACATGCTACTCCAGGAACAATGTACGGAAGTTTTACAAAAAGGTGAAAAGAACGTGCCAGGAGAGAAAATCCCATACAGAAACCTGTAGAGATAATGAGGGAAACCTTATAGTAGAATCGCAGTCGGTGCTGAGAATGTGGAAAAATTACTTCTGCAGACTCTATAATGGTGACGAAGATCAGAACGTACCACTCAATATAGACGATGATAGACAAAAAACTACGGTCCACCTGACCAAATCGAAGTACGGATAGCAATATCCAAGCTAAAGAACTTTTTAGAGCAACTAGAGATGACTTGGTAGAGAGCATGCATCAACTCATTTCCAAAACTTGGTCAGATGAATGCATGCCTAATGAATGGAATCTCAGCATCATTTGCCCTGTCCACAAGAAAGGAGATCCCTTCAACTGCGCCAACTACAGAGGTATCAGTCTCCTTAACATCGCATACAGGATCCTATCTGCCATATTGTGTGAACGCCTTAAACCCTTCGTTAATAACCTGATTGGCCCCTATCAGTGCGATTTTAGGCCAGAAAAGTCCACCGTCGATAAAATTTTTACACTAAGGCAGATCCTGGAAAAAATCCAAGAGATCCATATTGATACCCACCATCTTTTCATCGATTTCAAAGCCGCGTACGACAGCATCTATAGAGACAAGCTATACAGAGCCATATCTAGCTTTAGCATCCCTGCAAAACTTGTTCGATTGTTTAGGATGACAATGGAGAACCCTCGCTGCTGCATCAAAGTCGGCAACGACCTTACCGAAACCTTTGATGCCAAAACAGGATTAAGATAATGTGACGCGCTGTCGTGCGACTTTTTCAACATCATACTTGAAAGAATTGTCCGAAACTCACAGGCTAACACACAAGGTACTACGATCTTTCAAAAGTATGTTCAATTGCTTCAATACGCTAACGATGTTGATATTATTGGTAGAATACAGCGAGCTGTCACTGGTACGTTTACTAGTATGGAAGCGGCTAAAATGGGTATAGCGGTCAACGAGGACAAAACCAAGAATATACTGTCAACAAGAAGGGACACCCAACATCGTAGAATCGGACAAAACGTCACGATCGACAGCTATAACTTTGAGTTAGTGAGGGACTTTGTCTACCTCGGCTCTTCTATAAGTTCTGACAACAAAATCTCAGAAGAAATTAAACGAAGAATAACTCTTGCCAAGAAGGCCATTGAGTAATAGAGCCCTATTCCGAACAACTAGGAAGATTCTGTATAAAACTTTGATCATTTCAGTCATGCTTTATGACGCTGAAGATTGGACTCTATCTCAAGTGGATGAAGATATCTTCAGTCGCTTCGAGAGAAAGATTCTTCGTAAAATGTTTGGTCCCATCTGCGTTGACGGGCTTTGAATAAGGAGGTTCAACGACGAACTATACGAGCTGTACAGCGACATCGACCTGGTCAAAAAAATGCGAGTCAATCGCTTAAGACGGCTAGGATATGTAGAGCTAATGGGAACAAATGCTCCGGCCCGTAAAGTCTTTGAGTCTAAGCCGGAGGGACAAGGCAATAGACGAAGACCTTGCCTATAGTGGTGCGCGCAAGTCGAAGGGAACTTCAACCGACTAGGAGTGCGCAACTGGAGGCAGTTAGCTAAGGACCGGGCTAACTGGAGAGGCTTGTTAGCTGAGGCCTCGGTTCACCCCGAACTGTAGAGCTGCTTAAGAAGAAGAATTCAATAAGTAATGAAGTAAAAAAACATAAAATCTTCCAAATTTAAGAAAACTTCTAATCCTCAAATTGAAAGGTACATTTAAAAATACATAAGAGTAATGAAGGAAGTAGAAAAACAATTAAGGAATTAATTATTGCTCTTTGTGGTATGTCAGAAAACAATTATTGCCATTTGTGCAAAGGTACAACTTGTATTTTATGCAAATATTACGTGTGCGCTTCTTCTTCTATAAGTAGTAGGTCCACTTTACTTTTTTTTGCAGATACAGATTTTTCGGTCATTCGTTTGATTCGGACTGTGAGCTAAATGGTATATTAGACTGATTCTTTACGATCACTTCTTTGGATTTGCTGGAAAATCCTATTAAAACTTTTCCAATATAGACATTGAACTCGAAAAGTGTCATTTTCTTTTCCGCATCTATATTTTGCTGTCTTTTGTATTGGACATTATCCAGTTTAAAAAACCCAGGTCCACAAAATGGTTAAATGCTCTAATAGTCCATTTGTTACTTCGGACATAGCAGCGATATAGTGAGATGTAGCAGTCGCAGAGATCATAGAGATATAGAGGCTCTCCAACCCAAACTCCTTCATATCTGCTTCTCTAATAGAACCTTTTCCAGTATAAATATGGAAATTCAAGACTAAACTATCGCTTGCAGCAAGAATGAAAATTTTCAAGCCCAGACGATTTGACTTTGCGAGCATGAACTGATAAAAACCGCATCGTCCAGCTATTTTCGACATCCGAAAGTCAGTATATTTGCAACTGTGGGAATTACAGTCAAATGTATAATTTCGTCCGTTGATGTGCCTTGGGGACGGTGATCACGTTTTTGAAAAGCAGAACAGCTTGTTACGTGCGTTGTTTCTTCCCAGAAAAATATATCACGGTACTGAAATAATTTGTCTAAAATGCTTTCGGTTTTGTTCTAATCGGGCATTAATTGATCTTGATCAAAATCTCGGAGCAGAAATCTTATAACTAAGAAAAACAACTACTTCTTTCTTCAGCCATTTCACAGTTCTCCGTCGTTCAGGATCATTTTCAAGCTCCTCAGTCAGTGTATCCATTGCTGAATTTCCAAGTGATAGCTCCAAAGTTTCTTCGATATCGTTGATATCCTGACTTTGGACAGCATCATCTTCTGCATCTTCATCTTCAAATATTTCATTTAATATGCATTCAAGAGTCATCATCGTTATTAGAGAGGTCTGGATCAATTCAAAAATTGTTCCATCTCTGCATCAGTGAGTTCTTTGGTGAGGTCTACGGATTCAGATTAAAATTTGTGAGTAACAAATTGAGTTGTAGATATAAAAAAATCGAGTAATACAGTTGACATTTTAATATGCCGAAACATCCGATATACACATACATACGTGGACTATGCGATATTAGGTGGTGGAAGCTTTTTCTTGTGCAAATACCCAAAATACACGTATGTGTTTAGACGAAAATAACTCTTAAAAACTGAAGTTAACTTGATAAGTTTTGCAATTCACAGATTCAACAGTACGTCCGCTTCACATTTTAATAAATTTTGCATAACAAATCGAGTTATAAAGTTCCCTTTTTAACTTACCAAGGAAAGAAGCCTTTCGACGCGACATCGTTGTAATTCACTTTTGAAGAAACGCGCCAAAATGATAAGATACGATTTAAGTGTATGAGTTTTTAAGAGAACTAATACTTTATCCTTGGACTCCAATAATATTACAATAAAAAAAGTACTTCAAAACATTTAGGAGAGAACGTAAACCTGAATCCACATATGTCTACTCTTTCACCGAAGAGGTTATTGACCAGAAAACCTATCTTTATCGCTTCTGTTTCGATAGCCGCAAAGACTCGATTGACAACTTGCTGTATTCTTCCAGTTATGTCAATATCGACTTTATATGTGAGTAACTGAATAGCCTTCTGAAAGATGGTGCTACTTGAGAGTTTCACACAACTCTTTCGAGATCTATGATGAAAAAGTAACATGAAGACGCACCGCCTTCGCATAGTCGAACGGACTTGGCAGGGATACCAAAAAAGACATGATTCCCTGTAGTTCATCTCCATAGATTTTGTCATATGTGGCTTTGAAACCGATGAACAGGGGGTGTGAATCAAATTTGAAAACTTGGCTTTTTTCGATGATATGCCGCAATATGAAAATATGAACTATGGTAGACTTCCCCGGTCGTACACCACACTAATTGTGATCGGTTAGACTGCTGACGAAGGGTCAATTCAATTTTTTAAATTTCAATTTTATTTGGCAAGGTACAAATAAGAACAGAAGTCTTTTATAGTACATGAAAGCTCATTCAAAGTAGTTCACCACATTAAATTTGTTTATGCAAAAAAAAAAGAGCACAATTAAAACATTAAGTGAAAGAATAAACTAAATTTTACAGGTTGTAAATCAAATCTTAAACTTACTTAAAGAATATTCGTTACTAATACTGGGGAATGGAGAGGGAAAATTGAGGAAGAATAGGGGGAAAAGAAGAGGGCAAAGCAGAAAGCTGAAAATAAAGGTGATTAGAATAGATTACAAAGATGAAAAGTGTGCAAATAGGGCACATTTAAGTTGCTTAGCCAATATTTCTTGTTTAATGGTGATAGGCAGTGAATTCCACAGTCGGGAAGCATGAACAAGGAAGAGGCGAGACGAGTACAGATATTTATAAGAGGGCGTGATAAGATTGAAAATTCTGGTTGAACAAATGTTAATTTTTCAAATAAATACGGTGGTGATTGTTTATGTTTTAATTTACGTAAAAACACACAGCATCTTATTGTCCAAAAATCAGAAACTGAACACCCAAGGATATACCTATGGTAAATGTATTAATAAAGAAAGACATATCGAACCATATCGTTAAAATCGACAAGTAATTTGTGCTGGCAGAGAGAATCTAGTTTACAGTAGATAGCTATGGTATAATCAAAAACGTGTGAAACTAGAAAACAGCCAGAGCTTTCGCAATCCTGCATATACACTCGCTATACTTAAGTTAACATGATCAGTGGCAGAAACAGACCGATTTACTTTATATCTAAGGCTCACCATGATGTCAGAGAAAATTAGCCTTGTGGAGTTGAGAAAAATAGGTGGTAACTCTTCGACATTGTAAAATTTTTTTGAAATTAAAATTATCCGACTCTTTTTTGGATTTAGAATCAGAACATTGTCTTGAGACCATTTTACAATGGAAGACAAGTCCGAATTAAATCTATTCACAAAATCTTTCACCAGGCCAAGTGGTCGAGAAAGGTATATCTGCGCGTTTTCGGCATACATATGTACATATGTATTTCGACACACTTGCGGTAAATCATTAATGAAAAGACAGAAAAGAATTGGGCCAAAAACTGAACCTTGGGGAACTCATGAAACTATATTTTTTGGTTGAGAATATTTTGAGTTGGCAATAACTCTTTGAACACTATTTCTAAGATAATTCCTTATCAGACACACTGAGGAATCACTCATACCAAAGTAAAGTTTCAGTTTAGTGGGCCTTTAGAAGGCCTTCGAGAAATTAAGTTAGCAGAGCAGTGAAAGATATTCCTTGTCATATTGAATTCTATTATCGTCAAGCACTTTGATCATAGCTGTAGAACAGCTACGACCAGATCGAAAACCTGACTGCACTGACGATAATAGATTGAAACGGTTGAAGTGGTTGGAAATCTGTTTCGCAAGAATTTGTTCGAAGATTTTGGACAAACAAGGTAAGATACTTATTGGACGGAAGTCGGTTACTAATAAGGGGTTGTTCTTTTTGGGCACAGGGATGACCTTTACTTTTTTCCAACAATCCGGGAAGGTTGAAGGAGTAATGCAGAAATTATATAAATGAGTTCATGAGCTCATTAGCTTATTAAATGGGGAAGTATTATTTTGATAAAACGCAAATTTACTTCGTCCCACCAATTGCGTTAGATTTGAGAGCACGAATATCAGGATCAGGATCACATCCGATTCAGATATTACTTCAAATTCCAAACACGGTGATCCACCAAAAACAAGTTGATTTTCCGGTGAAAACAGCGAATTGCAACTAGGGTTAGGCGAAAAGGCATCAAATAACTCATCTGTATCCGGCATTTTAGTTTGTATATGACTCTTTCCTATCCCAATAGACCGTAAATTTGCCCAAAGTTTCTTAGACGATTGGTCAATGCTGAGCTTCGACAAAAAATATGTTTTTTTTTGCTCTTCTGATGACAAATGAAGAGTAATTTCTTGCTCTGCAAAACATTTCCCAATTGTGACTAGTGGAAAGTTTTTTGACTTTAGCATATAATTTTCGACGATTTTTGATAGCATTATGCACCTTACTGATAAACCACGGGCATTGACTGTTGCGCATTATTATCATTATCATTAATGTCCGGTAGAAAGTAGCACCAATGCCATGGTAGAAGGCTCGCATGATGGTAAAGGATATTATGACTTATTGCTGCGAAATCACGAAATTGAAAAGTGTTCTGCAGGAAATTCGAAGAGGAACCAATGTCGTATGTACAAAACAAAAGATCATGTTCTGAAACTCCTTCCAGTGACAATTGGTCTTGGAGTAGAACGTTTGTATGGTCTGAGACAACCTGTCTTCTTCAACAAATCCGCATTAAAATCTCCGCATGGTATAATATGTTCGTATGATGCGGAAAATAGTTGTATGGTAGAAAACAATGAATCAAAAGAGCAATTACGGTTGGAGCTATAGACTAAAGCAATAATACACTTCACATTTACATTCGAAATTTCTACAACAATGTATTCAGTGTCATTTTCCAGCATTTTATAAATCAAACCTACTTTATGGTTAATTGCTATCTCCTCAACTGTAGTTTCAGTGATTCTGCTATGCGGAACTAAGAAGTACCCAGGAATTCCATAAATATGGTTCTAACCATTTTCATCATCATTTTGAACCATTTTGACTTTAAATCCTTCATAGGTATTTGATAAAATTTTTACTAGCATCTGAACCCCAACCTCATTCAGCGTCTCAGACATTTATGAGATCCATAATTATGAAAAAACACCACAAACAAGAAATAGCAGCCCAACTGGAATAACTACCAAGGTATCATTGTAACTATTGGAAAGAAAAGTGCGAAACGTACAGTGAAATAGAGAGAGGAAGGAGGAGAGAGGAAATAGTATAAGTACAAATCAAAAATTCACTAGTAATACAAAATTTAAAAATTCAAAGTTTAACACATTTATATAGCTCCAATCAAAATAATTTAAATTCAACTTAAAAATAAAACTATTGGGTATATAATTATTTTCGTGCGGTTTTTTTCAAAATTTGCACGTTTATATAGGAAAAACATGTTCAATAGTATTATTCAAAGTATTGCCCATCTGAAGCTATGACTTTTTCCCATCTTTCTGGCAATTTGTGGATCCCATCCCAAAAAAACTGCGCCGGCTTGGCAGCCAAGAATGAATCAAGCCAATTTTTGATATTCTGCTCTGATGTCAACCGTATTTCAGTGAGGGCATTCTGCATCGACCGGAACAAATGGTAGTCAGAAGGGGCAAGATCTGGGCTATAAGGCGGGTGGGGTAAGACTTCCCATCCATTGTTTTCCAAATAGTTCTTACAAGGAATATCAACGTGGGGCCGATCGTTGTCATGATGGAAAATTATTGCCTCGTGTCTGGTCGCATATTCCGGGCGTTTTTCGGCTACTGCTCTTTTCAAATGGATTAGTTTTGTTCGGCAGCTTTGTACATTGATGGTTTCACCCGGTTTTAGCAGTTCATAATACAGCACACCCATCTGATCCCACCAAATACAGAGCATTACCTTCGCGCCATGGATATTCTGCTTTGCCGTTGATTTGGCTGCTTGGCCGGGTTTCACATAAGATTTTTTGCACTTGGAGTTGTCGTAATGGATCCATTTTTCATCACCAGTAACAATCTGATTCAAAAATGACTTCCTTTTGTGGCGTTCCAGCAGCGTTTCGGACATGCAAAACCGCCTTTCGACGTCTCTCGGCTTGAGTTCATGTGGAGCCCAATTTTCTTACTTTTGAATATATCCAGCTGCTTTTAAACGTTTTGAAATGGTTGCTTGAGTGACACCCAAATATTCTGCGACTCTTCTTGTGTTTCACAACAATCTTCATAGAGTAATGCTTCCAGTTCTTCATCTTCAAACTTTTTTGGCTGCCCAGGAGGTTCATCGTCTTCCAAGCCAAAATCACCACTTTTTAATCGTGCAAACCACTTTTGGCACGTTCGCTCAGCTAGCGCATGTTCACCATAAACTTCCACCAAAATACGATGACTTTCGGCAGCAGTTTTCTTCATATTAAAGTAATGAAGAAGAACTTCCCGCAAAAAAACACTTTTTCAGGCACAAAGTGCGACATATTTGAGTGAAACAAAAGTATTGTTGTTTATGCTTCAAATGAATGACATATACTGAAATGACGTACAATGACAGTAGCTATTCAATGCATGTTCCAATGGAAGAATACAAGTTACGCCATCTCTTAGCAAACCGCACGAAGTTTTAGACCCAATATTTAGGAAAATTCGTAGTTGACGAAATTCTCATCCCGGTGTCATTCTTGCTACACAACACCATTGCGCGTTTTGGCAGAGAACAGCAGGCCCTCACGACGAAGTTGGAGAGCATTGCGAAGCAAGGAGCTATTCTTTTACAGTAAACTCTCATTAATGTAAATACGGGTGGTGGTGTGCGCAGAGGTTGTGCTGTTGTCAGAATCAGACAATTCATTATCCAGCTGAGCGAGCGTAAGGCCATTGTTTGCACAAAAAGCAGCGAGCAGCGAACTTTGCTCTGTCTGAGACGAGAGTCTGATGAGTAGCAGGCTATGACCATTGTTTGGTGTATTTCTCAATCGAAAAGCATCGAAGTGAGAGGTGATGTTATGGTGCAGTTTTTCAGCGATGTCATTTACCAGTTTGATGGGGTTTTCTCCCGGTCTTTGCAAAATGCCTTCAACAATAACATCTCTGAGACGATCTTTTCGTTAAATGTTAGCCACCTCTTCTCTTAATTTTTCGTTATCGTTTCGTAGTTCCAGAATGCTAATCTCAAATAGTTGGACTCTGTGGTTAAGAGAAGCAATGACTCACACATTTTATTGTTAAGGCTGCACTCAAAACCCGCAAGCAACGATTTAAATTTTTCCATCAGACTAAATTCCAAATCACGAAGTTGATCAGACAAGGATGGTTTTTTATCTGAGAACTTCATAGGTGGTGGATGAGATTTGGTCGTGTTATTACCTGATTGGAATTTGTCTGGAGTAACTGCATTCAATAAGGTAGACTTCTCTTTAAGTGATTGCTGGCTAGTAGTTGACATTTTGAACAACAAAGAAACCGAAAATCACTGACCACAGATAAATTAGTCGTCATAAACGTTTGTAATTGATGCAATTAAAGGTTTCAAAGTAAGGCGAGTTATCTATCACTTGTATTACAAAGACTGTTAGTGTAAATTTGTTTGAATTCAGATAACTAATTTTCGTAAGGACGGAGCGATTAAAAACATGTCTACTCACTTAACAGTTCTCTTACTCAAAACTCTTAGGCACTCACATAATACGGCAGACAAGATTTCGTTCCCGATGTTGAGGAGACTTCGGTAAGTTTCCCTTCCTATAGATCGGACAAACAATGCTTAGGTTTCTTTTATCGGACATATTTTCGTCGACCCAGATTTTGGTGGTGAGTTGTTGTGCGCTCCGTATCCAGTCATCACCTGCTCCTTGAAGAAGCTCGCTAACCCCATCGAGTCCAGCATCTTTGTTAAAGCTGAGCTGACTTCATCCTGTTCGGTTGGACGGAAATGATATTAGTTGTCTTTCAGGTTGAATAATTCTGTTCTTGCAGATTTCTATTCGGGCTTTACAGCTTTGACATTTTTATTTTATTTTTTGGTAAGACTTCTGAATTTTATTCTTCTTGTAGAATTCCTCTTTAGTCTCGATCAAGCGTTTCCCATATTTTTCCGTACAGCCGGTGTTTGTCTAAATTCGTCATCGAACCAAATTTTATTTTCTTGGGCCAGGTTGAAACTTATTACCAGGCTGTTAGGTGAGTGCCCGGATTGGAAGATAGGTAACGCTACTGAGCTAAAATGATGCTTAATTTTGTCTTGATACATCGTGTTAGTTTTTTGACAACCATAGAAAAAGAGTAGTATCGCTTCGTGATCCGATTCTTGTTTTTAAGTGGCAAAACCTACGAGGAAATTAAGCCCATTCTCGACAGTGTGTATGGGACACATTTGTCTTCCCGTACAAACATATACCATTGCTTCGCAGAGTTTCGCAGTATCTGCACGTCTATTTTTGATGAATCGCGCCCAGGTGGCCCAAAAACGGTTACCACAGACGAAACCCTGGACAACATCCATGATCTCGTATTGGCGGACCGTCGAGTGAAAATTCGTGGGTTGGCTGAGATAGCAGGCATCTCAATCTTTGGGCATAAGAAAGATTTCTGCGCGATTGGTGCCGGAGAACAAGTGCAATCGTGAGACCACTTCAAAAAAGTGCTTGGCTGTTTTATCAAAATCCGAAAGAGTTTTGCTTCGTTTCTTGACCGTCGATGAGATATGGATTCATTGGTACACACCAGAGACAAAAGAACAAACAAAACAATGAGTTTTACATGGTGAACGTGCTCCAAAGGAGCCACCGTTTTTAAGGACGCGCAAGGTGTGTGTATTTGGTGAAGGAAAAACAATAACAGAGCATACTTCGTCAATTTATTGGGCCGATTCAACACCGACTTGAAGAAAAAAGGACCACATTTGGTGAAGAAAAAAGTGCTTTTCCACCGTCTCACACCTCTGCAGTTTTCACAGCCAAATTGGTCGAATTGCACTAGGATTTAATCCCGGATTTCTCCGGATTTGGATCTCTGGCAATTATGACACTGTCCTGCTACGTTCGAAGATGACGGCATCGGACTCTTCGAGGTTTTAAGGAAAACTCCATTGAAAAGACCCTGTCGGTCTTTTACGATTGAAGTCAATCGACATCAATCTTTCTCACAATTGTTCGCTAGCTTCGGCCGTTTGCGGATATCCGCATCCACTCTTCGAAACAAGCATGATGGTTGCTCTGCTTACCTAATCCACAATATAGGAGAGCTAGCAGTTTCCCAATTAAACGTCGCTGAGGTTCCCTTCCTTAAGGCTCTGGTAAAGTTATTTTTTGGTTGACATCAGTTCTTTAAAGTCTCACGTGGCATCCTTTGTCCGTCTTTTTCAAGATTTCTTCCTGGAAGAATTTAGATGGCAAATCAAAATATGTACAATGCTTCTTGTTATCCTTTTTCATTCTGATCTTTGAAATGTCGATTTATTTTTATTTGGAAAAATAAAACTTTATTTCAAATTGTTATGTCCCTTGTAAACAGACCTTTTCAACCCCCGAACACTGCCCTATACTATATAAAGATTACAATTTCAGAAACGATAGAAAGCGGTAATATTCAATTTTAATACGAAACCTATTCATGTCCCTCTTAGGAATAGGATAACAAGGTCACGTACCGACACTGACACACGTAAATATGTTTTCTTTACCTAAAAATTATAAACGTACCTAAAGAAAATATTTATCCTGCCATTGTTCTTTGTCTGGCTTTTCTCGTTTGCTACCTTATATCTCAAGTCTTGACATACGCACAAACAAACAGGTGTACAGGTTATATCTCTCTTTTCGTCACTGGCCTACATGTCTATGCACATATTCATAGTGTTTATAGTATTAACTAAGGCATGCATTTTCGACCAAATGTCGACAAAGACAATGACAAATGACAAGACAATAAGCATACCTCTGAAGAATGAACAAAAAAATTATTACATTTGTTCCGAGGATTAACAAAAATGTTTCGTCTCTCCGTTGTCGCATTTATTGTTCATGACTATGAGTGTTTGCAACTGTAAGAGTGAAATTAATTTCATTGCCAGGCATAAGCTCATTAAGCTAATGCGCTAAATTAAATACAGAACAATCAACATTTATCGAAATGTCCGCTACAACACCAAATTAAAAAAATTATTAATTAAAACATCACAATTAAAGGATGGTTTTTCTCACTATCCAGTTGCTATGTATGTCCTTGTATGCTAAAAAAAATTAAAAAAATTAATTGAAACTTTGAAATTAAATACTAAGCTTAAATTGAATAAACGTTTTTATGATTTCAATTTTAAAGCTATGTTTTCTTTCTTGTATCTCAATTGTCCTTCTTCCTGAACGGCTATACCATGTAGCTTAAATTAAAATTTTTAATAGGACTACATTTAAATTATCTCCACTCAGAATGAATTTTCAAGTACATATTCCATTCAGACTCAACTATCTATGTATAAAAGTTGTCTATACATTTTCTTCTAATTACTTATGTGAACGTCTCAAGCCGTTTTGCAATACTCTAATCCCGGTGCCACTACCGGGCCGGCAGATCGATTATTGATCATATACTATAGAACACTTTTCAAAACACCAACAAATTTCAAGTCGAGACTCACCATCGTCTTCAAAGGCCGCACATGATAGCATTTGTCGTCTTGAAAACTACAAGGCTATGGCCGAATGCGGGATCGCGAGAAAACTGATTCAACTATGCCTCTAAACTATTTTTGAAGAAAATGCATCGTCCTAATATTTTTTCAGAAAATGCTGGAACTATACAGCTGCTGGGATACGCAGACGACATCGAAATCAGAGATCGCTTCAGGCCCGACGTTGTAGAGGCTTTGACTACAATTACTAGATGGGGTGAAAAGTAACCTCCTTGGGAATAAAAAAAATTTTTTTAAATGTTTTTTTATTTTATTCAATTGGAGCCGTAAGTCATTGATTTTAGCCATGTTTGCGATGCTCTTGTGCGCTGTTGCATTGTCTTGCAAAAACAAAATTTCTTTTCGCTTTATGTGAGGCCGTTTTGCAGCGATTTCGGCCTTCAATCGCTCCAATAATGCACAGTAATACTTGCTGTTGCTGGTTTTTCCTCTCTCGAGGTAGTTTTGCCATGACAATCCCAGAAAACCGACGCCATAACCTTTCCGACCTATCGAGCCTCTCTCCAGTCCATTGCCGGGCACTCATTCTGTTCTCTGGTGTTGAACAGTTACCAATTGACGCCAAATGTTCGACCGGTTCCGCATCAGTAAGTCCAAACACTCTTTCAAAGTGCTCTCGCGTTCGTGTTTTTGCTCAGGAATGAGTATGTGCGGCACCCAGCGGCAGAATAACTTTTTCATATGCAGAATATTACCCAAAATATGGCGTGTGCGCTCAGTACTAATCTTTATGGTATCTGCTAGCTTGCGCACCTTCACTTTCCGGTCAGCCAACACCATTTCATGTATTTTTTTGACATTGTCCTCCGTAACCGCATCGGAGGGCCTGCCGTTGCGGACTTTATCGAAACTCTCGAAATCAATATTTGACGGTGTAATCTGAAAGAGCATTAGCCCCATAATATTTATCCAACTTTTCTTTTGTTTCCTTCGCCGTTTTGCCTCTCAAAAAATAATGTTTTACGAGAGAACGAAAATCGTTTTTGTCCATACTTACCATGATGCCAAGCACGTCAACAACAATCAGCTGTGAAAACAAAACTAAAGACAGTATCGCACTGAAATTTTGATGTCTGCCTAAATAAACTTCAAGGCACCATAACCTTTTTTGCAGTAGCAGCGCATTCTGGCGGTCAAAGAGGTTACTTTTCACCCCTTTGCATTGGAGTAAAATAGGATAAAACCAAGTACATGTTGCTAACATACAAGGAGGCACGTGTCCCCCGCCTAAAGAAAATCTTACTATTGGCAACTTTGAAGTGAACAAAGCGTTAACCTTATTCTTATTAAGCACCCTACCGGAGATTTGGCAATCATTTACACCAGGAAATCGCTGTTAACTCGGAGGGGTCAAGAGCTAGACGATAAGCGAGAAAGTAGGAGCAGAAACTTAACATTGAGTCCTACATGAGATGAGGGCGAATGGGAGAGTACATAGAACCGCGAAATCTATGAGTTTTTTTAAGATATACTCGTAGATATAGTCCAAAAAGTTAAAACGACAATAATGCCCCAGCAATGAGAACCCTCGATTTACAGCCCCCAGTTTTGAAACGACAAGGAAGACTGAATCGCAAGCTATTCAGGGTAGAAGGCTGCTGTGTCAGAGACTTCTTACGTATCGAGAACTCGTTAAGAGAAAAAAGATGAAGAAATTGGAATTTTTTGAAGATGTTTCAGATTAGACGAATTGTGTAGCGAACGATCAAAGAAAAAAAGGCAATCAAGCAAAGAGTTTTCGCTACCACAAACGAAAAATAAAATTGCGAGACAAACTTTCAAATTCACGTAAGAAATTTATTTCTCCTTACCTCTGCGTGTACAATTCACGAGTGGCGAGGCTAAAACGATGTTGCCACCATCTAATTCATCCATGCACGCACTATGCATTGTGCGTGTTAATTACAACAACAATAATGAGGTGATGGATGGTGCGATATATGGTTCGTCTGCATTCTGTTGCACTGTTTTTGTAGAACCAACCTCACAATAAAGAAGAATAACATACAGTTTCGGATTAAAGCAAAAAATACAGTAACTCAGAAAAAAGATAACATTAACAATAATAAACTTTGTGAACAATTAATACGTAAGGAATATAATCAAAAATTTTGGTTTTGTTTAAATCTTGAATAGAAGGCATAAAGTACATAAGTCTCAAGGAAGCAGTTTCGGCCTAGCGTGTGTGAGTGCGCCTATGTGCTGTTTTGTTTTAAATTCGAGGTGCTAGGATCTTTGAGGTCATCGAAGAAATGCCAATTATTGGCCACTACTGGACATACTATAAATATATGGTATACTGGTGATTTAAAAAAAAATATTTGAAATTCTTGAATCTTAGGAGGTACTAATTACCCCAATTCTGTTCCTCCCAATGCGAGTTCTTTTCCTGAAATACGCTGCAAGTATTATTACACCTTATCGTACATATTTCTTTCACGTTTCTGCATTGGTCCTGCGCATTCGCATGATCACATAATTTTTTTTTTTTCTTGACCTCTTCTTTGAACCTCGTCTGGAACTTAAGCTTGAATTTTATTGCCTTTCTTTAGTACCAGCACCCACCACGTCAGCCCCAAGTACCTGCTAACTGAAGCGAGTAAAGGCCGGACATTTTACGGACTTCGGCAAACATTTGTTTTTTTGTTCTGCAGTTCTGTTCACTCTGAACTGAACCTTTAACCCCAATCGGATATTTAAGCATGACCAACGCAAGTAGAGGACCTGTGACTTGCCCATCAATTTTATTATGATTTCATTTTTCATATTTTACAAGTTAATATTGTAAGTGCATATAATCTGATAATTAATTTTTTTTTTTTTCTTACTTTGATCCATTTCTCGCTTGTACGAACAGGAGGTCCTAAACTATTCAGTTCTATTGCTATTTTTTCCCATCTTATTTTAGCTTGATTCTTAACACAAATTTCTTTGGCAATGTCTGGATTTTCTTCCATTGATTTTACTAAATGCTCCAGCTGTGTTTTATTGGTCATTTACTTCGCCCTAAATACAAATAATTTGTTTTTTTTTTTACATAAACTTAATTTGATTTTATCAAAATACTCACATTTCAATTTATTTTTCCGCAAGCCAATAGTCGATCACAATCGACAACAATCGTCGATCACAATCGACACTCGCAATACCGAAATCAAAAATCGACGATCGACAGTCGACTATTATCGATTGTCGATCAACGATCGACAACCGCAATAAGGGCCTCAGTGAATTCAGCCTTCTCGCTGCAATTAAAAAAGACTTATATTGTCAAACTAGGTTGTAAGTGATAATAGTTTTCGGGAAGCATTAAGTATAGGGTTTTCCAAAAGGGACTTGACAACTTTGAATTAAATTTGTAAACGCACTTTTTCACTAATCATCAAACTGTCACTGTCAATTTATTCAGTAAGCTCAACATGGTAAAGTACATTAACGAGCTAAGTTCTCCGATTGGGTTCTGGAGAAGGTGCGCCAAAATGTTGAATTTCATCGCAAAATCATTTTCAGTGATTAAGCTAATTTTTGACTCAATAGGTTCGTCAATAAGCAAAATATGCGTTATTGGTCGGGTGAAAACCCACTTGTGCTTCATGAATCACCACTTAATCCACAAAAAATAACTGTTTGGTGCGGTTTGCATGCCGGCAGCGTTATCGCGCCATGATCACCGATTATTTTTGGCCCGAATTGGAAGATATGTTATGGACTTGGACCACGACATGTGGTTTCAACAGAATGGCGCCACAAGCCACACAGCACACGCTACAATCGATTTATTGAAGAGTAAGTATGGTGAGCGTGTTATCTCAAGACATGTACCAGTCTATTGGCCGCCTCGTTCGTGCGATTTAACGCCGCTTGACTATTTTCTGTGGGGCTACGTTAAGTCATTGATTTATGCCAGCACGCCGGTGACGTTGGAAATGCTCAGAGCCAACATTGAACACGAAATAGCGGCCGTTTCGGCCGAAATATGTGGGCGAGTCGTTGAAAATTGGGTCCAACGAATCGACAACTGCAAACGTGCTAGCGGTGGCCATATGAAGTCGAGTTCCATTCATAACTTTCAACAGGAAGAAGGAAATAACTTAGAGTAAAGTCGTAAGCACGACGTAAGCACTTATGGCTGACGTTTAGAATTTTATGAGAGAAACCTATTGATTCTTCCTTCAAAATATACTCGTATATACACTCCCGTCCATGAGTACTAAAGGTCTTTTCCACCAAGAAAATCTAACAGAAAATGCTAATCCACTTTAAATCGCTTCATCCTAAAATGATGACCAAATTTATTGCAAATCTTCCGTATTTGATGGCGGACGTACCAACTAAATAACAACTGCTGGGAACAATTCGGAGATCTGTGGTGTGGTGCCCGGTAATTGTATAATTAAACCTTTACTCAATTATTGAGAGGTTGTACTCCAAGGATAACATATGGACGTTTAAGCAAGAGGTAAAGAGAACGTGTCAAAGTAAGAAGAAAACCTTGTATTAGAGTCACAGTCAGTGCCAAAAAAATGGAAAAACGTTGTCTACATACTGCATTACGGCGAAGAAAATCCATATTCCACCGTCAGGCTAAATAGACCTTTCAGCTTAAGCAATGATAGCCAAAATGTCTGTCCAGCCGACCAGAATAAGTTAAACATAGCAGTAAATCCAACAAATCACCTGGACCGGACGGTTTACTGCCGAGGTATTGAAAACTACTAGAAATGACTATGTGGAAGAGTGTATCTCTGATGGATGAAATCTCAGCACTAAAAAAGGACACTTTTCACACTCTAGCAACTCAAGAAGTTCAATCGATTCTCAACATAAGGCCGCATATGATAGCATTTTTAGAAACGAGCTGTAAAGAGACATGTCTAGTTTGTTAGTTGACCAACTTGGAAGAACTCAGCAGACTGTCCTCGCAGGAATTGAAATATCACCAACAAGAAATTGCACACAACATCGACGAATATGACAAAACGTCACACTCGACAAGTAGTAGTGGTAGTAAGGGGCTTTGTCTAACCTAACACTGCCATTAGTTCTGTCAGCAAAACGTCAAAAAAAAAAAAAAAAAAAAAAAAAAAAAAAAAAAAAAAAAAAAAAAAAAAAGAATCACGCTGTTTCTTATTGAGTATAAAAGTATGGGCTTATACTGAAAAACTATTTAGACTCTCGACCTTGATCATTCCAGTTATACCATACTTTATGATGCTGAAGGATGGAGATTGTCAGCCGTTTCGAGACCAAAATCGAAACATATTTGGGATGGGTTTTGAAGGAGAGTGACATCGACCTAGTCAGAAAATTGCGCATCAGTCGCCTGAGATGACTGGGACATTTAAAGTCACATTTAGAGTCTTCAAATCTAAGATGGAGAGCCAACGCAGTAGAGTGAGGCCTCAGCTTAGGTGGCACACACAAGTTGAAGGGAACCTCAACTGATTTGGAGTGCCTTACTGGAGACAGTAAGCTACAGAAAGTTAGCAAAGGCATAGAAATTGTCAATATATCTCTACACTCGTGGAGGCTGAGAAGAAGGAATAAAGTATTGTAATAGGAAACCTGTCAACGGATCTTTAATATATTTGACCACTTCGATATATTTTATTGTAAAGGTACAAACACGCTTATTGAACTAAACTAAAAGATGGCTAAATCATCGAGGAATAGTCATCAAAACTTTGACATTTTATCGAACTTGGCGTGCTTTTTTCGGTCTTGGCTCTTCTGGGTGCTTCCATTGGGACGATTGGGCTTTGGTTTCGACGTCATAACTATGTATCCATTATTTGTCACCAATTATGATGCTTTTGAGCAAGTCAGAATTATCATTGACTTCATTCACGAGCTCCTAAGCGATGCTCATGCGACGGTTCTTCTGATCAAAATTAAGAAGTTTCGAAACAAACTTCGCTGACACACTGATACTCAAAATATCCGAAAAAATTACATGACACTAGCCGACCGATACGCCAACATCTTCAGCAACTTCTCTTATGGTAATATGACGATTTTCCAAAATATCATCTTTTGTTAATGTGCTGTGGCGTCCAGAGCGAGGTTCGTCATTGGCATCTTCTTGGCCATTTTGAAAGAGCTTGTACCACTTGTAAACAAGTTTCGATTGTACTTCAAGCCAATAATAAAGTTTTTGAAATATCTCAAATGGTTTGCCTTTTATTTTAAAGAAGTTGTCAAGTCGTTATTAGAAAACCCTATACCATTTTGATCAAAAAGTTCCCGGTGCCGTCACAGTGCGGCGCTCCTAGTGTTTCGATTTGAGTTTTTGTTTTTTGTTAAGTTGGTACATCAGTTGTTGACATTCTCTCTAAATTTGCAACAACGAACTTGTAATATTAAATTGTGCGTAAACGGATTTAATAGTGCGCGAACGTTGGAAATGTTCGAAAAGTGTTTCGGCAACAATTCTTTAAAGAAAACGGTCGTTTACCCAAAGAGGACGCATCTTTATGGAGTCAATTTTTTCAAGCTTTGCTCAACAGATGCTTACACTTGGGCTATGAAAATATATGCTGGAAAGTCAGCAACAGGGTGACGCGAGGTTGGACTTGCTAGAAACGTTTGCATCTAGCTCTCAAAACACCTACTCAATGAAGGTAGATGCTTATATATAGACAATTTTTATACAATATGAGCTACGAGTTGGCAAAGGAATTGCTGTAAAATAAGACCAATGTTGTTGGAACACTAAGGGCAAAAAAAAATATACCAAAAGATATCCTCCTCGCTAAATTGGCCAGAGGGGAAATTATATCTCGGGAAGATGAATATGGAATTGTAATTTTTAAATGGAAAGACAGCCGTGATGTAAGAATGCTGTCTACTTAACATGCCCCTGAAATGCAACCCATAAGACGTCGAAATCCATCTGTAAATCTAAATTTTCGTTCAGTATCGTTTGGCAAGTGATCATGGAAAAATTCACACTGCAACAACAACTCTAAATTGTTTTTCGTGCGATTCGATCGACCTACTGACATTGGTGGATGATACCATACCGGCTAGACCACATCCAGCACCTAGTGAAGAGACTATAGCAGCTGTAGCTGAGAGTGTACGCGAAGACCGAGACGAACCGATTCGTCGTCGTTCTCAGCAGCTTGGCTCGGCGTATTCGACAACTTGGCGTATTTTACGTGAGCATCTTAGTCTAAAAGCGTACAAAATTCAATTTGTACAAGAATTGAAGCTAGGCGACTTGAATTTGCGTCATATTTTCAGTAAAGGCTCTGGAAAAACTCAATGAAAATCCGGTGTTTTATCGTGAAATCTTATTCAGTAATGAAGCTCATTTCTGGCTCAATGGATACGTTAATAAACAAAATTGCCGTATTTGGGCTGATAAGCAACCCGAAGAGTACCAAGAGCTACTATTACATCCATTAAAATCCATATTTCTTCAAAAATGAGGCAAATCAGAATTTTAACGGACTGTGCTTCCTGAAATTCAAACACATGGTTTCGTTGAGCTCTGGTTTCAACAAGAGGGCGCTACAAGACATACAGCTCGTGAAACAATGCACTTGTTAAGAAATCATTTTGATGAGCACTTAATATCACACCTTTGGACTTATTTCTCTGGGAATATGTAAAGTTTCTTGTCTTCAGGAATAAGCCAGCTACGATTGACGCTTTGAAAGCCAACATTACTCGTGTTATCCGCGAGATACCAGTCGCTATGTTCGAACGAGTCGCCTAAAATTGGATATCTCGAATGGACTATCTCAGACATAGTCTTGGCCAAAATTTACATGACATGATTTCAAAAAGTAAATGCCATGAATTTTCCTTTTAACTGATAATACAAATTTTAAATTTGCTTTCAAATTTATTTATTTTATTTTACATTATAAATCAAATCCCACAATGAATCACCATATACAATGAGAACAATCCAATTACAGAGAATTGGAAACAGTTATAGTATAATAAATAATTCGAAATAGTCTTCCTTTGGTTTATTTGCGGATAGATAAAAAAAGGAACGCCAGAAGAGTAAACTTTCAATATATTTATGACAAAAGAGTATAACTGAGAACAGTTCTGTTCCTTGTCTAAGGATTAAAAATGTAAAGGGGGCCCAAACTTTGCCCGTACAAATTCCAGGAGTTGACAGATTTTGATGGGGTACTCGTCAGATAAAAAAGTCATACAAGCTAACTTTCTCATATCTCTTATTGTGAATGAGTCAAAAGAAAGTTTGGATTGCTTATCAATATTATCTGGCAGAATAAGGAAAAGATTGACAAATTATTCATGTCATCGATAACTAAGCAAAGTCTAAGGCATTTCTATATTTTTATTTTTTTATTTTTTTTTTTTTTTTTTTGGTTCATGTACTTCATAAACTCGGATATGGCTGTAATGTTATGAAATGTAAGGGTTCTCTTTTTTTTAATATTCATAATAATATATTAATATTGTTCTGATCAAATCCAAGTTTAAAGAAACAAGCAAAAAGAATTCACATGGCAGCACATATGCTATGTACCACGTTTTCTTCTTAGAACTGTCAATTTTTTATTCCCGGTTTTTTATATTATTCTTTCACCGCCATTGTACTTGCTATTAAAATTGTACTCTATTTAAATTATTTCGATAAATCAGTAAAGTCTTTTTGAGTACCAGTGGGTCAAGTATGATCTTCATCATAGAGTAGTGTTGAGGAAAAATGTGGTGGTGATACTCTGTCAGCAGAAGAAGCTCACCGTGTGCAGGGCGAAGAATGGTACAGATTGGTATTCTCCAACTTCAAACAGGCACAGCTTAAATCTAATTCCAGTAGTTCTAGTAGTTCTTCCAACAGTACCATCAGTATGCTGAAGTTAAGTTGCCACGTGTAGAAAGAGTTTCACGATTTATTTGCATGTTTGATTCACAACGAATCCTATCTCACAAACTCACAGAAGTTTCACCACCTGTAACGTAGCTTTCATGGTGAAGTCTTAAAAATCATCAAGGCATGTCCAATCACTGACAAAAACTACGCTGAAGGCTGGGAGTTACTATGCAAAGGATATAACGTGGAACGCGTCATTGTCCGATGATCATTTTCGGGCCTTGTTTTTACTACAAATACTTTCATCTGAGTCAACAGCAGGTATAAGAGCATTGATAGACAACATCAAGGAAAATCTTCGCTCACTATAGAGTCTGGGTGGATCTGTAGAAAACTGGGATGACTGAATCGTTCACTTCATGATCAGCAAGCTCAATTCTGAAACTCATCGACAATGAGAGCTCTCGCAAGCAGAAGACAAAGTTTCCACCTTCGACCAACTCGTAGATGTACTAGAAACAAGATGTCGGTCTCTAGACGAAGTTGATCAATACAATGCACAACCAGACACCTCAACAGAAATCAGATTCATAACAGCTCTCTCTGTGTCTAAAAAGATAGATAAATGCTATTTCTGTGATGGAAAACATTAAATCTTCGGCTGTGAGCAGTTCCGAGCTCTGCAAATTTTTCGCTGCGAAGGAAAAATCACTGTGTACTGATTGCCTTTCATACGTACATAATGTAAGGTGTCGTAGTATGAAAACATGTCGTTTCTGTCAGACTCGACATCATACGTTGCTGCATTCTGATCAACCATCACCATCGCAAAAGACATCTTCATTTAACGTGGTCAATTCGAATCACCTAATGCTTCTATGTACTGCCATCGCAAAGGTTTTAGACAACCCCGGTCAATATCAAAAGATAAGGATTCTATTTGACAATGTTTCAAATTTTAGCTTCATTAAAAAGCGATGTACCGATAGACGGTCGCTTAACTCTACACCGTCAACAACTACGATCGAAGGAGCAGGTGCTGTAGGAGCTGGTAGCTTCATAGAAATTGTGCAGCTTATTTTATCTTTACTAGACAACAGTTGCGTAGAAACTGTTCAGGTAAACATATTACCAAAAATAACAAATGCTCTTCCGCCCTCACGACCCGGCGGTAAACTGAACATTACCTTAAAGAAACTCGACCACAAACACCTCTACTGCCACAGGACGTTCACAAAAGGGCCAAGGTTTGTGAAATCATTGCATCTGGCATAAAGCTATTGCAGAATCTAATCGTTCTCATTCAAATTAGTGAGGAGAAAAAGAAGGAATGAGCGCAGCCTAGGATAACAACAGGCTTTCGTGCTGTCGAAAAAGTTCTATCGATATCGGCTGATTGCTGCATAGTCCTTCAAGTGTTCAATGTCAGGCGATTCCATGTTGATTTACGTCCGTATCCGATCATTTTGCGCATCGATCGGCAGCTAGGGAGCAACCCAACATTTATGCTGGACATCCCTTATATCAGAATGATTGCCCACCAGAACTGCCAAACAAATAAGCAGCAACCACCTCGTTGAGTTAAAAAAAAAAAAAAAAAATCACTTCTATTCGACTTCAGAAATCTATTTGCACTGATTTGCAATTACATTTTTTTTTCTATTAGTATCATGCTTACTACAACGTTTTTTTTTTCATTTTTTTTAAAAGATTAATAATAAGAAAGAGGAAAAGTAATTCTTGAAAAAAAAACTATAACACAAATTTCGATTAGAACTATTTTCAAATGCGAAGACAAAAGGTAGAAAAACAAAAAATTTGTCTGCGGTCACAAATTAATACTCAATTTGATCAGAACATTTCGAAGCATTTGTTAATGTTTTAATAAGTTAACGTATACCAACCTTGTGAAACCCATCCGCAATTTGTAGCCATATATGAGTTTATCGTGGATAAATTTCTTACATTCAAGGCGTCCACAATAAAGCACTATAGCTTCATCCATAGAATAATTTTGCTTAATTGGGGTGTTATCTAACAACCCTTCGTTGAGGTGCTTGAATAAAACCTCTACTTTGAAAATTTTGTTGGTTTGGTTTGTCGGTCTAGGTTTTCGTTGTTCGCTAAATGAAGATTTGAAAAAATTTACTCAAATTTATCTCTTGTAATTGCCTCTGCAACCAAATCATATACCCACCCTTCACTCTTCTACGTGGAACGTAAATATACTTTCTCAGAACTAAAACTCTAGCAGATGCTTTCAGTTCGTGCAATTCGATGTTTCGTTACCTGTTTTCTTGGGATATGTAGGGTTCTCCAATAGGGACTTGAAAACTTTGAATTTAATTTGTGAACGCACTCTTTCACTAATCATCAAACTGTCACTGTCAATTTATTCAGTAAGCTCAACATGGTAAAGTACACTAACAAGCTACGTTCTCCGATTGGGTTCTGTAGAAGATGCGCCAAAATGATGAATTTCATCGCAAAATCATCTTCAGCGATGAAGCTCATTTTTGGCTTAATGGGTTCGTCAATAAGCAAAATATGCGTTATTGGTCAAGTGAAAACCCACATGTTCTTCATGAATCACCACTTCATCCACAAAAAATAACTGTTTGGTGCGGTTTGCATGCCGGCTGCGTTATTGGGCCATATTTTTTCGTCGACGATAACGTTCGTTTCGTTACTGTGAATGGTCAGCGTTACCGCGCCATGATCACCGATTATGTTTGGCCCGAATTGGAAGATATGTTATGGACTTGGACGATATGTGGTTTCAACAGGATGGCGCCACAAGCCACTCAGCACACGCTGCAATCGATTTATTGAAGAGTAAGTATGGTGAGCGTGTTATCTCAAGACATGTACCAGTCTGTTGGCCGCCTCTTTCGTGCGATTTAACGCCGCTTGACTATTTTCTGTGAGGCTATATTAAGTCATTGGTTTATGTCAACACGCCGACGACGTTGGAAGAGCTCAGAGCCAACATTGAAGGGTAAATAGCGGCCCTTTCGGCCGAAATGTGTAGCCGAGCCGTTGAAAATTGGGTCCAACGAATCGACCGCTGCAAACGGGCCCACGGTAGCCATATGAACGAAGTCGAGTTCCATTCATAAATGTTTTGATTGTACTTCAAGCCAATTATAAAGTTTTTAAAATATCTCAAATGGTTTGCCTTTTATTTAAAAAAAAAAGTTGTCAAGTCGTTATTAGAAACATCTATATATTCATTTTCTGGCTTAAAGTTGACCGTATTTTCACAGCAAGTATCGATGGTACCATTGCATCAGACGGCATCTCCATGAAACCAGCGTTTAAGAAGTTCTTCAAAATTCCTAAGCGTGTTACATCTAAAATCACTTATTAGTAGTATGATGGTATGGTATGAATATCGAGGAGAATGAGATTCATCAGGACGTCTAAAACAGAGACAGGTGTGTAAAAAAAGCCCATACAGGAGTATGGTTAAAGCCAGAGTAAAAAGTAAAAGCTTGTGCGGGTACATTGCAGATGCATAGAATATATTGAAAGGACTCTCCTCAATAGCCCAGCTTTTTAGCTTTTTTAGCTTTTAGCTCTTTAAAATGCCAGAAGACAGTGGCTTGGAAGTTTTCGACGCGAAATACTTATACAAAAGAAGTTAGTTATTCTGAATTATTGTAAAAATATATGGTGATGCCTTAAGGCAGCAGATGAGCCACATGAGTCAGAGTAACTGAATAGTTTTATAACTTTGTTGTTAAGAAAATAAAGTTAAAATTAGTTTTACTCATTACTCATTGTTCATAAAGAACCAGTTCGTCATTATCTAGCTGGCTTTACATCTTTGACCATACTATTGCCAAGGACTTGTTGGACTTGTGCCGACTTTGCTTTTTTCGTGGTATAGGTTGGTATGTCTTGAATAATATTCTTCATAACATTCTCTTTCAGATATTTCGTTAAATTCTGAATTTCTCGTTGTAGCCTGATAGACAATACTATCGGGGAATTTAGCTAAGGATTCGAACAGGTTTCCTGTATGTTGCCATTTACGATTTGGAATGAGAATTCGAGTTTTTTCGGCATTTTCTAGTGACTTTCGCTGCTCAGCTTGGCCACTGGATCGATGCTTGCGTGTTGAGTTACAGTAGAGTGATCCCGTGCTGCCACCAAACTCCGATGTATTTTAATTGGAATCTATTTTTGTCATTTTGACCGACATATAGATGTTCGTCACTTGTACAACTGACGTTGTCTGGATATCTTTTTTCTCAATTGTTGGTCATATAACCATCAAAACTTGTAGCTCCCCACCATATTATTGAAACAGAAACATATAGGAGTATCTCTCATCTCATTCTTAGCGTATTGAAATGGGAATTCGTAACAAACATTAACCAAACTAAGCAGCCGTTTCCGACTGGCATCCTAAAGAAGAATAAGAAAGAGGTATTTGCCACCCTGATAGTTGATAAACGTCTTGTACTCTAGGAAGTGCTTCGTGTCCATACTCAAAAATTGTCGGCAAAGCATCTATGGCCTATAATTTAACTGATATTACTCCAGAATACGCAACTTCAATTGGTAGTTTTCACGTGAACTATTTAAGATAATAAAAGCATATGTCCATCATATATTGTATTAAAAATACAAAATGGATCAATAACTTACAGAGAACACAAGTACAAAGTATGCCTACTTTTAGTACACCTTCTCCCCCGTCAAAGAAAGCATAAGCAAATTGCTTATGCACGCATTCCAGCAATCTTATTGACTTCAAATACTTTCTATCGATAAGCGCAAAAAGAAAAAAAAAAATAGATAAATACTGACAGAAGAATCAGCGGAAAGAAAGGACAACGCCAGTCAGGAAATTATTTCAATATGTTCACCAGAAAGAAAACAGGGATGTCCCCTTTCTTATACCGTACTTATCGTGAAATCCATGAACTCGATCTAAATGGTGATAACAAAAGGGTTAAAAAAAAAAAAGGTTTTTCGATCAGGAAATAGAAAAAAAATCCAAGGTCGGTGAAAATATTGTATTATCCCACAAAATTTTCGAGTGGACTGATTCGAAGTTTTTTCAGCAAACCAAGCACAAGTGTCTTACAATAAAGGCTATTTTTGACTTATTATTATATATGTATATAGTATAATGCAAAATCGTTTTATAATTTCATTTTGAATAGAAAACTTTTGGATTTGTTTTTCCTTTTTGCTTTTGCTTTTGCTTTACCATAGTTCGTTTTGAAGTTGTGTCCCATGTGGTAGCATTCCACATATGCTAACCTTAAAGTTTGACAACAGGGCCAGAAACGGATGAGTGATTTTCTTGACTTTCTAGTATATCTCATGTCATTTCAAAAAAAAAAAAATAACTCATCTGCTTTTCTTCAGACTATTCTCTTGTTTTGTTATAGCCTTTTTTTTTCATCCTGGTGCAACTTCTCGACTGATGTCCTGGTTGAAGAATTTGCTCATTTGAAAAAGTTTACTCAATGTCGTAGGCAAGGATATTTTGTTAAGAGTGCGAGAAAGAAATGTTTGCTTTAACACTATGTATAACTTCTAAAGAAATAGAAATAGAATTGCCAAACAAAAAACCTCGCAACAATGTGGAAAATATTTGCCAAGTTTGTGTGTTTATATCGATGCAAGGAACAAACAAAAATGCACGCGTCATACTGTCTATGATAATATTATGGTAGCCTTGAATTCTCCTTGAAAATCGTGAAAAGTAGATCAGCTTGGAAAATATAATCTTCGTCTTCAGTTATTATAAGGTGGCGCGAAAATTGATGACATACTCGTAATTTTTTTTCCAGTCGAGAAAAAATCGGATAATGACCATTTGGGAACGATTTGTTGCATTTTCCGTCACTTTAGCCAGAACTTCCGGCGATAGTTTCTACCATTCTTGACGGATATTCTCTTTGAGGACTTCAAGAGTCTGAGGCTTCTTGATATAGACTGAAACGGTTGAAATTAGGCAATCTTTCCGGCCAGTGCAAATCGTAAAAACGAGAGATTTGTCGACCCGAAAATGCAGCTCTCCGAATTTCGGTTGTGGCTCGTGCAACATGTTGGAACCACATGTTTTCCAGTCCCAATTCATCCACTTGAGAAAGGAGAAAGTCGTTCAGCATGATTCTGTAGGGCTCGCCGTCCACAGAAGTCATTTGCCCCGCAGCGTTTTCGAAAAAATAAGACCCGATGACGCCTCCAGCATAAACAGCACACCATGCAGTAATTTTGAGCCTGTGTTATGGCTTTTGAGGCGTTATGCGCGAATTTTTGGTGCCCCAGAAGCAACAATTTGGCTCGTTCACATATTCGCAGAGATGAAAATGGGCCTCGTCGTTCATAGTGATTTTTGGTAAAAAGTTGTCTCCCTCGTGGTCGAGATTCGGAATGGGTTTGAGCCTAGGTTACACGCACTTGGCGGTCAATAGCTAACAGCTTATGCCCTTCTGCATTTTCTAAGGGAACTTCTCACAGTCTTTTATCAAAATTCTCTGTAAAGTATGCCAATTGATGCCAAATTACTTGTACGTTTTCAGATCGATACTCTGAGTTTCTGTGCTTTTTTTTTTGCAGTGGTTACAAAAGCTGTATTTACAAATAGATTTACAAATAGAACAATCCAGATCAACGAACAATTTAAATTGTGTTATGTGGTAATAGTTTGACATTTAGATACTCTTATATGTATTTTTATCAACTTATATTATAGTATAACAATTATCTTAAAGTGAAAATGGTTGTGCTGAAAACTGACGTCATTCCTTTGCATTTAAGTATTAAAGTGAACGAAATAGTAAAAAGTTAAGACTGAAAATGTGAATTTTTTTTTGACAATAGGTTGTATTACGCAGTTACTATTCTTGACACGTAAATTATAGTTTTTATATAGTCCGGGTGGACTATAGAATTTTTAAGCAATATTTTTAAAACTTTATAGCAGAAAAGGTGCCTTAATGGTATAATATCCAGGGTCTTAAATAATGGATGTCAATGTTGATCCTGACGTACTCAAAAGGGTCATAACTGGTGACGAATTATGATTATTAGGCTATGACCTCGATACCAAAGCCCAATCGTCCCAATGGAAGCACACAGGAGAGCCAAGACCCAAGGAATCACGCCAATTTCGATCAAATGTAAAAGTTTTGATTTCTGTTTTTTTTTTTCGATTAGTGCATCAGGAGTTTTTACCTCTAGGTCGTACGATCAGTCAAGAGTATTACCTTGAAGTTATGCGCCGTATGCAAGAAGCAATACGAAAAAAAAAATCCGGGATTGAAGAAAAACAAATTCATGGCTTTTGCATAGCGATAATGCACCTGCTCATTCATCAATCACGTCTCGGTCACCATATTCACTGGGTTTGGCCCCATTTCTTGTTTTCAAAACTGAAGAGACCTACGAAAGGTCAGAGATTTGTAATGATTGAGTAAACAAAAACGGCATCGCTGGAAGAGCTCAAGGCTATACCAAAAAGTGTTTTAAGAAGTGCTTCGCGGATTGGAAAAATCGTTCGCACAAGACGTGTTTTATATCTGAGGGGGATTACTTTAAAGGGAACAACATTAATATTGATGATTAAATAAATATTTGTTTATAAAAATATAAAGTCACCTTACTCTTTGAACACACCTCGAATATAAAATTCGATCCTGTTTATTAAAGAAAATAACTAATAACGTTTGTTTAAATAACTTAAAAAACAAATGAATAACTAATATTGGATCATATAAAAAGTCTCCGCGATTTTTTGTCACTAGATGTTGTTGGTTTCCATTTATTTGGAAACACTAATCTGATTGTGTCAAACGAACATGTGTTTGAAAGGTGACATGTAAAGCTACATTTTTTGTTAAGACAGCTGTGTAAGTCGTTGCTTGTGTTAAAAGTTATACTGATTGGAATATGAGTGAAATATCTAGAAAAATATGCTATGTAATGTTTTTTTTTTTTCTATAAAAAAGGGAATAACGCTAGAAAAACATGTCAAAAAATGTATGCAATTTACGGAGAGAGTGCTGTGAGTGAACGCCGGAGCCAGGAGTGGTTCGTTTGATTCCGTTCCGGAAATTTCGATGTAAAAGATGCACCTCGCACTGTTCGCCCTGCCACTGAAAAAGTCGATGGAATTTTGCAACTGATGGAGCAAGACCATCACGGAAGGTGTCTGGAGATCAACCGTATGACAGTTTGGAATCATCTAAAACGCTCGATTTTTGGGTGTCACATGAATTAATGGAAAGAAATTTAATTGATCAGTGAAAAGCTGTTAAAACGTAACGAAATGGAACCGTTTTTGAAGCGATTCATAACGGGCGATGAAAATTGGATTAAGTTCGTGAATATTTAACGCAAGCGATCATGGTCAAGGCCCGATGACCGACCATAAACGACTTCAAAGCCTGGATTAACGGCAAACAAGGGTATGTTGAGTGTTTGGAAGGAAATTATCTATTATGTGCTGCTAGAACCTGGCGAAACTGTCAATTCGATCCTCTACAGTGCACAACTATACCGCTTGAATGAAGTTATCAAGAAAAAGCGACCAGAATTGGCCATCATGACAATGCGAGGCCTTACACATCTTTGATGACCCGGAACAAATTGACGGAGTTTTGTTGCATCCACCATATAGAGCGGACTTTGCACCCTCTGATTATCATTTGTTTCGGTCTTTGCAAAACTCTCATGATGGTAAAAAATTGGCCGACCGAAGAGCCGCTGAAAATCACTTGGCCAAGTTTTTGGCTGATAAACCACAGATGTTCTACATAGATGAAATTATGAAGCTACACGGAAAATGGCAAAAGGTCATAGATAATAATGACCAACATGTACATCAATGAAATTGATTTTGAATAAAGAATTTTTTTTTCAAAAATGTACCAAAAAACCGCAGAGACTTTTTATATGGATAACTCATTTAAAAAACTTGCTTTTCTTGGTTATCTGCCATATTTTCCTTTCTTTTTTTCTATTCTTCCATTTTTTTAATTTTCTTGGAAGCATAGTCTGCGAAAATTATATGTGTCGCTGCAGTTGTTTTCCTTTTCAGGTTCGTCTCCTCTTTTAAATATGACTCACTGAACGACATACAGGGTATCTCAGTTTAGCAGTATAATCCCTTAAAGGTATATCCTGAAATTTCGATGAACAAAAAATTGTATGGCAGGGGGGGGGGGGTCTATTCTCACTCCATTTCAAGTTACAGTCCGTCAAAGTGGGTAACCTCTAATTTGGAAGTGTAACCACTTTAAACGCTATAACTTCTAAACTAGTACAGGTACAAAAATGGTTTCAGATATTTCGGATAGACAATTTAGTAGTGCATACAAGTCTTATATAATTTGGGTACATTTGCGCAGCAACAAAAAAGTTATGGCTCGTTAAATTCTAAATTATGAAAATTTTACTTAAAATATTTGCTTAATAAATTTTATGAAATTTTTATCTCTTTAAAATTTCCTTTTTTTTGAAACGGTTTATGGAATGTATATAGCAATTGTTCGAAGTGCCTTTCTTCTATTTGAATACCTTTTTGGCACATTTAATCATTTTGGACGGCAGATTAACGGACAGCAAAATACTTCTCATCTCTTCTGAAGCGGCACTAATATTTTCTCTAAAAGGTGCTCCACCTTGTTGAAATAACATCGCTCTGATCTGCACAAGAGGAACCTGTTCAAAGAGTTCCAGCAATCGTTCTCTAAGAAATTCCAGATAGTAATGGGAATTAACAGTTTGTGGAAGAACGCTTGGGTCTACTAAAGGGTGGTTTTTAACCCCATATCTTTTGAACTGCGCTTTGTCAGTCCACAGAATGTTCTTGACTAATTGCTCGTCTTCTCCATGTTAACGCATTAGCCATTGGCAAAGTGTACCGGTGTCAAATGGAAAGGGTGTAATACCTTACTCTGTAGAATCCTGTGTATTCTGATTCTGGGAAATTAAAACTGCACATCTAGTCTGCGGACGCTGACTAAAGGCTGAACTTCCACAGCACGCAAAATCTCATTCTCAATTTCTGCCACCTCTGCATCTGAACGTCCTTCTCTTTTTTTTGGTGCAGTTGACCCAGTATCAACGAAGCACTAAAACGTATCTGCGAATAGCCTGATGCACAGTGTTCTATGATTTGAATATCGTCGTTGGTAATCGTACTCCAATTTTGCCAATGAAGCGTGTTCATTGCAGAATCCGTATACAAACACTATTTACGCGAATTCACGTTTTGAAAACATTTTGTGGAGATCACCTTATCGATCAGCTGTTGAGTTACAGAGGAAATGTCGATTATAGATCAGTTGAAACAAAATTGCAATACATTTGCAATGTCAAATTGAAAAGAAGAGTAACAAAGAACTATTTAGAAGTTAGAGCGTTCATATTTCTTTTTGGACATTTTTTTCTGACAAAAAATGGTTTTTGCTACAAAATCTGTTGATCGTACGTAAAAGAGTTTCTAAATATAGTTGTTTTGAAAATTTTGCAAATAAAAAGTTTAACGAGCCATAACTTTTTTGTTGCTGCATAAAAGACTTGTATGCACTACTAAATTGTCTTTCCTAAATGTCTGAAACTATTTTTGTACCTGTACTACGATTAGCTTAGAAGTTATATCGTTTAAAGTGGTTACACTTCTAAATAAGAAGTCACCCATTTTGACGGGCTGTAACTTGAAAAAACAGAAAGACTCTGCTACTGACTCTCTAACTGATCAGTAAAATAAGATCAATTGTAGTACAGCAGTTAATTGTTGGATCATGAGAAAGGATCCTGGTCAAAAGCAATATCCTGCGTTGTAGTTTTATGGAACGTAAACCAAAGGATCATATGCCTTTAATTATTTACAATCAAAAATGGAGAAAAATAATAATAAATCTTGCTACTTTTTGCAATACAATAGCAAGGGCAAGAACTCTGCGCAGGTATGTACAAAATTGTTTAGAAGTTTACGAGGAAGAAAACAGAATCTGCGGAGAGGAAATAATTCGCTCTCTTTGCTTCTGGCAATTTGAATGCCAATTACCCAAAGGCTGATGAAATTTTCGAGCAAATTGTGCGAAACAGAGACATCAGTACTATTGATATACCATATACAAAAAAGAAGCTCAAAGTATAAATTATCCATGAGTTGAGTTCGAACAACATAATGTGCATCTTGGATTGTTGAAACGCAATGAATTTAAGCCATTCCTAAAACGACAATCGGAAGCATCAGAGATCTTAGGTAAAAACTGTTGTGCCATCACGGGTGATTGTGAGTACAGGACTGACAGTGCGGCAGGTAAACCTTTGTGTTTGGTTGAACTGAAAGGAAATCGTTCTCAATGAAGTTCTCCCATATAGTCAAGCAATTAACTCACAACTCTACTGTGAAATATCCACGATAATACGCCATGGCACTGAGAGAAAAGACGAATACGCAAGGTCTTGTCTTCTATTATGACATCGTCCAACAACATATTTTTTTCGATGACCCGTCGTTTATTGCAAGAGCTTGGTTTTGATGCACGCACTATACAGTCCAAACATAGCACTCTTTAGCTATCACATGTTCCAGTCTCTGCAGAATTTTTTTACCATTCTTTTCATGTATTTCCAGATATAATTCTGTTTTAGTTTGCTGATGCATTTTCTGATACCACAGTGTCCTCCTGGTCTGAAGTTGTGATGTTTCTCAATTAATCTGTGCTCTTCTTCTTCATTTGTAACTTGCTTCGAAGGTTCATATAGTAAAACATCTTGACATTCACCAATGTCTTTCTTTTCTTGCAGCTTATTAAATATTTCTTTGAATTCGTGTGCTTTTACGTTTCTAAATATTAAACTATTTTTATTTATTCACATTTCCATTGCTCACTATGAATATTAGCTTTTTCAAAATTAGTTTGAACTCTGATAGAGAGAATTATATCTGAATTCTGAAAACAATTACAGTGTTTGCTGCTAAAATAACTCTATTTCTTCAGGCCCCTTTTTTAATAATTTTTATTTCTTTAAATTAAATATCTTTATCCCCCTTACATCAGATAAAGTAATGACGTGCAGTCCCATATCTGAAGGTGATCAGTCCCCATATTTAAGTTTAAGGTTTTGCACAGTGTTTCTGTTGGGTTTTTCATAATTTTTCTTCTTTGAATGTAATTTCAAAATCGAAGTCTATACGTATTCTGGTCAATTTTGAATAAGGGTTCCTATGGGTGAGCATATTTGCTAATGGTCTGTGTTCAGAATAAGCTGTAAATGAGAGGGTCAGAGCACAAGAGATCTAACTACTAAATGATGAGTAGATATCCTCTTTCCCGATAGATCGCACTACCAGTCAAGTCTACACTTGTTTCCTTTGTACACCAAAGAAATAATGTGCGCACTTATCTCCATTTTTATAAAATTTGCACTTAGACCCCTTGTGCTCTGATCCACTCAGATCTCTTACCGACCAAATAAGGTCTTAAGTAGGTTATACACCAATGGATTGCTAGGAACTCTTTCTCTATTATCAGGTTACTTATTTCATGTTTGTTTAGCTCGCCAGTCTGTCCTGTAACATCTATCTGTAACAATACTGTTCCAAAAGCAAAATTTGAGGGGTCTGTATATGCTAGTATTTGTGTTGTTATCAACTTTCTTTTTAGCGTCGATAGTAGAGAAAGCGGTCAAGAGCCTTGATTTCTTATTTAAAGGTATTTGGTGAATTAAAATCGTCAGATGCAACGTGGAGAAATACTTTGCGTTTCCTTACCTATCTTCTAAATTATCTCTGTTCTTGGTGGTATCGTAATTTTGTTTATTCTTTTCATGTTCATGTTCATTGGTAATAGTATTTGTTCCTCTTCTAGATTAATCTCAAGTACGTATCTTTCATAGTCTATTTTACAGTTGTATGACATCAAAATGTATTTCATCGGTTGAGAGATTCATTAAGTGATACCTAAAAATGAAATGCAAGTCTTATTGTTCTAACTCAGTATTCTCATAATTTTCAAAAATATTGTTTTATCAGTTCTGTCATTTATCTATCAAGCTGCATTATTATTTATTTCCTTCACTAAATTAGTTTTAGACACGAAAATATCTGCTCCTGTATCGACCAAAAATGTGAATACTCCAAGTATATTTTTGATATTTAATTTGACAAAATTCTTTCATTTATGCTTAGCGCCTTTTCTTTCCAAAGTTTCAACGATTCTGTTGACCGGAGATACCTGTGTTCCTCGGCTTTGTGTTACTGTTTCGGTATCATTGATACTGGTTACTCTTTGTTATTAAATCTTCTTCGATTAAAACTTCTTCTTCTTCAGATGGTCCTCTATCTCTAGAACTGAAATGATGTGTTTGATGGTTTTTATATCTTGAATTTGTGTTTATACGCAATATAATGTTCTGACCTGGTCTTACTTTTATCTCGGTGGCTACCTGTATTGATTTTCTAAGTTTAGTATTGTACAAATAGGGTACTTAAACAACTTTTCTGCATTTCTCATTTAGACCATTTCTAAATGCATTTCTGTCCACTCTGCTTGTTGGAAACCTTGGATTTCCAGTTACTTATTGAATGTAACTGACTAAAACCTAACTTAAAACTACATGTTACCATGGTAATCTGTGTTTGAAAAGCAAATACAAAAATCTGTGTACTGAACTTGAAAAGAAAATACCAATTTGACATGATAACTATTACCGTTCTTAGTTCAATTCTGCTAGAGGTAAATTAAAAAGTGAATGGCAAATTGTTAACAGTATCTTAAACAAATTCTCTGTTGTAAAAAAAAAAAACCGACTGTTATTCGTGTCACTGACTGTGTTGTATCTGATAAACTAGTCATTGCAACTGTTGTTTTGCGAACATAGCCACCAGCATGCAACCATGATTGCTTTGCTGAACCAATATGTTCCAATAGTTTTGCATTCGAGCCCATTACTCCACTTGAAGTTTTAAAAGTTATCTGCACTTAAGGAATACTTAATTATGTGGTGCCGACGATATCTATAATATTTTCCTTAAGCCAACTGCTTGTCATATAATGGATGTCCTAGCTTGCATTTTTAATCGCTGCATATTTGAGGGAGTTTTTCCTGAAGACCTCAAGTGTGCTGATGTTATCCCGTTATTCAAAAAGGCTTCTATTGTTAAAATGTGTAATCATAGGCCTATCTCACTTCTCCCAGTTATAAGTAAAATCTCAACACTTTGGCTTTTAAAAGACAAAATTAACCGAGGATGCACACATACAGTTCTGTGGCAAAATAATGTCAAACTAAGATGGTAAAGAGTGTACTGCTAGCTTATAAGTATATCGACATTACCAAAGCGTTAATATGGTTGATCACCTCATTCTATTGGAAAAACTTGAAAAAGCAGGTTTTCGTGGCTTTATGTTAGATTACAAAAAGTAAAAACTTATGGAATCAGGAGTGATTCCCAACTAAGGGCTACCCCAGGGTTCAGTCTTAGATCCAATTCTCTTTCCAATCTACATAAACTCATTTACTACACTTAATTTTAAAAGTGCTCCAACAATTTTTCCGGATGATATAGGCTTCTCATATGGTTTATATAGTCGCCTAGATGTGGTTTCCAACTTAAATTGGGACCTTGGTCTTTCAAGAATATGGTTTTATAAACACAACTTGCTTATAAGTCCTAAGATTTAGATTATGATATTTAGTTTGTCGTTTAATCTTGATCTGGATCTGATGGTTTACTTTCATGTACCAGAGTGTCAAAGATTATTGTTTGCAAATTGTAACTGTGTCTGGTCTGGCTTATCTTCTACTTTTTTTGATGGCAGCCTGAATTGCAGTGATAAATGTTTCTTTATCGATATCGTTAGTGAATTTAAATACCTGGGACTTACCATAGACTCAAGAATGAGATTTTTTTCATGCTTTGAAAAACGATTCAGGTTGCACGCTTAGACGCTTCTTCTATTTGAGAAATATCTTTTCTACTAAATTGTTAAAAATTATTATATGCTGGGGAGGTGCCTATAGGAATAAAATACAATTTCTTTTGATAATCCAGAAATGTATTGTACTAATATTATGCCGTAAACCTAGGAGATATTCTACTTACCCTTTGTCCTGTGACTTAAAACTTTTTCCCGTCCGACACTAATACTGCTTAAAGGTGCTGAAGACCTTCTTTATGAAGTCTGCTAATCGGAACTTCAAACTGATTTCTAACTTTAACCTGAGTGAAAACTTTTCATTTATTCTGTATCTGTTCCACCTTTCCATACCACAGTAAACTCAACATTTACATCATGGTAGAAAACACTAAACACATCATGTAGAAAATTATAAAAATTTTCTACAGATATTCGGAGTCGGTGACTGCAACTTTGAGAACGTTAACCCAATTTTCGGTCGTAATTCTCGCCCTAGTAGACAGGCAATAACAAGTTTAGTGCAAAAATTTGAGTCTATATATTCGTTGCCGTGTCAGTGAGACAACGGGTTGGTCGAAGTGTCGAAAATATCGCTGCCGTTTAGACGTCCGCAGTAAACGATCCAAACCAGTCAATTCCACGCCGCTTTCAAGAATGGGCTTCGCTCAGACCACATTATGGCGTATTTTGCGTAAGGATCTTGGTTTACACCCATACAAGATAAAGCTGACTCAAGAATTGAAACCGATGGACCATTTGAAGCGACGTACGTTCTCCGATTGGGTTCTGGATAAGATGCACCAAGTTGATGAATTTCATCGCAAAATCATCTTCAGTGACGAAGCTCATTTTTGGCTCAATGGGTTCGTCAATAAACAAAATATGTGTTATTGGTCGGGTGAAAACCCACCACTTCATCCACAAAAAATAACTATTTCGTGCGGTTTGCATGCCGGCGGCCTTATTGGGACATATTTTTTCGTCGACGATATCGGCCGAAATGTATATTTGAATAAAATTTGTATCAGTTTTTTTTTTATTTGAGGGCCACCCCACCCAACATACATAATTAATTTGATCTGTTATATTTGCTCAGTGTAATGGCATTCAACACTTTTTTCATTACTGAAGTATAGAAAATACAGAATTTCAAATGAATTTTTTAAATTTCATATTTAATTTTATAGCTACATATATAGATTAATGTAAATGAATTTATTTTGTATTATATTGTATAAGGAATTTACAGAATAATAATAAAAAACAAAAATAATACTCTGCTACCTTCTACTATTGCATCACCCTGCTCTAGCTAATTCATTGAGTATTATTATTGAATTTCTCACCGATTTGTATAATCTTTTTAACCCATTACTGCATATAATCTGTTTAATCGGATCTGCACCAAAGTTGGCTGGGTAACCATAACGAACAATTTAAATTCGAAAATTATGTGTCGAACGTTTAAAGTTATTGTTAATGTTGTGTTTACTTAATTGGTTTTAGTGATTAAATATTGATTTGTAGTGATAATGGATCCATCTTTTTTTAACAACAGGCGTGGTGGGTAAGTAAAGTTGCATTTATTCCAGTAACCATTTAAAATTCTGTTCAAATTATTGTTTTTACAATGTTACTTGGTATGTTTGAGTATTCGATTCTTATTAAAAATGCCGAGATTGTACAGTGTGACGCCATACTTTAACGATCCGATAAATTGGATACTATGCAATGTACATACAAAAAAAAAAAAAAGTGTGTAGGTATAATTTTGTAAATTTTCAGATTATTCTTAGCCGAAGTAATGGAATAACTTGAAAATGATGATATTATTGACCCTGTGTACATATATCATATGTTGAACTACCTGACGATGGCAAAGACATGGATTGCGATAGTAGTGCCAGCAATTCTGACGATGCAGGCGATTTGAACCATTTAGGGTCTAATATTCTGCTAAGTAATTGCAGAACTTTAATGTAATTCACAATAATGAAAAGTTTCTTCAAGTGCTATTGCAAACTGCGACTACGATGCAAGTGACAAAGAGCTTCTCTCGAAGTTATAAATTTTAAAGTTCAAGTTCAAAGTTCAAAGTAGCTAAAGAAAAAGCTACGAAACGATTTCATAAACTTTGACCTTTAATAATAGAATTGAATAAAAACTTCAAAGATCATGGAGGTCTGGAAGAAAAATGATCAATAGATGAATCTATGATTCCTTATTGGAATCTAAAAATTGGGCTTTATGCACCAGCAGTGGCTACCTGATTTCATTTCAAATATGTACAGGAAAAGATGGCAGAGAAGAGAAATTTGGGCTAGGAAGGGACACTTTTTTTCACCTAATAGATATTGTGTTAGAGGAACAATACTGGATCAAGGAATATCAAAATGTCCCATGAAAAACATGCAAAAATTAGAAATATGAATATGGGCAATATAAGGAACCGATAATGAGAATAAAGTGTGTTTGGCGAGATGGAAGGACAATATGTTGGTAACGTGCGCCTACAAATTTTGACTCGATAAAAGAGAGTGAATGTAGAAGATGGTCAAGAGAGAAAAAACGACAAACTGCGGTGATCCAGCCTAACGGATGGGATATGTAGATCAAATGGATCAAAATGTTGATGCTTATCACAAAAGAATGAGACAAAAAAAGTGATGGTGGCCAACTTTCTGCTACTTTTGGTCAAAAGTGTCTCATATGTATGGTTACTCGCGTGTTGCTTACCACGCATTGAAAATCATCCATCAGAGGAAAATCGGCCCAAAGTATGATATCAGATACAAAATATGATGGCAGAGATCAACGGACAGACTTTGCAAGTATTGTGGAGGGAAAAAAAAGTGTTTTGGAAATGTTCATCCTTTTTAAAAAAAAATTATAATTTTATTTTTATTCCATACAATCCGATATATCGGACGTAATGTGGTTTTCCGCCCTTGAATTTTTTTTTTTTGTTCTCTATGTCAAAAAATAAAGCAGGTTTTGCATTAAAACTAATAACTGCTGTTTTAATAACTTTATACAGTAATTGGTTAATGTTTCTAATTTTATTGTCTTCTAGTTTTCTTATCTTTGTTTCTGTTAACAAGCTATTCTGAGCTTTAACGACTAACTTTAATGCAAGTACAAATTTAACCAGTTTAGTTTTCTCTTCTTCTTCAGTCAGCGTATCACAACAAAATTTTATCAAACCTAGAAAATTGGAAAAAATCCTGGTATAAGTTTTTCTCCGGTTAGTATGTCGTTTTTTGCAATATATATGCGTTTCAGTAGCGTGTACTATATATTTGATTATGTTTAACTACACCCTGCCTGACTCGAACTGCAACCAACTTCAGACTGCTATAATTTCCAAACCGTTCATTACTGTGAGCTCAAATTTTGACACATGACAGATAATTTTATTGTTTACAAGCCTTTTAAACGATTTGCGTCTCAGTTGTGGAATTCAAACGTAATAGTGTAATTGCTTTATATTTGGATGGAAAACCACAAGTAGCTATCGTTAGAGCCCTCCAGCACCTTAACGTGATTAAATCATTTGTGTCTCGAACCATAGCTCGTCACCGTGATACTGGCAGCGTTGCAGAACGCCATGGAGGTGGTCATAAAAAAACAGCAACATCGGCAGTAATGGTTCGGAAAGTGAAGGCAACAGAAAAAAGTAAGACTCGAAAGAGTTGCTACGCTTGCATGAAAGTGGTGAGTTGCCGAATTTGGTTTTTTCCGATGAGTTGCCATTTGTTATCGAGCAATATGTAAACAAACAAAATGACCGAGTTTACTTGCCAGAGAGGTACTTCGAAAGTTTACACCTTCGGACGTCCACCAGAAAGCAGGCAGCACCGATGGTGATGGTTTGGGCCGCTGTAACCGCCGATGGTCTCTCTTCGCTCGTATTTTTGGACCGTGGCGTCAAAATTAATGCGATAGTTTACCGTGAAACTATCTTAGAGGCAATATTGAAGTCTTGGGCAAACAATCATTTCGGTAAAAGACGGTGGAGATTTCAACAACATTCGGCACCGTCTCGCAAAGCGCGCGTCAACCAAGATTTGCTAAAAAACAATGTTCCACACTTCATTTCTTCGACACAATGGATTGCAAATTCTCCGGATCCAAATCCGTTGGATTTCTCTGTCTGGGGTTTTTTGACCACCTTTTTGCGGTTTGAGGATCATCTCAAACAAGCACTTCGCCGGGAATGGGCCAAAGTACCGCAGAACCACTTGCGTGCAGCGTGTGATGCTTTCTTCGACCGTCTCAAAGCCATTATTCGCGCCAAAGGGGGACATATTGAAAACTACTGATACAATTTGAAAATTGATATATTTTCTAACATTTTTTGCTTTGGCACAATAAAATTGATCAAAAAATAAAAAAATGGTAGCATTTTAAAAAGTTGCAGTTCGAGTCAGACAGGGTGTATAACCTGAAATTGTTTCACTATTTCTTCTAATTCTTCTGCGTCAGTTTCTGTAATTAGACTTTTTCTTATCTGAGCTATCTCTAGTTCTTTGTTCTTCATGTTTTCACTAGTTTACTCTCAATTGGATTTTTTTTTTTAAGTTTTTCGAAATTTCTACTAATAATTTAATTTGGTTTATACTTTTATTATTATTTGTTTTAATATTGCAAAATTGCCATATAGAATTGGTCTAAATTATTTCATAAAAAAATCGATGCTTTCTTACATATTTTTCTTTTTATGTTTTGAATATAAATTAAAGTAATAAAGTAATAACTGCTATATGTACATGTACGTCGTTATTTCCTATAACGATGCTCCAACTGCTCGCTGCTAGATTGTTGTTAATCAACTCCTCCTTAGTGTTGCTTGTTTATCAACTGCTTCTTTAACTTTTGATCTGTAATCACAGGTATTGTTCTATGGAGCTTCACCGGTTTTTTCTTCTCTCCGTGATTTTTGATTTCTTTTTTTCTTTTTCTTGCCTCCTTTTTAGAGTTGAGATAAGGTTAAATTTTATTGTTAACAATTGGATTATTTGTACTTCAATCGTCAACTCCAACTGTTTACAAATAATTACACATTCATTCAAAGTTCTATTTGCTTACTATGCTAATTTTTGGTTTACTACTGGCTTAGTGTGTAGAGCAATGACGCAAGTAGACTTATATTACGTGAATCACTTTCGGCAGCTAGTGCATGCTATATGACACTTGCAAACAGTAACTGGAGCAATTCATTTTTAGCAAATTGTCTCGTGTTTGGATTGTTGCACTACACCAGTTTAAAGAATGAGCGGAAATTATAGAGTGGGACTCCCGCTTGCGTTTTTTGTACGGAAAATGACTTCTTACCGGAAGAGCAAAACTTTTCTAAGAAAATTTTGCGCCCAAAGTTGATGAAAATTGCACTGCTCAACGAGTTTACGAAAAAAAAAATTACCAGTGCCAACATTCATAATCAATTTCAGAATTCAGAATAGAAAAAGCATGAAAAATCATAGCAACAGTATACTCGTACATTTATCATGCAGGATATTGCATCACTGACAGATGTAGAAGAATGTGATCTTACATTACAGTACATTATAAACGGTAAGCCAGACTCTCATACGAATAAAAATCTCCTACATATATAGCGCAACTAATATTAGGTGCACTAAGTTCTCGCTGTTTGTCATAGATGGCTCCAGCAGTAAGTGCTGGTAGATTTTGGCATATCAAAAACATCATGAACCGATCCTAGACATATAGTATAGTAGACAAACCCTTTTGACATATAAGTGATTTTTTGGCGTCATATACTTTAAGTTGTGTGAAAATGTCTGAATTTGTGCCAAATAATCGTCATTTGCGAAAAGTGTTGATTTTCTTCTTTCATTCGAATTAAATGACGGTTGAAGCTACAAAAAGTTTACAGAGATGCGGCTCTAAGGGCCAGTTTTTCAGTGCGAAATCATCCGGGTCTCAAGGTTAAACTCGTTTAAGCTCCAGAAATATATTTTCCAGTCAATTTTAATCCTGAGCTAACACCGAGTTAACTCTGGATTAACTGAACAAATTTTTTTTGACAGATACTGAAAATAGCAAAGAAAGTAGTTGAATTCTCTAATATTTTTGTGAAATATTGCTGTTTCTTTTGCTCATTGTTATTGTTATGCACCAAAGAAAAAAAAAAAAAAAAAAAAAACAATAAATAATGAGCAGATCAGAATGACAGATTTCAATAGTGTTTTGACAACTGAACGATACAATGGCAGTAATGCCAAACTAAACCACCACTCATGGAGTTAAAATTAATTTTTTACTGAAAAACTGCTTCATGAGTTAACTCTGGATTAATTTTAGCCTCGAGTTAGTAAACTCTAGCTTGACTCGGAGCTTACTCAGAGTTGAAAAACTGGGCCTAAGTGAAACAACGTGCTATATTTGGTTTCGTCACTTCAAAGACCGTGATTTCGATGTTGATGACCGTACGCATGAAAGAAGGCCAAAATCCGTCTGGCTGATTTGCTATGCAACAAAAAAAATTCACATGGCTTACAGTATGTTATTATAATTCGTTACCTTAAAGATAGTTGAAGTGTATCAATAAAATTGTTACATCACGTCGTCAGATTTAGTAGTTATAGGCATTTATTGATTTCAATTAAATTTGTATGAAAAAATTATATTGAACATTAGAATAATTTCCTTTTCCCTGTAGTCAGTAGTCACAGTATCCCTTTGGAGGCTCCAATCGTAGTCTGCAAGAACGGCTGGTTCCCATCTTACCTGATAACGCTTTTCATGCTCTGCAATTTCTTGATGAAATCTTTTGCCGTGCTCATCACTGACTAAGTCCATGTTATTCGGAAAGAAACTTATATGGGAGTGTAGGAAATAGATTTTCAGCGACAAATTACATCCTAGTTTGTGGAAGGCATCCAGTGTCAATTTTATTTTTTCATCGAAATCCGGTGATTTGTGATTGGCGAGAAATTTTTTTGTGACGTCGACAAAAGCCAACCACGCATTTTTTTCCAAGGGACTGAGGCTAGATAAGAAATCGGGATCGTTGATTAATTTTTATTTCAGGCCCTATAAAAATTCCTTCTTTAATTTTCGCCTCACTTAGCCTAGGATTCTTTTGATATTTTCTTTGGTAAATACAGGTCCGTATTTGGGAAGCGCTTTCACAAAATTCTTCATCAAGCCAAGTTTGATGCGTTACGAGGATAAAATGATTTTCCAGATGATACTAATGGCTCATTTCTTACATTTTTCTGATCAAGTTACTCTTTCTTAGAGGCCAGTTTTGTTTTATGTCGTGATCTGTACGCACTCAGCTATCCCATTCACAGATAAAACAACAATATTTTGTTTAGCCAGTTTGCAATCTTAAAATTAAAGCCACTTCCTTTGAATCTGCACATATTCGCCATTTGTTTTCTATATAACTGACTTTCTTCAGAATTTGTTTTAAAATATCATAGGTTTCTTTTAAGTGACCACCGTATGCTACAGATAAAGATGGAAGTAACCGTTATAAAACTGCCTTTACTCTTTCTTTTGATCCGTCAATAAACAGTCTCCAGTCTTTTCACATGTGTCTAAGACTTAGTGCTGACATAAATCCATCAATACTGTTACAGAATACTAATTCATTTTCTCTTAAATAAAAAGTAGCTAAAAAAAATGTGACGTTTTCGATAAGCTGTAATTTTAGCTCCGGTTTGCAATAGATTCCATTGTTTAAGTCTCGATCCTAATATTTCTGGTATTTCTTTTGTCAAATTTTAATCTTTGACAAGGTCATTTAGTTCAAATTGGCTTATCCAATGTGGTTCTGTAAATAATTGATTTTCTAAAACCTCCCCACTACTAGAAGGGCCTGCCTCGTTGTCTTCTTCCACCGGACTGAAACTCAACGATCTAAAATATCTTTCTGGTACTGAATGAGGTAGCGACACTGACACATTAGCATACTTCATCGAGGGTTTTTTTTTTTTTTTCATGGGAAGGTGAGAAATTTTCATAGACACTATAGGCCAGGAGCCAATAGTAGTGTAAGATTCTTACTCACTAAAAAGCACCTGCATTATGCAAACCACGACTGAGTTCACACTCAACAAGCAGTTCTTTTATCGCATTTTATTTTGCTTTTATAAGATATCCTGTAGGCGATTTTCCATAGAAAATTATGCGTTGCTGATCACCGCGCTAGATAGAGAGGTTTAGTCCTTTTCAGACGGCGCAATAAATTTGGCTCGTCGAGGATCTGTTGAATATTCGTATGACCTTGTAATCGATTATTATGTTTTCGCGCAAACATTTTAATTACGTTCTGAACGTTTTCGACACCTAAGTCTCGAAGAACTTTGTTTTGGAATGTCTGTAATGCATTAATGTTACTATTTTTAGTACAACCCCAAAGTTGTACACCATATGTCCAGATCGGTTTTAGCACTTGCTTGTATAACAGCAGTTTGTTCTCTAAGGTAAGCTTGGAACACTTCCAATAAGCCAGTAAATATCTCTATATTTGATTTCAAGCTCTTCACGTTTTTTCTTGATGTGTGCTCTCCATTTTAGTTTAGCGTCGAGTGTCATACCGAGATATTTGGCCTCGTTCGCGTAAGGAATTCGTACTGCGTTGATAAACACCGGTGGATTCTCAATTTTCTTGAGAGTAAGGGCACGCTTCTTCGACTGTTTTAGCCGTTGCTAAAATGCCAGTGTCATCAGCAAATGTGGCTAGGGCAGTGTCGTCCGTTTACGGTAAAAAGCAAATATAGCAGTCGATCTTCCAGGTATAAGCCTAAAATACATGACAATTCCTGGGGTAGGGCTTGTCGTAGTTTATATTTTAGGCCTTCTTACCATACCTTATCAAAGACTTGCGAAACGTCAAGGAACGCGCTTGAACAGACTAACTTACACTCGATTGCTCGTTCAATTACATCGGTTATTCGATGCACTTGGTCAACTGTAGAATGTTGGCTTCTAAACCCAAATTGATGATCAGGCAAGATGGAATTTGTGTCGGTAATTGGTTTCAGATGATTAAGAAGGATTCGCTCGAAGACCTTCGATGTAATCGGGAGAAGCGATATTGGTCTATATGAATTGACTTCAGTCAGCGGTTAACCGGGTTTCGGAACCATAATAACTTCGGCTACGTTCCACTGGTGCAGTACGTGCTCTAATCTAATGTTGGTATTTATAAGATAGAGCAGCTTTAGCAAACCTTTTTTCGGCAACGCTTTAAGTATCTCTCCCGTTATTAAGTCATATCCCGGGGCTTTATTGCGCTTAAGCGTGTCTATAACTTGTCTAAATTCCATAAGTGTGGCCTTTTCTACTGGAAAGTTTGTCGTCACGTCTAGCGTATTGACATTCTCTGGAAGCACTTCCCCGTCGAATAGTTTAAACATTTCTGCAAGATTGTTGGCGAAAACATTAGCTTTTTTCTTATCTTCTTTCGCCCAGTCATCCTCGTTTCTTTTTATTGGTGCCGCGTGTATTTGGGGCTTTCGAACACTTTTAACGGCTCTCCATATGGAGTAGTTGGTACCCTTTGTCGCTGTGAGTCTTTCAAGGTAGCTATTAATACCTTGATTATTGAAGTCCCTAATCGACTTTTTCAAGAAGTTGCAAATCCTATTGAAGGACGTTTTATCTTGTGGTGCCCGGGTTTTATGCCACTTTTTCCGTGCTCTTCGTTTCTTCCTTATCATTTCTCTAATTTCCGGTGGATATCTTGTGCCGACTTTGGGAACTTTGTTCGATTCGCGGGGAGTGTTCTTCCAGGCCGCTTGTTGTATGACTTCAACGAAACGTTTAACTTCTTTTTCAAGTTGATACGGCGTTCTTAGTGCTACTCAGTACTATCTACAACGTCTATTCGGAAATCTTCCCAGTGAGTTTTGCTGTTAGGTAATTTGGGTGGTCTTTGTTTCTTAACCAAGGTTTCGCACAGTGAGAGGATAACTGGGGAATGATCGGAGGAAAGATCGAAGCCATTTACAACTTTGACATAACTAGCGTTTACTCCTTTTCCGATAAAGAAGTCTATTAGATCGGGTGTTTTGGCGACATCAGAGGGCCAGTATGTCGGCTTGCCTGTTGAGTAAAAATAACAACCACATTCCATACCAGCCCTATAAAGTGTTTTGCGCTTATGAGAGATACATCTTGAGCTCCAAAATGTGTGCTTCACGTTAAAGTCGCCACCAATAATGAAGATTGGCCCAAGAGGGTTGAACAGGTCAATAAATTCGTGTTTTTCTATTTTGCAGCGCAATTGGAAATAGATTGAGGATATATATTCAAAGAGTAATTTTGATATTTAGCACGCACCATGGTCATTTGAAATTTGTCAAGTTCAATTATTGCTTCCAAAGTATGTTCAATGCAGTCTCTCATGAATAGGGATGACCCGCCTCTTGCGTTTCCCGATGGATGATGATAAACATATGTCAATTACTTTTTCCTGCATGAAAATATTTAGTTCATCAAACCTTTTATGTAGCCCGTTGGCATTCCACGCAAGTATATTCAGCTTCTTTGCCATAATTAGTTGCAGAAATTGGCTTCGAACTTAAGAAGCCGTTCGACTATTATCCTATTTATTTTAGTCTGTTCTTCTAGTCTCTCGAGCATTACTGGTAACACATTTGAGGCAGGATCCGGTGATGTACAGTTAGTCATATTAACTCACGCCGCTATTTGCGTGTAAGTTTTTCCACTTTCCACTTACGCATTGTTATTTTTGATGTTGTTATTGGTGATTTTAGCGTTTGACACCATAACCTTCTTTAAAGGCTTTGGAGTAGGACCGCTGTTGTTATTTCTCATTCTTGCTATCCCTGCGTTTTTCAAAGGCTTCGTTTTTGATTGATATCGTAGCTTTTGCAACTCCTTCACGACTTGGCAGCCTCGATAATTAGCTGGATGTTTTTTCTTGCAGTTAATGCATATCGCTTGGGACTCTTTCGCGGCATTGCACTCTCGAGTCAGATGTTTGCCAGCGCATTTCACACAGCGAGGTTCCTTCTGGCAGTAGGCCTGAGTATGGTTGAATCCCTGGCAACGTGTACATTGAGGAATCAGCCTAGAGTTTTTCTGCGGAGGTTCAATTTTGACAACAAGTCCCAAAATTGAATTTATGGCATAAATTCTTTCTAGGTTTTCGGTTTTGTCGAAAGTTAGCCTAAAGAGGGGAAGGCCGCGTCTTGGGGTCGTTCTCTCGATTTCAAGTTTGCGCTGTTCTTGCGCAAGTATATTAACTGCGTCGATTATCTTAAAATCTGTATTTTTAAGGTCATTTACGATGTTTTATTTAAGGCAAGAGGGATGTAATCCTCTAGCTACAACGCGTATGGTTATTTCCGTTTTATTTTCGTAGGTATGCTATTGAATCTTCTCGGCATTCAATTTTTGCGAAAACGAACGGTAGTTGTCTGGATTAAGGACATTAATGGACCATGTATCATTATTGCGAGATCTTACTTTATAATCGGTTGAGCACAGTGATTTCAGGATTATGTGCAACTTGTTGTAGTCCGATATTCCAAAAACGTTTATTGGCGGCGGCAGTTTTTGTTTGGGTTGCTTTGTTGCCTTATAGACCTCAGCAGTGTTAAAGCTGGCTTGCTTCTTTGTTTGTTCAATATCAGGCGGGGAAGTAGCTTTTTTTTAAGTATCCAGTCCGTTTCGCGAAAACTCGAGTTTTCGAGGAGGTCAAGTAGCGAAACAGACTTAGAATCAGATTTAGATTGCTGCTTAATGGCATCTAGTTGCTTTTTTAGTCCGACACAGAGCAATTTCATATTTTGGAGTCTGGCGCGGAGATCAGAATTTTCGCGTTCGAAATTTTGTAGCTTATTCGGTGTAATGCTATTGCCCTGAGCTACCGACTGTGTTTGGTCTTTGCTTTCGCATGATTTTCCTGGCGATCCGCGTGCTGGAGATCTCGTGACCCTTGAGCATTTTTTAAAGGGGTCCTGGTTTTTATTTGTATTATTTTGAATATTATTTGAACTCATTTTAGTTCCCACGAGTAGCGCAGAAAGGGTAGTCCGTCTGTCCAGAGATCCGCATTAGACCGATAAGGCTGGCTGATCCGGAAGTCGCCAAGTATCCGGATGCTCCGTTGGAGATTGAGCTGTTTTTATACTTGGCCCCCAACCTGGTCGATTCTGGCACGGGTCGCTTAACACCTTAATCCGGCCCAGTGGATTTTAGTCGCCTCTTACGACAGGCATGCCTTTAATCGGGTATATTCTAACCCCTAACCCAAAGGGTTTTTTTTTTTTTTTTTTAAAAACGTTCACAGTTGTCAAACAGAAGAAACAGTCGTCTATATGATTTTAAGCCTCACACCATTGCATTGGTACGCCAAAAGACATCTGTTTTATAGTACCGTTGTGCCAACCCGTAAAGTACTTAAAGCAATTTAAACAACATACTGTAGTCACCCACGATTCGTTTGATTTTTAATTGCATTCTCAAAATAAGCTTTTTAATACTTCTTAAACAAAAGAGAAAAGGGCCTTTTTTCACTTTTAGGTATGAATTGACCACAACATAACAAAATAAGTTTGGAGATTTAACACAAACACATGGCATTTTGAAGATTTATGAGTAATCTAAGTGTTCTGATGCGTTTTGTTCACAGTAATGATACACTTTTATGACAAACCTAAAACAAGTGTTGCGAAAAGTAAATAAAGTAAGATATATCTATTTTGGGACGTGATATCTAAATATGAACTTGTTTTCTGTTGTTTACTTGGTAGGAATACCTAATATGAATAACCATTGGGGATACCGGTGATTTTTGAATGGCTTGATTAGTGGATAGCCTTAAAAGATAAACACTTTTACCATAACGTTATTCGAGCTCTGCCAGAAAGCTACAACTAGCTATGGGCAATACCTTGAATGATTCATCTGTATCCATTTTTTCACAATAAAGTTGCATTTTCATCACAAAAAACCGCCATAACTTAGTTGCGCACCTAATATGATACTGTGGGATAATTTAGGAGTTCAACGAAAAAGTATGAGAAAATACATTCTACTCTCCCGATAATAAACAACTTTAAACAGTCCAATCAAAGTTTACCATAAAAATCTTCTCAACTCTCCAATATCAAATGCTTTAATTGTAATGAGATTGGAAAATTGCTAGAAGATTGTGTTTCAAGTGCGGCGACGTTTGACATCTGAATGCAAAGAAGAGGCCGTTTAAACGTTTCGAATACCTGGGAGTACCGGGCATTCTAAATATCAACAATAGATGGAATACAAAAATATTCCTTTAATAAAGCTGATGAACCATTTTCACATACCTCAACGTCTTTGCTTTAGCTCATGGATTCTGGAATCTCCATCGTTCAGCAGTGGTTTGTACACCCAATTTTGACGAGTGCTTCAAAATCTGACAAAATATAAATATGCTTCTATAAGTAGTAACCCACTGGTATTGTAAGCTCTAAAATAAAATTTCAAAATAATTTTGTATGTCCAAAAATAATTGTCGTTAAAGATTTAAGCAAGAAATATGCTATCGTTCTAGGACACGATTTTCTAAAACTAAACAATTTGAAATAAATGAAAACAGAAGAAGCAAAAATGGTATATAATCTGGTTGAAACATGTAATCGCTTTGAAGAATAAGTTATGAATTCTGATATTTTAAACATAACAGATAAAAGAAATTTGAATATAAGTTTAAATATAAATATAAATCAAAATTTGTCGCATGCACATAGAAATAAAATTTTCTATGAAACATATTCAAAGGATGAATATACTATAAACTAGCCTCAATTTTGTACAAAAACATTAACCAAATTCAGAAAATTTAAGAGCTGTATACAAGTTTCCAATTCCTAGGAGTATTAAATGTTGTGCATAGTTTCGTTGTCAGAACAAAAGTCAATTTTAGGAAATTTATAATGAATTTTTCTCTCATATCTAAAGCTCCCTACGATGTTTTGATAAAAGATACAGTTTTTCATTTTGAATTACATTATGATGCAAACACTGTTGGCTTTGGCTCAATATTCTTCTACAACGTTAAGCAGACGAAAAGTTTCATCCTTGTTCATATTTTTCAAAGAGAGCCTTTGATGCTGAAGCGAGGTATCACAGTTTTGAATTAGAAATTCAATAATCTACGCAAGATCGTTCAGACGTGCCCTAGAACTTCAGAACTATGATTATCCGATTCAGCACAGAGCTTCCAGTAAAATGTCCAATCTAGACGCACTTACGAGTATGTGTTATTAGTAGAAGAACGCTCATTTGAATGTTATTTAGCAATTGCACAAAAAACCAGGAGCAGGCTCTATGAAATGGTCACCAGACTTGTCTATAGAAAATCAGAGAGTGGCATTCAATTTTTTCTTCCTAAGCAAATGAAAGAACCAGTAATTCAAAAATACCATGAATCACTATATCACCTTAGCTTTTATGGTGTTTTAGTTCATGGAAACAAAAATCAAAATCTTCATTTCAAATTGCCTAAAATGCATATAGTTTTCGCTTGATGTTATACATATCGACCAATATGGTCCACTTCCAACAACTTGACATTTATTTGTCATAATAGACTTTGTCATAATAGAATTAATCGCATGTTAACACTCACGAGTGTGTTATCTAAAGAGGGTGATGATAAATCTTCTGGGAATTGGTCAGGTTGTTTGTCTAAAGTTGAATCCGGATTGAATAACACGGTAGGAGCTCAACAGCAAAATTTTTCAAATTGTCATCACCACAAATTCTGCAAGTATTGCAAACCTCCGAAAATCTTATTCTGCCTATGAAAAAGGTACTCAGGAGAGCTGTTCGGAACCGACAAAAAGAGTAGGCCTGCTCAGTAGTGTAAAATTCACAAAGTGAGAAACATAAATGAGTGCGAGAGGCTAGGGCTTGGCCCACACCTGGCTGCCGCCAAAATATTTATTTATTTATTCAAAAGGATGAATTTGTGATAAAGCACATCTAGTGCGTGCAAAAAATTACAATGAAGATATGCCTGATTTAAAATATATCCGAAACAAGCATCTGAAACAATTGTAAAAAGTTAAAATTGTAACAAATCTTATTATAGTATAATTCACAAACTACAAAATGTATATAAAATGGCGACGTGGTTATGTTGAAAACTCTTGTAACAAAACAAGAATTGAATAAGAAATAGAGACCCTTACGAAGTTGTTAAGACCCTATCCAATGACACTAGAGTTTGTTCCCTCTGCAACATGAAAACATATATGGTATCTCAGAAATTTAAAGTTTGACAACAAATTGATCCAAATCATTACAAAACCACATCATTCAGCTGCTTTTCAATATTCAAAATGAAATGAAATTTCAATGTATTTATCGTTTACATATACATTTTTAAGAACTCTTCGAGTTTATTAGTTTTACATTCAATGAAATTATATCGAATTGTAAAAAAACAAAATAAAAACAAGCATCAATCACTTTCTAATGAAAATAGTTTATTTCAAATTATTATTAAGATGTAGTTCTCGTGTTATTAATATAAACAAAATTTCAAATTTTAAAATAAATAAAATTGCCGATTATTATCAGTATTGCCGAATTGTAAGCAGCTATTGGCAACTCTGCTCAATTCAATGTATGTATAGGGTTTCCAATAGGGACTTAACAACTTTGAATTTAATTTGTGAACGCACTCTTTCACAAATCATCAAACTGTCACTGTCAATTTATTCAGTAAACTCAACATTTCATCATGATAAAGTACACTAACGAGCAACGTCGGTGACTGCAACTTTAAGAGCGTTAACTCCAATTTTCGGTCGTAATTCTCGCCCTAGTAGACAGGCAATAACAAAAATTTGAGTCAACATATTCGTTGTGTGATGTTGCCGTGTGTCGAAAATATCGCTGCCGTTCAAACGTCCGTAGCAAACGATCCAAATCAGTCAATTCCACTGCGTTCTCAAGAATTGGGCATCGCTCAGACCACATTATGGTCTCAAGCTGACTCAAGAATTGAAGCCGAAGGACCATTTGAAGCGACGTACGTTCTCCGATTGGGTTCTGGAGAAGATGAGCCAAAATGATGAATTTCATCGCAAAATCATCTTCAGTGACGAAGCTCCTTTTTGGCCCAATGGGTTCGTCAATAAGCAAAATATGCGTTATTGGTCGGGTGAAAACCCACATGTGCTTCATTAATCACCACTTCATCCACAAAAAATAACTGTTTGGTGCGGTTTGCTTGCCGGCGGCGTTATTGGGCCATATTTTTTCGTCGACGATAGCGATCGTCACGTTACAGTAAATGGTCAGCGTTATCGCGCCATGATCACCGATTATTTTTGGCCCAAATGGGAAGATATGGACTTGGACGACATGTGGTTTCAACAGGATGGTACCACAAGCCACACAGCACACGCTACAATTGATTTATTGAAGAGTAAGTATGGTGAGCGTGTTGAATCAAGACACGGGCCAGTCGATTGGCCGCCTCGTTCGTACGATTTAACGCCGCTTGACTATTTTCTGCGTGGCTACGTTAAGTCATTGGTTTATGCCAACAAGCCGACGACATTGGAAGAGCTCAGAGGCAATATTGAACGCGAAATGGTGGCCGAGTCGTTGAAAATTGGATCCAACGATTCGACCGCTGCAAATGGTCGATCTCAAATGGTTTGCTTTTTATTCAAAAAAAAAAAAAGTTGTCAAGTCGTTATTAGAAAACCCTGTATATGTACGATGTACATACATAAATGTATTTGTTTATTGTACTTTGTTTAAGTTAACAGTTCAAATTGACGAGTCGTATGACTATGAAATAAAAGCTAACAAACGTAAACTTGTGTACTTTATAGTATCTTCTGTTGCGGCTGTCCTACTAACGCATTCGAAGAGATAGGAACCTCAACCACCTTGGATAGCGCAATAACAGACAATAATACAAGTAACTTAGATCATTTCGAACAAAAGTTATCTGCTAATATCTCAACCTCATGGTTGCAGGATAAATAATAAATTTTACTCGACCTACTCGATTTATTTCAATATGGTACCCTTACCAAATACCCTTCAGCACTTTGTGTTAAAAGCTCCAGAATTGTCTTATTCCCCGATGACTTTTTTATCTGAAGAGTTTTCCATTCTGACTGTTTAGTACATTAAAATCCAATTTATATTCTTCCACGCTTTGGGAGGTATTAATTTATTGGTTCTTCTAAAGCTTGCTTATAAAAAACATATACCCGAGTATGTAACTACTTATGTAACTGCAGCAAAGGTTGAGTTTTTATCAATCTTTGAATTATTTATATACCTAAGATACTAAAAATAGGCTGTCGTGTAATTCATATGACATCTCATGAAGTACGAGTATACTGCTCCAAAAACGGATACACGAAATCACGTTTAGTTGTCTCAACGTACTTGAATTTTATTCAATTTACACAAGTATCTTTGCTTCCTTCTTAACGGTTTTTAATCTTGTATGCTAAGGACACTCCAGCATCCCTTCCTGGTAGACGCCTAACAACAGATCTTCTAAAGTATGATTGCAGAGGAGGAGTTCACATATATGAAATAAACGGTAACATAAACAGCCAGTTAAGCAGAGACTTTATTTGAGCTGCTTAGACGTATTCCTATTAAGGTAGGAAAGGAGGACAGTTGGTAAACATAGCCAACATGATACCATGTCTGGCAACGGACTTGGGCTTATTCTCATTGTGGCGTGGAGAAATACCACCTTAGCAAGTATATTGTCTCCTCATCTTTAAGTACACAAGGGGAAATGGCTGTCTCCAGATTATGAAACACTTAACAAAGTTGAACACGTTGCGATCGATATACGAAGTATGAAAAGTTTTGAGCATGAGACGTGTGTCAACTAAGTTTGTTCCGAAACTTCTTAATTTTGATCAGAAAAACTGTCGCATGAGCATAGCTCAGGAGCTTTTCAATGACGTCAATGATGGTTCTGACTTGCTCAAAAGGGTCATATTCACCGGTCGCCATAGGGCAAACTTTTCCTTTTCCCAAATGCTATACCAAAAAGTGCTTATGAGAATTACTGCGAGGATTAGAAAAATCGTTTTCACACGTGAAGTATATCTGAGGGGAATTACTTTGAAGGAGACAGCATTTATGTTGATGCTGTAATTTTTTATAAAAAACATAAAGTCATTCTACTTTCTGAACACACCTCGTAAGTCATATTACCACTATCATGAAGGTCCAAGGGCAGCGCAAATAAACTCGGACCATTACCTTTTGGCAGCCAAGGTGTAAATGCGAATTTCCCGAGTATGTATAACGTAGACAAGTCGCGAATTCCTGAATCTCTCAACAGCTGCTATATCCTTAACTCCATGTTAAGGGATTTCCTTTCAAATAATTCGGCAACGCTACTGAGAATTTATTCATCAGGCATACACCTCGCCTCGAACTGCAACCAACTTCAGACTGCTATAACGATTTGCATTTTTAACGATTTGCGTCTCAGTTGTCTTGAAAAAATTTTATCTGCGATGGAATTCAAACGTGATAGTATGGTTGCTTTATATTTGCCTGGAAAACCACAAGTAGCTATCGTTAGAGCACCTCAACGTGAATAAATCATTTGTATCTCGAACCATAGCTCGTTACCTTGAAACTGGCAGCGTTGCAAAACGCCATGGAGGTGGTCATAAAAAAACAGCAGCATAGGCAGAAATGGTTCGGAAAGTGAAGGCTCGAATTGAGCGAAATCCGCGTCGAATTGGAAGAAAAATGGCTCGTGAGCTCAACATATCGTCGGAAAGGATACAACACATACTGAAAAATGAGCTTGGGCTCAAGCCATTGAAGTTCTAAAAAACACATGTTCTTACACCGCAACAGAAAAAAGTTAGAGTCCAAAGAGCGAAGGAGTTGCTACGCTTGCACGAAATTGGTGATTTGCCGAATTTGGTTTTTCCCGATGAGTCGCTATTTGCTATAGAGCAATTCGTCAACAAACAAAATGACCGAGTTCACTTGCCAGAGAGGTCCTTCGAAAATTAAAACCTTCGGACGGCTACCAGAAGCAGGCAGCACCGATGGTGATGGTTTGGGCCGCCATAACGGCCGATGGTCGCTCTCCGCTCGTATTTTTGGACCGTGGCGTCAAAATTAATGCAATCGTATACCGTGAAACTGTCTTAGAGTCAGTATTGAAGCCTTGGGCAAACAATCATATCGGTCGGAGACCGTGGACATTTCAACAAGACTCTGCACCGTATAACAAAGCGCGCGTCAACCAAGATTAATTAAAAAACAATGTTCCACACTTCATTTCTTCGACACAATGGATTGCAAATTCTCCGGTTGCAAATCCATTGGATTTCTCTGTCCGGGATATTTTGAAGGCGAAGGTTTGCACAAAAAAATACCAAAGCTTGGACCAACTCAAACAAGCACTTCGCCGGGAATGGGCCAAAATACCGCAGAGCCACTTGCGTAGCATTTTTAAAAGTTGCAGTTCGAGTCAGTCACCCTGTATATTTTTCTGACAAAATGTTAGAAATGAGTTAGTGTATGCTGTCTAGTCTCTATGAGTCACTTCCAGTAGGATTGAATACCACGGCCCGTAAGCCGTCAGGTCCAGCAGCTTTGTTGGATTTTAGCCTAAGTTGAGTGGTCTATTCTGCTTTACTTCAGGATGGCAGGAGAAATTTTTACATATTCTCAGTAGCAACTGTATCTCTACTACCGTTCGTTGTATCCGAAGTTCAAACTTCTAATAGCGCGCTTCTCGTGGTCTTTTTTCTTGTTCTGAAAAAGCCGATGTTTTTCTATTTTCTTCTGCTCGTAGAGATCACGAATGGCTCATGGTGTTTATTGTATGCCTCGCTTTGTACGCTTCTTGCTTAGCTGTATGTGCTTTCTGTCATTCTTCATCAGCACAGAAATTTCTTGGTGGTGGTCGGATGAAATTTCAATAGCGGCGTCGCTTAATTAATTTGAGCTCCGAATATGTTTACGTAGCTTAAATAAAGCCTCTGCTAGACCGGCTGTGGACGTTTATTCGGTCTATGCGAACTCCTCCGCTGCAATCATACTGCAGAGGATTTGTTGTCAGGCGTCTGTCAGTAAGGGATGCTGGAGTGTCCTTAGCTCACAAAATTAAAAACAGTTTAGAAGGAAGCAAAGATACTTTGTGTAAATTGGATAAAATTCAAGTGCGTTGAGAAAACCGAACGTGATTTTTTGTATCCGTTTTTGGAACAATATACTCGTACTTCATGATATGTCATATGAATTACACGGCAGCCCATTTTTAGAACCTTAGGTATATAAATAATTCAAAGATGAGTAGAAACTGAATCTTCACATAAGTGGTTACATACTCGGGTATTCCTTTTTTTTATAAACAAGCTTTAGAAGAACCAATAAATTAATACATCTCAATGCGGGGATGAATATAAATTAGATTTTAAAGTACAGCCAGAATGGAAAACGCTTCAGATGAAAAGGTCATCGGGAAATAAGTCAATTCTGGAGCTTTTAACATAAACTGCTGGCGGGTATTTGATTAGGGTACCATATTGAAATAAATCAGGAAGGTCGAATAAAATTTATTATTTAGCCTGCAACCATGAGATTCAGATATTGGTATATAGCTGTTGTTCGAAATGATAAATCTAACTTACTTTTATTATTGCCTCTTATTGCGCTATCCATGGTGGTTGAGTTTTCCATTTCTTCGAATGCGTTTGTAGGACACGCACAACAGAAGACGCAATTCACAACTTTACTTTTTCATTTGCATTTTCACCTTGGATATGTTAAATTTCTTTTAACTGTTAATTGGTTCCTCAAAGCTTTGATCTACAATATTTGTTTTTTGATTACATTTTTCAACCGGACTATCCACCACATTCGCCTCTTCCGTTCTCATTGATTCCAATTTTTTTAGTTTCAAAAAATCTCGTCCTAGAATGATAGAATATTTCATGATTAAATCACCAATTTTTCATCGAATTGAAGGCACAGTGTTTATAGAGACGAACTATATAGACCTATGTTTAGTTTTGGCATCCTGTTAAGTTCGTCCATTTATGCAGAATGACGATGGAAAGCCGTATATGCTCTGTCAAAGTCGGTAGCGGCTTATCCGAGACCTTAGACGTGTAAAAAGTTTTTAGACAAGATGACGCGAAGACTCATGTGACTTCTGTGACAAGTGAACAGAAGAGACACAATATTTCAAAGGCCTGTGCAACTACTAGAGTCCGCTGATGATGTCGACGTAATTGGAAGAACACAGTGGGCTATCACCGGTGCGTTCGATAGTATTTAAATGGGAGCTGCCAAAATTGGTTTAACGATAAATGAGTTAAAACCAAGTATATGCTATCAACAAGAAGGTACACAAACATCGATAAGTATAACAGAGCGTCAGCTATAGTTTCGAGGAAGTAAGGGACTTTGTTCAGGGCGCGATGATTATGTGACTAGTCAAGTGCCAATCGATTTATTTCCGGATATATACGCCCGTCTTTTGCCTTTGCGCGGTTTTGTTGCATTTTACCTTGTTGCTTAGAATTTGCAAGGCAATCAAGATGTCATCGTTAATCGTTAAGTACTGGCAAGTTATTGGGTCTATATTCGTGCGGTTTGCTAAGAGATGGCGTATTTTGTATTATTTCATTGTTATTATTCCATTGGAATATGCGTTGGAAAGCTACTGTCATTGTACGTCATTTCAGTATATGTCATTCATTTGAAGCGTAAACAACAACCATTTTTTTTCACTCAAATATGTCCAACTTTGTGAAAAAGTGTTTTTGCGGAAAGTTCTTCTTCATTACTTTAATATGAAGAAAACTGCTGCCGAAAGTCATCGTATTTTGGTGGAAGTTTATGATGAATATGCGCTAGCTGAGCGAACGTGCCAAAAGTGATTTGCACGATTTAAAAGTGGTGATTTTGGCTTGGAAGACGATGAACGTCCTTTGCAGCCAAAAAAGTTTGAAGATGAAGAACTGGAAGCATTACTCTATGAAGATTGTTACCAAACACAAAAAGAGCTCGCAGAATCTTTGGGTGTCACTCAAGCAGCCAATTCAAAACGTTTAAAAGCAGCTGGATATATATTTAAAAGCAAGGAAATTGGGTTCCACATGAACTCAAGCCGAGAGACGTCGAAAGGCGGTTTTCAATGTCCGAAATGCTGCTGGAACGCCACAAAAGGAAGTCATTTTTGCATCGGATTGTTACTGGTGATGAAAAATGGATCCATTTCGACAACCCCAAGTGCAAAATCATATGTGAAACCCGGCCAACCCAAATCAACGGCAAAGCTGAATATCCATGGCGCGAAGGTAATGCTCAGTATTTGGTGGGATCAGATGGGTGTGCAGTATTATGAACTGCTAAAACCGGGTGAAACCATCAATGGACAACGCTACTGAACACAATTAATTCGTTTGAAGAGAGCAGTAGCCGAAAAACGCCGGAATATGCGACCAGACACGAAGCAATAATTTTCCATCATGACAACGCTCAGCCCCACGTTGCTATTCCGGTTAAGAACTATTTGAAAAACAGTGAATGGGAAGTCTTACCCCATCCGCCTTATAGCTCAGACCATGTGCCTTCTGCCTACCATTTTTGAATATCAAAAATTGGCTTGATTCATTCTTGGTTGCCAAGCCGGCGCAGTTCTCCTGGGATGGGATCCACAAATTGCCAGAAAGATGGGAAAAGTCATAGATTCAGATGGACAATACTTTGAATAATACTATTGTACATGTTTTTCTTAAATAAACGTTCAAATTTTGAAAAAAAAAAACCGCACGAGTTAAATAACATACCCAATACTATGAAGTTGACCGCAGAAATTGTCCTTCTCTTTATAAATCTAGGTTTCCACTAGTGGAACATATGATCTTAATTTCTGGAATCTTCCGTCACTATCTAGTCATTGCGAGATTTCCCGATGAGGCCCTTTCATACTACAGATATAATTTTGAGAAAAGCACAGGCTTTCTAATATATATAAAGAGAATCGGACAGTATTTTTGTTCAATTGCGGAACCCGATAGTTGTTTGTATACGATAACCAAAGTTCATCAAATTCTCCGTCCATATTCTTAAAATGCGGCACGTTAGCCGGAGTTATAGCGCCTATTCCCTATATTAAATAATTAAATAATGTTCGTTTTCTTTTTTTTTTTAAGTTACTAACATCCGTCAATAGTTGCTTTATCTAAAACATGTACGTTTGTCCTCACTCTCTATTTGTGAATAAGTTTCATCAAAAATTTTACACCCGACACAGAACTATCATCTCCACTTGACACAATATGTTAGCTTTCTTAATTCAAAGTTAGAAGTGAAGGAATCAGATTGACTATACGAAACCAATGAACGTTTTGCTAACTGGGATACCAAGTGTTCAAAGTTTCATTCAGTCATAGTACTTAAGTTGAATGAGATATGTGTTCATTTTGTAAATTTAAGAGATACAAAATTGTGCATTTTGCATTTGAGTAAGTTTCCACCTCACAGCAACAATGAAAGACACAATTTTTCTTTCAACTTTAGCAAAGTAATAAAGTGCACTGTAGTTCCCAGGCGTACGCTTACATTTGAAGCGAAAACCTGTATCCGTCGCCTTCAAAAACTTTTTTCCATTTTCCAGCTCTTTTCTGTTGATTTTCGGTATTTTATTTTTTTTTTCGTCTTTTGATAGTTTGAGTAAAAGTTCCATCAGAAGTTTCACAACAAACATTTCTTGAGCAATTTCCTATTTACTCTATTTCTAGGAGATATTTGCCACTTAATCCAATATCGTCACGTTCTGATTACCAAAGACTTTTCTTTAGTGGAAGTTTTTTTAAGTTTCCCAAACAAATACAAAACGAAAATGATAACAATGCTGGGTGTCAATTGAGAAAGTTAAGAAATGAATGTTGGAACCTGTTCTAGATATCGCTCACGTTCGTAATATTAGGTTTATTGATCTCAATAAAATCGCTTCACAATAGTAATCGTATCTATTGGCTTTTAGAAAACAAATTATACTGAATAGGTAAAGAGATTTGAAGAGAATCAAGGTTTGAATAGTAATTTTATCAGAAGAACAACATCAGTATTCGTGTACGTCGAACTAGCGAATTTTTGCAAATTAGATTCTTGTATCCGGCAAATCACAAAGGGAAAAAGGGAAAGAAATTACCAAGCTCAGTGCAACACTGAATTTTCAAAGAATGTATAACTGTTTAGTGCTTGCAATATCCGGTATACAAGTGCAGTGACAATGCAGAAAATGGTGTCGCTGTACATCTTTAGAAAATACAACAATGCGAAGAAGATAAATGAAGTCGAGGACTAATTTCCCCAAGGACTTGTAATAGCTGGTTACTCGTACCTGAAGAGTTGTTAGTTGTTCATAGACGCACCTGCATGCTAGCAGAAGGGATACATAGTCCGCAACCAATTGAAGTTAAAATGGTTATCTAGTCCGGGAAATTGAATGTTCGTTGGGAAAGAAAGGGAAATGTTATGTTGAAGATAAATTTTTTGAGAAATTTTAATGAGAACTTTAACATTTAATCACTTTAAATTAGTTAATCTAAGATTTATTGATTTTCTGCTACATTCTGTTGGCAGTCAGACAAAGAACTTCCACATCAGAGATATTATTTGGTCATCATTATCAAATCGCAGGATGAAGTGCCACTTATCCCTAGCACATTAAAATCCTTAATAAAAGAACAGTGCCCCGTTACGTTACGCCAGCAAGAGTTTTTCTTACTGAGGGGCAGAAAGAAAGTTAAACCGAAGTCTAATTAAGCTAGCGGGGGAGGTTAACTACCTTCTGATCTAATATAATTAATGCTGCTGGAAGTAACCTAGTTGGGAACATGCACCAGCTTATCTGGAAGATATAGTCAGATGAAATTTCCGCATCTTTTATCTGATCCAAACGAAGGAATACCCTTTTGACTGCGGCAACTATAAAGGAATAAGCCTTCTAGCAATCACCTATAAAATCTTTTCTGTTCTATAATGTGATCGTGTGAAACTATTTATGAATAATCTGGTTGATCCCTAGCAGTGCGGTTTTAAGCCAGGCAAGCTGACTTTAAAGCAAATAATCATACTACACATTTAAATAAATGAAAATTTCAGATCGACACTGATCATCTATTTGTCATCTACAGACCCGTATATGATGCCGTACATCGGGACGAGGTATAAAACGCTATGTCTAGTTTTGACATCCATCCCAAATTCGTCAGGTCACCCAAGATGACCAAACCACGGAGAATTCTTGCTGCTCCGTCAAGGCCAGTAAAAAGTTAACCGAGACTTTGATTGTCAAGACAGGTTTTAGACAAGTAGACTCACTGGACTAAAAAAGAGGCATGATCGTTTTTAAGTGGGCACAATAACTTGCGTTCGTAGATAATATTTATGTAATTGGATGTGATAACAAAAAAAAAAACAGACATTAAAATAATTTATCATGAAAAGCAAAACGCAGCTTTATATCCATTCAAACGCTTGTCATTTTTAATCTTAGATATATGGTATAGCTTAAGTGTCAAGCGTGAGGCCAGACCAAAACTTGTGATTCACGAATGTTACCATTCAATCGGTCTGCGTCTGCACTGTCCTTTGAAAGTTATAGCTTCGCCCAGTTATAGTACAAGTAGTAACGACATCAGCGCGGAAATCAGACGTAGAGTTAGCCATGCCACTTGCTGTTTCTTTGAGCTCAGGAAGCAATTAAGCTATAGAACCATATTTTGTAAGATCAAACTGGTTTAAATAAGACTTTTATCATCCAAGCCCTGATCTATTTGTGGAAAGCGCATGACGAAGCACTATTATGGTTCCAGAGAAAGAAACTGCTTCTGAAATATTGCTCCAATTGCGCAAACGCACAGCGACATTGGTCTAGTCAGACGTAAACGGATCCATTGTCTTCATGCTGGACCATTTTGAGCGAATGGACGCCACAGCTCCAACCTAAAGAGTCTTCGAGTCTAACCTCGTTGGAAGCCGCAATAGGAGTCTTCAATATCGTATTTAAAACAGGATAATGTTTTTACATCACTTTTAGTTTGCAATTTTTGTAACGCTGACACCATACCATATATTATGTAAGTATGGCTATTAATACCTACATAGATTCTTGTTATTACTTTATTGTTATAAATAGTAAGACTTTAACACTATATAAGTTAACAAAACAATGTAGTATCACAAATACAATGTCCCTAGCTTACCTTCCCACGAACATTCAGGTGAAATTTTTTTTGAAAGTGCTCCAGAAACAAAGCATAGATTTATTTAACTTGCTTTCAGATTAATCAAGCGAATATTTTGGGTAATTTTTAGCCTATATACGAGTACTGATATGGTAAAAAGTTATACTTATTTTGGAAAGTTGTAGATTGATCCGCCAATTATTCGAGTTAATTGAAAAATCAGCCGAACCATTTCTGGTCAGTTCATCGGCTATTTCATTTTCGTCAATATCTATATGACCAGGCACCAACCAAAACTTAACTTTAATCCTATGGGAGAGATCTTGTAATGTATTGAAGCAAGGCATGACTGAGTTGGAGTTAATGAGATTAGAGCCTGTCCGCTACTGTCCGCCAGTAAAGAGTGATTCATCGTGAGGTTTGACTTATAATGTAAAATAAAGCACATAAATTTGAAATTGAGCTTACAATTTTTATTATCGGTTAAAAGAACAATATATGGTATTTACTTTTTGAAAATAATATCATGTAATTGTTGGCCATGAGTACGTCTGAGGTGGACCATTCGGAAGGTCCAATTTTGGGTGACACGTTCGAGCATAACGACTGGTATCTCGCTGATAACACAAGTAATGTTGGCTTCCAAAACATCAATCGTAGCTGGCTTATTCATGAAGACCTGGGACTTTACATATCCTCAGAGAAAATAGTCCAAAGGTGTGATACCGCACAATCTAGGCGGACAATTTACCGTAGCAAAACGTGAAATTGAGTGCTCACCAAAACGATTTCTCAACAAGTCCATTGTTTCACGCGCTGTATGGCTCGTAGCGCCGTCTTGTTGAAACCAGAGTTCACCGAGACCATGTGCTTGAATTTCAGGAAGCACATGGTCTGTTAACATGGTGCGATAACGGTAACATTCTGATTTGCCTCATTTTTGAAGAAATATGGACCAATGATTCCACCAGCCTATAAACTACACCATACCGTTGTTTTTAGTGGATGTAATGGTAGCTCTTGGTACTCTTCGGGTTGCTCATCAGCCCAAATTCGGCAATTTTTTTTATTAACGTATCCATTAAGTCAGAAATGGGCTTCATCACTGAACAAAATTTTACGATAAAACACCGGATTTTCATTGAGTTTTACCAGAGTCTATTCACTGAAAATATGACGCAAATTCAAGTCGCCTGGCTTCAATTCTTGTACAAGTTAAATTTTGTACGCCGTAAGTTCCTCGAATCGCACGAGAAACATTTCTCACGGAACGCTGATTTTCAGCTGAACAATTTGGAGACACTATTGTGGTGTGTCTTTTCATGATGACTTGCAAAACGATACTGATCAAAAATGAAAAAGCAGTTTGATAGGAGCCACGCGTGATCTGTCAAAAAAAAGCCTTACGATAATTCATTCCTTATACGAGTATGAATGAGGACACAGTTTATTCCCTTGTCGAGTATTAAATTGGCGCACACCAAAATGGCATGCATTTCCGCTTAAAATACACTGAGACTCTCATTGTTAGCGATATTCCGATGTTTGGTCCAAATATGTTATACCAGCACCAACCCCAGTGTCCATCTTTGATCCATCCGGCCTCGCTAAAGCATGCGAGCCTTCGTAGTCACTGCAGCTTTTGTATGGCATATTTCTGTTTCACTTTGTTGCACCATACTACTGATGAGTAGACGATGATGGGAAGTATTGTCATTGTATAGGGTTTTCTAATAACGACTTGACAACTTTTTTCTTTAAATAAAATTGAGATATTTCAAAAACTTTATTATTGGCTTGAAGTACAATCAAAACATTTATGAATGGAACTCGACTTCGTTCATATGGCCACCGCGGGCACGTTTGCAGCGGTCGATTCGTTGGACCCAATTTTCAAAGACTTGGCCACACATTTCGGCCAAAACGGCCGCTATTTTGCGTTCAATGTTGGCTCTGAGCTCTTCCAACGTCGTTGGCGTGTTGGCATAAGCCAATGACTTAACGAAGCCCCACAGAAAAAAAGTCAAGCGGCGTTAAATCGCACGAACGAGGCGGCCAATCGACTGGCCCATGTTTTGAGATAACACGCTCACTCTTCAATAAATCGATTGTAGCGTGTGCTCTGTGGCTTGTGGCACCATACTGTTGAAACCACATGTCGTCCAAGTCCATATCTTCCAATTCGAGCCAAAAATAATCGGTGATCATAGCGCGATAACGCTGACCATTCACAGTAACGCGACGATCGCTATCGTCGACGAAAAAATATGGCCCAATAACGCCGCCGGCACGCAAACCGCACCAAACAGTTATTTTTTGTGGATGAATTGGTGATTCATGAAGCACATGTGGATTTTCACCCAACCAATAACGCATATTTTGCTTACTGACGAAGCCATTGAGCCAAAAATGAGCTTCGTCACTAAGATGATTTTGCGACTCCGAATATCTGTAGAAAATTTTTATAATTTGCAGACGTTGCTCGTTAGTGTACTTTACCGTGATGAAAATGTTGAGTCTACTGAATAAATTGACAGTGACAGTTTGATAATTAGTGGAAGAGTGCGTTCACAGATTAAATTCAAAGTTGTCAAGTCCTTATTGGAAAACCCTGTGTTATTCAATGGGTGATCTATGGGACTAATCTCAAGGTCTAACCATACCTACGACGTCAAGCCTTTAGTCGCTTTCGTAATTTTATTATTAAAATGTGAATACCAATTTAATTTTCTGTCGAGAACTATTTTCAGTTATTTTAGTTTGTTGGAGTACACAATTTCTTTACCGTTAAGTGAGATCGAGTTAAGATTTAAAGTGGAGTGGAGAAAATATAGCTTTACTGAGGATAATTAAGAAATTTTCTCTGACACACGAGTCGTTTACTATCTTTAGAGAAGATTGCATCGTATAGCAAATGCCTGTAGGTTATTTACCCTTCATTATTATGACTAAGTCGTGAGCTTATATTATTGTTTGATTCTTAAATTTTACTAGTAGATCATCAGTGAATAGTGACCACAAGAGCGGTGAAAGAACATCTCCTTGTAGATAACCTTTGACGCCTGAGATAGATATTTTAAACTCTCCGGAAGATATGGAGATTTTCCGGTTAACGAGCATCGCTCTAACCCATATCCAGTATTAACCAAACGCACCTTAAATATCTGGGAAGGCATATGCTGCAATCTCTTGTCTTTAATCTGTGTTACCTTATGTAGTAAAGCGTCTTCCGTGGATCTTTTTTTCCTGTATGAAAATTGGTGAGTGTGCAGGAGTTAAATTCTGCTGATAAGGTCTCGGATGTGTAAATCAATAAGGTTTTCTATCGTTTTCAGAAAAAATGATCTAAAACTACGTTTAGCTTCATCCAGTCTTTTTGTTTTAGGGACACATTTGATGGGAAATGTAAACGGTTTCGAATCAGTACTGGGAAGATTCCGTCTGATTCAGGTGCCTTATTAGGTTTAAATAAGTTTGTGGTCTATTATACTTTGTCTATTCTTAACACATTTCTAGATAGGTTGTTAATATTGTTGTGGTAGAATAAGTTTATGGCTTGAGAGTTGATATACTGTGTGCCATTTAAAGGAGTTAAGTCTGGGAAATGAACCTTAAGTAACATTTTTAGAGTTTCCACTCGACTATCGGTGAAAGTGTATAACAGACAAAAGCAATTTGGAAAGCCCTTTGAGAAAACTTTTTGTGGTCGCAAGATTTCTGGCAATTTTTCTAGGTTCTTGAAATTCTCCAGGAAACTCTCTTGGACTTCTTTAATTCTTTATTGAAGTTGGTTAAAGCGGACTTGTATGGATCCCAATTACCGGTATGTTTGGATTCATTAGCAATTTTCTCACCGTTTTACATATCTGTTCAAGTTGAAGTTTCCACCATAGACCATAGCTTTTAAGCATATTGTGTTTCAACTTGCAACTGCATTTAAATTATGAGATAAGCCTTCATTTACTTGATCCGCTGCCTTATTTTAGTCCCCAATGGACTGTAGAAATAAGGGCAGAGAGTCAGCTTTCGTAAGTTTCTTAATGCATCTGGTTTGACTCTGTCGGATATTGCATCCTATATTGAACCTTATGCGCATATGGTCCGATAAGAATACCTCATCTGGTGAACATGTCAATCCTTGATGAAAAAATGAAGAAAGGGAGACGAGATAGTGAGGTCAAGTGTATGTACCCATTACATAGAAGCATATTTTTGCTTAAAATATAATCTAAAAATAACTCACCTCTTTCGTTGTTATCGCTGCTACCCCAGATGTTGTTGTGAGCGCTGTCATCACATTCAAGTACGAGATACAAATTGCGGCACAATTCGATCCTTAACCAGAAAAGCAGCAATCACATCTTTTTCCCCTGGGCGCATTGCGTTCTCCTGAGATAGTTAAATGATAGCTGCCACTAAATCTCTGGTGTTTAACAGAAGATGTTTAATTTTGGAAGTGATCAGTAAAGCTGCACTCGATCCAGAATTTACTCTAGCAAATTCTATTTCTTCCTCACTGCTGTTGAGTATAAATATCTTACCCTCAATAGCCAAGATTCTTAAATTAGTTCAAGGCGATGATTTCTCTTACGCATCGTTTTTAAACATGTACGGGGCACCCTTAGCATGGTGCAGGCTTAACTGGAAAACCTTAGGTGTTGCCATCATCATTTACGATTTTACGAGGGGATCCGTACTATATGCCGCTCGCCAAGGGAGTGGCCCTTTGGCATCACTTTCTCAGCTAATTTTTTTTCTGCCTGACTTCTCAGTAGAGTACAGGAATTCTACATTGGGCCTATTCGCAGTAGCTGGTTCTTATGCTAATCGACTCATTGAGGGGAGCTCCTTATGATGTGTGGTTTTGGAAATTAATTCTCCTCCTTTAGTATCACGTTCAGACTGCATTTTCCCTTGATTTATGACAAATTACCTCTCATCCAATTCGGAGTGGCTTTATTGAAGGAAACAAACACGACCCAGCCACCTGATAGTAGAGCTGTCAAAAGGCGGTTTTACCTCTTCGTCTCGAAGCTCAATAGCTCCCTCCTGTATTTGAGTGATTTTCTCAATATTAAGGGGGTTGAGATTTATGTCTTCCGGGATTATACCCAGCCTGATACGTTCCAGTGTATTGCTATGCGGAATCTTATCGACTGTAGCATTTCCTGTTCGCACTTTTTTGCTGACGACGTCGAGAGAGTGGAGTCGTCAGATCCGGTTTGTTTAGCCACTATGCCGTTGTTTTCTTTTTTTTGTAGTGGCGATCTCCAGATCGCGTTAGCTAGACTTGCCTTGCTTCAAGACAAGTTCAAACCTTCACGTATCCGAAAGTCTTAGTTTAATATAGCCGGTAGATTTTTGTTGCATGTTCACAGAACTTACGCCTACTTTCCTGCTAACAAATGGTACACATAACTCGCCCGATAGCATGCTTATTGTATCTTCACACAAAGTGTCCGATTATTAGTCGCTCAAAAGGGACGGATTCTCTTCCTCTCTTTTCATTTCAGAGTCAGAATTGGCAGCAGACGTCCGATCGACAATTTCTGCTGCAAGGAGCGAAGGGTCGACGCTGGTAGATGATGCTTTTAAAAAGGCACCATTCTTGAGTCTTACAAATTTATTGGGGCAATTTTGATTCCCACGAGTAATATATATGTATAGGTGTTCCAACAGAGGGATATGTAGACCACCTAACAGAGCCTGTTTTTCTGAGACAAAAGCTGGATTATTATATTTGAGATAGCTCGATTTCCAAAGTTCGCAAACTAGAGACTAAACCTACTATTTTTTTTTTTTTTTTAATTATGACACGTGCACTTCGAGAAAACCCTTCAATACTACAAACTTGCGAGTGTACATAGCGTACACAGTCTGTGATATCCAGCGGAATTCATAAGCCTGGAAAGAGCCACTGTTGGCCGGTGGTTGGCCCGTTGAAGGTATTGAGTCTTCTTGTATCGGTTATTCTTAGGGATCGTCCTTCGACTTTACTATACAAGTTCGCACCTGGCTACCAAAGTTGTAGATGATTTAAGTATCTAAGTGACTAACGATTACCGAAATAGATATAAAAAAAAATTCTCCACGAGACCTAAGGCTTTGGTTTATATTAATCACTGACCCTTAAAATGGCGTTTGGTTTTCTTTTTTGTAAATTTTTGACTAGACTAGACTAGCTTTTGAATTTCAAATAGTTCTTGGTATATAAAAAAATAGGCACTCATTTAATAGTTTAGTCAACAATGTTCTGTAATTAATTAACAATTTGTAAGTTTATCTACAGAGTGGAATAATAAAATTCTAATTAAACTCGAAACCTGATAATTGGATGCGGTAATCGGGTCACACATTTGTAAATGTTCAGATTAGTGTTAGTCCAAAACAAATAACTACTGACGTGTCCATAGGAAATATCAACTTTGTAAACAAATGAAAATGTCATACTTGTTCCTCCTGGATTTAGATTACATAATTGAATGTATTTAAACTTCTACACTTGAAAAACGAATACGAGGCCATGGGATTCCAAAATCTACCATCAGTAGCTGCAACATAATTAACCTCTTTCCAACGTACTGAACCCAAGGAATTAAGTTTAATTCATTGTAGAACGGTATCCTTCTACATATACGTTTATCCCTGAATCTGTCACAGGTATCTATGGTATATACAAACAAAAATCTACTATATTCAGAGTATCCTCGTAGAGCACTTATGTACTTCATAAATGGATTCAGAAAACTCATCATAGATATATTCTAACAGCGAAATGACCAACTTTGTGTAGTCGTATGTATGTATGCAAGTATCTGAGAATTATATGGTATAGGTACTCGTACATACCATATATAGTATAATCGTATATTGAAAATGAGCAAAAGTTAGGAACACTATTTCTACACTGTGTGAAAGGATGCAGTTTTCGGTCAGTTTTAAGCTAACCCACCATTCATCACAACTAAACATGTTTTTTCATTGTCGTTTCGGCTCAACCTCGTCAGCACTTTGGTGGATGCAACAGGACAAACTTTGACATGATGACATGACAAACATGATTATTTTCAATGGAACAACAAGGAAAGTAGACATCAGTGGACCAAAGTAATATATTATCAGGCTAAAGGGTTTTTCTGTGAAAGTTTTCGGAAAGTTACCGTGGTAGTTTGAAATGGAACTTTTGCAGTAATAATTAATTTAATTTATTTTTGGCTTTTGAGGCGGGAGAGTGACTTTCGTTTTAAGATAACACTCGCTGAAATTTATAATGACTATCGAGACGATATTTAGCAGAATAATTATATTATAGCATACCTAGTACTAGCACAGGAAAGGAGGCGCAATCCAACTTGATGGCTACTTGACAAGTGACATTTATGCAAAAAAAAAAAAAAAAAAAACTTTTTCACGTCAGTTGTTTGCAATCATGGAGTGGGGACTGCAAAATGCGGCTAAGAAAAAGGCGAAATCTTTCGAATGTTGCCGCCACTGAAAGGCACATGAAACTTTGTGTATCGTACCGCGAAGTTATTCAAGATACTCTTGGTGTGGTCGGCCATCGAAATCCAGCCATCCGCGTACTGTGCGAGAGTCACAAGTCCACAAAGCCGTAGACAATGGAATTCGTTGAATTTCGCTGCGGAAAATCATGTTTCGGGAGATGGATATCAGCAATGACAATATGTCGCCCATTTAAAAACGTTATTTTGCATTTAGAGCATACAAGAGACACACACAAACAGAAACATAAGTCAAAAACGAAAGCCCTACTTAGCAAGTACGCAAAGAACGGTCACAAACAAACACTCTTAACTTACAAAAAAAATTCTCGTCGTTGAAGAATCATTCAAGAAACAAAACGATAGAGTATGTACTCTGTCATCATGCCATACATCCGAACTCGTTCCGAGAGCTTAACGCGGCCACCCCCCAGCTTCTGTGTTGGTTTGGTGGTCACTGAGCCCCACTTCTGCGAGAAAGGTGTCAAAACCTCAGCGAAGGTGTATCGATCGGTAATTTTAGTGAACTTTGTAGATCTCCTCAATAAAACATTATTCGCAAATAAACGGTGAACCTTTCAACAAGACTCCGCTCCAGCTCAAGAAGCAAAAACGACTCAAACATGCTTCAATAACTATGTTCCATACTTCATTTACACGAATGAATGGATATATGAAATACTTAGACCTACAATTTTTAGACCACAAGTCTATTGCAGAGACTGTAGCTTACTCTACTACGCATTCAAGTTTTGAGTCTTTGAAGAGTGCCCGAGAGTGTTCCGAACAGTAGAGAATTTTCCAATGCATCAGGTGCGTACTGCGATTGATAAGTAATCACACTGACCTCGCTGTTATCGGGCGACAAATAGGGGCCATTTCGAATAAGTTGTTCTACAATACCATTAAGTGACTCACTAGATAGAAAAAAAAAAGTTTTGAAAAATATTCATTCGTTTGAATTTTTAATCGAAGCCCATATTTTTTTTTTCTGTATGAAAAATGTACTTTCTTTTTAAATAAAAATTTAAGGCGAGTCTAAGACATAAAAGTAATAAAGTTGATGAACTCAAGTTTTCCGGTCGCATTCCATGCGAATAGAACCAGTAGAAAACTTACCTATGTAGTTTGCAGAATAAAAAAATTAATATCTAACGGAACTATAAAATGTTAAGGGTATAATGATTGAATCTTTGTTAAATTGTCTATTTCTACGCACTTCAAATTAATAGAAACTTCTTCCTAATTGAGAGCGCTATTTAAGACGAGGACCCTCTATATCCGCATCGAAGACTTTGGGAAAGGTTGTTGATTTCCATTCGTCTTGCATATCCTAACCATCTAACTTCACTGATCAGATCGATGTCTCTGTACAGATCGTAGAGTTTTGATTTGAGGCCTACCACGGTCAGGCCTTATTGCAAGCATATTCTTAAAACTAACTAACAATTTCACTTAAAAGGGTGGAAGCGTTCAAAAAAAGTTAGGACGTAAGGATTAGGTGGAAATAAGAAGGTTCTTGAGGGAGAGTTTGCTGAGGTGGTAGTCAAAGAGAGGCAGAATATCGTTAGCTTCACGAAGCATTCTAGACATTGGTTCCAGATGTCCATAAGTCGCTCTGTGAAGGTTGAGCCGGAAAATTGGCACAGACCTAAGATTGCGTGGATTGTTGTTAAAAGAAATAAGTTGAAGTACAGAAGGGCAATCAATATTACCAACTAAGATTTGATGAATAAACAGAATATCGGCAACTTTTCGGCGTATAGAAAGGTTTTAAAGGTTATTAATGGTTTCAGTCGATCAGTGTATGGTGGCAAGTTTTTGCTATCATCTCAGGGAAGGCCACGTAAAGCAAATCGTAAAAACCTTCGTTGGACCGCTTCTATCCGGAGGAGGTGAGTTTTGTAGTAGGGTGACCAAACTTTCCTTGAATTTTTAAGAAGAGGCCTTACAAGGATTATGCAAAGGAATAGGTAACATAAGGTTTGGAAAACTCCTTAGACAAACGCTTGGTAAGACCAAGGGCAGAGTTGGATTTTTTATTATATTATCAGGATGAGAACGGAAATTGAGTTCCTTATCACAGATAATACATAAATAGCTCAGCTCACTTACTAAGGAAACAGGCAGATTAAATATTAGATAGAAGTGAGGTGAAGTAGAGGATGTTTACGGGTATGCGTTATAGCCTCTCACTTATTGACATCAAGCTTAAGGAAATTCTTCTGACACCATGTACGAAATTTGTCTAAATCTTCCTGTAGTAGCAGGCTGTCTGAGAAAGATATATATCTCAAGATTTTCATATTGTCTACATAAACAGATATGTATGAATTTTTAGTGATACAATCAACATCATTAGGAATTAGAATAAATAATAAGGTACCGTGGTGGCTGCCTTGAGGGACACCAGAAGAGGCTTTAATTGGCGCAAAAACAATAGACCTGCATAGAACATAGTAATCTCCATCATTTAAATAAGATTGAACCCATGTTATAAAGTTTATTTAGAATCCAAAAGCTTTTAATTTTAGAAGGATTATATCATGACAAATTCTATTAAAGACTTTGCTGAAATCTGTCGCAATCACGCCAACTTCATTTCCAGATTCTATGTAGTGCACATAAAGTGCTTGATACAAATTACGTTATGTTGGTGGTTGCAGGTCTACTTTTAAGAAATCCGTGCTGGTTTTGGGAAAGAAAAGATTTACAATGGAAAGCATTATGTCATAAATAATCCTTTCTAATAACGACTTGACAACTTTTTTTTAAAATAAAAGGCAAACCATTTGAGATATTTTAAAAACTTTATTATTGGCTTGAAGTATAATCAAAACATTTATGAATGGAACAACCCTTCGTTCATATGGCCACCGCGGGCACGTTTGCAGCGGTCGATTCGTTGGACCCAATTTTCAACGACTCGGCCACACATTTCGGCCGAAACGACCGCTATTTTGTGTTTAATGTTGGCTCTGAGCTCTTCCAACGCCGTCGTAGTGTTGGCATGAACCTATGACTTAACGTAGCCCCACAGAAAATAGTCAAGAGGCGTTAAATCGCACGAACGAGGCAGCCAATCGACTGGCCCATGTCTTGAGATAACACGCTCGCCATACTTACTCTTCAATAAATCGATTGTAGCGTGTGCTGTGTGGCTTGTGGCGCCATTCTGTTTAAACCACATGTCGTCCAAGTCCATAACATATCTTCCAATTCGGGCCAAAAAATATTCGGTGATCATGGCGCGATAACGCTGACCATTCACAGACGATCGTTATCGTCTACGAAAAAATATGGCCCAGTAACTCCGCCGGCATGCAAACCGCACCAAACGGTTATTTTTTGTGGATGAAGTGGTGATTCATGAAGCAAATGTAGGTTTTCAACCTACCAATAACGCATATTTTGCTTATTGACAAACCCATTGAGCCAAAATTGAACTTCGTCACTGAAGATGATTTTGCGATGAAATTCATCATCTTCTCCAGAACCCAATCGGAGAACGTACGTCGCGTCAAATGGCTTCAATTCTTGAGTCAGCTTGATCTTGTATGGGTGTAAACCAAGATCCTTACGCAAAATACTCCATAATGTGATCTGAGCGATGCCCAATTCTTGAGAACGCCGTGGAATTGATTGATTTGGATCGTTTGCTACGGACGTCTGAACGGTAGCGATACTTTCGACAATTCGACCAACCCGTTATCTCACTGACACGGCAACACCACACAACGAATATGTTGACTCAAATTTTGCACTAAACTTGTTATTGCCTGTCTACTAGGGCGAACGAAAATTGGAGTTAACGTTCTTAAGGTTGCAGTCACCGACTCCGAATATCTGTAGAAAATTATAATTTGTAGACGTTGCTCGTTAGTGCACTTTATCATGTTGAGAATGTTGAGTTTACTGAATAAACTGACAGTGACAGTTTGATGATAAGTGAAAGAGTGCGTTCACAAATTAAATTCAAAATTGTCAAGTCCCTATTGGAAAACCCTATAAAAGACCCCTTTCAGGTTGAGGAAAATAATCGCTGATTGATGGAAAGCTGAAAGAGGGCTGTAAGAGGTTGAGATAGGTGCAGTTCACTTTTTTTTTAAAAATATAGAGGGTCATTAATGCCAACAGAATAAACATCTTTGCGGTTTATTATTTTATCTTTAACTTGCTCCAAAGTTGTTTATGTACAGCTATTTAAGCAGGGAAAGTAAGAGTAGTCTGGCTTCTGGGAATGGATGGCGAACGCTTGGGTAAAAAAAATTGTTTAGAAGTTGATTATTATATATATCTAATCCTTCAAATGGGTTAAGGCGTTCACACAGCATGACAGATCTCACACGGATTGCTTAGGATTTTTATGTCTCTATAGTTGGTGCAGTTTACAAGGTCTCCCTTCTTATTTATAGAACTAAGAAAGCTAAGGGTTAATTCATAAGGCACACATTCCCCCAACCAAAACCTGAAAATAAATCGGTTACTGTTCTGTTGGAACAGTATGGTTTCTTTTGCCATTTCGTAGTTTAAAGGGGTGGTGATTATTTAATACCTTAACACAGACTGTGACTCACCTATCAAATTCCTTGTTTATCTCTATACGTTTTCGTTTGAGATCTTTATGGCCAGACACACCGTTCTTGTCTCCGGTACATTATTCTTAAGGACCACCTGTCTATTTTTCTTCGAAGAAATGTTTTTTCCTTCATTAAGCACAGATAATGAGTTGTTTTGTGAACATGGTCGGGTTGAACAGGGCAGATACTCAGGAGCGAAATTTAGCAATCATCAAGATGGTAGCAAAAACTTACGTAAGTAAGACTCAGCAGAAATATGAAAAGAAAAGAAAGAACAAAGTGGGTCCAGCATCAACAAAACTTGCAGGAACATTGTGGCTCTCCTCAGATATGAAGAAAAAATTTAAACCACACACAAAGTTATTTTAAGACACATATGTAAGTACGCCTATAGATGACCCTAAGCATCGGGAGTCCTCTTACAAATACCACTCAGAAGTGGTCTAAAGCTCAAATGGAGCAAAGTAAAATGAACTTTGCCTAAAAGGAGTGGCGGGACTGACACTGCATGGGAGCGACCTAGCACATCAGGACTACACTATGGTGATTTGATACTATGCCCCAATATAAGGTCGTTTTCATGAACTCCGTACACCAAGAACAAATCCTTATGGACCAAGAGATCAAGCTAGTGAGAAAGAGCCTACTAGAAGAGATGGACAAATCTGACAAAGACTGTCCGATCCTAAGATTTTTTGCCACTTCAGTTAGAGACGGATGGTAACCGATTACCTGCTATGACAGTAACCAAAAACTGATTCACGTGAGCAGTTGGTAGTTGGCGAGTCTTCAGAGCCACTAAGGAGAAGAGCGGAAGTGAAACCATCATATTCGCAGTGGATAAATTTTCCAAAGATTATATTCTACGCCAAGGATGTTAAATTTTCCTGATCATGATAGGAATAAAAGGATTATCGAGACAAGTTCAAAACAAAAAATGTGAACCAAAATACGAAGTTAAGCGCTCGGAAAATACTGCTCGATGCAAGAAAGGGGAATATACTCGTAACTGCTAAGGCGCAAGAGAACTACTAGATAGTTTAACCCAGTATACGAATCTTGGAGCTCAGTGGAGACACTTTAAAAGCCTAAAAGGTCAAAGACAGAAGACATGTCTTCAAAATCTTAGCCAGACGGTCCACTGGAGAAGCTAAAAATGCTGGTAATTATGCCAACATATCCCCTGAATAGTCCTTATTATGGGAACCACGTGCAGAGTTAATCTACAGAAAGCAAAAACTGCCTCTGCAGTGCGGCAGGAGACTCCAACTGATAATTGGAAGTGATGCGAATGCCTGCGATAAAAACTGGGACAGCTCAAAAATCAACAAATTCATTTACAAGAATAATATTTGAAAACATCACATTAAAAAAAAATACATTTTTAGGAACTGGCAAGCTCCAATTGAATCATCGATGTCTGATCGCCGATAAATCTATTTCGACATCTTATTGGGCTCGAACACTTCCATATTCACAGATTGTGACACATATAGATTAGAACTTGCATATATGATAGCCTAGAGCTTGGTTGGGAAAGTCTCATAGCAGTTATTAAATCTGCCTCCCAATTATTATAGCCCCACTTCTGCTAAGCATATTCAGAACTACAATAGTTATGCCTGGGGTTACAATTGGAAAGAGTAAACGGTAAAGTTTATACCTAAAGTTGGTAGTAGATCAACTGATTCACCCAAATTGTGCAGACCCATTAGCAACACTTCGTTTTTCCTAAGAAAAATGGGAAAAATATTTGAAGGAAATATCTGATATGGGCCACTATATAGAAACATACATCATAAAATCCAATATGCCTTTCAACCAGGAAAGTTGACAACACAAGCCCTTTAAGAACTCATCCCAAAGATTGGGAAATTCCTCACAGATAAAAAAATTTCGATAGGCAGCTTCCTTAAAATCGAAGAAGCTTTCGACACCACCGAACAAGTCCAGATATACAGATCCATCCAAAACACAGGAGTAAATAATTCTACATAGAATACATATAACTGGACAGTGACAGAATCTGCGTTATGGCTGCGAAAAGATGCCCCCATGGTCTACCGTAGCAAATAAACTGTTAAACATAAACAAACCGACGGTTTCTATGTATGTCCAAAAATAAGCTGATGACAATGCGATACTTATTAGATGCAAATTCAAAGAAACTATCTTGGAACTTCTGCAGAGGACACTCAACCTTGCTGCTACATAACTGATGCAAAACGGTTGGCCTATACGTCAACCCCAAAAAGAGTACCGTAGTTGTCCTCACCAAGTGAAGAAAATTAGACAAATTTAAAAATGCAATCCTTTATGAGCCTCATAAAAAGCTAGTCTCTCTCTATGAACCAGCAAACATCTACCAGCTAAAAACTTGACCCTTTACTCAAAAATGACACTGTAAATGCATACAGTAATTGCCAGACTTATAGTCACTTATGCATCTCCAATATGATAGCTAAAAACTAGAAAAAGTCTACACGGGCCGGACAAAATGAACTTCAAGTGTTTGCATGTGTGTGTGCTATGCAATGAGAACAGTACCCACAGCGTTAGACTTCTGTTGAATCTCTCACCCCTTCATTTTCACATTCAGAAAGAAGTCTTGGCTAACGCTTACATGCTTGTCTCGGTGGACGAGAATGACTCCAAAATAGTTTATTTAAAGCTTCAACTTGAACCCTGAAAATATGGAGTATAAGGAATTAATCTTACAGATAACTGTCTGAAAATTCCATGAATAAACCCCCGCTTAAAAGAAATTCATTGGTGTGGTACACCGACGGATCTAAAACAGACGAAGGAATTGGAGCAGGTTTATACAGTGAGACTACTACTACTCACTGTATTATGATGATTCTCCATCGTCTTCGCGCACAAACGGACGAGTTTGGTAGGGATGCTAAAACAAGACATTGCTCTCTATACCTCGTCTGTCATACGCTGTCATACGCGGCCTTAAAATCGATGAATGAATGATGTTTGTCAATTTTGAGCTTATGGGTTTTTTTTAAGATCTTTCGTAGTGTGAATATTTGCTTGATAGTAGGCTTTTCTAGCCTGAAGTCATACTGATAAGGACCAATCAGATTGCTGACGAACAGCTTTAAGCGTTTACAAAATACAGCAGGTAGTATCTTGTAATCGATGTTAAGAACACTGATGGCTATGTAGTTGGTGCAGATCAAAGGGTCTCGTTTTTTAAAGGAATTAATGTATGCTCTTACCAACTTAATGCCTGCGGCTTTGAAGAGCTCGTCAGTCAGGCTGTCCGCTGCAGCAGCTTTGTTGAACTTAAGCTTAGATATGGCTATCTTCACTTCATCCAGATCGAAAGGGCCGAATTGTTGATTGACATCAATCATGTTGAATGGTTCTTTCTGCCAGAGAGCGGTATTTGGTTCACTGCCGCCTATAGAAATGCTCTTTCAAATCCTCAGCATCGACTTTGACTTTACTACTATGTTCCCTTGTTCATTTCTACAGACTTCAGTTCGGGGCTTGTGTCCGTGGAATGTTCTTTTACCCTTTCGTAAAACTTCCGAATCTAATTTCTCGAAAACATCTCGAAATTTCATCTACAGCGCGTTTCTCTTTATCCTTATTTTTTTCCGTTCAAGCTCTAGTCCTATTGCTGCATTTACTGCTGGCACTCGTCGTCAAATCCAAGGTTTCGCAAAGTCTTTGATGGATTTTTGACAATGTTGCACTGTTCGTCGGTTCTTGATGCCGGCTGCATAGAATCTCTTAAAAGATTAAAGGAGACTCTACCAGAAAAAGATTTGGTGATCTCGTGCGCTTGTAACCGTTCGACGTTGAACTTCCACACGGTATAAGTTTGTCTTTGCGATGTTCGAGATATCCGAAACCGTACCTTACCTACAAAAAGGTAGTGATCAAAGTCGATGTTGACCCCTCGGAACGTTCGGTACATCCATAATACTGAAGGAGTGCCTTGCGTCGATCGCAATGGACTCAATTTTCAGGAGTTCTCCAAGTTCCCTTGTGAATATCGAGATGAGTGAACCGCATGCTAGCTACGATAACGTTTCGTCCCACTGCAAAGTCGATTAAACTGACTCCGTTATCACGAGTCGTGCAGGCTATATCTTGCGACAGTAATACTAAAGATGCTAGGAAGAGAAGCCTTACTTTAAAATCATTGAGGACAGGGCACTGCTAATAGGTTTTGTGCAAGAGCTCGTAGAAATAAGCTTTAGTGTGGTATCTTTTTCTTCTGTAGGGGCGTACGCAAATTTAGCATTAATACGGATTGTCGGTCATACATAAAGAACAGATACAACTATATACTCTACAAACAGTGTAGATATTTACTCTACAGATTTTTACATAGGGGGTGATTCATCGTGAGGTTTGATTTTTAATAGGCTTTTTTGACCGATCGCATGTGACTTTAATCAAACTGTTTTATCATTTTTGTTCAGTATCGTTCGTCAAGTCATCATGGAAAGACTCACATCACAACAGCGTCTCCAAATTGATCAGCTATATGTGCTGAGAAATGTTTTTCGTGCGATTCAAGGAACTTACGGTGCGCATAATCGACGTACTGAAACTACCACCATTCGCAAATTTGAGTCCCAGTTAACATTAGCGAATAATACTCGACCAGTTAGACCACATCCAGCACGTAGTGAAGAGACTATAGCATCCGTAGCTGAGAGTGTACGCGAAGACCGTGACGAATCGATTCGTCGTAGCTCTCAGAAGCTTGGCTTGGCGTATTCGACAACTTGGCGTATTCTACAACTTGGCATATTTTGCGTTGAAAATCTCAGCCTAAAAGCGTACAAAATTCAACTTGAGCAAAAATTGAAGCTAGGCGACTTGAATTTGAGTCATATATTCCGAGAATGGGCTCTGGAAAAACTCAATGAAAATCCAGTGTTTTATCGTGAAATTTTGTTCAATGATGAAGACCATTTCTGACTCATACGTTAATAAACAAAATTGTCATGTTTGAGCTGATGAGCAAGCCGAAGAGTATCAAGAGCTACGATTACATCCATTAAAAATAACGGTATGGTGTGGTTTACGGGCTGGTGGAATCACTGGTCCATATTTCTTCAAAAATGAGACAAATCTGAATGTTACCGTGAATGGTAACCATTACCGCGCCGTGTTAATCAACCATGTTCTTCCTGAAATTCAAGCACATGATCTCGGTGAGCTCTGGTTTCAACAAGACGGCGCTACGAGCCATACAGCGCGTGAAACAATGGACTTGTTGAGAAATCATTTTGGTGAGCACTTAATTTCACGTTTTTCTACGGTAAATTGGCCGCCTAGATCGTGCGATATCACACCTTTGGACTTTTTTCTCTGAGGATATGTAAAGTCTCAGATCTTTAGGAATAAGCCAGCTATCTCGTGCTATCCGCGAGATACCAGTTGTTATGCTCGAACGTGTTACCCAAAATTGGACCTTCCGAATGGACCACCTCAGACGTACTCTTGGCCAACAGGTACAAAATATTATTTTTAAAAAATAAATGACATAAATTATTCTTTTAATCAATAATTAAAATTTTGAGTTCACTTTCAAAGTTATGTGTTTTATTTTACATTATAAATCAAACCTTACGATGAATCAGTCTATTCATTCAACATTCATTCATTCAATCATTCAACATTTTTTAACAACGTATTGTTCTTACAATTAAACTGACATATTGCAGCCAGATATCCGACGAGTGTCACAGAATTCACAGGAATCAAAATCAACAAAATCACCTGAGCTGAAAACAAGCTGCTTACTAGGCGTCTGGCAGAAATCTTCGAAGAGTCAATCGATGGTTTGAATCATAGGCATTAGATTAAATTTATTCAGAGTTTAATTTACATTGTCACAACAAAATGCGGTGAGTGAAAAATAAAAAGTTGTTTTTTTTTATCAACACAAAACTTAATAATAATTAATTTATATAAAGACATTGAATATATTTTTTTACCTTGCATAATGCATCCATTTAAAGTTGTCATATCATCAAAACAGATGCTTCCACGAATCGTTATTCCTACTCGATGTTATCTCCTTTTCAAATGCCGGTAGCCTTTCCTCGATGAAGGACATTTCAGTCCCTTTTGGGGTGAAAGACATACTATGTCACACCATGCAGTATCCATCGGTCTTCTACAAATTATTCTTCGTAAAGCAATTGTCAAGGTTGCACATTTGAAACAACCACTTCACAAAGAAAATTATCATTATTTTTAGAGAGGCTTTAATGACTCTTAATGAAAATCTAAAATGCAATTACTTTTACTAATACCTTCGTGAAGGTTAGTACCATTTCAGGTAAAATACAATTTTCACCGGAGTGCTGAATGATGGGTTTGCAGTTCCCTCAAAGCAACCTGATAATAGCTTACATAGGGGTGGTGGAGCTGCATAAATCATAAATTTTCTGCCTTCAAATCGGTTTGCGTGCAAGAAATAATAACTCAACTGTGCATCCCTTTGTTTGTTTTTACCTTTACCAGAAAAAAGATAAACAAAAACTAGATTCCCAAAAAGGCTCGTTTAAAATTGCACCCAAAAATAGTATACTCGTATGTATGTATACCCGAATGTCGTAAATAGGAAATGTTTAGGGAGTGAACAAGATATATTTCATCACGACCTCTTCTTCAATATTTTTTAAATTTTTTTTTTTTTTCGTTTTGGTGAAGCAAAATGCATACTACATTGGGAGCCGTGTACCCTTACCGATGCACGAGAATGCATGTGTATCCGCATCAGAAGCTTCATCCTGTTTACATCTCAACCCATGCATAGAGAAGCCGGCTGTACGAGTTTGTGCTCATGTTTGGTGCGCTGTTTCACCGGATCCGGATATTATGCATTTTTTTTCCGGCTTAGATAGCTGCGCTGTGCATTCCTGTGGTAGTTTAGCAAGTAAAATGTGCAATCGATCCGAAGAAAGACATTGCAGCACTGAAAGTATATCAAACAGCAAAAAGGCAGGTAAATGTTCCTTTTTGTGTTGGGAATGTATAGAATTGTAATTTGTTTTTTCCTTTTTGAATTCGTTATTGATTTCTTGAACTTTAATTGTGTCGTCATGATACAGCACTATATGACAAGTAATAGAGATACACATACCTTCAAAGCAGTCATTCGTGACAACGACAGAAGCTGTTTTTCGTTTGATTTAAGCTCTGTTTGAAAGGTAAGAGAAGTTTTCGGCGAGTCTTTGATTTCTATCAATCTAAAAATATCGATTTTGATGCTCTATTACTAAATAAGGGCTTTTTCTCGGTTTACTTAGGTAATCAAGACGTAAGTACTTCAAAGTTTGGTCCAGCTTGTTGTAGAAGAACAAAGTTTCTAGTGGTTTGAATTGCCACCGATTGTATCTTTTAGTGTAGATACAATATACTCTAATATGGCAGGGATATTGTAGAAATTAAAGTTCCTGAAACCGTTTTACAGGTGATTTGCTGCTGATGGCGTGTGATAAGTTTGCTTTAGCTGTTCTAGTCTGTTTGATAAACTTCTATCTTTTGCAATATAGATAAGTTTGGACTGTGTTTCTCTTGGTGCAATTGCAATATAACTTGAAAATCAACAACGACGCCCTCATTAACGATAACACTACGTAAATACATATATATTTTTTGGAATTTGGACTACTGTATCTCTTGGTGGTATCGTTTACTCATAAGTTTCATTTCTGTTTCTATTCCAGCTCTATTTCGTTAATCGCACGTAAAGCAATGAAGCTGTTGGAGGACGGCTGATTAGTTTCAGAAAATAAGTTTCAATATCTTGCTGACTTTTTTTCTGAAATAATATCTATACAGAAACCATGAACTTCACATTTGTGCATCTGTAGTTTCGAATATTTGTGACATCCAACATTTAATAAAGAGACTAAATTATTAGTGACAGTTGGCTTGTTGTTGTATTTTAGGCAACTATTCATCTCCTGAGATTTTGGTTGCCAAAAAAAAAAAATGTCTTTCGGGTACGGCTGGTATTGAACCCCGAACCATCCGATTGGGAAGCAAATACATTAGCACTTGAGCCACGGTCATCCACATAGGGCCCTCAAGGTATATGACTGTCATGACGTAGCACCTGACTTACCGAGGATATATGAAGGCGGATTGAAGAATGTGAGCTGCTTTAAGCTCGTATCATATATAGATACCCCAGCAGTAGGGATGAACGAGCTAAAGTCGATTTTTCGTAAGGAGATGGGAGAAACTAAACTCAATACACTGGATACAGTGTACACTGAGTACAGGTGGTCGTCGCTCTAGCCATTAAACGGTGAATCCCTCTGTTCGGATGAGGATCCGCTTAAGCGATAGAAGGAACATTTTGCTACGGTCCTTAACCGTATATTGTCAGCTATGTGCACATACATCAAACTGAATTGCCTGAAGCAACAATTTTCCGAATTCGCACTTCTACTTCCACTAAAGTCGAGGTCGCTACCGTGATCAACTAAACAACAGCAGAACTTTTACATCCTTTTGTTGTGAGAGCTTGGTAGGCCGAAAGTTTCCCCAACGAATTGTCTTATTGTTATGTTCTTTCATCAACGGAGTTCGCTATGCAAAGTGCGGTCCGGCAAGGTTGCACTCTATCGCTTGTTGGACTTTTACATCTCAGTTCAAACATCCGAACTACTTTACGCTGGCGACCTTTGTTTACCCTTTCTCAGGATTATGGATCTACACCAAATGACAGCAAGAGTGGAGAAAGAGGCAGATGTCTTGAGTTTGAAAATTAACACTACCTAAACCAAAATCATCAACCTCGGTACGAACTCATCAGCTGTTGTTAGCATTGCTGGAAAACCGGTAGGAGAGTAAAGAGTTTCCAATATTTTGGGAGTATTGTTTCTACCGAAAGTGAAGAGGTAAAGGATATTATCAACCGAATTGATAAAGTAAAGTCTGTGTTTGGAATGATGTCAATGATATGGTGAAGCAATACAATTAGCCAACACCAAGCTATGACTGTTCCGTTTAGGTGTTGAATCCGTGCTGTTATATGCCTGAAGCACTTGGGAAGTGACTGCAATATCATAGAAAAACTACAAGCGTTCCTTAATAGGTGCCTACGGAACATCTAAAGGTTTTTCTTGCCTAACTGAATCTCTAACGAACATCTTTACTAGAAAACGAATCAGGAACCAAAAGGCACAACCATCCAACGGCAGAAGTGGACATGGTTTGAACAAAGAAACAATGCCGAGAAATATAGTACATAACGCAGAACAGCTGAGAAAGAGTCACAGTAATTGAGCTGAAGCTCTTTACCAGGAACCATATACGACGACGCGTAAGCGTAGTTAAGGTCCTAGGACCCACAAAATCAAACAGGAAATCAGTAAAAAGTAAGTATTCAGCTGTATTATAATGAGCAATCAGAGACACTGGAAACTTGTCTTCTTTTGATGAAATCATTTTTCACCTAGTCTTGGGCAATTATGTTGCCTTTTAACGATCGAACGTCCTTCCATCTTCACAGATATTAGCTAAAAGAATATATTACAAATCTAATTCAGATTTCGAAGAATGCTTTGCATCATCCTTGTCTTCCGTGCGAAGTATAGCATACAGAAAATCTGGAAAGATGATTCGCACTCGCCAAAAACTTCAGACAAATCAGTCCAACCTCCTTCTTGTTGAAGAGCATGGTGGGTATGTTACCTGTTACCAAAATTGGTTTCCGAACGCATTATCTGCCCAAAATAAAACATACCTACTAACGCGGAACGTCCAGCAAGGTTTCGCTTCAACATCTGGTGGCCTGAATTGAAGGCATTGACGAGAAGAAGAAGGCATTTATAATACATAAACATTGAGGATGCATTCGACAACATAACTTTGAGTTACGGCCATCAAATTCGTCAACGAAACTAAGTATTAGGGTGTGATTTTGGAAAGAGTCTTCCTTAGATTAAGCACTTCATGTCTTTAAAACGATCTGTTTTCCTAGCACGCATGGCTCCAGAGCCACTAATGATCTTCCTCCCAACGATATTCATATTATGGGCCTCCCTACTTAAAACCATCTTGCGTTTCAGAAGAAGTTGTCTTGGGAATAAAATGCACTGGAGTTTAAATAACATTACGGGACGACTGTCGAATAGTCTTATAGACATGCCATCTGATGCAACGATTCCAGGAATATAGTCGGATCTTCGCGGATGGCTTCAAAACTAATTTAGAGTTTATCTGTGGGCTGGGAGATATACGTAATATTTCACTATATTGTGAAAAATTGGTGAAGAGAGCAAAGTATCTGCATCAGTAGTAAAAGCGAAGCTGCACTTAAAGATTTTCTGCGTCTTTTCACGATTTCTTAGCTAGTTTGTGAACTCAAGCTGTGGAAGTTTGAATTCACTGCGTCCTGTAAGGGGATTAGGTCACGGTGGAATCACGGAAAATTAAGGCGCCGATAAACTTAGCAGGAAAAGAGCAGTAGAATGTTGTTTAGGATCCGCGCCAACGTTGCAACTGCTCTCATCCTTAATTATGGGTTTTATTGACAGTTATTGGTCATGTGAGCAATAATGCATACATCATGCATATGACATGCCCAGGCAGCGGCTTTCTTGCTGACTCTCTTTAAGGACGATTGTAGACTATTCACTATCGTCGTGATGGTTCACTTTGCTTTGGCTGAGTTCTTAAGTATGTTAGGTGAATGGAAACAACATCCTAGTGCTCTCTAACTTTCCTTTCACAGGGTTTGAGTTGTCGTCTGTGCACCAATTGTCCTGCATATGTGCCAAGATAGTCTTTAATCTGTAAGCTCACTAGAGAGTCCCAGAGTCAGTATTTATATACGTATCATAAGCAAATTATAGAAGCTACCATTAGACGGCCGTTCCTTTGTTTTCCGATATCAGCTACACCTTTGTTATATGCGTCTTGGATGCAATTTCTAGTGGGCTTCCAATGACAAGGCGGTTGACTTATTTGAACGTGTTAAGAAATGTGTTGGAAATGCTACAGAAATCGTCTGTATTGTCCTCATTCGTTTAGAATAGTTTGGTGGAACATAGAACTAGATTATCTTTAATCTCGTTCTCAATATCCTGACGCGTATTTTCCAGAGTAGTCTCGAAAGCATTTTGCAAATTTCAGATGCATGAAACTTGAAATATCAAGTTCAAAGTCTTTTTCTTTTTCTACTACCACTAAAGCAAACTTCTCTTTTGTTCAAGTTTATAATAAAAAAGGAAAAATGAATTCGGAAAATGCTCGAGTTTAGCTTTAATTTCGAGATGATTGCCAATCAATAAAAACAAGTCAAGCAAACAATACCACCTACAACATGTTCAGATATAAATACTGCATTTCACCGACAACGCACAGTCTAGACAAAAATGAGAAGATAACTTCTGAAATGTTTTCACTTCTCTCGAGTTCGTATCTATTGTACTCGTACATGGTGGCATGATACAATTATTTAATGTAAAAAGCATAATATTACTATGGAAGCTGGAAGGTATATTTTAGACTCAACACAACATATCACACGTTCATTCATACCTGTGTACAAGTAAACAGTTGAACAATAAACCACTTGAACAGTTGTACTTACCAAATTCCTCTCACTTACAGATAAGAAATCTTTAATGCGTCTATAAATTCCTGGAGGACATACTACTACGTTTACTTTAAAGATTTTAAGATTTTTTTTACTTTCATTATACAGTATCCCGCCAAAAATTATGAACACGGATCGTAAATAGTTAATGTAAGTTTATTTAATATTTTTTGAAATTGCCTTTGTTTTTTTAAGACACGGTGAACTCTGTTTGGCATACTTGTAATGCATGCTTGTACTATATCTTGGATAAAACTGTCATGCCTCCATGTTATATCCTTAACATTTTCTTTCAGCATTTGAGTGGTTGCATTCATTAGAGAGAAAGCGGCAGATTTTAGGTATGCCCAACAGTTCTTGATGGGGTTTAAGTCTGGAGAATTGTCGTCCTAATGAAGAATATTAATATTTCTTGAGTTGCTTAGTTCTATACTTTTTTAAAGTGTAGCAAGGAGCGCCATGCTGCATAAAATATATTTGACCAGGTCCTTCCGACGATATGCAGCTCCATATCATAACTGATGGCGGACGTTGTACCATTTTGACTTCTTTCAATGAATTTAACCATTTCAGTGATGGCTTCAAGGTGGCATTCATCACTGAAAATGACCCTTAAATAAGGAACAAGAAATGATTCAAGAAGAACACACGTTTTGCGTTAAGAAATTGTTACAGAAGAAGACTTATGGTGACATACCTAATTCCAATCACTCATTTGAAAGCTACAATGAAATTTTGTACTGATATACTGCTGTTTTTTTTTTTTTTTTTTGTTATTTTGGTTAGTTTTCTCTTTTTTGCAGGTCGTCTACACTTTAAACTGTTTGTTGAAAAACTATTTCTATGACTCGTAGGTAGATGTCGACACCATCGTCGGGCAACTACTTTAGTTGTTTTTCTTCTAACCTCTAAGTCCATTTTAATCACTGTTCTTTCAGAAAATTTTCGTTTTCTGTCACAATTATGACGACCACTTTTAAAAGACTTTTTGTTATTATTATTCCAAATTTTTGCTACATTTTCCAGTGCCCGGAATCGAGATACGCACAAATTTCTCGTTTTTCTCATCAGAAACATTTTTTCCGCTATCCATTTATGGTAAAAAGTCCATTTAATTCCCAGATACTTAAAGTGAATAGGTACCTAAATGCCGATATATTTTTTTATTACGTAACACTTGACAAAACTCTTGAAAACCCAAAACCTCAGAAAGAATGTTCACTTAACAGAAGCACGTTCCAAAAGAAACACACATCATTTGTGTACATAACAGCGATTTCAGCTCTTACTGTTATTCCCAGACGTAGCGCCAGGAACAAAGCATATATTATAGAGTTAACAAAGTAGGTAAGATTTATAGACTGGACGACAATCTATGTAAAAAAAAATAAAATGGCAGTGTTCATAATTTTTTGGCGGGGTACTGTATGTTATATGTTGATTTTTGTTTTTTTTTTTTCTGTACAGGATTACAATTTATTTATTCGTTCGTGGCTGGAATTCTCAACTTCAGTAGCAAGTATTTGCTGAAAGGTAAATATTTGCCACGCCACCACGTCCTTTAGGATATACCATACATTCATACAATATATTCACTGGACGTGAGATAATTGTAAATTGACCAAGTGACGAGTATGAGAAGGTTAGAGGTGTTCGTATCTAATGCTTGTTGGCGGGATAGCCGTATATTGACTTGGCTATGTTTTAGTTTAAAATATGTCAGAGCTTTCATTACTTTGCCTAGTGACAATTTATTATGAACGAATATACGTAATCCTACTTGGGTCGAAAATAAAGTGCATGCCTCCAATCTATATTGTGTGAATACGTAACATTTTCACAGAAATAGTGGTACTAGATGCGTAGTAAAGTTCAATTCATAAGTCCTAGAACAGACAGGATTTCAATAATCATATGATAAGAACGTATACGAACAATAGCTAGGTTAGGTTAGGTTAGGTAAGAGTAGCTGTTGGAGAAACTACTTAGGCCTATTGGCCCATTGTGATGACAGTGATCTTCCCACTCTTGGATCCGTTTTGAGCTTCAGCTGAAATTTAGGAGACTGTTAACTTTTGTATTGTGTAGATCGCTTAGTTCATTGTAAAAGAAAGCTCTCAAGTGCAGTTTCCTTCTTTGGGAGAGAGTTGGGTATGTACAGAGTAAGATTGTCTCCTTCTCTTCCTCGTCCATGCAGTTTCCACAGAAACCATTACGTTAGTAAAGCCGCCAAGCCTGATTTCATGCTTGCCTATAGGACAACGTTAAGTGATGTCACTTACGATAGCCCTGAGATGTTTTATATTTTGAAATATAAAAGACTTAGAGCGCTTCAGATCCAGCTTTGAACAGATTTGTTTGGTTCCCAGACAGATTGATTCTGCAGTCCATATAAGGTTTGTTCTTCTGTTGGCATCTAGCTTTAGAAATAGCTTAAACTTAGCGATTGGTACACCGATGATACCTTTCTCCGGTAGGTTAGGTCGAGTATATCCAATCTATTCCCTGGAAGGTCTTTGTGCCCCGGCGCCCAACACGAGTGAAAGTTTAACGGCCCTGCCATCTCCCTAAGAGATGTCAAGGGCTGTTTTAGAATCTTTTGAGACAGTCCAGTGACTCCACTGCGGTCTAACTATTCGAAGAGGTATGAATACTAAATGGGGTGAAAAGTAACCGCCTTGGGAATGAAAAAAAAAAAAATTTAAATGTTTTTTTTTATTTTATTCAATATAGTCCCCTTTTAGTTTGATACACTTGCAAAAACAAAAAAAATTTTCGCTTCATGTGAGGCTGTTTTGCAGCGATTTCGGCTTTAATCGCTCCAATAATACTCGCTATTGATGATTTTGATTTAGTCCACGAAGAGTATAACACGACAATCCCAGAAAACCGACCCCATAACCGTTCGGACCCATCGAGAGCCGCCCTCACCCGCTTCGGAGCTTTAGTCCATTTCCGGACACTCATTCTGTTCTTTGGTGTGTGATAGTGGATCTAAGTTTTATCAACAGTTACCAATCGACGCCAAAGGTCCGCCCGATTCCGAATCAGCAAATCCAAACGCTTTTCGAAGTTCTCTCGCGTTCGTGTTTTTGATCAGGAGTGAGTATGCGCGGCACCCAGCGGCAGGATAACTTTTTTTATATGCAGAATATTGCCCAAAATATGGCATGTGCGCTCAGTACTAATATTTATGGTATTTTCTAGCTCGTGCACCTTCACTTTCCGGTCAGCCAACACCATTTCATGTATTTTTTTGACATTGTCCTCTGTAACCGCATCGGAGGGCCTGCCGCTGCTGATTTGATGGTTTTATCTGACGGAGCATTAGCCTCATAGTATTTATCTAACTTTTCTTTAGTTTTCTTCACAGTTTTGCCTCTCAAAAAATAATGTTTTATGAGAGAACGAAAATCGCTTTTGTCCATACTCAATATGATGCCAAGCACGTCAACAACAATCAGCTGTCAAAACAAAACTAAAGACAGTATCGCACTGAAATTTGGCATTACTGCCTAAATATGAACGGACTTCAAGGCACGAAAACCTTTTTTGCAATAGCAGCGCATCCTGGCGGTCAAAGAAGTTACTTTTCTCTCCACCTAGTATCCCTTGAAGATATCAAGTTTTTCTTCTTTTCTTTGCTCTACTATGCTGATCCGATTACTGTCTTCTGTATGCGCCCATTCATGTGCGCTTAGTACCGTAGCGACTTTCACGTCTTCCATAAAGGTCAGCAAAGCAAAACAACCTTCATTGAAGGTACATGCTGCTACATAAGCTGCAATTTCAACAAATATTTAAGTACCACTCACTGATTTCGGAATTGATTCTGGCTCTTATTATTATTTTGAGTAAAGTCTCCAATACATCGTTGCAAAAGTACGTCTTTGCTCAAGTCCTGAAAATCGGTTTGGTGACTTCAGCAACATCATTCGGAAGTGGAATGTAACTGTTTTTGAATGAGTTTAGTGATTTTGTAGCTGCAGCCTTCTGCCATTTACATCACGAATCATCGCCCCTTGGGCATTTATCATGATGCGGTTTGTCATCGGTCGAGCAGTAGTGAAAATAAGTTGACCACCTTTATTTTCTTCATGGAATCGGAATTGTGTCGAATGGCAAGGTCGACTTAAGTTAGTACCAGTTTTCTGCCGTTCTTCTCTGTTTACTTTTCTGATAGAAAATATTAAATTTCAGTGTCGTCTACAATTGCTCAAGGCAATGTGTACTTCTAAACTGATTTATATACACTACCAACCGGAAGTATAGAACATAAGTATACATTATGTAGTATACCTACCCATCGACAAACAAAAGAATTTAGGGACTTTAAGAGCATAAAGCTGACAGATCTGTACCTGTTTTCAAATGAGTGCAGATAAGGGGTGACCATCCGATCTATTTTGTGTATTCAGATCTATCTTCAATATTACAAGTCAGCTACTGCATCCCTGTGTAGGAGGCATTTCATGTTGATTACAAAACGTCACATTATATTTGTTCAGGAACCATGAGTGTGAAATAAGCAGAATGATACAAATTTGTCGTAGCGTCTGTTTATTTTCCCTATGATTCTTTATTACCACTACCAACGAAGATGGTAATCGAACTCGTTGAATACTGTGATTCCAGGAAGATGGGACTTATCATATGCTCAAAATACTTTTGGAGCAGTAGCAAATGCAACATAAGAGGCAATCATATCACAGATTTCATACTATCGTCTGACAGTGTTGGCTCACAGACAGCTATTTTTACGCGAGTCCTCAAAAAGAAACCATCCGTCTCATGCTTGAGGCCCACTTCCCATATAACTGAATCAGAACCAGCATACTACCGGGTCCTATTAACGAAGCTGCTAGTGAGCTGAATAACACAACACGACGTAGCTGGTATATCTCATCGATTGTGGTGATGCATGAGGCCATTAAATTCGCTGTTGTTTCCTTTGCCGGCTTCAAAATGTCTGGCACCGATGTCATATATCCAATTATGTTACGAAAATCTAAAGATCAGACGCTGATAACTCTGAAGGGAATATTCACAGCTGGTATGGCACTGTGCTCCATATCTATAAGACTGATTTTCTTCATGTTGAAAAGCATGGAGTGAATGGTCGAAGACCATGTGCACAAAATTGCCTTGCGAATGCATCCTCAATATACGATATATAACCCCTGCAAACGTGGAAGATTATGCAAGAGTGCGCTTCAGAATCTGATAGGTAGAATTGAAGGCACACTTGACAACAAAGAATATGTCTTGGGCATTTTCATCGACGTTGAGGGTGCTTTCTACCACGCAATTTTCGACGGTAAGTGTAACTCGGCCAGACAACGCGGCGTAGACGAATCACTAGCAATGCTCGTGAATAGGACATTGATTGGAGATACTAGCTACGGCCAATATAAGGCGACGGGGATGAGCAAAAGTGCAATTCACTGCTCAATATTTTTAACGTCTATGCAGAAGCATACGCGGATGATGTAACTGAACTGTCTGTTGAATCATGTTTAGCGAATCTAGTCTAGTTGAATCTAGTCGTGATCGATTATTGCTGCACTAGAAATGGGCTTTCAACTCTCAGAACTAAGATTGTTCTCTTTACGAGATCCAGGAAGTTGTCTATTCTGACTCATCTATTGCTTACAGGCATCACCATTCAATTCTCAAAAAAAGCGAAGTATTTGAGTGTTATCCTGGATAACAAATATCTATGAACTAAATTTGTTACAGCGAAATCCTCAAAGGTGCCGTCGGATAGTGCAAAGGAACTATCGGTTAGACATGGGATCTATCACCTCTCGCTCTACATGGCGATAATAAGTTCTCCAGTTCTGCATGGCTATAATAAGGCCAGTTATATCCTATGCGTAGGTTCTCTAGTGGAATTAGCTCTGCTTATGACACTGGTCTTATTGACATGCCGTCTGATGCAATGAAACCAGAACTACTGTTGCTGAAAAAATACGAAATCGGCTTTCCTTGTCAGAATACGAGCCAGGAAAGGAATGCACTCGGGTCTTCACGAATGGCTCCAAAACCGATATAGAATGCTTCGCTGGTGTCTTTCTGAAGGACCACAAGGTTAGGAAAACTTGTATCTGCCTTGTATCTGTACTTCAAAGCCTTGCTGAACTCTCTTACGACTTTAAGGTGATGCAAGATATAGCTAAACGCACTCGGAAAGATGAATTCACTGAGTCTTTTCTGAGTTTCAGTTCACAATAGGATCACGGGAAATGAAATCTGCTCCGCCTTGCCAGGCAAGGCTCAGAGAAAAGTTTTTCAGTTCCTGAACTTAAGTTGTTTGTGCCTGCGTCCTTGGTTAAAGCTTTCATTGACAGCTGGGTTTCATATGAGCACAGTTGCAGATGGCATGATTCCCCAATACTTCCCTACTTCTCTTGGACTTCAGCGGTCTTCCTTCTGTCGTTAAGCAAAAAAATAGCAGATTGTTTACTGGCGTTGCAACGAGGCACTACACTTTTTCTAAGCACCACGAATAAATGTGGTGGTCATAAATGATAGGACATCCTGCGACTCTTGCTATGAAAATGATACCGATACAGCGGATCATTACCTCTGTGAATCTGCGGTTTACGGTCGCATCAGGATGCTGGTATTCTGTAGCACTCTATCACTGAAGAGCTTAGGTACTCATATTTCCTCGAGAGACTGAAAGATTTCATTAAAAGGAACTTAAAAGATTACAACGGACTAGTAAATAAATTGAACCATTCACTCTATCAAGTGAAAGTGATGATTAAATCGTACTCAGACTCCATAGTTCTATGTTATCTTATATATAAGTATAAAAAAACTTTCTGAAAAAAAAAAAATACAAAAAATATAATTTTTCCATGATGTAGTTAGAAAAAGCTAATAAAAAAATTAAACCAAACTCAATGAAAAACTGTTTGTTTTATTTAGTTGCCTCATACCAAACTTTTTCCTTTTCTCTATATGAAGTCCCCAGTATAGGTATATGCGAATAAGTTGGAAACTTTGAACGACTTGGATGGTGAACGTTCGACGTGAAGTTGGTGAAATATCAACCCTTCTCTCTCCGCAAGATGAACAACACAGTGAATGAAGAGATTAAGCATTACTTTGTTGCGCCTTAAATTTATTTTAATTTTAATGTGTTTCAACGATTTTAAGTAAGGACGACCAAGAAAACAAGTTCAGCTTAATGTTTTTCTACAGCTTTCCTTTTTTTTTCCCATATAACAACGGTTGTAGAGGAACAATTCTTCAAGCCATTACATGTCCAAAAGTAAAAGTTTCGGTGACAGGATTTGCGATTTTCGACTGTTCAAACGATGCACGCGGCTTTGAACACGAGCAAATAAAATAAAGTGAAATTATCCATAAAGTATTGGAATTTAATTTGGGTCAGCCACGTCTGGAAAACCGGTGCTGCTTCCTCCTGAATTTTATGAGAAAGTTAAAATTTTTTACCTGCAATAAAAGAAACAAAACCTTCTCTAAAGGGTTTTCGGAAATATGGTACAGCTAAAAATTAAATAATTTTCTTCATCGCATACGATTCGTTGTGCTTATGTTATCCATTTAAGCTTCTGTGCACGGAAAACAAAGAATTCGAAAACAATCTTCGCCTTTGATAAGCTGCGATGTTACAAGTCTGCGTCCACCAAACAGTATGGTATATTCAAGTTTGGCAGCAGTACTACCTCCTAAAACTAAGTAGCCTTTCTGGCGAATGAACCCAGGAAGGTAAGCTTGACAGCCAGTGAGCTAATTATCAGGCCATCGCTACTACTATCCCGGTAGGAGCACAACAGAAAATTTTCAAAAATTTCAAAAATCGTAGTCACCCTTTCGGCGGGCAATGTCAAACCTGCGAAAGTCAAATTCTGCCTATGAAAAAACTTTTCAAGAGAGCCGTTGGGAACCGGCAATAAACAGTAGGCCCTACTCAGAAGTGTAAAAATTCGCAAAGTGAGAAACACAAATGAGGGCGAGAAGTTAGGCGTTGGCCCAAAGCATTTATTATTTATTTATTTTATTCTGACGAACGATTTTCAGATGCAAACGACATTTCATTTAGATTAGGGTCATCTATAACAGGCTCGTCTATATCAGTTTCAGACGCTTAATTCATAACACTGGCCAAACAAACACAGATATTAAACAAAATAATGTCCTCGAAAAGGTCAACATTTTGAAATCGGAAAACTGATTGGCCAAAATACAGAGGAATACTGTCAGAAATATTATCTTCTGAACTTTCAAGTCCCCCGAGACTTACCAATGAGCTGGATATGAAAGTCAAGGAATTCACCCTGGCTCTCAATCAGGCTATGGCTGCTTCCTGCCCTCTTATTCAACCTTGATGCAAAAGAAGGCGCACTGGTGGAAATAATTACTGGGACCGCTTAGATATACCTGCAGAGAACTACAACCTAGCCTAACTGGGACTCATACAAAGAATCCCTCAAAATACATAAAAAAGAACTGAGGAAGGCAAAGTGACAATCCTGGAGATTATTCCGTGACAAAACTACATAAACATCTAAGGCATCGCGGCTAATAAAAATCCTATCTACAAATCCAATGATGCCTAGTTGTTTGAAAAAATCGATCGCTCTTGGACAACCTGAAGTGATGAATCACTCAACTTACTACTGGACACTCTCTTTCCTGGTAGTTCCTTATTCGACCCCAAAACAATGCAACCATGGTCTGATTATAAGAGACAAAGTGCTTTGGGCGCTGCATATCTTCAAACCATACAAGTCTGCTGGTACGGACGGTATAATACCTGCCGAGCTACAAGGGTCCTAATATCTGAGGACCTGACGACTAGACTAGAGTATATCATGAGGAGCTGTGTAGAACTGATCCACATTCCATTGTCATGGAGAGAAGTCAATGTGGTTTTCATTTGCAAGGTTGGAAAATGCCCTCATGTTGTTCCAAAGAACCTCAGACCCATAAGTCTGAAAACTCAAGAAAGACTGATTGATATCCATATTAGAGCTAAAATTGATCCAAGACTATTGCCAACAGCTCAACATGCCTACTATAAAGGAAAGTCGGTGGAAAGGACTCTGTATTCAATAACTAGCCACATCAAATGATTTCCTGGACATTGAGGGCGCCTTTTAATCATTGTGGACTGAGAGTAAACCTCCATAAGTCTCCTCTTTTCCAGGAAATATAAAATTCCAATTATGGATCCTCCCTCAGCAAACGGTACCAGTTTAGTGTTTTCAGATACAGAAAAATATCTATGTCTCGTTTTTGACAGGAAACTAAACTGAAAACCTAACATTCAAGAAAGAGTCAAAAAAGCTACAGTAGTTTCATTCTATTGCAAAAAAGCCATTGGGAACGAATGGGGCCTTAAACCTCGAATAACTCTCTGGTTATACATCTCGGTCATAAGATCGATACTCAGACAATACAGTCAACTGCAAAAAGCTCAGAAAAGTCCAAAGAACAGCATGTCTATACATAAGCGAAGCTCACATTCTACTCTCTCCTTAGACTTTCTATTTCCCTTGACACCTCTCGACATCTTCAGAATGCGAGCAGTTGCGACTTGGTGGTGGTGCTTTCTCAGATAAGCTAAATCTAAGCCTCTTCTTCCGTCTTCCAAATCACTGGCGATTCAGAAAGCTCTGTCCTGGCTGAAAGAAAACGTGATATCTAAAAAAAGTTATTTCCGCATCTTTTCGGCTATCAAGTCCCTGGACTCGGTCTCACTAAATTCCAAAACCGCCCTTAAATACCGATCATTTTTTACGGAGATGGCAGAGCAGTTCAACCTTCTCATTTGCTAGATCCTTTTGAAAGGAAGATGCTTTCAGGGAGAACAAGTCTATCTACTTCTATACAGATGGATCTAAAATCGATAGCGGTGTTGGTGGCTGTGTTTTCTCAAATAAGCTCAATCTAAGCCTCTTCCTTCCTCTTCCAAATTACTGTAGCGTGTTCCAGGCGGAAATTTAGGCGATTAAGAAAGATCTGTCCTTGCTAAAGAATACATGATATTTGCAAAGGATTACTTCATCTGGACTCGGTCTCATTAAATTCCGAAACCGCTCTTGAAGGCCGATCATCTTTTACGGAGATGGCAGAGCAGTTCAACCTTCATCTTTGCTGTGTGATGGGCCACAGGGACATTATAGGGAAACACTCTACCTATTTTACCGGAAAAGGGTAGCATAGGTATACCAATCACTGGATGCTTATAAAAGAACAGACCTTAGAGGGACCAGTGGGCCAACATGTCTAGCGACTAAACAGATCTGATCAATGCCCGCTCTAAGGGTCTGATCCTTCTTAGCGCCATCATAAGTGTCATCACTGGATACTGCCTTATAGACAAGCATGCAAGAAAGCTTGGCGCCTCTATAAACAATTTCTGTAGAAGCTGTATCGACGAGGAGGAAAAGAAGACAATCCTCTACCTTCTCTGTGATGCCAGCTCTCTCCCAGAGAAGAAAAATCCACTTAGGAACTGTCTTCTACAATGACTTAAACGATCTAAAGAATATAGACGTTAATAGTCTCCTGCGCTTCAACATAATCTCAAATTGGCTCTTTGAAGAAGAGGATTACAGATTAACTTGCCATCACAATGGACCAATAGCCTTAAATTTGTTGTTCCTTTCCAACTTCTACTCTCACCACCAAAAAGGAAGGAGGCAAAAAACTGAGGTTATCTCGAAAGCTATTTAAAAAAAAAAACTTTCTTATTTGTATTCGTTAATATTATAAATTTCAAATTAATTTTCAAAAGAAAAAACATTCAAAAGCGGAACAATTTAAATAACTGGGATTTTTAAGTCTTACCCCCTGAAACGTGCCAGAACAACGCATTTTGCTGCTTTAAAAAAAAAAAAAAAATGTTTTGGTTCTTTGTATTGTATCAAACAAAAATTATAATTTTTCCGGAGCATTTAAAAAGGACTACAAAGTTTATTGCGAAACTTTGTGTCTCAAGGGCCTTCTCGCTCTTATTCCAATTAATTTTAAACCAGGATGTGTATGGTACGGGTATAAACGTATTGTAATCTCGGTTATATGGTTTAACACTTTAAGAATGTAAATATACGATATAATGTAGATATAACTGTGCTCACAAAATACATAATAACAAAGCATATGATAGCACTCTTCAGAGTCGGGTATGGTTGTTAAGAGCAGGAGCACTTACCTGTTTCTTTTACGAAGATTTGTTGTTGTACGAGAATTTTTCTATTTTTAAAAAAATTGCTACTGGTGTTTTATGAAAGTTTTTCTTAACTTCTTAACGAGAAAACTCATTTTAGATATGTAGCGAGGTTTTACTCTGTTTACGTCTAGGTACATGTATTCATATGAAGGTAGGTGTTTTTATTTGAGCTTTCATTCTTAGTTTTAAAGATTCTTTTGTCTGGAGCCTTGGAGTTTAAATCTTAAAAGACCTTAATAACTAAAGTACTACTCCTTAAATAGTTTAATCACTTAGCCTTGTGTCTATACGGTAGACACAATGTAAGAAAATTTTACGGGAATGACTTACATCCATAAACATGACGAGAAGAAGAACAACAAGAAAAGCAATCATCAAAGATAAAATTGAGGGAAAGGGAACAACATAAAAAAAAAATTAAAATAAAAAAAAAAAAAAAAAAGACGCGACCAGAACAAAACAATTTCGTAATCCATCTGATGGCACGAGCTTTGATACGCGGAACAAATCCGAGTTGGACTACTTTAAATACTTATTAACTGGTGAAATCATAGCACAGAAACAAAAGAGAGCAAAAGCATATTTTAGCATGGCATTGCCCTCAATCTTAATTGTAATACCCCTAATATTGGGTCATATAAAAGTCTCCGCGGTTTTTTGTCACTAGATGGTGCTGATGTCCATTTATCTGGAAACACTAATCTTCTTGTGTTAAACGAACACATACTTGAAATTTGACATGTCAAGCTACATTCTTTGTGAAGACAGCTGTATAATTCGTTAAAAGTTATACTGAATGGAATATGAGTGAAATATCTGAAGAAATACGCTATGGAAAAACGCTGCAAAAAGACGCCGAAAAATCTGTGCAGCTTACGGTGAGAATGCTATAAGTGAACACCGGACCCAGGAGTGGTTTTTTCGATTCCGTTCCGGAAATTTCGATGTAGAAGTTGCACCTTCGTACTGGTCGGCTTGTCACTAAAAAAGTCGATGAAATTTTGCAACTGATGGAACAAGATCTGCACGGAAGCTATGGATATTGCGGAGGCATTAAACATCAACCGTATGACAGTTTGGAATCATCATCATTATTTACATGGTAAAAAATTGGCAGACCGAAGACCCGCTGAAAATCACTTGGCCAAGATTTCCCTTGTAAACCATAGAAGTACCACACCGATGTAATTATGAAGCTACCTGGAGAATGACAAAAGGCCATAGATAATAATGGCCAATGTATACTTGATTGAAATTGATTTTGAATAAAGATTTTTTTTTTCCAAAATGTACCATAAAACCCCGGAGACTTTTTATATGACCCGATAATAAGGGGTGATTCATCCTGAGGTTTGATTTTCAATAGGCTTTTTTTGACAGATCGCGCTTGACTCCTATCAAACTTTTTTGTCATTTTTGTTAACTATCGTTTGGCAAATCATCATGGAAAGACTCACATGACAACAGTGTCTCCAAATTGTTTAGCTCTATTGCGAAAATCAGCATTCTGTTGTGTTTTTCGTGCAATTCGATGAACTTACGGTGCGCATAATCGACCTACTGAAACCACTATTGCCAATACCATTCGCAAATTTGAGTCCCAGTTTACATAAGTGGCTGATACTCGACCGGTTAGACCACATCCAGCACGTAGAAAAGAGACTATAGCAGCTGTAGCTGAGAGTGTACCGTGACGAACCCATTCGTCGTCGTTCTGAGCAACTTGGCGTATTTAACGTAAGGATCTCGGCCTAAAAACGCACAAAATTCACATTGTGCAAGAACTGAATCCAGACGACTTGAATTTGCGTCACATTTTCAGTGAATGGGCTCTGGAAAAACTCAATGAAAATTCGGTGTTTTATTGTAAAATTTTGTTCAGTGATGAAGCCCATTTCTGGCTCAGTGGATACGTTAATAAAAAAAATTGCCTCATTTGTGCTGATGAACAACCCAAAGAGTACCAAGAGCTACCATAACATCCATTAAAATCAACGGTATGGTGTGGTTTATGGGCTGGTGGAATCAATGGTCCAAATTTCTTCAATGGTAACCGTTATGGGGCCATGTTAATGGACTACCATCTACCACAAGTAGATTTATTCAGAAAATTAAAAAAACAAGTTTATTCATCTAAAACTATATTGTCCCCTTCAAAGTAATCCCCATCGACTGCAACACACTTATGCCAGCGCTTGATCCAATCCTCGAAACATTTTTTATATTCGGTTTTCTGTATGTCCATCAGTGCTTCCTGCGATTTTTCCATTACTTCCTCTCAGCTGCTGAAACGCATTCCCGGTAGTGGTTTTTTAACTCGATTGAACAGAGAGAAGTCACAGAGAGACAAATCAGGTGAATTCGGTGGCTGTTGGATTGTATGAGTATTTGTTGCATTTTTCGTCAAAAAATTATGAATAATGATGGCACTGTTCGACAGTGTGTTATCATGATGCAAAATCAATGAGTCGAATCGCTTCACGCAAACGCCTTATAACACCCAAATAATACCCTTTGTTTACAGTCTGGCTTTCTGGCAAAAATTCATGATACACTATACCGTTGTAATCCATGAAAACCGTGAGCATTGCCTTCTTTTTTGATTGAAAACGACGTTGTTTTTTCGGTCTCGGCTCATTTGGTGAACGCCATTCACTTGCCTGACGTCAGGATTGCATGTCGTACTCATAAACCCACGTCTCGTCTCCAGTAATGATCCTTTTGATTAATGTGGGATCTTATTCAGCCTCGCAAATCATCTCTTTTGCGACTTCAACACGGTTTCTTTTTTGCGTGAAATTGAGGTACTTCGGCACCAATTTTGCTGCTAAGCGACGGAAACTCAAATCATTAACCAAAATGTCTTGGATGGATCCATAGGCAATGTTCAAATCCTACGAACGTTTTCTTTAGAGAATAGTTGCAGAAACACTTTTCCAATATCTCTAACGTCTTCGCACAATTATATACAAGTTTGTTGTAGCAAATTTAAATTAATTTCTAAAATTGTAAAAAATCGCCAACACACACAGAGATAGATGTACCCTTGGCTACGTAACTTTTGAAAATGTTAAGCTATGACGTTTAGATTTAGAGGGAATGTTAAGTACCAACTTAACAAAAAAACAGAATAATCGGAACAATGGGAGCGCTACACTGTGGTTATTCCGCTTTTTGGTGATCAAAGTGGTATGTGCTTCCTGAAATTCAAACACATGGTCTCGGTGAGCTCTGTTTTCAACAAGACGGGGCTACGAGCCATACAGCGCGTGAAACTATGGACTGTTGAGAAACCGTTTTGGTGAGCATTCAATTTCACGTTTTGCTACGGTAAATTGGCCGCCTAGATCATGTGATATCACACCTTTGGACTATTTTCTCTGGGGATATGTAAAGTCTCATGTCTTCAAGAATAAGCCAGCTACGACTGACGCTTTGGAAGCCAACATTACTCGTGTTAACCGCGAGATACGAGTCGCTATGCTGGAACGAGTCACTCAAAATTGAACCTTCCGAATGGACCACCTGAGACATAGTTATGATCAATATTTACATAATGTTATTTTTAAAAAGTAAATGCCATAAATTGTTCCTTTAAAAAATTATAAAAATTTGAAGTTTGCTTTCAAATCAAACTGCACAATGAATCACGCTTTATGTTAATAAGATTTAAATCTTATAACAACTAACACCTCTTGAGTTTAGTTTATTAAATAATTTATTTAAAAGTTTTCTGTTGAAAAATTCTCCGATAATTTAATGCTGTTTTGTAAAACTCATGTAATATAGGAACATGCATTTCGTTATGGTGGCCGATTCCAGAGTTGTAAGAGACAGCATTCCTTGAATTCTTGGAAATGAGTTCATGATTTGTGATACATTCAATTGATTACATTTAGGGACTTAGACTTCCATATCGAAGTCGTCAATCTTTTTGAAGTCTTTGATTATATCAGTTTTTTGGACCAATCTTTAGATTAAAGTCATCTGACTGCAAGTCTTTCGACTGACATTGCATTCGCTAAAAAATTTTGAAGCCTCCACCATTCACTTGAAGTCAACTGCATTCATTTGCACTCTTTGGGACTTGAGAAGTTTTCGTTAAAGTCTCTGGGACCATTCTTTTTATGTTATTATCAAATTACCTATCAGAAAATGTATTACTAGGAATTAATTTCGACCATAGCAAGTATTTAGCAATAAAACAGAAAAAGAAAACATAAAACACAACTTTACCAAGATGCAAACGATTAAGTCAATATTGATCTTAGTCAAATCTTTGAGCCATATGAATGCAAATAAAACAATAAATAAACCTAAAGTTCAACATTGAACATTTTTCCAAATTATTAACCTTTAGGAGCAACAAATTTTTCAAAATATAAATCTGAGGCTGATTGAGTTGTATTATACCTGAAGCATGTATTCGTTTTGCACAGATGAACTTTTGTTATCAGGTGACTCTAACAACTGATCTGAAATGTAAAATAATTGAAGACTTTGAAAATGATTTAACATATTTTTTTCTTACCTGAAGTACCGCAATTAAAATATGGAGTTTAACGTTTAGTCTTGGAAGTATGGTATTTTCTTTTTGACATTCATTAGAAGAGGTGTGACAATTTGCCGAAGTAACTTTGCTTTTGAGCAATGAACTTAATTCGGATATTTTAGTATCATTGAATGCAGAATTTAGTCCCGAAATCCACTTCAGTTTTGCCAATGATCAAAGCTATTAAGCAACAATCTCCTCTTCAACATATCAACAGTTGAATCGTCTAACCAGCGCATCTTCGATTTTTTTAACAATTGCCAATGGCAAGACTTTCTGTGGATTGTCGCTTTCAATCATTTTTTTATGATACCTTAATTGTTGCTAGATTGTTAAGTTAGTATCTATACAACATTCCCTTTTCTTCTTCAAGAAAATCTAAGGCTTATCGGTCCTAAAAGATGTAAATGTAAAAATTCCGGTTCGCAGAATGGCTGAACTTCCAGCCCCCTGCACAGTTCTAGGATTTTCTCTGTGTATTTAACAACGACTGTTTCATCTTGTTGGAACCGGACATTTTCGCTGACAGCCCATTATTTTTGGTTTGTTAAACTTCGATCAAAAATTTTGGGCATTTTTGAATTAATTTTACAAAAAAAAAAAAAAAAATTAACGTTCTTTGTATACCAGGAATTATTTTACCTACTTACTTTTTCATGGTGTTTGTAATGCGAACTACGCTCGCGCAAGATACGAGTAAAATCCGTGGAAGCAATTAAGTTAAGTGTATGTGTTGCACATATGATATGCTTCGGCAAAGAATTCTCAAACACACCATTTCTAAACTCAACTGTTTCCATTTCATTTTCTTCCGAGCTGTGACTGTTATCAAAATTCTTTGAAGGCTTTTAGAAAGTTCGAACCGTTCTCAGTCACTGTTCCCACAACGTTACTGCAATTCAATCCGAATTTTGCATGAATTTCAAGGATAATGGCATTAATCTGATCGTATATATGCGATCCTGAAAATCGCTTACAAGCAAGAGCAACTGATTACCTATTGAAGTTTTCATCTACCCATCGACATTTGTAGCCAAAAAAACTACGATGTTTCGTTGACAATACATCAGCAGTTCTGCAAACATGCTTTTGTCTAGCTATTATACCATATGCTGTAATTTTTTGATTATGGAGTATGGATCTCGGCCGGGAACATGCCTTGATTTGTAAATATACACAATATAAAGTGTCTTATAAAGTTGAAAGGGAAGTGAATTGCGTAGACCCTTACAATCGTAACATATATGGCAATAGCAACACTCGACGAGCACACCATTCCCCTTACGCTGGAACTCAGTATCATTCAACTATGGATGAGTAAAATTTTAAGAGAAATAGAGGCTGTTTTTTTTATGATTTGACTGAAAACTTCATCGTTATCATGTTAGATGGACGGTTTGGTACGACACTTTAAGCAATACAAACAACTTAAGGCTTACGATTATTATGGGTTAAAAAAAAACAATTCATGGCATTTACTTTTTGAAAATCATATCATGTAAATGTTGGCCATGACTATGTCTGAGGTGATTCATTCGGAAGGTCCAATTTTGGGCGAGCAAATGTTGGCTTCCAAAGCGTCAATCGTAGCTGACTTATTCCTGATGACCTAAAACTTTACATATCTCGAAGGAAATAGTCCAAAGGTGTGTTATTAAGTACTCACCAAAGTGATTTCTCAACAAGTCCATTGTTTCACGCGCTGTATGGCTTGTAGCGCCGTCTTGTTGAAACCAGAGCTCACCGAGATAATGTGCTTGAATTTCGGGAAGCGCATAGTCCGTAAACATGGCGCGGTGGCCATTGACGGTAACATTCTGATTTGCCTCATTTTTGAAGAAATATGAACCATTGATTCCACCAGCCCGTAAACCACACCATACCGTTGTTTTTAATGAATGTAATGGTAGCTCTTGGTACTCTTCGGGTTGCTCATCAGCCCAAATATAGAAATGGGCTTCATCACTGAACAAAATTTCACGATAAAACACAGGATTTTCATTGAGTTTTTCCAGAGCCCATTCACTGAAAATATGATGCAGATTCAAGTCGCCTGGCTTTAATTCTTGCACAAATTGAATTTTGTACGCTTTTAGTCCGAAATGCTCACTTAAAATACGCCAAGTTTGTTTCTTTTCTGTAATCAGAATGCTCTACTCATTACACAGTTGTGTTATATTTTGATTAAGACAGGCAAATAAAACATGAAAAACACTACATACAACATACCAGCATTACAATTTTGAAAAATTTATGAGAAAAAAATAGCTTATTCGCATAAATTGCATCCACTGGTTCGCCCGAAGTTTGCGATAATTGTTCTCCTTCACTACTGCAAGTATGTATTTACGTTACTAGATGTAGATACTTTCGCTTTTCTTCCTTTTGTAGCTCACGAAAGGTTAATCATCTGAATACGATTTGAGACTTGCGTTTCAGTGAAAAAACTAGGATCAGCTTCGTACTCATCGAATAAAAAATTACTTCCCGTTTTCATGTTACTTTCCATTACACTAAGAATGTGTCACAGATTTTAATAAATTTGAAAACACAATACTTTCGTGTCACTAAACTGAATCAACTCATAACCAGACGAGTGATAAGTTTACTGAATGTAAAATGTTTTTTATGATGTCCTCGCATATGAATATGGTATGTTGCGTTTCGCATATGCTTCAACCAATTTCACGTGCACCTTGCGAGAATATATTCTTTGCATATCTCACCATGATAAGAGCATCCAGTGAAGGGGTTTGTATCTCGCTGAAGCCCTTTTTCATGTTGTTCTTAATCGTTTCGTTTCTAAACGCTAACGAGCGTCAACATTTATTTTGTAGTGTTACATTTTCTGAAAGGTATAAAAAAACATTTATTCATGTCCCAAAGCCTTAAAGGAAAAATTTTGAAGTCCCAAAGACTCTAACGAAATTTGATAAAGTCCCGAAGAATTCGACTGAATGCGGTTGACTTCAAGTGAATGGTAAAGACTTCAAAGTGACTTAAATGAATGCAGTGCCATTATGAAGACTTGCATTCAACTGATTGAAATCTAAAAGATTGATTCAAGGGATTGATCCAATCAGAGACAAAGACAAGACGTCAATTGAAATTGAAATCAAAAGATTTAATTATAATCAGTTTCCAGTGTCTTTGTTTCCCATTAAGCATCTTCTGGAAAACGTCCTCAGTGTCGCCTCTGTTACGTATGCCACAAATTATGGGTAAATCATTCCTGTGTTATGTTGTGTTTTATTCTTGTCCCGAAAACAGTCATTTCGAGTGTTGTAACTTAATTGACTTTACATGCTGTCAAAATATAATTAGGACTGACTTATTCATACGGCCCGCGTTAATTGTTTCTCATGTTGGTACAACTATCATTGATGTTGACGCTGAGTTTGGGCAACATTTGTTAATTGGTTTGTTGTTAGTAGCCAAAGGTATTAGTTAGCCTCATGTGATGTAGATGATTCTTGCTGTGGACAAAATTGTTGAGCAAAGAGTTTATCTGTTATTGCGAACCGAATTTCTTTTTCGGACGCTTTGAAAATGTTGGAGAAAACATACGGGGACTCTGTTATATTGATAACAAGAGCATTTGAGTGGTACAGAGCATTCTAAGGGGGCCGTGAATTTGTTAAAAATTAGCTTTATCAAGTCAAGGTTTTGTTCACTGTTCTTTTTTTTTTTCGATGTTCGTGGTGTTGTTCATTAGGAATTTCTTCCGGTGTCTCATAAAGTGAATAAACAATATTATTTAAGCGTTATGAGGTATTTAAGGGAGAGTACCTGCCGAAAAACATCTAAAATGTGGCAGAACAACTCTTGAATTTTGCACCAGGATAATGGACAATTTCTCAAATTCATTCTTGTGAGTCACTTTTGCATCGGCTCCATTTTTTCCCATCAAAAAGCAATGATAAATTAACACACGAAATTGCTTTGAATCCATTTTTTTTAACAATAACAAAAGTTGCTTCACTCGAAAACTAATCGTCCGACAGCTGTCAAATTTATACACGTATCTTTTGAAGGTTTAGTGCCCTCTCTTAGAAACGGCACGAAGCAGTTTTCGTAAGCACTTTTTGGTATAGCCATGAGCTCTTCCAGCGATGCCGTTTTTATTTCCTTAATCGTTTCAAGTTTTCGTCCTTTCATAGGTCTCTTCAGTTTTGGTAACTGGTGGCTGAAGCATGATTGTCGTGTTGGTTTTCGCCAACAGTCTCTCACAAACAACGATGAATGAGCAGGTGGATTATCGTGATGTTAAATCCATGAATTGTTTTTCCACAATTTTGGACGTTGTTTTGGTATTGCTACTTACAAACCGTACATAGATTCAAGGTAATTCTGCTTATTAACCGTATGACCTTAAGGTATTCCTGATATACTACTTCCAATAGAAGTAGCTTTGGTTTCGATGTCATACCCATGATTCGTCACATGCCTTTTGAGCATGTCAGCATCATCAATGACGTCATGAAAAAGCTCCTGAGCATTGTTCATGCAACTGTTCTTCCGATCAAAATTAAGAAGTTTGAGAACAAACTTCACGGACACACGTCTCATGCCCAAACAATCTGAAAAATTGCATGACACGAGCTGATCGATATATATCAACATTCTCAGCAACTTCTCTTATAGTAAATCGACGATTTTCCAAAATAATTTTCTTGATAACTTCTACGTTATCTTGTTTTTTTGATTTGCTCACATACTATGGTATACCATGTGATAGATATGGTATAACACCCTGATCAAAAAGGAATCTATTCAGAAAATTATAAATACAGGTTTGCTAATCTAAATCTATGTATATTGTCCTCTTAAAAGTAATCCTTATCGACAGCAACACACTTATGCTAGAGCTTGATCCAATCTTCGAAAATTTTTTTATATTAGGTTTTCGGTATGTCCTTCAGTGCTTCCTGCGATTTTTCCATTACTTCCTCTCGGCTGCTGAAACGTGTTCCCCGTAGTGGTTTTCTAACTCGATTGATCAGGAACAAGTCACAGGGAGCCAAATCAAGTGAATTCGGTGGCTGTTGGATGGTATTTGTTGCATTTTTCGTCAAAAAATTACGAATAATGATGGCACTGTGCGACGGTGCATTATCATGGTGCAAAATCCACGAGTTTTCTGCCCACAATTCTGGCCTCTTTCGACGAATTTGTCACTCAGACGTTTTATAACGCCCAAATAATACTCTTTGCTTACTGTGTGGCCTTCTGACAAAAATTCATGATGCACTACACCGTCGTAATTTATGAAAACGACGTGTTTTTTTTTTTGGTCTCGGCTCATTTGGTGAAAGCCATTCACTTGCCTGATGCCTGGATTGCGTGGCGTACTTATAAATCCACGTCTCGTCTCCAGTAATGTTTGATGAATGTGGGATTGAATTCAGCCTCGCAAATCATCTCTTTTTTTTTGCCGACAACACAGTCTCTTTTTAGCTTGAAATTGAGGTCTTTTAGCACCAACTTTGCTGCTACACGACGGAAGCCCAAATCATTAACCAAAATATCTTGGACGGATCCATAGGCAATGTCTCAGCCCTCCGCTATCTCTGGTTAATTTGCGGTTATTGACCAACATTTCTTTTACGACATCAATTTTTTCGTCGGCTTTCGATGCCGTTGGTCTGCCATGCGTTCATCATCTTCGATTGCCTCATGACCACTTTTGAACCGCTCGTGCCACAGGTAAACGACCCTTTTCTTTAGAGAATCGTTGCCGAGACACTTTTATAACGTTCGCGCACCATTAAATCTGTTTTTTACGCAAAATTTAATACAAGTTTGTTGTTGCAAATTTAAATCCATTTCTAAAATTGTAGCAAACTACCAACACACACAGAGATAGATGTACTCTTGGCTACGTAATTTTTGCAAATATCAAGCTATGACGCTCAGATTTAGAGGGAATATCAACAACAGATGTACCAACTTAACGAAAAAAAACAGAACTTGAATCGCAACAATGGGAGCACGGCATGGCGACGCCACTGGCAACTTTTTGATCAAGGTGGTATGATCACATTTATACATTGGGAATGAGAAAAATTATTAAACAGCTTGGTAGTTGATTGTAATAGTTGCGAACTTATATTTAATAAAGCTCAGTATACTATAAGGGTCTTACTTACTCCTTATATTTGTCCAGAAACGCAAGTTCACAAGGCAAATGTGTATAAACTTTTCCATTTTCTGGTTCAGGAGATCATTTTAACGCCAAGATATTATTGTTAAATGAAAAAAAGGAAAACATAACTAATATTCTAGTACAATCACAGTTGGCGGGGGGGGGATATAAAAGAACAACTTCTGCACACTTTAAACCACCGACGCGAGGGTTCAATTTAGACGAATAATAATAATAATCAACAATTTCGTTGATTCGACTAACCAACTAACTAGCTAACCTTTAGGCGAAATATTTATCCATAATTAATCTAAAGCTCATTTCAATTTAATATGTATACTCTTGCAAAAACAATCTTCTGCAGATAAGCCCAAAGGCTTTCCAGAAAATCAAAGGTAAACGTGTAAATTTTTGGTAATTAAAAATTTTTAATGTAAAAAAAACTATCAGTTCGGCTCAGTGCGGCTCAGTTCTAAAATCTAGGTCGACATCGAAGGACAGTTTCTACATAAATATTTGCAAAATTTAAAACAGTCTAAAGGAATTCAAAATTAAACAAAACACTACAGGAACATTTTTTTCGAAATCCACACATCCCCATGTATAGTATGCGTACGAACATATACGTGCTTCATCCACATGGTGTGCTCGAAAGGTAAACACAGTCATTTTCTGTATCTGTATCGACTGGCTCAATCTACCTAAATCTCTTTCAAATTCCACATGATAGAAAGAGGATTTGTTGATGAAAAATATTCATTCGCACTTGCTGCATCATTTGAATCATTGATGAGATAGTTTTATAGTTTGTTTTACTAAGAGTAAGCTTTTTCAATTATTCAGACAATTTCATTGTTGATATAGATACATTGAGTGGGTAAAAATTGTTAGTGGTATACGGACCGAAGTACAGATATAAATAATTTTTTAGTCCATATATCAATTTTATTGGCGATTAAATTTTTCTAAAGAGCACGTTATGGGGAGTTAAAATGATGGCAAATGGATATTTATCTATAAATGTGCTGCGAAGGCAATTTTGTGGTATAAAATGATATAAGAACCATTTTAATCATTTGCCGGTATTCAAATAGAATTGAGGAAATTTTATTTTGGAATTTCTGTGAAGAAAAGAGAGGTACCGATGTACATTGCTTTTAAATGTTTGTAAGTTATAACGACCAGGAAATAGAGAGCTCGAAACGAATCACGATATTTTAGAGGAAATAGTGATAAAACAAAATGAGACCGGAAACATTACGTCGTTCAAGAGTGTTCAAGAGTGTCGATTGACTGACTTATATTAATATCACCTATGAGTTTTATCGTACGGTTTTGAATCCTATCTAGCATTTGCAGAGATGTTTTAGAAGCACCTGACCAGATGTGAGCATTATACTTCAATGTTGGGCGAATGAATGTCTTATATATATATTGAGGCTAGATCATACTGAGTAAAATATTTCTTACATCGCTTGAATACATCGAATAAGTGGCCATTCCAACGTAAGTTGTCACTGACACATATACCGAGAATGGAAAATTTTTCGGCCTCGACGATGAAGTTGTCATAGGAGAAGTTACTTGATATGACATAATGGTCCGAGAGAGAGGGGTCAAAGCACATCAACAGTGTACTTGTTGGCGATATGACTATCAACATCTCGTATTCGTGTGAGCTCATTTATAAGCTGGGTCATATTATTTTCCGCAGCGAAGATCTCAACACATAGTGTGTTGTCTGTCCAGAATGTCGAAGCCAACTAGAATTGTGTATATTGAATTTGCTCGTAATCACGATTTCAGTAAGAGGACAGAGGGATAAAATTCTTTGTGAGATGTCAGACAGCGTATCAAACTCGTTAAAGGTCCAATTGCCGTCCATTTTGGGGCTTCTGTAGATAAAGTTAAAGTGGATAATTTGCTTATTGAGATGGAATTTTACCATATGAAGTTGAATTCCAGATGGGATCACGGATCACTTTGTGATGAGATTTGGTAATCTACATCACTCTGCAGGTGAACGACGAGACCGCGGTGAGAAAAGAATAATGGCACTAGTTCGTAGCCAGATAGCTTCAGATCAGAGTGATCTAAAAGGTGTGGACGGGGATCTACCTGAGTCTTACAAAGTGCCAAAACTATTGGTCTGTACTTACAGACGTGTACATACGCAGAAAAGTGATTCCCTTTTAGATCGTGTATATTGGTAGTCATAATCACAAAAAAACAACAACAAAAACACAAATACTAACAATTCTAAGCAAGGCTGCGAATTGAGAATTTTTGCGTTGGTTTACCGAATCAAATTGCTGTAGGTGCTATGCCCTTACAACAATTTGAAACTGTGCACCAACAAAATTCACGCTATCAACCTGCTATCCGCAAGTAGTTACAAACACTCAGTTACTGCCCGTACCGTTTGATAAATAAAATAACGGCAGTGATATATATTTTTTTTTTTCTCCATAGCACTGCACTTTTTTTCACACGCGCGGTAATTTTATTTTATTTTATTATACAGCACATAAGAATTTACAAGTGCATCCTCGATGGTCGACTCGGTACTCCCCTATATATGGACTACTTAAACGAATTTGCAACTGAGATCATTAAGAGTTTTTTTTCAGGATAATGACAAGCCAAGGTGTCGGAATAGAGATAGTGTCTGGCGAACCTTTAAATAAAGAATGCTTTCATATCTCTGAAGTGAGATTCGAATGACTTAGAATACTACGAAGCAGATATCACGGCCATCCTTTGGATGGGCTTTAATAAAAGAAGACGAAAGGCTGGCATATGTGTACTATAGTGTCAACTATAGAGAACAAGTGCATGGACTTTTTGAGGCTGCATTGTTTTAGTCGAAAACTAGGGAAAAAAATATTGAGCTTTGTATACTTAAACGAACATTTTGTAAAAATCTGCATCAAGGCTAAGCTAGCGAACAACTCCCCATATATCATCCCGTCTCCCATAGAAGAAAAATACTATTCTAGCAACGAATGTTTCTTAGGGTTCTACAAAAAATTTATGAAAAATGTCCCGAAAGTCCAAAAGAAAGAAGTCTGGAATGGTTAAATCGGGTAATCTTGCTGGCCATGCCAAATCGCCAAAACGGGAGATTACACGATAGGAAATGCTTCTTTCAAAATATCCATTAAAACCATATGTTCACCGAGCCCCGCTCATTCAACTCCGGCAGTAAGAAGTCGTTTATCATGGTCCTCAAAAAAATACGGCCCAATCACTCCTCCCGCATGAACGCCTCACCACACAGTTGCTTTGAGTGAATATAATGGCTCTTTGTGCATCACACGCTGATTTTTAGTGGCCCAGAAATGAAGATTTTGCTTATTGACGTAACCGCTTAATTAGAAATGCACCTCATCGCTCATGATGATTTTCGACACAAAATAGTCCTCTTCGTTGTTGAGATTTAGGATGGCTTTATAGTAATTCACACTTGACTGATGGTCAGGACGTTGATGTTTCTTCGTTCTCAGCTACATCGGTAACAACAGCCGCGATATTCTCGGCCGAACGATCAGTCCGGTGGTGGCCACGCTCTGCATGGTGTCCTGTGGTTCCACTCGGTTCAAATCGAGTAGCTTGGCGCCGGAATTTTTGCCCAGTTGGCGCGACACGATTAGGAAATCGACGTCGAAATTCAAGCTGCGCTTACACCACCAATCGATTATTGGTCAAAAATATCGACACAATCATTCCACGCTCTTACAGAGTATAGCCCTTCGTTGCTTGTCTGTTTGTATACTGCAGCTGTTTTGTTCATAAATGTCAAATATGATTGACGTACGACGCCATTTGCAAAAAGTATACCATCTTCCGATAGGGTGGCTTTTCTTGTGATAATGGGTTGATCATTTCCAAATTACCTTTTTTTTTTATTGTTCCTATATAGCTCAACTATTTTCCTCTCAGTGTTTCGATCAAGTCAATACTAATAAACCAGTTGCCAGCTGTAATATGTCGGCCTGAACCATAAATTGGCTGGCAAAGTTTTTTTAACGATGGCCTGTTGCTCAAACGATAGTCGGCTTCAGGTTATAACCCGGCATATATTTCCAACTTCTACAAATAACAAACTTGGCAATCCACTTAAGCATACATTTTAGTTCCGTATTTTTTTGGCTTGCTAGGGATATCCTGAAGTTATTTTTTTACCTCGACAACTTACCAATTTTTCATCTATTGAAACATGGTCGAATAGCTTCTTCTCCTTCTGATAGTATTGCAGTCTGCTATGGGCTTTGGCTTCCTTCACAATTACCTTCCAGTATTCTCGATCTTCGGCTTTTCTTTTCCAGTTTTGAATTCCTATTTCAATGAAATTTTCTTCAACGTTGTCTATCCGTCTTAGTTTTGGTTCGCCTCTTTTTCTTTTTCCTTCGGGTACGATTGTCATTATTTTTTTGGTTTTTAGATTTTCTTTTTGCACAATAATTTGTCTTATTATTCTTCTTTTAAAAATGTTTAATTAGTTTTCATCTATTAATATCTATGTATGTGGAAAATCGAAACCAGTATATTTTCCCAAAACAGTTCTTTCACTTATTTTATTGTAATTCTTCAGAAAACTATTAAACAATTCAAGATATAATATAATTAGTTAATTAGCAAAAACAATAATTTAGATATTTTAGATAACTTAGAGTAATTCAAATAAAATGCAAAATAAAAGAGTTTAAATATTTCACTTTAGTTAATGAAGTTTCGAATTAGTAACTGGAAGCAATCCACGGCCACGTTGGTCCATCTGCGAAGTCAGAGAGAGAGAGAGAGATGGTAAGCTGTTTTCTTCCTTTTATAGGTTTGATGTTGTATAACATCTGCAGTGTCGACATTCGAACAGATTGTCCTAAAATCTTTAAACGGATGTGTTCATAAGAACGATATATACCACCCGGCCGTCCTACGGAATCTTACTCTCCGGAAGATGCGTCGTTTTCATCACAGATTGAGTACTGATCATTATCTTTTGAATTGGGCCACAGCTTCATTTTATCCGCACTGGTTTCATTCTTGATGGGTCCTTCATGTTCGCCTTCTTTCTGAACCTGATAACGATCGAATCCTTTTATGTTGACTATGCTATACGGTCCCATGAATTTTGGTCGGATCTTTTGACCAACGCCAAACTGAACTTTTTCAATTGCCACAAAGTCTCCTAAACCGTATTTTATTGCTTCCTTTATTCGTTTATCAAAACTATGCTTATTCCCAGCTTGTATTTTTTTGATTTTTTCTTTGGCTTGTTGTCGTCGTTGTTCTCTACTTTCCTCGAACTGTCAGATATACTCATATTCAATGACCTCCATATCTCTAAGTCTTTCTGCGTTTTCCTTTTAATCCCTACAAAAAGTTCAAAAGGTGTGGTTCTAATAGCTCTTTGATAAGTTGAATTTAAGCATTTGCTGCACTGGCTTAACATATTGATACCATTTATCTGCATCGTCGATAGTTAGTTTCGTTAAGGTTGCAATAATCGTTGAATGAAGACGAACAATTTGTCCATTTCCCCTTGGAACCCCTATGGTAATAAAATGTAAGATAATGTTACGATCCTTACAATAATCCTTGAAACAGTTTACCGTGAATGCTCCTCCATTATCTGCCACAATTATTTTAGGATCTACGAAAGTTTCACCTATTACCAGAATTTTTTGAATCGCTTCTTCGCTTGATAACGTTTTCGTAGGAAACCACCAACAAAACTTCGTGAATACATCAATAATTGAGACGATATACCTGTAATTTTTCCTCGTGGACTGCATAGGACTTATGTGATCAATATGAAATGTTTCCAGTGGTTGCTCTCCCTTGTAAGAGGCACTCCTGTCTTCCAATTTTTCTTTTTGCCAAAATACAATGTACGCACTTAGATATATGTTTTGAAATTCTAGTTCGCAGTCCCAGTATGAAAAACTCTCTTTCAATGATATCTAGCATTTTCTTGTGATGGAAATGACCTCTATCGTGGACTTCTCTTATTATCTTGTTTATCATATTATCTGGAACGACAAAAACAGTATTAGTATTTAGATTCCTGCAAAGTTTGCCATTGTAAATGAGGTAGTCTTTATATGGTTTATCTTTTAAAATTACTATTATAGAGTGTAAACGATCATCTGCGGGTTAAGATTCGGATAGTTTTCGAAGAAAGCTGCTATTTCGAAAGCTGTTGATGAAAAACGCTACCGGATTACGACTTAAGCTGTCAACGTGTTTTATTCTTGCACCTGACCTGTGTTCAATCAAATAATCAAACTCTTCCAAAAGCAATGCAAACCTTGCAACTCTAGTTGTTAAATCCTTTTTTTGCATTGCACACTGGAATGCTTTACTGTCCGTGATTAGCTCAAAATTTTGTCCACTCTGAATTTCTTGAGCGCTTCAACTATAGCTAATACTTCAAGCTCATATGTACTATAGTTTTTCTCAGCGGGTGAGGTTTTCTTGCTCATGTAATATGTTGGATGCAAACTGTTGTCTTCTGAATCACGTTGTAGGAGTACCGCTTCCTTGACGCATCCGTATGCAATTCGAAGACTGCTCCATATTTAAAAATCCTTAGTACCGGTTCCGTTACCAAAGCTCTTTTCAGATCAATAATCGCATTCATCTGTGGGATATCCATTTTAAAACGTGCGGCCTTCTTCAATAGTTTGGACAATTGGCGAGCCTTACGAGCAAAATCTGGAATAAATTTTCGAAAATAATTAGCAAGACCGAGAAAATTTTGTAATTGCTTAGCTGTCGATGGAATAGGGAAATTTATAACTTTAGCTCTTTGAAGCTATACTTAGCACTTCCTCTAGCCTAACAATTCCTTCTTCAATCATTCGCGATGGAGTGATCACATCGTCAATTTACACGATAACAATTCCTCGATTTATTAGATCTTTAAGTACAGAGTTGATGTATTTTTGAAATACGTGCGGTAAGTTACAAAGCCCAAAAGGCACTTTACAAAACTCGAACTGTCCGCAATGAGTGACGAACGACGTGTATTTTCTGCTTGACGCTTCTACTGGGACATGGAAAAAGCCATTTTCCAAATCCAACGTTGTAAAATATTTCGCAGCTTGTAATTTATCCAGTTGTTCTTCAATATTAAGAAGAGGATATCTTTCCTTTATATTTCTTGTGTTTAATCCTCGGAAATCGATACAAAGTCTGTGGGACCCATCTTTTTAACTAGCACTACCTGGCTTGCGTAATCTGAAGAACTCTCTGTTATGACACCATTATCTATCCACTGTGTGATTTGAGCCTCAACTATTTTCTGTTCTGAATGTGGAAATCTTCTAGGAGGTCTGTAAAACGGTTCATCATCTATTGTGACAATTCTCATAGTTACTGGTGATTTAACATATCTGGAATTTGAGGAGTATAATTTTTAATGAGGATAAGTACCTTTTTTTAGGTGTCTTCCGATTTAATGTTTTCCAATCCTGCTATATAAGATTTATTTTCGATTTCTGAGTCTACGCTTATTCTAGTTAAAAATTGTGTGGATCCCATCGCTTGCGTTATTTCTTCTTCTTTCGATATGCACTTCTCCTCGCCGCCTTTTCTACTTATGATTGTTAATTTACCAGCTTCTATTTTAACATCAGCTCACCGCAACAAGTTCATGCCAATTATCATATCGCGTTTTAAACAATCGTCATCAATTGCATGCATTTCAATGTTATGAAAAATTTCATCTCTAATTTCCACAGACGTTCTACAAGAGCCTTTAGTAGCAATATTAGATCCCAAGGATCCTAGGAGGATTCCTAAAATTGAATTTTGGAGAAATGAGTTTCCGATTGTCAGTACTTTTTACCTCAAGATTATTTTTTGATTCAATATTGGTACTAACATTATTATCTTTCTTCAACGCCATCAATTTTGGTTTGGAGGGTGGAATATCCTCTTTGCTGTCAGGTTTTTTATGCCCATACTTGTTGCATCTAAAACATTTCGGGCCCTTGTCCTTTCGTGGACAATTATGATGCACATGTTCATTTGATCCGCACCAGTACCTCGTTTTTTGGCTGATGGAGTTTGCGTCTGATAGTTTTTTTTCTCCGTTGCATGTTTCGGCTCTTCGTTCTTCTTGATTTGTTCGTACACCGGTAGTTTTTCTTTAAATTCCTTGAAGTTTTTGGCGCGGTATAGAATTATTTTATTACAAGAATTATCATAAATGCCATCAATAATATAAGTGATAATAGAAAGCTGATCAACTTCAGCTTGGGAGGCTATATCAACTATATGGTACATATACTCACGAAAAGATTCGTCCTTTCTCTTTCGCCTTGCCTGAAGTCGGGCATGCACTTCGGCACTTGATAATTTTATTTGAAACTCACCCAATAATTCCTGCTTTAAATCGAAGTAATCCAATGGTTTGGTTTCAAGATCGATAAATAACTTAGCCGTTCCCTGTAGAGATCTTTTGCAGAACACAAACTTCTGGAGGTCATTCCATTGAAACACTTCTGCGTATTGTTCGAATTCATTAATCCACTTTTTCACGCTCTCTGTTTCGCTACCACTGAATTTTTTTACGATATGTTCACATCGGAAAAATTTATTTTTACTGCATTAGCGCAATCGTCGATATGGGAAATATCGCTTGTTGAAGCCATACCGCTGTCAAAATGGGAATTTAGTTGTAGTTTCTTCTGTCTTCTGGACATACTATTAGGTTAGGTTGAAATGTATGTTTTTCGCTGTCGTTTCGTTACAGTCGTCCCCGTTGCTTTATTAATACACGTCCACGTTAGATAAAAGATGTTATGTGTGTTTCATACTGTTATTAAATTACATTGGCGTCCATCTCGGTTGAGCCCCCATGTGGGTACAAAAAAAATAAAACTACATTCTCTTGACTTTCTTAATTACAGAAAAACATTAAATTGTGTTTTTTTTCCTCAATTTTCCAAATTTGCCATATGTGGCTTAGTATGCAGTTAAGGTTACTTTTATTTTATGTATAGGGTTTTCCAATAGGGACTTGACAAATTTGAATTTAATTTGTGAACGCACTCTTTCACTAATCATCAAACTGTCACTGTCAATTTATTCAGTAAACTCAACATTATCATCGTGGTGAAGTACACTAACATGCAACGTCTGCAAATTATAAAAATTTTCTACAGATATTCGGAGTGTCAAAATCATCTTCAGTGACGCAGCTCATTTTTGGCTCAATGGGTTCGTGAATAAGCAAAATATGCCTTATTGGTCGGGTGAAAATCCACATGTGCCTTATGAATCACCACTTCATCCCACAAAAAATAACTGTTTGGTGCGGTTTGCATGCCGGCGGCGTTATTGGGCCATATTTTTTCATCGACCATGACAATCGTCACGTTACTGTGAATGATCAGCGTTATCGCGCCATGATCACCGATTATTTTTGGCCCGAATTGAAAGATATGGACGTGGACGACATGTGGTTTCAAAAGGATGGTGCCACAAGCCACACAGCACTACAATCGATTTATTGAAGAGTAAGTATGGTGAGCGTGTTATCTTAAGACATGGGCCAGTCGATACACGAATATTTGGACATGCGTCGGCAGTCAGCTGAGTGGTGAGCAGGCGACGAACCTCGCCCAAAACGAACAAAAACTCAACAGTCGGCTGGCAAGGTTATGGCATCCGTATTTTGGGATACACATGGAATAATTTTCATCGACTATCTTCAAAAGGGGCAAACTATCAACAGCGACTATTACATTGTGTTGTTGGAGCATTTGAAGGACGAAATCGCAGAAAAACGGCCGCATCTGAAGAAAAAGAAAGTGCTGTTTCATCAAGACAATGCACCGTGTCACAAGTTAATGAAAGCGATGGCAAAATTGAATGAATTCGGCTACGAATTGCTTCCCCACCTAGTATATCCTCCAGATTTGGCCACCAGCGACTATTTCCTGTTCGCAGACCTCAAAAGAATGCTCGCCGGAAAGTGATTTAAGACCGATGAATAAGTAATCGCCGAAACAGAGGATTAAAAAATCGTTTCAATCAGTGTATCGCCCTCGAAGGCAACTATATTGATAAAGTTGAATTTCGCAAAAATTTTGTGTTTTACTAAGTTTTAAGCCCGTGTGTTATAAGTCTGAAGGATAATAAACAGCTGTGTTCTGTTTTAACTCACCGTGGTTCCGTCTACGTAAAGAATAGGTCACACGCTAAAGGGATTTTAGGGGAGAATGACAGAGTGATGAATGCCATAGCGGCGAGTTTTCTGACCAGGGAAGAAGTAGAAGACGAATAACAACAATGATGATGGAAGTCACTATTCAGCAAGTGTTATTTTATTTTATTTTTTTTTTTTTTTTGTTTACATTATTTTCTCTCTTTTTTTGTGTTGTTTTTGCTTGATTCCTTTTAAATCCCTGTCCTAGTATGTGAATGTGAATGTCGTTGCTTTGGAGAAATGGATGCTGCTTTTGGTGTGATCTGTGTGTGCCATTTGGTTCTGATACAAAATTTATTTAAAAAAAAAATGAATTTAAATGATGGCGGGGTGGATCCATTGATGACGCTAATAACGGGTTTTTTGTTGTCATAGGCAAGGACTTAAAGTTTGCCATCTAAATGCATAAAGCTTGTAACCCAAAATAGATGAATTTAGAGAAATTTTTGTAAGTTCCCAAGTCGATGCTATCTGTGTGTTGGAAACTTGGTTTTCCCGAGATTTGAAGGATGCAGTATATGCTTTAAGTGGTTACAAATTTTTTCGTTCTGATAGGAGTAATCGTTCTATATAGGCGACGGGTGTAGCGATTTATATACGTTGGGGTTCATCCAGTTTTTATTAAGGCCATATTACCATTTCTCCTATAATGTTTTACACACGTGATCAACACCATTTTTACAACCGGCATTTTTCCTCATCAGTGGAAAACGGCCAAAGTAGTACCAATCCCTAAAAACTCCTTTATCTGTTTTACCCTTCCTCTCTTAAACGCAATAATTTACTGGTTTCGGTTCAGTCTGGATTTCGTGCAAAGTATAGTTGTACAACTGCGTGGTAGATGATATAAGAGAGAATCTGGATAGAGACCATGCCATCTTTTTGGTCCTTCTAGTTTTCTCGAAAGCTTTTGATATGGTTGACCATTCCACTCTTATTTATAAATAACATCACTGCTTTAATATGTTTTCTTCTGCTAGAAATTTACTATCGTCATACCTTACAGAAAGAAAGCAGGCCGTGTCTCTGGAATGCGCTCTATCAGAACTTCTTCCTTTGTATATAGAAGTTATGCCTTTGGATTAATAGAAAACTGCACTAATGTTATAAATGAAGATCTTCAACGAATTTCGAAATGGGCGTTGGAAAATATCCTAGCACTGAACGCAAATGAATGTAAGTGTTTAATTATTTCAAAAATTTTAGATCCTTAATGCTAATCGTCCAAAAACCTAGGCATGGTACTTAACATAGTACTTTCATGGGATACCCATATTAATGCTGTAGTGGGTAAATCGTACTGTGTTCTCCCAAAAGTTTACACCACTGGGAACAAGGCTTTTGCTTGCCAAAGCTTTGGTTATTCCTGTGTAAATTTATGGATGTGGAATCTTCTGTGATGCTGAAAGTAATAGAAAGCTTCAGTTAGGTTTTAACAGCACCATTTTTTATATTAACAGTCTCAAAAGGTTTGATCACATATTAAAATTAAAAAAAAAAAACGTGTTGGATATGTCTTTTCGGTACTTTGTTAAATTTCGTAATCTCAATTCTCTTTTTAACATAATAAAAACGAGACAGCCTACATATCTCTACAACAAAGTCTAGTTTTCGGCATCTAATAGATCTGTTTGCTTAATTATTCCACAATTGTCTAGATTAACATCTGAGAGACAATTTTTCATTGCTGCCATTCGCCTTTGGAATTCATTTCTCCGCAACCTAAGAGAGCCGATTAGGAGCGACTTACATCTTTTTTTCTCGAATCAAAGCACTTAGATTTTAACGTCCCCATTCCTTTTTTTTTTGTCGCAAGCAATTTCAACTCAATTTAAATATTTTGAATTTTAAATATAAATTTATTTTTATTTTTTTTTATTTTTGGAAATTGTTATCTCTCACAATATTATAAATGAATTCTTACTGTATTGGATGTTTATAATGATAAATAAATATAAATATATAAAAATGAAATCCAAAGAAGAAGTAATAGTTTTAATTAGACAAAAGTGTAAAAGAAAATACAGTTCATTAGTTGATGTATGCAAAAACTAGAGAATGGTACAGTGAGTCAGTTTTTTTTTTTTTTTTGGTTATCGTAGATGAACTATTTTTACTATCCCACTTTCATCGACACATAAAAAAAAAACTATTCAATTCATAATAATTCATAATAATCTTTAAGAGAAATTAAACCAATTTTTAAACATAAAGATTGAAATCTTTTTTTTGGTAGAGGCTTAGTGAAAAAATCTGCAACTGATCATCTGTACACACATATTCAAGTTCAAAAACGTTCTGCGTGAATTTTTCCCGAATAAAATGGAATTTGACCTCAATGTGCTTACTGCGCTTGTGAAATTCAGAGTTTCGCAAAAGCTTGATTCCACTTTGATTATCAACATAGAGATGAGGACGGCAACTGTGCTGGGGAAGCAATTCTTCGAGTAGACGCTTGAGCCAAATCATTTCCTTAACTGATTGTGTCGGCATATATTCAGCCTCCATAGTAGCAAGGACCACAGATGATGGACCACCACGATATCGGTGACTGACCAAGTAAGAACGTCGTTGAACGTGTTGAACGTCGTATGTTAAATTAGTTAAATTAGAATTTACTCGATAAAATATACCATAATCCAAGGTCCTTGCAATATATCGGATGATCCGTTTCACTGCCTTAACATGCTGCGCGGTCGTTTGTTCCAAATGTCGACTAGCAATACCAAGAGCATAAGAAACGTCGGGTCTGCTCCCAATTGCCAAGTACATGAGGCTACCCACAGATTCTTAGTACGGAAAATTTATTTCACCGCCTGAAGCTTCATCGCTGCTCTCTTTGTAGATTGATGTATCCATTGGTGTCGTCATTGTCGACTTAGCATCAGACATTTTGAACTTTGCAAAGATGTTTTCTGCATAGTTCCCTTGCTGTAGGAAAATTGACCCATTTGGTTTCTGATCGATCTCCAGCAACAAAGCTGGAAGCAACGTGCCTCGTATACCTTCACTTCAAATACATTTCGCAAATGTTTCAGAAGTTTAGCAATATCACACTCATTCGTAGCTGCAATTAAACCATCGTCAGCAACTAATTTTTCACCCATAAAGATGCCTGAGATGGTTTCAATTCAAACGTGGTAAATTTGTCATTCCAGCATCGTGCCGCCTGTTTCAAACCATATAAATTTTTTTTTTTTACAATTTGCACACTCGTTCACTACCATCTTCTTGCAAGTCACCGTAAGGAAAAGCTGTTTTTTATATCGAACTGTCTCAACCGCATATTTTAAGATGATGCAATTGATGGGATTGCTCGAATCGAAGCGAATTTAGCTACAGGACTAAACGTTTCTTTATAACTTGATTTCCTCTTTCATGGCTTCTTTCCATTTGTTCTTTTCCTTGGATTTAACGGTTTTTTCATAGGTTGCTGGCTTTTGTTCTTGGCTTACAAAGACATGCGCATCTAAAAGAGCAATCATTGATTGGGGTACTTTACGTGCACTACGTAATCGATGTTTAATAGTTCTGTGTCCATCACTTGCAAGCTCATTCCCTTTATATTTGTACATCGTCTGATTCTTCACTTTTTACAGCTCGAGGTGAAACATGTTCAGGGCCTTAACCTGTTGGATCCATGTTGTTACTGCAACCGATAACGACTTCGTTGTTTTCATCACTGGAAAGAGGCAAGATTTTAAAAATTAAATCACGTTTTACCACTACTTTGTTAGTTCCAGGAAAAGAGATGCGATATCCCTTAATGTTTTCAGCATATCCAACGAAGATCCCGTACTGAGATTTAGCGTCCCATTTTCGTTGTTTTTGATTAGGTAACACATGGGCTGAAAAATCTGTGACGTTTGTAATAGAGGGAATCACTAGCACTAAATCAGTTAGTAGTAACAGTTAGTACCAACCTTCAAAAGATACGTGTACAGCTGTCGGACGATTAATTCTCGAGATATAGCAACTGAGTTGGGAGTGAAGCAACTTTTGTTATTGTGAAAAAAAAAAAAAATGGATAAATGTTGATTTATCATTGCTTTTTAATGGGAAAAAATGCAGAAGATGCAAAGAAATGCCTTGATAAGTGTTACCCGGAGTCTGCACCAGCCGAACGAACCATTCGCAAGTGGATTGAAAAATTTAAAAGTGGTCATACAAGCACCGAAGATGATGCACGCAGTGGACGTCCAAAAGATGCTGTTTCAGATGAAAACATCAAAAAAGTCCACAAAATGATTACGAATGACCGTAAAGTGAAGTTGAACGAGAAAGCTGAGGCTCTGAAGATATCAAAAGAGCGTGTTGGATACATCAGACACGAATATTGTTACATGCGAAAGTTCTGTTCAAAGTGGCTGCCGCGTTTGATCATAGTCGACCAAAAACAAAAACGTGTTGATGATTCAGAGGAGTGTTTAAAGCTGTTCAACCGCAATAAAGCCGAATTTTTGCGTCGGTATGTGACAATGGATGAAACTTGGCTCCATCACTTCACACCAGAGTCAAGTCGGCAGTCAGCTGAGTGGCGAGCAAGCGACGAACTTCGTCCAAAACGACCAAAAACTCAACAATCGGCTGGCAAGGTTATGGCATCCGTATTTTTGGAAACACATGGAATAATTTTCATCGACTATCTCCAAAAGGGGCAGACTATCAACAGTGACTCTTACATTGCGTTGTTGAAGCGTTTGAAGGACGAAATCGCAGAGAAACGGCAGCATTGGAAGAAAAAGAAAATGCTGTTTCATCAAGTAAATGCACCGTGTCACAAGTTTATGAAAACGATGGCAATTGAATGAATTTGGCTACGAATTGCTTCCCCACCCACCATACTCTCCAGATTTGGCCCCCAGCGACTATTTCCTGCTCGCAGACGTCAAAGGAATGCTCACCGGAAAGAGATTTAAGACCGATGAAGAAGTAGTTGCCGAAACAGAGTCCTATTTTGAGGCTAAACCAAAATCGTACTACAAAACTGGTATCGAAAGATTGAAAAATCGTTTTAATCAGTGTATCGCCCTCGAAGTCAACTATATTGATACATAGAGTTGAATTTTGCAAAAATTTTGTGTTTTACTATAAAACAGCAATGACTTTTTAGCCCATGTGTTACACGTGAGTAGTGGTTAAAGTTCTGCTCTTTTTCTAGTCAAAGCCCCCATACAGTTTTGCCATCTATGCCAGTAGGTGTTGTCCTATTTAACACAAAAACACTATGGTTGACCCACAGTTTTAATGACATGCTTTTATCGTAAATCGAAGTCCTTCGCGCTTCTACAATTATTCGGATTTCTCTCTGTGAGTATGGCACACTGGTTTGATGAACAACACATTCGTTCCTTAAAATTGGTTTAATCTGTCCGTTGGCAAATTCTAGTGCGTTATCTGTTCGAATCACTTTGACCGCAAAACCAGTCTCTGTTTCAATCTTTTTTTAAAAAAATCTTCTACACAATCAACGACTTCTGTTTTTTTTCTTTTAAGAAATATACTACTCGGTAACGTGAAAAATCGTCTTTGAACAGAAGGAAATATCTTGAACCACCGAACGAAGTGCTCTTTTTTTATTTATTATTTTCAAAGAAAACAAAAAACTGCTAATTTGTTGAGTGGGGTAGACGTTTGATGGACTCTGCCAAGTGTCCGCTTCTAAATCTAATAATATGCCTTATGGTTTATTTCCATTTATTTACTTAAGTTAATTTAAATAAACATGTCAAACACTTAAAAGTATAGGAACCCTGATATAAGGCAGAAGCCAGGAAAATGACTAAAACCACCTACGATATACATATTAATGAATAAACATTGGTAATGCATATACTGAAACCAACAAAGGTACAATTTTCATTAAGTGAAAGATACATTACACACCATAAAACTAAGTTGCGGTATACCCTCGGTATATGATAGCAAAATAAGAGTGTAAACAAACAAAGTATCCAGCCGATTTGTTTTTCTCCAACAAACGAACGTAAATTTATTCTATATTATCATACACTATAAGGGCTTATACGAATATAAATTGTATATATAAAAAAACTAAAAAAAAAAAAATATAATAATTTATTACCACAAGAAAAATTTTAGAGAATTTTTACTTTCATTCAAGACAGCGGCGTCATCCTTGAGGATATAAAATCATTTTAATACTGACGCTGACAATGGATGACAAACACTTTTCAAAAATGTTTTGTGGAAAATTTTAAAAGTTTTTATACTTGTTCAGCTCATTAGACTTGTGATTTGCTAGGTTATATTAGGCAAGAAAATCAAGATAACATGATACTTAAAAGAAATGGCTGCTTCCATGTGAATGGAATTCCATCAGCTATTCAAGGATATCAGCAATATTTGAATAAAGATGATGTTACGAACAGCGTGAAGGATACGCTATGTTCCTATATAAAAACCTCACAATACACGTTGATGAATATGGTTTCCTGATGGAGAACAATGATAAGCTATGGTATGTGATCCCATAATAATCTGAAATCTGATTTTAATCTCTCTTGTGGCCATGAGCCTGCTAACATATAGCCCCTCTGATGGTTCATAGACCTCCGTGGATCTTAGACGTGTTTTGTCTTGTAATTGAGTAGATAAATCAATAAGATAGACATTTGAAGGATTCTATAAAGGCTCCAATTAGCACAGTAACATTGTGTTCGGTTGACAAAACATAGGTCGTGGGTTCGACTCCAAGTGGAGTAGAGACTTTTTCATTTTTCCTTAAATTTAAGAAAATACATATATAAAAAATAATAAAAAGTAAGTAAACAATATCACGCATTGTATTCTGGAAAGCGGTCCGGTAAGCGATTAGTGGGACCAGTTGAAAAGTCAGGCAATATTTCAAGTGGTTCAAGCCAACCAGCAGTAGTGGTCGAGCCAAAGATGAAGAGGAGGTGGAAGCTGAAGTCTTCTTTTTTTTATAATTCCGCGCGCGCCCCAAGTGGATACGAATACCCTTTTACTGGCTTTTCATCAGGGCGCGTGTGGGTGGTGTAGTAGTTTTCAAATTCAGGTGTTAGGTTTCGATATTTTTACAGAGGTGGTTGCCAAACTGGAGCCAGTGCATCCTCAACCTTAGTACGTGCTAGCTGTTAGTTCGTTACATTTAGCCCAGCCAGTAACTACTCCAACATCAGTGTTATGCCTTCATATCAGAGTTGACGCCGACAGAATTTACATATAACTACATACAAATTCTATGAAAAGACTTTTTCAGAGAATGGCCTCGCACGGGATTCGAACCCGCGACCCTCTGCTTGAGGAGTCTATGCATATTCCACTACACCACGGCCACCCCCATGAACCTAATGAAGCACCCATCACTGTCAGCTTTAACAGACAAGCTGCCTGGCAGAGCGACAACAACATCAACAAGGGCAGCAGTAAACGAGTCATAGGGCACTCAAAGATTATTTAATATGTGTGTCTGATAGTGGAGAAGGCCAATATAGGGAAGATAAAAATATGTTCGCATCTCTGCCAGGATCTGAGTCAGAGGACGAAGAGAAGGAGGTAGAAGAAATAAACAATAATATAAAGCAGCTCCAACACAGAGTTCTAGCTATTAAAGCTAAACAAATAGCAAGAAGGAAGAACGAGCAGTTCGATAACCTCTTGACTTTCAACAGATTTTCAACAGCAACAACTATCAAAAAAAGAAACAATTATTACTAAACAGCAGCAACAACGAAAACCAAAACAGCTGCCTTAACCTTCACATGATCAAAAAATAAATCAGTAGGCGCCACAATAACCACGGCAGCAACAGCCGCTGAAAAGCCAGCAACAACAACAACAAAACAGTAAACACAACACAGCAGCATCAGCAACAACAACAACAACCAAAGACTTCAAAAGCAAGGTTTCCACCTATAGGGTTTTCTACTAACGACTTGACAACTTTATTTTTAAATAAAAGGCAAACCATTTGAGATATTTCAAAAACTTTATTATTGGCTTGAAGTACAATCAAAACATTTATGAATGGAACTCGACTTCGTTCATATGGCCACCGCGGGCACGTTTGCATCGGTCGATTCGTTGGACCCAATTTTCAACGACTCGGACGCTATTTCGCGTTGAATGTTGGCTCTGAGCTCTTCCAACGTCGTCGGCGTGTTGGCATAAATCAATGACTTAACGTAGATCCACAGAAAATAGTCAAGCGGCGTTAAATCTCACGAACGAGGCGACCAATCAACTGGCCCATGTCTTGAGATAACACGCTCACCATACTTACTCTTCAATAACACAGCGTGTGCTGTGTGGCTTGTTGCACCATCCTGTTGAAACCACATGTCGTCCAAGTCCATATCCTTCAATTCGGGCCAAAAATAATCGGTGATCATGAGGCGATAACGCTGACTATTCACAGTAACGTGACAATCGTTATCGTTGACGAAAAACGCACGCCGCCGGCATGCAAACCACACTAAACTGTTATATTTTGTGGATGAAGTGGTGATTCATGAAGCACATGTGGGTTTTCACCCGCAAATAATGCATATTTTGCTTATTGACGAACCCATTGAGCCAAAAATGAGCTTCGTCACTGAATATGATTTTGCGATGAAATTCATCATCTTGGCGCATCTTCTCCAGAACTCAATCGGAGAACGTACGTCGCTTCAAATGGTCCATCGGCTTCAAATCTTGAGTCAGCTTGATATTGTATTGGTGTAAGCCAAGACCCTTACGCAAAATACGCCATAATGTGGTCTGAGCGATGCCCAATTCTTGAGAACGCCGTGGAATTGACTGATTTTGACCGTTTGCTACGGACGTCTGAACGGCAGCGATATTTTCGAGACTTCGACCAACCCGTTGTCTCACTGACACGGCAACATCACGCAACAAATATGTAGACTCAAATTTTTGCACTAAACTTGTTATTGCCTGTCTACTAGGCCGAGAATTACGGCCGAAAATTGGAGTTAACGCTCTTAAAGTTGCAGTCACTGTAGACGTTGCTCGTTAGTGGACTTTACCACGATGAAAATGTTGAGTTTACTGAATAAATTGACAGTGACAGTTTGATGATTAGTCAAAGTTGTCAAGTCCCTATTGGAAAACCCTATATAAACACTTACAAGATGGAACTCAAGAAGACTATAAAACTATGTAAGTCAGCCATAGGCAATAATTTTTTTTTTTTTAAATTATCATTAGATAGCTATGCGATCCACTGTAACACAGTGGAGCGCTGCCATAAATTTATATTTAATTATTATTATTAATTGAAACTAATTGAAGGATTTGACGACGGAGTTCTTCTCCTTAACCGAAGGGTGAGATGCTGCAAGCAATGTTGCTGAAGGGCTGGAAATGTCGACCGATCCGGTGGAGCTCCTTGCACTGCTGAAAGAAAAGGAGTGCGACGAGCTTTAATTCGTGGGGTTTAAGCCATTTCTTACAACTAGAGCCAAAAGGGAGAAGCGAAAGCTACCGTTCTTCTTGGTTCAGCTAACTCCCAATAGCAGTTTTGATGGTCAAAAGAACATTAAAACCTTGGACTACCAGATTGTGTCATGGGAAAGAGTTGGGGGGACAACATCCGTTGCCAAAGGTTCGGGTATGCCGCATCGAACGATTGAAATGTGTAAACAGCCACAAGTCAGAGGAATGCACGCTAGGTGTCTGATAAAAGCAAATTTTCTTGTGCGTACAGGACACACTGCAAATTATCGGGGTTGTCCCAAATTCCAATATGTCAAAAGACAGAAAGTGAAAGATAAACATCTACCCATGAAGCCGTTACTTCCCATGTTATCTACGCACAAATGGCGGCAGGTTGGGGAAACACGGTACAGCAAGCAAAGGTTGCTTCTCAGGCCCCAGCGACTAGAGCACCGGAATCAGCACCTGACATGCTAGTTATCTTGTTCTCTATCCAGGGTCAGATGGCTCAACTCCAACACCATATAACTGTACAGACCGCGTGTGTAAATGAAATATGCGCTGCTGCCTGGCCTAACTCACCTTTTGTCGTAATGGGTACGTGCGTTGCGTAGCAAACTCTGAAGGTTCAAACGACGAGCCGCACTATTTAAGTTGCTTAAAGACCAACCACCTGATGTCCTTTTTGTTAGCGAAACTAAGCTTACCAAAAGACACAAAATGTTTCATAGAATATACCAAATAGTACAGAGAAACCGACCCAATTCCATTAAGGGAGGAGGTGTTACAATCTTTGTAAGAAAAGGAATATATTTAAAACGAGTATACAGTCGTGCAGTACGTAGGTTCCAGGTGCTGGAAGCATGCATCATGTTTATCCCTCTCCGCAGTAGATAGTGTCTGTCTATGCACCTAAGGCTACTCAATCCACCTTATTTATCACAGAACTTGAGAAACTTTTTCGATTCCTGAAGTTGGAATTGCAAAATAATTATTTTATAGTCGGCGGAGATCTCAACGCTAAACATAAATATTGGGGAAATAATACACCAAATACTACTACCTACCTTCTATTCAATTGGTGGGTTGAGCACAGTATACTATATTGACTCGGCCTTAAGCGACAGAGTCCGTTGTTTCCCAGACATGGGTCCTATTTGGATCTCCTTCTGTTTGATTCACGAATGCAACTCACGTGCACTAGCCAACAAACTACAAACTGTGTACTCACTTTCGTGTATGACAGTGAAAAAACTGTTGAATTGGAAGAGTTTGTTCAAAGGCATTTCTATAATTATAGTAGGGTGCGTTGGGCACACTTCTTAACCCTCCAGAACTCGCATCATGAGCAAAATATTCACTTTAAGGAAATAAAAATTTATATCTAGTAGTCTACGTCTTATATGAAGCTGATGTTTTACTTAGCTTTTCTTTGTATTTTTCTATTGCCGCCCAATTTATTGTGCAATCAGTAGGCTTTGTCCGAAAAAAACTTTTTTTATTTTGTTTCATCAAATAATAAACCAGTTATGAACCAAAACAAATAAATTAATTATTTCTACTATTTCCAATTTGTAGGATGATATCACAAGGAAGAATGTTGGTACAACTGGCACTTAATCAAAGTCCTTATGGGGCGGCACCTCAACCTGAGGCAGAAGAGATATTACCGTTGCAAGATGACGATGGTAGATAAGATGATCTAGAAAGTAATGCGAAATCCGAACACAGTGTTCACGCGACTGATTTGGAGCAGTCTGCAGATAAATCAGATTTTGAATTAATTGATGATGGTCCAAGTAGTCCTTCAAATGTTTTTGTTGGAAAAGACAAAATGACGACTATGGAGATTTAAAGTAAGTAATACCAGAGTAAGTAAGTACTCATCTTCCTGGTGCCAAACAGATTGCAAAAAATGCTAAAATAAGGGTGGAGTGTTGGAAGCTTTTCTTTCTTGATAATTTAATCAACCATATTGTAAAATGTACCAACATTTATCTTGAAAAACTGCAGACGTCTTATTGTCGAGAAACTAATCCTACATAAATGTTTGCTCTCCTAGGGCTCTTGTATATGGCAGGAGTGCAAAAGGCATAACATCTCAATGTGAACGAATTATGGAGTACTGATGGAAGTGCACCAGAATGTTTTAGAGCAACGATGTCAAAGGAAAGATTTCTTTAACTACTGAGAGCTTTTAGGTTTGATGATGTAAACACCACAAATGAGAGAAAGGCGTTTGATAATTTGTCACCAATTCGAGAAGTGTTTGAAGATTTCAACACGAGATGCAAAAATAATTAGCAAGTTGGGGAATATGTAACCATAGATGAAATTCTCGAGGCATTTAGGGGGAAATGTAAATTTCGGCAATACATCGGTAACAAACCGGCAAAGTACGTGATCAAAATTTATTCTATGGCGGATGCAAAAGTCTTTTATACCCACAATATGGAGATCTACCCTGGCAAATAACCTAATGGTCCATACAAATATGACAATTCTGTCCAATCTGTAGTTATGCGTTTAGCTCAGCCCATTCTTGGTACAGGGAAAAATATTACTATGGACAATTATTTTACCACTCTTCCACTAGCATCTGAACTGCTAGAAAACATAATAACCATGGTTGGCACTATTATGAAAAACAAGCGACAAAACAATTTTTAGAGTTGAGAGGAAGAGAAATATGATTTGTAGCAGTAAATTTGGCTTTTTGGAAAATAAAAAGGGGATTTTGAACGAGACAACAAATGAGGCTGCAAAACCAGAAATTATAACATTTTATAACCTTACAAAAGGTGGGGTGGACGTGGTCGACCAGATGAAATCAAATTACTCTGTTTCCCGAGTAAGCTGCAGATGGCCGCTTATCGTATTTTTCACTCTTTTAAATGTTGGAGGCAATAATTGCCTACAACCTTAATACAGGTATAATTGAGGAGAGAAGATCATTTCTCAAAATCCTATGAATGATTGACAGGTATCTTAGACTAATGGACCAGACAATCAAACGAACAATGAACAAAATGATACCTTGGTACCAGCACACTGACAATGAAGACTTATTCATGACACTGAAATCGTAGATTAAAAAAGTTCAAAAATTAATAAAACAAAAATAAGAAATTTTGTATGTTTGTATTGGTCTAAGAAAATGCGGGCTGTAAACACCAGCAACCCGCAAATAAATAAAATATTTCAGAGAAATAATCGATACGACCTTCCATGTCTTAAAAACGCCCGAAAGACGAATAACGAACAAATACTTGCAGCAGCAGTTATAGATCAAAATGAGGCCGTTGATGACAATTTCTTTGTGATAGAATTTCGCAGAAGAAGGAAGAGACTCTAGGAGCGACTTTCTAGGAAGTATACAAGGCGAATGTTATAATTGGCCCGAACCACGATCTGGAAATTCGAGTACTTGTGTACAACTTCTACCTTCGAAATGAAATAGTGAATTGCCAATTGGAGAGCTCGGGTTTCACTCAGTTCAGTAACGAGAATATAGCAAATAAGGCCATCACCAATGAAAGGATATTAGTACCATTCGTTTCGAAAGAAGAGCTCCAAACGATCTTTCAATCACTAAGAAGTTGTAATGAAATACCGAATACTATGCTTCGACATCTTCGAGAGCTCGGGTTTCACTCAGTTCAGTAACGAGAATATAGCAAATAAGGCCATCACCAATGAAAGGATATTGCCACGATACGTTTCGAAAGAAGAGCTCCAAACGATCTTGGATGAAATACCGAATACTATGCTTCGACATCTCCCACCAGAAGCGGTGAACATTTATACCACCCTGTTTAATAATGCATAAATAAACTGCGGTGGTACATCCCATCCCCATTGGTCAGACTTCTACCAAACTTCAATAAAGTTTTCAAGAAGGTGATCAGTAGAGTTCTGACTAAGTGGGTTGAGGACAAACATATAGCTCTGGATAATCAATTCAAAGTCAAGGAGGGGCATGACGAACGTTTTCTATCATCAGACAACACGAACAGCCACTTGCTTGCCGAAATGTAGTCAGATATCCCGGGTGGTTCCACGTGAGAGCATGTTTATTGGAAAAGATTCATGTGTTTAAGAGGGCTTGCCTTGCCTTCGCTTATACAGAGCACCATAGTCTAAGTACATAAAATTCTAACCAAATGACGTATTGTACAATAGGGCGAACCTAATTTGAGTGGAAAATTTCGTCATAAAGTTGATTCGAAGGCACATTTTATACAACATTTTATTTTATCCTAATTATGTGCTTCATGAGAGAGTTCGCTTTGACGGCTTTATTCCTCCAGAAGCATTCCTCTACCTTAACAATAAAGGTCTGATCCAGGACAGATTGACGGTGCCGCTCATCTTCCATGTTGCTCGAACAGCTGCAGACAGGCGACGTTACTATTACAGAGACGTCGCAAACTGCAGTGCGAAGCATCTCCGGTTCAGTAGGGTGGTTGGGAGCCGTGACATGAGGGATGTTGCTCAGCAGCACCAGCAGTTTTGATGGCTTCTTGAAGGAGAGGATGCTTCGTCATCGAATTCTTCATGTACAAGGTAGCTTTTTCATGCGAAGTGGGTCAGCCTAATTTTTTAGCCATGACCGGTTTACATATTTTTTAAATAAATAAAAAAAAATTAAAAAAAAAATGAAAAACCAAAAAAATATATATATATACTCTGACATATATTTATATATATATTACGCTTGTATGTATTATGTATATATTTAATTTGAACAAATGTGAGTATGTTAAGGGGATTAAGTTTTATTTTCAGGTAGTCTGTAAGGTTTTAGTTTTAAGTTTTATAGTAAAATTTAACAAAAAAATCCATTAGCTAAGTTTGTATTTAATTTTTCTTAGTTTTAGTTTTAAAAATGTAAAAATAAAAATAAAAATAGACTGTAAGTCACGTCGAAAGACGTAATTTTTAAATAATTTAAATTTTAATTTTAGTTTAGAGTATCCGCATGGGTATATTATTAATTGAATAAATAATTTTAAGTAACTTAAGCTAATTTTTAAGCAATTTTTTTCTTAGGCACGTAAGAATAAGTATTAAATTAATTAAATAATAAATACATTACAGACGAAAAAAAAACAAAGCCACTCGGACACATACCGATGTCATGAACAAAGCAGCCGAAGGTTGTAAAAGTTGTAATTATTATAGGCATCAAGTAGAAAATGAGGTCTGAAGATGGTAGTCGAATAACACTTGTTAAATTAACTCCTTCCAAAGATTTTGAAATATTGTAAGTATTGTAATAATATTGTATTGTAAGATCCCGCTTGGATTTTGGATTACAAACTACAAATAAGTGGCCACTCTAAGTCAAGTATAGACTAAATACAGTCTTAAGTGCAACAAGACAGCGATATCAAATCCCTATCCCAAAACAATACAAACATTCTCAAAATTGTCTAAAAATGTCCCCCATCGAAAACTGTGATTAGGTGAGAGAGATTAGAAGCAATACCTTCTATTTATTCCATCGTTAACCGTTGAAATACATTTTCAGTATCTACATTGGTTCTACGCTACATTGGGGCCGGTTAAATTTGTAGATCTTGGTAGAATTGTATAGGCTGCTTTCTTTTGGACAACTTCATAAGTTAGGAACAGAACTTGTTGACGTTTTTTTCATTTGAGTGGAACAGTAACTTCGCAACTGGCAACGATGATTCAGGGGAGAATTCCTTATAAACTTTGCGGGTTTGTGATCCGCGTGAGCCCGCTAATTTGCTATCTTGGAGTACTCTATATCCAAATGAGCATTCACTTTCTGAATAGAAGCCTTCCGAAAAGAGACTACCCTTCGGGGAGTCTCTTGTTTCCAGCTGAGAGACGAGCTTGTTCCAGAAAATGTTTTAAAATCAGTTTTGTTTTAGGTCACGTTTTGTTACACCTGTTTATCATTGTTTCCATGATTTACTGCGTCATGATTTTTACCTGCTGCACGTTTTTTTATGGATTTCAAATATTTTCGCTGTACTACCCACGCTAAATTGGCTTGAACTTTGTCTATCAAAATCGTGACTACTTCTTGAACTTCTTCCACATTTTTCATCGAAATTGTCTTACATAACACATGGGCTGAAAAGTCAGTGCCGTTTTATAGTAAAACACAAAATTTTTACAAAATTCAACTTTATTTATCGCCTCTGTTTCAGCGATTACTGCTTCATCGGTCTAAAATCTCTTTCCGGCGAGCATTCTTTTGAGGACTACGAACAGGAAATAGTTGCTGTGGGCCAAATCTGGAGAATACGGTGTGTGGGGAAGCAATTCGTAGCCGAATTCATTCAAGTTTGCCATCGTTTTCATCGACTTGTGACACGGTGCATTGTCTTGATGAAACAGCACTTCCTTTTTCTTCAAATGCGGCCGTTTTTCTGCGATTTCGTCCTTCAAATGCTCCAACAACGCAATGTAATAGTCGCTGTTGATAGTCTGCCTCTTTTGGTGATAGTCGATGAAAATTATTCCATTTGTATCCCAAAATAGGGATGCCATAATCTTGCCAGCCGACTGTTGAGTTTTTGGTCGTTTTGGACGAGGTTCGTCGCCTGCTGATTGCTGAGTGAAATGATGGAGCCAAGTTGCATCCAATGTCACATACCGAAGCATAATTCGGCTTAATTGCGGTTGGACAGCTATAAACACTCCTCTGAATCATCAACACGTTGTTGTTTTTGGTTGACTGTGAGCAAACGCGGCACCCACTTTGAACAGAGCTTTCGCATGTCCAAATATTCATGTTTGTGCAATATTTAAATGCCATTCTCGCTAATTGGCCGCTCAGAGCTAGCCTTACCAGCTAAATATAACTTTAGCCAGTTCATCTTCTTAATGAATAGAATGTAGTTACGGGCTTATCTCGTTCCGTAAGTTTCGAAAAATTGTCTAAGTATAGCGGTTTGTAAGACGACAGAAAAAAACCAAATAGTTTTTCTAAATTATTCGCTGGTATACTACACCATCATATTTATAAGTCGTTTGAAAGACTACATGTCTGCATTGCAGATCTCATTTGGTCCTGTCATTTACATATTTTCTCCAATGCTCAATAGGGAAGATGGGAAAATCTTCTCAAAAAAAAAAAGTACAAAAAGAACTTCAAAAATAATCTAGAATCCAGTTGTATTTGTGGATACAGATGTGCAGACGGTATCCTTAATAATATTGAATAAGTCCAAAAGAAAAACAATCTTTAACTGCACCTGCTACTGCTGTTCACGTAGGATTTGAAGACAACTTTTGTTCCTACTTTTCGCCAACAAAAGTTCAAGTAAGAGTGTTTTTATTTGCAAAGGGTAGGTACTATATATTGGTAGAACGATGGCTTAAGCTCTTGACCTACTTTTAAGTCTGCATGCACCAAACCAATTTCACAGTTGAATACTGGTACATATACATATGGAATGTACAATATAATGATTTTTTTTGTTTTTGGTTCCATTGCGGTTGAAAAAGCACTTGAATAGGAGCCAGTTAAAGATGATGACGACAAGTTTTCCCTATGGAAATTAGTGGGCGAAAAGCTATTCCTTGTCTCCACCTTTATGGACATACTCGTAAACCTATTACTATATCTTAATTTTATTTATAAACTGAGCATCTTACGGCTTGCAAGCAAAGTAAATAGATAAGTAGCCATATTCAAAATAATGCCTAACGACCAGTTAAGTATCTTTGATAACCACCTAGAATGGGATATGTGTGCAGAACTGCTCCAAGAATGTCTTTTGAAAACGAACCATCCAGCATGTTATGAATAGCTATTAATATACTCGTACATGGAATGTTACATTATCGGCTATCTTCGGACAGTGACGAATAAAGATTTTGAATCTGGTTTATTTTTGTTATCCTAGCCTTTTCAGCGGTTGTATTAATTATTGTTATTATTATGGTGGGGCCTACTTAGTTTATGTTATCTAAAAACTAGACAGAGCTTTTAACAAATCTAATGAGATCTATCAGTTTTGTTTTACTGACGTCCTCAAGTTCTTGAAGCTTCTACAACAATCTTGAGAAAAGGCTCATAATCTGCTGACCATCCTGCCAATGAGGCAGTGGCCAGTAGGACATTGCATGAATACGGATGTCTTCTTTGTTGAGTCCGATGAGGGTACGTACGTATTTACGCTTTCTAGGTTTGGCCAAAGTGAGCGTTAGATGTAGTATGCAGTAGAAGTATGATTGCTGGTACCAAGCAGACTCTACTTAAACTCTGGAAAGAGTCTGACGTTATACCTGCCGAAATTTGTGTACCTTTATTGATCTGGTGGTTTCAGTTGCAAACACTTTTATAGCTGCTTGACTCTCCACAAAGATAGAGGTCTGTGATCAAGTTCTGAGAGTAATACAACATGTAGAGCTTTACGAATAGCAAATATATCTGTGAGAAAAATACTGTATCCATCCGGAATCTTCATTGCGTTCTGGATTTGTAGCATTTCATAGTAGACTCCAGCTCTATTTTTTGGGGACAGTATTAGATAATTAGTGCCGTGCCGTTTGTTATTGTGAAAAAAATGGATTCAAAGCAATTTCGTGTGTTGATTTTTCATTGCTTTTTAATGGGAAAAAATGCAACCGATGCAAAGAAATGGCTTGATAAGTGTTACCCGGACTCTGCACCAGCCGAACTAATCATTCGCAAGTGGATTGAAAAATTTAAAAATCGTCATACAAGCACCGAAGATGATACACGCAGTGGACGTCCGAAAAGTCTACAAAATGATTACGAATGACCGTAAAGTGAAGTTGATTGAGATAGCTGAGGCTCTAATGATATCAAAAGAGCGTGTTGGATATATCATACACGAATATATGGACATGCGAAAGCTCTGTTCAAAGTGGGTGCCGCGTTTGCTCATAGTCGAGCAAAAACAACAACGTGTTGATGATTCAGAGGAGTGTTTAAAGCTTATCAACCGCAATAAAGCCGAATTTTGCCAACAATGGATGAAACTTGGCGCCATCACTTCACACCAGAGTCAAGTCGGCAGTCAGTTGAGTGGCGAGCAGGCGACGAACCTCGTCCAAAACGACCAAAATTTCAACAGTCGGCTGGCAAGTTTATGGCATTTGTATTTTGGGATACACATGGAATAATTCTCATCGACTTTATCCAAAAGGGGCAGCCTATCAACAGCGACTTTTACATTGAGTTGTTGGAGCGTTTGAAGGATGAAATCGCAAAAAAACGGCCGCATTTGAAGAAAAAGAAAATGCACCGTGTCACAAGTTGATGAAAACGATGGCAAAATTGAATGAATTCGGCTACGAACTACTTCCCCCCACCGTATTCACCAGATTGGGCCCTCAGCGACTATTTCCTGTTCGCAGACCTCAAAAGAATGCTCGCCGGAAAGAGGTTTAAGACCTTAGAAGAAGTAATCGCCGAAACAGAGGCCTATTTTGAGGCTAAACTGAAATCGTTTTGTGTTTTAGTATAAAACGGCACTGAATTTTCAGCCCATCTGCTAGAAAATGATGTAAAAAAAGTCCTTTAAAAGTCCATGCTTGACTCGATGTAACCACTTCACTTTATCAGTTTTCATCATTCGTACACCTGTAATATAGCCACGTGTACTAAATAGCGGCGCGTCCATATACCTGATTCTTTTAGTCTGATCAAGATTTTGGTAGCCATGCGTTTAAGGAATACATCTAAAGGAATCAGGTTGAGCATTATCTCCAGTGCAGGCTGATAAGTAGACCCTAATGACCTTGGTATTATGACACACGCTAGATCTTAAACTTGTTTTGAGATGACTAGTTTTTTTCCGTGGATTTCCACCATAAGGTTAAATTCATTGCTAACAAGATTTCTTACATTTACCCATTGGGGCCAAACGGAAGTTTTCGTAACAAATGGTGAAACCCAACATTCTTAGATCTGCTTTGTGAAAATGAGATTTATTTTCCAGATCAAATTCCGTTGGAAACCATTCCTGGGCACCAGATAAGCAAACTGCTTATCTGTTATGGGTTAGTCTTTTTAAGCGATAAAATTCTTTGAAATAAAGTTCATACTACACCCTGACTGACTCGAACTGCAACTAACTTCAGACCGCTATAATTCCCAAACCGTTTATTAATGTGAGCCCAAATTTTACACATGACAGATAATTTTATTATTTACAATCCTTTTAAAGGATTTACGTCTCAGTTGTGTTGACAAATTTATATCTCCGATGGAATTCAAACGTGATAGTGTGGTTGCTTTAGATTTGGGTGGAAAACCATAAGTAGCTATCGTTCGAGCCCTCCAGCACCTCAATGTGAATAATTGATTTGTGTCTCTATCACAGCTTGTTACTATGATACTGGCAGTGTTGCAAAATGCCATGGAGGTGGTCATAAAAAAACAGCAACATCGGCAGAAATGGTTCAGAAAATGAAGGCTCGAATTGAGCGAAATCCGCGTCCAAGTGAGGAAAAATAGCTCGTGAGCTCAATATATCCTTGAAACGGATGCAACATATACTGAAAAATGAGCTAGGGATCAATCCATTGAAGTTCCAAAAAACACATGATCTTACACCGCAACAGAAAAAAGTTAGAGTCGAAAGAGCGAAGGAATTGCTACGCTTCCTGGAAATTAGTGAGTTGCCGAATTTGGTTTTTTCCGATGAGTCGCCATTTGTTATCGAGCAATATGTCAACAAACTAAATGACCGAGTTTACTTGTCAGAAAGGTTCTTTGAAAAGTTACACTTTCAGACGGCCACCAGAAAGCAGGCAGCACCGATGGTGATGGTTTGGGCCACCATAACCGCCGATGGTCGCTCTCCACTCGTATTTTTGGACCGAGGCGTCAAAATTAATGCGATCGTATACCGTGAAACTGTCTTAGAGACTCTATTAAAGCCTTGGGCAAACAACCATTTTGGTCGAAGACCGTGGACATTTCAATAAGACTCGGCACCGCCTCACAAAGCGCGCGTCAACCAAGATTAATTAAAAAACAATGTTCCACACTTCATTTCGTCGACACAATGGATTGCAAATTCTCCGGATGAAAATCCATTGAATTTCTCTGTCTAGGGTATTCTGAAGGCGAAGGTTGGCACTAAAAAATACCAAAGTTTGGACCACCTCAAACAAGCACTTCGCCGGGAATGGGTCAAAATACCGCAAAGCCAATTGCGTGCAGCGTGCGATGCTTTCTTCGGGCGTCCCAAGGCAATTATTCACGCCAAAGGTCAAAATATTAGAAACTACTGATAAAATTTGAAAATTGATGTATTTTCCAAAATTTTTTCCTTTGGCACAATAAAATTTATCAAAAATAAAAAAATTATAGCATTTTAAAAAGTTGCAGTTCGAGTCAGTCACCTTGTATAACACGAGTAATGTTGGCTTCCACAGCGTCAATCGTGGTTGGCTTATTCCCCAGAGAAAATAATTCAAAGTTGTGATATCGCACGATCTAGGCGGTCAATTTCAAGAAGAACATGGTCCATTAACATGGCGCGATAATGGTTACCATTCACGGTAACATTTAGATTTGTATCATTTTTAAAGAAATATGGACCAATGATTCCACCTGCAGATAAACCACACCATACCGTTGTTTTTTATGGATCTAATGGTAGCTCTTGATACTTTTCGGGTTGCTCATCAGCCAAAATATGGCAATTTTGTTTATTTACGTATTCATTGAGCCAGAATTGGGTTTCATCACTGAAAAAAATTTCACGATGAAACACCGGATTTTCATTGAGTTTTTCCAGTGCCCATTCACTGAAAATATGACGCAAATTCAAGTCGCCTGGCTTCAATTCTTGAACAAGTTGGATTTTGTACGCTTTAAGGCCGAGATCCTTACGTAAAATACGCCAAGTTGTCGAATACGCCAAGTTGTCGAATGCGCCAAGGCAAGCAGCTAAGAACGACGACGAATCGATTCGCCACGGTCTTTGCGTACACTCTCAGCAACAGCTGCTAAAGTGTCTTCACTACGTGCTGTATTTGGTCTAACCGGTCGAGTATCATCCACTAATGGAAACTTTGACTCAAATTTGGGAATGGTATTGGTAATAATGCTTTCAGTAGGTCGATTATGCGCACCGTAAGTTCCTCAAATCCCATGAAAAACATTTCTCACAGAACGCTAAATTTCGTAATACAGCTGAACAATTTTGAGACTCTGTTGTAGTGTCAGCCTTATCAAGATAACTTGCCAAATGATACTAAATAAAAATTATAAAATAGTTTTATAGGAGTCACGCGTGATCTGTCAAAAAATCCTATTAAAAATCAAACCTTTCGATGAATCACCTTTTTTGTTTTTGCAAAATTTAAAACAATCCACTTTTAACCATCATTTTACATCGATAAAACGGGAAAAATATTTAGAAAAAATAAATAATAATAATTAATTAATAATAAAAATTAATTAATGGAACATATGTATTCCACTAGTAACTATTGGTGGGAAAGTATTGTCCAACCAAGCTTTGGTTTAGCGCACTTACCCATTGCTTGGAAATAACCTTTCCTTGAAACAAAATTGTGAACAGACTTTTAGAATGCTAAAATTTATTGGTATAAACTACTTCAATATTAAAGTCATAAAATAAGTTTGGGTATGAAAAAGGGCTACATAAAAAATCAAGAATGGTGAAATAAGAAGACATTTTTTGTAAAGTTCAAATTCACAAGCTGTAGCGAAAGTCTTTGTTCTTGTTTCTTTCCCTTCTGTGCGGCACCTATAACAACGCCTTCTTGTTGGCCCTTCTTTGGAAAGGTTATCTCCCACATTCATGAGCTTTGTTGTTTTTGGCTTTGACCCAAATTGGCCACAACTTCTTCGTTTTTGGTTACACCGCTGTTTTCCGAAGGCAATTAGGTTTTCTGCCAAGGGAAAGAGAAAAGACCGGAGAGAAGTTTGTAAGAAACCACTTAGTAGACTTTCGATTCAAGTCATAAGTAGATACTTTTTGATCAGCCAGGTCTACACTTTCGATGAATTCATTATAAAAAAACAAAACATTCAGGGCACTGAATATCAATTCTTGAACCATCTTTCATTTTTCGCATAACTGTTTGGATGTTATTCGAGTGGCAGTTTAAAAGCAGCAAGAAATTTTTTGTATCTTTCCACATCATAGCTAAGGACCCCACTTCGTTAGACATTTGAATACTGTCTAACTGTCTATCTGCTAGGTAGATTTTTTCTATTTGCCATAAAAGTGCCTACGCAAGGGAATGGAGCTGTGTTGATATGTATCAAAACACCGAGTAGTATTCACTGATCGCATCGCACTTGCCAGCCGTACAACGACACGCTCACCCAAAGTTAACTCTGTGTTTTGAATTTGAGTTGTTTCTTTCCCCGAATATACATTTACATCAGTCTTGGAATCTGCTTTTCGCAAAGTTTGATTCCGCGCTGGGCCTTATTGGCAGGTATTGCTTCATAGCTGAACGACCTTTGAATTTTGCCATAGCTTCATCTATGTTCAGATTGCAATTTTTGCAATTTTTAAATGCACCTAACTCTGCTAATTGCTTTCTTTTATAGCGAAATTTGCTAACGATTCATTGTTTGACCAATGATGGGCAAAAGCTGGAACCCGATTATAAGACATGATCGTTACATAACCTTCATACATGTCCGTTTCTTTGTTTTTTATCTATCCTTTTTATTCTCTTAACTTTTTAAACATTTTGGAAAAAGTTTGAAAAACGCATCGAGCTCTGATGCACCCCTATCTAAAGCCAAGAGTACTTGGCCAGGTGTATACTCTGGGACATGGAATCGAGGGACATGCACATCAACTTCACCTTGCTCTGCCCAATTATTAGCAGCTTGAACTACTGGAGATGTTGGTGTTGGTGAGCTTGGTGAGCAAAAAATTAATATAAAAACAATAAAAACCAAACCAAACCAAGAGAATGAATAAAAACACGAGCAAACCAACAAAAAAAAAAAATTTTTTTTTGAACAGTCATGAAGATTACAATCTTATTAACGGTTAATAAAACAGTGTTGCCCCTTCATTTTATTTTTTTAGTTTTCGGGGCATAGTGGTCCCGCCAGTTAGATTTAAATTGTTGCTGGGACATATATGTTACACACGGGGCGAAAGGGTTAAACTGGATTAACCTATTACACAAAATATAAATCAATTAGCAATTTCTTTAACATTTTTTTTATTTGTTCTTAAGTTTTTATAAACGGTCGACTTGTTTGAGATGGTGAGGTATTTCACTCATAGTTTTTGGAATGACATACCTTAGTTCTCGCTCACCATATATGTTATATGTGTACATCAAGCATCTCCTGGGCTCCTGATGTTTTGGAAATGGCGTATAGGCTGTAGAAACCTTTGGTCGTTCATGTAATGCAGAAATTATGTCATCCTAAATATCGCGTACACATCTAAGATTTTAAAAGATGAGTTTGTTGGTTTTAAAATTTAACAAGACCGTGCTGTAGATTTAATATCCTGCGTTTTGGGCGCATTTCCCCAAGCCAGTATTCCATAACTTATTCGCGATTCTGCTATAACGGGTTTAAAGTTGCGCGAACGTTTGAAATGTTTGAAAAGTGACTCGGCAATGATTCTCTAAAAAAAGCGGTCGTTTACTAGTGACAAGAGCGGTTCGAAAGTGGTGGTGAGTCAATCGAAGATGATGAATGCAGTGGCAGACCATCGACAGCGAAAACCAACGAAAAACGACGAAAACCGATGAAAACATTGATGAACTAAAAGAAATGTTGGTCAATAAACGTAAAGTAACCATCAGAGAGATAGCGGGGGACTTAAGCATTGCCTACAGATCCGTCCAAGATATTTTGGTTAATGATTTGGGTTTCTGTCGTGTAGCAGCAAAGTTGGTGTCAACGACCTTAATTTCATGCAAAAAAGAGACCGTGTTGACGTCGCAAAAATGATGATCATTACTGGAGACAAGACGTGGAACTATGAGTAAGACACGCAATCCAGACATCAGGCAAGTGAATGGCGTTCACCAAATGAGCCGACACCAAAAAAACCACGTCGTTTTCAGTCAAAAAAGAAGGCAATGCTCACGGTTTTCATGGATTACAACAGTGTAGTACATCATGAATTTTTGCCAGAAGGCCAGACAGTAAACAAAGAGTATTATTTGGGCGGTATGAGACGTGTGCGTGAAGCAATTCGCCGAAAGAGACCAAAATTGTGGGCAGAAAACTCGCGGATTTTGCACCATGATAACGCACTGTCGCACGTTGCTATCATTATTCGTAGTTTTTTGACGAAAAATGCAACAAATACCATCCAACATCCAATGAATTCACCTGATTTGGGTCCTTGTGACTTCTTTCTGTTCAATCGAATTAAAAAACCATTAAGGGGAACCCGTTTCAGCAGCCGAGAGGAGGTAATGGCATAAGTGTGTTGCAGTCGATGGGGATTACTTTAAAGGGGACAATATAGATTTAGATGAATAAACTTGTATATTTAATTTTTGATTAAATAAATTTTTTGATGAAGGTGGTAAACCATCGCAAAGAGTGAGCTTTTGATTTGTAAACGCAGCACATTTATACGTTTACGCCATACGATTTTCTCATCACTAGTAACTCTTAGATACTTTATTTTGTTTTCTAACCTATTTTGCTGTGTTGTTGGCCGAATTTGGACATAGGGTGCTCAGTGATACAATATATATGTATAAACCGCTTCCTTTAGCTTAAACGGTGTTTGTAGGTGTATTACTTTTGTTTTTGAAGCATTAATAACTAGCCCTTGATTTTGGCACCATTTTAACATCCAATTGAATTATTTCCAATGCCTTGTTTGACGGCAAGTGCTATATAGTATTATCTGCATAGTCATAGGCTGTGCACTCTTTGAATAAATGGAGAAGTTCATTTGTATACAAAACCAATAGAATCGGACCTAATTTGGAGCCTTGTGGGACACCAAGCGCAACTGACATTTCCTTACTTAAGGTATTAAACGCTCTAACTGTAATATTTTTACCTGTAAGATAGTTTTCGATTCCAATTTGCCAGCACTCCTCACACCATCTAGATTGATAGCTTCAATTAACTTTTTGTGAGTTATAGTATCGAAGGCCTTACTAAAATCAACAAACAGGATAAGCACATGATGATTTTTGTTAAGGCCTGCATTGACCGTGTTTGTAAACTCTCCTAATAGTAGACCCGTACTTTTATTTTTTTGAAAACCATACTGGTTTGTGTGTAATATTAACGATTAATAATAACTTACTTCCAATTGAAGTTTTCATTAATTTTAGAGTATGAGCTTGTTTGGTACTTTGATTTATTATCGTTTGTGTAATTCAGGCAAAAGAAAATGAGCATTCATTTTAAGGTCAATTGGTCTAATATTACCCGCGCTAGGACCATTGTTGTTCTCCAGGCGACAAAATATTCGAAATATTTTTTCTTCACTAGCTTCCTCTACGTAAATACTCTATTGAAATTGCAAATTGTTCATATGTGCATGATTGTTGATGCTTGATTTGAGAACTATTCCTCAAACTTTTCCACAATACTAACTAAGTTTTCATCATCTTTAGAAAAATTGTTTCTTATTACTTCGTCAACTGTGATTTTCTTTCTTCCCAGAAGTTCGGTAATAGTATTCCACGTGTTTCTAGGATCATTCTGAGAGCTTTAAAATCGTTGCTTATAGAAGTTGGCTTTAATTTCCCTAATTTTTTATTGACAACATTTCGGAAGTTTTTGTACTCAATTTTGTAACTTTGACTTTTTGGAGTGTTTTTCCATTTCCTGTAGTACTCGTCTCTTTTCTTACAAAATGTAATTAACTCAAAGGTAACACATGGGTTCTGTTTTCTATTTTTTATTTATTTATTTGTTTTTTTTTTTTTTTTCATTACTTTTGTTTTGCTTCTGTTAGCACAGATTGCCAATTGGTTTGTTGTATAAGTTCGTTCACTCTTTGTTGCTGAATATGAACAGCATCAATGTGTTCAATCGTTATTTTGTGGCTAGGAACTTTGGTTGCATATAAGATTAGGTAATGGTCGAAAAGATTTGTTTCAATATATAAATATGGATATCAATATCAAGGAAAGCAGATTCTCGAGTTAGGGAGAGTTGGTATAACCAGTTGTGAAGCATTTAAGTGAATGCTTATTCCACTATACTAACAGTGATGCCTTTAGGGCACTAGATGAGCTAGTTTCAAGAGGAATAACTGGATACTCTTTTCTAGTGCACCAATTTCTGATCACATTTAGGGTTGTCTGCGCTTTGGACAAAAATATCGTAAGGAGTGATCTAATACCCAAACTGAATTTCTCTTTACAAGTTTTCTTTTGCATCGATTGCAGGTTGGTGTATATAATGAATTATAGTTCTCGTTGAAGAGCTCTTAGAAACTTACTTGGTAACGTCAGTCTTCACCTCAGTGAGAGCATGCGAGAATATAAAACTTAAACTCCAGATGCGTTGAACATTGCTGCCTTTGTCAATAGCTTAATATATCGATGATTACTTCACTCCATTCTATATAGCAGTTTACAGAATATATGATATTTTTATTTTATCCGGCTAATAGTCACGTTTAATTGTTCGGCTACACATGGGACGTGTAATCTTCCTCAATATGTACGTATAGATCCCAAACTTATTTGCCTTATTTCTAATATTAATAGTAAAACTAATCGAAAACCGAGGTCACTCTTAAATGTTTTTTATTGGATTTTCGAGTTCCATAGATGACGGCTTTGGTCATTATTTAAACAGATAATTTGCACTTTAACAAGATATAACATCTGTCACCAGGTCCTAAAAGTTACACATCGCAGGATTTCATCTGCAAAGTCCAAACAAGTTTGATATTTACTGCACAATAGAGACAAATTTTATCGACTGTGAGCAATATAGCACGATTAGTTCTTATTTAAAACTCTGTGAAATTATGTCACATACTGGTTAAAATAATTGTATACGTCAATTAAACTGTTGTGCAAAATTATGGGCTCATCTAGCACCTATCATTTAGAAGAAACTATCATCGCCCAAAATAATGACTATTTAATAGCATGCATATCCTTCAGTTTGTGAATATTCAATATAAATGTCATTAAAGAGTCTTCTGACTTCACAATTATGCTCGTTAAATAATAGCAGTCAGTTGTCATAATCATATCCAGATTGAAGTACGGAAGCCATACATAAGTATCCCTTAACATTAAAGTGGTTGCATGTATCTGAAGCTATCAATGAAAACCATAATTATTTAAATCAATAACAAGAAGCCTCCTGCCAGTGATTTTAATACTCTCAATTGGACCAATGTCAGAAATTAAATTTTATGAACATTATTACGGAAAAAAAAAATGAGAATATTTCTGTCAGTAAAATTAACAAGTTTTTTTAGATTTTTTTTTTTTAAGAAAAATTAGACTGTTATTTAGAAGAATCACCAAATAAGTTACTGATCAATTCTGTATGATTATGGTTCGAATGTTTTTCTTGACTCTTAATTCAATTGCATTTCCTATTTGGTTTTCAAAATCAAATCCCACATTCAACTTGCGAACACCCAATACCAAAGTAATTGCGACCGTAATCTACAATATTTTCGCAGAACTATCTTAGATGTGAAACACAAATCATATATACAATTAATAAAGATCATTGATTAAGTAACATATGTACACATATAATACAGATGCCATGCAGTAACGGCTGAGAGATTATTTCCGTAGTTCTCTACCCTTCTCGTAAAAGCCAACAAAATTAAGAAAAATAATATTGAGGCAATTCGTGTTCGAGTTTCCACCGCTGGAGTTAATCCGTAGGTTCTAAATAAAGTCGGATATAATTCGTGCGGTTTGCTAAGAGATCGCGTAACTTGTATTATTCCATTGGAACATGCGTTCGAAAGATACTGTCATTGTACGACATATACTGATGTCATTCATTTGAAGCGTAAAAAACAATAATTTTTTACTTAAATATGTCGAACTTTGTGCCTAAAAAAGTGTTTTTACGGGGAGTTCTTCTTCATTACTTTAATATGAAGAAAACTGCTGCCGAAAGTCATTGTATTTTGGTGGAAGTTTGCACGATTTAAAAGTTATGATTTTGGCTTGGAAGACGATGAACGTCCTAGGCAGCCAAAAAAAATTTGAAGATGAAGAACTGGAAGCATTCCTCTATGAAGATTGTTGCCAAATACAAGAAGAACTCGCAGAATCTTTGGGTGTCACTCAAGCAGCCATTTCAAAACGTTTAAAAGCAGCTGGATATATTCAAAAGCAAGGAAATTGGGTTCCACAAGAACTCAAGCCGAGAGACGTCAAAAGGCGGTTTTGCATGTCCGAAATGCTGCTGGAACGCCACAAAAGGAAGTCATTTTTGCATCGGATTGTTACTGGTGATGAAAAATGTATCCATTACGACAACCCCAAGTGCAAAAAATCATATCTAAAACCGGGCCAACCAGCTAAATCAACGGCAAAGCCGAATATCCATGGCGCAAAGGTAATGCTCTGTATTTGGTGGGATCAGATGGTTGTATTCTATTATGAGCTACTAAAACTAAGTGAAACCATCAATGGACAACGCTACCGAACACAATTAATCCATTTGAAGAGAGCAGAAGCCAAAAAACGCCCGGAATATGCGACCAGACACGAGGCAATAATTTTCCATCATGACAACACTCGGCACCACGTTGCTATTCCGGTTAAGAACTATTTGGAAAACAGTGGGTGGGAAGTCTTACCCCACCCGCCTTATAGCCCAGACCTTGCCCCTTTTGACTACCATTTGTTCCGGTCGATGCAGCGCCCTCACTGAAATACAGTTCACATCAGAGCAGAATATCAAAAATTGGCTTGATTCTTTCTTGGCTGCCAAGCTGGCGCAGTTCTTTTGGGATGAGATCCAAAAATTGCCAGAAAGAAAGGAAAAAGTCATAGCTTCAGATGGGCAATACTATGAATAATACTTTTGTACGTGTTTTTTTTTTAAATAAACGTTCAAATTTTGGAAAAATAATTATATACCCAATAATGCAACTATTAAACAGCAGTAGAATAAATTTAGTACCAACTTTAGGTAGATGCTTCAGATAGAGGTTACGAATTCCATCTATTCCTGTAGATTTGAATGGATTGACCGAATGAAAAACGAACTCCAGATCGTCTAGTTCTGTACAGTTGTTTGGAATAGTTGGTTGGAGAGAATAAATAGTATTCACTGATTGCGAAACTGAAGCTTCGACTGCTTCTGCTTTTTCTGCTCCTGCAAGTAAAACAGAGGATCCTACTTTAAGAGCTGGAATATGGACGACCAATGGAATAATACAAGTTGCGCCAGCTCTTAGCTCGACTTTTTTCCTAATGCGTGGAAATTAGCCAAGATCGAACCTAATTTTGAAGCCGATTAAAGATACTAGTCTGCCTTGCAATTACAAACCAATCAGCCTACTCAGTTCTATAAGTAATTGCTTCGAAAAAATAATTAAAATGGAGCTCATGACACATTTAAACACAAATAATATCCTCCGCGCCGAACAGTTTGGGTTCAGACCTCATCATAGTTCAGTTAACCAAATTCATCGAATTACCAAACACATAGAAGTTAAACTTAATGCGGGTATGAGCACGGGTATAGTCTTTCTTGATACCGAAAAAGCTTTTGATACGGTGTGGCATAAAGGGTTCTTACACAAACTATATATTTTTGATTATTCGGTCCACCTGATTCGAATCATACAATCATTCCTGTCATGACGAAGGTTTCAAGTCTTCATAAATAATTGTTACTCCGACTCTACTTCAATAAGCGCTGGAGTCCCACAAGGCTCAGCCCTAGGGTCTCTCCTGTACAATATATATACCTCTGATTTTCCACGATTTCCTTATGCTGAGTCAGCTATCTTTGCTGATGATACTTGTATCTTTTCAACGGACGCGTTTGCTTTCAATATTGAAAACAGATTGCAGTCCGCTTTAGACTCAATCGCCCAGTACTGTGATGACCGGAAGCTTAAAATAAATGCTGCCGTAAGCTGACGTAAGCTGTCTTTTTCACTAGAAAGAATATCTAGAATATTTTGACAAATCTCTCACGTTTGGACAACATTTCAAAAAAGTAGGAAATAAAATGAATTTGACAGTCAAAACTCTCTTCCCCTTTATTAACCGCAAATCTAAAATGAGCAATGAAAATAAAATAATTATTTTCAAATCAATATTTCAAGCCATTCTCTTCTATGGTTCACCTGTGTGGGGTAAATGCGCCAAAAGCCATATCGTGAAGCTGCAGAAAAGCCAAAACAAGGTATTAACAATGATTCCGAATGTACCTTGACATTTCTCTACTGAACGATTACATCTAAAAGCCAAAATAGATAAAGTTTCCCCAAGAATTCACAAACTATTAAACCAGTACAACTTAAGATGCAGTATGTCAGACAATCCTCTGATTTCCCAGTTAGTGGAAATCACCAGTTATTTTAGAACTTTATCGCTATTGATCAGATCAGATCATTAGGTTAACGCTTTCTTTTATTGTTCATCATGTTAAATTTTCATAGTTATTATTTATATTTTATCTTTAATTTTTGTCACCCGTTGATAATTATTTATTATTTGTTATTTTGATGAATTATTTATTTATTTTCCTTTTGTTATTTATTAATTATTGTTAATTACTTGTTATTTATTATTTATTATTTATCTATGTATTTGTTTATTCATTCTAATTTAATTAATTATTAACCATATATTTTCTAGTAACCAATTATTTGATATTATTGATTAATTGTTATTTAGTATTTACTACTTGCTTTCTGTTAAAAATTCGTATTTGAATGCTCTACCGTTTATCCCATTTGTTCTTCTAAAACACTTCCCCTTCTCTCTGCCTTAATTATTACATTTATTGTTATTATTCTTGTGAAGGTTTTTCTTGTTGCTTGTCCTTCGAACTTAATTTTTAACTGTGATATATTGTAATATTTTGTACAATAGTTACAAAACATGTATAACAAATTTGTGCTACATAAAATAAAGTTAAGTAAAGTAAAGTAAAAAAAAAATAAAAATAATAAAAATAAGAAAAAAAAATAACTACAAGCCAGTCTCGCTACTATTTTTGATTTGCAATGTTTTTGGAAAAGAGGTTAAGAAAGATAGTTCATCTTCAGAAAATCTATTTCATTAGTCCACTGAAGTTTGGTTTTAGAACAGGTTAATCTAATGTGGATGCTCCTTCGTGCGGAAAGGTTTGGATGATAAAATATTTTGTGGTGGTCTTTTTATTGATTTAACCAAAGTGTTTGATATGTCTAATCACAGAATTGTTTTACATAAACAACATAATGCGGGCTTCCATGAATCTACGAATAGTGGAATTACTTCATATCTTAAAGACAGTAAAAATAGGCCTCCCCAGAACTCTTAGCCTTGGTTTTTCTCAAGGATTTGCCATTAGATCTACCCTGTTTTTAGATTCCATGTTTGTATTACCTCATAAGGGAAAAGCTAAAGATTTTGCTGATGTACTGGGCATTGCATATGCCTCAGTCAATCTTTTTAACTTAGTAGGTGATATTAATAGTGATATGCATCTTCTTAGATTCTAGTTCGCTACAAATACGGTTTTCAGTGTAAGTTCATAAGAAATTCCTGATATTGGTTTCATAATTCATCGTGCGCCAGAATGCCTTAGGCCTGTGTGCTTTGCTTATTGCTGTGAGACCCACTTTACCACTAAAATCGGTTATTGTAACAATTGACCAAGTCAATATAGTAAAAAAACTTGCGGTGTTGTATAGAGATATAAGAGTGGCTGGCGCATGGTAAAGAAGTGATCAAAAAAACTTGTATCAAGCTAACAAGACTCGAACCGAAGCACGGAAATAGTCCATGCTGAGGATAGGAAAAAACAACTTCTGCATATTGGTCGATGACGTAAAATTTACTGTCAGGTTGAATAAATCATTCGGGCAAAGATAACCAAGAACATTATCCAGCCAACCCGAAAATGAAGTACAACAAGTCTGTCGGACTGGCTAGCCTACTTGCCAAGCTATTTATGGCAGTAAGATATGGTTTGGTAGAGAGCATACTCTTTATCTCTTGCTAGTTATTTTAAATACGATTTTAGAAAATTGTGTGAAACTCGCAATCGAAAACCACAGCCAAAATTTTCCTACAGCTTGCGTAATTTCTTTAATAAACACATGACACTGCCATCAATTCAGTACGTAATGAGCTTTCAATGGTGCGTTCTTATTAAAGAAGCGTTGAAAATAGCTAAAGTTCTAAATGAGATCCACAACATCAGCGCATCAGACAGAATACACAATTTATAGAAATAAACTTGAAGTAGTAAGGGATTTTCCTTGCTATTAAATCTGACAATGACACCTTATGAGAAATAAAGCACTTGGCAATTGGGCCTTCAGTAATGAGACCGTCCCAAGAAATACTAAGGAGACTCCATATATGTAATTCTGTCTTACGCTGCAAAACCATGGACGTAAGCGAAGGCGGATCAAATCCTTTGTCATTTCAACGCAGGATTCTTAGAGTGATTGACTTGGTAAGCAAAGTGCGCCATAGTCGCCTGATATAGCAATTCAAAAATGAATGAATCTTAAATTTGCACCTCAAATTATCTATGAGTTTTACTCGATTTAATAAAAGGAACAAGATGGAAGGTACAAATTTGAGATAATATCCAGAAGACATCTTGTAGTGCATACCTTGAGGCAATTGATCAAACACCGCCCTGACTGGTTGACGCCCATCTCTGCCGATGACTGTAGCTATCCAAGGCTTTCTTTCTATACCTTTTGTAGCTATGAAAGCAGCTATGACGGGCAGTTACTGAGCAACCGAACAGGCGAAAGAGACGCAAGGAAATGGCAACTGCCATCGAAGGCGCGAGTGCCAAAGGTCTTATTCTCCCAGCGGCAAAGGAGAAGACAAACAGGTCGGTGGAAACTACACCCACTAAAACCGATCAACCTCTCGAACAGGGCCAAGAGGAAGAGAGTTTCCGATACTCCTGTCAATGGATCTCTCAGCGCACGATGCCCGGATGAAATCGATCCTGCTACCAGCAAAGGCTGAAGTTCGGGCAGACGGAAATCAAATAAAGCGGTCAAATCCATTGCCAAAAACACAATCAGCGGTGGTTTCACACGCATGCGACGTCTGGACGAGGCCAGTGGGTTGTAGATCTGATCAACGAAAGTCGGCCAAAGCGGTGAAATCCCCGCTGAGAAATAATTCTGGTGGTGTCTTTGCCAGCGCACAAGGAAGGCTTCTCTCTTGTTGTTGGCTTAAACAAAGCTTCTGTCAAGACAATTTAGTGTAGGTATGACTCATGTCCCTGTCATGTACCCTTATGTGCCGAACTCACTCTCACCAACTAAACGTGTGCAATTTTGTAACCAAGACTTAGTTGTTGCATATATAAGCTACGAAACGAATGGAGAATGGCACAAATTCGTAGTTTCGCCTGCATATTTTTCCTATAACTTGTTTTTGCTGCCACCATCGGCGGTAGTGGAACTCATTGAATATTGTGATTCCAAAAAGATAAGACTTATCATATGCTGCGAAGCTAATGCTCACAACATTTTTTGGGCAGTAGCAAATGCAACGTACTAGGTAATCATCTCCAGGATTTCATACTATCGTCTGACTTGGCTTAACAAACTTTTGTTACGAGAGTAAGAGAGCAAGTAATCGACTTAACTCTACCGAACAGGTATGCTTAGGAGATTACTGGCTGGAAAACATTATCAGAGATCTCCATGTCAGACTAGAGATACATCGATTTCAGCAACGGATAGAAGGTCTCAATCTTGTTGAAGAGGAGGAATCCACATAAAACTGACTGGACGCGACTTAAGGAAGAGCTCGACAATAGTTCCCTTAAGCACAGGGAAAAATGAATGCTTGAGAAAGCTGTTCAGAAAATCAGAGACACCCTCATCAATGGAAATGGAAATTCGAAATGGGATATCCAACTATTTAGCAATTCTACAGTCCGTCCGGACCTTGGTGAAGAGCAAACTTTTAGCATCCTCGTAAACAGAAAACTTCTAAACAGGTCACTTAAGACTAATTTGGAGGAAGATTGGAATCTAAACAGATCAAAGCAAAATGATTTTAAAAGGCTTATTTGAACTTCGGAAAGCGCCTTTTAAAAAACTTTTTCCGAAATTATCGGTGATACCAGTAGGCTGTTCAGATCAAAATCTGACGGTACCTCTACAGAGTCGAAAACAGAGGCTCTCCGTCTCATGCTTGAGTCTCACTCCCTACTATCTCCTATCAACGAAATTGGTAATGAGCTGAACAATACAATAAGCCGTAGCTTGTATATCCCATCGGTTGTGGTGACGGATGAGGCCATTAACATACTGTTGCTTCCTTTGATTGCTTTAAGTTGCCTGGTATTAACACGGATGGTATTTATCCAGTTATGTTTAAAAAGGTTTAGATCAGCTGCTGGCAACTTTGAATTGAATTCTCACTGCTAGTCTCGCACTGGCATACATACCGAATCCCCGGCGAACAGTGAGAGTGACCTTTATACCGAAAAGAGGGCAAATCGCTCGTCAAGAGTTTGATATCTATAAGTCTGACTTCCTTCATGAAAAGCATCGAAAGAATGGCCAAGATCAATGTGCGCAAAACCGACTTGCAAATGCATTCTCTGTCGGCGATGCAAAACCCTACCAACGCCGATGATCCTGCCAGAGTAGGCTTCAGAATCTGGTTAGCAGAATTGAAGGCGCACTCAACAAGAAGGAACATGCCTTGAGCATTTTCAACGAAGTTGAAGGTGCTTTCGATAAGCCAAATTTTGACGGCAAGTGTTACTCGGTGGATAAAAGCAATGCTGATGAATGGGACATTGATTACGAATGCTGTCCCCGGTCAATATGTAGTGGCCGGTGTAAACAGGGGTTGTCCGCAAGGCGACGTTCCACTTCCACTGCTGTGATGTATGTTGGTCGACTCACTGCTCAAGGCGCTCAATAGCTATAAATTCTATGCACAAGCATACGCTGATGATATAGCTGTACTGTCTAGCACTAGCAATAAGCTTTCAGTCAATCCTATCAAAAATACGAAATCGATTTTCTTTGTGCTCAGGATTTTCTTCAGCCAGAATCTGAGGCAGGAGAGGAATGCAATCAAGGCTTCACGGACAGCTCCAAAACCAATATAGTTTTTCTGGAGGAATACAACGTTAGATTTTACTTTACGTTAGCAAAGCATAAATTTGTCTTCCAAGAAGAAATCTACGCAATCCTGATGGCACCGAACTATATTGCGGAAAATCATTGGAGAGGCGAAGCATTTGTATCTGTTGTGACAGCCAAGCTACTCTTAGAACCTTTCTGAACCCTATTACGACTTCCAAGCTTGTTCAAAAATAAAAGGGATCACTGGGCGCATTCAGAAGTCTAAATTCAGTGACAATTTTCTGGATCCTAGGTCACAAAGGTATCACGGAAAATGAAATCGCCGATGAAGTTGTTAGGAATAGAGTATTTTAAGATCCAAACCTACGATGGGTCTACCTGGGCCTTCGGTTATGAGCACAACTGCAGATGACACATCCCCCAGGATGTAGGCAGTCCAAATAACTGTTTATCGACGTCTCTAGAAGGTCAGCGGCTTTTCTGCTGTCCCTCAGCAGGAAAGTCTGCAGGTTGCTTACAGGCGTCGTGACAGGGTACTACACTAGGGCACTAGTGTTGACGACACCGTGGAGCACTATGTCTGTGAATGTTCAGCTTACGCTCGCATCAGGCTGCGAGTATCTTAGCTTATCACTAAAGCGCTTACTCATCTTTCTTCGTAAGACTGAAAGATTTCAATAAAAGGAACTTCACAATGAGTGCAATGGACTAGTTCTTTGCCTTAGTGCTCTGTTCCGACATTAAAAAAAAGTGGTCTTGTTCTCAAAATATGCTCAAGAATATTATATGTATTACAATAAATAATAAGCTTGTGAACATTTGATTCAATCGAGTACATTTGTAAAAAATTGTATAGTAGTATACCTGTATATTTAGTAACATGTGACGTGGAAAGTAATATTAACTTATTATTTGTCTTTTTTATAGCAATATTATAAGTACGATTTAGTGTTTTTTTTTTAGTAATTTTCTTTTTATAATAAAATCAAGTATTCGGATGTGTACTTGCATAAAAAGATCCTTCAATCTAGTAAAATAGAAACACTTATTCTAAGACATTTCCATTTCCACTTGGAGATGTAAAGTGCTTTCTTAAATGGAAAGCGTTATAGCTATGCTACAGTGTAAAACTTGAAATCTAACCACCAAAGGCGACGAAACTGCTATGCGCATTCAGTCTTTTATGAAAATTTTACGACCATCCATCGTGTTATAGAACCAATATGTAACATAAAATAACATTGAAAGCATTTTCACTTCCCGTAATCCTATATCCTTCGGATGGAACACTGTAGTGCGTTTACAGTCGTTTATTATTCAAGACTCAGATTAAATTTTTTTTGTATCGCGTTTATCGTGTGGCATATAAAAGCGATACGGTCTGTAAACCAATATGTAAATTTTGTTAAGTCTGATATCGGTACACCAATGTGCGTTTTATGAATAAAATACATTCCTACTGATAGAACCGGCAGTTTAAAGAGAGAACTCCATTTATACGTAAATTATGAGCACAACATCCGGGTAAATATTGGAAGCAACTATGAGGTCAAAAGCTTTGCAGGAAGTCCTAAAAGTAAATCCACTTTTTGGAATCTAGAAGAAAGATATACTTCGAAAATGTAACAACATACTGGTAACGTATAAACGCATAAAATAGCGCAATAATCAAACTGGAAAAGAGGCTACTCATTGGGAATATTTTTACGATTTTGATGAAGTGTATAGAACCAAACAATTCATCGACCTTCCTCAAGAAAATCTGATATTGAGTTTGATGTATTGAATAAAGATAAACTACAACAAGCTCTAATACAATCTATCCTGTGAGGTTTGGGAAGATATCTATCTGTGTTTTGATGCTTCTCTTTCCTCTTTAATGCTTATTGATTCTCTTAAGAAGCATATTTTGAGTTCTTCTTATACTTTTAGTCCTTCAAGATGTTCCAAATGGCTCAAAGCTTCGATTTTCAGTTACTTATTGAATGAAATAAAGTTTAAAAACAAACTAAGAACTTTATGTTATAAATACCCTGGTAATCTTCGTTTGAAAAAAAAAAAAACAATAATCTGTGTACAAAACTTGAAAAGGAAATACCAATTTGCAGTGATAACTATGACCATTGTAAGTACAATTCTGCTAGAGGTAACTGGACAAGTGAATGGCAAATTGTTAACAGTATAAGATACAAATCCTCTTTTGCAAAAACACCAACTGTGTTGTATCTGATAAACTAGTCATTGCAGATGCATTTAACTACTATTTTACGAACATAGCCAACAGCATTCAACCATGTTCTGTTCAACTCACTTGTCGTTCCTGTTCGACTAATGATTGCTTTGCTGAACCAATGCACAGTGGTTCAGGTTCCAAAGAAGAGCGGTCATAGAGTTTTTTGGGCAGTTTTACAATGAAATCATATCATTTTGGCCTGGAAAATGGATGTTATAATTACAAAAAAAAATCGAATAATGGCCTTGAGATGGCCGAAGAAAGCATCACACGCTGCACGCAAGTGGCTCTGCGGTATTTTGACCCATTCCCGGCGAAGTGCTTGTTTGAGGTGGTCCAAACTTTGGAATTTTTTAGTGCCAACCTTCGCCTTCAAAATACCCCAGACAGAGAAATCCAACGGATTTGCATCCGGAGAATTTGCGATCCATAATGTCGAAGAAATTAAGTGGATAACATTGTTTTTTAACCAATTTTGGTTGACGCGTGCTTTGTGAGACGGTGCCGAATCTTGTTGAAATGTCCACGGTCTCCGACCGATATGATTGTTTGCCCAAGGCTTCAATACTGCCTCTAAAACAGTTTCACGGTCAGTGCTGCCTGCTTTATCTCTCTGGCGAGGCAACTCGGTCATTTTGTTTGTTGACATATTACTCGATAACAAATGGCGACTAATCGGAAAAAACCAAATTTGGCAACTCACCACTTTCGCGCAAGCGTAGCAACTCCTTCGCTCTTTCGACTCTAACTTTTTTCTGTTACGTTGTAAGATCTTGTGTTTTTTAGAACTTCAATGGCTTGAGCCCAAGCTCATTTTTCGGTATGTGTTGCATCCATTCCAACGATATGTTGAGCTCACTACCCATTATTCTTCCACTTCGACGCGGATTTCCTTCAATTCGAGCCTTCACTTTCCGAACCATTTCTGCCGATGTTGCTGTTTTTTTATGACCACCTCCATGGCATCTTGTAACGCTGCCAGTATCACGGTAACAAGCTATCGTTAGAGACACAAATGGTTTATTCACGTTGAGGTGCTGGAGGGCTCTAACGATAGCTACTTGTGGTTTTCCAGCCAAATATAAAGCAATCACACTATCACGTTTGAATTCCATCGCAAATAAAAATTTTTCAACACAACTGAGACGCAAATTGTTTAAGAAGCTTGTAAATAATAAAATTATCTGTCATGTGTCAAAATTTGAGCTCACTGTCATGAGCGGTTTGGAAATTATAGCAGTCTGAAGTTGGTTGCAGTTCGAGCCAGGCAGGGTGTACAACAACCCTTAATCTTTCGAGTCACTCTTAATTTGTACTTAATGATTTACACTATAGACTTATCTGCAAGTATTGAGACGGAATTGATTTTATGATACGACTACTTTTGTATCATAAATATATATACTATACTTTGTTATGGTATCCGTTTCATGATAGTAATATTTGCATTAAGTCGTTTCCGTTTAGGATAACTGTTTATTTGATACAATATTTGAAATATAATCTCGGTCAGGAATATTCATGATCCGAAGATAGTTTTTTCTGCAGCAGTAGTCATAGGAACTGCTGTGTTTGTGTTATTTCTTGGGTGGTCTGACTGTATCATAACTCGCGCAACCAAGTTTCAGTTACAAGCGCGCTGTTAACATTGTTGCTAGAGAAAAAGTTGATGAATTCTTTATATTTTTTACGAATTCCCCTAGCAATTCAAGTTACAATATTCAAATAGTAGTTACTTGCCATTCGAATACAAACATTTTGTAGCTAATTATTTACATTGAATTGATCATTAAATTGATCAACTTTTGCTTTGCACATTGAAAGTACAGTTATCATCTCCAATGCAAGAAGATTTAGTTCGTCAACAGAGAACAAATCAGAGTTGTTATTGTTGTTGATGCTCGACGCTACACTTTTCGATGGAAACACGCATGACGTTTGTTCAGCAGCAGACGCAGGAGCTTTACGGTAAAAAAGCGAAAGAGCTGGAAACTCAGTGAGGGAGCCGAGCAAAACTGGTTTTTGTTTATTGGAATTTAGCTATGGATCCGTATAAGATATTCTTCCGCGAGCTTTTTGTGGAGATTTCCTCTTCTCCGGCAACAATTGGATCACAATGTACTTGTTTCGACTAATGCAAGTGACGTCAGTTGCTTTATGCTTTCGTAATCATAATCATAATCATAATTGGTGCAACCGGCAGTTTTATGAGAGCTAGCGCAGGATGCACAATAGGCATTTTCAAATGAAAAGATTTTTGAAATACTATAATAGGAGGCACAAACACTTTTTCAACCTTTACATAATCCAAAATTTTATTGTCACTATCACTGTCTGGAAGACAGTGCAGCGGACCCCAATTATTATTTTTGGAATTCTTTTTTGCGATGAACGAGTACTAGCCATTTTGCTGCACAACTTTTCGTCCGAGGACGATAGTGAGCCCTCAGGCTCTGGGGATCTGTTTCGTTTAGAAATAGTATCGTTAATTACAGAAAACGTGTCACACGTAGTCAAAAGCTTCAGAACGATTGAAATCTCACATCTAATTTTTTTATTGTATACTTACAATTTTTCAGGTTGTAGACATCAAAACATTATTAAGTCTGATATCGGTGTCCAAGTACACCAATGTGCCCTTTATGAATAAAATACATTCCTACTGCTAGAACCGGCAATTTAAAGTTGTTTTGAGGAACTCCACTCATACGTAAATTATGGGCCTAATTTAATATATTGAAATTGAACAGATGTTTACCATTAACAGAAGGCATAAAACCTCTTCATTCAGAAATCCATCCCTAAACCACAATTCATAAAGTGAACTAGAAAATGAAGAGCTCCCTTTTAATCAATAGAAAAACAATGCTACGAGTAAGTGGGGTGAGTAAAAAATAAAAATATGACCCAATTTTTGATATCGACTAAATTAATTTATTGAAATAGCAAGAAAAAAAATAAAACCAAACACAAATTGAGGGATCAAAAAAAAACCAATCAACAGTAACTCCTCTTTCCTGGGTACACTAACTTTGAAACTTTGACTACTTATCATTCCATAATACCGATATGGAGTTGATTAAGTCAAAGAAAAACGATTTTAATTTATTTGGTAGAAAAGCTTCAATCAATTGATGTGAACCCTCTTAGAATGGATAAAAAAAGTCTTATCAAACCGTCTCATGAAAAAAATGTATTCACATGAAAACACTCTTGAAAGGACGTAAGTAAAAGGACCCTACAAAGTTCTAAAAGTGGATATCATTAGCTGATGTGTCTCGATTAGAGATATTTTTTTTTTTTATTTTTATTTTTTTTTTTCTTCGTGGGAAGGTGAGAAATCTTCATAGACACTATAGGCCTATAGTGAGCCTATAGTAGTGTGAGATTCTTACTCACTAAAAAAAACCTCCCTTTTGCAAACCACGACTGAGTTCACATTCAACAAGCAGTTCTTCTATCGCATTTTATTTTGTTTTTATAAAATATCCTTCAGGCGATTTTCCATTGAAAATTCCTGTGTACTTTAGAAAAATTACGCGCTGCTAATCACCGCGCTAGATCGAGAGGCTTAGTCCTTTTCAGACGGCGCAATAAATTTGGCTCGTCGAGGATCTGTTGAATATTCGTATGACCTTGTAATCGATTATTATGTTTTCGCGCAAACATTTTAATTACGTTCTGAACGTTTTCGACACCTAAGTCTCGAAGAACTTTGTTTTGGAATGTCTGTAATGCATTAATGTTACTATTTTTAGTACAACCCCAAAGTTGTACACCATATGTCCAGATCGGTTTTAGCACTTGCTTGTATAACAGCAGTTTGTTCTCTAAGGTAAGCTTGGAACACTTCCAATAAGCCAGTAAATATCTCTATATTTGATTTCAAGCTCTTCACGTTTTTTCTTGACGTGTGCTCTCCATTTTAGTTTAGCGTCGAGTGTCATACCGAGATATTTGGCCTCGTTCGCGTAAGGAACTCGTACTGCGTTGATAAACACCGGTGGATTCTCAATTTTGAGACTTGTTTTCATTAAGCGCGATTTGCCAAGTCTTTGTCTAATTGTAAGGGCACATTGCAACTTGGCAGTTGCTTCTTCGACTGTTTTAGGACAGTGTCGTCCGTTTGCGGTATATCGCGGGTAAAAAGCAAATATAGCAGAGGGCCAAGTACACTTCCTTGCGGCACCACCGCCCTTATTGTCTTAAAAGTGGAATATTTGTTTCCGTGTCCCACACGGAAGAGTCGGTCTTCCAGGTACGAGCCTAAAATACATGACAATTACTAGGGTAGGGCTTGTCGTAGTTTATATTTTAGGCCTTCTTGCCATGCTTTATCAAAGGCTTGCGAAACGTCAAGGAATGCGCTTGAACAGACTAACTTACACTCGATTGCTCGTTCAATTACATCGGTTATTCGATGCACTTGGTCAACTGTAGAGTGTTGGCTTCTAAAGCCAAATTGATGATCAGGCAAGAGGGAATTTGTGTCGGTAATTGGTTTAAGATGATTAAGAAGGATTCGCTCGAAGACCTTCGATGTAATCGGGAGAAGCGATATTGGTCTATATGAATTGACTTCAGTCAGCGGTTTACCGGGTTTCGGAACCATAATAACTTCGGCTACTTTCCACTGGTGTGGAACATGCTCTAATCTAATGCTGGCATTTATAAGATAGAGCAGCTTTAGTAAACCTTTTTTTGGCAATGCTTTAAGTATCTCTCCCGTTATTAAGTCATATCCCGTGTCTATAACTTGTCTAAGTTCCCTAAGTGTAGCCTTTTCTACTGGAAAGTTCGTCGTCACGTCTAGCGTATTGACATTCTCTGGAAGTACTTCCCTGTCGAATGGTTTAGACGTTTCTGCAAGATGGTCGGCGAAAACATTAGCTTTCTCCTTATCTTCTTTCGCCCAGTCATCCTGGTTTCTTCTTTTTAGCGCCATGTGTATTTGTGGCTTTCGAACACTTTTAACGGCTCTCCATATGGAATAGTTGGTATCTATTGTCGCTGTGATTTTTTCCAACACGTTGCAGAGCCTATTGAAGGACGTTTTATCTTGTGGTGCCCGGGTTTCATGCCACTTTTTCCGAGCTCTTCCATTCTCTCTTTTCATTTTTCTGATTTCTGGTGAGTATTTTATGCCGACTTTGTGAACTTTGTTTGATTCGCGGGGAGTGTTCTTTCAGGCCGCTTGCTGTATGACTTCAACAAAGCGTTCAACTCTTTTTCAAATTGATACCGCGTTCTAAGTGCTACTTTCAACTCAGATTTGTCTACAACGTCTATTCGGAAATCTTCCCAGTAAGTTTTGCTGTTAGGTAATTTGGGTGGTCTTTGTTTCTTAACCAAGGTTTCGCACAGTGAGAGGATAACTGGGGAATGATCGGAGGAAAGATCGAAGCCATTTACAACTTTGACATAACTAGCGTTTACTCCTCTTCCGATAAAGAAAAGGATCGTGTATTTTGGCGACATCCGATGGCCAGTATGTCGGCTTGCCTGTTAAATAAAAATAGCAACCACATTCCATACCAGCCCTGTAAAGAGTTTCGCCTTTTTGAGAGATACATCTTGAGCCCCAAAAGGTGTGCTTCGCGTTAAAGTCGCCACCAATAATGGAGATTATTCCAAGAGAGTTGAATAGGTCAATAAATTCGTGTTTTTCTTTTTTGCAACGCGATTGGCAATAGATTGAGGATATACTAAAAGAGTTATTTTTATTTTTAGCGCGCACCATGGTCATTTGAAATTTGTCAAGTTCAATTATTGCTTCCAAAGTATGTTCAATGCAGTCTCTCATGAATAGGGATGACCCGCCTCTTGCGTTTCCCGATGGATGATGATAAACATATGTCAATTACTTTTTCCTGCATGAAAATATTTAGTTCATCAAGCCTTTTCTGTAGCCCGTTGGCATTTCACGCAAGCATATTGAGCTTCTTTGCCATAATTAGTTGCAGAAATTGGCTTCGAACTTAAGAAGCCGTTCGACTATTATCCTATTTATTTTAGTCTGTTCTTCTAGTCTCTCGAGCATTACTGATAACACATTTGAGGCAGGATCCGGTGATGTACAGTTAGTCATATTAACTCGCGCCGCTATTTGCGCATAAGTTTTCCCACTTGCCACTTGCGCATTGTTATTTTTGACGTTGTTGTTATTGGTGATTTTAGCGTTTGACACCATTACCTTCTTTAAAGGCTTTGGAGTAGGACCGCTGTTGTTATTTCTCATTCTAGCTGTCCCTGCGTTTTTCAATGGCTTCGTTTTTGATTGATCTCGTAGCTTTTGCAACTCCTTCACGACTTGGCAGCCTCGATAATTAGCTGGATGTTTTTTCTTGCAGTTAATGCATATCGCTGGGGACTCTTTCGCGGCATTGCATTCTCGAGTCAAATGTTTGCCAGCGCATTTTACACAGCGAGGTTCCTTCTGGCAGTAGGCCTGAGTATGACTGAATCCCTGGCAACGTGTACATTGGGGAATCAGCCTAGAGTTTTTCCGCTGAGGTTCAATTTTGACAACAAGTCCCAAAATTGAATTTATGGCATAAATTCTTTCTAGGTTTTCGGTTTTGTCGAAAGTTAGCCTAAAGAGGGGAAGACCGCGTTTTGGATTCGTCCTCTCGCTTTCAACATTGCGCTGTTTTTGCGCAAGTATATTAACTGCTTCGCTTATCTTAAAATCTGTATTTTTAGGGTCATTTACGATGTTTTCTTTAAGGCAGGAGGGATGTTATCCTCTAGCTACAACGCGTATGGGTATTTCCGTTTTATTTTCGTAGGTATGCCATTGAACCTTCTAGGCATTCAATTTTTGCGAAAACGAACGGTAGTTGTCTGGATTAAGGACATTAATAGACCATGTATCATTATTGCGAGATCTTACTTTATAATCGGTTGAGCACAGTGATTTCAGGATTATGTGCAACTTGTTGTAGTCCGATATTCCAAAAACGTTTATTGGCGGCGGCAGTTTTTGTTTGGGTTGCTTTGTTGCCTTATCAACCTCAGCAGTGTTAAAGCTGGCTTGCTTCTTTGTTTGTTCAATATCAGGCGGGGAAGTAGTTTTGCGCTTCTTACCTGGCTTTTTTTTAGGTGTCTAGTCCGTTTCGCGGACTAGCTCTTCTTCATCCGTGTGAAAACTCGAGTTTTCGGGGAGGTCAAGTAGCGAAACAGACTCAGAATCAGATTTAGATTGCGGCTTAATGGCATCTAGTTGCTTTTTTAGTTCGGCACAGAGAAACTCCATACTTTGGAGTCTGGCGCGGAGATCAGAATTTTCGCGTTCGAGATTTTGTAGCTTATTTGGTGTATTGCTATTGCCCTGAGCTACCGACTGTCTTTGCTTTCGCATGATTTTCCTAGCGATCCGCGTGCTGGAGATCTCGTGACCCTTGAGCATTTTTTAAAGGGGTTCTGGTTTATATTTGTATTATTTTGAATATTATTTGAACTCATTTTAGTTCCCACGAGTAGCGGAGAAAGGGTAGTCCGTCTGTCCAGAGATCCGCATTAGACCGATAAGGCTGGCTGATCCGGAAGTCGCCAAGTATCCGGATGCTCCGTTAGAGATTGAGCTATTTTTATACTTGGCCCCCAACCTGGTCGATTCTGGCACGGGTCGCTTAACACCTTAATCCGGCCCAGTGGATTTTAGTCGCCTCTTACGACTGGCATGCCTTACCTCGGGTATATTATAACCCCTAACCCGAAGGGGTTAGGATATGCATAAGATATGCATAACATAATCGAAACAAAAAAATCTGTGTAACAATTTGAAATTGTGTAAAGATAAAAGATTTCGGAACCAAAATATGATTCGAAAGCGCAGCTTTGATTTAATACAAAACACCTTCAAAATTTCAAACATTATCATTATCGACTTTGAGATTTAGAAAACAGTTCAATTTGACTGAATCAAAATCACAATAGTGGGAAGCATGTATTTTTTGAATCAGGAAAGTCCAGGGACTAATGTGTCAAGAGATATATCCTTTCCTGTATGGGCCATATTAGTTAATGTCTTACAGTTGACTGGATGGGTCCATCTAATGTATGGGCCTTGAGAGAGCTTAAAAGTGTGTCACTTGTTTCCCGTATGACATTGGAGGATTAATTCTGGCAAGCATAAAAAATCCTAGCGGCCAACTTAGCCAGAAGCGGCGACACCATTTCTTGAGACATCCGAATATCCCGACACACATCCTGTGCTGCTAAGAAATCTCGTTAGCTGCTTGACTATCTATTTAAATTGTAATATCCGACGCAAATATTCGATTCATGCTGAGTCAAATAGCAGCTTGATAAAAAGCTGCAACTTTGGCTTAGAAGTAAGAAAAATCTGTTTATCCTCAGAAAAGTCTCCAGTTTCCACAGAGCTGTCTGTGGAAATAGATATAGAATAACAGAGAAAGATTTAGCGTTGTTTCGATTTATCCTAAAGCTTATTTATTTTTCTCTGCAATATTGCATTGGGCCTATTGATTACTGCAATATTGAGCAAGATTTGCTAAGAAGAGAGTCTACAAATGCATGTTTTGACATCACTGCAGCTGTCAAAATAATATTGCATTTACATAATATATATGCACTTACTTGTTATTGCGCTATAGATAAGCAAGTTTTAATTAAAATTTTAATTATTTAAATCATTAAATATAAAAATAACAAACCAGAGGAGCAAAAATTTGGACAAATACGGAGGTCAAATTACTCATCGCCGAGGCGGAGTTCTGTTCTGAGCAAAGATTGAAAACAACTAGAGGTAAAAAGTTTTTCAGAAAGTACTAACAGTAAGTCTATTTTTTGGAATCTCGAAGAAAGATATACTTCGAAAATCTAACAACCTTCTCGTAACGTATAAACGCATAAAATAGCGTAGTAATCAAAGTGGAAGAGAGGGTACTTATTTGGAATATTTTGATGATTTTGGTGAATTTCTTCGACCCATCTAAGGGAAAGCTGATATCGAGTTTGGTGGTCATCAGGTTAATCAGAGGCCGAAACTGATCCGATACTAGTATTCTCTACATAAGCATCAGTCCAGCTGATTCCAAGAGCAAAGCCTAGGAAAACAAACACAGCTGAAACTATTGAATTGTTTCAGAAAACATCGACAGAAGAGCAGAACCGCCACAACGAGCAGATGGCCATACAGGCAAAACTAATCGAAGCGTTGTAGGATATAAAGGAACTTAAACAAGTGGAGTAAGCCGTTTTTTTTTCTTTTATTGAAGTCATGTGATATTAATGTGCTGAATAAAAATTAAAAATGATACCTATTTTGTTTTACAAATAAATAAATACAAAAATGTAATGTTAATATATATTAGCGTCATTATGACATCCCCTTTAATTCTTACTTATTGCGTCGTCAATTACAAAAAATTTTCTTTGCACTTGAGGTAGATCGTTACGACTATTTTCTATATCATTGCTACTATCTATACCATCAGGATAAATAATAAAGTTGCAAATTAGAACACAGCTGTAACTATGCTATAGCTGTTTCAGGTTGAAAACATCAAGGAACGTTAGAACTTGAAATTTATTTTTTAGCATTTCAAACGCTTGTTCAATGGGCACTCTCCTTAATCTTATTTAGTGTTCATTTACCATTGTCCGTGAAAGGAACCATTAGGTAGGTTGAAACTGTATGTGCTGTCGTTCTCGAGGACGACAAATAAGTCCAGTTTGCAGTCCTTTCTCCTTTTTCATGTGAGTTCACGTGGAGTGTTGTCGCCGCATGATATTTTTCGATGCTATTTTGATGCTATATTGACTAGTTTTCATTTATTTGAAAAAATTTTCGTAAGAATTTCTCAAGCAGATGCATAGCTTTTATGGTAGCATCTATAGGAAAATGCCGATTTAGTCGTACAGCCACACGTAGAATTTTTTAAACCATGAAATTTTTGTATATCTGTTGATACCGAATTTAAATTCACACCAGTCTTTGAAAATTTTTAATTTGAATTCGTTGTAGACGCATGTTTGATAATGACGACCGTGTTGTGTTCAAACGAAATGCATCGGATATAGACTAATGATCTTCAAAAAACTTGTCCATTTCATTATGGAGCTGACCACTAAAGGTGAAATAAATTCTTTTGATTTTCGAAAATATTTCATCAGCAATATATTAGAAGGCCCTTATATGATAGTGGTATGTTTTGCCCATTTTGCCTACTTGAACATTTCGTTAATCTCCGTTAAGCGCACTGTAAGATACCGCTTTGGCTTTTGTGACGCGTCATCTTTCAAAAAATTGATGTTGTTCCATTCTCTTGTAATCGTAAAGCTTACTGTCAGCTTCGCGCCGCTTCGTAAGCGAATTGTTTTCCTATGTGTGCTTGTTTGCATCCTTCATCAAACCAGGAGGTTCGTGAAATTGTTCGCGTGAAACTCAGCAAATCAATTGCGGTGTTTCTGGTGGCTTCTTGACATCGATGCGACCACTCTTCAGCGTTGGTTAGATGGTTAGGTTAGGTGAGAGTGGCAGTTAGAGAACTAACCCATAAAGGCCTATTAGCCCGTTGTGCTGGTACGTGGATCTATGATCCTCTTACTCGTGGAACCAATTTAAGCTTATGATGGAAGACAGGAGACCGTTAACGGCTATATTCTTTAGATCGTTTAAGCTATTGTAGAAGAAAGCTCCTAAGTGGAGGAAAAGGCGGATGATTGTCTTTTCTTCCTTCTTATTTATGCAGTTTCTACAAAAATACTTCGTAAGGGCGCAAAGTCTTTTTGCATGCTTGCTTATAAGGCAGTCTCCAGTGATGACACCTATGATGACGCTGAGATGTTTCCTATTTAGAAGAATCAGACTCTCAGAGCGGTTCAGATCCAGCTTTGGCCGGACATGTTAAGTCGCAAGACATGTTGGTCCATCTGAGGCCTTTTCTTTTATTAGTATCCAGCTTTAATAATATTTTGAACATAGCTATTGGTATACCTATGCTGTTCTTTTCCGGTAGAATAGTTGAGTGGTTCCAATTTTGGGGAGTTCGTCGGCCCTAGAATTCTCTGGAATGTCCCTGTAGCCCGGCACCGAACAAATGTGAAGGTTGAACTGCTCTGTCATCTCCGTTCCGCACCGTAGGTGAGTAGCGGCCTTATGACCGAGATGTATAGCAGATGGATTATTCGAGGTTGAAGGCCCCATTTGTTTCCAATGGCTTTCTTGCAAGGGAATAAGGCTACTGTAGCTTTCTTGAATGCTAGGTTTCGGGTTAAGTTTTCTGTCAAAAATGAGAACCAGATATTTTTCTGTATCGGAAAATACTAAACTGGTACCGTTTGTAGAGGGAGGGTCTAAAATTGGAATGGCCAGGATCAGTTTTATAGGGGTTAGCTCCCAATCCACAGAGATCTGCCCAACGGGTTAATTTGTTAAGATTTAGCTAAAAAAGTTCTTTGATGGTATTAAGATGTAGGAGATGGCTATAGCAATGTCGTCCGCATAGGCAATCCCACTTCCAAGTATATCAGCAGTTTATTTACCACTAAGTTCCAAAGAAGGGGAGAAAAGACACCGCCTTGCGGTTTGCCTCTGCTGACACATCTTTTAGCAGAAGTCCCATCCAGATTGGAGCTGATTATTCTGCTATTTAGCATAAGACTGATCAACTCCCCAAGTAAGTCTTCTATCTGCAGATGTGTCAGCGCATTCCTGATTGCGGATGTCTGCACATTGTTAAAGGCGCCCTCTATATGCGTTGAAAAAATTCTTGAATCAGTCGTTGTAGAGTTTTCGGAAGGAAATATGATAGACTTATAGGTCTGAGGTCCTTTGGAACAACATGAGGGCATTTTCCAGCCTTGGAAATGAAAACTACATTGTTTGACAATTTAATGTGGATCAGTTCTACACAGCTCCTCATGATATTCTTTAGTGTGGGCAAAACAATATCTGAGGACCTTCCTAGCTCGGCAGGTATTATACCATCCGGACCAGCAGACTTGTATGGTTTGAAGCTATGCAGCGCCCAACGCAGTTTGTCTCCCGTAATCAGACCAAAAATTTTGTTCACGGTTGAAGTAGTCCTGATTTGGTTACTACTGGAGAGACTTTGACAGTCTCTAGCCTGGCAACGGTTAAGTTGTGGTCGCTGAGGTTAGGAGTTAAGGCTACGTTTTACTTGTATACAGTTCAAATCTTACCTTTATCTCTTGTATAGAGTGGAGCGTATAAAAATGTCCCAAATCCACGAACCACGAACCGATCCATGGTTTATGGAAAGGCGCACAATAAGTACGACCGGTGGTATAGATCAATCTGGAGAAACCGTATCATTGCTACAATTTACTTGTGTAGCCTCCACCACTATGTTTATCGAGTCCTCCGATTCTGAACATGAGCCCATAAGCTCATATTTCGTCATCGATTTCAATTTCCGACAGAGTGTCAGAAGAGGATGACGACGGCTTAATTGCTTCCGCGGATGAATTTGAGTCGTCGCTGTCTATTTCTGGAAAGGATGTCGACGCTTCCAAATCTAAGTCTGTTTTGGAGGTTCGGTTAAAAGAGTAGATTTCTTATCAGATGTATTGCCTCGAAACCTAACCGAATCATCCTTTAGTCTGTGCTAGAGGCTTAGGGGATTCCTTATTTATCTTTATCAACGCGCGTCTATAAGGGCCTCTTAGCACTTACGGTTTCGCGACTTTCCAGTCATGAGTCGGAAGTGTTTGGCTACTGAGCCTAATGATCTCCCGAATGCTCTCTGGGGAGGAGGGATTAGCTGGAATCCTGGTGCGGCACTCCCTAGGCACGACTTTGAGTTTTGCACCTGGTTTCATTAGTAACATTGAGTTGATTATATAGGACATGTCGAGAGATTAAAGGACACCCGTTCGGTCAAGACTTTGTTGGCTTGCTAAGATTGCAGCCGTTCAACTTTAAATCTCCTCAAAGTATTTTTCTTTTGTTGTGTCGCCTGAGATTCTATCGATTCTATTAGGCTCCTTCCATTTTCAACCTTAAATAATGGAGCTATTGTACAGCCGAGAATCCATTATTGTTTTTTGGTCAGTGTAACAAAAGGTTGTGGATTTTGCGCAAGGTTTCGTAACTTCCCTCAAAAACATGAAAACCAATTGAAGTAAGACCATATATGAGTAACTCCTCGTACTTTTTTTAAGATATCTGATGCAATCCCCACTCGCATTAGTATTCATACTTTCAGATTATTCGCTCTAGGTCACATTGGGAGAGTTCGTTTCCAGGTAAGGTCATGAAAGCCAACAACATATATACAGTCGTTTACAAAAGCCTGAAGTTTATAGTATTGACACATTTATTGATTTTAAAATTTAAATACAATAACTAGATGAATAAATGAAAAGCGCTCCAAAATGATTAAAATTCAATCAGAGCTGTTTTGTCATTTTAAGAGTAATATATTTAAAAAAAAAAAAAAAAAAAAACATTTTGTAATATTTCGAATCATGGGAACTCGGAAAGCCACAAAAGGTGGCCAGGTAACTGAAAACTGCATTTGCATAAATTTCAGGTGAAAATGTAACCACTATTTCGAAAGTCCTTTAATACCATCACTCTATTGAATTTGAATTGAATGCGTTGAATATTTTATTATTTGATATTTTGAAATTTTTCCATGCATACTCCGATATATTTTTTTCTTTTGCCAAAGATATTAATATTTGCAACTACACGGAAATTGCATGAAGAGTTCATTTAAATCTTTAAAAATGGGAGGAAAGAGTAACAGAAATTTACAGAATGTAGATTTAGGCATTTGTGTATTTTTACCTTCCTTATCGCCGACAGCACGGCATAGTTTCCGTTTTTATAGTAACAATATCCGATAGATATGTGATAAAAATAGTATTCAACGTCGTCCAAGAGTAGACTAAAGGAAATGCATTTGTGCCACATGCAAGTGTAGAAGTTGTGAAGTTATGTAACTAAAATGCATGTAAATACTGATCACAGAAAAGAAGTGAAAATGTAAATAGTAAAAGACGTTGAACATTTTATGACCCATCTTTATAGATTTATTGCCATAAAATCTATTTATAAGTATGTATCTTGTATGGTATACACTACACAAAAGTTGCACAGCGAGATATCTTCGATTTATTGTTATTTGTGTTACTCCAACTTCGTTCTATCAGTTAGAGAATGGTACCAATGAAGACATTTAGGGTATTGGCAGGTTTCAACCCCTATTCTTCACAGGGACAACTTTGACTGATATTCGCATATCTGCAAATCGGAATGGTGGATCCTGACTGTTTTCGACAATATTTGACCTTAATTCATTGTATTTGGAAACATGAAAATGGAAAAAAAAAACAAACATTTTGACATCATGGATTCAAGGAATCATCGCCCCAAATATTTCACATTTGGTGTGACTTGCACAAAAATGGGATCTTATCCATACACCAAGCAACAGGTTCAATGTAATGTGAGCAGCGATTTAGTAAAACCTGAATTTCTATCAAGTTACTATTGAAAGTCTATAACTGGGCCTAGATTTGTAGCACAACTCGTCAGGTCTGTATCAAATACCTGCATAACCACTATCTCGAGATATTTTATTTAATATTTCCCTTTTCTTGCTGACTAAGACTTCAATAGTGACTCCTACGTAGGACTTCCTAGTTCTTTACATGCCTCAACATACTAGGAAGAATGTTAAATTAGAGATAAAGCTAAGAATTAATCGTTGTTAGGCGCCAAAGATGTCCAAACTAGACGTAAAACGGTAAAAGTGTTTAGGTGAACCTAATGCATAATACTCCAGGTGGTATTCGTAATAGCGATAGTCTATTGGTGTGGATTGCCCCGACTGCACGGATTATGGGTGCCCTAACCAAAATTCTACCAAAACACCCCACCAATTTAGCAGCTGACCAACGAATTACTGCACCACTTGATTCCGATGACTCTTGCGGGTCTTTATTCGACCCGCGGTAGATTGAGCTGTAATAAGTGAGAGAGTACCGGAGAGGCCTTGTCTGTTACGGTTAAATTGCAACAAAATAGACCATTATTTGGTCAAAGTGCTGCTTTAAACGGCGAGTCTGTAGAAAATGGAAAGGTGGAAGAGTCTCCAGAAGAGGCACGCTCTGAGTAATTACCATTTGTGCACACGCACGGCATAAAAAGCGGCAAGTACTGTTAAAGGAGCGAGTCCTAAAGTTCTCATTTCCCCAACGGCGTCGGAGAAGAGCAACAAGTTGGTGAAAGTAATAACCACTGAAACAGACCAACCTCTCGGATTTGAATATGCGCCCTCTTCTTCTGACCCGTATAGGGTCAAGAGTAAGAAAATTTCCGGCACTCCTGTAGATGGATCTTTCTGGGCACGATGACTGATAAAACCGGCGCTGCAACTAATAATGGCTGTAGTTTAAATGGACGAAAATCATATGAAACGGTTAAATCTAGCGACGAAAACATAACCAGCGATGGTTTATAACACACAATATTCAAATAAGGCCAGCAAAAGTCGCAATTCTGAGCGACGGAAGTCGACTAATGCAGTGAGATTCCCGTAGAGAAACATTACCGGTGATTGCTTTAACAGCGAACAATATCCGCACTGAAGTTTGTACTTCAACACAACCAGCACAAGTTGCAGTTCTGGTAAACGGAACTTGGACGTCGCTGGAAAAGAAAGAAAACTCCGAAACACTAAAGAGGACGAGACCGACGAACCTATACGGATGCCGCAAGCTTCTCTCTGGCGCTTGGTAATGCTGTAAAATCGTGACGGATGAGACCATTAAATATGCTATTGCTTTCTTTGATGGCTTACCCAGCACCGATGGCATATACCAAGTTATGTTACAAAAAGGTAGATTATAGTTCAGCTGCCAATAACTCCAAAGAAAATCTTCATACTGGCATACATACTGGAACTCTACATACATACACAGTGAGAGTATCCTTTATATCGAAGATAAGAAAAGGGGACTATACGCTTGCCAAGAGTTTCAGATTTATAGGTCTGATTTCCCTCATGTTAAACAGCGAATTGTACTAGGTGGGGTGAAAAGTAACCTCCTTTGGAATGAAAAAAAAAATAAATGTTTTTTTTATTTTAATCAATATATTCCTCTTTTAATTTGATACACTTATTCTATCGATTTTTCAACTTCTTGATCCCGTCCGAAAAGTAATTTTCCGGAAGGTCTGCAAAATAGTCCTGCGTGGCGTCAATGATTTCCTAGCGTGAGCTGAATTTTTTATTGATGAGCCATCTTTTGAGGTTTGAGAAGAGATAATTGTCCGAGGGAACCAAATCGGGCGAATACGGTGGATGCGACAGCAATTGGAGCCGTAAGTCATTGATTTTAGCCGTGGTTGCGATGCTCTTGTGCGCCGGTATATTGTCTTGCAAAAACAAAATGTTTTTTTCGCTTCATGAGAGGCACAGTAATACTCGCTGTTGATGGTTTTTCCTTTTTCGAGGTAGTCCACGAAGAGTATGCCATGACAATCCCAGAAAACCGACGCCATAACCTTTCCGACCCATCGAGCCTCCCACGGCCGCTTTTAAGCACTCGTGCGGGCTTCAGTCCATTGCCGGGCACTCATTCTGTTCTCGGGTGTTCATAAGTTGCCAATCGACACCAAAAGTCCACCCGATTCCGCATTAGAAAGTCCAGACACTCTTTCGAAGTGCTCTCGCGTTCGTGTTTTTAGTCAGGAGTGAGTATGAGCGGCACCCAGCGGAAAAATAACTTTTTCATATGCAGAATATTGCCCAAAATATGGCGTGTGCTCTCTTTACTAATTTTTGTGGTATCTGCTAGCTCGCGCACCTTCACTTTCTGGTCAGCCAAAACCATTTCATGTATTTTTTTGACATTGTCCTCTGTAACCGCATCGGAGGGCCTGCCGCTGCGGACTTGATCGGTAGTGGAGTTGCGGCCACCACGAAACTCTCGAAACCAATATTTGACGGTGTAATCTGATGGAGCATTAGCCCCATTATTTATCCAACTTTTCTTTTGTTTTTTTTGCCGTTTTGCCTCTCAAAAAATAATGTTTTACGAGAGAACGAAAATAGTTTTTGTCCATACTTAACATGATGCCAAGCACGTCAACAACAATCAGCTGTGAAAACAAAACTAAAGACAGTATCACACTGAAATTTTGATGTCTGCCTAAATATGAACAGACTTCAAGGCACTATAACCTTTTTTGCAGTAGCAGCATATTCTGGTGGACAAGGAGGTTACTTTTTACTCCACCTGGTAAAGATCCATGTGCCCAAAACTGCCTTGAGAATGCATCCTCTGTCTGCGATGTACCACGCCTACCAACACGGAAGATTCTGCGAGAGTGTGCTTCAAAATCTGGTACGCAGAATTGAAGGCGCACTCGACAAGAAGTAATGCGCCCGGAGCATTTTCATCGATGTTGACAACATATGCATAGACTCCTCAAGCAGAGGGTCGCGGGTTTGAATCCCTTTCGAGGCAATTCTCTGAAATAGTATTTTCATAGAATTTGTATGTAGTTATATAACACTGATGTTAGAGTGGTTGTTGGCTGGGCTAAATGTAACAAACTAACATTAGTGTTGTGAAAAGGACACTGATACGGATGCTGACTGTGGCCAATATGTGATGGCGATACTAAATAGGGGTTCCCTGCAAGGTGGTATTTTGTCTCCACTGCTATGATGTGCTCAATAGTTCTAACGTCTATGCACAAGCATACGCGGATGATGTAGCTGTACTGTCCGTTGGATCGTGTCTGATGACTGTCTGGTCTAAAGCACAGACAGCCCTAAACGTAATCGATGATTGATGCACTAGAAATGGACTTTCAGTCAATCTTCACAATAACTGAGGTGGTTCTCTTTACAAGGAAGAGGAAGCAATCTGGTCTGACTCATCTAGTCCTTAAAGTCATCGCCATCTAATTCTCTAAAGAAGCTAAGTAACATATTTGGGTGTCATCATGGATAATAAACTTCTATGGAGCAAACATGCTACGTTGAAAGCCTCTATTGCTCTGGCAAGCAATATATTCCGAGAAGCTTAAATAAAAAATGTACAGAAGATAGCATTTCAAAAGTTATTTTATTAGATACGCGATTGAGCCTATGTTAATTCACAGAATTAATTTGGTAGTGAGAAAAAAATAAAAAAATAAAAAGTGATTAAGATTAGATTAGATTAGACATTTGCATGTCATCTGCGAGAGTGTCATCCGCTAGATTACGCCTGATCACACAGTGTCATCCGTTCGGTCATCTGAGTGTCAGTTTGTCCCAAAATGGATGACATACCTGCTTTGTCAATTGTTGGCATGCTTGGATGACAGGCTATCACACGAGATGGCACTAATTGCACGGATGACACTAATGACACTGATGACAATTTGTTTTTTTTTTTTTTCTCTGTTGAAACTGACTTTGTCGTGAAATCCGTATCCATTTATATAAAATGTCGAAAAGAGATTTCGAAATTGTCATTTTATTGGCGTATTTGTTGGAGAGTAGCATCGACGAGGAGTTTGACAATAGTTCGATCACACCACGAAAGCGCCGCGCTGTGTGGACAAAAAAGTGGTTCATGCGTTGTGCGAAGTAAGGTTTTTGCTCAAAGTTGCTGCTCGAACTCCGTACTGAGGAGCCATATTTGCATACAAAGTTCCTACGTATGTCATCTACTCAATTTGACTATTTGCTGGCTTTAGTGAAGCCGATCATACAAAAAGAAGACACCAATATGCGGGAGAACATTTCGGTAGAGGATCGATTGGTGCTCACGCTGCGCTACCTGGCCACTGGAGAAAATTATCATTCACTGCAATACCTCTTCCGAATTCCTCAGCCAACCATCTCGGCAATCGTTCCAGAAGTTCTCGAAGCTATTTACACGGTTCTGGTCAAGGACTTTATTCAAATAAATAGACTTGCTGTCTGTATAGTGGAAATGGAAAACTTGAAACCGTTTTTGTGCATAGATTCCGAAGGATGAAGCCGAATGGGAGGAAGTATCGAAGCGATTCGACGAGGCGTGGCAATTTTCTAATTGTATCGGTGCTGTGCACGGCAAACACGTTGTGATGGTCGCACCACCTAATGCCGGTAGCATATATTATAATTATAAAGGTATGAAATAGTTGAATAGAATGGACTACGACTGCAATATTAAACGCAAATTATTTCGATATGCACTCACAGCATCGTTTTGATGGCAGTCGAAGATGCCGATTACAAATTGTTGTACGTTGACGTCGGCCGTAATGGGAGAATATCAGACGGTGGGGTATTCAATAGATGCACTTTCGGACAGGCATTAGACAACAATCGGCTGCAGGGATGTAGCCGTTCCATTAGTACTCGTCGCGGACGACGCATTCGAGATGAGGCCAAACATAATGAAACCGTATGCACAAAGAGGTCTAACGTTGCCGGAGCGGGTATTCAATTATCGGCTCAGTCGTGCGCGTCGCATTATTGAAAATGTGTTTGGCATCATGTCTGCGTGTTTCCGCGTTATTCGCAAGCAGCAAGTCTATTTATTTGAATGCAGTTAAAATGAAGAAAGTGGTGCTCACTTGTTGTGTGCTGCACAGTTACCTAATGACGATTAATAAGGTACATTACGCACCCCCTAATTCATTAGACCAAGTGGATAATGAGGACAATGTGACCACCCGGGGTGAGTGGCATTCCGAACCAATTACATCGAATTGTCTTGGCAGTATACTTACGTTTAATTTTACTAATGTAACTTATTTACTAAAATACAATTTGCTCCATTAAATTCATGTTTTTATTTATTTCTAATGCATATTTACTTCATACCTGCCATAGTAGATTCGAAGTTGAAAAAGTAACTGCGATAATATGAATAACGTCTTGATATTATTGTATATCGCTTTGACTCATGTCGACAGGATTGATGATTTCCTGGCCATAGTCATAATCGTCATCTTCCAATATATCATGCGATCCCTGTAATAATAGAAAAATAATCAATGTCTCCAAACGGAATGAATAGAAGAAAAAGAAAAACAAGTAATCACCCTTATCTGGAATTCATTACGTGGTAGTGGAGGATGTAATCCCAATCGATAAACGGCCCGCTGCTGATTCGGTACGGAGTCAATCTGCGGTGGCTTAATAGAAGAAGTCGTCATGGTGTTTGGGTCGGTGACATTTGTGCGTGAAGGCGCCGGCTGAGAATAAATCAATTCCATGATTCGACCCTCTAAATTGAAGGCGGCGTCTTCTGGAAGCCTTCACAAATGTTATGCGACCAGTTCACCGATGCCGATCATCTTGTCTGCGTTCAATATTTCCAACCACTTCAGCCTCCAAATTTCGAAAGCTACCAGAATTGGAATTCGAGGACAACGATGGTGATGGCGTTGCTGTTGACGACGGCGTTTTTACTGTTTCTCTCTTTTGCCTTTTTTCGGTACTGGTGTTGATTGAACAGTTTCGAGGGACGGTTCAGCGTTTGACAACTGCGTCAACTCATTTAAAATTGAGCAATCATCGTACGTATCCTCCTGAAAAACAACAAACGAATATACATAGTAATGTGTGAATGTATACACACTTGAGAGCAGATCAATTGAAGAACGAGTATCTAGCAATTCCAGTGTGGACGTCGATGGAAACAATTGTATATCACTTCGGAAGACTCCAAAAACATCATTTCTCTCAGATGAGGCCACGATGTTTTCGCAATTTCGCCTATCCCTTGGCCTGATTTTCTGGTTCGAAATTTTCCCAAATGGGCTTTAAAATGGCTGCTCAACACCCTCAATATTCAAATTGACCGCCACCTGTTTCCAGTAATCAATTTTGGAGTTCGGACTTTTATAATTCTTCCTCCCACTATTCCAAAGGACAGGATTTATTTGCACAGCTGCAATTAAAGCAGACTCTGCTTCACGGTAACAGGTAAAATAATATTTTTCTGCACTTTTTTTTTTCCTGAAACCGTGGGTGGTTTATTTCTAGCTTCAATATTGGCTTCACCGTAGTTGTCACTCATTTTTATAACACAGGAACCAAATTAACTTAACTTTTTCAATTATTCAAACGTGTCATCCGATGTTAGATAACAATGAGGAAAATCAAGTAATGTCATCCATGGGACCTTGTCATTCGGATGATACGCTGTCAAAAAAATTTGGTCATCCAGTCCAAATAGCGATGACAAACGATCACACGGTCAACCAAATCAGTCATCTGGATAACATAAAAATCGTGTCATCTGGTATGTCATCTGGTTGACACGTTCAATTTTTCTATGATTCGGATACATCACTCAATACTTTAGGAACACTGTACGTTAATTGTGTTTTACCGTAGTTGTTGTCATTTCTCGGTAATTCTAGTAAACCTTGAGTTTTCTGGTGTTAAAGTCATGGGGTTTTGAAATTGCAGGACATTATATTAATCCAGCAAAAGAGTTATTTTGTTAGATTTATTATTGTAAGGGATGAATTTTGACTCTTTTAGAGTTTTGATGTATAAGTTTGAGATGTACTGCCCCAAGTATGCCACACCTCAGTTTCGATTTAGTTTTGGAATAGGAGGTGTAGCATGATGTGTCAGGTGTTGTTTTTAGATCGCATCGTAGTTTTTCGATTTGGTTTTTTTCCAGATAAAATAACGGCCGATAATAACACCAAATTCGTAAATGAATCGCTTTTTGCTGCTGAATTGTTTTGTGATACGGACTCCGGATGTGTATCAATATGGTTTTTGACACGTTGATGATAAGACCGTTGTCACGACACCACTTTTCGGAATTATTAAATCCATCTTGTCAGAAGTTCAGATACCATTCACCCCTGCAGATTTATTTTCGCTCTTTCCCTTTATTATATTGTATACCGCTGTGATTCTGGTTTCATTTGGGAATTAAGTATTTGGAATGACAACTTTGTGGTAATTAAATTGCAATTATGCATTACCTTCTTTGTTTGTTCACCGAAATATTCTGCAAATTCGTTGGAAAATTTAATTGATGATTTATCACTTTTAAAGTTGTTAACAATCTCCTCATTAATATCGATTTTTTTTTTCAAACCGTAATTTCATTTATTAAGCTGGAAGGTTTTCAAGGATCTTTTTGTACTCGTATTTGAGCAAATTTATTTTTCTAGTACGCGGATTCTTGTCTGTATTTTATTTTTATGTTTAATTTCGAAAAATTTTGTATTCGATTTCGTAATTCCGGTTTAGGCTTTTATTTTTCCATTTTCTGTATAGTTGATTTCGTTTTTTTACATTCAGTCACAAGTTCAACGGACATCCACGAGTTCTTACAAAAGTGGATTTAAAGTATATATTTTTTAATTTAATAAATAACTTGTTGTAGAAATTAATTGCATCACATCACGGTCCTATCTAAGATATTAAGAGGATTCAGCAATCATTTCTTCACCAACTTAGCCGTATATTTCGGATCATTATCGTGCTGAAATTTCCATTTCAGTGGCGATTCCTCCTCACAAAACAGTTCACAAAACATTTTTCCACCAATTGGGTTCGTTATGAAGATGCTCCATGAGAACTGGAAAAGGCTGGATTTTTTTCGAATCGAAAGCAGAATTTTTTTTCTTCCTAGCAATGCGTCTGAATAATTGTTTTTCGCTCGGGTGATTCTTAACTGTGCTTTCAGATATGTTAACGTTAAATTGCTGTAAAATTCGTTGCTTTATTTTGAGTGTGGTTATGGGAGAATCCACTTTACGTAGACGAACCATAGCGGCATCTGTGATTGTCAATTAAACTAACAGAACAACTTTATAATGGGTGACTTGGTTTTAATTGTCAAAAAAGTACAGGAAAGTTGCAAAAGTGTATAAAGTTTTTATTTAGGTTGGTAAATTAAAAATTATTTTACGTAAATGTTGACCACGTGTTCCATACGTAGAGTCCAATTTTAAATCACTTTTCGAGCATATTGGCTGGTATCACGTGTAATTTTGTCTTCCAAGGCAACAATTGACGCTGGTTTATCAACATACTATAGACGAGTTATTTTACATATACCCAAAAAAGTAGCCGGCCAATTCACTGGTCCAAAATGAGAGATAAACTGCTCACCGAAGTCATTTCTAAATTGGTTCGTCGATTCTTGTGCTGTGTGGCATGTAGTGCCGTATTGCTGGAATCACATGTCGACCAGATTCAACTCTTGCATTTTGGGCCAAAAAAGTTTGAAATTATTGAACGAAAGCGGGTACTATTGGCGGAAGCGTTGTTCATACGGTCATCTTTGAAAAAATATGAACCAATAATTCCGACGAACTATAAACGGCACCAAATAGAGCATTTTTCCGGGTGCATTGGCATCTCTTGTATTGCCTGAGCTTGCTCATCAGATTAAATACAGCAGTATTATTTATTAACATACCCATTTAACCAGAAATGAGCTTCGTAACTGAAGACAATTTTGCAATAAAAAAGCGGATCTTCCTTCAGATTTTCTAAGGCCAAACTAAGGCCCTTACTTTGTAAGGTTAAAGACTTAGATCCTTGCGTAAAGTCTTCCGCGTAGTCGATTAACACAATCGAAATTGCTGCGAACGAAGACGAATGGAGTAATCACGGTCTTCATTAACACTGTCAGATACAGCAGCAATTTTCTTTTCTGTACGCACTTTACGCATGCGGGTAGGTGGCTTGCTGTCCAATAGCGTGAAATTGGTCGACTATGACGACCGTAAAACACTCGAAGTGCGCGAAAATTATATATCTTGGCCCTTTTCATAAAACTGTCCTATTTATTTTGTCGTCACCTTGTGTCGTCCCAATTCTTTTCGTTGATTAAACCGTTGAATTTTTCCGTGCATATGCATGATATATGGTATTCATTGTCTGGCTTATTTTTTTATTAACTATTTTTTGCAGTACATGTCCCAAACATATGTTATGTGGCTTGGTGTGCTCGGCGATTTTCAATTATTATAAATAGTGGAGTAAAGAATTTGCATCAAATTTTGTGTACAAAATGGGACTAAGCGCTCTAAAACACTTGAAATGTGACATATAGTGAGTCTGCTATGAGTAAAAAAAAATATCTATAAGTGTTCCAAGCTTTCCCAAGATGGCCAAGAAGATGCCAATAACGAACCCAGCACATAAACAAAAGATTATAATATCGAAGCTGTGAAGAACATTGTTTTGGAAAATCGTCGAATTACCATAAGAGAAGTGGCTGAAGATGTTAGCATATTGGTTGGCTCGCGCAATTTTTCGGATGTTTTGGGCATGAGACGTGTGTCAGAGAATTGTGTGTGGGTTATGATGTCGAAACCAAAGCCCAACCGTCCCAATGGAAGCACCCAGAAGAGCCAAGACCGAAAAAAACACGCCAAGTTCGATCAAATATCAAAGTTTTGATCACTGTTTTTTCCCATTAGTGTTACGTAGTGCATCAGGTCATACGGACAATATGGAGTATTACCTTAAAGTTATGCACCGTTTACGAGAAGCAATACGAAAAAACAGTCCAGAATTGTGGAAAAAAACAATTCATGGCTTTTGCATCATGATAATGCACCTGCTCATTCACCGTTGCTTGTGAGAAATTTTTTGGCCAAAAACAACACGACGACCATGCCTCAGCTACAACATTCATCGGATTTGGCCCCATGCGACTTTTTTCTGTTCGCAAAACTCAAAAGACTTATAAAATGACGGAGATTTTCAACGATTGAGGAAATAAGAACGGCATCGCTTTAAAAGTTCGAGGCTATACCAAAAAAAGTGCTTATGAAAAGCGTTGCAAGAAGTGAAAAATGCGTTGACGCAAGTGTGTTACATCTAAGGGGGATTACTTTGAAGGGGACAACTTAATATTGATGAATAAAAAAATATTTTCTTATAAAAATATAAAGTCGTATACAGACCACCAAAGTTGGATATACCACATTTTATTAAAAAAAATTGACAGGAATATTAAAAATGAAAAAAAAAGGAAAATTTTTTGGTGACATGAATATATACATAAATGTTTTATGCCATATGCAAGTTCAAAAATAATAGAAGTCATTGCGTCTAAAAGATTAACTAATGTAGTAAAGCAATCTACCGTATTGACATCTGTGACGATATCTGAACATGACAAAAGGTCATCGTTATGCTATGCAGAAAAATAGACGAAGTGTATAGAAGATGGAAAAGTAATCCGAAGTGAAAAACTTATGAAGTAGAGTGAAAACAAGAAAAATATGCGAACAACAATTAGAAGATGCAATTCCTGAATATCAAAAAGGATCCTAGGAAAACTGGAGAGGAAAAAGAAATCAATAGAGGAAGTTATTAGCTAAAAAAAAAAAAAAACTACAAACATAGAAACAGTTTTCCAACCAAGCCTTTGCTATTATTCATGATTGCGATAAAACAACAATTAGCCACCAAAATTTATATGTTGCACACACAATCTTTGTAGAGCAGGCCAGTGAAATGGAAGTATACAATTAGCTTAGGAGTCTGAATGCGAGCAAGAGTCCAGAAGCTGATAACGTAAGAACCATTGACTTGGAAATAAGTGCAGCTTGAGCAAGGGGCATATGCCCATGTTACTTAAAACATCACTTATATGCCCAATTTTTAAAAATGGTGTTAAAAACAATTTGGGCAATTTTCCAATAGTTGGAAAATATTTATATAAATTTATATAATTTTCATTACGGGCTTCGAAAAGGGTGAAGCACAGGAACCTTACTGATAGAGCTCTCCAATTTGGTGACTACGAGTTTAAATCTAAATGTTACTGATTTTTTTTTTTTTGTGGATTTTAGTAAGGCTTTTGATATGCTTAACTCTAGAACATATACAATATTGAGTATATGGTATATTTATTACTAATACGTATACGTAGATTCTTCACTTTTTCCAAAAGAAAAAAAAAACGAATTTTTCGATGATGAACAACAAAACCATTTTTAATTTATATTTATTTCAGTTATAGAATAATAAAAAAAATTAAAAAAATATTTTGTGTTGAACAGCTTCGGCATACTTTCATTTGGTGTTCGCAACAAACATGGTTATTACATTAGTCACAGTAAGTCGTAGTCATCCTTTTTTTTTGCTATAGTGCCACTCGGAGGAATATTTTCGAGGTACAACTTGCCTTGAGACATTTAACGTTCCCGGCCCCTTCTCACTCGTTCCGTGAGCTTTTTCCATTTTGTTTTAGAGATGTACAGGAACTGACTATTACTCCGGAACCAGCGACTTTCGGCTCTTGCCAAAGGGCCACTTACGCTTTATGCAGCTCTAGCTTCCTTCCACAGTTCTTCGATTAACACATTTGGCCAACGGTATCTGTGTGTGACGTCTCTCTAATAATACCATTTTCATGCACTGTAGATACCAGAGTTACAATTATAGTAGTTGTACGTGGCGAAGAGGAGCAAGGATGTCTGTGGTTTTTTTTAATTTTTGGCCCACAAACGAGGTAAAAGTTCAGTTTAATTTTTCCTTACGCAGGTAATATTGTTCTGGTTATCCACTGTCATATTACGGTTAGAACTTTTTATACGAATATGTGTACCATATAATACTGGGCTACTGGAACACCTTTCATCAACAAATTATACGAATACGTAATATGTATGAATTACTTAACACATTTAACACATAACATCATAACTGTCATTCCGTACTAATTTGGTTTATTACTCATGTTAACAAGAAAAGGGTCTCTTCTCCTGAAACTTAGCAGTTCTTCGTCAGATGTGCAGTACGAACCAAGTCTGTAATTATCTTAAATTTAGAGATAAATCTATTTCAAACTACTTTGACCGTTGTTTACTTGCTTTCTTTCTTCCTTTCTTCTCTCGTTTCTTTGTCATAAAATCTGAGAGAGTTGATAAGAAAATTACTAGGTGGAGTAAAAAGTAACATCCTTGACCGCCAGAATGCGCTGCTACTGCAAAAAAGGTTATGGTGCCTTGAAGACCGTTCATATTTAGGCAGACATGCTTAATCTCAGTACGATACTGTCTTTAGTTTTGTTTTGACGGCTGATTGTTCTTGACGTGTTTGGCATCATGTTGAGTATGGATAAAAACGACTTTCATTCTCTCATAAAAAATTATTTTTTGAGAGGCAAAACCGCAAAGGAAACAAAGGAAAAGTTAGATAAATATTATGGGGCTAATGCTCCGTCAGATTACACCGTCAAATATTGATTTCGAGAGTTTCGTGATGGCCGCAACTCCACTATCGATCAAATCCGCAGCTGCAGGCCCTCCGATGCGGTTACAGAGGACAATGTCAAAAAAATACATGAAATGGTGTTGGCTGACCGGAAAGTGAAGGTGCGCGAGCTAGCAGATACCACAAAGATTAGTACTAAGCGCACACGCCATATTTTGGTCAATATTCTGCATTTGAAAAAGTTATCCTGCCGCTGGGTACCGCTCCTCCTACTCCTGACCAAAAACACTAACGCGAGTGCACTTCGAAAGAGTGTTTGGACTTGTTGATGCTTTGATTGGTAACTGTTGAACACCAGAGAACAGAATGAGTGACCAGCAATGGACTGAAGCCGACACGAGTGCTCCAAAGCGGCCAAGGGAGGCTCGACGGGTCGGAAAGGTTATGGCGTCGGTTTTCTTTGATTGTCATGGCATACTCTACATGAACTACCTTGAAAAATGAAAAACCATCCACAGCGAGTATAACTGTGCATTATTGGAGCGATTGACGGCCGAAATCGCTGCAAAAAATTTTGTTTTTGCAAGACAATGCACCGACACACAAGAGCATCGCAACTATGGCTGAAATCAAAGACTTACGGCTCCAATAGCTGTCGCATCCACCGTATTCGCCTGATTTGGTTCCCTCTAACTATTATCTCTTCCCAAACCTCAAAAGATGGCTCATCAATAAAAAATTCAGCTCACGCGAGGAAATCATTGACGCCACGAAAGACTATTTTGCAGACCTTCTGGAAAATTACTTTTCGTACGGGATCAAGAAGTTGGAAAATCGCTGGAATAAGTGTATCAAACTAGAAGGGGGCTATAGTAAATAAAATTAAAAAACATTTAAAAAATTTTTTGTTTTCATTCAAAAGGAGGTTGTTCTATATCTAAACATTATCTCAAACATTATTTGAGTGGATAAGTTTTTGCCTTTCAGAACGGCAGAGAGTATTAGTCAACCAATCAATGCTTTTAACTTCTCTAAGGAAAAGTAAGTTAAGGTAGGGTTAAACTAAGAATAAAATTGCCTTTGAAAAAAATCCCCTTATATTTTCGATGTTAGATAATATAGGAAGATTCATCGTGAGGTTTGATTTTCAATAGACTTTTTTGACAAATCACGCACGAATCCTATCAAACTGTTCAGTCATTTTTGTTCAGTATCGTTTGGCAAGTCTTCGTAAAAAGATTCGCACAACAACAGAGTCTTTAAATTGTTCAGCTGTACTGCGAAAATCAGCGTTCTGTGAGATATTTTTTTTTGTTCGATTCGACGATATAACTGTGCGCATAATCGACCTACTAAAACCACTATTGCCAACACCATTAGCAAATTTGAATCCCAGTTTACATAAGTGGATGATACTCAACCGGTTAGACCACATTGAAGAGACTATAGCAGCTGTAGCTGAGAGTGTACGCTAAGATCGTGACGAATCGATTCGTCGTCGTTCTCAGCGGCTTGGCTTGACGTATTCGACACAACAAAATTCAACTTGTGCAAGAATTGAAGCCTGGTGACTTAAATTTGTGTCAAATTTTCAGTGAATGAGCTTTGAAAAAACTCAATGAAAGTCCAGTGTTTTATCGTGAAATTTTGTTCAGTGATGAAGCACATTTCTGGCTCAATGGATATATTAATAAACACAATTGCTGTATTTGGGCTAATGAGCAAACCAAAGAGTACCAAGAGCTGCCATTACATCCATTAAAAACAATGGTATGGTTTATCGGCTGGTGTCATCATTGGTCAATATTTCTTCAGAAATGAGGCAAATCAGAATGTTTACCTCAATGATAACCGTTTTCGCGCCATGTTAATGAACTAAGTGCTTAATGAAATTCTAGTACATGGTCTCGGTGAGCTCTGGTTTCAACAAGATGGAACAACGAGCCATACAGCGCGTGAAACAGTGGATTTGTTGAGAAATCATTTTGGTGAGCACTTAATTTCACGTTTTGCTACGGTAAATTGGCCGTCTAGATCGTGCGATATGACACCTTTGGACTATTTTCTCTGAGGATATGTAAAGTCTCAGGTCTTCAGGAATAAGGCAGCTACAATTGACTCTTTGTAAACCAACATCACTCGTGTTATCCGCCAGATACCAGTCGCTATGCTCGAACAAGTCGCCCAAAATTGGACCTTTGGAATGGCCCACCTCAGATTTAGTCGTGGCCAACAATTATATGACGTAATTTTTAGAGAGTAGATGCCATTAATTTTTCTTTTAACTAATGATAAAAATTTAAGGTTCGTTTTCAAATTTATGTGTTTTATTTTACATTATAAATCAAACCTTACGATGAATCACCCTATATCAAGAATTTCGTTATCAAAACCTAAATCAGTGAATCAGCATTTGTATTTTTGGGAGGTCCAAGTCTAATAATATATACTACAATATATTTCTATTTGGAACTTTTTTAAGTTGTTGCTCTTTCTCTGTCAGCCATTCTTTCCAAGTACTTTATTTCCTTCAATTTTAACAACGAGTCCCTTGACAGGAGTAAAGTAATTTTTTTTTCTTTTTACGTATCTGTATGCGCGTCACTTGCTCTGCACGATAAATTTCGGAAATGATTTGAGCACTTGGATCGTTGTCTACTCTATCACTTGATGAAAATGAACTTCATTTAGCAAATAATAGAGATTCTGGTCACTATTATAACTTTCAAACAACGATTCTTCCTCTGGTTCACTATGAACATTATCTTCCTCTCCACTTTCGCTGTTCTTCAATTCTTCAAATATAGCTAGAATTTTCCTATGAAGGAGTTTTAAAACAGTTCACAGTTTCATGAATTGCCTCATTCAAAATGGCTTATACAACTAACATACAATATCAGTCCAACTAAAGTTGTAAAACACGAACCTTATTACTAATAGTACGTTAAGTAAACGTGTAAATTTTTTCTATATCAACTAATATAAGTAATAGAAACGTAGTGACTTACCGAGCACTAAATATCACGTAGATAGAAAGCACAACAAACTTCAGATTCTCACAACAATCAGTTACATAATAAAGGGCTAATGTACTCCTTTGAGCTAACTAGTGGAAAAAAAACGGTTGCTTTCCTACACAAAAATATTTGAAAAATGCACGAAAAATTTACGTATGTTAGTACCATTCCAGGGTTAATCCTAATAGGCTTATTGCAGCTTTTAATAGAATTTAAAGAAGAGGACCTCTTAGAAAGTTGATGGAGAGTTATATGTCCGGAAGAACAGCAAAAATGAAAATATTGATCCCAATAAGTGAAGATTTAATTTGAGGCCCAGGTCTTATTGTGAGTAATCAATCATATATTTACACTAAACTTACAATTTCACTTAAAACTAAATATAAAGACTAAATGGTGAGAACGGTTAAAGAAAGTTAGGACGTGAGGCGTAGGTGGAAAAAGGTATGTTGTTAAGGGAGAGTTTGCAGAGGTGGTAGTGGAAGAGAGGCAAAATATTGTTGACTTCACGAAGCACTCCAGACATTGGCTTCAGATGTATGCAATTCGTTCTATGAAGATTGAGCTGGAAAAGTGGATGATATAGAAATTTTAGTGAAACACAAATGCCTTTCAACAACACAACCAAAAATTGCCATAAATAGATGTTACATTCCTTTGAAATGAAGACTGTTCCGTAACACCAATAAACAATTCTGTGGAATTAGAGAAAAGCATTAAGTACCTAGGAGTTATAATCGACGAGCACTTCCTATGGCAATATCACATCAACAAACTCATATCAAACTTAAAGAGCGCAATGTTTACAATGGCGTGCCTTAAACGACGCTCAACTCTAGAAGCTCAGAACAAGGTGTACTACTCACTGATGGAATCGCGCTTGAGATACGGCATAATAACTTGGGGACATGCTTTTAAAGTACAAAACGATATGTCTTCAACGTCATATTATTAAGCTAATAAATAAAAATAATGCTAATTTCAAGACTTTAGATGTGACGGTATTATTAAGATGGCAATGTTTCAGCAACCAATACCTCATACCCTAAATAGTAGAAGACGGCTGCAAGGCTTTCTGCGCACTCAAAAAATTCAACAAAAAATACAGCAAACAACAACTAAGCAAACAACAACGAATTTAAAAAAAAATATCCACAATTTCAGAAAACTCAAGACAACATCTTAAGTAATATTTTATTACAATACCAACCATTGTGTAACGTAAAATCATTTATATATTTTTTATTCACAAAATTAATACTTAATATTGGAACTTAAAGAATTCAATATATAGTTCAATTACTAAATGCAATATCAAATGCACGTTAATGAGAAACTTCCAAACAAGAGACGATATATGTAACAACCACCTGCAGATAAGGAGTTAGCTTCGCAGGTAACAACTTCCTTAATACAGCCGAAAATGACTAAGAATTTTTAGGACCAAGGATGAGCGACAAGGCACATTTTCATCTGAGTTGATTTGTAAACAAGCAAAATTGCAGATTTTGAGGCACACAGTATCCCAAGCAAGCGTTACAGTTAATGGGCATCGCTACAGAACAATGCTTCAGGACTTCTTTTTTCCACTCATGCAAGCAGACAACAATGTTGAGCTCACAACGCTCGTGAGACAATGAACTTATTGCGCGAAAAATTCCCAAATCGCATTATCTTAAAAAAACGGTGATATGGAATGGCCATTGCGATCGCCTGATCTGTCGGCTCTAGGTTTTATTTTATTGGGTGACCTGAATTAAAAGATTTACATTAGCAAACCACAAACTAAGGAAGAGTTGGAACTCAACATTTGAGAAGAAATCGCGCAAATTACGCCAACAACACTTCAAAAGGTCATGGAAAGTGCTATTAAAAGAGCCCATGAGTGCCTGCATTCTAATGGTGGCTGGCTACCTAACCAATGTAATTTTCCAGACATAATTAAAAAAAAATGTCCATGAAAGTTTGTTTATTTCATTTGTTATTTACTTCTTGAGTTATTATCTTTTCATTCAAAAGTTGTTCCAGATTTACACAGGAAAGGAACTTTTGGCCCACCCGGTTCTAAACGACTAAAGGTCATAAAACGAATTTTAACCGCGATTTCTGCAGGCCATCGTGATTTTAAATTTCCAAGGCGCTAACTTTTGGGAGAGGAATGAAGTAATTCTCCTATTTATCTCCTTACTATCTGACGAAAACAAAATTCAAATTGGATTTGTAATTTCCTCGTGATGCTCCAACAAAGAGCTACAGAGAGAAGTTCCGAAATATTTTTCTTTTGGTGGATGTGGAATGCAAAATCTGGAATCTACCAAAAAAATAAACCAAAAATAAAGAAAGAATTAATCTACTCGTCTACACATATTTTCATCAACCAACAAATAGAAATCCGTAATGCTTGTACGTCATTTTTATCAGAATCCTTTAAGTCATTAATTCTGAAAATTTATGTTCCATGAAAGATTGCGGCCAAATCAAATGTAGCAGCTATTGACTTAATGGCATTTAAACATGTCAAAGTCAAATTTGATTCCAACCCGGCTATACACTTAATTTCATATAAAAGTTGAATGAGTAAGACGGGTTTCGCTTCGGTCATTAAACTTGGTAGTAACAGCAGCTTCATAGGACTACATACGTATAGAACTACATATAATTCGATTCGCAGATTTTCTGAACTTCATTTGCAACACTTTTTCAATGGAATTTTGAATTGGTCTTTGCACCTATAATTTCTTTAGTAATTTTTGCTTTTCTCATGATTAGCAGTGCTGACCAATGTAAACATCTACGATATAAACACATGAACAGCTAACTCCACAACGTGGATCATTAGTTGGTTAATGACTTAATGGGATTATTAAAACCTACGTCTGTTGTTCAAATATCAGCAATGAATAAATCATAATCCACAGTAGTCTGACTAATCCTCATGTAAAATTTTTAATACATGGTCACGCGAGTAAGCGTACAATTTTGCTGTCAGTACTAATCAAAATTAATGATTGCACACAAATAGACAGCGGGAATTGCTGTAAGGAATTCTGTGGAAATGTATGAAATGATATCATTTCAACTTAAAATGAGACACAAATTACTCCATAGAGCAGGAAAATTTTGCATCTTGGTGTGGTTGCAAGGCGAAGCAATAATTGCTCGTCGCACTCAACGAATTAATCTGAAAATTGTTGCTTTTGTGGCAATTAAGCAATTTTCTTGGCACACAATTATCAACGCCTATTGGTAATTAAGGCGGAGTATATGCTCTTTAGCTTGCAAGGCGGCTTTTCATAAGCACTCGGATAAACAGGAAATATCGCATATCAGATGAACTATACTCGTAGTTCATAGTTCTAATGACAGACCAAGTCAGTAAGCGGGTCGAAGTTATGCAATGTTTTTCAATTTAGTTCATTCGTGGTTTATTTAAAATTGTATTAAAATGTTCTTGAAATCTTTCTTTAGTTAATATAATTGATAAAGTTCAATTGGGGTTTGTTTTATCTCAGTAAGTACTATGTCTAGTTTAGGTATACTTGCTTAGGTTGTCTCATCTGTGGGACGTTAATTAACATTACTCTCCATCACGGTCCGTAAAAACTTTAGATGAGGCGTTCGATAAAAACGAATTTAAGCAAGGTGATGCGCTACCATACGATTTTTTTACCAATATTTTCGAAAAATTTGTGCCAAAGTACTTGCAGACCTAATCGAAGCAACGTATCATGATTTTTGAGTAACACTTCTAAAGATGGCGAAGATGGCTACAGCGGTTGAAGAAGGCATTTCAGACAAAATGTCTCTTCAGCTACTTGAGCTCCACTAACAACAACACCAGCGAATACATGTTCTTGTTAATCGTGGTTCAATTGGGCTACAGATTAGCAAAGTAGAAAAGCACTACCTCGAACTATTGCCATTTAAATGATTTTTACAAATGCCAAGTCCTGGTCTCGGCGCATTAGCATGGACATTGACCATTATGAACGAGACTGCCCTAGGCTAGTTTAAAATTACTTCGTGTAATCTTCGGTCCCGTCGACATAGATTGAAAAATAAAGAAAAAGATACAGAGATATACGAGTTGTCATAACATTTAGAATACAATGCCTACAATGGCTGAGGCATGTACATATGTATATAAAATAAACACCAACGCTCCGGTTAAAAAAAATCTTTGAATTCACCAACGAGAAACGCTGTAATAGACATTACCTCGACCGAACGTCCTGATTAAGAAACTTGTAGTATTCTTCTATAACAATTTAGGATCAGGATGTATGACTTCCTCTGTTAACAAAATCGTAGTTACTACTGCATTGACGGTTCTAAACAGTTTGCTATTCCTTTAAAATGTTCGTCAAATATGTGCTATTTAATTGATTTCGACTAGTACTACAGACTTGAAACATTAATTGTATCTGTATTGTATGTAGACTTTATTTTCAAGGATACATTAATTGTATCTCGTGTATTTTTTTTTTTTTTTAATGATTTGAAAAGTTTACGGCGGATTTTTGTCAAGGTCTAATGGCTGAGATTCGACATGAAGACGCTATTCGTTAACGAGTTATCGTCATCCAAAAAATTTACATTTTTGGGCATGTATATGTACATATATACACGTTATCAATATTCGAGGTTAATGCCAATACTTTCCCATCAGGAAAATGAGAAACTTAAGAAGGTAAGCTTACAAAGAACCTAGATGGAGAATTGGTTGAGGCCAGATCCACCCCGGTCCGAAGCGTAATCTTAAGTAAGGCTTATAACCTGATATCATTCGCGGGTGCGAATGCAGTGAATTGCAAGATCGGTCAAAGCAACGGAGTTCAGTGGCGACAAGCAATATGTCCACATCGATCCCACTTTCTTGTTATAAATTTTCATTAACCTTGTCATCTTCTAGTGAGTAAAATCAACTTTGTTATTCCTCAATCAAACGGCCGTTTTATATTTTTTGGAAATGAAACATTCTATATATACAGGGTGAGTTTCTTGAGACATCCAAATTACTCGAAAAATACGCGATATCGCGAAAAATGTTTCAGACAAAAGTCACAAGGTTCTGAAGAGGACATAATGATGGGATGAAGGGGATGGTGACCACGAGTTTTACCTTGAGACCCTTGAGACCTTGGTCACCATTATGTCCCCTTTAGAACCTTGTGACTTTTGTCTGAAACATTTTTCGCGATATCGCGTATTTTTCGAGTAATTCGGATGTCTCAAGTTAAAAAACTCACCCTGTATACACTACTTTGGTGTTTTCCAACTCTAGTTTAAAATTCTTTAGTTATTCCCGCTGTGCATACAACTTCCTTTTTAACGTCGTACACACAGTTCACACATTTGAGGTTTTGAATGTTTCCGGGTTTGCATATCACAATATTAGGAACCATCTGAAAGACAAAGCATTTGTTCTATTGCACTAAACTTATTTCCAGCATCCAAACTTGAACAGTTTGTTTAGATGTTTTGATTGCTCCAGTCGTACACAAGCTACGAGGCATACATAGAATAATGGTATAGTTTCATCGTTAGATACTTATCGTACGTTACTTTCTTTTATAAATCCGACAAAACTACCAATAATTTAGAACTTGAACGGTGGTTACAGGAAAAATTATTACAGACCACTTCTTCCATAATGGAAACCAAATATTCACTGGCTGCGTACGGTAACCAAAGAACTTCTAAGCGTAGCACTAAAGGAACTTGCCTTATGGAGACAAGTCCGAGGCAGTACCTATAGCACTCCGGTTACCTGCAGGAATACGAAGTCGACTTCTCTTGTACTCAGGACAAGCCGAGTTGAGACGTGGAGATGAGGTCTTGTTAAATAATGAAAAACTTAGAATTCACACTGGCAAGGGAAATTTACTATCTGTCTTTGAAATGGAAACATATATACTTGTATGAATGGGATCGCTGAAAAACTTGGTATGGCAAGTTCAAGAGATACTATCAAATGACGATTCTTTATTTATTTATTTATTTATTTATTTATTTTTTGTCGGAACAGAGCAGTCAGAAGTAGTCCATTGAACTCCTGTCAATGAAATTTTTCAGTCTTTTAAAGAAAGATGAGCAAGTACTTCAGTGACAAAATGCCTAAAGTACCAGCAACCACCACGTCAACGCAGAGCACCTGCAGCCTGATGCAGACGTATACCGGACATTCACAGAGGTCGTGCTTCTCTGTATCCTTTCACACAAGGTGAGTTTTTTAACTTGAGACATCCAAATTACTCGAAAAATACGCGATATCGCGAAAAATGTTTCAGAGAAAAGTCACAAGGTTATGAAAGGGACATAAGATGGTGACCACAAGTTTGACCTTGACGTTGATGGTAAACATTGTTTAATACGCCAATGGGCTGGGCAATCATCATGTTAAAACCACATTGTTTGTCGCAACTCCAATGGCAGTTCTTCTAGTAATACTGGAGGATGGTCCCTCAAGAAGTTTGCATACTTTTCGCCATTCAAGTTGCCTTCAATAAAATATGGACCTATTAAGTTATCCCCAATAATTCCCGCCCAAACATTAACATTCCATGGGTGCTGGCGTTCAACTTGTCGCAACCAAAAAGGGTTTTCGGTAGCCCAGTAATGCATATTATGTCGATTGACCGTACCGTGATTGGTGAAAGTCGACTCATCAGAGAATAACACCTTGACAAAAGGAAACCCGGTTACGAAAATCCTCACTAGAAAGTTCTTGATGCATTGAAACATGAAAAGGATGGTATTTATGCCGATGTAATATCTTACAGACAGTCGTTTGAGAAATTCCTGATTCACGACTTATTTGGCGAGTGCTAATGTGAGGATCGTGTGCAACGGCAGCTAACACTGCTGTTTCATTGTTCTCAACAACCACCCTATCTGACCGATTCATTTTCTTTGGTGGCACACTTCCTTCATCAGTGAATTATTGGATGACCCGATAAAAGGAAGCGCGCGATCGTATCTGGTCTGGGAAACGTTAGGCGTAAAGAGCAGCATCACCATCGATGTTCCTTCCCGTTACTAATAATAATCAGCTCCTCAAAACAAATATCGAACTTTTAAATGAAGTACAGTTCCGTTCAAGTAAAAAAAAAGGGCAGAGTGCACATCATACACTCTCAGATAAGTTTAGGATAATTGGTCTCTATCTGAAATTTCTTTGAGTTTTAACTTCACTCGAGGCAATAATGACTTCCTCAAAACAAATCTCGACCTTCTAACACCCTAACAACGTTGGAAACCAATTAAAGATTTAGGCGTGCCAGTGCAGTGGTATCTAGAACTGAATGAATAAGACCTTTGAGACAATGAAAATCAGGAATTATCATTTGAAAAATCAAAAGTGACCTTCGTTTGACCTTGAAAATGGGTCTCAATGTCAAACTCGTGGTCACCATCTTATGTCCCCTTCAGAGCCTTGTGACTTTTGTCTGAAACATTTTTCGCGATATTTCGTACTTTTCGAGTAATTTTGATGTCTTAAGTTTTATGGCGCCCTCTGACGGGAAAAGAACGCATTTTTGAAAAAAGTGTTTCACATAAAAGAATTGTAATTTTTCACATAGATTACGAATCTGTCAAAAAAATAGGGGTTCCCATTAAAAAATCAAAATTGACCTTCGTTTGACTTTGACCTTGGGGCTCAAGGTCAAACTCGTGGTCACCATCTTATGAACCTTCAGAACCTTGTGACTTTTGTCTGAAATATTTTTCGCGATATCGCGTATTTTTCGAGTAATTTGGATGTCTCAAGTTAAAAAAACTCACCCGGTATGTATATTGTATTGTATATGTAAGAGTTAGGCCAATCGAATAAAAAACTGGATGCCTTATTTAATTCTCAAACTGGATGTTATGTTTTAAAAGAAACGAAGAATTAGAATTTCAATGTACAAGTACAATTAAGTCAGTGCGACTTTAACGAGTTCACTATTGAGTTACCCAATCTCAGAAAAAAAATTGTTAGCTGCTGCAAATTGTGTTCTTTTATTGGAAACAAGATCACTGATCTTGAAATATGTAGGAACTCTTCGTCTTTTTGATTCTCCGGTTAATGATTTTGAATCTATTTGCGGGCATCAAGAAGAATGACCACTCTATTACCAAAGTCCTACTATAGTACATCCTCATTGAGACGCCAAATATGGTAGAGCTTCAAATGATGTGCGGTTAACTGATCTTTGGAGTGTGCTCTTGAGGACGATTTGTAAATTTTGGTACCCGGTTATGATTAAAACATGTTCAATGCTCTCCTCTGGGCAATAATCCTTAAACACATTTTATACGAAATCTGTTTCGGAACCTTGGAAGTAAAGGTGAACAACTGTGTTGGTTGTGAGTGATTGCTTTAATAAAGCTATGGCTTCTCGTTGGGGTTCAGCAATTGTGGATTTGCCAACCTTTTTCTTTTGATATGTTACCGGTTTCGCCAGCTTTAAGAACTATTTAATAAAAATTCTGAAAAACTCAGTAAGCCTCAAAAAACCCTCAAGTTTTTTAAGGGTTTTAGGCTCAGAAAACCTAGCAAATGCATTAATTTTTTCTGCGGACCGACATAGATTTTCATTTTTCACAACATGCCTTACAATTTTGTATTTTAATACAAACGCATATTTTTTTTATCTGTTAACGTCAGTCAAGATTTACATTTTTATCATGGTGAAGTTCAGGAACGATCAACATATGGACATTATTAAAAATTACTACCGAAATTCAGAGTTGGAGGTCGCAACTTTAAGAGCGCTAATTCCAATTTTCGGTCGTAATAATCGTTCCACCAGACAGACTGTACGTTCTATAGTGGATGAATTTGACTCCACATATTCACAATTGAATGTTTGTGTGCCAGTGAGATAACGCACTGATCGAAATAACGAAAATATCGCAGCCGTAAGTGCTTAAGAGCCTAATCAGTCGATTCCACCACGTGTAAAGGAATTTTGAATTTCTCAGTCTACGTTGTGGCGAATTTTGCATAAAAATCTTAACCTGCACCCTTACAAAATCAAATTAATTAAAGAACTGAAATCAAAGTGCCAAAACTTTTCCGATGGGGCTTTGAAAAAGTCTCAATTTCATCGAAAAATCATCTTCAGAGGAACAAACTTAACACATGGGCTGAAAAGTCAGTGCCGTTTTACAGTAAAACACAAAATTTTTGTAAAATTCAACTCTATGTATCAATATAGTCGCCTTCGAGGGCGATACACTTATTGAAACGATTCTTCAGCAGTTTTGTAGTACGATTTCGGTTTTAGCCTCAAAATAGACCTCTGTTTCGGCGATTACTTCTCCATCGGTCTTAAATCTTTCATCGACTTGTGACACGGTGCATTGTCTTGATGAAACAGCGTTTTCTTTTTCTTCAAATGCGGCCGTTTTTCTGCCATTTCGTCCTTCAAACCCTCCAACAACGCAATGTAATAGTCGCTGTTGATAGTATGCCCCTTTTGGAGATAGTCGATGAAAATTATTTCATGTGTATCCCAAAATACGGATGCCATAACCTTGCCAGCCGACTTTTGAGTTTTTGGTCGTTTTGAACGAGGTTCGTCGTCTGCTCGTCACTCAGCTGACTGCCGACTTGACTCTGGTCTGAAGTAATGAAGCCAAGTTTAACCCATTGTCACATACCGACGCAAAAATTCGACTTTATTGCGGTTGAACAGCTTTAAACACTGCTCTGAATCATCAACACGTTGTTGTTTTTGGTCGACTGTGTGCAAACGCGGCACCCACTTTAAACAGAGCATGCGAAAGCTCTGTATTCGTGTATGATATATCCAACACGCTCTTTTGATATCTTCAGAGCCTCAGCTATATTGATCAACTTCACTTTACTCTTTTGGACGTCCACTGCGTGCATCATCTTCGGTGCTTGTATGACCACTTTTAAATTTTTCAATCCACTTGGTAACACTTATCAGGCCATTTCTTTGCCTCGGCTGCATTATTTCCCATCAAAAAGCAATGATAAATCAACACACGAAATTGCTTTGAATCCATTTTTTTTCACAATAAAAAAAAAGCTTCACTCACAACGCTATATCTCGTGAACTAATCGTCGGACAGCTGTTAAATTTATACACGTATCTTTTGAATGTTGGTACTAACTGAAAATGGTATGCATTTAATTCAGGTGGTGCCCTCTCTTAGAAACGGCACGTGTTACATGTGTTTCAAAAGTTTTCCTTTACATCAACAAAAAGTGAAATGTGATGTGGATTTCATGCTAGAGATGTGATTGGACCGTATTTTTTCGTCGATGAAAATTATCTCCACGTTACGGTCGATAGAGTTCGCAATCGTGCCATGTTTGAAGACTATTTTTGACCACAATTTGATGGACTTGACATCAATGATATGCGCTTGAAACAAGACTGTGCCACAAGACAAACAATTGACATATTGAAGGAGAAGTTCGATAATCGTGTAATCTCGAATAATGGTCCGTCAGAATGGCCATGGCTCTCACGCGATTTAGATTTATTTTAGTAGGATTACGTTAAGTCGTTGGCTTATGCCAACAAGACAACAACATTGAAGGAGTTCGGGAACAATGTCGAACGTGAAATTGTCAACGTTTCGGCCCCAAAGAATTGATCACTACTAACGTGCTCGCGGTGGTCATATGAACGAGATCGAATAACTTACTTAAATCGAACATATGCGCTACACATGTAATAAATTTCAGCCCTGTATCTTTATTATTCTGTGTTTTATTTAAGCACAAAACATTTATTTAAAAATTGGTTTAGAGAATATTACATAATATTTCCCGATTCCTACCTGAGAGGACAACAAAGTAGAAGATCCCATAGTTCTAAGAGGCACGCATAAATGGAAGGGCACTTAATCCATACTAGAGTGCGAAATTGGAGTCTACAAACGCCATGTGTTTATTTGTTAAATCTCAGGTTTTCAAATGATTGTAGCCCCAAAATTATCTCCTTTGGTCCTTCTTTTTTTTTGGGTGTCTTGTTGTGCCAGAAGGTTTAAGATTCAATAATTTGGAGATTCTGAGGATAATTCAGGTAAGACGTCTAACTTAGTGTCAAAAGCGTCCCAAGTAAACATGAAATGGTTAAGCAATATAGGCTAAGAGGAAGGAAGTTTCTGGTACTCGTTCGGTCGAAAGGGTAGGTGGCCGTGACTCAAGTATTAGTGTATTCGCTTCCATATCAGACAGTTCGGGGCTCAATTCCAGCCGCGCCCGAAAAAATTTTCCTTATTTTAAGCAACTAAAATCGAGTAAGATAAGTAAGAATACAACTAGTCTAATAACAATATAGTAGATAATAATTTAATCTCCCCATTAAACGTTGGATGCCCAACGGCACGAGTGGATTCGAACAATTCGTATTTGGTTGAAGTAACTATGATATTAATTATTCATGCAGACGTCAATGAATACTCAAGGGTTACAGCAGCATTGCTGAAAATCCATGAACACGTGGAAGGTTTAACTCATATGTTATGAACCCAACCAACCCGGCTATTAGTTTTTTCATGGCTGTACAAATGATTCTCTCATTCGAATGCACAAGCCCTAAATGCTAGATCTATAAGTGGTTTACATAATACCGTACAAGAATGTTTACTAGGATTGCAGGAATTGAAGGTAGGTGCAAGGAGTTTGGATCCGATACTGCTTTATATTATTCTCAAAAAATATTACAACAGCCGCTGGATCATACAAGATAGCTGCCATCATATAAGAAGTTTCTTGAGTTCCTGAAGAATCATTTCCAATACCTGAAGGCTTTGGGGATTAAGGACAAATTTGAAGATTACAAATCTTTAACACCTGGCATTTTACAACAAACTGTAACTCTCTTAAGTGTTCGAAATGCCACAGAAAGCATAATACGCTACTGAATCTGAAGGCAGACACCACTCGACCACAAAAAAAAACCCAACCGTAGCGAAGGTCGGGGCATCTGTAATTATTCTATCTAGGACGACACCAATTGATACCAGTACGGTGGTGATGCCTTTGTGTTATTGGCAGCTCCAACAATTAAAATAATAGGACCTAACCAACAAATTCTGGATTGCCAAACGCATTTGAATTCGGGGTCATGGGTCTTAATAAATTATTAAATAAATATATTGAAGTCCGACGAAACGAGATGTGAAACAACGAATTAGGCACCCTGGGTAAAGCCTCCAAGCCCTTCTATAATATAGCTTAAATTGTGTGAAATAAAAACAAACAAAAGCTTTGTCTCAAAACAAATAATTAGGAATACTACATGCTACAAAGTGACAAAGCCAAAGTACTTGGCTTTAATTTCGCACACAACCACGGCATGTCTCTACATTTGGGTAATACAAGGACCAATGTAGCTGTAAATAATGCTGTAAGGTTCTTAAACAAATATAATTTTGAAATTCCGATAGGTAAATTCAAAAGTTCTTTTGGAAAATATAGTTAAACGGATCAAATAACAATTTTTTATTTAAATGTTTATGTTTATAAAGAATTTTTTTTTAAAAAAACTGTTGATGATCGAAAAATATACCCTGATCAAAAACTTAGTGTTGGAAATAGTCACAGCACATTCATCAGGTTCTTCGTACATGAAACAGCATAAAAACCGTGGAAAAGGAGAATCGACTGGTATTATACTACATATTCACAATGGCCCAATTGTCTTGTGCATACGAGTGAATTGATATGTTAAATCTCAATTTTTCTCCACTTCCTTGTAAAATTTTCAAGGGCTTTCTGTCAAACCGATGTTTTAGTATGTATGTAGGAGGAAGTGCCTCTGACTTGGTGTACTATCATGCTGATGTACCCCAAGGTTCAGCTTTGGGATCCATTCTGTATCATATATATAAATATCTAATATCCCAATATGAAATATTGGAGATATGAATATGAAACAGATATTAATGCCCTTGACACCTCAATATTTTCTTTCCATGAATTTGTTATAAGCATTGGAATGCATTTGATAAATGCTAGTACATTATTACAATAAATGAAAAATAAACAGTTGCCACAGTTACTATCGAATTGCAACAAAATTGAAATAAATAAAGTCATTTTCCAATCAAAGCTATTATACGGGTGCCAGGTTTGGGGTAATTGTGAAAATCGCACGTATTACACAACAATTCCCTGCCATCATCCTACTAAAGACCTACATTTAAAAGCAAATATTTAGTTGATCTGCAATGGAATACAAAAGCTTAAAAAGACATCTATAAACCGCTGTAACTCTTCGGATGATATTCTCATAAGTTAAATAAACTTCCTTTGACATACAGCTGCGGTCAAAAAAATAGCACCAAGAGTGTGTTATTAGTATTTATGTGCTAAATTTTATATTTAGTTCTTTTTTTTTCCAAACTTGACAATAAAATACTATTAATCGAAGTGTGGTCAGTAATATTTTAATTAAAAACGTTCACAATAATAGCGGTTATTTTTATTTTATGCAATTTTTGAACAACAACGCCGTGGGTGTGTAGTCTAAAAAATAGCACCACCCACAATATTCCAGGTAAATAAGAACACCAAGGACGTCTAAAGTAAAAGTTTATTTCTTTTTATCTGTAATTATTGGGTCTATAACTCTATTCGTGCTGTTTGCTAAAAGATGGCGTAACTTGTATTATTCCATTGGAACATGCATTGGAAAGCTACTGTCATTGTACGTCATTTCAGAATATGTCATTCATTTGAAACGTAAGCAACAATAATTTTTTTTCCACTCAAATATGTCGAACTTTGTGCCTGAAAAAGTGTTTTTCCGGGGAGTTCTTCTTCACTACTTTAATATGAAGAAAACTGCTGCCGAAAGTCATCGTATTTTGGTGAAAGTTTATGGTGAACATGCGCTGAGCGAACGTGCCAAAAGTGGTTTGCTCTACTTAAAAGTGGTGATTTTGGATTGGAAGACGATGAACGTCCTGGGCAGCCAAAAAAGTTTGAAGATGAAGAACTGGAAGCATTACTCTATGAAGATTATTGCCAAACACAAGAAGAGCTCGCAGAATCTTTGGGTGTCACTCAAGCAGCCATTTCAAAACGTTTAAAAGCAGCTGGATATATTCAAAAGCAAGGAAATTAGGTTCCACATCAACTCAAGCCGAGAGACGTCGAAAGGCGGTTTTGCATGTCCGAAATGCTGCTGGAACGCCACAAAAGGAAGTCATTTTTAAATCGAATTGTTACTGGTGATGAAACATGGATCCATTACGATAACCTCAAGTGCAAAAAATTATATGTGAAACCCGGTCAACCAGCCAAATCAACGGCAAGGCCGAATATCCATGATACGAAGGTAATGCTCTGTATTTGGTGCGATCAGATGGGTTTGCTGTATTATGAGCTGCTAAAATCGGGCGAAACCATCAGTGGACAACGCTACCGAACACAATTAATCCGTTTGAATTGTCCATCATGACAACGCTCGGCCCTATGTTTCTATTCCGGTTAAGAACTATTTGGAAAACAGTAGATGGGAAGTCTTACCCCACCCGCCTTATAGCCCAGACCTTGCCCCTTCTGAGTACCATTTGTTCCGGTCGACGCAGAACGCCCTCACTGAAATACGGTTCACATCAGAGTAGAATATCAAAAATTGGCTTGATTCATTCTTGGCTGCCAAGCCGGCGCAGTTCTTTTGGGCCCATCCACAAATTGCCAGAAAGATAGAAAAAAGTTATTGGCAATACTTTGAATAATACTATTGTACATGTTTTCTTAAATAAATGTTCAAATTTTGAAAAAAAAAACGCACGAATTAAATTACATACATTGAATATTGAACATTCAATAGTTTGTTGCATATCCTTTATAACAAATAACTGCATTACAGCATCGTGGCATGTAGTCGACTTATGACTGACACCTCTGCAAGGGTATGGCATACCAGCAACGTTGAATTATTGACCAAATGTTGTTAATGTTACTCGAAACTCCTTTTTTTACATCGGCCCATAAATTTTCCAGTGGATCTAAGTCTCGAGACTGAGGTAGTCATTCCGTAACATTGACCTGTTTTTCTTCGAACCACCTTTTAGCTGTTTTGCTGGTATTTTTGGGGACGTTGTTCTGCTGTAAGACCCACCTCAACGGCATTTCCTCAGAAACAAATGCCTACATAACTTCCTCCATAATTTTTACATAAAGGTGTTGGTCAAGCAAAGACTTGATCCAATTATTGGAGCAACACCATGGTAGGGAAAACATACCCAAACCATTATCTTGCAACCGCCGTTTTACGGTTGTTAAGGTATAAGCTGGGTTGAATTCCTTGTTTAGGAGCCTTCTTACATAGCAACTAGACCCAATACTACCAAACTACACGATTTTGCTTTTGTCAGTCCAGAAAACGTTCCTCCGCTTCTGAACTGGCCAATCGATGTGGTTCCTTGCAAGCCACAATCCTTTTGCCACATGACAATATTCCAGCAGTGGAACTTTTCTTGGCCTCCGGGCATTCAAATTAACTTCCTCCAAGCTCCGACGCACTGGCCGATGCATCCAGTGTACAGCCGTACAGCTGAATTAAAGGGCTTCTTTTTAGCGAGTCTTACTATAAGTTTTATTTCATGAGGCAACATAGCTGGTTTTCTACCACGTATTTCTTCCTTCGGTTGGTATAAAATCGCATTCCGAATCATTTTAGTCGAACATTTAACAATTTTCCGAATTTCCTTTTAGGTTTTACCTTCAGAGATTAATTTTTTTTAGTATAGGCCTTTTGACTTCGGTGCAGTGTTTTCCATGGTAACTAAGGCATTTTTTTTAATAAGCACTGATGACGTCTCTTTTCGATATAAATGTTCGTTTTTGTTTGAAAAAATTGCGTACTGCGTCTGTGTTTATTTATTTTTTTTATTATGTTGAACATGTTTGGAGAGTTTTACGGTAATTCGTAATAACAGGCAGTAACATTTGTTTTTGATTAAATGTTACAACCAAAGAGGCATATGTCAAGTTAATCTATTTTAAACGGTGGAAACAATTTATTAATCCTGATTCATTTATTCTGGTTGCCAATTTGGCAAGTTCGTCGACTTTGGGGGGACCTTCAATTACGTAGTCTTGAATGAAGTCACAAAAGTTTTATTTTTAAAGGGAATACAATTAATGACAAGAGGGTTTACTTAAATGACAGGTGACGAAATAAATTTCGTCGACATATTGAAATCACAGTGGGAACCCTGCTGTTCCCCAGAAAAAAAAAAATTGTAGACTTCTTACAATCACTTCAACGTAACACAACGCTTTTGTTTGAGACAAAATGATGCAATTTTATAAGCATGTGCTTAAAGTATTTTTATTTCTCAGATTCGATAAAAATCATGTAAATTCAAGAATGCTTTGTCCTGCAATTTGTATAAAAATCCAATTATGTTTATTAAATTCAAGGTAATACTCTGTTTCTGATAAGTGGTAGAAGAAGCAACCAATTTTCCTAAAACTTCCTTTAAAACACGAGGGGATCTGAATACGGTTTTCATTTTATTTTTAGCAAATTGAAATCCAATAAGAAGAATCCTTCGGGTGATACATAACCTGTTGAAGTTTTATTTCATTTCAACGTTACCTTGTAGCTGCTGGTTACAAATTACAATTCGTTTTCAGTGATAAGATATGCAGAGATTTTCTTTTCGTTTGTTTTGTTCTCTCAAATTGAATTTATTGTAAAATGGTCATCACAGACAAAATGAGGGTAGCTAATAAATATTTAAGTCCGATTACGGTTGAAAATTATTTTTGAATAATTAAAATTTAAAAATATAAAATCTAAAATATAAAATCTATCAAAAGTGTTACTAAGCCTCGAAAATACAGCTTCTAGAACTCATAAGAAAAACTGGAGTGGAGTATTTTTATATTGCTATATAGTAGTTGAGCTTAGAGTTCATATAATCACTTGCTAACTCAGCGAAATCTCGACCTGATAAGGATTACCTACTTAGGACACCGACATATTTTACTCAAGTTGATCCTGGTCTTTCATTTTGAGGTTTTTTTTTCTTTCACGAAGCGATAAACTTTGTCCACCTTTCAGTTGTGCAGAGTTTTAATATTCATTTATTTTCACCGAGGTAGAGTAATATAGTCTTCTTATTAACTGTTGTTGGTTGTTGTTCATATAGGTATTGTACTCGTCAAGTTCAAGATAGGCGAACTCTGTAACTACTTCGACGTTTTAGTTATCAATAGTTTTATATGTTAGCAGTTAAAAAACTTTATTTTGTGGTAACAACTACAAGATCTACACGTCGAGTCTTTTCCTTCAATTCTCGTAAGCCCAAATCTACGTATCCCAATAGCTGAATGAGCTGGCAGAATAGTCAGTGCTAAAAACTGTCAAATGACAGGTCAACTCTAAGTCGCACTTCAAGTACAAGTTCGCATTTCTACATATATTTATTATTTATTTATAAGGGTTTTCGCCTTGTCAAGCTCCTGATGAAAATTCTCTCATAAGCGGCGGTGCATTTTAATAATCAATTGAACCTCTTTTAAATAGTTTAGTGTATAGTATCGCATCTACTATTATGGGTCAACCGTCAATTTAGACATTTTGGCAGCCTGAAGATACCTAATCAGCTATTTAAATCTTAATGTATGGCTTAACCACATTTTTTTTTCTTTTTTTTACAGAGAAAAATAAAACAACATACAACCCGAGACCGCTTACCAGCTTTAGCTTTCCAGCAAAAGCAATTGCTAGTACCGCTATTATATGCGGATAGTCCTTATCGTGCCAGTTCGAATGGTTTCATTCTTTGTAATAGACGCACTAAGTTTGTCTCGTCCAGAATTTGGAGTATTTTATTATTACAATGACAATGAAGACAAATACGGAGTTTACGAGCAAAGTTCATTACTTCGTTATCGACGGTAACTATTCCTAAGTCTCTGTGGATATCACTGTTTCTGATAAACCATTGGGCGTTCACGATTTGTCTTGCTTTGATAGCTTTGGAGAATATTTCGGTTGCTTGGTTTGGTACAGCCCCAAAGTTGTATACCGTATGTCCAAACAGGTTTAAGCACTTGCTTATAGATAAGCAGTTTGTTATGTATGCTTAGCTTGGAATGTTTTTCTAGTAGCCAGTACATTTGTCTGAATTTGTTTTCAAGTTCATCACGTTTCTTCTTAACATGCGGCTTCTATTTCAGCTTTACATCTAGTGTCATTCCTAGATACTTTGCTTAATTTACATATGGTATTTGTACCGAGTTAATGAAAATGGGAAGGTCGTTTATATTCCGCTAAGTAACTCTAACATGAGTAGATTTGGTCTCATTGAGAACAATTCGCCATATCTTTGTCCATTCGTAGATTTTATCCAAAACCGTTTGTAGCTTTTCAGTAGCTAACTCGACTGAAGTATCTGTAGCTAGTATCGCCGTGTCGTCCGCGAACGTAGCTATTATGGTATCTGATTCTTCTGGTATGTCTCGAGTATAGATTAAAAGCAATACCGGTCCAAGTACACTTCCTTGCGGAACTCCAGCAGCTATCTCCTTAAATTCCGAGTATTCCATGCCATGTTTAACACGAAAAATTCTGTTTTCCAGGTACGATTTCAGAACCGTATGCAGCTCTCCCGGAAGAACCTGGCTAAGCTTAAAATTTAAGCCCTCGTGCCATACCTTATCGAAGGCTTAAGACACTTCGAGAAACACGCTAGAACATATCTTTTTCCCCTCTAAGGCTTTCTCAATTTCATTCGTAATTCTAAAAACCTGGTCAATTGTGGAGTGCTTAGTTCTAAAACCGAATTGATGTTCAGGAATTAGACATCTCTCTTCAATGATCGGTTGCAAGCACTTCAATAGGAGTTTTTCAAATTTTTTAGATATTGTCGGCAGGAGCGATATGGGTATGTAGGACTTTTTTTCATTTAGAGATTTGCCTGGTTTCGGGACCATTATAACTTCGGCAACTTTCCGTTGGCTTGGAACGTTTAATAGTCTTAGCGCCGCATTTATAAGTTGGAGCAGTTTGATCAGGGCTTTCTTTGGCAGCTCCTTGAGAATTTGAGCAGTTATTAAATCATAACCAGCGGCTTTGTTATTTTTCAATTTTTTAATTGCTTGTTTAAGTTCTCGTAGCGATACTGATTTTATTCTAAAATTGTCCGGTGCCGTAATTATATACAATAATTAGAACCGCCTGTTAACGCCTGTCCAACAAAAGGCTTAAACTTTCTTCTTTTTATCTCCTTTTGACGAATCGCCATTATTTTTTCTTATGGGAGGAAATTGCATTTGAAACTTTTTGATTCCCATCATGGCTTTCCAGAGGGAGTAATTGGAATTTCTTTCGGTAGTCAGACTTTCCAGATATGTAGAGATATTCCGATTTTTGTAATCTCGTATTGCTTCTTTTAATTTGTTGCATAAGTGGCTTAAGTATGTTTCATCTTTTTTGCGCTCTCCTCCTTTCTCTTACCAGTTCTATTATTTCCGGTGGATATTTTATTTCACTACTTGCTTTCTCTTTTCTTGTTGGAGTTGGAGTGTTGTTTCAGACAGCGTTCTGCAGGACTTTGATGAATCTGTCGACTTCGTCTTCTATTTCGTTTTGTATTTTTAGCGACACGTTTCGAATAATATGTTCATTGCAGTAGTTTTTAAAACCGTCGCAGTTAGTCTTGTTATTAGTTAATCTAGGCGCCACTTCTTTCTTAATTAAGAGTATGCTTAGTCTTAAAATGACTGGTGAGTGATCTGAGGAGAGATCATAACTTTCCTCGATGTTTGTAGAAATTTTGGCTGCACCCTTTGTGACAAGGAAGACTACAAGATTGGGGGTCTTTGTTATATCCGAAGGCCAATATGTTGGTTTTCCTGTCGAGAAGAAGTCAACTTTACATTGCATACCGGCTTCATAGAGTTGTCTGCCTTTCATTATATTACATCTTGAGCCCCAGAAGGTATGTTTCGAATTAAAGTCAGCACCAATTATAAAATTCGGTCCAAGTGAATCAAAGAAACCTTTAAAGTCATAAAGGGCAATAAATGGATGCAATGTTGTAGTGCAGGTGGTTATATTTTACGCGAACTAAATTTAACTGCATTGCATCGCATTCAATCTTCATATTTATAGAGTGCTCAATACAATCTTTAATGAACAATGAGGATCCGAGTCTGGCATTGTTTGATGGGTGGTATGCATGATAAGCACAGTATCCCTTTAGTTCCACACGAGGTCCTTTCCTCAAGTGAGTTTCAGAAATCAAGCTAATGTCAATATTGGCTTTTTGTAAGAACACTTCCAGTTCGTCGAGTTTTTTAATAAGGCCGTTTGCGTTCCACGTCAATATTTTAAGCACTTGTTTCATATTCATGCTTAAAATCTATTTTTACGTATTTCTTTCTCGAGATTGCTCAATTTTTCAACTAAAAGTTTATTTGTTCTGCTTTGCTCCTCAAGAGTCGTGAGAATCAGGGAGAAAACGTGAGCCACTGGATCTCGCGTAACACCGCAACGCGGTTCTTTTTGGCAGTAAGTGTGCGTATGATTAAAGCCTTGGCAAGGCTTACATTGCGGGATCGATCTTGTGTTCTTTCGTACAGGTTCGATTTTGACTATGATATTTAGAATAGTTTTGATACTATAGATATCTCCTTAATTTTCGGACTTATTGAAACTAATCATAAACAGTGGAAGTCCCCGCTTAACCAAGATTTCCTCGTCTTCCTCTGTTTTTCTCTTTTCTTTTTTAATAATATTTACGACGTCTAGAACTTTAAAGCCCTTTCCATGGATGTCGTTTACAATATTGTTTTAAGTACACGAAGGGTGAAGTCCTCTCGCTACTACACGTAATGGTCTTTCTGACTTGTATTGGATTGGATCTTCTCGGTGTTTAGTTTTTCGGACTATTCTCGGTAGTCATCGGAGTTGTCGACGTTAACTTTACACACATTGTTACGCAGTGATGTAACCTTATACTTACATTTAAGCGTATCTTTGAGAAAGCAATGCAACTTGCTATAGTCTGAAACCCCAACAACGTTGATTGGTGGTGGTAGACGTAATTTTGTTGGGAGTTGCTTTTTTTGTGAACTGATCTGGAACGACTTCAGGTGAAGAACCAGCTTTACGTTTCTTAGACGGTCTTTTTTTTACGGTCCAATTTGTTTCGCGCGTAAGCTCTTCTTCGTCCGTATGGTATTCGCGACTAGTTGAGCGGAGTGGACTGCTTTTTTGGGCTTCGTTTATATGCTTTGTTTTCAGAGTCTTGTTTTCGTCTTGAAGTATGTCTACTTCTTTTTTAAGCTCTTAAAAAAGTTGCTCCATTTGCTTAAACTTCGTACGGAGTGTCTTGTTTTCATCCTCTAAGCTTTTATTTGTCGCTGAGTCCGTTCTTTCGCGCGTAAGCGCTTCGGGCGGACTTCTTTTCCCGGGGAAATTGAAGTTTTAGAGAAGAGATCAAACGACTGCTGTAAATTCGTTGAATTTACTGCGTTATTTGCGTTGTTTGTATTATTTCTTTTATTTGTTTTGTTTTTGTCTAGGTTCATATTTAGATCCCACGAGTATGGGGGAAGGGAGGTCCACCGCCTAAGAGACCCCTGTAATGCGGTAAGGCTACGTTACAACCAGAGGACGCCAGGTATCCGGAGGGCTCCGTTCGCAGTGCTCTATTGATTTTACATCCCGAGCACCATTCAGGCCTTTTGACGGGTCGCATAACACCTTACCTTGAGGATGGGATACTTATTTGAGTGGCGGCGCCCCCTCACGGATCTGGGAATCCGGCTCAGATGGATTTTAATCGTCTCTTACGACAGGCATTGCTACCGCAATAGTAAATGGAGTGAAACAATTTAAGAATTATGTATAAAAAGAATTATGTAAAATTATTAACTTAATAAGAAATTGATCTATTGTGCAATGATTGTAAGCAAAAAGTCAAGTTATGACATTTTTTTAAGAACAAAGATTGCCTTCTTTCGCATCTAATACTTTCCGGTAACTTATTGAATAAGCGAGGAGAAATGACGGTGAAAACACGAGAAAAAAGTGTTTTATTGATTCTAGGTAAGGATACAAAATTCATGGAATTATCTCGGAAGTTAAGATTGCCATACAGTCTAGCGACGTCATACCCAGAATTCTGAAAAAAAAAAAATTTCACGACTTTATAGTAGTAGAGGTGTCTTAAGGGTAATATTTTGAGTTCCTCGAATAGTCTAAAACTGGGTGTTGCTTTCTGTAGAAAAACAATATTGACAAGCGAGCCAAGTCCGCATCTTAACGATCCCAGACTCAACGTCTGGACTGTGTATTTGTAGTTTTATCGCTAAAAATGCATTTTTCAAAGCCTAATCCATTTTTCGTACTGCGTGGTCATTCAATAGTGAATTAATTCCAATCCTATGCGTTTGTTTGCTACGCGGTTAGTTAACGCCAAGCATAACTAATAACCTTGAAAATTATGCCCTTTCCGAGACCACTTGGGCGAAAGAGACATGTATTTCAGAGTCACTGACCCACAGGTATGCTATTGAGTTAAATAAGAATCATCAGACCGCATCTTTATCTTGGCCTCACTATTTCTCAGTTATTTCTAAAAAATTAATCCTAATAGGCCTTAAATGTCAAAGCTGGACTAAGTTTAAAACTTACCCTAGTGTCATTGTCATTTAGGAGTATGTCACAGAAACACGTTGTTCAAAAAAATAATAAAAGCTTCTGACATTGTACTTCTAAGTACGAGAAAATAAAAATGCAATAGGGCCCCCCAAATCGCCTTGCCTTTCTTGAGTAATTTAATTATTATTACTATTTTTTTTTTTGCACTTCCAATCGAAATATGCCTGTAATGTACCCTTTAAACGTTTAATAAAATAAGCTCCTATGGAATGTATATATGGAATGTATATATATATGAACCTTGCAGACCATAAATTAACCTTTTGTTGACTACACTAATGGTTTCCTGTTCAGTGCTGATGATTGTTTGGTAAAATCAATGAAAAAGCAGAACCCTTTATTTGAAAAGTCATCGTAGGATATCATGTTGGCGTAGATTTGTGAAACAATGGCATAGAAATTCTCTATATGTAAAAATACATTTGTATTCGACTTAGTATCCACATTGCGTAAATTGGCAGAAAGTGATTGATGAAAGGCACAGATACATTTTTTTCACAGTTGCTTGTGAAATGAATTTGAAAAGGGTAAGCAGCTGGTGGAAGGATTTAAGTTTATTTTTGGTTCTCATTGAAACTAACTGAGAACGCAGGTGTTGTTTTTGAAACTGTTTAATGAAAAAAATACCCGCAATCTGTACAAATGTTATGCGATAAAAAATATATGTACGAGTACTCGTACATATGCACATAAGTACGTGGAAAGCTTTGGACAATTTTTGCCTGTTGATGGACATTTGGTGCAGGCATGAGTTGATTTCACAATCCTCCAACAACATACTCTCCTCATAGACGCTTCAGTACGGGGTGGGCCTCACTCAATAGGGCTCCCCAATTAGCGCAGGCTCTGGTTAACTTGCTCCAGTTGTGCACTTCAAGTTGGTTGAGTGCACGCCGCCTAATACGAGATCTTTCTCTACTCGCCATCCGTCCTTTTGGTGTCGCAAACTCTTCGGGCCAGAAAGTTGGTGTTGGATACCGTGGATGTACGAGTATAGCTCGCCACTCCGTGGCGTATGCAAAATTCCTTGAAGGTACCAATTTAAAAAACCAAAAAATTCTGTTATACGCAAACTTAAAATCGCGCAGTGATTTAATTCTTCCTAGGAGGGACCAACGTGTTGTAATGGACTTACTGGACCTAAAATCCCACCGATAGGGCCCAATCAGATTGTTGATAAATGGCTTCAGGCGCTCATATAAGACAGACGATTAGATTGATATTTGATATTAAGGAGACTGCTGGCTCTATAAGGGCGCAGTTAAGAGCTTCTTCTTTCTTGTAGATCGCATAAACGGAACTATAGCTCCATTCCTTAGTCAAGCCTTCTATCTACTTAATCTGGGAAATGAGTTGTGATCTCTACCAGGTAATCTTCTGCTTCTTTAAATAGCAGGAAGTCCACTGGTCTAGCAGCCTTGTTGTTCTTAGCAATATGCAATGCTTTCTTCATTTCATTTTCGTCGGATGGACGGACATCTTTAATTTTACCATACAGGTTGAGTAGTTCATTCCTTTTTATAGGATAATTTGTTTTGTCGTCAACGTGTAACAGTCTGTACAAGCGCTTTTTACATACCCTGAGCACGTACTGTGACTCTACTTATAAATCTGCAACCCGTGATCGGCGGTTTATTTCGATTGCAGCAATAAAGTTAAAGTTAAGTCTACTCACTTCATTCCGTCTTTGTCGTGGTGCCTAGTCTATAAACTGGATAATGAAAAGTGTCTTGGGTCGGTTAAAATACGATTAATTTGGTTGACAGTTTGATGATCACGTGAATGTCTTGTGTAGATATTTAGTTGCGGAAACCGTGTGCTAGCTATACTGACATTCCATCTCGCAGTAAAGTTAATAAGCCTTAGTCCGTTTTTAGGCGCGGTGTGGTGCAGGCTAGTTTTTTTGACTGCGCTCCTAAAAATGTCATCTCTAAGACTATTTTAAGGCGTAAGCTCACGTGTGGAAACTCAAGACCTCTTGTCTATCTCTGTTGTTCGGGTTGTTATTCGGGTTGTTTAACCGCACTTTTTGAATGGCAGTGATATATGCTTTATAATAGCCGAGGACTTCTGCTAGGTGTTCGGCTATACAAGGTCTGTTCAGGGCTGGAACATTCAATGTGAAGATTCGCGCTTCACTGTCCTTTTTTGTTTAGCAAAATCGACATGAGTAGATCCGTCCTTACCCGAGAATTTTGCATTCTTTGCGAAAGTGAATTTTTTATTTAGACTGGTAACGAACGTAATGTATAACGTCTATCGAAATCAGTAACCAACTTCGGGGGTATGAAAGCTGCTCATTTAAAGTTCATTCGCCAGAAGTGGTGAACTATTTTTATTTTATTGTCTTAGCACTAGCGCTTGGATGTTTTCAAGGTCACATCTGGCTGGATTTACATTTTTTTTTTTAAAGAATCTTTTTACATAGAATCAAAAGATAACATATTTACTTCAAAACATCGAATAGTCAAAAAGAAAACTTAAGAATGAGTTTATACCCGATAGTCAGAGAGAAGAGATTTTATGCCAACGAAGTTGTACTTGATAAGCCTTTTTTTTACTTCTTTAAAAAACTATCCAGATAAAGTGATGTTTCTTAAAGATTGAGGAAGTTTTTTGGATACTTTAAATGATGAGACGAAGTTAGAATAATAAATTACGATATGCAGTAGTATTGAAAGAAGTAACAGATAGAAAGTATACGAAAGTACATAACTTGAAATTAGTCGGAAACTGCGATTACCACACTTTATAAAAAAAAAAAAAGATTTGAACACCTTAAGACAATATAAATGATAAACAGGAAGAATTTTTTAAGTCATAGAACAAAAGGTAACTAGGATGCCTTACAGGTATATGGCACAATTTATGAAGATTAAATTCTGTAGGACCAACAAGAGATTTATTCTACTTTTATTAGTACCTCCCCAGAATATTGTAATTTCCAATGAAAAATTCAATAAAAAATTACAAAATTACAATTATTAACAGCATACTTGAACAAAAAAGTTATGGTTCCTCCAAGCTTCTACATTTTTCGAGAAGCTCATTACGGGTCAATGATAGGCTTAAGGTATTAAAATTCATTTACATTTTCGATCAGGAAACATTTATCACTTTTGCCAGTATCAGAAGATAAACCAGACTTACAATTCTGTTTTTCGGTACTCTGGCGCATGACCTAGTGTAGGTAGACAATAAACTAGAGAACCAGATTCTTAGATTATGAAGGTCTCAATTTATCTCGGAAATCAGATCTCAGCGACTGTCCAAACCATATAATAAACTTTCGACGTAGGTGCGCCCTTAAAATTAAGTGCAAAGAGAGAGTAAATGTGTGAATAAGGAAGTGAAAATGATCCAAAAAAGTGCCTTGAAGTAGCCCTGAGTTGAACACCATCAGACCACTGCTGATTTCCTCAGTCTACACTATTTCTAGGCACGATCGAACTAGTAGTCTAACGAGAAGCCCCTAAATACTTCTTCTTCCAGTTTATCGGTAAATGGACTTTAGGCCATCGAGGTGAGTTACTACTTTGCCAAAAAGCTGTAAAAGTGCATTTTGGGTCGATTTACCTTTAAGAAAGTCAAGTTGACATGTAGTAAAAAATTTAGTTTTTGACAGATAACTGACTTTCCTTTATTTAAAGTATTTCAAGGATCTTGCTTACAGCTGAGAGAACAAAGAAAGGTCTATAATTACGCATTTCTATAGTAGAACTCTTTTTAAACAACGGAACTACATCTGCACACTCGGGCTCCTCTGGAAACCTCCTCCTCCCTCCTATATTCGAAATGCCATGAGCACGATACGAGATTACCGATAAATGTTAAGACTTCACGTGAAGTTATGGGTTCAAATATAAAATTGTTACATAGTAACAATGGTTTATAACAGTAACTAGTTGTTGTTGTAAGCCCTAAATGCATCTACAATGATCAGTTTGTCAGATAATATACTGTATTGACACAAATGACGATCTGTTTTTAAATTCAAGCTTCTTTTGGCTCCTGGTGCAGTATTTGCAATTTCCGATGAAACGAAAAAGCGACATGAAGTGATTACAAACTATAAAAAAAAAGAAAAGCCACATGAAGTGAATTCTCTTATAGGTCGTTGTGCAGTAAACTTCCGAATTTCAGTGAGGTGAAAAAGCCAGACAGGAGACATTTGCCATTATTGAAGCAAAGATAATTCACAAATATTCGGCCAAGTATTAATGTATCTACAAAGATTGACTTTTTGGTGCGGTTTGTAGCATGGCGGCATCATAGGGCTATATTTATTTCAAAATGAGGAAGAAGACACCGTTACCGTCAATGGTCTTATCGATATATCCGAGCTGCAGTTTCAACAAGACGGCGGTACATGTCATACAAGTGACGCAATACTTGAAGTTGTGAAGGAGATATTTGGCGAGCGTTCATCAATTGGCCGCCGCGATTATGTGATCCGATATATTGATTATTTTCCCTGGAGTTACATACCTCAAGTTCTAAGTCAACACACTATTGCCGGAATAACGCCGCATATATTAGACCTAGTCATCAAAAATTATACCAACAACTTGAAGCACTGCCAGCGAAGCCGAGGTGGCCATTTTAAAGATATGCTCTTCCACATATAATGGTATGAACATAACTTCAAAATAAAGTCAGAATCTATTTTATATTTCACACCGTTGTTGTTACAATTAAATTTTTTTTCCTATCATTCTTATCTAGTCACCTTTCCCACTAATTTTTAATGGGAAAGTAAAAAGCATTTTATTCAAAGTATTGGCCATTGTTAACTACACAGCTTTTCCATCTTTCAGGCAATTTATGGATTCCACTCCAATAAAACTGTCAGTCTTTGGAGCAAAAAAAAAAAAGTCACCCGAATTTCGACTTCGGATTCGAAGTGCTGCTTAGCTAATGCGTGTCCCATCGATGAAAACAAATGGTAGTCGGAAGGCGCCAAGTCTGGTGAATACGGCGGCTGGGATAGAAGCTCCCAGCCAAGTGCTTTGGTTGTATCTTGAACCAGTTTTGTTTTGTGTGCAGGTGCGTTATCATGGAGCAAAATTACCTTGCCGTGTCTTCTGGCCCATTCTGGTCGTTTTTCGATCAATATATGGTACAAATGGATCATTTGTTATCGGTAGCGATCTGTATTATTGGTTGCACCAAGTTTTAGGAGCTTGTGATACACCACACCCTTCTGGTGTGAAGACAGAATTGTCTTCTTGCCGAATCGATTTGGTTTTGCAGTAGAAGTCGATGGTTGTCACGGATTAATCCATGATTTTTTCAGTTTAGGATTCTGAAAATAAATTCATTTTTCATCGCCAGTAACAATTCAATGTAAAAGCGATTTTTTATACTGTCTTTGAAGCAAAATCTCCCAAGTGGTTTTTCGGTTTTCCATATGCCTTTCATTCAATTCATGTGGCACCCATTTTCCAGACTTTTGGATCTTTTTTTAAATGGTCAGAAATTGTTTGTTGTGCAACATTTATCATTTCTTCCAATTGTTTCTGACTCAAAGTGTCGTCTTCATCCAATATTGTTTGCAATTTGACGTCTTCAAACTTTTTTGGTGGTCTTCCACGTTCTTCATTTCTCACATCAAAATCGGTATATCTGAACCGTTGAAACCATTTTTTGCATGTTGCTTCTGATAGAGCATGATCACCATATGCCTCAACAAGCATTCGATGCGACTTTACAGCACTCTTCTTCAAATGAAAATAAAAAATTAATGCTTTCCGCAAGTCATCATTTTCTGGTACAAAATTTGACATTTTTAACAAGATGAAAAAATATGATGTTGTTTGCTCAATGACTTAATGTATACTAAATATGTTTGACAGCTGTCACAGCAATCAAACAAAAAAAAAAAATTAAGATCTTTTCACGGTACACCTGGTATATTGATAACTAATTGCCATTCTACCTCTAGCAGAATTGAGAACGATAGTAATTAATATATTTCGACAAATTGGAATTTCCCTCTTAAGTTCAGTGCACAGTTTCTTGTAGTTGCTGTTTACGGCATTTTAAAGTGTGTTTTCTACCTTTAATGTTGGGGAATAACTAAGAATATGCTTCTTTAAATTTGAAGGATCCAAATATACAAATAAATACATACCAATTTTTATAAACGCTTAGAAACGTTAAAGATAACACAATCCGTTTAGGCAACACAATCCGTTTAGTTTAGTTTAGTCCAACATCATTCGAACCTAGTTTGGTTGGTGATATCAGCTGAGACTTTAGACAATGTTATACAAAATGCCAAAAAAAATACTTTGTAAATATCAACAATAAAGGCGGCCACTTTTTTTTTTTAAAGTTATTAAATATTTCCATATCGCCATATCTCCGTATCTATTTCCATTTCCAAATCGCTTACATAGATTTGTTAATTCAAATTTATTTTAATACAACGACCCACAAAAAAAAAAAAAAAAATAAATTTCACACAAAGACTTTGTGAATAAGGTATTCCTTTTTGTCTTTTATGAGTTACGGAATCATTATAAGAACTTCAATAATAACAAACAATTATGTTAAATAAATTGACCAGGGTTACAACCTATCGACAGATTTCTAAAGACAATTTCAGCTTCTGCTAGTAGGGAGCCTGCTGAGTTTTACTATTTCCTGTGGGCTACTTAACACTTAACGATCATACCTAGCACGCATGGCTATTGCGACACAAGTATCTGGTCTTCCTATAGAGAGAAAAATGATAATGTGAGATATTTCCAGTACTGTTGTCCTACTCCGAACCAAATTTTTATACGGATCCGAAAACGGCTGCCAAACAAGAAAAGACGCAATTCGCACTTCACGCGATCTTTGGAATCGTGACGTTACATAATACTTGTATAAGGTATGACTATGATTATAGTAACTTTCCGTATCCATGTATAGTATGTTTTGCATGTGTCTCTTTTGATTTTGAAACAAAAAGAAGGGAAAGGTTTTCTTGTTTCACTATAAAAATACAATTAAGTGTCCCGCATCTATAAGAACTACAACTAAAATCTTATATTTATAACGACAACTATAGATCCGATTTTAAACGTTCTGCATCGCAACATTTTTCAGCTACGTATTCTGTAGTCCGATATAGTTATATCGATCAAAAGCACTCAGTGAGTACCTATTAATGGATAAATAATGTAATGCGCTAAAGGATTTACACATTGTGTTAATCTGTTTAGAAAAAAAAAAATAAAAAAAAAAAAAACATTCAATTTATAATATTTTTTTATAATTTACGCGCACTGAAGGACACGTATAAAATATTTGCACTTATCGTGGATGAGAGAAATCCGGGGAGAAAATACCAATGGTCATTAGGTTTAAATGTTTGCAAATTAATTACAATGAGAGCTCTCCAGAGTAATTATTCAATAAGCGAGCTGTACACCTTCTGAAAAATTCACAATATTTTAGAGTACGCCCGAATGTGTGCTTGAGACTAAGTTCATGTCGGAGGGTGTCAAAATACTGGGCAATGTTGGCGTCATCTATAAGTTTGGTTGTACAACTTTTAAGTCTATGTAGCAGGTGCAGGGAGATTATAGTAGCACCTGACCCGATTTATTCATTATACGATAATCTTGAACGAATAGGGTTATTTTGTCTATTTCTATTGTATTTATTCATTTAGTAACCACCTTACATTTTAGAATATGAAAGGTTCTTATAGGTTATGTAGAAGTAAAATATATGGACAGAGTGCTTAAATTTAATGAATAATAAATTGTAAAGGGAGACAATAAGAAAGTTTTAATACAATACAATAGAATTGAATACAATTAAATGGAAAGGAAATAATAAAAAAAAAAAAAGTATTTGTACATAAATTAAATTAAATTCATTTTAGCGGATTTAGTCTGTGTGAATCTATTGGAGAAATTTCAATAATTATTAAAAAAAAAAAGTAATAAGAGATTGCAGGGGACAGTTTCTTGAGTTCGATACTCGACCTGATAGCAATGGGTAAATTGTTCTATAAACTGACGGCACGAATGAAAAATTTCTTTTGCGAAGCTAAGCAGGTATGCTTAAACGGCCTCAGTGAGTGGTAGCGTGCGGATGGAGTTAATGCAAAATTTTCAAAAAAATATGGTGTTTTTTTTTAAAGATCAAATTGCTGTCAAGAGAGCATCCCAAAATTTGACAAACAAATATAAACCAGGCAATCGAATTAAAAGCCACATTGAGCTTTCGGAATAAGATCGAATCCATATCCGAGAACAGTTCACATCCATAAGTTAAAATTGGCACTAGGAGAGTTCTAGCTAACTTCATCTTAATTGCAATTGAAATAAAGTGGCGACTAACTGAAAGGCCGTATAAAAAAGCAAGTATTTTAGATGCAGTGCTCTTAATATGATCACCCTGAAGTTCATACCTAGGTTTTTCACGTTGGATACTAATTCTATTTGGGTTCCACTCAGGAAAATAAGGGGGATATCATTGAGATGGGATACTTGTCTAAATATGAGAATTATCTTGTTTTCGGTGGTTTCCAAAATCAGTTTATTTTGTGATTTCTAATTGGCGATTGCAGATAAGTCGTCATTCATTTTGGCAATTGCATCCTCCACAGGTCCTAAAGGAAAACTATAATACAACTGAACGTCATCAGCATATATGTATATGAAAATTACAATGCGACAATACAGACGGCATGGAAAAAATAAGAGGACCAAGAATTGATCCCTGTGGAACTCCAATGTTCACAGGATGGTAAGACGACAACTGACGAATAAAAGAGACGGCTTGTTTAGGATTGGTGAGATAGGACCGTGTAAATTTATTGCTCGAGTTTGAAAAATTGAAAAAAGTTGCAAGCTTACTACATAAAATTGACAGGAAAACTGAGTCAAAAGCTTTTGAGAAATCCGAAAGCGTTACTATTGATAATTTTTCCTCATCGAAGGCTTCTCAGACATCATCAGATACCTTTAACAATGCAGTAATATAACTGTGTCCGAATCTAAAACCAGACTAAAATGGGCATACACCAGATATATCCGTGTATCTTTTAGGCAATTTATGGATTCCACGCCAATAAAACTGTTCGTGTTTTGAAGCAAACCAAAAAGTCACCCAATTATCGACTTTCTCGTAGGATCCGAAGTGCTGCTCAGCTAATCGATGAAAACAAATGGTAGTCAGAAGGAGCCAAGTCTGATGAATTTGGCGGGTGGGGTAGCAGCTCCCAACCAAGTGCTTTGGTTATATTCTGAACCAGTTTTGCTTTTGTGTGCAGGTGCATTGTCATGGAGCAAAATTACCTTGTCGTGTCTTCTGGCCCATTCTGGTCATTTTTTGATCAATGCATAGTTCAAATTGACCATTTGTTGTCGGTAGCGATCTCTGTTAACGGTTTCATCAAGTTTTAGGAGATCGTGGTACACCACACCTTTCTAGTCCTACCAGACATACAGCATTTTCTTCTTGCCGAATCGATCTGGTTTTGCAGTCGAAGTCGATGGTTGTCCCGGATGATTCTTTCCATTTACGATTTTGAAAATAAATTAATTTTTCATCGCCAGTAACAATTCGATGCAAAACTGATTTTTTATCGTGTCTTTGAAGCAAAATTTTACAAGTGGTTTTTCGGTTTTCAATCTATCTTTCATTCAATTCATATGGCACCCATTTTCCAGATTTTTATATCTTTCCTATAGCTTTTAAATGGTCAGAAATTGTTTGTTGTGTAACATTTAACATCTCTGCTATTTGTGTCTGACTCTAAGTGTCATCTTCATCCAATATTGTTTGCAATTCAGCGACTTCAAACTTTTTTGGTGGTATTAAACGTTTTTCATTTTCACATCAAAATCGTTATATCTAAACCGTTGAAACCATCTTTTGCATGTTGTTTTTGATAGAGCATGATCACCATATGCCTCGACAAGCATTCGATGCGACTTCGCAGCACTCTTCTTCAAATGAAAACAAAAAATTAATGCTTTCCGCAAGTCATCATTTTCTGATACAAAATTTGACATTTTTAACAAGATGAAAAAATATGATGTTGTTTGCTCAATGACTCGATGTATACTAAACACGCAACACTCTTATGAAAACTGCTGATAGTTTTATTTGAATCTCTGTGTTTAGTAATGGAATATAATAACTGCTAAATATACTCCTCGTCAAATACTCATTCTTGTGATGAAAACTTCGCGAATAACGGCTCTGATATGTATTTAAGTGCATGAATCGTTAGTGGAGCATTGGCGGAGATTTTATCTTTAACATGGCCCCAAAGAAAAGAAGTCATATGGTGTTAAATTGCACGATCTCACCTGCCAATTGAAACCTTCTTTTCGAGAAATCAGATCAGCTGTGTTGTATCTTGCACTGTTTTACTGAAAACAAACGTCAACATCCATATTCAGAGTCTCAGTTCCAGGCAAAAATCAAAAATATCGGTCAACATCGTTTGGAAATGCAATCCATTTACTGAAACCGTCATAAAAGCATCATTTTCGAAAAAGTATGTCCCTGTGAGACTGCCAGCTTAAAAGCTGTACCAAACTGTCACTCTTTTTTGATGGAGAGGTTATCCCACTATTTCACTTGGGTTTTCGGAACCCCAGATGCGACAGTATTGCTTGTTTATTTACCCCTACAAACGAATATGAGCCTCATCACTGAGAACAATTTTGTTTATAAAATTGTGATATTATTCATTGATTTACAGCAAAAATACGACATTGTATGTGGTCTGTTGGCTACAGTTTTGGTATCAACTCGAAGTTATAAACATATAGGCCAAGGTATTTATTGCAAAAGGTGGCGCAAAGTGGACACACATGAGTCACACTCTAAGTTACGTCGGCGATTTTTTCGTCTGACCTTGCTGGACGAAGACGAGTTGGAGTCTTCACTTTACTAACCTGTCTGAGACGTCCAAATTCTTGTAATTCTTTTAGTGAATTTTCACTTTTTCAGTAAAGTGACGCGAGTCAGTAAAGTAGTCCTCGGGGAAATTCTGTTTTTCGCTCATTTTTGTTTAGGCCAAAACTTGTATCTTTGACACAGATATACTAACCCCCTAGTTTTAACTTATCAAAGCTTATCGCAGTGGTTTTTAAGCGGTAAAAGTTAAGAAATTGCGCGAAATTTAAAATGACACCTCTTGTTGGATTACCCAATGTTTTTGCAACACGTTTATCGATATAGAATATGTGATTACTCAAATGTAGGTTGTCATTAACACGAATTTCCGATAGTAAAAAAGTTTTCATAATAGCGATACAAATGCCAATTACACAGGTCTGCAAATGTTATCTTTCCTTTATTTCCCTTTTGGATTTGAATGTTGAACTTGGGGTATTTTGGTACGTTGATTACGAATATGTACTTTGATTTTTCCTATCACTTTCAGTTTTTTTGAGAAATCCCTTTTTGTGAATTGGCAAAAATAAAACAACTTTTGTGGTATATTGTTTTTTTACCGAAGCTCCGATTGTGTGATTTTCGTTTGAAATATCGATTTGGATCATCTCGGTTTAACAGCCAACAATAGTCTGCCATCATTCCTTTATTCCACTTTTCCTGTTAGCGACGTTCCATCTCCTTCAAATCCTGGTGAAATCTTTCGCCTAACAGCTCCCAATTAAGTGAAGTTTAATGCTGATCAATTATCCCATTTTTCCGAAATTTTTAATCATTTACTTCACAATTTGCTCATAATTTTGAGACTTATGGTTTCCTAGAAAATGTCCCACTAATTGCTTGAAAGATTTCCAGGTTTCTAATTCAATTTCACTCAATTTTTTATCGAAAGCTGTATGTTTCATCAATTTTCTTATGTCCGTGCCAACGAAATACCTTCTTTCAGTTTAGCTTCAGACAGAGATGGACAAAATTTAGTGCAGAAATTTAAAACCTTCTCCTTCTTTGTTCAGCGCCTTCACAAATTGTTTCATCATCCCCGGTTTTATGTGTAAAGGGGGTAGCAAAACCTTTTCTCGGGAAACTATATTGTATTTCACAATATTTTTGGTTCCTAGTCCCTGGTTCAGTCCTCGGTGGCCACTTTTTCTTCGTCCAATGTTGTCTTCTGTTTCGATTATCCCACTCACAGACAAAGCAAGGTACTCTTGTTGAACGAGCAGTATAATTAAAACTTTCAGATCTCCACAGACCTTTAAACGTGCAGAATGGGCGGATGGCAGTGAAACGTATAACATATACTTAGCTCAAATTCAGCATCAGGTTGAGATACCTCTTCGACATCACTGTCATGTCTTCCAACTTGCAACGATCGCAAGTGTGGCGGTGATGACGGTGCAATGCTCTGGTCGCGATGCACAGCAAGTGTTACTGATTGCAATGTTGGATATGCCAAGTCCTTTTTTTTTTCTGAAATATAAATGAAGTGAAGATTTTGAATCTTCTGTCAACAAATTTAAGAAAGTCCATCTTTCTAACATGTCTCCGTACAAAGGCATTTTTGCTCCTTTGCAGTGCCTTCCCGATACAGACAATGGAGATGCATCTACGAGTTTGCCTATGCAGCAAAATGAAAATAAAGTGTCGATTCCCCCAACTAAACTTCTGCAAAAAACTTATGAATATGTTCACAGTTTATGCAAAAAAGTGAATGTTAAAGATTATTCAGTGCGAAAAATCTCTACAGGAATTAAAATCTTTTGCGAGTCTATGGGGTCATATAAAATTATATATAATGAACTTAAATTCGAGCAGTGTCAATTTTTCACGCATAACTTTAAGAGCGAAAGATCATTCAAAGTTGTTTTATTCGGTTTGGTTTCAAATGCAAAGAAATTAAAAAGGTTAAAAAGAAATATGAAAATTATACTGAAGTGTTTTATATCATTTATATCGATAGTGGAACATTGAGATTATCTGATTTGCGTAAAAATATCCGAGCAGTGTTACATAAATTTACACAATGTCACAATTGTCCAATTGTTCGGGCATGGTGAGAGAAACTGCAGTGTTAAGACATATTGTGAAAACTCTTCCGGATCTCATAAAACATTTGACCGTTCCTCTGAAGGAATATTTAAGTGCGCAAACTGCAAAGGCAACCACCGCTCCACAGACCAAACTTGCTTGAATCGCAATAAGTATAAAGAAATGAAAGAAAAACTATCCAAAAATAATTCTCTACAAATTTCTCTTTTTCAACAAAAGCCAATAAATCAGATGAGCACCGAAGAGTTTCCTTGTCTCCCAAAGCGCTCAACTCATCGTCATCAAAAACCGCCAGCAGTAACTGCACCACGATGGTCATCTTTAATTGCAGATCAGGTGATTCAGGAACCAGCTTTCTTCTCTAACAACTACGCTCCACATGGGCATAGTACCCCGGCGTTATATCCCGGACCCTACAAATTAATTTGTATCGTTCCCTTGATAATAAAAATAATAATAATGATTTCCAAATTGAGTGAATGTAAAACAAAAGCTCAACAATTCAATGTAATAGCACAGCTTGCTACAAAATATCTTTGCTCCAATGTCATATAATGTTAATAATAGTTCGTTGAAGATTTTAATTAGTAATGCTAGAAGCATCGGAAATAAGTGTACAGAATTTTTCAGCTTTCTTTGCATACTAAATGTTGATGTAGGTTTTGTATGTGAAACGTGGTTCAGTAATGACGTCCAATTCTCCGATTCCATCTTTCCTTGTTACAGGTTTAATCGAGTAAATAGAACAGGTGGCGGCGTTGACATTGTTATTAAGAAAAACATCAAACACACTTTATTGCCAGTAATTAATACTAAAGATATTGAGGCAATTGGAATTGAAATCGTGTTGGAAGACTCTTCTAGCTTAAAATTATTTTCATTTTATTTTCCTGGTGGAAATTCGAATAAACATAAAGCAAATTTGTTCAAACATGATCTAAGAAAGATACTTAACTGTAACGAACCAATTCTTGTAGGTGGAGAATGGAGAGAGATACCCAATTAATATTTTATATCCCAACAGCCCAACTTCCATTCCTGAATCTGTGAGGTCTTCTCCATCGACGCTAAACTTGTGTTTTACTAATGTCTCTAATTTTATTACACAACCTGTAGCAATTAATGCGCTCAGTTCAAACCACCTTCCTGTTAACTGTGATATTAGTTTTAAAGCCATTTTAAGAAACGTGCAATATTTAGATTTTAAGAAGCCCAACTGGGTACACTCTAGGAAACACTTTAACTCAAATCTAGAAAATTACATGGTTAATCCACTAGAGTGTGTAAGCCGCGAACAAATCGACAATCACCTACAATTACTTACTTCAAATATCTTGGGAAGTGTAAGGGCATCAGTTCCCTTAAAAAATCTTAACAGAAGATCGATTTTACTCCCGCACTATATCCTCACCATTATAAAAGTTCGAATGCAATGGTAACGTTATCGTATCCAAATCATTTATTACCAAATGAAATTTTTAAGTAGATTGATCTCAGATCAAATAAAAAATTTTCGAAACCAGGCAACGCAACGAAAATCTTGGTCTCCTCGATAAAGGGTCCAAGCCTTTCTGGAACATTTCCAAAATTCTAAAAAAGAAAAATAAACAAATTCCATTTTTAGAATATGCGGGTCAAATCTGCTTTACTCCTGAAAGTAAATTTGAACACTTGGCCGACACTTTCTTAATTAACCACAGCACACTAGTAGCACTCATTTCACCATTAGACGCAATAGTTGAAGACACAATAAATAAATTCAACAGAAGTGGTGTGAGCACTTCCATTGATAAACTAATCATATATGAGGATCTTGAATTTTGTATAGCTGATTTGCATAATAATAAGTCGCCAGGACTCGATAAGATAAATAAAAATACCCAAAAATGGTTTTAAATATTTAACATACATCATTAATGCTTGCTTAAGTTTACAATACTTTCCTGATGATTGGAAAGTCGCTAAAATTATTCCAATCTTAAAAGTAGGAAAAAGCCCAAATAATGCTAAAAGTTATAGACTAATAAGCCTACTTAGTGATTGCAGTAAACTACTTGAAAAAGTAATAAAAACAAAAATACAGATCTTCCATGCATATATTACCATGACAATTGTTCAGGAAACCATCACAGCACCTCTCATCAAGCTGCTACAGAATAGCCCTGAAACCATATTAAAAGCAATCTTATACTAGCAATCACAGGCTCTAGATCTCGAAGTCTATCGAGAAAGCCTTCGATTCAGTGTGGCACGATGGGCTAATATATAAATTAATTAGATTAAGGTGCCCCCATATCTAATCAAACTAATCCAAAGTTTCCTAATAAATAGGTATTTTACGGTATACACAAGTAATGTTTTTTCTTCAAGAAGAACGATACCAGCAGGCGTCCCGCAAGGATCAGCACTGGCTCCTATATTATTATATATTTTTACAGCTGATTTCCCTGACTTGCCCGCCTGTAAATATGCTATGTATGCCGATGACATAGTAATATTTTCGTCACATGAGGTCATAGAGATAAATCTACAAAGAGCACTAGGTATTATATTTGAGTACTACAAGCACTGGAAAGTCAAAACTCAATCTATTTTTTTAAGAGAAAAAGAAAGAATTGTTTTTTACCTAGCAAAAATCTAGAGCTTGATAATACAGAAATCAATTGGGTCGATACAGTTAAGTATCTTGTAGTTATCTTAGATAAAACATTAACATTTAAAATGCATACTGCTAACATAAATAATAAAATAAATATTGCCACCAAAATGTTATACCCTCTGATAAAACGAAAAAAAAATTATCATATTTAAAGTGGTATTTCAAGCTGTGATTTTATACGCGTCACCTGTGTGGGGTAATTGTGCTCAGTTGCATATAAAGAAACTACAAATTGCACAAAATAAACTTCTGAAAATGATGCTAAATCTTCCATGGTTTTATTCAACCCTCGAACTCCATGAAAAGGCCAGAATGCTTCCTTTTGAAAGAAAAGTTGAAATTGCCAATAAAAAATTCTTTCAAAAATGCCTTTCTTCCGAAAACCCTTTAATTAAATCATAATCGATATGAAACTCTATTGTCAGTTTGTTATTTTCGTTACTTGTTTTTCAAATACATGTTTGCATGACTATTTATCTATTATGTGTTTATTTTTTTATTTATTTATTTTATAGTTTATTATTTATTTTATTTATTTAATTACTTATTTATTTACTTACTTATTTATTTATTTATTTAATTGTTCATTTATTTTTATTCATATACATATGTTCTAATTTGCAGATATGTTGCAATAAATGTTAATTTATATTTCCTTTTCATTTGCTCGCTGTGACATTACCCAATAAGTCCTAAACTAATATAAACTACTTAAGTTGTAATCTCTTTTTATATGAAGGTTTTTGTTAATTGTTTTTCTCTTCAAATCAACAAACTTTTGTTTTCAACAATCACAAATTTATTATTAAACACCTTTTTCCAGTAGTAAGATATAAGATATACACAAAATGTAAATCAAAAATGTTCTTTACCAATTCAATAAATATCTATCTATCTGTTTTGTTTTTGAATTGTAGCCTGTAGTCTTGCAGCATCAAAAATAATAGTCTTCAGTGTGATTCAGAGGTTCTCCCGATAACACAGGCGATAGGAGATCAAAGGTACTGTTCTTTGTTTTTGACTACTTACGAAGTTCACGGACGCATGTCGTTTATCATGTCAGTTTAGCATGTCAGTTTATCTTGATTGGCGATTGTTATGCCGAAATAAATATTATTAACGTTAGTTATGAATTCGGTAATGTTATGCCGTTGTTTTCTTAGCAAAAACAGCCCACAGAAGTAGAAAAAAATTCTACGGAGAGTTTAAACACACCGATTTTGTAAAAACAATGATAATGCTATTTACACGAAAAAATTATAATCTATCCGTCCAAATATCCGCTTCAAAACATGATTTCGAGATTAAGAAGAGATCTATTAATTCCAAACACATACATTTCCGGCAAGATCAAATGCCTTTGAAATATCAAATGCAACAAACTTTCCTTCACCAAATATTCGCAGTCTTGGTTCCACTTTTTGCTGAGAAGTGCTGTCAAATCACCACTGGAACTATTCCTATGAAAACCGTACTGCCGGTCTGTAGCATAGCGATGGAGAAAGCTAATGTTTCTTATACTTTAACGAACGCCCGAAATCATTTCAAACATTCGCACATTGTAGTAGTTTTGCCTTAGTTTTTAGTCGTATTTTAATTTCTAGCGTAAAAGAAAGCAATTGTAGCCATTTCTGGTTCATTTGAACTTGTGTCTGTTTTCTTTTGTCGCTATTTTGTAAGACTAATAAAGCAGATTTCTTCTTCTTTGTGTACAATAAATTAGCTGTTATGACACCTCGTGTAGTTGTAAGGACTACAATTTAAACTCAAACTGTTTTTGACATGGCTATCCACGCCAGGCATTTATTTGGACTCATTTTTAATCATGGTTAGTCCATTTTTCGCACTGTTAATCTCAATAGATCGTCTTTCGGATGTTGTCAGCCCAGAATGTCTGTTGTGTATACTGACATACAGTATCTTAGAATTATGATGTCAGTATGATGTTACAAAGATATGACTCGTTAAAAAACGAATTCCTCTCCCGTTCAGCGCTCCTGTTATAAGGCAGTACTTGATGGTTTGCCTACGAAACAGATTTTTAACCACTGATTACTTTAAGCCACGTGATCACAAAGGGTGATTCATCGCAAGGTTTGCTTTTTAATGTAATCTAAAATACACTACTTTGAAAGTAAACTCAAAATTTTTAATATCAGTCAAAAGAACAATTCATGGCATTTACCTTTTAAAAACAATACTATGTAAATATTGGCCATGACTACGTTTGACGTGGTCCGTTTGAAAGGTTTAATTTTGGGCGACTCGTTCGAGCATAGCGACTGGTATCTCGCTGATAACACCAGTATTGTCGGCTTCCAAGGCGTCAATCGTAGCTGACTTATTCCTGAAGCTCTGAGACTTTACATATCCCCTAAAACAATAGTCTAAAGGTGTGATATCGCACGATGTAGGAGGTCAATTTACCGTAGCAAAACGTGAAGTTAAGTGCTCACAAAAATGATTTCTCAACAAGCCCATTCTTTCACTCGCTGTATGGCTCGTATCGCCATCTTGTTGAAACCAGAGCTCACCGAGACCATGTTCTTGAATTTCAGGAAGATCATAGTCGTTAACTTGGCGCGATATGGTTAATTTTGACGGTGACATTCTGATTTGGACCAATGATTCCACCAATGATTCCACCAGCCCATAGACCACACCATACCGTTGTTTTAAATGGATGTAATGGCAGCTCTTGGTAATTTTCGGCTTGCTCACAACCCCAAGTATGGCAATTTATTTACGTATCGATTGAGCCAGTAATGGGCTTCATCACTCAACGAAATTTCACGATAAAACACTGGATTTTCATTGTGTTTTTCCAGAGTTCATTCACTGAAAATCTGACGCAAATTCAAGTCGCCTCGCTTCAATTCTTGCACAAGTCGAATTTTGTACTAAAAGCGTACAAAAGGCCGAGATCCTCACGTAAAATACGAAAAGTTGTCAAATACGCCAAGCCAAGCTGCTGAGAACGATGACTAATCGATTCGTCACTGTCTTCGCGTACACTCTCAGCTAAAGCTGCTTTAGTCTATTCTATAGTCTAAGCGGTCGAGTATCATTCACTAATGTAAACTGGAACTCAAATTTGTGAATGGTATTGGCAATAGTGGTTTTAGTAGGTAGATTATGTAGGTCACAGAACGTTGATTTTCGTAATACAGCTAAACAATTTGGAGAAACTGTTGTGATGTGAGTCTTTCCATAATGACTTGCCAAATGATACTGAACAAAAATTATAAAGCAGTTTGATAGGAATCACGCGTGATCTATCAAAAAAAAGCCTATTAAATATCAAACCTCACGAAGAATCACCCTATACATGTAATACATATATGTACATATAGGATAAATTCGAATGCGAGGTTAAAGCAAGACTAAAACAAGTCAGTTTCGAAGGCTCATTGATTTTTGATATCATTGAGATTGATTGATAAATCGTTCAAGGCGCTTGAAGTCACAGATTTAAGTTAACATTTCGAAGTGAAAAAATATACAAAAAATATAGGGTTTTCCAATAGGGACTTGACAACTTTGAATTTATTTTGTGAACGCACTCTTTCACTAGTCATCAAACTGTCACTGTCAATTTATTCAGTACATTAAAGTACACTAACGAGCTATAATACGTTCTGCGATTGTGTTCTGGAGAAGATGCGCCAAGATGATGAATTTCATCGCAAAATCATCTTCAGTGACGAAGCTCATTTTTGGTTCAATGGGTTCGTCAATAATATATTATATATATATAATATAATATTGATCGGGTGAAAACCCACATGTGCTTCATGTTTGGTGCGGTTTGCATGCCGGCGGGGTTATTGGGCCATATTTTTTCGGTGACGATGACGATCGTCACGTTACTGTGAATGGTCAGCGTTATCGCGCCATGATCACCGATTATTTTTGGCCCGAATTGGAAGATGTGTTATGGACTTGGACGACATGTGGTTTCAACAGGATGGCGCCACAAGCCACATAGCACACGCTACAATCGATTTATTGAAGAGCAAGTATCGTGAGCGTGTTATCTCAAGACAGGGGCTAGTCTATTGGCTGCCTCGTTCGTGCGATTTAACGCCGCTTGACTATTTTCTGTGGGGCTACGTTAAGTCATTGGTTTATGCCAACACGTCGACGACGTTGGAATAGCTCAGAGCCAACATTGAATACAAAGTAGCGGCTGTTTCGGCCGAAATGTGTGGCCGAGTCGTTGAAAATTGGGTCCAACTAATCGTTGGAAAGCTACTGTCATTGTACGTCATTTCAGTATATGTCATTCATTTGAAGCGTAAACAACAATAAATTTTTTTTCACTCAAATATGTCGAACTTTGTGCCTGAAAAAGTGTTTTTGCGGGGAGTTCTTCTTCATTACTGAAAACTGCTCCCGAAACTCATCGTATTTTGTGGAAGTTTATGGTGAACAAGCGAACGTGCCAAAGGTGGTTTACACGATTTAAAAGTGGTGATTTTGGCTTGGAAGACGATGCACGTCCTGGGCAGCCAAAAAAGTTTGAAGAGGAAGAACTGGAAGCATTACTCTATGACGATTGTTGGGTGTCAGTCAAGCAGCCATTTCAAAACGTTTAAAAGCAGCTGGATATATTCAAAAGCAAGGAAATTGGGTTCCACATGAACTCAAGCAGAGAGACGTCGAAAGGCGGTTTTGCATGTCGGAAATGCTGCTGGAACGTCACAAAAGGAAGTCATTTTAGCATCGGATTGTTACTGGTGATGAAAAATTGATCCATTACGATAACCCCAAGCGCAAAAAATCATATGTGAAACCCGGCCAACCAGCCAAATCAACAGCATATCCATGGCGCGAAGGTAATGCTCTGGTGGGATTAGATAGGTGTGCTGTCTATGAGCTGCTAAAACTTGGTAAAATTATAAATGGACAATGCTACTGAACACAATTAATCCGTTGGAAGAGAGCAGTAGCCGAAAAACGCCTGGAATATGCGAACAGACACGAGGCAATAATTTTCCATCATGACAACGCTCGGCCCTACGTTGCTATTCCGGTTAAGAACTATTTGGAAAACAGTGGATGGGAAGTCTTACCCCACCCGCTTTATAACCCAGACCTTGCCCCTTCTGACTACCATTTGTTCCGTTCGATGCAGATCGCCCTCACTGAAATACGGTTCACATCAGAGCAGAATATCAAAAATTGGATCAATTCATTCTTGGCTGCCAAGCCAGCGCAGTTCTTTTGGGATGGGATCCAAAAATTGCCAGGAAGATAGGAAAAGGTCATAGCTTCAGATGGGGAATACTTTGAATAATACTATTGTACCTGTTTTTCTTAAATAAACGTTCAAATTTTGAAAAAAAAAAAACTGCACGAATTAATATATATACCCAATATAATAAGGGCTCCATGATTAATTTCTCAAGTGGAGAGGTCGACAGAAAGATGTTTGGCAAGAACAAGAGTTCAACTGCGTATGTCATACTATGTCTTATCCTGCAAAAACAGGAATTTGTTTGCTATTATTAAGTTAAGTCAATCGCTTCAGCGAATACAGTCATGTGGTATTTCTGCTCTGACGATTATGTAACTAATTTTTCAATTGGTGATTGATGTTGTCTTTGGATCCTATAAAGTCTACTTTCTAACCAAAAAAATACAGTTGGTATCGATAAATGATGAGATGGTAAAATATTGTTTGATTAGCAATTAATCATTCGAAAATATTATTTACCAGTTCAAGATATTTCCTCCATCGATTTGGGCGATGGTTTAAAATATGGCTCTTAAAAGCCCATCTTACACAGTCAACAAAGTAAACAACATATCTTTCTCCTCTTTTTGTTTAACTATTATAATTTAATAATTTAAAAAATTTTCTTCAATTTAAGTCGAAACTGTATAAAAATGTGTGTCTCCATATCTGAGTATCATGATGTTTAAAGTCTATGAACTTTATTAGGTCAATATTCATCGGTCTATTTTAACTATTAACTGCAAACAAACCTACTCCCGAGCAAGGCAATGTTTTAATGCGAATCGTTTTTGGTATTTAAGCTCAATTTAATTATGTACCAAAAAATATCTGCAAACATAACTAAGCCTATAGTTTAACTTAAGTCACCTGGAACACCTTTCGTTGTTATCGCATTTTGACATACATGTAAGCTAAGGGTGAAATTATTCCGAACCCCTATTTTTTAAAGGATTAGTTTGGGTAAAATTCTGCAAAATTGGCTGGTTATTGTAGACATTAGAGCATAAGAAATAATGTGCTTGTGCCAGTAGAAGGCGAGATGATGTCTATGGCTGTCTGTATCCTTGAGCCAATGAAAGCATGAAGGTCTAATGGGGTTTTGGTGAAGTCTTAGAGAGTATCATATATTTAATTGAATTTATATACATAGATATAATCTTTTTACTAAATAAGTCTTACCGAGGGCTGTTTTTGTATTACATATTGGATTGAATGGAAACTAAAAATTGCAATTAAGTTCAGTAACAGAAACCACTTCTTGGTACAGTGTTCAGTGGAGTAGTTCCTTGTCTGAGTACTCTGTTTCGACAGAAAAAATATATATATACATATTGTTATATGTTATATTATTGTTATATAATCCAATTAAATTTTTTCCACCGGATTTTCCGACGAACTTCATTGAATATGACAGAGCTAGCTGACGCCAGTCTGAAATTTGACCACTACCATTTTTTTTAATACGGAGACCTCCACGGATGCGCGGACTTGTCATTGCCATTATTCACGTTATTGTCACGTGGATTTCCTCCACTGCCACTTTGCTCTGGATTTCTCAAACATCGTCCAACATTAGGATGCGTACATTGAAGCTGCTATATTTTCTCTCCATTTAAGCCACTCTATACTATCTCTATGTGTGACTTCTATGTCATCGCAATTTCTTTGACGGTTAATGACAGAGGTTAAGTATTTAAATGGTTTGCATTTCAGCACGATGACTTCTTCTAAATAAATTTCAGGAATTGGATCTGAAATCGGAAATATATGGTGTATGCGATATACGTACTTATTCTAAGCACTACTGATTCGTAGGCCGTCATTTTCTCGCGCTTTTTTCCAGTTGTTAAGAGTTGCAGGAGTGCTGTCACGTTGTTGCTTATAAATCCGTTTTCAACAGTGAAAAGAAGAAAAGCTTCAGACTCTTATTTACTCTTAGTATTATTCTAGAGAAAAAAGCAAGGACTATATACACCACCTTGGTGTTTTCCAACTCTAGTTTAAAATTCTTTAGTTATTCTCTCTATGCATACAACTTTTTTTTAACGTCGTAGACACAGTTCACACATTTGAGGTTTTGAATGTTTTCAGGTTTGCATATCACAATATAAGGAACCATCTGAAAGACAAAGCATTTGTTCTATTGCACTAAACTTATTTCCAGCATCCAAACTTGAACAGTTTGATTATGATGTTTTGATTGCTCCAGTCGTACACAAACTACGAGGCATACATAGAATAATGATATAGTTTCATCGTTAGATCTGTTTATTTAATTGAAGATGAACATAAATTTGTTACTTATCGTACGTTACTTTCTTTTATAAATCCGACAATCCAACAATCCGACAAAACTACCAATAATTCAGAACTTGAACGGTGGTTACAGGAAAAATTATTACAGACCACTTCTTCCATAATGGAAACCAAATATTCACTGGCTGCGTACGGTAACCAAAGAACTTTTAAGCGTAGCACTAAAGGGACTTGCCTTATGGAAACAAGTCCTAGGTAGTACCTATAGCACTCCGGTTACCTGCAGGAATACAAAGTCGACTTCTCTTGTACTTAGAACAAGCCGAGTTGAGACGTGGAGATGAGGTCTTGTTAAATAACGAAAAACTTAGAATTTACACTGGCAAGGGAAATTTACTATCTGTCTTTTAAATGGAAACATATATACTTGTATGAATGGGATCGCTGAAAAACTTGGTATGGCAAGTTCAAGAGATACTTTCAAATGACGATTCTTTATTTATTTATTTATTTACTTATTGTCAATGAAATCTTTCAGTCTTTTAAAGAAAGATGAGCAAGTACTTCAGTGACAAAATGCCTAAAGTACCAGCAACCACCACGTCAACGCAGAGTACCTGCAGCCTGATGCAGACGTATACCGGACATTCACAGAGGTAGTGCTTCTCTGTATCATATCACACAAGATGAGTTTTTTAACTTGAGACATTCAAATTACTCGAAAAATACGCGATATCGCGAAAAATGTTTCAGAGAAAAGTCACAAGGTTGTGAAAGGGACATAAGATGGTGACCATAAGTTTGACCTTGAGACCCATTTTCAAGGTCAAGCGAAGGTCACTTTTGATTTTACAAATGATAACTCCTGATTTTCAATTCTCAGTCGTATTGCTCGTAGGCTTGCCATTTGTTTTTACATAGTGCGCTTAGCATAACCCAGAAACAACGACGTGGACGTAGCAGTATTTTGTTTCCTTCGGGATGATTAACTAGAGTGGGTCCCCTTGCCTCCCACTATTGAATCATTGAATTCTTCCCATTTCGACGTTTATTTCCCGAGACTATTTCAACAAATGTTCGAAAATTTGACCATTCACTTCAATACACTTGTCTATCCGCGCTCTAAATTTCATGTTCTCACGTGTTGTTGGCTTCTTTCTGTAAACCTCACTTTTTAAGTAGCCCTACTAGAAGAAATCAAGTGACGTGATCAAGCAGGCCAATGCCTCGGACCCCCTCGTCCGATCCATCGTTGATGATAAACATTGTTTAATACGCCCCGGGCTTCTAGGGGTTGGGCTCTACAACCATCATGTTGAAACCACACTGTTTGTCGCAACTCCAATGGCAGTTCTTCTAGTAATACTGGAAGATGGCCCCGCAAGAAGTTTGCATACTTTTCGCCATTCAAATTGCCTTCAATAAAATATGGACCTATTAATTTATCCCCAATAACTCCCTCCCAAACATTAACATTCCAAGGGTGCTGGCGTTCAACTTGTCGCAACCAAAAAGGGTTTTCGGTGGCCCAGTAATGCATATTATGTCGATTGACCGTACCGTGATTGGTGAAAGTCGACTCATCAGAGGATAACACCTTGGCGAGGAAAAAGTGGTCTTGTTCAATTTGCTGAAATGCCCATTGACAAAAGGAAACCCGGTTGCGAAAATCCTCACTAGAAAGTTCTTGATGCATTGAAACATGAAAAGGATGGTATTTATGCCGATGTAATATCTTACAGACAATCGTTTGAGAAATTCCTGATTCACGACTTATTTGGCGAATGAGGATAATGTGAGGATCGTGTGCAACGACAGCTAACACTGCTATTTCATTGTCCTCAACAGCTTCCCTATCTGACCGATTTTCTTTGGTTGCACACTTCCTTCACCAGTGAATTGTAGTATGACCCGATAAAAGGAAGCGCGCGATCGTATCTGGTCTGGGAAACGTTGGGCGTGAAGAGCAACAGCACCATCGATGTTCCTTCCACTTTCTCCATAAATCGATATCATTTCAATTTTCTCTTGAATTGAAATAGCCTGCATTATTAATCTTGGAAACGTTACTAATAATAATCAGCTCCTCAAAACAAATATCGAACTTCTAAATGAAGGACAGTGCCGTTCAAGTAGAAAAAAAGGACAGAGTGCCCATCATACACTCTCAGATAAGCTTAGGACAATTTGTCTCTATCTGAAATTTCTTTGAGTTTTAACTTCACTCGAGGCAATAATGACTTCCTCAAAACAAATCTCGACCTTCTAACACCCTAACAAAGTTGGAAACCAATTAAAGATTTAGGCGTGCCAGTGCAGTGGTATCTAGAACTGAATGAATAAGATCTTTGAGACAATGAAAATCAGGAATTATCATTTGAAAAATCAAAAGTGACCTTCGTTTGACCTTGAAAATGTGTCTCAAGCTCAAACTCGTGGTCACCATCTTATGTCCCCTTCAGAACCTTGTGACTTTTGTCTGAAGCATTTTTCAGGATATTTCGTACTTTTCGAGTAATTTTGATGTCTTAAATTTTATGGCGCTCTTTGAGAGGAAAAGAACGCATTTTTGAAAAAAGTGTTTCACATAAAAGAATTGTGATTTTTCACGCAGATTATGAATTTGTCAAAAAAAATAGGGGTTCCCCTTCAGAACATTCTGACTTTTGTCTGAAATATTTTTCGCGATATTTCGTACTTTTCGAATAATTTGGATGTCTCAAGTTAAAAAACTCACTTTGTATACGTCCAACACATTAAAGAACTAAGAAAAATTATATTTGGTCCCTATGTCCGTAGGTGACCTGCAGTCCTTCCTGCCAATGCAAGGTAGTCGCTGTGCCCTAGTTTTGCATTCCCGAACGAGCTTGGAAGTCATACAAAGTTTCACCAAAGCGGGAGATCTGATATTAGTATTTCAGATGGCATGCCATTAAAACCAGATTCAAAAGGTAACGGGTGCGCACGGTCGTCAAAATTCCGGTGCGTGTTCTATTGGGTATGTAATTTACTTCGTGCGGTTTTTTTTTTTCAAAATTTGAACGTTTATTTAAGAAAAACATGTACAATAGTATTATTCAAAGTTTCATCTTTCTGCTAATTTGTGGATCCCATCCCAAAAGAACTGCGCCGGCTTGGCAGCCAAGAATGAATCAAGCCAATTTTTTTATATTCTGCTCTGATGTGAACCGTATTTCAGTGTGGGCGTTCTGCGTCGACCGGAACAAATGGTACTCAGAAGAGGCAAGGTCTGGGCTATAAGGCGGGTGTGGTAAGGCTTCCCATCCACTGTTTTCCAAATAGTTCTTAACCGGAATAGCAACGTGAGGGCGAGCGTTGTCATGATGGAAAATTATTGCCTCGTGTCTGGTCGCATATTCCGGGCGTTTTTTGGCTACTGCTCCCTTCAAACGGATTAATTGTGTTCGGTAGCGTTGTTCGTTGTTGGTTTCACCCGGTTTTAGCAGCTCATAATACAACACACCCATCTAGTCCCACCAAATACATAGCATTACCTTCGCGCCATGGATATTCGGCTTTGCCGTTGATTTGGATGGTTGGCAGGGTTTCACATATGACTTTTACATATTCTGCGAGCTGTTCTTGTGTTTGGCAACAATCTGCATAGAGTTATGCTTCAGTTCTTCATCTTCAAACTTTTTTGGCTCCACAGGACGTCTTTCAAGCCGAAATCACAACTTTTAAATAGTGCAAACCACTTTTGGCACGTTCGCTCAGCTAGCGCATGTTCACCATAAACTTCCAACAAAATACGATGACTTTCGGCGGCAGTTTTCTTCATGAAGAAGAACTCACCGCAAAAACACTTTTTCAGGCACAAAGTTCGACATATTTGAGTGAAAAAAAATTATTGTTGTTTATGCTTCAAAAGAATGATATATACTGAAATAACGTACAATGACAATAGCTTTCCAACTCATGTTCCAATGGAATAATACAAGTTACGCCATCTCTAAGCAAACCGCATGAATTAAGTTATAGACCCAATACCAGGATGAAAACAAACAACCAAACACTTAGCTTGTTTGCATAATTGGGTGGTGATGCTTTTGACTAAATGAGTCAGACCGGACAGAGAAAAGATGTTCAAAAGCCTATTTCTAGTGCACCAATCGCCGATTACGTCTGGGGCTGCTTACATTTTAGAGTAGACAGTCGCTTAACACGATCCAACAGACAGTACGGTTATATCATCCGCGTCAACATGCACCATATCAGTGGAGACAACCCCTGTTTATCCCCGCCGTCACATATTGGCCACAATCAGCGACCGAAATCAATGTTCTATTCACTTCTTTTATCCACAAACTTATCGATTCCTCTACGAGGTATTGTCTGGCCGATTTACACATGCCGTCAAAAATTACGTTGGTGAAAGCACCCCTAAAGTTGATGAGAATGATTACGCGCACTCTCACAAGATCGTCTGCGTTGGTAGGTGAGTTGCGTCACCATACAGGATGCATTCGCAGACAGTTGTGCGCACATAGATCTCGACCATTTTGTCTATGTTTTTCAACATGAAGGATACCAGGCTTATAGGCCTGAAGCTCTTGGCGAGCTTGTAGTCCATTTTTTCGATTCGCCATAGTTCCGCTAAGTGAATATTCTGTTCAGACTTAATATACCTGCAGCTGATTTACAATTTTTTGTAACATAACTGGGTACATGCCTTCGGTGCCAGGCAATCGGAAGCAACAGCATGTTTAATGACTTCATTCGTCACCACAACTGATGAGTTATATAAGTTACGGCGTGTTGTACTACTTTGCTCACTAGCAGCTTCGTTAATGGAAGCCGGTTGTAATCTGATTTTCATTAGATTTCTGAGTGATTCCAGCCTGCTTGATCTTCCCCTTTTGAGGATTTTGATCAGCCTATTGCTTTCACCGATAGTGTCAATACTTCATAAGAGGCACTCTTCGAACTCCGGATAAGCTACTTAAATTCTTTTTGCTTCGATCTGTAAAGACTTCAATCTTCCAACAAATTAGGTTTAAGTGGCTTGTTTAGAAGTTTTCTGGTTTTTTAACGAAGACGCTGCAGATCTGCGTTTCACCATGGAACGGACGATCTGCAGGAAATACCATTTCAAAACATCTAATGAGAGTGCCGTTCGGGCTCTGAACATTTTTTCCCAGCTGCTGTAATATCTTGAGCTTAGGGGGGGGAACTGTTGGACTTGCCGAGCTTCTCTTTAAATCGTGTACAGTTGGTTTTTAACGAATTTCTCTTCTTCAATAATTTTGAGATCTCCCATCCGATTCTGAATTCAATGTACTTTTGGTCTGACCTAGAGATCTAGTAGTACTTTCCAGATAGTAATCTCCTTAGCATAACAGTTGGATAACTTTAAATAGATTACTTGCTGTATTATTCTCGTAACATAAGTTGTTGCTGTTGTTGACAACCAGATTAAACGATTGTATGAAAATATCCAGGAAATGATTGCCTCTCACATTGCATTTGCTATTGCTACCTCCTTGGGAATGAAAAAACAAATTTTTTTAAATGTTTTTTTTATTTTATTCAATATAGTCCCCTTTTAGTTAGATACACTTATTCCAGCGATTTTCCAACTTCTTAATCCCGTCCAAAAGGTCAGCAAAATACGTCGATGTTTTCCTCGAGTGAACTGACTTTTTTATTGATGAGCCGTCTTTTGAGGTTTGGGAAGAGATAATAGTCCGAGGGAGCCAAATCGGGCGAATACGGTGGATGCGACAGCAATTGTAGCTGTAAGTCATTGATTTCAGCAGTGGTTGCGATGCTCTTGTACGCCGGTGCATTGTCTTGCAAAAATAAAATTTTTTTCGCTTCATGTGAGGCCATTTTGCAGCGATTTCGGCCTTCAATCGCAATGAGAAAACCGACGCCATAACTTTTCCGACCCATCGAACCTCTCTCGGCCGCTTCGGAGCACTCGTGCCGGTTTCAGTCGATTGCCGGGCACTCATTATGTTCTCTTGTGTGTAGTAGTGGATCCAAGTTTCATCAACAGTTGCCAATCGACGCCACTCTGGTCAAGAGTGAGTATGCGCGGCACCCAGCGGCAGGATAACTTTTTCAAATGCAGAATATTGCCCAAAATATGGCGTGTGCACTCAGTACTAATCTTTGTGGTATCTGTTAGCTTACGCACCTTCACTTTCACAATATTTGACGGTGTAATCTGACGGAGCAATAGCCCCATAATATTTATCCAACTTTTCTTTTGTTTCCTTCACCGTTTTGCTTCTCAAAAGATAATGTTTTATGAGAGAACGAAAATCGCTTTGTCCATACTCAAAATGATGCCTAACACGTCAACAACATTCAGCTGTCAAAACAAAACTAAAGACAGTATCGCACTGAAATTTGGCATGTCTACCTAAATATGAACTGACTTCAAGGCACCATAACCTTTTTCGCAGTAGCAGCGCATTCTGGCGGTCAAGGAGGTTACTTTTCACCTCACCCAGTATTCTGAGTATTGCAGCATGTGATAAGTCCCATTTTCCTGGAATCAATCAATTCGGTTTCCGGCTTCGGTGATGGTGGTTATAAGAAATCATGGGGAAAATGAGCTGACGCATCAACAAATTTGTTCCATTCTCCATTCGTTTCGTAGCTTATGTTTGCAGCAACTAAATCTTGGTTGGTTGGATGTTTAAATTCCTTAAACATACGAAACCACAGATGCGCTTATTTCACACCCATAGTTCCTGAATAGATATTATGTGAGGTTTTGTATTCAATACGAAAACCCTTATAAATACAATAGGTACGCAGCAGTAGACTTGGAATGTTGAAGTTTGATCTGAATTCACAAAATAGATGATTGCTGGGGTGGTCGTCTGTTACCTACAGTCATTTGAAAACAAGGTGGACATTAACCCTTCCAAGGTGCAGTTAGGGACGTGAGTCATACATATGCTTAAATGGCGATTAATGGGTAATTTGCTTAACGCTGAAAACATGGATTGAAGAGAGACCAAACAACATAGTTCGTAGAAGATTGCTTGTTGTATCTCCCTTTTTGCAGTGTTTCTAGTCTAGGTAACGTAGGTTTTGAATTCTATTTGTCAGTGAAATCCAAATTAAATCTCAGATAAGGAGTGACACCATTCCTGTTCTAAGATTGGCTTTTGTAATGTGAAGACGCCTCTTGATTCAGAAAGAATTCGAAATCCAAACCAAACTGACTAAATATACCTTACATACTGTCCCAGTATTGTTTTTAGTGGCAATAAACTTATGTGACGTGTAGTGTTTTGACAACAGAAAGCAGAGTAAATTGATGTACTCTATTATCTAAGCTCAAACACTTGGCCTAGGCTAATGATGTATAGTGACCATCTGACAGAACTAAAAAACTCAATAAAACAACTTTATGTAGGCATTGTAGGACTAAAAATTAATTCGGCAAAAATAGAAATTTTCATATCAGCCAGGTACTACTCATCAGCTCGACCTTGTATTACAGTATAACCAAAGTAGGTGGAACAAAGCTTTAGATATTTTCCTTAGCTACGATACCTATCTTTATTTATTGATTCATTTAGTAATCAACAATTTTAAATGTAACAGCGGTACAATTGAGAGGCAACCAAACAACGCAAAACTAACTGAGAGAAAACAAAACAATTTAAAAATTGCATGTTCTCATGTCCTTATAACTGCGGATGCAAATACTTTTGCAAGTAGTCGGAATTCGTTTGTTCATTTTAAGGAAAACATTCCTTAAACCTAGTTATTATTAATGCTAAATCGTCTGTGCTATTACCGAAATTCATATTTATATTGATATTCATACTCCAAAGCCTAAGATTAGCTTGTAAATTGAATCTATAAAATCGATACCAAATAAGATACGTAATAAGGTATATTACTGTGTGTGTGGCCTACCACCTCATGTCATTTCGGATGCAAAACATGTTCCTTTGAAGAGATTTATTAAAAAATCATCGAATTATCGTTTTAGTAATTTATGATAATCTTTATTAAAATTTCAGTTTAGCATAAGCATTGCGCGCCGCGAAGTTATGTGTGGGCTTAATGGATTCCGTACGAGAATCGAAGCCGTTTGTATGTATATTATGTTCATGTGCTAAAGCAAATGGGAATATATGGAGGGATATACAGACATTTAAAAATGGAAATATTTTTTAGGAGAAGTAAGCCTATTCAGGGTTATTCAGCATACATGATTAGGTATGATGCAAGTACATAAAAAAAAGGAAGGAAGGAAGAAAGCTGCTCTGATGTTACAGATGTGAAGAAGTACGCCAATCTGAAGTACGTTACCCAAACTCAGTTCGCAGTTAATCCTCCATATTAACCCATCAATCTTCCAATAATGGGCGTTTTTGTGTAAAGATATGTTTTTTTGAAATTCGGAAAACTTACGGTGCGTTGAGTAACCTATTCAAATAGCCATAAATAAATTTTATTCATAATACGATTTGGCAGAAATATCGTACAGCGCGCGTCAATGAAACTGTTGCTGCTGGGAAGTGTAGTACTGCGTCAGACCCAAATGAGTCGATTCACCATCGTGCACAGCAATTAGAGCTATTCATCCAGTTTATGGAAGATATTTCGGAAGGACCTTGATTCACAAGCTTATAACATCCACCTCGTGCAGAATTGAACCCGCTTGACAATCGTGTGCGTTGTACGTTCGATAAGCAGGCTGAGACCGAGATTGTTCCTGATCCTATTTTCACCACAATCATTTTTAGTTGAATGGCTTCGTAAACAACCAAAATTGCTGCAATCGGAGCAAAGAATATCCATAAGCCAATTTCAGGACACCGTTTTATCTACAAAAAGTCGCTGTTTATTGTGGTTTAGGGGCTGGTGGAATTATTGGTCCATATTCCTTTAGAAATGGTGCAGGCTAGAACACTAAAGTCAAGGACGGGTACTATAAGAAGGTACTGTGATAGCTACCATTAAGATATTATGTGATATTTTGTTGAAAACGCCGTTTCAACAAAACGATGCAACATACCACACCGCGAGTGCCACAATCAAATTTTTGAAGGATTTTATTGAGGGCATAATTTTAAGTGATTTCAAGTTACCGCCAAGATCACGGTATACATTACTATTAGATTGTTGGTGGTGCTATATTTCGTAGTGAGCCTAAGCTTCAACTAACAAGCCTCTTCAGTTAGTTCGGTCTCAAGCTAACTGCTTTCAGTTGCCCACTTCAAGTCGGTTGAGGAAAACTTCTACTGATCCGCATCACCTAAGATGAGGTCTTCTTCTATTGCGTTGTTGATTCGGGTTAGATTCGTGGACTCTGCGGATAGGAGAATTGATGCGCATTCACTCTACATGTCCTAACCATCCCGAGTAATTGATACGCAGTTTTTTGTGTGTAGTAAAGTAAAGGGTTTTCCAATAGGGACTCGACAAATTTGAATTTAATTTGTGAACGCACTCTTTCACTAATCATCAAACTGTCAATTTATTAAGTAAACTCAACATTTTTATTATGGTAAAGTACACTAACGAGCAATGTCTGCAAATTATAAAAATTTTCTACAGATATTCGGAGTCGGTGACTGCAACTTCAAGACGTTAACTCCAATTTTCGGTCGTAATTCTCGCCCTAGTAGACAGGCAATAACAAGTTTAGTGCAGGAATTTGTGTCTACGTATTCGTTGTGTGATGTTGCCGTGTCAGTGAGACAACGGGTTGGTCGAAGTGTCGAAAATATCGCTGCCGTTCAGAGGTTTGTAGCAAACGATCCAAATCAGTCAATTCCACAGCGTTCTCAAGAATTGAGCATCGCTTAGACCATATTATGGCGAATTTTGCGTAAGGATCTTGGTTTACACCCATATAAGATCAAGCTGAGTCAAGAATTGAAGCCGATGGACCATTTGAAGCGACGTACGTTCACCGATTGGGTTCTGGAGAAGATGCGCCAAGAGTGACGAAGCTCATTTTTGGCTCAAAGGGTTCGTCAATTAGCAAAATATGCGTTATTGATCGGGTAAAAACCCACATGTGCTTCATGAATCACCACTTCATCTACAAAAAATAACTCTGCATGCCGGCGGTGTTATTGGGTCATATTTTTTCGTCGACGATAACGATCGTCACGTTACTGTGAATGGTCAGCGTTATCGTGCCATGATCACCGATTATTTTTGGCCCGAATTGGAAGATATGGACTTGGACGACATGTGGTTTCAACAGGATGGTGCCACAAGCCACACGGCACACGCTAAAATCGATTTATTGAAGAGTAAGTGTGGAGAGCGTGTTATCTCAAGACATGGGCCAGTTGATTGGCCGCCTCGCTCGTGCGATTTAACGCCGCTTGACTATTTTTTGTAAGGCTACGTTAAGTCATTGGCTTATGCCAACACGCCGACGACGTTGGAAGAGCTCAGAGCCAACATTGAACGCGAAATAGCGGCCGTTTCGGCCGAAATGTGTGGCCGAGTCGTTGAAAATTGGGTCCAACGAATCGACCGCTTCAAGCGTGCCCGCGGTGGCCATATGAACGAAGCCGAGTTTAATTCATAAATGCTTTGATTGTACTTCAAGGCAATAATAAAGTTTTTGAAATATCTCAAATGGTTTGCCTTTTATTTAAAAAAAAATTTGTCAAATTTTTTATTGGAAAACCCGATAGTTGCTCAGACTAAAAGATGCAGAGACGTAAAAGATTGTATGTCCAGTATTGGCATGTGAGTTCCGGCCAATTTTTTTAAGTATGATATTAAAGAATTCACATGACAACACGTAACCTCATCTACAGCCTTTATTAACATCAAGGATCTCGGTTTAGTCGTTACCGACTTTGACGAAGTAGAGAGCCTTATCAATGGTCATTCTGCGCAAACAGATGAGTTTGGTAGGGGTGCCAAAACTAAACATGGGTCTATATATTGTAGCTCGTCTCTATAAATGCTATCATATGGGCCGTAGAAAAACTACCGACTTTAAGCACTTTTTCTCTTTTCCTACCCTAAATTTCATGAAATAATATTGAAGAATCCGTACCTTCTGTTAATTCGACTTCACTGGGTCTTAAAAATTATTCACGAAACAATACCTGATGTCAAAACATTCAATACACTAAACTTGCCAGAACTTTTTCCCTGCACAAACAGGGAATTTACAAAATTACTAAAAAGGGGCAGTCAGATAAACAAATTACATTATTCGAAGTTTCTGAATAATGAAAAAGAAGGTAATAAGCAATCAGATGCATCGACAAGTGCATCTGAGTTTTTAAAAGCGCCACATCTGCAAACATAAACTTGTCTAGGCAGACAGAGTTAAGAGTCCTTCAGAATATTATACGAAAGGAAACAGATGCATACGAATTACAATAAAACGAAAAAGAAGTTCGATATGAGAAAATAGATCGATTGCAACTATAAGCATTAATCAGTGAATGAACAAATTATACTATTGAAAAGCAAGATAAAGGGAATACAGTATTTTTACAAAAGTTGTTCTTCAGGCTGGATCAGTATTATAATCCAAGGATACGTTCCGTTCTATACAGAAGACAAAAGTAAGATCAAAACTTGTATATTAGTGAAACGTAGCCTTAATTTAGTATTACTTCTTAATCTCAGAAACCTTACATAACTGTTCCTAGATTAGAGACTGTCAAAGGTACCTACTATCAGGCTTCAGCATATATTGGCTATGACTATGTAAACCCTGTCCCTAGTGACAACCTAGAAAGGGTGGGCTTGTAAACTAAACTCATCATTGGCGTCACACCAACGCCATATTATCGATAAAGGTGAGTCATTTTATAAATACATTATAGGTACTAGCCTCAATATTGGCAATGAGCCCACTTCTAAAACTAAAAACCGACAAGAAGTGCGATAGACCACTCTTGTCTCCGATAGCATTCCTTATTTCTTTTTTTGATTATCGATGCATCAATTTAGTCAGAATGAAGCTTCTTTCACCAACCAGCATTCCAGAATTATATGAAAAATGATTGATCAAAATGCAGAGGAATGCTTTTAAGACTACTCTCCAATGAATTCATAAGTCCCCTAAGTAACACCAATGAGCTTGACATGAAAGTCAAGGATTTCACCCTAGTAATCAGGCAATGGCTATTTTCTGCAACTTATTTAACCCAGAGGCAAGAAAAAGTTGAATGGGTGGATACCTTAAGCACTGGGACCGCTTAAAAACGTTCGCAAGAAACTTTTCAATCAAGCAAAAAGCATAATAAAAGTGGCAAACTGTTTCTCATAAAAGGAATCCATCAAAATTTGTAAAAAAAAAGACCAAAAGAAGGCAAAGCAACAATCCTAAAATATATTCTGTGTTAAAATAACAGAAATCTCCAAGGTATCGCGGAGAAAGAAAAGTCATCTCTACGATGCCTAGCTATTTGAAGAAAACTGATAGCTGTTGGGATACCTCAAGCGATGAATCACTCAATCACTCACTACTGTCTGCTAGTCTGCTAGCCCGGAAGGTCAGATATTATCTTGCCTACGCTAGAGAATATAATGAGAAGCTGTGTAGAATTGAACCACATTCCACTTTTGTGGAGAGTAGTCAATACAGTTTTCATTCCCAAAGCCGGAGAATGCTCTCATGTTGTTCCAAAGGACCTCAGACCTATAAGACTATCATCTTTCCTTCTGAAAACTCTAGAACAACTGATTGATATCCAAACACGACCTAAAATTGATCCAGGACTTCTGTCAATGGCGTAACATACTAACTGTAGAGGAAAGTCAGTGGAAACAACTCTTCATTGCCTGACAAGCCACATCGAACGATCCCTACAATAAAGAGAAAATACGATGATCGCGTTTCTGGACATATGTATAATGTGCCTTTAACAACGTCAACACATCCGCAAATACAACACTATAGTCAAGCCTGAATATAGTTCACCCACTTTTCGCGAAATGAACGGTTGCCTAAAATCCAACAACACGTCAATTTACACTAATAATTAAGTCTCCCCATTAAAGATGCCACTTATGAAGCGATATAGCCACTGACGTTGTAAGAGTAGTCATCTTAAGTGTTAGGTTCTTAAAAAAAAAAAAAAGTTGGTCTTATTTTTGTCAGGAAACTAAACTATAAGCCTAAAATAATCTTCAAGAAAGAATTAATAAAGCTATAATAAGTCTATTCTTTTGCAAAAAGTAGTTGAGAACAAATGCGGCCGTCAACCTTGTTTTATCTACTGGCTATACGAGTACAACTTCTTTTTAATACCGATACTCACCTACGGTTGTCTGGTGTACGGCCATACTGAACAAAGTCCAAAGGACAGTATGTCTGTGCATAAGTGGAACCCAGATACTACTACTAAGTTATGCCCCAACATTGGTTTGACAAAGGCTTTCATGTCAGCATCCCCTCTAGATCCTTTTGGGAGGAGGATGCATTCATGGACAAGACAATCTACTTCTATGCCGGTGTTTTCTTAGTTCAGCTAATTCTAAACTTCTCCTTCCACCTTTCAAATCAATGTAACGTGTTCTAGGATGACGAAAAACGTGATATCTGCATCTTTTCGGATAGTGAAATCGCTATCGAATCCCCTGGCTCAGATACACCAAACTCTAAAACCACCGATTATCTCTCAGGGATGCATTTTAAAATCCACCTATGTTAGATGCCGGGACACAAAGATATAGGACCGACGAACTCGCCAAAATTGGAACCACTAGTTGCTACGTGCCAACTAATACTAAATCCAGATTTTAATAGAAGAACAAAGCTGAGGTAGACCGTTAAGTCGGTATATCTGGCAATCAAACACATCTGGCCAAGCTGAATCTGATTCAATCTAAATTCATAGCAGGAAACATGTCAGCATTATCTATGATAATAATCATCACTGAAAAGTGTGCAAGAAGACTTGGCGTTTCTACAAATGACTTCTGTAGAAGGTGCTGTCTATGCTCAGCTCTCTCCCAAAACAGATAACTCTACTTACTAGCTTTATTCTCCAATTATTATTGACGTTATCAGTCTCCTACGCTTCTTCAGAAGCTCAAATTCACTCCAAAAGATCGCAGACTCGCGAGGCCAACAGGCCTCTGTGAGTGGTTTTTTCAATAGCCACTCTAACCTTACCTAATCTAACCTGGGTCTTCAGGTAAAATTGATGACTTCAGTCTATATATAGGCAAAGGAATTTGTCCAAAAATATGGATAATTGGAACTGTAAGAAACAATAGAATCAGTCAACAGAAAATTCACGACGAGAAGACATTAAAAGCTGCAGATCAGAGGAATATTGACTTTAGAGTCGAGAGCAACCACAATGTAGCATTGGTAGGATAGTATTAGAATTGAGCAGTTTAACTTCTACCTACTAAGAGCAGTGTGTATCCAATTTATTCATGTCGCAGATAAGGGGACGTTGCTAAGAAATGCAAAAAAAAAAACCCAAGCACATTCAAGGAATATGATCGCTTTATAGGAGGCTTAGATTTGGCGGGCATGTTTATTTATCATAATTATATCGGAATAATCACAAATCCACGAAGAACTACTTAGGAATCATCTACTGGTGCATTAACACACCTCCAACCAGTTTATGGATACTCTATCGCAGACACTTGGCTGAAGTGAGCTTCAACGAAAAGTATATACATCTGATAAAGTTCCAACTGATTGTGGAAGAAACTCTTACTATATATAAGACGCCCACAACTTGAAGGTAAATATAATCTGCAACTGAATCAGCCAACATCATCATCATCGACTTCATAACTTGCTTCAACCCCAAAATCCACCAAACTATACAAGGTATGACAAATAAGTCATTTGACAGTTTATGCAGAACAAAAAAGGACACATTCTTCATGAAAAACGGGCTATAGTCGAAGAGATACAGCAAACTCGATGCTCTTCTTTGGTTCAGTCAACAAAAAAACTGCTCACACACGATTTATTTGCTGCAAATGCAGACATGGCTTATTTTTTCAATAAAATTCAAATAAATCACAACGTAGTATCATTTTTACTTTCAATAGCAACGGTGAATTCTACAAAAAAAAGACGAATGTGTATGTATACCGCTCACAGTCCACAGTTGCCATATAGCAGTATGTCTTTACGCCAAACCACACACCCAAACCGCCCATTTTACTAATCTTTAGAGCAATCGTATTTAACTGAACTAGAACACAATTCGGACATCAAAGTGATATACCACATATGCATATGTATGTGTAATATTAATAATCCGGTTTAGTCAATGGGAAGTAAGGTAACTTATTTTCCAGACGAAAGAATATTATATCTTCAGTCCAACATACTATATCATTGAATGTAGTTAAATGTCTTTCGTTATCCAGCATATTCTCCGGGAAATGATATTTCCCACAGAGATACTTGATGTTATATATTTTAATAGAAAATAAATAATGTTGGTATCGTCAAAAAATTGGTGAATATGTGGAAAGAACTGGTCTTGAAGAGAACAAAACCAACGAGGACAAACTAAAGGTCATTTTGTCAACAAGCAAAGAAACACCCGTGCTAAGGTTTAAAACTTCTTTCTGAGGAAAGAACAAAAAGAAAGAAAAACAAAAACAATTTTCAATTTTTTCCGTTCTGGTGTATGCCATTTAGTTTGGGACGATAAGCAGGAAAGCAGGAAAATCTCCGGTATGTTTTCTAATAGGGATAACTTTCAGACAGTGCCATCATTTTTATGTTATAGTTCTCCTATGTTCATGTGTATGTTCGGTATTGTTTGGAAAATCATCATGAATACACTCATGTCAACAGGATGCTTCCTTAGTATTCAAACTTATTTTGAAAATCGGTCTTCAGGCCGCCTATCGTATAGAAGATTACGTGATTTGTTTGGCTATTCGTAAATTTCGTATCACATACTCCCTATATGATGAAAAGCTAACAACAAGTCCTATGCTGTGGCGAAGCAGCATGAATGCTGCGGATGTTGTTTCCTTGGTTATTTTGAACGAAAAGTTCCTTGAGTGATTTTTGATCACAATAAATATATTGCTCAAAGTACTGGAAGAGTCCGTTTTATGAGGCGCTCATAAGTGAAAAAGGGCCTCAAGAATATTAAGTTTCGAATGTGGAGTTGATAGATACCGCATTTCTGGAAGAGGTTTATTGTTAAGGCCCAGGTTCTTTTACTATCTTGTTGTAGCAGGACGGCTTACGACCCGAAAATTTTGAAAACATCCCAGGTTAGAGTCAAACTTTGTGTCAAAAATATGAAGACATGGTTAAACAGTACAGAATCCGGTCGGGGTTCGGTTCTGAAACGATAAAGAGAGTTCCGAAAAGGCTTAGCCTAAAATCGAAAATTGTTTACCCAGTGCTTCTCCTAGTGTACTGCAAGGGTCAAACAGGGTTTAGAAGGTGGACACTTTAAAGGACTACCGTCTAAGGGGCTATTAAAGAGGAAAGTTATACGTGCGGTAAACGCAGAACCCAAAGAGATGATAAGCTTTGCTTAAGTGCGGCTGTCAAAAGTCTCTCTTTCTACCGTCTCGAATAGAAAGAGAGAATTAAGAGAAAGATTCTGGTACTTGTTCGTACTATAAAATTTCCGCGAATGATGACCGGATGCAACTGATTCTGCAATCTCCATTGAACGGAATTGAGCGAAGCGGTCAGACTCACAAGCATAAATAATGGCAGCGGTGTTCTTACCGGACCTGGTGATACAAACAGCAGATGAAATAGTACTGATGGGCAGGATAAATTGTAAGTCTATTCTGCGTCGTATACTGCGATGCTTATTTAAGAGAAGGTGAGGTCTTTATTGCTTTACAGCAAGTTACTTGACGATGAACGTGTCCAAAGCAAAAATTATATTGTAATACAAAGCAAGAAGTGAAATGACGCGCAGGTAGCGCTGCTCTTTAGTATCCCCCTTCAACATGTCATAGGAGTTCTAGAAAATGGCGATAGCATATTCAACAATCAAATAAAAGGTTACGCAGATGAATTAGCGATAACGGCTAACACATACCAAAGTATGGTAGAGGCATTTGTAACGATGGAAACAAGAGCAAAGCAAATTGAGCTAAAAAAAACGAAGGTTAAACAAGATATAGAAGAATGTCTAGGAAGACTAGAGTAAGAAGCGCTGAAAATATAACTATCTCCGACTTTAACTTCGAAGAGGTGGGGAACTTTAAATACCTTGGAATGCCCTTAATGAACGATAATAGAATGTATCACTGCGTTCAAAACAGTATACGAGTAGGCAAGGCTTGTTCTTTTGGACATAAAAAAACTACTGCAGTCAAAACTCCTGCCTAAAAAATGGCAATCCTACATATACAATTGTAACATACGGTTGCGAAGTTTAGTCTCTAACAATACTAGATGAAAAAAATCTGAGAATCTTCGAAACAAAAATTATCAGAAGGAAAATGGAATATATACACAACATACGAACGAAAAAATAAGCCAAAGATTAAAAGATAAGATGACATGGGAATTTAGTAGAAATGGGTGACTCAAGAAAGCAAAAAGGAACATTCAACGACAACCCTGAGAGCACTAGAAAACGAGACAGGCCAATGAGAAAATGGACAGACAGTGTAAGTAACGACATACAAAAGCTAAATGTTCAAAAACATGCAGCAAAAGACATACAGAATATAGGTGCATTTTGCAGACGACTAAATCCTGTCCAAGAATGTAACGCAATCTCAATGAAACTATTCTGTATGTAGGATCATGCCAAGCAAGTGATTGTTCTAAAACGCAGACAGCCCCAGACTTGACTGACGATTTGTGCACTAGAAATAGAATTTTTGCCGATCCTCTCAAAACTGAGTTTGTTAATTTTGCGAGAAACAGTAGGCTGATGGTTTGAGTCATCTAGTGGTTGAAGCCATCACCATCCGTTCATTCAACGAAGCTATGTATTGTCGTACTTATATAAGATATCCCATATAATAAACTTTTTTTAACTTACATAATTTGTCAAGTCAAAACCTACAAAGCGCTGTCAGCTTTTATCGAGCCATGGGGCTTGTCACGGAAGAGGATCCTTTGGATTTATATGGCTGTGATAAAATTATCTAACACGTCGGTTGGATTGTATTTCGTTTATCTTCCAAGTAAAAATATACCAAAATTTATACAAACTTGACGGCAAAGAACAAAACCAAACCAGGTTCAAACCCTTGCCGAACTATCTAAGTACCACCAAGTTAATATTTTAATGCAAAGCTTCTCTAAACGCATTAAAAAAGCTAACTAAACTGTCTAAGTTAGGTCCATGGTCACAATATTATTAGGAGAAATCAGATTGTAGACCAGCTCGCTAGGAAAATCACTGATGATTACTCAAAACTTAAACCTAATTTAGGACTACCTGCATCCTTGGTTAGGACTTCCGCTTAAAATTGTGCTTCACGTGAGCATATCTTCAGACGGCATGACTCTTCATAAAACCGACAGACAAAACTTATGCTTCTCATTACCTCTAAGAGATCAGTAGAAAAAACATGTGACATCACGCTTTTGGTAAGTATCTAAGTGTTCAGGCTGGGGTCACTCAGAGAATCTGATGGCACCAACACTGAGTCGAAAGTAGAGATTTCCAGTTATGTTAAAAAAAGATATAGACCTGATGGCAAATCTGATAAGAATGTTCACAACTAGCCATATCATAACAGAACCCTGGCGAAAATTGCTTTATACCGAAAATTGAAAGTGAGTACTACACGTTCGCCAAAAGCTTCAGACCTATAAGTTTGACTTCCTTAATGATGAAAAGCATGGCGAGAATTGTCGAGATCCATGTGCACTAAGCGGTGCCATGACATAAGGCCAAACGACATTAACCCAAACTCTACCATTTGGCCTTATGTCGCCAATTTGGCTTTATGTCACTTTCGAATGTATATTAGATTCGTATAACGTATACGTATACGTATAACGTTTCATTAACCATTCTGAAAGTTTAAAATTATTTAAAAGTCATTTTGTTAAGACTGTTGATATTAATGATAAATACCTTTTGCCATAGCGAAAACTTTTTGCAGGCTGTTTCGTATGGCTTTTTCATAATCCGTTACAAAGGAATTTGCTTTGAGTTGAAACAAATCTGCTTCAATGTATTGAAATGTATGACGATATATTAGTTTCGATTTATGAGATAAATGAACGGGAAAACCTGGAATAAACATGGCTTATTACAGCGGGTAATTATCCGTAAAAGACGTTAGAGTTTTTTTTTTTTTAATTTATAAAAATATATATCTACTTAATCAAAATATTTGTGACAAAAATTGGAGCGAACGGATATTTTTACATTTTGTTTCAGTTTCAGTTCGTGAAAAATAAATGCCCAAACAAAGAATTGTTTACTAAAATATTTTGACTGCACTGCATACTTAAATATAGCAAATATACCGCTTCGTCAATTTCGAATTGATTTTAAACCGATATAATTGTTTAATTTCAGGAATATACTATAGAGTAACTTTATTCCTCGCAAAACTCGAAATTGTTAATTATATCTCACAAATTTTCCATTACAACTCTTTCACCGATGTATAACGAATGAAAAGTGCGTGGGCTTACCAAACGCCGCTGAGATAATATTCATCATATTCTAAAATGATGGTAAAAATGGTAAAAACAAATAAAAAACGACTTAAACAGTTCTTTTTCTCACCGAAATACTACCTTGATCAAAAAATTTCGGAATTTATACAGAAAATTAAAAATACAAGTTTATTCATTTAAATCTACATATATTGTCCCCTTCAAGGTAATCCCCATCGACTGCAACACAATTATGCCAGCGCTTGATCCAATCCTCGAAACATTTTTTTATACTCGGTTTTCGGTATGTCCACCAGTGCTTCCATTACTTCCTCTCGGCTACTGAAACGCGTTCTCCGTTGAACAGAAAAAAGTCACAGGGAGACAAATCAGGTAAATTCGGTGGTGATGACACTGTGCGACGATGCATTATCATGGTGCAAAATCCACGAGTTTTCTGCTCATAATTCTGGTCTCTTTCGGCGAATTGCTTCACGCAAACGTCTCATAGAGCCTAAATAGTACTCTTTGTTTACTGTCTGGCCTTCTGACAAAAATTCATGACGCACTACAGCGTTGTTATCCTTGAAAACCGTGAGCATTGCCTCCTTTTTTGGCTGAAAACGACGTAGTTCATTTGGTGAACACCATTCACCAAGCCTGATATCTGGATTGCCTGTCGTACTCATAAGCCTACATCTCGTCTCTAGTTATGTTCATTTTGATGAATGTGGGATCGGATTTAGCCTCGCAAATCATCTCTTTTCCGACGTCAACACGGTTTCTTTTTTGCATGAAATTGAGGTCTTTTGGCACCACCTTTGCTGCTACATGACGAAAACCCAAATCATTAACCAAAATGTCGGATCCATAGACAATATTTAAGTCCTCCGCTATCTCTCTGATGGTTCATTTGCGGTTATTGACCAACATTTCTTTTACTTCATCAATGTTTTTGTCGGCTTTCGATGTCGATGGTCTGCCAATGCGTTCATCATCTTCGATTGACTCACGACCAATTTAAAACGCTCGTGCGTTGCCAAAACACTTTCCCAACATTTCCAACTCTTGGCTACGTAACTTTTGCAAATGTCAAGCTATGACGTTAAGATTTAAAGGGAATGTGAACAACAGATGTACCAACTTAATAAAAAAAAACAGAACTCAAATCGGAACAATGGGAGCGCCACACGGCTTTTTTGATCAAGGTAGTATGTAAAGTGTGAATTAAATACCATTTGGCTTTATGTCGCTCACCTTATTTGGCCTTATGTCGCTTTGTGAAAGTGACGTAAGGCAAATGGTAAAATTTTACCTTATATCGCTTGGCCTTATGTCGCTTGGCTTTACGTCACTTGGCCTTTTGTCGCTTGGCCTGTTGTCGCTTGACCTTATGTCGTGTGGCTTTATGTCATGGGAACGCTTAAAGATACCTTACGATTGCGATGCAATACGCTTCTTAACTTGGAACACGCTTCAAAATCTGGTAGAAAGAATTGAAGGCGCACTTGACAAGAAGGAATGCGTGGTCGGCGTTTTCGTCAACATTGAAACTTTTAACGCCATGTATAACTCGGCTGACCGCACGGCGCCGTAGACGAATCACTAGTCCTGTGGATCAAAGCAATAGGACACTGATTGCGGATTCTGATTATGGCCAATATATGATATGAGGGTAAACTGGGTAGCCCGCAAAATGGCGTTCTGCCTCCACTGCTATAGTGCAAGTCGACCGACTCAATGCTCAATGCGCCCAATAGTTGTAACGTCTATGACGAGCATACACTGATGATGAATTACAGCTATCCAGCCTGTGGGATCGTGTTAAGGAACTCTCTGCTCTAAAACGCAGACTGGTACTAGACGTGATTGAGTGAGTCAATCTAAAAACTAAAGTTGTTCTCTTCACAAGACAGAGGGAGCTAACTGGTTCGACTAATCTAGTGCTTAAAGACATCGCCATCCAAATATGTCAAGAAGCTAAATATTTGGGAGTCATCATGTATAACAAACTTCTATGGAGTAAACATGTTACGTCGGAGGCATCAAAGCAGCAGCCCTCTGGTAGTGCAAAGAAGCTCTCGGCAATATATCGGCCCTATCGTTGAGAAGGGTCACTTGGTTCTACACGGCTATGATTAGTTAAATTATATTCTATGCGTCGGTTGTGTGTTGGAACAAACACTCATGAAAATATGTTATTGCTGCTTTTACCAAACCCCAAAGAACGGTCTGTCTTGGCTGCAATGGGGCTTTGCCTAGTACTGGCTAGCTTCATTCTAAGCTCATTGATTGAATATTCCTCCTATGATATGATGTTTTACGCTTTAGGTAAGACAGGCACTGAAATCTTAATGACTTTGCTTCGACTATGGACATGCCGTCTGATGCAATGATACCAGAACTCCTGTTGCCGAAAATCGAAATCGGCTATCCCTACTCACAATATTGGTTTCAGTTAGAATCTGAGCCAGGAAAGGAAAGTGGTACGGTCTTCACAGATGGTGTTAAGCCCGATATAAGATGTCGTGCTGGTACAACAACGTTAGATTTCACTCCTAGTTAGGAAAACTTTAGTCTGTCTTCGAAGAGGAGATACACGCAATTCTGATGACAACGAACTATACTGTGAGGAACCGTTGGAAGGGGCGAGGCACTTGCATCTCTAGCGACAGTCATCCTGTGCTAAGAACCTTGCTGAACCTGCTTACGACTGCCAAGCTAGTTCAAGAATGCATGACTTCACTGAACATAGTCGGAAAGAAAAATTCACAAAGAGATCACGGGAAATTAAATCTCCGATAAACCTTATAGGCAAGGCTGAGAAGAACATGTTTGAGGACCCAAACTCACGTTTGGTCTGTCTGAGTTCTAGATTGAAAATTCCACTTAGAGTTGGGTTTCATATGAGCACAATTGCAGGTGGCATGACTCTTCCAGTTTGGCGACAGACCAAACGAATGCTTCGAGACGTATCTTAGAGATCAGCGGCCTTCCTGCTGTGCCTTAGAAGGAAGACTGCAGGTTGCTTACTGGCGTCATGGCGTCGTGATGGGGCACTACAATTTTTCTAAGCACTTAATTGTGCTAAGCATAAGTGTGAAAGAAATGATGAACTAAACATACTTTTTCGCTCCAATAAAAGTAGCCTGCAAGCAGCGAAATGAACACTTTCTTGAACTAAGAGCTGGCTTCTCCAATATTTTTCTCCTATTACGCAGATCACGTGAGCCTGGAACTGCATGAGGTAGCTTTTTTAATTTTAGATCAGCTCCTGTATGTGGGTACCCCTTGGGTTCCATGACAATATTCCGCATTAAGTTGCCATAGTGTCAGCAGTTAATCAGTTCATTGATATCTAGTCATTTTATCGCTTTTATAATGAGTCTTTACTTCTTTTTCGTGCCATTTTTACACATAAACTCAATCAGTAACCACCATAGGTGAAAAGGCTTCATACAGTGAACATACATATAATGACAACGCTTGGATGACGTATGTCAATTTGTGATAGGAGTTACTTACAAAGAACTACCTAACCTTTTTCACATTAAACAAACTCATATACATTACCTTGTACTCAAAATTTCTTTTTTACAATTCAGTGACACACGAGCATACATTTGAATTATATCACATAGAACTGCCTTATTGAAACAAGAGTTTGGGAGCATCTTGATTAATGAAAAGTCGTTGCTTCTAACCGGAATCATCAAGATACGCAAATGGTTAAATGCTACAAAGAGATGTTAGATAAGATGTTTCTGATGTGAATAGTATAAAGGAGCTTTGTAAACGGATGATAATTTTTCAAAAAAATCTTCCCCAGTGATAGATACCATAGAGGTAATATTCTCGTACGATTTGATATAGTCTTCCTGTAAAAATGTGAGGTGAAATTATGTTGTAAGTCCATTTGTAGAGTTCTTACAGCACTTGATAGAGCAGTGTGCACTTTTTCCATGCAGTTTATTTGATAATTACATACATGCATAGTTCATTTGGTTTAAATTGAGTTTTAAGGTTACCAATATCTAGTCTAATATCTTTGGAGCCTTTCAAGGACTTCAAGAAATGACGGATATTTTCTGCTGCCCTGCAAATTATCTAATTATCCTCTGACGATAAGCAAAACTACGGCAATTGATCATCTGTCAGACTTGTACAATTGCTAACTTTATAAAATTCTGAGAAAAAACGGAAAAAAGGAAAATAGTCAACTTTGGAAGCGGTAGGTACGCAATTCGTTTGCGATGGAAATTTTTATCTCAATCATCTGCAAAAGCAAAACTTCAGAAAATTATAAATGTTACGCCTACTTGACGAATTGCCTACTATTTCTTATGGAAAACATTGTTGAAATGCTGCCCCTAATTGCTAGTGGACATGCTATCAAAACATTTAATTTTGCCTCTGTCTCCTTCACAAAAACTAGTAATGAAATGGCAGGTTTGTCCATATTTCTTGTTTTCGTTTTTTATTATTTCCTTCAACCTATGAATATCCCAGGTGGGTCGAAATAATATCAAACATTTTCCACTGCACCATGCAATGGCTGTTCAAAGAAACGATTCAAAGTGAAGGCGCTGGTGGCATTGCCGTCAATATTTATTGGATAAATCCAACCATAGTTTTCCTATAGAACTCAATTCCAAATCGTTGCACACCCAGTTGCCATTCCGAATCGTTGAACTCTCTACTCGAACACGGGATTTACTTGTCTAGAGTTGTTGAAAGGAAATGTGCGACCCACCCTACAACACTTAAAGTGCAGAGTAAAGTGTGCAATAGTAATTTATTGCATTTTGAATTCTGTTTCTGTTTTCCTTTCGAGTTGGCAATTAAGTTTGTTTTGGGCTCGACTTTGATTGTAAACAACAACAAAAAGCAACAACTACGACAATGGAACAAAATGTGTAGTGTAGCATGGCAGGATAATTGTTTTATTCTACCACAACAACACTTCTTGTATCTGCAGCCGTTGGAGGTACTACTCGTATTTGTAAGGATTTCCTTCTTAGCGTGCCAGGGAAATTGTTGCTCTAGTCCCGCACGTAGATACTCGTAGTTGTAAGTGTGGCAAACAATTTGCTTTGGGAATTTCAAATTAGTTTTGCGGATATTTATTCGAATGCCGTAGAAGTATGGCACTTTTGAACTTATTACCAGCAAATGAGCCAGAAACAAATCTGTGGTTGCAAAAATTTTACCATCTTCAAATAAAAGGGTTTAAGTATGAATAAAAAAATAAATTTCTAAGATTGTCAGTGGTTTCATGTAGTAAGAGGTTTTCAGGAAGGCACTTGTATGTTATAGACTTATATATTTCCTAAAACAAGACCTCAGGATATTGATTAGTAGGAACTTTTGTTGACTCGATCAATACTTTTATTATTACCTTAGAACGATCTTAGCAGCTTAATTTAGAGCAGCTGTTGATGATTAGGCTGAGTGCAAATATATATCATCTCATTAGCATTGCATTCCCGATTCACAAATTACTAATTCCTGTAATTGTTACCGCTGCATAGAAGTCCGCCTTCTTAGCATCGCATACAATCCGAAAAGTGACCTTAATCAGTCCACTATCGATCATATTTCAAGACTTTTGAAGTACCTAGAACAAATCAATCAAACCACTTATTAAAACCTCAGCGTAGACGGGGTATACAAAGGCATAATATTCCTGCCAAACTCAGTCGGCTGTGAGAATTGACAATGACAAATGTCAAGGCTAAGACTCACCCATACCCTTAATAACGAAAATGGATCCAGATAATCCGAAAAAATGTTGTAAAAATCATACCCTGGCAAGCAAGAAGCATTTCTTTATCACAGAAAAATGTCGCCGTGTCATACATAACGGTATTTTGGTCCGGCTTTAATATATTAATCGCAATATTGAACGATGCATAAGAAATATAAGTAAAATTTAAGATTCAGTGTGTATAACTTTGATAAACCGATAGTGGGCGAAGTTTAGGCTAAGCAATTCAGCTAGTTTTGCTGTGTTCAACAAGGGTCGTCGAAGAATAATAGGATCACTAAAATTAAAAAAAAACGTTAGCAAATTGTTGGCTTTAGCATAGAGATGACCCGAAAAAGAGAACCCTGTGGGATGGTAGTCAGATACACAAACTTAGCCAAGCCCATAAGCGGCTCAGAAGTAATTCGGAGAAACATCTTTCGTATTCATACATATTTCAACGGTCATTAAAAGGCCAACACAGTGAAATTGCCAAAAGTTGTGAACTTAACGTGCATGGTTGGATGACTTCGGTATCACTACACTCCGAAGAGAAGCGGGACTTTTTTTAGGAAGCGTCTAAAGTTAACACGGTATTTTTCTAGCTCCGTACAGTTGCGCCACGAATTAAGCTGAGGTCCCCCTATACTTGTATTAGCTTCCTTTGATGAGGTCGTCCTCTGTCGCTCTAGATTGGAGTCGAAAACTTGCTGGAGTCGATGCGTTCATCTGTTAATTGTAAAGAAGAATTGGGGCGATCCGTGTCTTGCACAATGTTTCTTGGTTGTTTGAGAGAGTACTCTAATATCTTATTGAAGCAGCAATTTGCAAAAGTAACTATTCGCATAATTTCCTCGCTGGTGTTATTGTCGGAGTTGAAAGCGGGGTCGAGGTAGTTAAAGTCCATTACTACAAAGTTGTAGCTACCTGTCGTGACGTTCTATTCCAGGAGCAGATGTTGTGCATTCCTATTTGTTGACAGTATATATTGTACTTTGTTTTTTCTTCGTTAATCCACCTTTACGGCTTCTGCTAAAGAAGTCGAAAATGCTTCATTGATAGCTGGCTTTGTTCTTCCCACTGTCGATGTCGTCTGTATATGGCAATAACTGAACAGAATTTTTAAGGATAGCATCTCCAAAATTGGCTTGAGAGTTTCGCACAATTCATTATAGAACTATTTACATGACAACCCATCGCATTGTTTAAGTCTTTTTTATTGGCATGGTTATATGAGCCAAAATTGGGCATGGCTATGATATGCTGGTCTTTATTACGATCTATAACTTTCGTGCGGTTTGCTAAGAGATGGCGTAACTTGTATTATTCCATTGTTATTATTCCATTGGAATATGAGTTGGAAAGATACTGTCATTGTACGTCATTTCAGTATATGTCATTCATTTGAAGCGTAAACAACAATAATTTTTTTTCACTCAAATATGTCAAACTTTGTGTATGAAAAAGTGTTTTTGCGGAAAGTTCTTCTTCATTACTTTAATATGAAGAAAACTGCTGCCGAAAGTCATCGTATTTTGGTGGAAGTTTATGGTGATTTAGGCTTGGAAGACGATGAACGTCCTGGTCATCCAAAAAAGTTTGAAGATGAAGAACTGGAAGCATTACTCTATGAAGATTGTTGTCAAACACAAGAAGAGCTTGCAAAATCCTTGGGTGTTACTTAAGCAGCCATTTCAAAACGTTGAAAAGCAGCTGGCTATATTCAAAAGCAAGGAAATTGTGTTCCACATGAACTCAAGCCGAGAGATGTCGAAAGGCGGCTTTGCATGTCCGAAATGCTGCTGGAACGCCACAAAAGGAAGTCATTTTTGCATCGGATTGTTACTTGTGATGAAAAATGGATTCATTACGACAACACCAAGCGCAAAAAATGTGAAACCCGGCCAACCAGCCAAATTAACGTCAAAGCCGAATATCCATGGTGCGAAGGCAATGCTCTGCATTTGGTGGGATCAGATGGGTGTGCTGTATTATGAGCAGCTAAAAGCGGTGAAACCATCAATGGACAACGCTACCGAGCACAATTAATCCGTTTGAAGAGAGCAGTAGCCGAAAAACGCACGGAATATGCGGCCAGACACGAGGCAATAATTTTCCATTAAGACAACGCTCGGCCCCACGTTGCTTAATAGTTGTTTAAGAACTATTTGGAAAATAGTTCTTTATTCCAGTCGATGCAGAATGCCCTCACTGAAATACGGTTCACATCAGAGCAGAATATCAAAAACTGGGTTGATTCATTCTTGGCTGCCAAGCAGTTCTTTTGGGATGGAATCCGCAAATTGCCAAAAAGATGGGAAAATTCATAGCTTCAGATGGGCAATACTTTGAATAATACTATTGTACATGTTTTTCCTAAATAAACGTTCAAATTTTGAAAAAAAAAAAAACCGGGCGAATTAAGGAACTCTTGGGTTCTTATCTAATCTAATCTATGGTAGTTTCGTGGCCTAAAAGCATAGCGATCAGACATCTGACCCCGGGTCTTAGGTGGTCACATAATACAGGAAACAGAATTTTATATGCCATGTTGAAGAGACTTAGTTCCTTGGAGTGGCGTAGCTCAGCCCTTTTTAATGATCCTACAAACCATGTTAAAATTGAAAATACTTTCTTCGACTTAAGTTTAAGAAATGAATTGGTGTTTGCTCCGTATCCAATCATCACCTGTTGATTTTATCAGTTCAGCAGTAAAGCCATTGTTAGACTTAAGCTTGGAAATTGCTGTCCTGAATTCATCTTGGTGAGGTGCTAGGGAATATTACCCATCCTTGTCTATTCTACCCGACGGTAGAATATTGTTTGCCATCATAGTTTAACAGTCTGAAGAAAAAATCCTTCCAAATTCCCTGACTGTGGTTCTACTATAAGGTTTCCTTCTCCATCCTTGCAGATTTCTGTTCAGGATTTACAGCTTTGACATGTTCATTTCATTTTTTGTTAAAACTTTCAAACTTTTTTTTTCCAGTAGGACCACTTTACGGGACTGATCGAGTACTTCTCGTGCGCTTCCTTGTTTCTTCTGATTAATCTATGTTCTTCACTTTTTTCTGTTCGTAGAGTTTTCTCTCGTTTTTCTTAAATTTTCTCACATGAAATCCAGCATATCAGTGGCAGCTTCTCTGATTGCGTTTTGGTAGTAATGCCACCATTTATTCTCTCTCGGTGTTTGTATCGGACCTCTCGAGTTAAAGAAGAAGAAGATCGTGAACTGAAGGACGTGTTCTCGTAAAGGAAGCTCTCTTGTGATTGTCGCTTATTGTCATTGAATTTCTTCGCAGTGTTGGTCTTATGCTATTGCAGATCTGCATCCCGGCTTTAGCAAGACAGAGGTCTGATTCAATGTTAGCTTCTCGGAATGTTCAGACATCCATAACACTGAGTTATGGACTAACTGAGTATTGGTTGACGGTTTGCTGATTTAGGTTTGGAAACTGCGTGTTGGCAATAGTTACATTACGTTCGCAGTTGTTAAACAAATCAATAACAAATTCGTAAAGACAAGGCACAGTTTTTACTATAATTATACCTAACACATGTTTAGTTCATTCTTTTATGAGATTTGGAACATTCCTCGGCCTTCAGAGATGGACTATTTTGTAAATTTGCCCCTCAATTACTCATTCTTGAGGCTGTCTATTATACCAATAAACACATAGAAGAATTTTTAAGAATCCACATTAATGGCTCTTTGTGGAGGATGTAAATTGTGTACACTCAGACACGAACAAATTTATCTTCTAATCGTCCGGAATGTTAAGGACGTAATTTTATGATAGACATGCACTAAGAATATCTAAGCATATCTATTCATAAAAAAGGCATAAAATATTTTTGCTCTTAACATGCCTTAGATGAGATAATAATCACCAATTGTTTGTTCCCATATACAATACATACACATAAATATTAATAAATTTACGGCTTTGTAATTTGGAATTATATGTTCATACAATAGCCTTCTTTAGACAAAGAGTGAGAAATTAGATTTTGTCTGAAAAGAAAACCGCAAATCAAAGCATATTAATCACACGATTTCGAGGAGATTACTGATAAGAGTGCCAATTAATTTTAATGCGTGTATATCCTTGCGACGTACTTTCAGTTCAGTTCGGTTACTATAACGCGAATCTAAGCGTCAAGGTATGAATACCCTTAAAAATAAAACATTCAGTTAAAGCGAATTTTTTCCAACACAAATAACTAAGGGGCTTTGGCTCCTTTTAAGCCACTTCATACAAACGCTATGCAAGTTACGTATATGAATACTACTTCTGAAATGACGGTAAATCCTCCCTAACCACCAAGAAGTAGGTCATTTCAGATAAACCTAAATGCAGCGGGCATTTACCAAACAGTTTATGCAACACCAGAAATAACCAACATTACCCCAATTAAGCAACCACTAGAAGGTGACACAGCGAGGGCAAGCAACAACCAACACACCAATATGGGTCAGGACAATACAGCAGCGTCATCAATATTAGGCTATATAGTGGCAAGTCGAAGATGCAACGGTTGTCCATTAATACGATTATAACTAAATTGTTAAAATTTGTAATTATAAGGTCCAAGAGTGACAAATAAATTAAAATAGAAAAATAAAGACTAAGTATCCAAGTTATCACCACTTCGGTAAAACGTGGCCTTCTAAGTACATGCCAGGAGTTCATTTTTCTAGTTTTAGTTTGGTTGACGGCCGAAGTAAAGAATTCCTCCCATATTCTGCACGTTCGAACCTTCTGGACAACCAACATTGATTCGAATCGATATCTTGTTGTAGCAAAGGTTTGAATGGGATTTCTTGCGCCACAACAAAGAACTGTATCGAGACATATTGCAGAAAAGCTGTAATTTCAAGAGACTGCCAGAATCTCTACCGATCGCGTACCCTAAGATTTCTCAACAACTCCTATGTCGCTAACATCAATCACCGATGGCAATGCTATCAACGCGCCACCAGAACCAAATGATGTGCTAATTATCATCCGACCACCACAAGAAATCACTGGTTTGCTAAGGAATGCCAAGAAGCACATGCAGCCTAACAAGAACAGTACAAAGCGACGATGCAATAAACGACAAGGGCCACCCATAAGCTCTTAAAGCTTCTGGCTTCACCAGAAGCAGGAAACGAAAACCATCAGCGCATGATCATACATATTCAGAATTTGATCTCCAGGACCTACGTACAGGAATAAAGAACATCTCAAAGAAACAAGACCAGTACAAGAACCTTTAGAGATATAGAAGGACATCTTGTAGTAGAATCAATGTTGAAAATAGGGAAAGACTTCTTCTGAAGAATGTATAACAACGACGACGATCAACATCTCGCCATCCGGCCAGAATAGTCAGCTAGTCAACTTACCATAGATGACGAGAGCAAAAATTGGCGTCCAACAGAGCAAAACAAAGTGATAATAGTAATATCTGAGCTTAAACCCAACAAAGGTGTTGGATCTGTCGGCTTATCACCTGAAATGTTTAACGCTGTTTGTCAAAAGAGTGTATGCCTGATGAATGGAAACTCATCATCGATTGCCCAATCCACATAAAAGAACACCCTCTCAACTATGCCAACTACAGGAGTATACATAAGTCTCTTCAACATTACTTGTAAGATCCTATCGGTCAAATGGTGCTAACTTCTGAAACCCTACTTCAATAATCTGATTATAGAGACTGGTAGTGTAGTTTCAGGACAGAAAAGTGCACGATTGATCAAATTTTCACACTTCGGCAGATCCTGGAAAAAACTCAAAAAGTCAGAATCGACTCACACTATTTTTTCATTGATTTTAAAGCCGTATATTTCATTATTAATACTAACGAGCTCTATTGAGATATGTCTAGTTGTGGCGTTCGTATTAAATTCGTCCGTATATACAACTAAGACGATAGAGAACGCTCGCTGCCCCGACAATGTCGGTAATGACAAAATCGAGACCTTCGGTGTCAAAAAAGGACTTAAACAAGGCGATGCATAGTCATCCGATTTTTTCAATATAGTTTTTGGAAGAATTGTGCGACACTCACAAGTCAACTACAGAGGCATCGTCTTTTGAAAGTCTGTTCTGTTACTCGTCTGTTCAGTTACTCGCGTATGCAGACGACATTTTGGAAAGAACGCAGCCAGCTATTAAAGGAGTGGTTGCGAATAATGAAGCAGAAGCGGCAAAGACATTCTTCGTCAACGAGGACAAGGTATGTGCTGTCAACAAAGGAGTACACGCACCATCGACGTTAAGGTAATATAGTAAGGGACTTTTTCTATATACCGCGGCTTCGCTTTTAACTCTAACAACGGTATTAGAGGGGAATCATGCGAAGAATCGCTATGCTGCTTCTTTGGGCAAAGAAACCAGTTAAAGCCCTCTTTCGGACAACCAAAAAAAACATTATAAAAAATACTGATCATCCCAGTCCTGCTTCATGTCGCAAAATCTTAAACACTGGCCAAACACTAAACACTACATAAGTACTTCAAGTAACACGTACAGGGACTTTAGAAACATTGACAGGGCTTCACTAGGTCAGCACATTAGCAGCATTCAATGGAATCTAGTCTTTAGTATGCTCAAATGCGATTCGTGAACTTATGGTGCAACGTGATTTGACTTATCGCCAGTGGAAACGTTTTAGAATAACAAAATTTCGTCGAGCCTATAAAGGCTTGCGTAAAAGCGTCGTTCGAGAGATAAGAACTGCCAAAACGCAATTTTTTTCTGAGCGGTTCAACTCTGCTACAGGTGGTCGAAAAACTTGGAACTTAATTCGTGAGCTTGGAATCGGTAAACAAAAATTAAATTGTTCTAGCGATGTCGATCCCAATGAGCTAAATAGAAAGAAAATGCTAATGCTAATACTAATTCCTCGTTCATCGAATCTGCCCTTTCCATGACATCTTCTTTTGGGTTCGAAAGGGTGAGTGATGCAGATTTTGTTGAAAGTTTTCTGTTAGTGAAATCGAATGCTATGGGTGTTGATGGTATTCATCCGCTTTTTGTAAAAGCTATTCTGCCAAAAATACTTCCGTATATAACACATGTTATAAACACTGTTTTGATGTCTGGAATTTTTCCACTGCAGTGGAAATTAGCAAAGGTCATTCCAATACCCAAAAATTATTTACGCGATGAATTTATCAATTCTGCCTTTTCTCTCAAAGAGCTTGGTAATTTTCTTACGCGAAATAATCTGTTAGCTTCAATTCAATCGGGCTTTCGTGCTAAACACAGCTGCACAACTGCCTTGCTTAAGGTAATTGAAGATATAAGAGGTGGACTTGATATTGATCATGTCACGTTTTTAGTTTTGCTAGATTTTTCTAAGGCATTTGACATGGATGATCATATATTTTTCCATTTCTACTCCAGCTGTTAAACTCCTATCATCATATCTAAATGAAAGAAAGCAGGCTGTTTTTATACAAAGTGCACTGTCAGACTTTCTTCCTGTAATTAAAGGCGTTATCCAAAGATCAATTTTGGACCCTCTCTTGTTTTCACTCTATATCAATGATATTGTGTCTTGTGTGCTGAACTCATACAAGCACATTTGCTGATGATATTCAGATATATCGAAGATGTCCATTAGGTCTTATTGAGGATTGTGTTGCCATCTTAAATGAAGACCTTAAACGAGTTTCAGAATGGTCTTTGAAATGTGATTTAGTTCTCAACCCAAGTAAATGTAAGTGTTTAGTGATTTCCACGACTAAACTAGAGCTTTCATATTTTCCAAGTATTGCTTTGAACGACCCATATATCGAGTTTTTTGATTCCACTAAAAATCTAGGAGTTGTCTTCAACAGAACCTTATCTTGGAACAATCATATTAATATTGTAGCCGGAAAAACATATGGTGTGCTTCGCAATTTATGGAGTACCCAAAAATTTACACCGCTGAAAACGAAATTGCTACTGGCCAAGGCTCTTATTATTCCCCAACTTACCTACGTATGTGAAATTTTTCATGGATGTGACATCGAGAGCGAAAGGAAGCTACATGTTGCATTTAATACCACCATTCGATATTTATTTTGTCTCAGAAGATATGATCATGTTTCACATCTTGCTCAATACCTGGTGGATATGTCCTTTGCAAATTACCTTAAGTTTCGCACGCTTATTTTTCTATTTAGCATAATTAAAACCAAACAACCGTCGTATCTATACGAAAAAATTCAGCTTCCGGCATCTATCAGTTCTGCCTCTTTAATAATTACTACCGCGATTTACTTTTTTATCATCTGAGAGGCAATTTTTCGTCGCCGCCATTCGTCTTTGGAATTCACTGTCCCGTAGTATACGAGATATTGGGTATATATTTTAATTCAGCGGTTTTTTTTCCAAAATTTGAACGTTTATTTTAGAAAAACATGTACAATAGTATTATTCAAAGTATTGCTCATCTGAAGCTATGACTTTTTCCCATCTTTCTGGCAATTTGTGGATCCCATCCCAAAAGAACTGCGCCGGCTTGGTAGCCAAGAATGAATCCAGCCAATTTTTGATATTCTGCTCTGATTTGAATCGTATTGCAGTGAGGGCGTTCTGCATCGACCGAAACAAATAGTAGTCAGAAGGGACAAGGTCTGGGCTATAAAGCGGATTGGGTAAGACTTCCCGTCCACTGTTTTCGAAATAGTTCTTAACCGGAATAGCAACGTGGGGCCGAGCGTTGTCATGATGGAAAATTATTGCCACGTTTCTGGTCGCATATTCCGGGCGCTTTTCGGCTACTGCTCTCTTCAAACGGATTAATTGTGTTCGGTAACGTTGTCCATTGATGGTTTCACCCGGTTTTAGCAGCTCATAATACAGCACACCCATCTGATCCCACCAAATACAGGGCATTACCTTCGCTCCATGGATATTCGGCTTTGCCGTTGATTTGGCTCGTTGGCCGAGTTTCACATATGATTTTTTGCGTTTCGGGTTGTCGTAATGGATCAATTTATCCACCACCAGTAACAATCCGATGCAAAAATGACTTCCTTTTGTGGCGTTCCAGCAGCATTTCGGACATGAAAAACCGCCTTTCGACGTCTCTAGGCTTGAGTTCATTTCCAATATCCTTGCCTTTGAATATATCCAGCTGCCTTTAAACATTTTGAAATGGCTGCTTGAGTGACACCCAAAGATTCTGCGAGCTCTTCTTGTGTTTGGCAACAATCTTCATAGAGTAATGTTTCCAGTTCTTCATCTTCAAACTTTTTTAGCTGCCCAGGACGTTCATCGTCTTCCAAGCCAAAATCACCACTTTTGGCACGTTCACTCAGCTAGCGCATGTTCACCATAAACTTCTACCAAAATACGATGACTTTTGCAGTTTTCTTCATATAAAAGTTATGAATAAGAACTCCCCGCAAAAACACTTTTTCAAAAAAAAATTATTGTTCAAATGAATGACATATACTGAAATGACGTACAGTGACAGTAGCTTTCCAACGCATGTTCCAATGGAATAATAACAATGGAATAGTACAAGTTACATCATTAAGCAAACCGCATGAATCAAAACATTTATGAATGAAACTCGACTTCGTTCAAATGGCCACTGCGGGCACGTTTGCAGCGGTCGATTCGTTGGACCCAATTTTCAACGACTCGGCCACACATTTCGGCTGAAACGGCCACTATTTCGCATTCAGTGTTGGCTCTGAGCTCTTAAAACGTCGTCGGCGTGTTAACGTAGCCCCACAAAAAACCAAGATCCTTACCAAAATACGTCATAATGTGGTTTGAGCGGTGCCGTGGAATTGACTGATTTGGATCGTTTGCTACGGACGTCTGAACGGAAGTGATATTTTCTACACTTCGACCAACCTGTTGTCTCACTGACACGGCAACACCACACAACGAATATGTAGACTCAAATTTTTGCATTTAACTTGTTATTGGCTGTCTACTAGGGCGAGAATTACGACCGAAAATTGGAGTTAAAGCTCTTAAAGTTGCAGTCACCGACTCCAAAAATCTGTAGAAAATTTTTATAGTTTGCAGACGTTGCTCGTTAGTGTACTTTACCATGATGAAAATGTTGAGTTTACTGAATAAATTGACAGTGAAAGTTTGATGATTAGTGAAAGAGTGCGTTCACAAATTAAATTCAAAGTTGTCAAGTGTCTATTGGAAAACCCTTTATATAATAAAAAATTGCTACTGCTCCAACTTTTGACATTTGGGAACAAACAATTTGTTGATTGATCGCATTGTACCGGTGCATATTGACAGTAACTTATGCTACGGCCTCATTTTAAGAGAGCGGATGGAACAAAGGTCTTATTGCTGAAAACGACAGTGAATAGAAAAAATTGGGGTGCTCTTTCACACAAAATTCCACATCCGCAATATTTTCTTTCTTTCTCGTTCTTGTTATTGTTGTGTTGGTGTGTTGTTTTGGGTGTGAAATATTCAATAATTCGATAAATAGGACGTTTAGATGGCCGATGATGTAGACCATAAATTTCACGAAGTGTTTCATAAGTTGCGCTAACAGAACTTTAAATTTGGAAATACATTTTAACAATTTGAAATCGTTGTTGTCGCGTCAGACTTTCCATAATAAAAAGGCAAACTGTACTAAAAATAAATGAAGCTCGGTACCTCAAAGTAACATTGGTTTTGATATCTAATCCCTATTGAAAAATTTCACAATGAAAAAAAAAACATCTTCCTCACCTAGTAACTTCAACGCAGAATATAATTGTCAACGTTTTGAAGAGCTTACATGTTATTTGGATGTTTGAAAGCAAACATAACGTTGTCAATTCCGTTTACCTAATTCTCTACATAATCTTTATACACACTGCGAGATTTTTACGTCTTCAATTTGTGAAAATCTCGAAGTGTGTTTTACTTATAATCAAGCTTAATAAAGAAATACTTCGATTTACTATCGTTTTATTTAAATATTATTAAAATCACCTTCAATTATAGGAAAAAATAATAATAATGCCGAACTTCCTAACTGCTAAACAATTTCAATTTTACCACCTAATGAATTTTTTCCATCATGTATCATGCCACTCTAAACCAAAAGAAAAATCCATCTTAACTTCATAATACCATAAAAATTTTCAAAAACAAACGGATTGATTCATATACATTCTGATTTCGTTCTTGGGCCCCACCGTTATAATTTATGGGCAGGTGGGGACGGATTTCAATCGTAAATACTTTGCAATTAAAATGGAAAACGTTCCCGCTGGGATGAAAATGTTTTCGGATAAATATTTTATGATTACTCGTATATCAACAAACTGGAAGTGGAAAACCGGGGAGAAATGTAATTTAAGTCTTAATATTTAGATATATTTTGATTACACAGAACGGGAACTTGAAAGGATAAGATAAAAGAAAATCTGAACTTAAAAATAAAAATTGAGATATTTAGAACAGACCGTTAGTATTTTCAAACGCGAACATATATAGGACTTAGAACTTTATTAAGTCTGCGCAGACTTTTGAAACAACATGATGCCATCAGTGTTTTATAGTTTTATAATTTAACGGGGTGGTTTTTCTTTTGTTGACTTTAGTGAACTTACAACCACACACCATTAAATGACCCTTAGATGTGCGCTTTATTTGACAAAACTTATATTTTGATAATATTATAAATATTACGTTAGGTTAAACAGGAGTATGATGGCTATGCCATCGCACAGACACCAGACACCAAAACGGGCCCATCGAGATTTCTGTGAACCCGTTGAATGGCAAAAATCTAAACAATCTCCCTGATGAAATACCCAATTTCTTTGCAAAAGCCAAAAAGGCCTTTGAAGTTCGTGCTGTCTATTTCCCCTAGGTTTTGGAAGAAGTATTTCCCTAAAAATTTACTTTGTATGTGTGTTATGTCCTCAACTGCTTGCAGATCACCGAAGAATCTGAAAATATCCGTATCTGATTTTTTGCGAGCTTCCGCAGGAGACAGTGTCCTGTCAGGATTCTTATTACTGTCCTTAGCTTATCCCTGTTTAATTTTTTTACTTTTCTAGATCTTTCGCCGTCAAAAAGCGGCCACAGATACTTGGATACCCTGTGTCCTTCAAGACTTGACCACCTTAGGTTGTCAGTCTTTGTGAATTATTTCTCGATAGTGCTCCTCACTTTGCAGAAGGATGGTTTGATGTTAGCAACCACCCTATTTTGGAGTAGCCCCCCTTTTTTTAGAAGCTCACCCGCTTGTTTATTTTATTAAATACCGCAGTGTCCTGGCACCCAGTACAATCCTACACCGTTCTGACTCCATTGTGTCTTGAACCCCTGACTATATCAGAATTGATGTTGGTTAATTCTATTGCCTTTAGTGCGGCCTGGCTTCCGATGTAGAAAGCGATATCTCTTTCGTATACCGATATCATCTGCATTAGCTCAGCTGCTCTGAGGACAGCCAGAACTTCTGGTGAACTCTTAGTTCTGAGTCTTCTGTTCTTTCCTCTGTGAAAATTTCAATTTCGTTTGACCTGATTATTGCATTTTTTCCCCAATCCTCCCTCTCCGAATATATTACATCAAATGCGATGTCGAAGTCGATCAAGGAAAGAATTTCATCCGTTAGAATTGGATTGCCTGTCTGTAGGTCCGCTAGGACCGTGTCATGTCCAAAACTACTGATCTTGAAGTAGCCAAAATAAATGAGTCATATAGCACTGTTGCCAGCAAGTTTGTTTATCTGTAAATCAAGCGATGTATGGTGCATAAAGGTATCTTTTTCTATCATAGGGGTGGTACGGAGCACACCTATGATTGCTACGAAAGCCGATCTTAAGATAGAAAGATTCCAATTCAGTTTTTTGTCTAGAATTACACTCAGATTCTTCGCTCTGTTCGAAAGGGACAGCTCCACTTGGTTGAGTTTGGGAGTTTGAATTGCGGTATCTTATACTTCTGGTAAGGAAAAGAACGAGTACTGCTGATTGTCTTTAAAGCAATTTCGCTTAAAATATTTAAGTATTTTCTCTGCACTACATCTACGTATGACATGGCATTTATACCCTTTTAACTAAGTTTTAGAGTTGTCATTGATAACTAGCATCCACAGGAGTGGCGATATGACTCCCCCCTAAGGAGTTCCCCTGGTTGCGGACATTCTAACTGAGCTTCGCCCAATTTAACAATTTATTTTGCTACTCGCAAGCATGTTGCAAACCCAGTTTGTAATGCTCTATTTAATGTTCAATGCTCTATTCCTTCAATATCAAGGAAGGCCGTCATCGCAAAACTGACCAAAGTGTAGACTCATCTATATTTTCCCCACTATGTGTTAGTCTGAAATCTTTTTCTGTTATATGCCCATGTTTGTCAGCTTTAGGTTTAAAAGCCACCTTAACCACCTCTCTGAGCTATTGGTATGTACCCTATTTTTGGACTGTGTTTAAGAACTTCCATAATTTGTTGGATTGTTACCTCCGGTGCTTTCTGTAGCATAATCGGGAGATTACAATCCGAACCAGTAGATTTTTAGGCCTTAAAGAATTAACTTTCTCCTATTAATAAGAACACTTACATCCTTTTCGGGGAGAGACAGATAAACGCGCTCAGTGTGCTGTAGCATGCCATGATACTGTGGGTTCCGGTTTCCACTAGCGTAGATATGTTTGAATCTCTTGGCTACCTTCGGCTCAGGTTCCATCATTTTTCCTAAGGTAACCAGGAACGCTTGCTTTCTTTAAAATCATTTTGCGTAACCTTGAAGCCTCGTCTGTCACCGCAATAGATTCGCAGTAGTTCTGCCATGTAGCCCTTTTCGACTTTTTATCTAGGTACTTGAACTGTTTCATACATTCCTCATACTCATACCATGTACTGTCGCTTCCGAACAGCTTGGCAGTCGTTCATAGACCTCTGTGGAGTTAAGTTGTGTTTCGGCTAAATCTAAACAGGCTCCAATTAGCACAGTGGTAGTGTGTGCGATTAACAAGTTTAAGGTCGTGGGTTTTTTTTTTATTTTTCTTCTTTTTCATTTTTATTTAAAATAAAAAAAATATTACTAACTGTTGTTAACTACATTACGCGATGAACTGTGGAAAGCGGTCCGCTAGGCCAATAGTGGAATCTGCCGAAAAATCAGGCGAGGCGTCGAGTGGTTCAAGCCAAGCAGCAGTAGTGGCAGAACGGAAGACGAAGAGAAGGAAGAAGCTAATACTATTAGCTAAACAAGTACAACGTTCCACCCTTCCAAACCCCATTGAAAAGCTGCATGGTGGAGTGGGGGAAGGGGCTCTATCAACGCCATCAACAGCAGCAAATAAATGTACCGGGAAAGGTACTGACGATTACCCATATGCCTCAGATGCTGGCGAAAGCAAAATTTGAGTAAAAACAGCTTCGCTTCTTTGGCGTCATTCGAATCGGAAGATGAAGACGAAGAATTGGAGTATATAGATAGTATCATCAAAATGCTACAAGAAAGAGTGCTAGCCATAAAAGACAATCAAATGGTAAAAAGGAAGAGGGAAAAGCAAGAGCAACTCCAACAGCAAACGCAGCTGGCTCAAAGCAGACCCAACCACAAAACCAAAAAAATACAATAACACAAGTTCTACAACAACGCCAACAAAAACTTAAGAACAGCAAAAACAGCAGCAACCACAACAAAACCAGCAGCAGCAGAAATAACAACGGCAGCAGAAGAAACAACAGCAGCAGCAGAAACAGCAACAGTTGCAAAAACAACACCAGCCGAAATCACAGCAGCAGCGGCAAAAGAAGACGGAGAAGGTGCATCCTATCAACACCTATAAATAAGAGGTTAATGCCACCAAGAACCTATGTAAGTTGGTCATTGGTAATATCAGCGATGGAAATATGGCAAATAATGGCATCGCCAGAGAGAATGACCTACCCCCGTTCATTTCGAAGGAACAACTCTATCGAAACTTCGAAACAATCAGGAGTAAAAAATCAGTGGGGACCGATGGTATTCCGAATATAAGTAAGGTGTTTGAAAAGGTAATCAATAGAGCTCTGAATAGGTGGGTTAAGGACAGCTATAAAGTTCCGGATAATCAATTCGGTTTTAAGGATGGACATGCTATCTCACATGCCGCGTCTAAACTGGTGTTCAATATCCAATGAAATACAGGCAAAAACCAATGTACTGGTGCCTGCCTTGTTGACTTGGAGAAGGCCTTCGACACCGTATATCAGTTGATTAGGCTTGGGATCAGTAAACCACTCTAGTACATTCTTTACAATATGCTAATCAACAGATAGTTCATCGTGAGAAATGGTGATGTGGATTCTGTTGGAGTATTTCAAATTAAAAATGGTCTTCAGCAGGGCGTAATCAATTCGCCGATCCTATTCAACATTTATACAAGCGACTTGATAGGTTCACTTCCCCATACTATTGCATACGCAGACGATTTGATAGCGTACAAAACAGGTCCAAGAATTGAGGTCATTAATACGCTCGTGCAGCGTGACTTCGATAAGATAAGACGATTTTGCGATGACTGGAGGTTGAAAATCAACTTTCAAAAGTCGAAAACCATTCTCTTTAGGACGCCGTTGTCTAGAGCCTGTAGGGATACCAGAAAAAATTGGCCAAAGCTTTCGATCATTGGACAACACGTTCAGCATCTTGCCTGTCGAAAGGTAGTCAGATACCTTGGGATCTGGCTAGATCAATTTCTGTATCTTGACAAAAATGTAGATGCTGTTCTGGTCAGAGCTAAAGGCGCTTTTTCCCTTACAAAGAGACTCTTTTATAGCAGCCAACTCAATACGAGGGTAAAGGTAATCTGCTACATGGCCCTTCGGTTGCGAATCTTGCCTTAGGGCTTGCCTTTGCTTGTACAGAATACCAAAGTCGGAGTAAAAAAAATTTTATCCTTATGAAGTCCTTTACATCAGGCGAACCTAATACAAGTGGACAACTTCGCAGTTAAGCTAACTCGAAGACACATTGCAAGAGCAATGACCTCGACGTATAACCTGATATATGGGGCTTACTACACCAATTACACCTTTACCACTAGAGTGTGCGCTCTGATGGCTTCGTTCCGCCGAAAGCATTCCTCTACCTACATAGATTAGATAGGGTTGATCCAGGATAGATCAGCGAACCCGTTAATCTTCCATGTCACTCGGACAGATGGGGACAGGCGACTCAACTATAACAGAGACGTCGCACACAGCAGTGTGGATCGTCTCAGGTTCAGTAGGGCGGTGAGGAATCGCGATAAGAGGGATGTCGTTCGGCAGCACCAACATTTCTGGTGGTTAAATGATGGAGAAAATAGTTCGTCGTCGTTTCCGTCAATTACGGACAAGCCTCACTAATGAGGCAGAGCTGACCAGTCTATTTGCACTGTAAATAGCGATGGCAAGCTTGCTTGGGCTTATGTTAGCCTTTTATAAAAATTTAAAAATAATGTCCATATGCTAAGTTTTTTGTTAAAAATGTTTTTCTTAGCCTTAGCTATAAAAAATAAATATTATAAAATGAAATAAAATGTAAATACAGTCGAAAGACATAAGAGTAGATATAACCCTTCTGTATTTGTAGCAAGGGTGATGTCTAGCACCTTTGTTTATTTTTCATGACAAATGTGGGAGAATTCCCTCTGTTACAAATATTGAGTTTGGAAGATATATTAAAATCATAACAAACACTCACCTCTTTAGTAGATATCACCACTTCCCCATTGTGCATGAAGGGCGTTTGTGTCACACCCCAATATCAGCATCTAACTTTCTTTTAGCTTCTCCGAGATAACTACTTCAGAGTTATAAAGGAAGTGATTAGGCAAAGTGGTTTGCAACTCTCCCTTTCACAGGCTGCCGCCGTTAGATCTCCTGAGCTGTAATTATTTACAAGAAAATCTTCTATTTAATTTTAAATAAGGATGCAAGTCCTGATCGGACTTAATAGTAATTAATTAAGAAACGGGCTCTAGCACTGTAGTAGGCAAAATATAAGCATTTGTTAACTTCTGTTCTTCTAAATGTTAGACATGGTTGTAACTTTAGCTTTTTGCAAAATTGTGAAATATTTCCAACAGTTGGTTATGTTATTGTACTGGTATTGTTAGGGATGCATTAATTCACCTAGTGAATTTGATTATTACGAAAGACCCACCGCAAAAAAACCGGATATTACTGCAATCCAAGAAGTTGTACGCAAGACTGAGGACAGTTATTAAGATTATTCTATAGAGTAGAAGCAGAGCCTATTTGAACGTTTATTTTCAATCAGAGAAGACCTTTAACAATGAGGTTTGAGCTTCATGCATACGAGTATGAGCAACACTTGATTGAAAACGGCATCAAGGCTAAATTGACCAACATAAGCCTGATATGGACCCACACTTACAAGGAGGAAAAGTGCGACTTTGCCAATGATTCACTGATTGAGCAATATCCTGAACACGTTGTTAGACTTAACATAATTAGTGATTTGAGTACTATGGTTGAAAAAGAGATCATCTTTAGCAACACAAATAAAAAATATCGCTTGCACTACACAAGCTCTGAAAAACGACTCTGAATTCCCTCAATATTTTCAAAGTAAGCTTGATTAATCAGCGACCAAATCAGGAAATGCGAATATCCTGAACACCAGAACACAAAAGAAGTATTATGAAGAAATTTGATATCGAACGGCTAAAATCGCGGAAAACTAATAAAATGTTTTCTAATTATTATTTATTATTTTTTTTATTTATTTATTACAACAATTTACATTTTTTACAATTGAGATGTACATAGATATGGTTATTGTTTATGTTACTTATGAAAAATGGAAATACGAGCACAATATAAATTTTACAAAAGAAAGGAGCCGAAGGAAAAGCTAATTAAAAACCTTCATGCAAAATATCATAGTTTTGTAAATGGGTATGTCCTTTGTGGGCACATAAGGCATGTATAGAATTAAACAAATATATGAAACAACTTAACACATTGATTAATAAATAAGACATATAATATCAAAGAACATTTACAAGATTAGAAACGAGAGGGTTATCTGATATATTACATGAAAAGACAAATTTTTCAGAAAGTCGAGCTATTCTTTCTTTTACCGTTTCAATTTTGGCTATTTCGTGAAGTTCTGAAGTTGAAAAATACCATGGTAGTTTTAGGATCATTTTTAAGACCTTATTTTGAAGAACTTGCAACTTTTTAAGGTGATAGTTGACGCAGTTACCCCAAACTGGAGCTGCTTAGGACAGAATGGCTTGGAAGATAGATTTATAAATTATAAGCTTATTATCTTTGCTTAAGTCAGACTTGCGACAAATGAATGGATATAGAACTTTAATGTTAGATATTGTTGACTTTACTAACGACATTATTTGTATGTTTATAAAAAGTCAGTCTCTTGTCCATAAAGACTCCTAGATACTTCACAAATGGTGCCCAGTCAATCTGATTTCCGCAGACAATTAAATTTGCAGCAGATAAAAACCAAGATTTTCTTTTTCGAGAGAAAAAGATTGCTTGTGTTTTTTGAGGATTAATTTTAATTTTCCAATCTGAAAAATATTTAAGTAGGCATTCTAATCCAGATTGCAAATTAGACTCAATATACGAGCCTATCGAATCAGACTAATAAATGCATGTATGATTTGCAAAAATTGCAGAATGACATCCAGGAAGTCAAGGAAAGTCAGATGTATAATTGTTGTAGAGAATAGGGCCCAATACGGAGCCCTGAGGAACACCGGCAGGAATACATTGGACATCAGATGAAGTCTGATTCACAAATACCTTAAAACTCCTTGCCGTTAAGAAAAATTGCATGATTTTTATGAGGTACATAGGAAAATTAGATTGGAAGAGTTTATGGACAAAACCATTGTGCCATACAGTGTCAAATGCTTTTCCACATCTAAGAGAACCATGCCAGTACTTTTGCCTTCTGAAAAGGAATCAAGTACGTGCTTTTTTTATTCTGTAAACTTGATGTGAAGTACTATGATATGAGCGAAAGCCGAATTGTTGTGGCGGTAAGATATTAGATTCTTCCAGATGAAGCATTAATTAATTTTTAATGACCTTTTCAAAACATTTACTAAGAGAACTTAGGAGACTTATGTGGCGTTAATTTAAGGGATCATTCAAGGGCTGGTTTGGGGATTGGGATAATTTAAGACATCTGTTAAAAATTGATTGCAAAATCTTAACGATTGAAGGTATTTAGTAGAAAGATGTTCCTAATTCCGTCAAATAAGACTGACTTACGAGTTCTTAGAGTAGTGATAACCGATTTAAGCTCATCTAAACCAACCGTATCAGCGTCATAAGGCTGAGTTTGGTTGTTTATCAGTCGTAAAGAACCTTCAACAATACTATCAGTAGCATTATTTACTGCACTCGAGATTTGGTGGTTCGATAAAAATGTACTGGCTAATATATTAGCTTTTTCTGCATTGGAGACAGCTTTTCTCTTTCCAAGACCAAACATTTGGCAGTTGTAGCATTGCGTTAATTTATTTTTTTGATTTTTAGCATGATCCAACTTAACTTGGGTCTAGAATAAGAGCGTACGTTTTTCTTAAATTCATGCAATTTGATTAAACCTAACACTAGGAAAACTATGTTTAAGACGTTGACATAATGATCAATGTTTTTCTTTATCATTTTTATATTTAGGCATTTCAACCCGAGTGTAATGAGTTCTTTCTTAATTGTAGCTATGGGCACCTCATCCAGGCCATACAGTATGACCTTGAAAGATTTGTAAGATGGGAGATCATGTGTAAAATATTGCCACTGCACACTTTTGAGAAGATCGCACACTTTACTGTGGGTATTAATGTCTTCACAAATCATTTTGATGCCAATTGACACTTTTTTTGTGAATTAATTCGATATTTGTTTCTCTTTGAAAAGCTTATGCACATTTTTATTAGATTGAAGGTGTACAATCACAGATGGGATTTTAACACGTTTCTCTTCACTTTTGTTAACAATTTCATCAAATTCCACATCACTATCACAATTTGGCAGAGTTTGATGTTGTAAAAATGGTAGAAAGCGGTTATGTCTAGAGTCACTGTCTCTTTTTGCCATTTTATTTAAATTAATGCTTGAAGACAAAAGGTCTTCAACATTAACCGACCCGGTTTTTTTGGTAATTTTGAAATCTGTACGGATCACTGAGGGATATTACGTCTGCTACGAAGAAAGCTTCGATCGCAACTGAGTTTTCTAATTACGTCTCCAAAAATGCCCTTTTTAACTTTTACCTCACTAACTTTCAGAAATTTCTCTTTCAGATACAATAATCCTCTACCGGTCGGAGGTAGAGGAAATTTTTAATGAAATTTTTCATTAATCCCAATTTGATAGGGAGCGGTAATAAAAATACGTGTTTAAGATCAACAAAAGGTTCATTAGTAATACCTTTTACACCCGGGGTTAGTGCTCGACGTAGTGACCATTCATTCTGTATGTAACGACGATTTCGTGCACGGTTGTCCCGTTCACCCCAGGTGCAATAACTTATAAATCTCCACAGATTAAACACTTACAGTCTCTATACTGAATGTGTTGTAGGAGATATCGAATATTCTCGTTCATGTTTCTGTCCTTACGCATCAAATAAGTTGTCAACATTCATGCAGTATACCAAAGTCCTTTCTTGAACGAAACATTGTGCAAGTAATATTTTACGTTTTCGGAAGTCGCTTATCTGGATGCTAGGAGTTCAGCGTTTGAAATTAATAGCAGCTTTGTTGGACATTGTGGTGTTTGAGAGTCTGGATCATTGTCGATTTCTCGTTCGAATTGCATATCATCATTAGTTGAATCTGTGGTACGTCTAGTTTGTTGGTCAAAACTCTACGATTCCGGTTTTGAAATAGAATATTCTTCTCTATGTTCAACAGGACGTAAAGCTGATGGTAAATCGGGATACCGCAAAGTATGCTTGGACTTTGGGTTGATGCCCTTTATGTTAGTGAGACAAAAGTAACAATCTGTGGCATAGTCTTTCGGTTCTCTCCATACCATGGGTACTGCAGAGCCCATATGACGTTGTGTACCTTTCATCCAACTTGTTAACAATGTTATAGAAGTTTGACAACATATGTGAGGAGCCCATGATTTATCTTCGGACAAGCTGTATGAAATTACGTTTTTGGGATTGAAAAGTTAATTCCCCACACACATAACAAAAATTGTTGACATTATTCACACACTTCCTAGGCTTCAACTCACTTGTTATTGCACTGTAATAAACAAATATGAAGATGTAGGACACAAACACGATGGTAACGACTTTTCGCGGCACAAGATAGAAAATACCCCTGTACGCTGTTGAATGCCAACTTATGCACACTATTTAGTTAGATGCGTATTTATTACAACAAACAGACAGAAACAGAAACACCAAAGTGTCTTCAAGTTACAAAATATGTGCTGAACAGTGTAATTTGTGCTGAAGTGCTGAAGTGCTGAAGATTAGAAGGTGTTACTTCTAATGTACTTCTTATGTCCTTCTGTTACATAATATGGAACATTCAACGTGAACTATGATTGGCATAGGCTTCATCCACCCGATGAAGAGAAGCTCCGAATGCCGACGTTTAACCTAAACCTAACCCTTTTGTCTTTGCTTGATTTTGAGTCATAAATAAATCTACCAACTTAAGTCATAGATTTTTTAAAGTGTGCATACCTGTTCATATTGCTCTTGTTATCAAGATAATCGGAGTAATTATAATAAAAAGATCAATCATACAGATAATGAAGATATATTATAGTATACCATATACGAGGGCTGTTTGATCAATACCCGGTTTGGGAACGACAACGCAACTTTTTTAGGTTTTGGAAATTTATTTTTTAATACCACCTTGATTAAAAATTGATCATTGATCCTTCATCCCGGAATTTATTCAGAAAATTAAAAATAAAAGTTTTTTCATCTAAATCTATTATGTCACCTTCAAAGTCATCCCCATTAAATGCAACACACTTATGCTAGCGCTTGATCCAACCCTCGAAACATTTTTTATATTCGGTTTTCGGTATGTCCATCAGTGCTTCCTGCAATTTTTCTATTACTTCCTCTCGGCTGCTGAAACGCGGTCCCCGTTCGAGTTTTTTAACTCGGTTGAACAGGAATTCGGTGGCTGGATGGTAGTTGTTGCATTTTTTTGTCTAAAAATTACAAATAATGATGGCACTGCGCGACGGTGCATTATTCACGAGTTTTCTGTCCACATTTTTGGTCTCTTTCGGCGAATTTCTTCACGCAAACGTCTCATAATGCCCAAATAATACTCTTTGTTTACTGTCTGGCCTCCTGGAAAAAATTCATCATGCACTACACCGTTGTAATCTATGAAAACCGTGAGCATTGCCTTCTTTTTTGAATGAAAACGACGTGGTTTTTTGGTCTCGGCTCATTTGGTAAACGCCATTCTCTTGCCTGATGTCTGGATAGCGTTTCGTACTCATAAAGCCACGTCTCGTATCCAGTAATGATCCTTTTGATGAATGTGGGATCGGATTCAACCTCGCAAATCATTTCTTTTGCGAAGTCAACACGGTCTCTTATTTTCATGAAATTGAGGTTTTTTGGCACTAACTTTGCTGCTACACAACGGAAAAACAAATCATAAACCAAAATGTCTTGGACAAATCCATAGGCAATGTTCAAGTCCTCCGTTATCTCTCTGATGGTTAATTTGCGGTTATTGACCAACATTTCTTTTACTTCATCAAAGTTTTCTTCGGTTTTCGATGTCGATAGTCTGCCACTGCGTTCATTATCTTCGATTGACTCACGACCAATTTTGAACCGCTCGTACCACAGGTAAACGACAGTTTTCTTTAGAGAATCGTTTCCGAGACACTTTTCCAACATTTCCAACGTTCGCGCACCATTAAATCTAATGCAAGTTCGCTGTTGCAAATTTAAATCCATTTCTAAAATTATAAAAAATCGCCAACACACACAGAAATAGATGTACAACAGCAAATAGATGTATAACAGCTTAAAAAAAAAGTCGGAACAATTGGAGTGCCAGACGGGGGTTATTCCGTTTTTTTTTTTTTTTTATCAAGGTGGTATACCTAATCCCCTTTCAACTCGATACACTTTTCTCAGCGGTGATGCAACTCTTTTATCCCCTCCGTATAGTACAGCTTTTGTTGGCCTACAAAATACTTCTCCGCGGCCGCGATGTCTTCCTCGTTCGACCCGAAATTCTTTCCAGAGATCGGTCTTATAAGGTTTGTTAACAAAAAGAAGTCGCATGGAGCCAAATCCGGAAAATTCAAGGAAGAGACATGCCCAAAATCTCGTGCAGGATATGGTAACGCATTCAGTTGAGATGCCTGCTATCTCAGCGAACTCGGGAGTCTTGGCAGTCCGCGAATAAGAGATCATATATTTTGTCCACGTTTTTCTCTGTGGGCCACCTGGGTGGCTCATCAAAAACTGAAGTGCGGTCACGGCGAAACTCTGCGAACCAATGGTTAACGGTTGTACGGGAAGATGAATGGGTCCCATACACACTATCGAGAATGGGCTTGATTTCCTCGCAAGTTTTGCCACTCAATAACAAAAATCGGATCGAATCGGAGCGATAATGCTCTTTTTTCATGGTCGCAAAAAACACTTACACGATGTTTTTAAATGAATGTTAGGCTAAAAGAAGTCATACTTAATAACGGTACACTCATTTTGATTAAATAGCGCCACCTATCTTCCAATCCGGTTACTAATCAAACAGCCCTCGTATGCAAATCAATTTTTTTTGTTATTGAAACTTGGATGCATATTGTTTGGTGCAAGTGTCTTTCAGAGGTTTTCTATTGTCAAATAAATATATAAATAAGTTTTTGTACGTTAGGCCAAAAGTAAAAATAAGCAAAATTAAATCGTGAATGAGAGACTGCCTCTATGAAATGATTATGCAGAAAGAAGATTTTTTTTTCATAGAAACAAAAACCATTTTTACCTTTCGAAATATACAAAAAGACATTTCTTACAAGCAACATTTTTTTGAATTTGAAGGCAATAGAAAATTGACTAAAGGACGAAGTTGGAATGGTAATACAATCTCAGATCTCTAAAATAATGTTTTTGTTTTGAATATAGTTAAGAATTTTTAATTATTATAATTGCAGCAAACCAACTACAGGTATCCTATTAGATATAAAGGAAATTGTTTTATTATTTACCAACTTAATGTACCAAGTTAATATTCCAGATTTGCACAAGCAAAAGATGTGCGAAAAAAGGAATAACAAAATCGTTTCATTCTTTGACTTCGATATTTGTGAAGTTGACGGTGTTGCCATGCAATTAAGATCTTCTACACTCAACTTCCTGAATGAAAAGCGTCGTCACATCACTCGATAGTTTAATCTTATTTATATTTAGAGTAAAAAATAAATAAATCTATTTAACATAAAAAATTTAAATTTCTTCAATATTGTTAAGTGGGCAACTAAGTTTTTGCTGTGTTTGTTTTTTATGAAAATGCAACTTTATTGTGAAAAAATGGTAAAAAATGAATCATTCAATGTATAACCCAAAGCTAGCTACAAATTTTTCCAGTCTTTCTGGTAGAGCTCGAATACTGTTTTGGTTTCTAATCAGCCATACCATGTGCCATCGAACGGAACAAGTAATAATCGGGCGGCGCAATATCTGGGGAATATGGCGAGTAGGGTATGACTTGCCATTTGAGCGTCACTTTTTCGAGCCTCTGCTCGTATTGTGGACGTTTTTTGCGCAGTGCTCCGCTCAATCTCATCAATTGAAGTCAATAACGTTCCCCAGTGATGGTTTTGTTGAGTTTCAATAGTTCATAATAAATAATACCGACCTGGCATAACCTTCGATTCGTCCTCATGATTTTCTTCTCTTTGGCTGTATGAATCCATTTTTCATCACCCGTCACGATGCGATGAAGAAAATCCGTCCCTTTTACTGCTGGAGCAGTTGTTCACAGGCGAAAAAACTACGCTCAACGTGCCTTGGCTTCAAATCATAAAGAACCCAAGTTTCTTGTTTTTGAATCAATCCCAACAAATGCAATCTCTTGGAAATAGCTTGATAAGTAACATATTCTTTCGAATGAAAGAAGAAAATCAATGCTTCCGCAAATGACGAATTTTTGGCACAAAACCAGACATATTCACACAACCATAGTCACAAATGTGGCAAAAAGGTTTTTTTAAAATTCTACATATATATCTAAGTTTTGTGCATGACGTTTTGAATATGTCAAAATGAACCAGCACTTACAGCTAGAGCCATCTAACATATTGACAAGCAGACAAATAATAAAAAAAAAACACAAAAATTGTTAAGTCAAGCGCGTTGCAAAAGTTCGTTCCCATATCTATAAAATGTTTATAATGCACTGCTATTGGTTAAATCTGTGTTAGCGCATCGGCTTTCATATTTTCAGATTTTAAAAACTGCACATTGATGATATTTTGAGCTACTGCTTCTCTGATATAGAGATATCGGACGTCGAAATGTTTGGTCCTGTCAGATTGTCACAGTAAATATTAATGTGCGCTTTGTGTAACTTTAGTTCTTTTCTAATATTGCGAAAATGTACTGCGTCTTTGCCCACGGATGATAACGTAATGCATTCGGTTTCTATACCAGACGTGGCTTCGGTTTTTAGTTTTCTGGATCCCCAAGCGAAGGCTCCGCCAGCAGATAGAAAAACAAATCCAGATTGCGATTTCCTATAGTCCGCGTCTGAGTCTCAGCTGGAATCTGAAAATGCTTGTATTTGTATTTGTATTTGACTTATCTTTTTACAGGTAAAGGGTGATTCCTCGTGAGGTTTGACTTATAATGTAAAATAAAATACATAAATTTGAATGTGAACTTAAAATTTTTATTATCGGTTAAAAGAACCAGTGATGGCATTTATTCTTTTAAAATGATATTATGTAAATATTGGCTACGACTACATCCGAGGTGGTCCATTCGGAAGATCCAATTTTTGGCGACTTGTTCGAGCATGGCGACTGGTATCTCGCGGATAACAAGAGTAATATTGACTTTCAAAGCGTCAATCGTAGCTGGCTTATTCCTTTATTCCGTAGCAAAACGAGAAAATAAGTGCTCACCAAAATGATTTCTCAACAAGTCCTTTGTTTCACGCGCTGTATGGCTCGTAGCGCCGTCTTGTTGAAACCAGAACTCATCGAGACCATATGCTTGAATTTCAGGAAGCACATAGTCCGTTAACATGGAGCGAGAACGGTAACCATTGACGGTAACATTCTAATTTGCCTCATTTTTATAAAAAATATGGACAAATGATTCCACCAGCCCATAAACCACACCATACCTTTGTTTTAAATGGATGTAATGGTAGCTTTTGGTACTCTTTGGGTTGCTCATTAGCCTAAATACGGCAATTTTGTTTATTAACGTATCCATTGAGCCAGAAATGAGCTTCATCACTGAACAAAATTTCACGATAAAACACCGGATATCATTAAGTTTTTCCAGAGCCCATTCGTGACAATATGACGCAAATTCATGTCACCTGGCTTCAATTCTTGCATCAGTCGAATTTTATACGTTTAAAGGCCGAGATCCTCACGTAGAAAACGCCAAGTTGTCGAATACGCCAAGTAAACTGCTGAGAACGACGACAAAGTGATTCGTCACTCTCAGCTACAACTGCTATAGTCTCTTCACTACGTGCTAGATGTGGTCTAACCGGTCGAGAATCATCCACTTATGTGAACTGGGACTGCAATTTGCGAATGGTATTGGCAATAGTGGTTTCAGTAGGTCGATTAGGCGCACCGCAAATTCCTCGAAACGCACGAAAAACATTTCTCACAAAACGCTGATTTTCGTAATACAGCTGAACAATTTAGAGACGTTGTTGTGGTGTAAGTCCTTCCACGATGACTTGCCAAACAATACTGAACAAAAATGATAAAGCAGTTTGATAGGAGTCACGCGTAATTTGTCAAAAAAAGCCGATTTGTCACGATGAATCACCCGATATATATGATGACAGGATGTGCTGCTATCCAGTGTTGAAGTTTTGGGTCCTCGAGCATATCTGGCCTGCTGAACGTTGACACATATAACATTAGCTGTCTTTATGCGGTTTTGTGTACAATTGTTCTTTCACTTGAATATCTGGATTCTTATTAATCTGTTGATGTAGTAGCCTGTTTGTCGAATTTTAAATACTCTATTCTTTTCAGAAATTTTAAGTCATACGTATAGTTTTAGTTCGCCTATATTCAGAATATAGTGTCAGAGTCTTCTGATAATTTTGCGTACACTCAAGATCGTTCATTGACATTGTTGGTTGCTAAGAAGTAAATCACCCTCGTAGACCGTGATAATCGTTATACCCTTCCAATCTTGTTTAAGCTCACAGATGCTTACGTTTACGTATGCTGTCGAGTCATCAAGATATTGTACATGTAGATCGTGCTTTGATACTGTAGCTAGATTGAGGCGAATAGAATGGATGTTGGCACGTGGGAATTAGTACCAGTATAGTCAAGTCTTGCTTTTACTTCTTTTACTTTTATCTTTGTTTAAATTTTCGTTAAGGAATCGCAAGTATCTACCGTTAATCCGACCTGTCTATAGTTGTTTTGAGATGACTGCACCATTTGCCTTTGTTGGACATCTGTTAATAATAAAAGCCGCAGTGAATATCAACGCAGCCCATAGGATGTCCGATGAGCCAGCCTCCAACTTAAGGCACTTCGCCATTTCCAATAAAGTTCTGTTTGTACGTTCGGCTATGCCATTTTGTTGCGGTGTACTATATATGGTGCAGATTAATTGACTCGCCTGGTTAATTTTGTGCAAATGCTTTATAATCTTTTAACTTCTCTAATGATTCGCATACTTTTTGCATAAAATATACAGAAATTCTTTGCGAGTAATCATCATTAAATGTTATAAACTACGTTAATTTACTTAACCATTCCGTACACATAGATTCGCATAGGTCCGCATACATCTGAATAAACCAGTTCCTCTTGTCCTCTACTCGTCACACACAACAAATGACTTGACTGATTGTTTCGCTGAAATACGTGAAGCACAACATGTGTCATCGGAACTTAACTTGAATAATAATCCGGGAACTATACCTTTCGATTGCAATTATTGCTTCGGTAATGTGTAATTAGTGGATCCCATTCTTTTGTGCTGTAAATTCAACGAGATTTCTTTCTTTATAGCAGCCAGTGCCAGATTGTTTCCATAGATATACATAGTATAATCCAAATTTTTTATTAGCTGACTCAATTATGCTCAAAAATTAAATTATCTTCAGGTTCCTCTCGGTTGCTTTCTTACTGAAATGAGATTTTATTTTAATTCGAGAATAAAAAGTGTTTTATAAGGTTTAATTTCTATCTGGATGTAGCTTATGTGTGGAGGTATTTTTTTCCATTTGCCAACGTCACATTTATATGTATATACTTATCCTTCGTGTATACCGGGTTGTCTGGTTTGGGATACAAATATTTTGGGATCTAGTTCACTGGTCCATATTATGTAAATGGTTGTATGGTAGGGGGCATGTGTTTAACACCCGCTGAACTGCAGGGTGTTAAAAAAAAGTTTCTTCGGAGAAGTACCTATGTAACAACAACTATTTAGCTTTAACTTTTAGTTAGTATTTAAACCTAGAGCAACCAAGCAAGATTAATGTTTAATGCTTACACCATTATCATACATCGTTTCTTTTTTGAGATATTGGTCTTCAAACAAATTTTTTAATATTCTTTAATAAATTTTTGTGAAAATCGCATTCATCTCGGATGCAATTCATGCTGTACGTCGAGTTCTAATTCCACTGTGATTGATGTCAAAATTAGATGACGTGGTGAGGCTCAATGTCATAAAATAAAAAAAATAATAATAAATTTGTAGAGTGTTGCTCTCCACTTGTAATTATTCCCAAATTTGATGAGGACATACGTCCTTGCGTCAACCTGAAAAGACTTAACGAATGCATCTTATACCAAGCGATGACCTCGTTTTCGTTATCTGGCTGACGATATATATTCTAACAAATTAAATACGAAGAACAGGCTCTGGCAAACGTCGCTAAGTTACTAAAATTGTTGGGTTTCGTCAACTATAGGGTTTTCTAATAACGACTTGACAACTTTTTTTTTTAAATAAAAGGCAAACCATTTGAGATATTTCAAAAACTTTATTATTTACTTGAAGTACAATAACATTTATGAATGGAACTCGACTTCGTTCATATGGCCACCGCGGGCACGTTTGCAGCGGTCGATTCGTTGGACCCAATTTTCAACGATTCGGCCACACATTTCGGCCGCTATTTCGCGTGCAGTGTTGGCTCTGAGCTCTTTTAACGTCGTCGGCGTGTTGGCATAAGCCAATGACTTAACGTAGACCCACAGAAAATAGTCAAGCGGCGTTAAATCGCACGAACGAGGCGGCCAATCGACTGGCTCATGTCTTGAGATAACACGCTCACCATACTTACTCTTCAATAAATCGATTGTAGCGTGTGCTGTGTGGCTTGTGGCACCATCTTGTTAAAACCACATGTCGTTCAAGTCCATATCTTCCAATTCGGGCGAAAAATAATCGGTGATCATGGCGCGATAACGCTGACCATTCACAGTAACGTGACGATCGTTATCGTCGACGAAAATATATGGCCCAATAACGCCGCCGGCATACAAACCGCACCAAACAGTTATTTTTTGTGGATGAAGTGGTGATTCATGAAGCACATGTGGGTTTTCATCCGACCAATAACGCATATTTTGCTTATTAACGAACCCATTGAGCCAAAAATGAGCTTCGTCACTGAAGATGATTTTGCGATTCCGAATATCTGTAGAAAAATTTTATAATTTGCAGACGTTGCTCGTTAGTGTAATTTACCATGATGTAAATGTTGAGCTTACTTAATAAATTGATGATTAGTGAAAGAGTGCGTTCACAAATTAAATTCAAAATTGTCAAGTCCCTATTGGAAAACCTTATATGTGAAAAAATTTATACCGAACCTTACAATAATTTGCCAACCACTAAATCAGATTTTAGGGGACGACATTAGCTCTCTATGGATCGTATGTGAAAACATTAAATTTATGAAATTGAAACATATTGGGCCTTACCTACAACGAATCATTAGTTGCGAATTTCTGGTGGACGAATTTAGATGTCGCTGGAAAACAGAATTAGTCTGAGAGCTTTTTAGCGGTAGAAAAAAAAAAAAAAAAAAACAAAAACAACGCATTAGCATTATGCAGATATGTATATATATTTCGAAAATCGTGATTCAGTTCGCGAAACTAACGGTACGCCATTTTCAATTTACGGCTCATATGATCTTCCATCTGAGGAAGGAATACTCTAACATACGCGTCACAAGGAACGTTATGCTGCGAACACCAAAGAAGCTATTTTTGCTGTGTGGGAGTCAATCCGTCATGGTACACAGCGATTGGAGCTCTGGAAATTTGTTCAAAATGATCATGGTTAACGTTCTTATAAGATCCAAGCTGAGAAAGAATTAAGGACACTTGAACATAATGTGCATCGTACGTCCGGTGAATGTAGAATGGCGAAAATCGACTAGTTTTTCTTGAAATTAAGAAGAGTTATGATTTCAGCAACGTAACGCAATGTTTCACAGAGAGCCCATCACACTAGAAAATATTCGATGAGTGCCTAATTTCACGAAATTGACCTCGAATTGGCCCCCCGAATTGGTTGTGATCTAACAGCTTTGGATTATTTACTGCGAGAATTTGTGAAGTCGTTAGTCTGTGCCGATAAACCAGAGTCGATTTAGAAGGCAACATTCGCTGCGTTATTGCCGATATACGAGTACAACTCCAGTTACGCGATGAAGATGCCAAAAATTAAAATTCCTGAATGCGTTTTATTTGAGCCAGCTAGCCCATGCGCTTGAAATCATATTACATTAAAACACTAGGGACATAAAAAAAACTTTCCAGTAAAGCAAACGCAATGGTCTTGAACATTCACACCAACTTTTTTAGGTTTTAAAAAATTATTTTTTATATAAAAGCTGTTTCAACTTAATATACACCCTGCTTAACTCGAACTGCAACCATCTTCAGACTGCTATAAATTTTGACACATGACAGATAATTTTATTATTTACAATCCTTTTAAACGATTTGCGTCTCAGTGGTGTTGAAAAATTTTTATTTGCGATGGAATTCAAATGTAATAATGTAATTGTTTTATAGTTGGCTGGAAAACCACAAGTAGCTACCGTTAGAGCCCTCCAGCACCTCAACGTGAATAAATCTGCAACATCGGCAGAAATGGTTCGGAAAGTGATGGCTCGAATTGAGCGAAATCCGCGTCCAAGTGGAAGAAAAATGGCTCGTGAGCTCAACATATCGTTGGAACGGATGCAACACATATCGAAAAATGAGCTCGGGCTCAAGCCATTGAAGTTCCAAAAGGCGCACGATCTTACACAGCAACAGAAAATAGTAAGATTCGAAAGAACGAAGGAGTTGCTACGCTTGTACGAATGTGGTGAGTTGCCGAATTTGGATTTTTCCGATGAGTCGCCATTTGTTATCGAGCAATATGTCAACAAACAAAATGACTGAGTTTACTTGCCAGAGAGGTCCTTCGAAAATTACACCTTCCTTCCGTCGATGGTCGCTCTCCGCTCGTATTTTTGAAACTGTCTTAGAGGCAGTATTGAAGATTTGGGCAAACAACCATTTCGGTCGAAGACCGTGGACATTTTAACAAAACTCGGCACCGTCTCACAAGCAATTTTCCACACTTCATTTCTTCGACACAATGGATTGCAAATTCTCCGTATGCAAATCCGTTGGATTTCTCTGTCTGGGGTATTTTGAAGGCGAAGGTTGGCACTAAAAAATACCAAAGTTTTGACCACCTCAAAAAAGCACTTCGCGCCAAAGGTGGACGTATTGAAAACTACTGATACAATTTGAAAATTGATGTATTTTCAAACATTTTTTGCCTTGGCACAATAAAATTTATCAAAAATAAAAGAATTATAGCATTTTAAAAGTTGCAGTTCGAGTCAGGCAGGGTGTACTTTTCAAAGCGGTGCTGCGACTTTCTCGTTCGACCCGTACTTTCTTCCGGCGAGCGATCTTTTCAGGTTTGGGAACAAAACGAAGTCGCAGAGAGCCAAATCCGGAGAATACGGAGGATTGGGGATCAATTCGTAGTGCAATTCGACAAACTTGGCTGTGGCCACTGCGGAGGTGTGAGCCGGTGGAAGAGCACTTTTTTCTTCGTCAATTGTGGTCGTTTTTCCTTCAAATAGGCATTGCAATGGCCCAATATATCGACATACTATGCTCCTGTGATTGTTTTTCCCTTCTCCAAACAGTCGATGTGTATCACACCTCGAGCGTCCCAAAAAACGGTGGTCATCGCCATTCCAGCACAAGGTACTTTTTTCGCTTTTTTGGATAACGGCCTCTGGATAAAACACATTATTTCGATTGTTCTTTAGTCTCCGATGTGTTCGGTGTCAGCAAACGCGGCACCCATCGCGCGGACAGCTTTCTCATGCCAAAAATCTCGTGCAGGTTATGGCTAACGCATTAAGTTGAGATGCCTGTTATCTCAGAATTTCACTCGGCGGTCCGAGTGGAGGGCTAAAGAGGTTATGCTAAATGATGATGTACCTTTCAATCCGGGTACTCATTATACCACTCTTATATACCCCGAAAAAGTTAATACAGCAGTCTAAGGTCCCCGCAAGTTTTTCGACTAAATGTAGTACATTAGCAGATTGGATTTAGTTCAAAAGCGCGTAACATAATAACTACACTGCGTTCAGTCCATTTAGGAAATGTTACTGTAGATGTTAGTCTTAAAATCACTCAAAAGGGTGAGTGCTTCTAGTCCAGAGGCATGAATTTCGGGCGGTTTTTGAAGCTTTGTACAAGGAAAACAAAAAATATTTTTACCATCCATTTTTTTATCATTTGTTTATTGGTATTTTAAGATAACATAAAAAATCAACCGAAAAAAAAAACTCTAAATTTTAAAAGTTATGAACTGGCAAATTGGAGAGTCCAAATAAAAAGAGTATCCTGGCGCGCATGATTTTAAGCCTTTTGGTCATCTGAAACAAAAAATTTGAACGAATTCTTAATTTGCATAGATGCCGCTAAAGCCCGGCATCACAAAATGGCGGCTGTTTGAAAAAAAAATGTTTTTGGCATGTTTTTTTAACAATTTCGAATTTTTTTAAAAATTGTTTAATTAAAGATTTGGACCTGGGCGAGCTTGAAGTATTAGAGGAATGTTCAAAAAACATTCACACCAAAATTTAAATAGACTGGTTCATTAGAACTTGAGATATCGTGGAAGCCAACTCGAAAAGAGTAGTTTCGAGAAAAACGCGTTTTAAATTTGAGACAAGTTTCCGGCAAAGTGACTCCGCGTCAGAAAAATGGCTGTAGATAACTCATAAAATAATTGAAATTTTGAAAAATCCTTTTAAGGGCATAGCTTTGAATGTCTAAATTTTGGAAATATGAAAAAAAAATTTCGATTTCTTCAAATTTTTAGACTCGAATACCCCCTTAATTTCGTAATGAAATTAAAATGGACATCAGGAAGTTTGTTTTGTTGTTATCTTCTGTAAAAGCAGTTTAAAAAGTACAAACTACAACATATTGTGGACAAATTTTTGCACAACAAATTTAAAATATGAATGACACCTTTATTGTCAGGGTCCCTGAATTTTACCTCCTTCCTGATATATTATTTATAGTAGAAATACTTTGAGAAATTTGCAAAAATTTCATTTTCTCATTGAATGAGAGACCCAAAGCAAGTTATTCATTTCTATATTCAAGCCTTTCTCTCCCCATTTTCACGATTTTAAAACATCTTTTCTTTACATTTTATCTTTAACGGAACTGCCCACGGATCTTCTTTTTTTTACATACCCGTTTTCGTGTATCTCATCTTTTTGGAATATTACTTGAATGAAAATTGCAAATATAAAAGACGCAATAAAGCAAATGGATTTTGTCCGCCCGCCATCCGCATGACATTTTGTGAAAACCGTGACATTCGTTTATTGAATTGTTAACTCTGCACATGACTCGTTTAACCAAAACATACGAGAGTATTTCACATTATATCTGTAGTCGACATTTTCGCAAATTACTAGCTCGACATGATTCCATGATTTAGGATGTAGGTGCCTTACTCCTGAATACACAAAAATCTTTCCCCATCTCAACCCCAGATGCCAATAATCGAGTATTCAATGATTTCCTTCAATTTTTAAGTAATGAACATTATGTACTGGTATCACAACCAAAAAGGAAAAGAGAAAAAACAGGAAGGAAACTAAACGATGAGAGAAATAGAAAGGATATTAGATTCAAGCGACAGGAACTAAAACACAAAAAAAAATAATAATAAACCCCAATTTGTCTCCCTACTGAATATTTTGTTGTCATTGTTAAAAGAATACAAACATTCTTCCTTATTATTGTTGTTTTCCCAAGTAAAGGGAAATGACAAGAAAAAACAAGATTGTAACTAAATCAACCCGATTGTTCGTTTCAGCGGCAACCGGAAAGGATAAACAGTATTAAATCGATTCCCCCATACACACTCTACGGAATCGGGACTGGGAATTGGGTACAATTTAAAATATGCAGATTATTGTTATACCGGATTGAGTTTCACAAGCTTCGTTTACCAATTTGGCGGATTTTTACTTATTTTTGTAATCTTAAGACATCCGTTATTTATGCCAATGCCGCATTTAAACCGAGAACGTGAATATTTTTGATTTGCAGTTGATTTAAAGCAACGACAACAAATCTGACGATTTACTGAATTTCGCGAACCATTTGTGTATCCAATCAATGCAATATTATCTGGAAATCTTTTGTGGATTTATTTTAACACCTATGACTTGTCCCTGCAATTCTGAAAGAGCAATGATTTCTTTCACACTTAAGTTGAGAAATAAGAAATCTTCTGAACAAATTTAAAGGAATTTGATTTTTTTTAAAAAATCAGTCCACTTGAGCAGTGCATCATGACTTGTAGAAAGAGTTTGCCCAACATTATACCACATAAAGCGTTGTAGGAGGCTCGAAAGAGCATCGACTTTTTCTTGCTTAATAACCGACACTTCCGCTTCAAATCGGCTGCTAGCGACTCTAAAATCTTTCACGAGTCCGTTCGTTCGATTTCGATTGTTATGTTGAGAATTCGACACATTGTTGAACGACTTGTTCCAAAGGGATTACATTTTCTTTAAGAACAGTACATTTAGTAGATCTTTTTAGACATGTTGGATCCACCAATTTGGATTTCACATTTATAGAATGCATCAAAACTAGTGACGAAAGATCGGTCTGCATCATTTTTTTTTCCGCACATAACCTCATTCTTATTCTCGTCATAACCCTCCTACTGAGTCTACTATTCGACGTTTGGTAGCCAAATTCAAGTCAATTTGTTCGATAAATAATCAACCAACACCAACACATCACCGAAACGCAAGGTCTGCTGAAAACATCGCTGCTGTACATGAGAGTGTACGGAAAAACTTGTGGCAGTAAATTTCTCGTCATTCACAAGAACTTGGCCTTTCTGCGACGTTAACTTGGCGAATTTGGTATCGGAATTTGGGTCTGCAACCGTATGATATCCAACTGACCCAGATAAACGACCATAGAGAACGTCCTGTGTTCGCTGATTGGGCTCTGGATCATTTTGAAGTTAACCCTAATTTCACCGAAAAAATCAACTTAAGCAGCCAAGATCACTTATTGATGAATGGATGTGTGAAAATACCAACTAACTATACACGAGAAACACTAGTGCAAAATGCATTCCGAGAAAGTCACTGCTTGGTGCGAATTTTGGTCTGGCGGAATCACCCGTCCGTACTTTTTCCAAAAGAAAATTTGCATTGCCATAACCGTCAACGGCGAGTGCTACAGATCGATGATAAGCAACTTGCTCTGGCCTTAACTGGATGATATAGATACCAACGGTATATGGTTCCAATAGGACGGTGCTACGTACCACACAGCTTATGCCACGATAGACATTCCGGACGAGTGATTCGAGGACATGGTTATCTCTCGCGGGGTGTGATTGAACGCCATTCTTCCTTTGGGGCTATCTTAAATCGCAAATAACCGCGAATAAACCGCAAACAACTGATGAACTCAAAGTCAACATAACAAATACCATTCAGCAAATTCAGCCAGATATGAGATAAAGTCTTCGAAAATTGGACCTTCCGAATACGTGCCACCATGCAAAGCCGCGGCGGATATTTGAGCGACGTTATACTCGTATCCCATACTTAATGCCATAAGACGTTCTTTCAAAAAAAAAAACAAAAAAAAAAAACAATTACACTCGTTTTAATGTTCGTTGCTGAACTGTATTGAATATATTATGGAGTCTCCTTACTTTGGGATAGGGCCTTACTAACCAATTAACTGCTTAGCATAAGGAAACTGCTATTGGCAAGATTTAGTCTTTGTTTTATTTATATGGACGTGTTGTTGGCAGAATTGATATCAAAACCAAGGTATACAAAGTCCCTTACTAACACGAGATAATAGCAGTTAACTGCGACTGTCGATGCCCGAAGTGTGACCTTTCTTGTTGACAGCATATATTTGGTTGTGTCTTCATTTACAGCTTAATCCACTTAAGTGGCTTCCGCTTCAATACTAGTGAATGAAGAGTAAGAAAACCGCTGAATTCTGCCACTGATCTGATCTGACAAAAGTTTCAGATTGTGCCTTCGGTGTTCACTTGTGAGTTGCGAACAATTCTTTCAAGTATGATGTTAAGAAGCAACTTTTTGGATAAGTTGTTACGGACCTTGAAGAACGAGCGTTCTCCATTGTCATTCTGCACAGACGAATGAGTTTGGCAGGGATGCTACAATCAGAAATGTTTCTATATATGAAGATCGTCTCTGTAAAAACAATTACTGCAGCTTTTCAATTGATGAAAACGTGGTGGCCATAGATTTAAACTTCTGAAGTTTTCTCCAAAATTTGCTGAAGTGTACGCAAGGAGACTTATTCCTCTAAACTTGGCGCAGTTGAGGGAATCTCATTAACAATGGACAAGCAAACAACCATGCCATCAGTTCCTGGATTTTTCCTCCCATATTATGACTCTGACCTAGATGTACAGGGCTATTACATTTGTGTGTCCATTTTGTTTAAAATCTTTTCCTACTTTTATAATATTTGGCCTTTTTATGGGAAGTTGGGAGCCCGCATGGGTTAGAAGAGTAAGACGTGTCATTTTCCTGTTGAATTCAAATATACAAATGTAATGGAATACTTAGACTGGGATAATTGAGTAAAATTTAGGCAAGATACGGAAGAATGATAGCTCGTGTCATGCAATTTTTTCGTATGTTTTGTGCATGAGACGTGTGTCAGCCAAGTTTGTTCCGAAATTTCTTAATTTTGATCAGAAGAACCGTCGCATAACCATTGCTCAGGAGCTCTTGAATAACGTCAATGATGATCTTGACTTGCTCAAAAGGGTGACTGGTGAAGAATCATGGGCATGTTTATGATGTCGAAAGCACGCCGAGTTCGGTGGGATGAAAAGTAGCCTCCTGGGAATGAAAAAAAAATTATTTTAATGTTTTTTTATTTTATTTAATATAGTCCCCTTTTAGTTTGATACACTTATTCCAGTGATTTTCTAACTTCTTGATCCCGTCCGAAAAGTAATTTTCCGGAAGGTCTGCAAAATACTCCTCCGTGGCGTCAATGATTTCCTCGCGTGAGCTGAACTTTTTATTGATGAGCCATTTTTTTGGGTTTGAGATTTGAGGCTCCGAGGGGGCCAAGTCGGGCAAATACGGTAGATGCGACAGAAATTGGAGCCGTAAGTCATTTGTTATACCCGTGGTTGTGATGCGATTCGATGGTGCATTGTCTTGTAAAAACAAAATTTTTTTCCGCTTCAGGTGAGGCCGTTTTACAGCGATTTCGGCCTGCAATCGCTCCAATAATGCACAGTAATACTCGCTGTTGATGGTTTTTCCTTTTCCGAGGTAGTCTACGAAGAGTATGCCATGACAATCACAGAAAACCGACGCCATAAACTTTCCGACCCATCGAGCCTCTCTCGGCCGCTTCGGAGCACTCGTGCCAGCTTCGGTCCATTGCCGGGCACTCATTCTGTTGTCTGGTGTGTAATAGTGGATTCAAGTTTCATCAGTAGTTACAAATCGACGTCAAAAGTCCGCCAGAGTCCGCATCAGCAAGTCCAAACACTCTTTCAAAATGCTCTCGCGTTCGTGTTTTTAGTCAGGAGTGAGTATGCGCGGCACCCAGCCGCAAGATAACTTTTTCATATGCAGAATATTGCCCAAAATATGGCGTGTACGCTCAGTATTAATCTTTGTGGTATCTGCTAGGTCGCGCACTTTCACTTTCCGGTCAGCCAACACCATTTCAATATTGACGGTGTAGTCTGACCAAAAATTAGCCCCATAATATTTATCCAACTTTTCTTGTGTTTCCTTCGCCGTTTTAAATCGTTTTTGCCCATACTCAACATGATGCCAAACACGTCAACAACAATCAGCTGTCAATATAAAACTAAAGACAGTATCGCACTGAAATTTGGCATGTCTGCATAAATATGAACGGACTTCAAGGCACCATAACCTTTTTTACAGCAGCAGCGCATAATAGTGATCGAGGAGGTTACTTTACCACCTAGTAAATGGCAAAGTTTTGAACACTGTTTTTTTTTCGGATTACCGTAGATTAAATTTTTACCTCAATGTTGTACGGTTAATAAGAACTATTATCTTAAAGCTATGCGCCGAAAAAAATTCCCGGAATATTAGTAAAATAATTCATGGCATGATGCACCTTCACCATTCATCGTTGCTTGTGAGAGATTTTTTGGCAAAAAACAACACGAAAATCGTGCGTCAACTCTTACTCACTCACCGGATTTTGCCCCATGGGACTTTTTACTATTTCTAAAACTGAAGAGACCTATGAAAGGACGGAGATTTGTAGCGATTGAGGAAATATAAACGACATTGCTGGAAGAGTTAAAGGCTATACCAAAAAGTGCTTATGAGAAGTGCTTCGAGGAATAGAAAAAGCGTTGGCACAAGTAACATATATATATTATATCTGAGGGGGATTACTTTGATGAGTACGACGTTAATGTTGATGAATAAAATTATAAAATTTATAACATATTCCTATGCGGATCTATTAACACAAAAGCTAAGCAGGCCTACAAAACTTAACAAGGTTAAAGTTAAAGGCTCTATAATTATGGCTGTTTAAACATTCCTGACATAAAGAAACTAAGTTAACTAGCTTGATAGAGCTATGGTACGGATTCAGAAATCGGAGAATACAAAACACCGAAGAACAGCTTCATGAAAGGAGTTGAATCGCCAAATAATGACAGAACCTTTTCCAATTAAGTATAGGCTCTAAAAGTTCTGTTCTGTCAGCATTATGTAAGTGAATGTATAATATTTTGTATATATATTGGGTCTATAACTTCTATTCTATTCTATTCGTGTGGTTTGCTAAGAGATGGCGTAACTTGTATTATTCCAATGTTATTATTCCATTGAAACATGCCTTGGAAAGCTACTGTCATTGTACGTCATTTCAGTATATGTCATTCTTTTGAAGCGTAAACAACAATATTTTTTTTTTCACTCAAATAACGTTTCTAAGAGAGGACACCACTTGAAATAAATCCATACTATTTCAGTTAGTACCAACCTTCAAAAGACACGTGTATAAATTTGACAACTGTCAAAACAACGATCTCGAGATATATCGTTGAGAGTGAAGCAACTTTTGTTATTGTGAAAAAAAATGGATTCAAAGCAATTCCGTGTGTTGATTTATCATTGCTTTTTGATGGGAAAAAATGCAGGCGATGCAAAGAAATTGCTTGATAAGTGTTACCCGGACTTTGCACGAGCCCAACGAACCATTCGCAAGTGGATTGAAAAATTTAAAAGTGGTCATACAAGCACCGAAGATGATGTCCAAAAGAGGACGTCCAAAAGAGGCTGTTTCAGATGAAAACATCAAAAAAGTCCATAAAATGATTACGAATGACCTTAAAGTGAAGTTGATCGAGATAGCTGAGGCTCTGAAGATATCAAAAGAGCATATAATATCATCATAACAAAGTGTCGATGATTCAGAGGAGTGTTTAAAGCTGTTCAACCGCAATAAAGCCGAAGTTTTGCGTCGGTATCTGACAATGGATGAAACTTGGTTCCATCACTTCACACCAGAGTCAAGTCGGCAATCGGTTGAGTGGCGAGCAGGCGACGAACCTCGTCCAAAGTGACCAAAAACTCAATAGTCGGCTGGCAAGGTTATGGCATCCGTATTTTGGGATACACATGGAATAATGTTCATGGACTATCTCCAAAAGGGGTAGACTATCAACAGCGACTATTACATTGCGTTTTTGGAGCGTTTGATGGACGAAATCGCAAAAAAACGGCCGCATTTGAAGAAAAAGAAAGTGCTGTTTCATCAAGACAATGTACCGTGTCATAAGTCGACGAAAACGATGGCAAAATTGAATGAATGAATTGAATGATTTGTCCCCCAGCGACTATTTCCTGTTCGCAGACCTCAAAAGAATGCTCGCCGGAAAGAGATTTAAGACCGATGTAGAAGTAATCGCCGAAACAGAGGCCTATTTTGAGGCTAAACCGAAATCGTACTACAAAACTGGTATCGAAAGATTGAAAAATCGTTTCAATCAATGTATCGCCCTTGGAGGCAATGACATTGATAAATAAAGTCGAATTTTGCAAAAATTTTGTGTTTTACTATAAAACGGCACTGAGTTTTCAGGCCATGTGTTATGTCGAACTTTGTGCCTGAAAAAGTGTTTTTGCGGGGAACGTGCCAAAAGTGGTTTACACGATTTAAAAGTGGTGATTTTGGCTTCGAAGACGATGAACGTCCTGGGCAGCCAAAAGAGTTTGAAGATGAAGAACTGGAAGCATTACTCTTGGGTTTCACTCAAGCAGCCATTTAAAAACGTTGAAAAGCAGCTGGATATATTCAAAGGCAAGGAAATTGGATTCCATATGAACTCAAGCCGAGGGACGCCGAAAGGCGGTTTTGCATGTCCGAAATGCTGCTGGAACGCCACAAAAGGATGTCATTTTTTGCATCGGATTGTTACTGGTGATGAAAAATGGATCACTTACGACAACCTCAAGTGCAAAAAATCATATGTGAAACCCAGCCAAATCAACGGCAAAGCCGAATATCCATGGCGCGAAGGAAATGCTCTGCATTTGGTGGGATCAGATGGGTGGACTGTATTATGAGCAGCTAAAACCGGGTGAAACCATCAATGGACAACGCTACCGAACACAAATAACCAGTTTAAAGAGAGCAGTAGCCGAAAAATGCCCGGAATATGCGACCAGACACGAGGCAATAATTTTCATCATGACAACGCTCGGCCCCACGTTGCTATTCCGGCTAAGAACTATTTGGAAAACAGTGGATGGAAAGTCTTACCCCACCTGCTTTATAGCCCAGACCTTGCCCCTTCTGACTACCATTTGTTCCGGTCGATGCAGAACGCCCTCACTGAAATACGGTTCACATCAGAGCAGAATATCAAAAATAGGCTTGATTAATTCTTGGCTGTCAAGTCAGCGCAGTTCGATGGGAAAAAGTCATAGCTTCAGATGGGCAATACTTTGAATAATACTATTGTATATGTTTTCCTTAAATAAACGTTCACATTTTGAAAAAAAAAAACTGCACGAATTAAAATATATACCCAATAGTATATTGTGTTTTCATTTTACTACCATCAACGAAATTTTAGCTTAAATAAAGAATACCAGAAACTGTGAAGCATTGATATACTAGTTTATGATGTAGAGACGGGTGGTTTATTTGAAAAAATAAGTAGGAGCTATAGAGACCGTTAACCGAGGCTAACATAAGCTAGAACCATGGGTATTGAAGTATTCATAGGTGGTACTGCAAAGCTCGATGAATTGTTTCTTCAGACTAAAAAACAACGTTCAACACCACTATATTCAGCTACATCTGTGACCTTGAGACCAATAGTGATGCATCACGCATTATCCATCGTCATCGTTGAATAAGTTGCGTGTATCGATTTTGAGGTTATGAGTTTTTTCCAAGATCTGCCGTAGTGTGAATATTTAGTCGGTGGTGTTCTTTCCTGGTCTAAAGCCACACTGATATGGAGCAATCGAGTTGCCGACAAACGACTTCAGGCGCTTACACAATACGGGGAAGTTAAAAAGACTGATGCCTCTGTCGTTGGCGCTTAAGGGTTTCCTTTCTTGAGAATCATACAATCAATTCCGAGGTTCCATTCATCCGGGAAATTTTCAATTGACCATATTTTGCAGATTATTTGGTGTATACTTCTTACCAATTCATCGCATGACACTCTGAAGAGCGCGACAATCAGCACGTGTGCCCCAGCAGCTTTGTTAGTTTACTTTGTTAGCTTGGCTAACTTCGTTTCAACCAGGTCGGGTGGACGGAATTGTTGGTTTACATCGTGCAGATTCATTTTGTATTGGTTAGCCATTGCCACTACAGTCTACAGAAATGCTCTTTCCAAATAATCAGCATCGACTGCGACTCTACTACAATATTCCCTTGTTTGTATCTACAAGCTTCAGTTAAGGGTTTTTATCCGTGGCATGTTTAGTTACCTTTTGTTAAAACTTCTGAATCTCATTCCAACAACATCTCTCAATGTTCTCGACGGTGTGCTTTTCCTCCTAGGAAGTCGGTGTTCATCTCTCTTTAGCTTAGCTGTTTAGCTGCATGTACACTCGTCGTCAAATCAGGATTTTCGTCTGATTGCTCTTTGACATTGTTGCCCCTGGTCTTTGATACTTGATGATGGTGACATAGGACCAATTAGAAGAGTAAGAGAGACTCGATCGGAAAAGGCTTTGGCGATCTTTTGTGATTGTAGACGTCAAACTTCTTCAAAGTATTAGCTTACCTTTGCGACGTTCGGGATTTCCACAACTGTACCTTGCTTACAACAAGTTACAACATCCGAGTCGATGTTCGTCCTTCATCAATCTGGCTGGAGGTTGATTGATCAGGTCCACTTATGAATATCAATATCAAGCAGGAGCCGCGTGCTAATTGCGACAATATTTTGCTCCGCCACAAATTCGATTAGCCTGAATCCGTTGTCAGAGGTGGTGCAGGCTATAATTTCCGACAGTGCTACCAAAGATGCCCTCTCTTCCTAGGTTTGTATTAAAGCCGCCAAGGACAATTTTAATATCATAGCTGGCACGATTCCAAAGTCTTGTCCAAAAGCTCGTATAAGCTGTTGATGTCATCATCTTTCTACTCTGTGGGGGCGTGTGAGCACATAAGCAAATTTTGCCTTCCTCCCGGGAACTCCAGTCAATTGTTTGTATTTTTATTGAACTTGTTTCTGACTAAATAATTTATCAGGCGTTAAATAAAACTTGATCTTGATGAAAACTTTCTCTACTTTCTCATCTATTTTGATTCAGACTCCTAATACAAACAAATTAACTTGGGAAGAAAGCAAGATGCTTGCACAGTTGGCTGTAAAACTTATGCTCGAACTAAGTAATTAGCAAAACTTAAATGAAGCAACTTATTTTCAACACAAGTCCTTAAAGGCAAACAAGTAAATACATCTCTATTTGTTAAGGCCCTGCAAGTTTATGCAATAATTGTATTTCCTGGAGATGACCAAGTGAAAATAAAAAACATTAGTATGTACTCAACTTATTTTCATAGTTCAAAACTCACTTGAATGGTATAATGAGCAACTACATGAGTTGTAGGGAAATTCATTGTTTTTGCTTTACGAATTCTGAAAAGGCGTCCTCCAGTATCGGGTTTTTCACTATTAAGACTGAAGTTACCGTCTTTTCTAATTAAAATAGTCATTAAATTGCCTAGGTGGAGGGCCATGGTAGAGAGCCATGGTGGAGGGCCACAAATGGCTTTAAAAGAACAACCAGAGAGGTATTTCTGGGATGAGAATAGTACACGGAAATTACAGAATGCTGAAGCGAATCTCATTGTATACACCGTTCTGTTGTAAGGTGGACTTTTTATTCCCTCTGGATTATTTGAATTTTCTATTTTTACCTTTGAGCGCTACAGTAAAAGGAGGCAGTTAGAAATTTGTAAAGTGATTTCGAAAATATTATGTAAATTGTGAGATTTGGAAAAATCAGAAAGGTGGATGGTATAGTGCTTTATTTAATGATATATTGTATATTTTAGGGCTTGAATATATTCGTTGCTCTGTAGCTTTGGAAATTGTATTCATTCTTTTCTGGTTATCGTAGATCTGTGGATACTATTCATATGTATGCTTTTTGTCCAAAATTGACTATTTTTAAGTAAAAATCACATGTCACTTCAAAATTTTAAATGTTTAAGTTTAGCTAGCTTTAAGTAGCTTTACACCTACTATCTTTTCCACAGTATTTTTGTATTGCCAGTGCCAACCCTCGAAAGGAGGTTGGATGCGTTTAAGTAATTGAGCCGATGAATGTGTCAATAAGTGTATCTACTTCTTACTCTAGCGTAAATATAGTTGAGACCGTTGGTTTGTTTACAGGGTCTGTGTTACTAAAACAATTATGGCCTTATTTAAATTAAAAAATAGTTTTATGACTGTACTTAAGGGGGCTCAACTTTTTTAGTGACGGCAATAAGAAGTTGCCTGAGACGTGGGAAGAACTGCTGATGCAATGACCAACAGGGCTCCTGCTATGAAAAAAAAAATAAATCGACTTTCCTTGTGCCAGGAATGGTTTCAGCTAAATTTTGAGCCAAGAAAAGTGTGTAGTCAGGTCTGTACAGATAACTTACACACCGTTTTAAAATGCGGCGCTAGTAGCTCTCTGGAGGTCGACTACCTTAGATTTTACTCTTTGTAAGGCAATTGCGTCTATCTTTTCAGCGGAGATATACGTAATAATGAAGGCAACGAGTTATGTTATGAAGGATGCACTTGCATCTGTGACGACAGCCAAGCTGCGCCTAAAAAAAAATCTTAACTACCTTACGACTTCCAAGCTACTTATAAAATACCAGACTTTACTGAATGCAGTCAGAAGGTTTCTTGTTACCAAGTAACAACCTATGTTAACTCTACCTGTTCCTTTCTTGTTGCCAGCAGACCAACCGAATTCTTCCTGACGGCTCTTAGAGGTCGACAGATTTCCTGCTGTTCTTCAGTAGAACAACACAGAACGTTAAAATTCGGTAATGACCCTAAAAGTGTCATCGATTGGAGTTGCTTCCAGAAGGGAAACAATCTCTATTACTGCCGATGCATAGTTAGTATGTGTGAAATTCATGACAAGAACAAAACTGACTGGATTTATTTAACTGGGCCCAAAGTATGTCAGGATTCTATTTGCGAACGCTGTCAAATATCTAGAAGTCATCTTAGGTTATTTATTTCTTGGGTTCAAACCTTCCGACTGTCAATTATATTCTTAAGGGCTTATGTTTAAAATGACCAAATTACTCCTGCTTAACTGCTAAGTTATGCTTGGGTTAGAAGGAATATCTAAAACTGCTTTAGATCAACCTACTTTTCAAATCAAAGCATTTAGAAAGCATTGTAGAAAGATAAGGAAACGTATTGGAGGAAAAATGCCTATAGTATTAGTAGTCAGCACTAAGTATCCGCAACCTGATGCAAGCGTAATCGGACATTCACAGAACGGCACCATTATCACTTTCACAGAAGTAGTTACAGGATGTTGTGCAACAATTGTTCAAATCAACGCAAAAGCTCTCTTGTGTTTAACGTGAACTCCTGCCATGTAGGCCTAATTTTACGGGATGCCCATACATCCATGGGAGCAAGGATACGTCATCGGTCGCCATCAATTCTTTGATACCAAAGTGGAACTCGTGTTAGAGGCAAAAAGTTTCACCCTTGGTAAGGGTCGAGGCTGACCTAAAACCTCTTACTGCTCTTAGGGTCACAGCACCCAACTCTTCGTAGGGTCAAGACCCTTCCCGCGACCTTGGGTTTAAACCACAGTCACCATGATGCTTCTACAAGCGGGCCTATCTCAACAAGTCAGGCCCGGACCGAAATCCGGGTGGCTCCTGACTCCCATGGTACCGTATCTTAAGTCCTGGTAGGGACTACCGGTGATCCCACCACCCAACAGGACCTCTGACTGGACCGCTAACTGGTCAAATCGTAGCAGCATTCGGAGGCGTTAAGTACCGAAAACATTTACAATAAAACTAGTACATTTGCTCTATCCCCGCTTTTTATAAGACAACGTCATTAATGAGCGAAACATTAATAAATAGGCGATGGCCCTCAAATAAACGCAGTCAAATGTTAAGCGAAGTAATAGTCAATCGTTAAGACAACAGTTGGTAGTCAACAATTGTACATGCTGAGGAGTATCACCAACGCCACTCCACTGAGGAGTATCACCAACCGACTTTTCAGATAAGTTGAGAAGCTTTTATAGTCTATCGACATCTTATAATGAATATCAATTGAAGCTAGGCTAACAAGAAATCCAGGTACCTACGGCATAGTCAAAGTATAAAAGCGAGTTCAAGTCTTATTCAGAAAGCTCGTCGAGGATCTCCTTTCAATTCTCAAACTAGCTTAGAGGTGAAAAGCAGGAAAACAATAATATTAAGCCTTTTTTCTGTTCCTCAAACTGTGATCCAATTCTATCAGAATTGAATTTTTTAAGAAGTAAAGCCCTGTTTTTGAAGACCGACCTCACAAAACTGTTCGCGTTAGTACGAACGTTAGATCTTAGATGTATTTACGTACATGCTTTTTAGCAGGAAAAATTTAAACTGATGTACTTGGCGACTGAATAATTATTTTTACAGATTTTTGGTATAAAGACTACTTTCTTTGGCCAAGTAGGTTAGTTTCATAGATCAAACAAGTGAGAATAGGTAGTAATCTAACAGTATATCACTCATTTTTGCAAATCGTTTGAATGTCAACAAAGGAAAATAATCAGATCTCGAAATTAGGGCTAAATTGGGATAAAAGCAGTTTTTATCATCACCCGACAAAATTTTACATTGACCGCTTTAGCAGAATCACCAGCATTTTCGAAATAATTTGACCCAATCACACCTCGATACCAGTTGACTTTGTCAATTTTGTAAAACTCTGTTAACGAAATCATAGCCATTTGACCTTAATTGCTAATTCCGTTCATCTGTTCACGACAGGATAATTCAAGATGGATCCTCGCGAGCCCTGTGACATAAGTTTTTTTAAAGCACACGATACGGTGTTACTAAAATTATTTTTCTATTTATTGTATTTCTTGTTTCTCGCGAGAACAATTCCTTAAAAAAACTTAAAATCCATACGCAAGTCAAGTCTTTAAGAAATTTAATGTGGTAAATCATCACTTCTACGTCGAATCACAATAGCCAGCTCTGCAATGAACCTAACATTCCCGAAATGATCAAACGTGATAATTAATATGAACTTTGGCATCACTCTATCAGTTCAGTAGAGGGAGACATGAGTTGGAAGTGTAGGGGATGTTCAACTAATATTATCGGCCGACAGCCAGCGAACCCACAAGTAGCGCCACATCTTCAAGATGATGTTATAGATGGCAAGTCCGCCAGAAAAAAGAGGCAATATCTTTCACAACGCTTGAAGGAGGAGAAAAAAGAAACATACTCTTCCTTCAACAGAAGTATGAAATTCTTGCTTAGGACTCCGATGACGAAAGCCACTGCCAGCAATAGCGGCAACAACAACTGTATTAAAAGCGACAGCTGCAGCTGAAAATTAATGGCAAAGAAATACCAGATCTACCTCATGTAAGTTAAATATTTTAACTTTCTTCCACTTAATTAAGCAGCGAAACATGCCACTCTTGATCAGACTACAGAAGTGCCTTTGGAAAAAAACAGTGGAAGTTGTCAAATATCGGCTTATGCTCCCAACGATGGTCCCAGATGTTACTAGAACATTCCGATTGCTGTACTGGCGACTGCAGCGCATCATACATACGCTGATTACCAACTAAAATTGTTGATTGAAATTTGCCTTGGCAATCAAAAACGTATGTGCAACGATGAAAGCCAAGAACTTAACAGCACATCTTAACAACCCAACGCTTTTTAAGGAATTTGTCGACAAGCTATCACCACATCTTTTACTGACTTGGGCACTATTTTTCAAAAACTTACAGCCTGTCACTTTGATTAATTTTAGTAATTGGCTGTAGGATAAAGCAGAGGCCACCTGTGGCCACATAAACTTATGAGAGACGTCCAACTTCATCTACCGTAAGAAATATAGTACACAAAATTTGGATGGAATTTGGATTTCTTAATAAGCACAACGTGGCAAAAAGAACCAGCAGTGCACAGCTAAATAGGAGATACTGAGATTGCGGCATATACCAAGCCGATCATTTAGTTGTCAACTGCGGAACACAAATCTTTCGAAAAAATGAGACATGAATGCCGGTACAATTTGTGTCGCTTATACGTGGAGGAAATCCATATTCGCGCTGCAAAGCATCAAAAATATGCGAAATTGCTGGATGCCAAGCTAAACACCATACCCTCCTGCACAATTATACGAAAACTACACTAGCCACCAATGACGCATCGACAAACGCAGTTGTATTTACTCATGAGATGTAAACCAAGTTCACCAAAGTGCTTTTCCGAATTCTGCCAGTGACTTGTACACGAATGGGAGGTCAATTGATACATTTCTAGATGGAGCATCGTCCTTAACAGTTTTGGACGAAGAATTGATTGGCAAATTAGGGCTTTCGGGAAGAACGGAAGAACTGTGTTTGGACATCCGTTACTAACGCACTGAAAGTAGTAGTTCAAATTTTTTTTCTCCTGGAATTGCAGGAAGGTGTGCGCACATTGTGGATTTGCCAAACCAAACAGTTTCTAGTCAGATTTTGGTGAAACGACTATCCGTATGTGACCTATTCCATGAGAGAATTTTGATTGGTATGGATAATTGAAAACCAGATATTCCGTTAAAGGCCTTTGAGGGCAGTTGGTCACAGCCTATTGTCACCAGAACTAGACTTGGATGGTGAGTCCATGGCCCTGATACACGGAACAAAAATGAAGATACTTCAGATTCACCTGGACCTCTTGTGTGTGAGTGCAATGCTGACAGAGAACTTCACCAACTTGTGAGTGATTTCTTTCTGATTGAGAATATCGGCATACGATGGCGGTCCCAGAAGTACCCGACCCAACAAAGAAAACACAAAAAATTTTATAATAAGAACTACCTTGCTCCTCAAAATAGCCATTAACTGCCGACATCACTTCATCATCGTTGGAAAATCTTTGACCACTGAGATATTTTTTTTTAAGTTTGGTAACAGAAAATAATCCGAGGGGGCTAAATCTGGCGAACAGGATGCAAAAGGTAGCAATTCAAACCTTAATTCATTTATTTTCGTCATTGCAATAACAGATTTGTGAGCTGGTGTATTGTCTTGATGAAACAACACTTTCTTCTTAGTCAAATGCGGCCGTTTTTGCTTGATTTCTTCGCTTAAGCGTTGCAATAAGTTCGCATAATACTGGCCGTCGATAGTTTTTCCTTTTTCAAGATGGTCAATGAAAATTATTCCACGCGCATCCCAAAAAATCGACGCCATGACCTTGCCTGCAGATGTAACGGTCTTCGCCTCCTTTGGAGCCGGTTCTCCATTGTTATGAAACGGCGCAAAAATTCTGATTTGTTGCTGTGAAACTTTGCTAAACACTCAATTGAAACATCTTCACGACACTGTTTTTGCTCAAGTGTGAGCAAACGCGGCACCCATCTTGCACACAGCTTTCTCATGTCCAAATTTTAAAATAATATGCGATGTACCGCACTTTTTGAAATGCTAGCTCGCGCACTTTCAGTCAACGATCATCCAGTACCGCTTTGCAGATTTTCTTCAACATTTCTGGAGTCGTCACCCCGTTTGGTCGACCAATGCGATGCTAATCTTGGTAGTTCGTACGGCCTCGTTTAAACTCAGAAACCCAAAATTTTACTGTTGTAAACGAAGGAGTAGGCTCACGCAGATTAGAATCCAGTTCAGCTTTTATATTGGTTGGGCTGAAGCCTTTCAAATAAAAGTATTGTATCACATAACGATGACCAATTTTCTCCATTTTCACAAATTCACTGACAACGTTCACTATTGATGGCTGCCAAACAAATACTAAACAACGTGGAGCTTTCAGACTTGAAACATATACTTTCCATGCCTTGGCCAGGCCGGATGGACACTTTGAAGTAAGTATATTATGGAAATTCAATGATATTTTTCTACACAAATAGTCTACCCATGGCACGTAGCCGATTTCCTCACTTACAAAAAAGTGATCGGAAGAGATGAAAACCTTCGCAGTGATCTGGCCTAGCAGATAAGGGTATGCGAAGAAGTTGAAGAAATGAACATCAGATGCGATCGAGTTTGGTATCTGTCGATTTTCGTAGTACGAAATCCCAATAAGTCCTCAAAGGTTAGATTAGTTTGGGAAGATATTGGTGGAAACATTGCCGATAAGTTCCATCAGGTGCGAGTAAAAAAGGCAGCGGTTTCTATGGAGTCTACTACTCCAAATTATTGAGCCAAGCAAATGTGTGTTTGCGCGTTTTTGTCGCTGGAATCGTCGGATTCTCGGGACATCGAATGGATCCAGGCCTTCATATGACTTCTTAATCGGACTTAATACACGATTGGAAGTATTCTCAAATAATAGCTGAGCTGTATTGGAAAAAGATGGATCAAGGCATATCAACCTAATTTAAACAGACGAGCCAAATGTTTTGAGAAAGTGAAGCCGATCGAGAAGAGACTTGGTGGTTATATATGACGAACATCTACACAAGAAGTGCTGGCCGTGTGGCATTGTGGTTAACGCTGTGGTAATCCAGGACGGACAAGTTAAAATAGCACTGTACAAACTTTAAGTGGCCTTTTTGAGCGTCCTGTAGCTAAGCTCGCTGTCCTGGACGTTAGAGCGAGTGACGATAGGGGGAATAATACAACCATGAAGCAAACTTCAGATCTGCTCACTGCGAGGGGTGTTGCCGTTATCTAGGTATACAATAAGACATCTGATACCAATAGTGCGAAAGTGAAGAAATAGTATCGCTCGACGTCTTCGATGGGGAATAACGATTGTGCAGACACGTTTTGCTTTAAAGTTGTAAAGTATATGATACGGTGTTGTTGTATTTTTTAGCATAAGCTTTCCAATATATTTCTTGTTTCTTGTGAGAACATTGGTTAAGTGGAACTTTTCATTTTTGTTAATTAAATTGCCCTTTTCCGTAGGTTCGCACTTACAAATATCAATGCCCTGTTATCCCCAGATTTTAAAAGTACTCGTAGCTCCGTTTCTTTAACAGATACAAATTGTCAACTTAAATCGTTGATAATTGTACTATACATAATGCATTGTATTATACATTATGTACAGCTCTCTAAACCAACTGCTCTCAAATGGTGGTACGCGAAGGCGCCTCTTGTAGTATGCCGATCTTTATATATAAATTCAAAAATATAAATAATATGGCGCGCGGAAAACAACGGAAATTACAATTAAAATGGCAAAATAGTGTGAAAATCGCTCTCTCTTGTGTGCGATTCACATGTGTTTAGTTGTCGCCAGTGGTTAGTCGTTGTGAAATTGCCTGTACATAATCGTATATTCGTTCTGTGAGTACATTAAATATAATTTGGTTAAGTTCGCATCAAATTTAAATCAACATAGAAAAGTGGCTTAAAAAGGCAAATACAGACACAGAATCATCTGCTGCAAATCCTGAACCATCGAGTTCTTCATCAAAATCAGAATGTGCGTTGAGTCAAAATAAGAAAATTGATTCTACATAAAATACGGAAATTTGTAAGGAAATATGATCCTGAGTATATTAATATTGGATTTACGGTTACGGATGTAAACAATGAGCCACGATCTTAATGCGTAACCTGCCTTGAAATTCTTTCGAACCAAAGTATGAAACGTTCAATATTGAAACGGGATCTAAGTACAAAACATTCAACGTAGGAGCACAAACCTAAAGATTTTTTCATGCGAAAGGTGAAACGCTCAATATTGAAACGCCATCTTAGTACGAAACATTCAACGTAAGAATACAAACCTAAAGATTTTTTTATGCGAAAGTTGGTTGAAATAAAAGACACAAAGAAAGTTATGCCGTCTTTTACCAGAAGTACTCAAAAAGCAGTAGAAGTATCTTTGTTAGTGAACTTAAGAATGGTTAAATGTCTAAAATCTCATACAATCGGTGAAGAGTTGCTGTTACTTTCTGCGAAAAAGATGCAGACCTTCATGTTGGATTAAAAGCTAGATGCGATACCACTTTCAAATGATACCGTGCACTGCAGGATTGAGACTATGGCATTAAACGTACAAGAGAAATTAATAGCTCTGGTCAAAAATAGTGAGTTTTTACCGTACAACTCGGTGAGAGCACTGACGTGATGAACTATGTTCAGCTTATGGTTTACTTACGGTATATGATTTAAAGTAAAATTAAGGAGGATTATTTATTTTGTGAGGCGCTAAGAACCCGAACTACCGCCTACGAAATATAGAAGAAGTGCGTTGGCTTCTGTTCGGATAGTGCTCGAAATATGACAGGAAAATATGAAGGAGTTGCCACCAAAATAAAATCGGTTGTTGAAAATTGTAATTTTACTCATTGCAGTATCCATATAGAAACCTTAGCAGTGAAGCGTATGCCAGAACAGTTTAAAGACGTTCTTCAGGAGGCCGAAAAGGTGGTAAATTTTAAAAAATCTCGGGCCCTTAACTCTCGACTTATTGCAAATCTTTGTACTGAAATGTCCAGTGGCCACATGAATTTGCTGCTACATACTGAGATGAGTTGGCTTTCTCGAAGCAAAATGCTAGATAGGTTATTCGAGCTACATTCTGAGGTACAGTTGCTCCTTATAGGGATCGATTTTGAACTGCGTCATCGATTGAAAGACGAGCGGTGGTTTGTCAGGCATTTTCAATCGTCTTATCGATTTGAATATAAGTTTGCAAGATGAGAGAACAAATCGATTTTCAGTAGACGATAAAATAAAGGCATTTGTAAGAAAATGTGAAAGGATGAGCGCCAGTATATCGAAAGAAAATCCGCAGTCTTTTCCCAATTTGGGAAATTTTGTAATAATTTAGTAAAAATTTTGTAGTAATGGCACTGCCAAATGCTCGTCGAAACTTTTAAAGAATATTTTAAAGAAGATTATTTCGCATTCCTTTGAATGAGAAATCTATTCATTCTGGATAACATTCCGGAAGCCCTACCTATGAATGAAGAAGAATATTTAATAGAATTGTCTTACGATGGAGATTTGAAAATAAATTTCACCAAATTAAAGTTAGGTAAATTTTGGCTAAGGGTTAAAAATAAATATTCATCGCTATCTAGAAAAGTATTGTTGTTTTTAATTCCTTTTATAATTACCTATCTTTGCGAAATTGGGTTTTTTGCTATGGTGACAGTACCATTTCGTGACAAATTCCGCAATAAACTAAATTTTGATCTAAATTTACGGCTGAAACTAAGTTCAATTGAATTCTTTTACTTACTTATCACTTTCAGACTGATAAGTTTCTAATGAAGTAATAAATATTGTAGTTTTGTGGTACGTGATTGAATCGCAATGCACATGAGTGGTCCGTGAAAAAAATAGTATGAGAACCGTTGCTCTAAACCTTTCTTCTCATTTAAATTAATTTCTCAGCTATGTACTTAATTATTGTAAATTCGCAACTAATCCAACGTTGATCACATTCACTTTTTATCTTGCTGCTAACCATCGAACAAGTAAATCCAATTAATCAATGTTTTTCGTTTCTGATTAAAATTATTCGACACAATACAAGTATCTAAACAAGAAAATCGTTTTTTCTAAGCATGTATGAGTACATTATTGTGGCCATCCGTTCCGACATATCAAGACATGTCACCGGTGTCCCGACATCCTGATGATCCATCAAATGTCACGACAAATTCCAATATCTTAGAAATTATTTGTGAAGTATATCTGCGAAGTGTAGTTCCAAAAACAAATGCGAGTACTGTTGTGCGTATATTTCCAAGTGTCATTCCAGTAACACTGTATGTATCCAGTTAGCTCGCTATTGTTTTGCACGTATTTAGGTTTCGTTCGTTTGAAATGAATATTAAGTGTTTATTATTGTGAATAATGGCTCCACCAAAAAGGAAATGCCATTTCAGCGATGACTGCACTAAAGAGTTGTCTTTTATTAAGAAGGGAAGGACAAACGAAGAAGCATTTTGCACAGTTTGCAAGATATATGGAACATTTCCGTGAGCCACGGATGTAAATGCTATATCAAGCATCATAATGAGACAACTGAACACAAAACTAAAATGTCATCTGCATCCTCATCGAGCAAAATAGACACCTTCTGTGTAAAAACTGATTCAAGTGAACATTTGTTAGTATAGGGTTTTTTAATAACGACTTTACAACTTTTTTTTTTTTAAATAAAAGGCAAACAATTTGAGATATTTCAAAAAATTTATTATTGGCTTGAAGTACAATCAAAACATTTATGAATGGAACTCGACTTCGTTCATATGGCCACCGTGGGCACTTTTGCAGCAGTCGATTCTTTGGACTAAATTTTCAACGACTCTGGCACATATTTCGGCCGAAACGGCCGCTATTTCGTATTCAATGTTGGTTTTAAGGTCTTCCAACGTCGTCGGCATGTTAAAATAAACCAATGACTTAACGTAGCCCCACAGAAAATAGTCAAGCGGCGCTAAATCGCACGAACGAGGCGGCCAATCGACTGGCCCATGTCTTGAGATAACACGCTCACCATACTTACTTTTTAATAAATCGATTGTAGCGTGTGCTGCGTGGCTTGTGGCACCATTTTGTTAAAACCACATGTCGTCCAAGTCCATATCTTCCAATTCGGGCCAAAAATAATCGGTGATCATGGCGCGATAACGCTGACCAGTGCTGTAAAAGTAGAGACAAAGTGAATACCGGTATGTATCGGTTACTTCAGGTTCGAGTACCCGTTACAAATATATCGTTACTCGTTACTTTAGTTACTTTTGCTCTAAGCGTATCAATTACGTTATTTCTGTTGATTTCGGCTTGAAGTACAATCAAAACATTTATGAATGGAACCCGACTTCGTTCATATGGCCACCGTGGGCACTTTTGCAGCAGTCGATTCGTTGGACCCAATTTTCAACTTCAATTTCAATTTCGTGTTTAATGTTGGCTCTGAGCTCTTCCAACGTCGTCGGCGTGTTGGCATAAACCAATGACTTAACATAGCAACACAGAAAATAGTCAAGCGGCGCTAAATCGCACGAACGAGGCGGCCAATCGACTGGCCCATGTCTTGAGATAACACGCTCACCATACTTACTCTTCAATAAATCGATTGTAGCGTGTGCTGTGTGCCTTGTGGCACCATTCTGTTAAAACCACATGTCGTCCAAGTCCATATCTTCCAATTCGGGCCAAAAATAATCGATGATCATGGCGCGATAACGCTGACTAGTGCTGTAAAAGTAGAGACAAAATGAATACCCGGTTACTTCAGGTTTGAGTACCCGTTACAAATATATCGTTACTCGTTACTTTAGTTACTTTTGTTATAAGCGTATCAATTACGTTATTTCTGTTGATTTCGGCTTGAAGTACAATCAAAACATTTATGAATGGAACTCGACTTCGTTCATATGGCCATCGTGGGCACTTTTGCAGCAGTCGATTCTTTGGACTAAATTTTCAGTGACTCTGGCACATATTTCGGCCAAAACGGCCGCTATTTCGTATTCAATGTTGGCTCTGAGCTCTTTCAACGTCGTCGGCATGTTAAAATAAACCAATGACTTAACGTAGCCCCACAGAAAATAGTCAAGCGGCGATAAATCGCACGAACGAGGCGGCCAATCGACTGGCTCATGTCTGATATAACACGCTCACCATACTTACTCTTCAATAAATCGATTGTAGCGTGTGCTGCGTGGCTTGTGGCACCATTTTGTTAAAACCACATGTCGTCCAAGTCCATATCTTCCAATTCGGGCCAAAAATAATCGGTGATCATGGCGCGATAACGCTGACCAGTGCTGTAAAAGTAGAGACAAAGTGAATACCGGTATGTATCGGTTACTTCAGGTTCGAGTACCCGTTACAAATATATCGTTACTCGTTACTTTAGTTACTTTTGCTATAAGCGTATCAATTACGTTATTTCTGTTGATTTCGGCTTGAAGTACAATCAAAACATTTATGAATGGAACCCGACTTCGTTCATATGGCCACCGTGGGCACTTTTGCAGCAGTCGATTCTTTGGACCCAATTTTCAACGACTCGGCCACACATTTCGGCCGAAACGGCCGCTATTTCGTGTTCAATGTCGTCGGCGTGTTGGCATAAACCAATGACTTAAGGTAGCCCCACAGAAAATAGTCAAGCTGTGATAAATCGCACGAACGAGGCGGCCAATCGACTGGCCCATGTCTTGAGATAACACGCTCACCATACTTACTCTTCAATAAATCGATTGTAGCATGTGCTGTGTGGCTTGTGGCACCATCCTGTTAAAACCACATGTCGTCCAAGTCCATATCTTCCAATTCGGGCCAAAAATAATCGGTGATCATGGCGCGATAACGCTGACTAGTGCTGTAAAAGTAGAGACAAAATGAATACCCGTATGTTTCGGTTACTTCAGGTTCGAGTACCCGTTACAAATATATCGTTTACTCGTTACTTTAGTTGCTTTTGCTATAACCGTATCAATTACGTTATTTCTGTTTATTTCGGCTTGAAGTACAATCTAAACATTAATGAATGGAACTCGACTTCGTTCATATTGCCACCGTGGGCACTTTTGCAGCAGTCGATTCGTTAGACCCAATTTTCAACTTCAATTTCAATTTCGTGTTTAATGTTGGCTCTGAGCTCTTCCAACGTCGTCGGCGTGTTGGCATAAACCAATGACTTAAGGTAGCCCCACAGAAAATAGTCAAGCTGTGATAAATCGCACGAACGAGGCGGCCAATCGACTGGCCCATGTCTTGAGATAACACGCTCACCATACTTACTCTTCAATAAATCGATCGTAGCGTGTGCTGTGTGGCTTGTGGCACCATTCTGTTAAAACCACATGTCGTCCAAGTCCATATCTTCCAATTCGGGCCAAAAATAATCGATGATCATGGCGCGATAACGCTGACTAGTGCTGTAAAAGTAGAGACAAAATGAATACCCGTATGTATCGGTTACTTCAGGTTCGAGTACCCGTTACAAATATATCTTTACTCGTTACTTTAGTTACTTTTGCTATAAGCGTATCAATTACGTTATTTCTGTTAAAACAGGTATCCCTCAATACAATCAATGCTAGTGTAAAAGCTATTACGTTCGGTTTGATTTCAATTTTGAATTTCAAAAGCGATAAATAAAACACTTCTAGTATAGTATGTTGGTGAGTGGTAATGTTGCACTTATTTTTATTAAAAATAGGAAAAAGTAACGTAAAGAAATGTATATTCCAAAAGAAAAAAAACTAAATAAAACAGAACTCATTAAATTTCTTATGAACTATACATAGATAAAAATAAATTAATACATTTGATTTAGTCATTACAGTACGACAAATATTTCATCTTAACTTAGAAAAAAAAAAAAAAAAAAAAAAAAAAATATAGAGCATATTATAGAAAGAAATAAACAAAGTAGAAGAAACAATAGTAGAATTCATTGAAACCTTTTTATTAATCATACATAAATGACTGAATGATTCTTTATAATAAATACTTCGTATCAGTCTTCTTGAATTGTTATCACATTAATATATAAATTTTATATTTAACTCACAAATATTATGGAAGGAAATATTGGTTAACATGTAAAAATAATATTTTTTCCATTCACCTTGGTTTTAGAGAGGCACGTTTTTCGGATAATATTTGTCCGGATTTTGAAAAAATTCTTTCGGATGGTAAGGATGAAGTCATAACAGACAGGTATTTTAAAGCTAAATGAGCAAATTCTGGGTATAAAATTTCTCTTATATTCCACCAGTTAAGAGGATTTTCTTTCCTGTTAAGTTGCTTTTCTTCCATATACTGGCGAAAAGAAATAACACTGGCAGGAAAATTGGTAACAGACGAGCTCGAAGCTGTTCTCATGTCAAAGTCCATCCAAATGGAGTCTTCTTTAACTACTGGTGAAATAGAATTATCTTCTTGATTTCCGGATGGTGATTGCGATTGAGCCATTGGTAATTTCTCAAGTTCAGTTTGTAATAAATTGTTGGCACATTCATAAGAAGAATCGTCAATAAATGCTTGTTTCTTAAATCTGGGGTCTAAAAAAGCTGCTTTGGATAAGACTAGGTGAATCGAGCTATTTTGGAACCGAGAATTAAACTCTAAAATTAATTTATTGATCAGGTCTTTAGACAGGGTTTTCATCGGCGTTGAACGTAGGCGATTTAATATACGTAAAACACTATTGGTTCCCGCCAACGCTTTTGATATAGAAACATCTTTCGGAGAAGACATTTAATCTGTAAGATGTTGAAATGGTTTCACTATTGTAATGATTTCAGGAAGTAAGAGACTATGTAATAGTCCAAGTGCTGCTCCTAGGGGTTCTTGCAACAATTGCACTCTCTGTAGCATATCTAATGTACTGGGCCAGCGAGTTACAACGTCGATTATTAATTTCAATGGCTTCTCGCCAAGTTTAAGCTATTCTTGCATGTAAATTAGTTTGTTTATGGCTATAGAGCTTCTATAAAAATGCTCTACAATAGATTCAACCTTTTTTAAAAAGTTTTGAACAACGCCTAGTCCAGTTTTAACTATCAAGTTTAAAGTGTGAGTTACGCAAGAAAATTGCTCCCAGCCTGCTAATCGTACGGCTACCTTAATATTAGCTGCGTTGTGTGTTACGCATACAAATATTTTGTTAGTTATTTCCCAGTCATCCATTATCTTCATCCGGGAGCGTAACTACCAGGTGTCTCCTAAAATATAATTCGCCGTAACTGCCTGATAAGAGGTTGTTTTACGTGAAGTCCACCCATCAGTTGTAAGATTGATATAGTCGACACGTTTCAAATCATCCTTTAACCTTTTTTTAACTAAGCAAAACTGAACATCCAGTAAAGAATGACTTAATAGATATCTTGAAGGCATGTTGTAATTTGGTTTTAGATAATTGACTAAGTCTTTAAATCCGGAGTCTGTCACGATTGAAAATGGTCTTTTATTACTATTTTTAAAACAAACTCATTAATTTTTTTTTTCGCGCCCTGCATTCATACGTTTTTTTATGAACGTTGAAATGTCCGTTTGTTTTTTCAAAGGAGGAATAGAAGTAGAAAATAAAGGAAGTGTACTACGACCAGCGTCTAAGATACCTGAACACTGATCCGGACCATCTTTAGAGAATTGGTGACTAGTGGATGGCAGCAAAGGTAAATGGACAGTTGTATCTGAATGAATCAAACTGTCATACGACGGCCGATGTTTTGCTATAAGATGTTTTCACAAATTTGTGACTGACTCTTCTCTAACTGAATGAGATGATTTACATAAATCACACTTCACTTTTTCTTCATTGTTCGGTATTTGGCTAAAAAAGTTCCACAGTTCACTTCGTTTTCTTTCCATTCTGAAATTAAAATTTATACAAAAAATTTCAATCAATCCAACAATCCACAAAATATAAATAAATACAACTCACATAAATTGTTGGGTACATGATTTGTATTAAAAAAAAAAAAAAAAACAATATTTATTATTTGTTCGCTTTATGCGTTCGCGCACTACAAAAAACTAAACCAAATGAATAGAAAAATGAATCAACTTACGCCACCATTCCATTGTTTACCCTTTAACACACAAAAAAAAAAAAAAAAATAACACAATCGTTATTTTTTGCACGCGAAATCATTTGTGTGCGGATATTTCTGTAAAAGTAACAAAATGATGCGAGTAATTAACTTGTTGGGAAGTAACTTTTGGATATTTGGTATGAAATGAAATACTCGTATCGAATACATACCGTTTGCAACAGCTCTTGTGCAAACGTATAAAGCGGCACACTCGGCGGACACCGGTACCATCACACATAACCAATCCCTAAACAACCGAGTCAACGGCACTAAAAATAAAACCAGTTTGATTTTACTCGCAACGTGTCTGGCTTGCATGGACATAGTGCATTCACTATACTTCTTGGATGCGAAATCATTTGCGTGGATGCGAAATCATTTGCGTGGATGCGAAATCATTTGCGTGGATGCGAAATCATTTGCGTGGATGCGAAATCATTTGCGTGGATGCCTTTTTTTTGGTATGAGTAGGTATATGCTTTGGATATGGTACTTGTGGAAAAGTAACCAAATGATGCGAGTAACTATATTGTTTTAGGGAGTAACGTTTGAGTACTTTTTATGAAATGAAATTCCCGGTACAAAGTAACGAATACATACGGTTTGTTACAGCCCTAACGCTGACCATTCACAGTAACGTGAGGATCGTTATCGTCGACGAAAAAATGTGGCCCAATAACGCTGCCGGCATGCAAACCGCACCAAACAGTTATTTTTTGTGGATGAAGTGGTGATTCATGAAGCACATGTGGGTTTTCATGATTTTGCGATGAAATTCATCATCTTGGCGCATCTTCTCCAGAACAAAATCGGAGAACGTACGTCGCTTCAAATGGTCCATCGGCTTCAATTCTTGAGTCAGCTTGATCTTGTATGGGTGTAAACCAAGATCCTTACGCAAAATACGCCACAATGTGGTCGGAGTGATGCCCAATTCTTGAGAACGCCGTGGAATTGACTGATTTGGATCGTTTGCTACGGACGTCTGTACGGAAGCGATTTTTCTACACTTCGACCAACCCGTTGTCTCACTGACACGGCAACACCACACAACGAATATGTAGACTCAAATTTTTGCACTTAACTTATTATTGCCTGTCTACTAGGGCGAGAATTACGACCGAAAATTGGAGTTAAAGCTCTTAAAGTTGCAGTCACCGACTCCAAATATCTGTAGAAAATTTTTATAATTTGCAGACGTTGCTCGTTAGTGTACTTTACCACGATGAAAATGTTGAGTTTACTGAATAAATTGACAGTGACAGTTTCATGATTAGTGAAAGAGTGCGTTCACAAATTAAATTCAAAGTTGTCAAGTCCCTATTGGAAAACCCTATATGTGCAGCTGAACTGATAACAGCATACAAAGTAATCAACCATCATCAATCGTTTAAATCACTGGACTGCTTGAGCAAACTAGATTCTTTAATGTATTCAGATTCAAAAATAGCAGCCAAACTGCTTTCATTAAGCATATTCTGGCACCTTATTCTTTATTTTAGTGTGTTTCGCATTTGGATTCTGTCTTATTTTATCGGCTTATTAGAGCCGATGCAAGTAACTACAAAGCAGAAAAACTATTTCCGATAGTGATTCAGTTCTTTGACATGAATGAAGATATAAAAACAAATTTACTTAAATTACAAGCTCTACCGGATGAAACCTCAGATTAGTATAGTATCATTATTGCCTGAAATCGCTAAACGACCTAAATATTTCCTCGGAGAAGTTAGTGGCTTTCTGTGGCGATAATACTAATAAAAATGTGGTGGAGTTCAAAAAAAAATAAGCTGTGCAATGTGTTTTACAAATTAAAGATAGAACTTAAAAGAGAAATAGAAGGGTGGGCTGTCCTGTCAACATATTGCACAATTCAGTATCATTAGCTGTACATACACTAGCAACTGAATGTGAGATATTTTTCATTGATTTTCAAACATTTCTCAATCCATACAGTCAGAACAGAGAGGCTTAAAACTTATTGCGAATTTGTAGAAATCTCATTCCAACAGTAATATCTCGTTCACGTACCTGGTGGCTCTCCCTGATGCCAGCAATCGATAGGATAATAAAGGTGTGGGAACCACTGAAAGAATTCTTCGAGAATGAGACTACTGCACCGAATCTTTTAATTTAATTTTTTAGAAACACCTTGGCGTCTATTTTTTATAAAATGGAAAAATCAGATATCACTATCATTGAGGTCAAGGAGCTAATTGAGAATATGTAAAAAGTACTCCAAGAGAGTAAGGCTCAAATTTTTTTGGTATGATGGCTAAGCATTTAGTACATGGTTTTCAAACAACAAATCCTGACCTAGAAACTGAAATAAAAAATTTAAAGAGGAGGTGGTAAAGTTTTACAACATTGCCATCGATTATATTGAGAAATGGGTGTCACAATTGGGTCATGTCAAATCATTCCACTGGATGAATTTAACCAGGGTTCTGGAGTGGACTAATATAGAGGAGAGCATTATATATTTGAACGAAAAAGTGTCATCTAATAACGGCGATTACTGTTTTCCTGAAGCGAAGGACGGAAAACAAAAAATATCAGTGAAAGATGGATCTTTATCAATTCAAGAAAATTTGTCAATACGTTTTCCGTACTTCCGGCCATAACGCAACTGTAGAGCGCATATTTTCATTAATGTTCACGCAGTGGACGTACGAACGGAATCGCTTGGGAGTCGACACGGTGGAAGCTATTCTTGTGAAGAATTTTTCTTAAATTCGTAAAAGGAAATCAACAGCTATTGTCACACGTGAAATCATCTGATAAATATAAAAAGGAATAATTGTATTTGGTTCCTATATATATGTATCGTGTAATTACTAAATACCATAAATAATTAATAAATTAAATAATTTCCAAGTTGGCATCAGTTTTTGCTTGATTACCCATAAAAATGACGTTTCACCAAAATGTCCCGACGAGGACTCGGGAAAATATGGCAATCCTATTGCAGATTACAAAGATACGTACTCGTAATATTATCAGATTAATTTAAAAGATATTCTATTAAAAAATAGCAATTTATGTAAAAGCGATTTCGCACTTTTTTAATTTATAAATAAGGAATAATTCATCGTGACGTATGATTTGTAATAGGCTTTTTTTGACAGATCACGCGCGACTCCTACCAAACTGCTTTATCATTTTTGTTCACTATTATTTGGCAAGTCATCATGGAAAGACTCATGATGTTCAGCTGTATTACGAAAATCAGCGTTCTGTGAGAAATGTTTTTTGTGCGATTTTCGGAACTTACGGTGCGCATAATCGACGTACTTAAACTACTATTACCAATACCATTCGCAAATTTGAGTCCCAGTTTATTATAGTGGTTGATACTTGACCGGTTAGACTACATCCAGCACGTAGTGAAGAGACTTTAGCAGCTGTAGCTGAGAGTCTACGCCAAGACTGTGACGAATCGATTCGTCGTCGTCGCAGCTTAGCTTGGCGTATTCGACAACTTGGCGTATTTTACGTGAGTATCTCGACCTAAAAGCGTACAAAATTCAATTTTTCTAAGAACTGAAGCTAGGCGACTTGAATTTGGGTCATATTTTCAGTGAATTGGCTCTGGAAAAACTCAATGAAAATCCAATATTTTATCGTGAAATTTTATTCAGTGATGAAGCTAATTTCTGGCTCAATGAATACGTTAATAAAAAAAAAAAAATTGCCGTATTTGGGCTAATGAACAACCCAAAGAGTACTAAGAGCTACCATTACATCCATTTAAAACAACGGTATGGTGTGGTTTATGGGCTGGTAAAACCATTGGCCCATATTTCTTTAAATATGAGGCAAATCAGAATGTTACCGTCAATAGTAACTGTTAACGGACTATGTGTTTCCTAAAATTTAAGCACATGGTCTTGGTGAGCTCTGGTTTCAACAAGACGGTGCTACGAGCCATACAGCGCATGAAACAATAGACCTATTGAGATATCATTTTGGTGAGCACTTAATTTCACGTCTTGCTACGGTAAATTGGCCGCCTAGATCGTGCGATATCACACCTTTGGACTATTTTCTCTATTCTCTCTGGGGATATGTAAAGTGTCAGAGCTTCAGGAATAAGCCAGCTACGATTGACGCCTTGAAAGCCAACATTACTCGTGTTATCCGCGAGATACCAGTCGCTATGCTCGAACGAGTCGCCTAAAATTGGACCTTCCGAATGGGCGTAGTCGTGGCTAGTATTTACATGATATGATTTTCAAAATGTAAATGCCTTGAACTGTTCTTTTTACGGATACTAAAAACTTTGAGTTCGCTTTCAAATTTATGTGTTTTATTTTATATTACGAATCAAACCTCACGATAATTCACTCTTTACAAGGAATAAGAGATACTTTGGAAAATATTCTACACCATAAATGTCTAATAAACAACATTGTGCCGGCAAAGAGTATCAAGCAGAAATTTTTATGGCATGGATGTCGTGGGAAACTTTAATGATCGCTTCTATAGAGGCACGCACAAAATATTTACGCTTTGTCAACGCATTTATAGTATATTCGGAAGCGGTGACTTGTGCCTTAAATAAAATCTTATTTTACATAAGTAAATAACGTAGAGATACTCTCATAGTAGGACTAGTTTTCAGATTCAAATTGATTCTTGTATTACAAATAATAAGGTTTACTGAGATTTTATTAATGTTCTATAAATTTAAAAGGGGCGTTCATCCTACAATCCATTTAAATGACATTAAAACAACTCTAAGATGAAAAGAAAATCAAAAGATTTGTTTACTCGTATTCCGGGGTAGAGAGTGCGACCGAGAAGAAACTGAAGTCAGATAGGAAAACTGGCAAATGATTGATTTCCTTAAGCACCGCACCGGAACAAATTGCGCGCGCGGTACGGTAGTGTATTTTTCATAATTTTTTCCTTTTTTTTTGGAGTAGACGATTAATGGTTTCTTTTTATTGATACTAATATTCAATAAACACATATAGAAGATACTGCAGACACTTTTTTATTCGAATCTTAAGAAAAGTTTGCGGGTTAGGCTACTTCCAAAAGGATACTCCGACGAAATTGCTACTTGGTGGTTGACAGCAATTAAGTCATACAGTTCATCTGAAAAATATAAATAAATAAATGATATAACACATGGGCTGAAAACTCAGTGCCGTTTTATAGTAAAACACAAATTTTTTGCAAAATTCAACTTTATTTATCAACATAGTTGCCTTCGAGGGTGATACACTGATTGAAACGATTTTTCAATCTTTCGATACCAGTTTTGTAGTACAATTTCGGTTTAGTCTCAAAATAGGCCTCTGTTTCGGCGATTACTTCTTCATCGGTCTTAAATCTCTTTCTGGCGAGCATTCCTTTAAGGTCTGTGAACAGGAAATAGTCGATGGGGGTTAAATCTAGAGAATACGGTGGGTGTGGAAGCAATTCGTAGCCGAATTCATTCAATTTCATCGTTTTCATCGACTTGTGACACGGTGCATTGCCTTGATGAAACAGCTCTTTCTTTTTTTTTCAAATGCGGGCGTTTTTCTGCGATTTCGTCCTTCAAACGCTCCAACAACATAATGTAATAGTCGCTGTTGATAGTCTGCTCCTTTTGGAAATAGTCGATGAAAATTATTTCATTCGTACGGATGACATAACCTTGAGAGCCGACTGTTGAGTTTTTGGTCGTTTTGGGCGACGTTCGTCGCCTGCTCGCCGCTCAGCTGACTGCCGACTTGACTCTGGTGTGAAGTGATGGATCCAAGTTTCATCCATTTTCACATACCGATGCAAAAGTTCGGCTTTATTGCGGTTGAACAGCTTTAAACACTCCTCTGAATCATCAACACGTTGTTGTTTTTGGTCGACTGTGAGCAAACGTGGCAACCACTTTGAACAGAGCTTTCGCATGTCCAAATATTCGTGTATGATATATCTGACACGCTCTATTGATATCTTCAGAGCCTCCGCTTTCTCAATCAACTTCATTTTACGGTCATTCGTAATCATTTTGTGGACTTTTTTCATGTTTTCATCATCTGAAACATCTTCGGTGCTTGTATGACAACTTTTAAATTTTTCAATCCATTTGCGAATGGTTCGTTCGGCTGGTACCAAGCCATTTCTTTGCATTGGCTGAAATTGCTTTGAATCCATTTTTTTCACAATAACAAAAGTTGCTTCACTCACAACGCTATATCTCGAGAACTAATCGTCCCACAACTGTCAAATTTATACACGTATCTTTTGAAGGTTGGTACTAACTGAATAAAGTATGGATTTAATTCAAGTGGTGCCCTCTCTTAGAAACGGCACGGAATTTTCAGCCCATGTATTATGTATGGTATTTATATATCATGTTTATAAATCTCTACGTGGTGCCATAGAGACTGTATTTTTGAACATTTTAAGGTTTAGTACATGCAAATCGGATGAATAGTTTCGTGAATATTTTGTCAACCAGGTTGAAAAACTTAGTTTCAAGAAACCCGCATTCAAAGTTTTGCTGAATGATAATTCAACACACAAACTAAATTTTGTATCTGTACTTTTTTTTTTTTTCTTTTTGATTCTCACCATCAGTCGGCTATTCCTGGGCCATAAGAGCTTATAAGCATCCAGAGACTCATCATTTTTGCTTTATGCTCGGCGTCGCATATCCGCTTATCATCAATGTCGCGGTGGGTCGTACGCTCGGGCGGTTTCACATAAAATGCTGTATTTCTATCAATTTTGTGAATCTCTTTACTAAATTTAGTGAGAGCATTCTTAACAAATGCATCTTGGTCACCGTGGTCTGGTGCCTTAATGAAATTGAATAATGTTATCTTCCTGGCGTATATATTTTATAATTTTTCAGTCAATATGGTTGTTCTTAACGGATAACGCATGGAGCCACACGAATATACAAAATTATCTTTGATTTGTGGTTTCGTCATCTTCCATGTAACAGATTCATTCAGATTCCTGTATAATTTTGAGTTTATGTATGGTAGATGATGTTAGAGGTACTAGTGTGCCGTTTCAAAACATGCAGTCTACTCGCACCTCTTCCAGAAGGATAAACACGATAGAACGATGTAACTAGCTCTCTGTTGACTATGCAGGAGGATGATAGAGAAATCACACTGCTCCGTTAAAATTGGTAATGACAAAACCGCGATTTTGAGTGTCAGAAAAGTACCTAAACAAGGCTATGAGAATATTGAGAAAAACTTACAAGTTAACTTCAGAAGCAGCATCTTTCAAAAGGCTGTTAAGTTACTTACGTCTCATACAACATTGACATAATGGCAACAACACACCGAGCTGTCTATTGGACTTTGCCAATATTAAAGCCAAAGACGTAAAGATGGGTTTAGCGGTCTCGTTGAAGAAAATCAAAGTATATGTTGTAAGCAAAGAGGGACACATAACATCGATGCATAGAACAAAAAGTAAGGAAAGGCAGCTTCGCTATTCATGAAAATCATGAAAAGGATCATTCATGATAATCGCTGCTTTTTTGGGCTTAGAAGGCAACTGAGTTTTAAAGCCCTCTCTTATGCAACCAGAAAGGCTTTATACAAGACCTTGATCATCAAAGTCTTGCTTTATGGTGCAGAATCATAAACACTGACGGAAGCGGATGAAAAGCTCTTCGACAGAGAAGTTCTTCGTGTAATTTTCAATCTCTTTTGCATCAATGAAGAATGAAGAAGACGTTTAAGAAGCGAACTGTAAAGGGACGCAGACCTCGCCAGAAAAACTGGGGTAACCCAGCTTAAATGGGCATGGACACCAGTGTCACTTCCCGAAAATTTTTCGGCTCAAACACAAAGGGACATCGCATTAAAAACGGACCTCTTACAACTTCGTGTGCACAACTAGAGGCAACTGGAAAAATACCGTGTTACCTGGGGAGGCATGTTACTTGAGAGCCTGTTCCATCCCAGACTATAACGTCATCGTAGTAGTTAGTAAGTAATTAATTTAATTTATAAATGTCACGGTAAAATAAGCCCCGTATACTGAGTAACCGGCAAGCCATCAGACCCTGTTGACTTGACTTATGTCCCTATCTTGCCTTATGTTGTTTCCATTAGGAAGTGATATCTGAAGGAGAAGTTAAGTAGTCTCTTATCTTTGTTTATATATCTATACCTAAACTATATAGAATAAGGTATAAGAAAGTGGTGAAGACCACTAAAGTCCCTGTTTTGTTAAGTTTGCCATCATATTTTGGAAAGAGGATCGACTGCCAAGGATTTAACCCATTAATTAGCAATGTTCGTACTGTCGACAAAAATCATGTATGAACACTTTGCCATTGATAAATACCTAAAACGTCAACAACAATACCTATACTCAATTCGAAAAATGCAAGCCACTAAACCTCTACATATATAGAAACAAATCCTGAAATAACTAAAACGTCATAGCAACCAGAAGTAATGAGTGGAAAAGCATAAATATTCGTATTTCCTCAGCGAGAAGAAAATTAAGCAAAGAAGCAGCGTATGCATACAAAAAAAAAATAAATAAATAAAAACGTTATTGCGAATTTCAACTTGACACACCATATCTTCGGCACACACAAGAACTGAGTGATAAAAGCACCACAGCAGGATTGACATGCCAATCAGGATGTAAGGCTTTGAGTTTGTCAATTGTGCAGACATCAGCTGCAGATGATGTTTTACGTTCTCGGCTCAAAAGCTCTAACCCAAACCCCTCCTTTTCCTGTTCGTTTATTTTGTCTATGTCGATATAACACCAATAGTGAATTTCAAATATGCATCAATCACAAATTTCCAGGCACCAACATCCTGGTATCATGGCGCCATTCCACATCCACCACTGAAGCCCTTCAAAAGCATCCCTCCAGCAGTTTTTCTCGTTCCTCCGATTAAAGTCTACGTTTACGAACCTCAAACATAATTGCCGCCTGTCGTGTTGAAAACTGTCGGAAAAAGATACTACTACCTCACACCAGTACAGTACGGATACGTATTACCTACACACTGCCATTATAATCATCATCAGTTTCTACGAAGCGTCATTATTCGCCGTCTGCTTGTCGACGGGGGCTTAGAGGAGAAGGTAGCTCATTTATTTGTTGCCGGTGAGCTAAGGCTTTAATCAGTTTCTTCGGGAAGCCAAGGACGATAATGAAATTTTCCCTCGATGATATTAGTGTGTCGTTTGTCATCAAATCCCAGACTGCGAGTGTATTGGTAACGACTAGCTTTTACCTTGAGCTGCCCTCTTTCTTTTTTGGAGTAAGGATAAACGGATATGAGTAAGGGATGGGTGCGACTTATGGCCTTGATGTCATCTGGCTGCAAACGATGAATGGTAGGCAACTTTGAATTAATTTTCTGACTTTTATAAGTTCGTTCAGAGAATCCATTTCCTGGAAAACTCATGATTAAGCACAATTGTCCATAGTCGTCTTATATTTAAGGTTACTCAATGCAAATAAAGAATTAATGCAATACATTTACAGTAAGTACCTTCATGATATCTTAAATATTTGTTACAAAGTTATAAAATTAATCAACGTGCATGATTAATTGAAATTGGAGAATTTCCAGTGAACATATGCGTGCCCTTAAAGCGGTTATCCTCAGGAATTTTCAGCGGATAAGAAGAAACGAACTCAAAGTCTTGTTTACTTTTATCACTTCGTACTTGGAAAATATTGTTTCAGGGCTGAAAAAACATCCTGAACAATATGGTTAAGGAATGTTAGCTAACAAACACTTCATTAGTAGCTACGACGCAAATTGTGGCGAAAATTTAATTAAAGTATTTATGTACGTGTGGCTTTTGAGAATTTACTGAAGTGCCACAAGAATTTTGGGGCATACTTGTAGAACCATATATGGGTAATTGTGCATGAGAAATATTCATGAATCAATGTGCTACGTCTGTGATAAAGTCGACAAATTGAAGAACCTACTATGAGTAGTATACGAGTACAAACATACATTGGTTAATGTAGAATGTTTAAGACAAAACAACTAAATAACTCATAGATATGAGCTGGTGACATCAACCAGACCTACCCGACCAACCAGACTAAACATGGGCTTAGAATTTGCCAGGGATGGTAGATAAGAATATGTCAGGCTATGGTATGACAAATATCTATACGGATACAAATACATATATAAAAATTGTGAAAGTATCATAGTAACGAATTTTTGAATTGCAAAAAGACAACCTCATTAGAGCTCGTATTGAAGTTTGATTCTGAACAAAGAGTAGGATAACGAAGAAATTGTATTGCCATTTGCTTATACGAGTAAGCAATACTTGAATCCCATCAGCAACGCCATCTGATGAGGCTTTTCACGAACCAGAGATTTACTGAAAAATTTTAATGCAGAAGACTACAAAGTTATTATCCAGGGCACTTCACCTCGACGGAAGCAATGACTTAAGGAAGTAAATTGGACGATGCATACATGAATAGAAATATTAAATAGAGATAGTTTCTTAATCAAGTGTAAGGTGAATGCTTTTCGATTCAGTCAATTAGCACCAAAAGTTATTATTTTTTCCTAACGAAAAGAAGGTGAAACTAGGCAGGTAAAAAGTTTAAGTCAATACTGATCTATTCGTAGTCTATCGATTAAAACGAACAAAAGAATCCTGTCCACGTATATAATAAGTTGCTTTTTTTTTCTTCGGATAAGCTTTGCTAGCCCAACCATTTTATTAGAAACCACAATAATGTGGGGTCCGTTGAGGCCTGTTGTGGTGACCCTAATTCGTATGATCTAGCGAAATCCTTTAACTCTAAACGAGATCAGCTTTCTACTTAGTGCTAAAATAGAAAAACGTTAGGAGTTTTTGGATAATGTACAAAGGGATTTCGTCGTTCTTCAGGCACAGATAATGGGATTATGTTTTGCACAAGCACCTAACAATGAAATAAGAACGAGTGTTGAACATAATTAACTCTTTAAGATAGTTTTGTTAAAATACCGGAAGAAAGTTGTTGAATCTACTCTTTACATAGTATAAAAGTAATCTCCACCAGGCAGCATAGGTTAATATCAGTTTTACGCGTGCGATATACAACCAGCAGAAGATCTAAAATAGATCCTTCAATTTTTTCTAATGAATCTTTAGCACATTCATATGAACTTTGTTCCCTCCTACTTGCTTAGATGGTGGCATTGTCGAGAAATATCTGCGCATCCACCAACAACGATCTCCAGTTAGCAGCATCTGGCTAACTGCATCCTGTTTCGCACTCTAAGTTGGTTTAGGTCTCTAACAATATGTGCCCGCCACCTAAACTGGGGTCTTCATCTGTTCTTCGGAGAGAGTTGTTATTTATACGCTCTACATATCCTTGTCATCGAAAGCTCGTTGTAAAATGACATTCGAAACGGCCAAGCATGTCGTTGTCATTTGCCTTCTTATGACAACGAAACAGAGATCGGCATTAGCGGAGCTGAGGTATACAACGACCCTGGCTAACTTAAGGTTATAGTTGACTTTTGTGAAGTTCTGTCCGATTTGTCGTTGTTCTGTTATCCTGTTCACAGCATATACTTAGTATGCTCTCACACAGAACTAAATCTAGTTCTGCCGCTCCTGTTTCAATTTCAGTTTACCAGTGATAGGTCGCTAAGTTCTATATGTGATGTCAATGTCATCAGCTCATGCAAGCAGTTGTACAGGCTTTTGGAAGATTAAATCTGTTGTGTTTTCATTTGGAAACTTCGAACAGACTTATCAAATACGATGCTGATAAAGTTACATAACAAAGAATCATCTTGCCTGAACCCTTTATCGACAACAAAGGTCTAGAAGGGATGTAGCCTTAAAATCGTCGTTTTGGACTAGGATCTACCACAATTTGAAAATTTGAACGATTGTGGGGTTATCGCCGTTAATAAATGGCTCTAGTATTTCACACAAGACTACAAATTGGTTTTGTATCCGATATGAAGGAATCGGATGCCTCTACAATGATAGGGACAAACAGTGCTAAGATTCTACTCCACAGGTATACTTTCTGCCGACCAAATCTTGAAAATGCTCTCTACCAAGTCTTCTCTCGCTGGCTATCAGCTCGAGCAGTCTTGTTGTTTTTAAGCTTAAATATTGCAATACTCATTTTGTTTTGGTTAAGTGGACGGATCTCTTAACTTTTATCGTCCAATTTGAATATTCATTCTACCTGAATAATTGGTTTTTCGACTTCCTTATCACTAACTAAGACTTTACTACAAAGTTTCCTCGTTTATCTCTTCAGGTTTCCATTCGGGTCTTATTACCTTCATACGTTCTTTTGTCTTCTTCTGTCTTCTTCTCTTTTACTCGTATTGCTCATATTTTGCTCTTGTTCTGCTACGCAATGCCTTCTTTGGAGAGTTGTTTCCCTACCAGTGCTTGTTTGAATTGCATTCTTAATCAAACCGTGGGTTTCGTGGAGATAATACTTGTTAGGACTATGGGGATTTGTTCCGATTACAGTCGCCCATTTTTAAATCTCCTCATAGCATTTCTTCGTTGTTTAGAATATACATAGACGTACAAAGCTCCAGCGAGGTAAGAGTTCGAACCTATATTCGTCGCTCGAAAGCTCGGAGAGCTCTAATACTGGAGAATTGTCTTGCGACGATCGCAACATGATCAATTTGGCTGATCACCTGGGTTTGTTGCCCAGGTGAACAATGCCATGGCTTTTTATGGATGTTAAGGTGAGCAAATCATATGCTAGCAATACTGATGTTCCGTCTGTAGCGAGATCAAATAACCAAACTATGCTTTCCGCCTGCGCTGTCATAGTTCAGATATTGCTTCTAAGTTTTGTCGAAGAGCTCATAGAAATATTCTTTGGGAGCGTCATCTTTTTTCATCTGTGGCGGTTGAGCGCATATCAGGCTGATGCTGGCTTTTTCTACCATTCCCAAATGGTGTTTATTTTCCTTGTAAAAATCACAGTTGTATATTTCACAGTTTTTTATCCTTCTTTTGCCCTACCCATTCTACCGAACTTCTTGAGTACAGGTGATATCGAGGCTTTCCGCTAAGTATTCGGCTGAACACGGTCTGTTCAAGGTTCGAGCATACTATGAGGAAATTTGAACGCTGTCATCCATTTTTCATTTGGCAGGGTCATCAACGGTAGATTTGTGCCGGTTGCTTCGCATAAGTGAGGTTTTTACATGGCTATGTAGTTTACCCGACTTCCAATCTGAAGGGCCAGATTCTTTTATTACTTCTTTGAATTTTTTTTTTTTTTTTTTAAATTTTGGTGGGGGCGAAAGCCCCCATTTATTCGGCTTAATACAAACTATAACTTAAAATTAAACTTAAACTAATACTTAAAACTAAGGTTGGTTGTTGTGGTGAAGGAGAACCGATTTGAGGTAGGAAGTGGTGCGGTGGAAGTCGAAGACGATAGGGTTTGAATTAATTTTTCGTAGCATGCGGGAGATTGGTTCGTTCGCGCCATAGGTGGTGTGGTGGGTTGGGAGATAGAAGAGACGAGGGGTACGTAGATTACGAGGGTTAGTGTTGAGGAAAATAGAATTGTGAAGGGACATGCATTCAACCTGACCTGAAAGAAGTCGATGAATGAAGAGAAAGTCGGCTGCGTCTCTGCGTTCCTCAAGGGTGTTTAGGTTAATAAGGTTGAGACGGTTTTGATAGGGGGGCAGAGTAAAAGAATCATCCCAGGGCAAACCTCGAAGAGCAAATCGAAGAAAACGGCGCTGGATGCTTTCGATTCTCGAGATATGAACGCGATGATATGGGGACCATACTTGACTAGCGTACTCTAGAAGGGGACGAACAAAGGTAATATAGAGGGACCTGGTCACGTATTGGTTGGTGAATTCTTTGGACCATCGTTTTACAAAACCTAGTGCAGAGTTGGCTTTAAGGATTATCCCATCCATATGCAAACGGAAATTGAGCTCCCTATCACACAAAATGCCGAGGTCGCGAAGAGATTCAACGGAGGAGATCGGTTGGTTGTGGAGACGGTAGAATCGGGGAGGAGATTTGAGCCGCTTATGTGAAAAGGTGATGGACTGGCATTTGGTAATATTAAGTTCCAAACAATTTTTGAGGCACCAGATCGAAAATCTATCAAGGTCTTTTTGAAGAAGGAAGGAGTCATGGGGAGAGGAAATGGTTTTGAAAAATTTGGTATCGTCGGGGTAAAGGGAGACGGAGGAGTATTTGATGATCCTATCGAGATCATTTATGGTTAATATAAAGAGAAGGGGGCCGAGATGGCTACCTTGAGGAACTCCAGAGGTGGCCAAAAATGGAGTGGAGTGGGCTGACCTAAAACGAACACTGTAAAAACGGTTTTCGAGGTAAGAAGATATCCATTTTAACAGTATGGGTTCAAAGCCGAGGGCAGACAATTTGAAGAGTATTAATCGATGAGAGATTTTATCGAAGGCTTTGCTAAAATCGGTTGCAACTACATCGACTTCGTTGCCGTTCTCTAGGGCAGAGATGGCAAAGGATACGAATTCAACAAGATTTGTGGTGGTTGACCTACCCTTTAGGAAGCCATGTTGTCTAGGGGAAATAAGTGATTTGCATTGGAAACTTAGAGCTTCATACAAAATAATTTTGAGGAGTTTGGGAATATGGGAGAGTTTAGCGATTGGACGATAGTTTGTTATTTCGTTCTTTGATCCCTTTTTGTGGATCGGGGTTATAAAGGAGGTTTTCCAAACCTGAGGAAATTCTCCTTGTGAAAGGGATAGACGAAAGAGATCAGAAAGGGCAAGGGAAAGGGCAGGGGAAAGGTACTGGATATTCCGAACTCAGTTAGCCACTTTAAGATTATGAAAACTGCTATTGACCTTTTTAGAATTCATCTGCCAATATCTATAGTGAGTAAACTGACCTCAGTTCGCCAAATGTGTTGAAAAAGCGCATATAAGTCATATGTAGTACTGACTGTTGAAGCCACCGTTGAATTCATTAAATTCATCCGCTGAACGTATTCGTTCTGAACTTCTGTCACTTCTAGCAATGTATTATATTGTTTTATTTTCTCTTGCACAACACTCGCCCTAATAACTTTGGCAGATTTAGTCCGGTTAGCCTAAAAAAGTACACACTCCATCGCCAGACTGAGGCTTTCCGGTGAATTGTGTAATTGTACACACTCAACGGCTTAAACAACTTTTCGATGCAGGATTATTTCCTGCTATTGACTTCTCTACTTCCACCTTCAAACCATAGGGGTTGCCATAAAGAACAGAGTTTACAGTGTGAACTTTAATTCTAGATTCCTCAGCATCATCTGCATATTAGGTTGGTTAAATAAAGATATTTCCGAAAAAATATTCCTACTAAGTACTCATAAAGGCGTTGCCTTAAATATGAAATTAACATAATTTATAGCGTATTTAATGTCCAAGTAATGAAGGTTGTTAAACACAGCTATAATAACCAAAAAAGGCAATATACATAACTTTATATAAGCTTAATTTCGTTTGATTAATTTTAACAATTCTTGTTCATTGTTTTGTTAAAATAGCGAAAATATAATAAGTATAACTAAAAATTTGGGGTATAGACCACAATGTCTTGATGATCATAAAGACTTTCAGTATAATCTAGATGATTAGCTTAAAGAAGGCCCCAAGTCACAGTATGTACTTCTCTTTACCTTCATAACAAATATACTACCTTTTCACAATATTTACACCTTAAGCAAGTATGTCTTCTTCTTCCTTTGTGGGTCTTTAAAAACAAAAAAAAATGCTAATAACAACCATTAACAAACGCTTCTGAAGGTATAACCGTCCTCAAGGCCCTCTTGTTTATTTTGATACGCGTCATAGTTTATTGGCATCGAGAAAAGGAGAAGTGTTTTGGCTTTTTTATCCAGCATATGTATGGTTGAGGGTGTACATAGAATATTTATCCTATGTACACCCTTAAGATAAACAGAAGAAAAATACAGTTCGCTAAAATACTGCAAGGGTGACATTCGGTATGTTAATACTGGTATTGCGTACGTGACACCATCGATATGTTCCCAATGAACGTGCTTTCATATCAGCTTGTGCTATTTTCTGTTGAACTTATCTTAAAAATGGAAACATTTTCAATTTCCTGTATAGAAATTCACTGGGGTCCTAATTTCTTCTGCTTTTGTAATATTATCTCAAACAAAAGGAGCGTTTGTCGCTCACCTCATTGATAGAGCCAATAGAAAGGAAAATTTCTCAGAAATGTTAACGAATTTTCCGAATATCACCTTCCTAAGGTTTTTAATCCACGTTTTTCATGTTTTTCTGATTATATTCTCTTCATGTGAATTTTTTCTGGATTTTATTGTCAAAAGGTAATTCCATATTTCTGGATATTTGAGTTCTATTCTTGGCTCGTTTTTTGTTCTATGGATGAGTATGAAGATTTCGTTGCTTCATCAGTTGAATTATTTTTGGGTTTAGTCTTCTCTGTACCTTTGAGCTAATTGTATGTATAATATGTAGTATCGTAAGGATACTTTGATGTGACCGATTGAGATTGGATACCAACTTCACCCGCAAAATGATCTGAGTGTCTCAAATGTGCGTGCCTTCCATCTCTTACGAAACTAATATGGGGTTATTCATTGTGAAGTTTGATTTTCAATAGGTTTTTTTTTTGACAAATTACGCATGACTCCTATCAAAGTGCTTTGTCGTTTCTGTTTAGTATCGTTTGACAAGTCATAATGGAAAGACTAACACCACAACAGCGTCTCCAAATTGTTCAGCTTTATTACGAACATCAGCGTTCTGAGAGAAATATTTTTCGTGCGATTCGAGGAACTTACGGTGCTCATAATTGACCATACATGATACCCGACCGGTTAGACCACATCTAGCACTTAGTGAAGAGACTATAACAGCTGTAGCTGAGAGTGTACGCGAAGACCGTGACGAATCGATTCGACGTTGTTCTCAGCAGCTTGGCTTGATTTATTCGACAACTTGGTGTATTTTACATGAGGATCTCGGCCTAAAAGTGTACAAAATTCAACTTGTGCAAGAATTGAAGCCAGGCGACTTGAATTTGCGTCATATTTTCAGTGAATGGGTTCTGGAAAAACTCAATGAAAATCCGTCGTTTTATCATGAAATTTTGTTCAGTGATGAAGCCCATTTCTAGCTCAATGGATACGTTAATAAACAAAATTGCCATATTTGAGCTGATGAACAACACGAAGAGTACCAAGAGCTACCATTACATCCATTAAAAACAACGGTATGGTGTGGTTTATGGGCTGGTGGAATCATTAGTCCTTATTTCTTCAAAAATGAGGCAAACCGTTTTCGCGCCATGTTAACGGACTAAGTGTTTCCTGAAATTCAGAAACATAGTCTTGGTGAGTTTTGGTTTCAAAAAGACGGAGCTACTAGCCATACAGTGCGTGAAACAATGGACTTGTTGAGAAATCATTTGGATGAGCACTTAATTTCACGTTTTGCTACGGTAAATTGGCCGCCTAGATCGTGCGATCTCACACCTTTGGGCTATTTTCTCTAAGGATATGTAAAGTTTCAGGTCTTCAGGAATAAGCTAGCTACGATTGATGCTTTGGAAGCTTACATTACTTGTGTTATCCGGGAGATACCAGTTGCTATGCTCGAACGAGTTGCCCAAAATTAGACCTTCAGAATGGACCACGATAGATGTAATCCTGGTCAACAGTTACATAACATCATTCCTGACAAAAAATGCCATGAATTTTCCTTTTAAGAAATAATAAAAATTTAAGGTTCAATTTCAAATTTATGTGCTTTATTTTACATTATAAATCATACCTCAGGATGAATCACCCTACAGTAAGAAATAAATCTTCCACTTTTCAGTCGAAAGTATAGGATTTTCCAATAGGGACTTGACAACTTTGAATTTAATTTGTGAACGCACTCTTTCACTAATCATCAAACTATCACTGTCAATTTATTCACTAAACTCAACATTTTCATCATGGTAAAGTATACTAAAGAGCAACGTCTGCAAATTATAAAAATTTTCTACAGATATTTGGAGTCGGTGACTGCAACCTTAAGAGCGTTAACTCCAATTTTCGGTCGTAATTCTCGCCCTAGAAGACAGGCAATAACAAGTTCCATATGAAGGAAGTCGAGTTCCATTCATAAATGTTTTGATTGTACTTTAAGCCAATAATAAAGTTTTTGAAATATCTCAAATAGTTTGAATTTTGTTTAAGAAAAAGTTATCAAGTCGTTATTAGAAAACCCTGAATTTATTTCCCCTTCAGCGGCATTAAATCTGCAGGAGTCGTGTTTTCAAAAATAGCTACGAAACGATTGTTACGATTTTAAAAATAAAGGAAACACCTTCCATGGTTTTTTACTCCCTTGGCGATATGTGTTATATACCATATACCTTTGCCTTCTACTGATTAGACTTTGAAGTTAATAACATTTGCGTTTATATTTCATGACGTAGCATTGAAAAAAACTATGTCCATTTATCCACCTTACTGTAGAGAAGAAATTTATTCTTAAACTTGTTTCGAAGGTCGTGGTTTAGCGAGTTTGTTCAAGCAAGTTTGTGGTGGCAGCTTTATTATCAATACGGATGCCTCTATGATAATAAGCCGTCTCCACTTTCTTTTTTATTTTTGCATAATATATTAATACTTTATGAGCGTTTGCTTCTTGTATGTTTCCATTTGCATAATAGATGCCTTTCAAACAAGAATACTAAGTTAGTGGCAGATAGAAATCACTACACCTGGCTAAAGTACTGCCGGGCGGATAGTTACAGCAATGTTTGAAGAAATCAACATTACACACTCTCCTCTGAATCAGATCAAAATATTATACGAACAAGGTCAACAATCTATCTGGCTTGAATTTACAGCTGTCCCTGATTATTTAGCCCTTCTTGTACAAGACATATCTTAAGATCTATAAAAAAGGATTCAGAGAACCGCCTTCGAATTTGCTCTTTCACTTTCTCCTCAATTAGTGACTGCTTCGATTTAAGGCACCAAAACTAGCCATGGAAATGATTAAGGGCTATCCTACAAAAGTCTCAACATCACTAGCGTCATAATTGTAGCAATAATGTTAGGGTTTGTACGAATAAACTTCCTTTTCTTTTGGAACAGAGCACGCAGACAAAGAACTAGTCTAGTACATACTCCTTGTAAGCTTTTTTAATGATATTTCAAAGAAAGATTAAATAACCTTGATAAAGTGATAAAGTTCCTACAGTACAAGTATTTACCTCGTCAATGCAGAGGACCTGCGCTCCGCGGTCTCATTATCAGCTTTCACAGCAAGAATCGCAGGATGTTATAGAACTCATGCCAATCCCATTTAAGTGAATTAAACCTTCTGATTAAATTTGGCGAAGTTCTGTATTCTCGTACTTGATTGGCAGCCATAAGAAAGATCAGCAAGGCTCTAGGCGCAGCTTGGCAGTCACTACAGATGCAAGTAATGCTTTGCCCATCCACTGGTTCTTCACAGTTTAATTTGTTGCCAAAATGACTGCGTACATCCCTTTTTGGAAGACAAACGCAAGTCTTCCTAACGGCGAGTGAAATCTTACGTTGTTGTCCTCCAGAAGGAAACCAGTGTCGCATCCGTAAAGACCACACTAGCATCTTTTCCTTTCTCAGGTTCTGGTTGAAATAAGTTGATTACGTCATTTTTCGGCAACAGGAGTTCTCGTGTCATTAAATCAGACGGCATATCCAGAGTCAAAGCAAGGTTATTTAAGCTTCAGTTGTTCTACCAAAAAAGATCCTTATATTATGTTTGAAACGATTCCTCCAGATAAGTCTTAAGTGACCTGTTCAGATATTTTCTGGTCTCTCTAAGAAGACACTGCAAATCTAATATCTGTAGAATTACTATCTTTCTGGACATGCCGGTGTTGGTTGCACCGGTTAAGATTGTGAGAGTGAGTTTGGCACATCAAGACAAGTTCTCGGTCTTTTTTATCGTTCGTCATATAGCTGTGTGAAGTCCCTTAAACTCCCTAAACCACAGCTGTATTTTCTGAACATTTTGTACACGCCACAGAGTATTTATCTGCATAGTGTGATACCTGCATTCGAACTGATAGTCAGCAGGTATAAAGTTCTTCAAATCGGTCGTGATATTGTCAGTGGTCGCCTGTGTCTGAACAAGATTTTCACATGTTGGTTACCTGGATACTTCATACTGACACCCACAATTGCAGAATTATAAAGTAATATTAAACCTTACATCCTTACAATCCTTACAATACTTACAAAAACACCAAAAACGTGGTCATAAAATCAGCCAGAAGATCAGAACTCAATTCCAAACTGCTAAAACTAGCTTGACTAGCAGCTTAACTTGATATCCTAGGGCTCCTTTTTGAAGAATGAGGTAGAAGTTCATAAGGCTACACAAACTACATCTGCCTTCTCTACATACTAACCTTTTTAGCATTTTCGGATCGTCATTGAATCAGTAGACTTGAGTTCTTGTTTGGATTTCTGTTTGAGAGATTTGAGAATAATTCCAATAACTGTGATTCGAAAAATAACCTTAAATAGGCAATTGAGATGTTTTTTTTTTTTTCATTGTGAAGTTCGAGATGCACAACACAAGTCAGGCCGGAAAACAGTTTTTTTTATGGATCTGCAAGAGTCCAGAAAGGCCGATTGCTTGCTCTGGCATGGAAGGAAAAGCCTAATTTCGCTTTCAGTTGCAAATTTTATAATATTTACTTATACAAAGGGGTGGAATATCAAAGACCTGGGAACCATTTGCGCCTTGCGCGTATTATACTTAGACAGCGTAGAGTTTGAAACTTTTTGATGGCGGAAGGTATGTAGGCTTGAAACCATCTTAACTCTATTCATTTTCACACTATTCACACCGGAACCGTTTTCGAATAACTTCAGAGAAGTGTTGTTTTTTCCTCTTTGGGGTCCCTCTTTTTTATACTTATCTTCTGGTGCGCGATGAAAATTTTATCAGTCCATTAAAGGAATATTTACAACTTTCTCTCTCTCTTTATTCGTCCTGAGCGTAAAAAGATATAGCTTCAGGTGTGATCGCTCATCAGCATCTTTTCGACCATGTTTTCTGAGCTGATGACCCCGATGCTGGTTTTTAGCTCCCGTCCTTGAGTTTCTCACCTCTTGCAAACAAAAAAAAGTGTGACTTAAATATAGCGTTTACTGAAACGTCTGGCAGGCTTGTGTGTTTTCTTTACCGATCTTGTGAAGAAAGGTGTTGAAATATCCGTGTCCGGTGAGAATCTGGGTAACGTATTAATAGTTTACTTTTTCGTGTTTCCGTTCATTCCATTTAGCCACGTCCTCGATCAGTTTTGCAGTCCATCGTCTTCTTTCACGATCATCTTTGCCTTCTCGATTCCCGCTTCTACTCCACTCTCCGCTTTTTTGTCATAGACTTACTTCCTTCCTGCTGCTGGGAGATCGATAGGAGTCTCTCCTGTGACTACTAGGACGGCTGGATCCAATACCTTTCTGTACGAGCTTAACACGTGTAGAGCTCCGCATCTCTGCATTGCTGCCATCTGATTGCTGGACTTTCGGAGTGTGTATGTCCAGATATCCCATCCATATAGAAGAATGGCATATGTGATTGACATTAGTAGCCTTCGTTTGTTGACCACAGGACCCGTACGCTTGCCATCAGTCTGCTTAGTGACATTAGGAGCTTCGACGCTCATTCCGATACGGACTTTATCTGTTGCCAGAATATGAGTTTCGTACTGATAGTCAATACTTTGGGCCCGTTTTTGAAGTAAACGATGGTTGCGATGCTTTTTTCAGGTTTTTTCAATAGCTTTGCTAAGACCGTTGTTATCCACCCATAAGTTCACTATGTCAAAAACTGGTTCAGCTAATCTTGCACGTTTTTAGCGTCTTTTGCAATAATTACCGCGGCGATATTATCTGCGGAGCCTACCAGGAAGGCATCTTCAGGCATCTTCAGGCATCTCCATGTGAAGTATGCCATGGCATGAGATGTTGCAAAAGTCAGATAGCAGGATCGATCCCTCTGCTGCTGAGGAGATGATTTCCCTTCTTCGAGAACCTTCTGAGATATCGTAGATCAGCTCCCGGTCTTTGATCTAGTTTATCAGCATCTACAAGATATAGAGGATAGAAATTATGTTCTAGCGCATCCCTTGTTGAACTGCTGACACTTCGCACATCCAGAGTAACCAAAATCTACGATTGATCTTTTTTGAGAAATGATTGCCTTATTAGGCGGTTTGGGTAGCTTTTACCATTTCTCTGAGATATCCGATCGTAAAACTGTCTCGTTTACAAGTCACCTGACTTTTGTACCCGATTTGTGAGCCATGATTTCACATGTTTTCAAGGAGTTTGCTTGCAGTGTCCAGTATGTAACGTGGCTTATACATCCGGGTCTCCCTTGCTGATCAGCACCGAGCTTTTCATCTTACAACTCCTAAGAAAGATCTCTCCTTTAAGGCAGTTGTTGTACATGTTCAGTGGTACCTGTGGACCTTGAAAGCTCCATTTTTTCTTCACCGTGGCTAAAGTAATACTGTATTGGTTTCTAAGTCGGAATGTTCTTTGTTCGAATTCCAATCTCGCCCGAAAGTTATTCTTCTTTCCGGGCAACTAAAATCACATAAGATAAACTGAACGTGCGTGAGTTTCCTACGTTTACTACATAATACGCGTCTCGCATCTATCTCGAGTATTTGCCTTCTTTGTGAATCTGTGGTTGGTATTTTCCGCTCCTGGGCTCTTGGCATTGAAGACTTCGGCGATAAGGATCTCTCCTTCGATTTCAGCCATGAAGTCCTTAAAGTCTTTCAGTTATTGCCGAAACCCGTCTATCCTTTCGTTCAGCGTGAGATACTCGTAGGTGGGTATTACCGTAAGTCCATCGCTTTTCAGCCAAACAAAACCTATTCGTATGCTTTGGCTTTTGATAGGGAATGAGTTTGCAATCCAGTTTGGCTCTTTCTTGTTCGTTTCGCTGAGTTCGCTGATGATAACCATGTCTGCTGATAGTTCACTTCTGATCCTTCTGATGTTCATCTAAGACGCGTTTATTCGAGATAGACAATACAATACAATACAAATTCAGCGAAACAAATGTGAGAGTATTATTGAACATAATACTTCAAAACCCTTCTATTAATACCAAAAGCCTTGAAAGGGCTTTCTTTTCCTATTATATAGCTTGCAGACCTAAAGTCAGCTCAAAGTTTTTTTTTTCTTTCGAGAAATCGATTTGTTTGCAATTTAATGACAGCGTTAGGCTCAGATTTCATGGCTGGATTTCAGATTTCTGAATGTTTTTGGCTTGGTTGACATTTGATATAATCCTTCTGTTTGGTATTAGTCCTTATTTTTGTTAGGGCATTTGGAATTTGTCCTGTAATGCTGGATTTTTCTTTATTCCTACTTATGTTACGACTTCGTCACCTGGATAGTGTAGGACTAGAGATTTTAATTCATTAAGGTCGATAAGAACCATTGACACTATAACAGGCCAAGGCAGTGTAGATAGAATGTGCCTTGAGAATCTTCTTTGGTTGTGTTTACAAAAATTGTTTATTCTCGGAGATGAGTATTGATAACTCTTATGTAAAGCACTCGTATTCGCTTGTCTTTTCGTGTAATATCTGTTTCAATCACAGCAGTTAAAAAAGTCTAACTTTGACTTATAGAAGCTCATTTAATTATGTTAAATATCCCGTGCAACTCATTTTTGTAAAACAATCTATAAAACCAATCTTCCAAATTTTTTCTTAAGAAACAAATAACAAATATCGTCCTATAACTTATAATATGTTCCTAAACATTGGCCTTTAAATAAATTTTACATTCGCTTTTCCATACAATGTAACTCGGTAAATTCTAATGGTGTATTCTACGAACCCTTATTCATCCCTTATTATCGATTTCACTTGTTGCATGAATAAGAGAAACAAGTTGTTGTGATACCAATTCAATTTTATACTGCCGAACTGTTGTCATCTCATAGTATTAAATCAATCTCGAAACTGCATAAACCACAACAATTAACACTTAAATGATAATAACAGAATGAACCGCTACTAAATGATAACATTACCACACTGCCTCTTGTTGGCAGTCTAAGAGTAACCTGCCTTCAACGTATCTCTCTTGTAACAGAACTTCTGTACAGTGTACAGCGATACAGAAAATATTTACAACTTTGCGCTGAAATTCTGCGCACTAAACTATCTTCGTTCCGAGGTATAAAATTAATAAAAAAAAATAAAAATAAAAATAATCTCTCTACTCATAGAATTCCACCACACTAGAGCGCTCGTACACTAGCGTCCGACAATGGCTAAACCAGTCGAATACTGTGAGTCGTTCAGTGAATGCTGTTCTATAAGAGAACGCCAGCACGCGCGCGAGCATAGTTAATAAAAAAAAAAAATCAAAAAAGAAACTAAAAAAAAAAAACGAAAATCTAAAATGACCCTTAAAACCGGAACCGCAGCAGAACCTGACTCTGAAATTCTTCATCCTTGCCAATCCTAAGATACCATAGGCTTGAAATTTTTTTAGGTAGATTCATATAGTTCGTCCGGGTCACATTCGTGTATTTTGATTGTTTTGGAGTTATTCGAAATACTTACAGATACGAGTGCAAGTTCGGTTTACGTTGTCTCGGGCAAATTTCTATAGAAAAATTCGTTATGAATCCGCGCGTTTGAAAATAGTCGTTAACACCGTTGTGAATACTGTTGCCGGTTCTCAATATTATCTTCAAATAAAACAAAAACAAAGGAATTAGTGATTGAGCGTGTACTTATGTGTATACATTCAGTAGGGATCACTTAAATCGCCATTATCCTGTTGCATCTTGTGGCCAATTTGATATATAGGATTACCCGTTGTGGATATTACAACTACGACCACTCCTTAAGACGAGTTTAAAAATGGTTTCGCGGTGATTTCACAGGACTACCCTCCCACGTATTAGCACTATGTATGTTAGTATCGTGTTGCATGAACGTCAGTGTAGTGTGATTTAGGAAGTATCTGCTGACACCCGGCGTGTGTTATAAAAGCAAACCGTGTTGTGGTGCATTGTTACGGATAAATTCTTATTTCCAATGCGTTAGATGCTTGATAGGAAAGTAATGTAATATCTATGGTTGCAAAATAGAAAAAAGATAAATGAGATATTAAAAAGTTAACTAAAAAGGATGAGTCCATCCCAGTGCAATGAGAAAATAAGTCGAGCTTGTGAGAGAAGAGCGACTAAGAGAAAATAGAAACATGGAAAAATCCATCGATTCTGTGGAAACCCTGTGAAGGATTATCGGTTTATATTCAGTGCAACTTCTGGAAAAACTACTCGATTTTTTTTTGTAGTATATACAAAAGAATATAGATATATAAAATACTATATCCTATTTGTGATATGTGATTTATGCTTTTATCTAGTCCTGTGTGAAGCGTGTTTGTTCTTCCATAATTAGTTTGTTGTCATTTGTAATTTATTTATTTTTTTTTTTTTTTGAAAATGTGTGTGTAGTAAAAAATATAAAAAAAAAAAATTATAGTACATCCTCTTTTTGTGAACTAAGCACGTGAATACATAATTAACCAGATTTGTAATTATTAATCCTGGGAAACGGTTTGAATGCCGAATAATTTATTCATAAAAGGATATTAGTCTTGGAATACCCTTTTAAAGCGTATAACAAAAAAAAAGCGGAAATTTACAATATGACTGTAAGTTTTTTGTTTTCGTGATTTAAATAAATGTAAGTATGCTCTGACATTGGCTACAAATTTGTCTGTATTGGTGTATTAATTACATTTACTAGTGGATTACGAATATTGTGGGAGATTGGAACTTGTTGTGGTTAGAAGTTCATGCTGACTCACATTATTGGATGTAATTAAAAATAATTGTCTTTATATACATATGTATGTGTAAACATATTTAATTTGTTTCCTATGATTTATATCATTTCTGTTATTTTTCTAAAGGATTTTAGGATATCCATAAATTTAAACTCATGTTAGTGAACCCGATAAGAGGTACATTGAAGTTTTTGCAATCAATGCAGAAAACAATCAATTTACAATGCATAATGATAAAACTAATTAAATACTAATTAATAGTTGATTGAATTTGGTATTATAGATACATTGTGGTTCACGTAACCTGAAAACTATCAATGTACCCTTACATATGTACATGTTTCGAAACGTGGTAAGCGTGATTTGTGGTAAGATTGGTCTTACTAATCAAATTTAAAAGCGGTCTACCTGTGGAATCAAATTCTACAAAACAAGAACGATACGAGGGGATGCTTACTTACTTTCTGTAATGAACAATTTGATTAAAGGATTTTACTGAATCAATTGATCATAAATCTTTAAAGCTACCACTAATCTGGCTTTTTTAAAGCAAATTTCTGATTATTAGGTCACATTTCAGAGTTAGAAATTTTAATGTAATAAATGCATCCAATGAATTGCAGAGAACTTTCTGTATGTTTGACAAAATCTGGAGACACTGGTAGGATCTGACTCGAAGACATCATATTGGGCTTTTTGTTGTGATGGCAAATTTATGGGAGTGCCAACCAATCGACAATATAGCAAATGCTATTTTATCTGCTCAGGAAAAGTTGATGGCGAAAAAATTGTGATAATCATTATTTTTCTCTGGGACTCTTAGCGAGAACGACACTGTTAAGGATTTTGTTATCGATATCTGATTGTTTAGTTGCCTGTGCAAAGTACAAACTGTGATTTTTTTTTTCACAGAGTCAACAACTATGAAATTTCATTTGTAGTGCCTAAATCGGGGCAATTCGTAGCCGAATTCATTCAATTCGACCTGTGACACGGTGCATTGTCTTGATGAAACAGCACTTCCTTTTTCTTCAAATGCGGCCGTTTTTCTGCGATTTCGTCCTTCAAACGCTCCAACAACGCAATGTAATAGTCGCTGTTGATAGTCTGCCACTTTTGAAGATAGTCGATGAAAATTATTCCATGTGTATCTCAAAATACGGATGCCATAACCTTGCCAGCAGACTGTTGAGTTTTTGGTCATTCTGGACGAGGTTCGTAGACTGCTCGCCGCTCAGCTGACTTGACTCTGGTGTGAAGTGATGGAGCCAAGTTTCAACTATTGTCACATACCGACCCAAAAATTCGGCTTTATTGAGGTTGAACAGCTTAAAACACTCCTCTGAATCATCAACACGTTATTGTTTTTGGTCGACTGTGAGCATACGCGGCACCCACCTTGAACAGAGCTTTCGCATGTTCAAATATTCGTGTATGATATATCCAACACGCTCTTTTGATATCTTCAGAGCCTCAGCTATCCCGATCAACTTCACTTTACGGTCATTCGTAATCATTGTGGCCTTTTTTGATGTTTTCATCTGAAACAGCCTCTTTTAGACGTTCACTGCGTGCATCATCTTCGGTGCTTGTATGACCACTTTTAAATTTTTCAATCCACTTGCGAATTGTTCGTTCGGCTGGTGCAGAGTCCGGGTAACACTTATCAAGCCATTTCTTTGCATGGGCTGCATTTTTTCCCATCAAAAAGCAATGATAAATCAACAAACGAAATTGCTTTGAATCATTTTTTTTCACAATAACAAAAGTTGCTTCACTCACAACGCTATATCTCGAGAACTAAACGTCCGACAGCTGTCAAATTTATACACGTATCTTTTGAAGGTTGGTACTAACTGAATAAAGTATGGATTTAATTCAAGTGGTACCCTCTCGGGCACGGACTTTTTAGCCCATGTATTATACTATTGGGTATATATTTTAATTTGTGCGGTTTTTTTTTTTTCAAAATTTGAACGTTTATTTAAGAAAAATATGTACAATAGTATTATTAAAGGTATTGCCCATCTGAAGCTATGACTTTTTCCCATCTTTCTGGCAATTTTTGGATCCCATCCCAAAAGAACTGCGGCGGCTTGGCAGCCAAGAATTAATCAAGCCAATTTTTGATATTCTGCTCTGATGTGAACCGTACTTCAGGGCGTTCTGTTTTCGTTTTTCGGCTACTGCTTCCTCAAACGGATTAATTGTTTTCGGTAGCGTTGTCTATTGATGGTTTCGCCCGGTTTAAGCAGCTCATAATACAGCACACCCATCTGATACCACCAAATACAGAGCATTACCTTTGCGCCATGGATATTCGGCTTTGCCGTTGATTTGACTGGTTGGCCAGGTTTCAAATATGATTTTTTGCATTTGGGGCTGTCGTAATGGATCCATTTTTCATCAGCAGTAACAATCCGATGCAAAAATGACAAAACCGCCTTTCGACGTCTCTCGGCTTGAGTTCATGTGGAACATAATTTCCTTGCTTTTGAATATATCCAGCTGCTTTTAAACGTTTTGAAATGGCTGCTTGAGTGACATACAAATATTCTGCGAGCTCTTCTCTGTGTTTGGCAACAATCTTCATAGAGTAATGCTTCCAGTTCTCCATCTTCAAACTTTTTTGGCTGCCCAGGACGTTTATCGTCTTCGAAGCCAAAATCACCACTTTTAAATCGTGAAAATCATTTTTGGCACGTTCGCTCAGCTGGTGAATGTTCACCATGTTTCGCGAATAGAGCTTCGAATTGGAAATAAAATTTCAACAATTTAAAAACGTTATTGTGGCTTCAATCTTTCCATGTTGAAACGGAAAACTATGCTAAAATTATATTGGCAGCTGATTTACTAATTCTTTTCTATTGAAAAGTATGGCACTTCGAAAAAAAACCCTCTTTTATGTATTACATTGCCATCACGTCTCCACAAATCACGTCTCCACAAACAGTTATCTGGCAAATTATTTCCATTTGGTTAGATGGGAAGAAAGCACTTGACAATCTCCTGTAAAATCGAACTCCATTCTGCTTATATTTAATGACAATTATAACCAGTGTTGTGTAATTTATTATTACTAGTATTTTAGTAATTAAGAAATATTTTTGTACAACATTTAGATAATAATCTGTCGCTCTTTTGATTCATGCAACTATCAATCACTGACTTAGTGATTTTGTGACCAAATTATCTGTTGAGAAGTGAGACATTTCAGATTATTGCATATAGATCAATTGATCAATTGATCAATAGAAAGCTAATGCTATTGAATTTTACTAACATACCATATATGTATACCATATATCTGGAATAAGGAGTTAGATAAAATGGAAGCTAATCGTCAATAAAAAGAGAGAAAAATAATAAACTAAAGATAGACCCCTCAAAAACACTATTAAAAACAGGAAAAAGTTATATATCTCTCGTTTTGATGATAATTAATTATTAGTTTACAGTAAATATACAATATATGATAATTTAATAAATGTTATTGTAAAAAAGTGCAATCAACGACACTTCATTATTCTTATGTACCATATTATTTCAAGGATTTCAGTTACTTATAATATAAACATGTACATAAAAATAAGAAAGAAAAATAGAAAATTTAATCGAGGTAAAATAATAATTCATAATAGATATCTAGAATATTTTCAACGCAAGATTCTCAATAAATATTCGAATTTAGTAAATAGTGCATACGTTATGGTTATGTAAAATGCTAATTACCAAGTGTACCGGTATAAAGTGACCGTGAAAATAAAACACTATTTTTTAATGGGAAAGTAAAAAATATTTTATTCAAAGTATTGGTCATTGCTAGCTACACATTTTTCCCATCTTTCAGGCAATTTATGGATTCCACGCCAATAAAACTGTTGGTCTTTTAAAGCAAACCAAAAAGTCACCCAATTTGCGACTTCCTCGTAGTATTCGAAGTGCTGCTCAGCTAATGCGTGTTCCATCAATGAAAATAAATGGTAGTCGGAAGGAGCCAAATCTGGTTAAAACGGCGGGTGGGGTAGCAGCTCCCAGTCAATTGCTTTGGTTGTTTATTGAATCAGTTTTGCTTTGTGTGCAGGTGCATTGTCATGGAACAAAATTACCTTGCCGTGTCTTCTGGTCCATTCTGGTAGTTTTTTGAACAATGCATGTTTCAAATTGATCATTTATTGTTGATAGTGGTCTGTATTAATAGTTTCACCAGGTTTTAGGAGCTCGTGGTGCACCAAATCTTTTTAGTCTCACCAGACACACAGCATTTTCTTCTTCCCTAATCGATCTGGTTTTGCAGTCGAAGTTGATGGTTGTCCCAGATTAACCCATGATTTTTTCCGTTTAGGATTCTGAAAATACCATAAATCCATTTTTCATCGCCAGTAACAATTCGATGTAAAACTGATTTTTAATTGTTTCTTTGAAGCAAAATTTCACAAGTGGTTTTTCGGTTTTGCATCTGCCTTTCCTTCAATAAATTGTTTGCTCTGCAACATTTAAAGTGTCATCTTCATTCAATATTGTTTGCAATTCGGCGTCTTCAAACTTTTTTGGTGGTCTTCAAAGTTCTTAATTTCTCACATCAAAATCGATATCTTTGAGCCATTTAAACCATCTTTTACATGTTGCTTCTGATAGAGCATTATCACTATATCACTTTTCTTCAAATGAAAACAAAAAATTAATGCTTTGAGCAAGTCATCATTTTCTGGTACAAAATTCGACATTTTTAACACGATGATGAAATATGATGGTGTTTGCTCAATGACTTAATGTATACTAAATATGTTTGACAGGTGTCACAGCAACCAAACAAGAAAAAAAAAATTAAGGCCCGTTCATAATAAATGTTCCCCATCGAGACATTTGTATCTTGACGCTCACTTCATACCGGTACATCTGGTACATGAGGTAGTTTGTGGAAATACGTTGAGGCTGTAATTGTGGAAACATGAGAAGAATGAGTTTTGCTTGCAAACTGTATATTGACAAAGACCATATCATTTATTCTTAGGTTATAAGTTTGATTATTTATACTATAAATGTTTTATCGGTAAAATTTTAAGTTTTTTGAACAAAGGCTAGCTGCGAACTAGATGTTTTTGTGCAATCAAAACAGGTTCCAAAGACAATAGCATATTGCAACTTTGAGTGTGCAAGACTATAATATAATTTTGATAGCAGTTTTTCGGAGCAATAAGGTCATAAAAGGTATAGTTTTTCAGCAACTAGTTGGGGTATAATCTTTCCAGTCAAAATTATTGCCCATTGAGTTTCCTAGATATTTAAAAATTTACTGACTCAATTTTGAAGCATTTTTCAGAACATAGATTATTTCGGAAATTATTGTTTTTAAAAAGTAAGGTGACTTTTTAAATTTCGCGGGCAACGTATTGATTTTTTTTGCTGTATTGGTAAACATGTCCGGAACTCATCTTCACAGTTTCAAATATACAGCATATTTAGTTTGTTTTCGAAAGATGGAAAGGTTGGACGTGTTTTGGTGTGCTCGGCGATTTTCAATAATTATAAAAAGTGGAGTAAAGAATTTGCATCAAAACAAAAACACTTGAAAACTTGACAGTGGGATACGGTGAGTCTCCTCTAAGTAAAAAAAAAAAAATATTTTCAAGTGGTACAAGCTCTTCCAAAATGGCAGAGAAGATGCTAATGACGAACCTCGCTCTGTACATCCTAGCACATCAGCAAAAGAAGATAACGTCGAAGCTGTGAAGAAAATTGTTTGGAAAATCATCGAATTAGCATTAAAAAAGAGTTGGCATATCGGTCGGCTTATGCCATGCAATTTTTTTCGGATGTTTTGAGCATAAGACATGTGTCAGCTAAGTTTATTTCGAAACTTCTTGTTTTGATCAGAAAAACTGTCGATGTCATTGCTCTGGAACTCCTAAATGACGTCAATGATGATCCTGACTTGTTCAAAAGGTTCATAACTGGTGACGAATAATTGGTCCTCTTCCCAAAACTTATTTGCAACGATTGATGAAATAAAAATGGTATCACTGCTATACCAAAAAATTCTTACAAAATGGGATGAAGCTCTAGAACAGGTGTATTATGTCTGCAGGAACTACTTTGAAGGGGACAACATTAATATTGATGAATAAAAAAATATTTTTTGAACACATCTCGTGTGTATGTGCAGCAACAAATAAAATTTGTTACAGTCATCTGCGTAAAAAAGAAGACTGAAATTCCTTATATGTAAAAGCTGATGAGTTCACTTTCAAAAATAATAAACCTATGTGCAGATTTTCTTAAGTCTCCTCAAATTTTCGCGAAACATTCGAAATGGTTTTGAAATGTGTCAGTGAAAGTTATATAATCAGCAAATGCAATAGGTAAACCATTTAATTCCTTCTTTAACCGAGTTGATAGAGTTCAAGTACGGAGCCTTGATATTTCTGATTTTACTTTTTGCTCTTTATACGTTAAGTAAGTTTTAAACAAATTAGGCATTATTCCCCTAAAACTAGCCGTAAACAATTTTGTCAATAACAATTCATGGTCGACCATATCAAATGCGTGCGGTTATCATGTCTATGGACAGTGTCATTGTAGACGGACTATTATTTCAGCCCTCATATAACTGAATACAAGCAAAGAATGGCATCAACTGTTGATAACTCTGATCTAAATCCAAATTGAATTACGAAAAAAATCTTGTTTTTGCTAAAAAAGCTTAATATTCTAATTTAATTCAATTTGGTGATAAGTGGAATTACTTCCGCACATTTAACGGATTTGATAAAGCAGCCATTACTGACACTTAGATTGGATACAGAACTTAAGGCATCTATTATACAATTTGCCAAGCAATGCTTTTGATAACGTGCTTGTGATATAATAAAATTATAAGCTTCTAAACCCCAGCAGGATTAATACTACAATAAACTATTTCCTTGTGCAGAGCCAGAGCAGAAACCGTAGGCCTTAGGAGAAAGCTTTAGTTATTCTGAGATTTCTGCATGGTAAGTGGTAATTCATCGTGAGGTTTGATTTTCAATACGCAATTGACAGATTACGCGTAACTGCTATCAAACTGCTCTGTCACTTTTGTTCAGTATCGTTTGGCAAGTCATCATGGAAAGACTCACATTACAACAGCGTCTCCAAATTGTTCAGCTGTATTACGAAAATCAGCGTTCTGTGAGAAATGTTTTTCGTGCGATTCGAGGAACTTATGGTGCTCATAATTGACCATACATGATACCCGACCGGTTAGACCACATCCAGCACTTAGTGAAGAGATTATAACAGCTGTAGCTGAGAGTGTACTCGAAGACCATGTCGAATCGACGTTGTTCTCAGCAGCTTGACTTGATTTATTCGACAACTTGGTGTATTTTACGTGAGGATCTCGGCCTAAAAGCGTACAAAATTCAACTTCTGCAAGAATTGAAGCCAGGCGACTTGAATTTGCGTCATATTTTCAGTGAATGGGTTCTGGAAAAACTCAATGAAAATCCGTGGTTTTATCGTGAAATTTTGTTCAGTGATGAAACCCATTTCTGGTACAATGGATACGTTAATAAACAAAATTGCCATATTTGAGCTGATGAACAACACGAAGAGTACCAAAAGCTAACATTACATCCATTAAAAACAACGGTATGGTGTGGTTTATGGGCTGGTGGAATCATTAGTCCTTATTTCTTCAAAAATGAGGCAAACCGTTTTCGCGCCATGTTAACGGACTAAGTGTTTCCTGAAATTCAGAAACATAGTCTTCGGGAGTTTTGGTTTCAAAAAGACGGAGCTACTAGCCATACAGTGCGTGAAACAATGGACTTGTTGAGAAATCATTTGGATGAGCACTTAATTTCACGTTTTGCTACGGTAATTCTAATTTCTAGGCGGCCAGATCGTGCGATATTACACCTTTTGACTTATTTCTCTGAGGATATGTAAAATCGCAGATCTTCAGGAATAAGCCAGCTACGAATGACGCTTTTGAAGTGAACATTACTCGTGTTATCCGCGAGATATCAGTCGCTATGCTCGAACAAGTCACAGAAAATTGGTCCTTCCAAATAGAACACCACAGACGTAGTCGTGGCCAACATTTACATGATATAATTTTTGAAAAATAAATGCCATGAATTTTATTATTCAACGAATAATAAAAATTTTAAGTTTACTTTCAAATTTATGTCTGTTATTTTACATTATAAATCAAACCTTACGATGAATCACCCTATATTAAAGATATTAAAGATATTTTCGGGGTTGGTTATTTGGAGGATGCTTTAATTTTCCTAAAATGCTATCTCTTGTTTTATTTTTGTTATATATATAATTGACCTGTGCACAAGGGACTTTATGTTCCTTTAACACGTTTGGGACCGATGTGCGTTGGTTTTAAATGTTTGCAAGTTATAGTGACTAGGAAATAAACAGCCCGGTAGGGAATTCCATAAGCGAATTGTACGGCTTAGGAAAGAATCACGATATTTTAGAGTATGTCTGAAGGTGGGCTCAAGGGTGTGCTGATGAGCATTCAAAGCGAGACGGGTGTTACGGTTAAAAATTTGAGGGGGCGGAATGCTACTCGCAATTTCGGTGAAGCACTGGTATTGGAAATAGCGATACAACAGGGTAAGACAGGAGACATCTCGCCGGTGTTCGAGGGTGCCGAATGAATGTATCGTACTGGAATTACCTATGAGTTTTATCGAACGACTTTGTATCCTATCTATCAAGTGCAGCGAGGTTTTAAGAGAACCTGACCAGATGTAGACATTGTACTCCAAATTTGGGCGACTAAACACTAGGTCAGACTGGGTGAAATATTTCTTACATGGCTTGAGGAAACCTAGACATTTCGCAGCATTTTTGGCGACTTCGAATATATGGTCATTGGTCAAATTAAGTTGCCATTGACACATATACCAAGTATGGAAAGTTTTTCGGTTTCAGCGATGCAAGTGCCTTTCATGGACAATGGCTGCGTGTTTAAATTTCGCCTTAACGACAGCAGAGTTTTGGAAGAATTTAATTCCACCTTGTTCTCCAATCGGTTTTGCTGTTTATATCAGAATATAATGAGCTTTATATACGCTTTCTCGTTCTACAGCCGTGAGCAGGCACATGAACCCGGGAACGAATATGAAAAGCAGGGAGTACTGCCGTCGGCACAGGAATATATTGGCTTATAAGTAGTAAATAAGGGATCGATCACGAAAATTAAATGCACACAAGAATTTATTTTGTGGATTTCAGTCTTGAAACTACCCAAGACAACTTGAATTTTACGTTTCGCAAGGTAATTTCTAATCCATTGAAGAAGAGATTCATCGATCCCAAATGCACGCATTTTTGACAAAAGTGCCTGATGCCAAACACTGTCAAATGTCTTGGAAATATCAAGAGCAACTATTTTGCTTACGCCGGATTGATGTACTCTTTGGTTCCACTTTTCGGTGAGACACAAATCACCAATAGACCTTTTGCTACGAAAGCCGTTCTGCCAGTCATTGAGAATTTTAATTTTTTGAGATATTTCATGAGCTGACGGTCAGCTTTTTGATGACCTTGGAAATAAGCAACGTAAGTGCAATGGGTTTGTAGGAAGAGTAAGATCGAGATTCGCCTTTTTTAGAAAAGGGAAAGAGTCCTAATGAGTAGGATTAATGAAAAAGCTTACGCAGTGGTTTTGCCTGCGAAGAAGAACATCTCTTCAGACGAAGGGAAGATATGTGTATATCAAGTTGCAGATGTGATGACTCAAATGAATGGTTCTCGATATATCCAAGATGTCAGCGACTTTAATGGTGATTGCTCAGTAGGAAAGACTGCACGCTGCTAACATGTATCGTTATGGAGCACTACGCTTTTGCTTTCCACTTAGGTATGCTAGGCGGTAGTGATACGACTGCGTCGATGCTGTGAAAGTCATGACGCAGCACGCAGCAAGTAATCGGCACAAACGTCGTGGGTGTTACTGAATCGCGTACAAATCTTTCTTCGAAAGACTAAAAGAAAATTCAGTAAAAATTACAAACAAAGTGTGTGTCTGAGTGGTCTGTTCTGAAAGAAAAAAAAATTTGATGTAAAGTAATGGAATAATACACCTTCTATGTAACAAGTATTATGAAACAAATTTTGTTTTAAGAAAAGAATTCTTTATACGGTATAGCTTTGGAATTTTTTTATTACTTAAAAATAAATCATTAATCTTATGGATTAAAAATTTAAAGTTTGTGAAGTAATATGCAAATGTAAATAAGCTTGTACATGTATTGCTTATACTTTAAATTACCGACATGTAAGTCACGACAAGAATATGTTTCCCATTGTTAACGAGAGTTTCGGAAAAAAACGATTTGGGATGAAAATAAAAGAGATAATTTCCAATTACCCTTTGTTACATGCACTTATTACTAAGAAGTTATGTACTAGTTTACGCTTTCCTTTTGGTTTTGCTCAGGTGACAATTCACGACTTCAATCAATATATTGTTTCGGAAATTTCGATGAAATCTATGATGTTATAACGAAAATTTGTGAAATTTTCATTCAGAATATTTGTGTTCAATTTATTAATAATTACCCCTTCTTGTATCTTATTCCCGCTATCGTCATCATTTCCTGGCGATGTGTTTAAATTCCATCTACTTATAGCCCTTTCCCAGTTTCTGAGATTCCTTTTCAACCGTCATTCTCAGACCTCCATGTATACGCCCATGAAGTCGATGAGTCAATTGAATCTATAGCATGGTTTATTGAGCAAAATACTTAATATTTGCCCTTACGTAGGATGTTATAAATTCGCCTTTATACATCAGCGTTTATATTTTTCTGGTCACCTCCTCTCTTTTTCGTTGGGAACATTATTTTAGCAGAAAACTCACAGGCGTTTCCCAGATAACGATTTACAAAAGATTACAGCTTATTTCTAATATTGATGGTCGCTATTTTGGTATATATGTATAATATATAACAGCACCAGCGCCTCGTTTGAGCAGAATATTCGCAACTTGGTGTTTTATTTGATAGCTTTTCCATATTTTTGCTAGGATACTGAATGCAGTTCTCACTTCCCATATACAGCGTTTAAATCGATTCAATCGGCCTGTTACCTGTTACGATTTTTTGTTTAAGGAGAGTTAAATTTCAGTTCAAGGGAGTTTGTTCCTGCCAGAAAATCCGTGGTTCTGTACGATAGTGGGCATTGTCGATGCATTTGAGATAAGTTGTATGTCTAGATTGGATTCATTCACTTATTGCTAATAAAGATTTTCGTTCCCAGAACTTTCGGTTGTTGAATACGGAATGCAGCAGAAAAGCTATATGCCAGTCCAACCGCTTAATCACTTTTTTCAATATCCTGGTGCTCTGGTACTCAACATAGCTTTACTTTGCAGTCAATGGGGGTCGGAAGTAATGAATATTCTACTGGTTCTACTGGTTTCGAGCATCGCTCTCACTCATCTGGGGGTAGAGTAATCATTACCTTTGAGTTCATATCAATTGAGATAGGATCATAACCGATATGGTCAAAAGCAACTTCGATATCTAAGAAAGCACATAATGCAATCTCTTTTCGTAGATATACATGTTATTGTATGACAGATATACCTGTCGTACTATAAAAAATTTAAAAAAGCACCTTCCGCAGATATTTTTTTTTTCCAGTAGGCGCATTGATTTTTCTGCAGAGGTTAAATATTAGTCTTTCTTTTGTTTTAAGAAGAAACGATAGTACCATTGTGAATCAGAGCTGAAGTGATTCCATCGGATTTTACGGTCTTGAAAGTTTGAAATAAGTTGATGATCCATTTTATTTTGAGAAGTATACCTGTCTGAAAAGTCTTTAGGGAATTATTACAGTCTTTCGCAACTCTTTATTCATATTTTTCACTTGTATTTTCTCAATTCTGCGCTAAATTTAGCTAATGTGGACCTGTAAGTGCCTCACGAACCGGTGTGTTTTGTTTTATTGAAAAGTTTTCTTTAACAAATACTGGGAAAAGATGATAAAGATAGATTCATTGAGCAAGAACTAGAACTGCCACAAGGTCAGTGGTGCTGAATTCTAGAATAAAAATTTATTTAATTTCAGTGTTGTTGAGGAGCTCTTTATCTGGGCCTTGACGCAAAAGCTCTTGGTGGGGGATGGCTGCTGTAGTAATTTGTGGGTACAGAGAATTCAGCTGATCTAATAGTGATAGTTTTGACAGCGACGGGGCACTCGTTTTATTATCTAGGCTTTTTGGATGTTACTCATAACTGCAGTGAACTCGAGTGCTCTGGTAGTGATAGGCTTAGTGAGAGTGCTTGTTTCAGACTTTTCGGAATGTTGCATATGATTAGTTTTTTGGCAGTTTCTGATATTTTGTCAGAGTTATTTATTATGAGCCTCAGAAGATTTTTTTCTTCTATGATACATTTTGCAGAATTTTTGAGGTTCTGGTATTAATTCCCGTATTTCTCTCATACTATATACGAGTAGAAATATTTCTCATTTGTTTGCCCAATATTTTGCGGAAGGAAGGCTCATATGATATGTGGTTTTGGAAATGAATCGTTGAATCAATCTTTTGATGGCAATGCTGCTCAAAAAAGCGGAAAAGTGTTCCATCTGTCTACTGAACTACCATTTATCTTAAATTAGAAAAAAAAAACATCCAATCTCTTCACCGTGCCCTTCTAGGCACGGTATTAATATTTGCATAGATGATTGCAGTTCAAAAACTAATGCTGATGCTAATGAAAGAATTTTTCTTCTCTTACTGCCCACCGAAATTCTTTTTAAGCATTTATGACTTAAAAATAAACAACTTCCATTTGCCAGGGAAACCCAAATGAAAACTATGCTACAGGCAGTATTGGGTATTTTGTTAAAGAAAATTACGTAGTAAGCGAAGTAAAAAATGTCGATTTCAAAAGCGCTGATATGTATATAAGAATTTTCTTTTGAAATACATTATGTTGAACATGTTTTTTTCTTTGTTTGTATATTGTATATGGTACGTTCAATCTTGTTTCTACGTGGAATAATTTTCTTGTCTATTAGAAAACATAAAATCTTAGAAGTTGACTATTTTGGGGGATATAAACCTAAATTCATTAGATGGTAGTGATACTATTTCAAACTACTTAGTCCCTCTGGCATCAAAAATCAAACTTTTAGTTTGCCATGCATAAAACATAGTGTTTCTTAAGCTTCACTAGAAAACAGAAAATGACCTCAGATTTTCTCTATCATCCATAGATTTTTTGCTATAAAGTATTGTAATTATACTGAATCTAGATCTACTATGTGCTGCCTTGAAGTCCGTTCATATTTAAGCAGACATGCCAAATTTTAGTGCGATGCTGTCTTTAGTTTTGTTTTGACAGCTGATTGTTTTTGACGTGTTTGGCATCATGTTGAGTATGGACAAAAACGATTTTCGTTTTCTCAAATTTTTTGAGAGGCAAAACGGCGAAGGAAACAAAAGAAAAGTTGGATAAATGTTATTATACACCGTCAAATGTTGGTTTCGAGAGTTTCGTGGTGGCCGCAACTCCATTACTGATCAAGTCCACAGCGGCCGGCTCTCTGATGCGGTTACAGAGGAAAATGTCAAAAAAATACATGAAATGGTGTTGGCTGACCGGAAAGTGAAGGTGCGCGAGCTAGCAGATACCACAAAGATTAGTACTGAGCGCATACCCCATATTTTGGGCAATATTCTGCATATGAAAAAGTTATCCTGCCGCTGGGTGCCGCGCATACTCACTCCTGACCAAAAACACGAACGCGAGAGCATTTTGAAAGAGTGTTTGGACTTGCTGATGCGGACTCTGGCGGACTTTTGGCGTCGATTGGTAACTGTTGATGAAACTTGGATCCACTATTATACAAGAGATAACAGAATGACTGCCCGGCAATGGACCGAAGCGGCCGAGGAAGGATTGATGTGTCGGAAAGGTTATGGCGTCAGTTTTCTGGGAAAGTCATGGCATGCTCTTCGTGGAGTACCTCGAAAAATGAAAAACCATAAACAGCTAGTATTACTGTGCATTACTGGAGCGATTGAAGGCTGAAATCGCTGCAAAACGGCCTCACATGAAGCGAAAAAAAAATTTGCTTTTGCTAGACAATGCACCGGCGCACAAGAACATCGCAATCATGGCTAAAATCAATGATTTACTGCTCCAATTGCTGTCGCATCCACCGTATTCGCCGGATCTGGCTCCCACGGACTATTATCTCTTCCCAAGCCTCAAAAGATGGCTCATCAATAAAAAATTCAGCTTACCCGAGGAAATCATCGACGCCACGGAGGAGTATTTTGCAGACCTTCCGGAAAATTACTTTTCGGACGGGATCAAGAAGTTGGAAAATCGCAAGAAGACTTTATTGAATAAAATAAAAAAAAAACTTTAAAAAAAATTTTTTTTTTCATTCCCAAGGAGGTTACCTTTCACCCCGTCTAGTATATGTTTGTCATGTAGGATATACTTAAAAATATTTTTGCGGATGTTTTACGGCGATATTTTGTACCTGTGGCATCTCGGAGTAATATCCAGCTGTTATCAGCAAGCACAGTAGGACTCCATTTGCATTGGTATCACCTTTTAATTGTTCCGACGTCCTGGTAGAACTTTTTTTAATATATGTCGCTTCCAAATTTTCTGGGAAGAAATCAAGATGAGCATCCAGATTATGAAGTCATCAGATAGTAACATGTTGCATCCCATTTTCAATTCAATTCAGTTACAATTAACATAACTGCTAATTTTCATTAAGCGTAATTTGATATCTAGCTGTGGTAGAGGTCCATTAGTAATATTTTTTACACCCGGAGTTAGTGTTCGACGTTGTGGCCATTCATTCTATTGTACTTGACTTCATGCAAGGCTATCCCATTCACACAGAAAAAAACAGTGTTTTGTATACCCCCGCTGCAGTTCAACAAGGTATAACTTTTATATCTCCACAGATTGACAACTTATAGTCTTTATACTGAATGTGTTGTAGGAGATATCGCATATTCTCGTATGATTTCATCATATAGGTATAGATGGGTATTTATTGCCGTTGTAAAGTAAAACTGCTTTTAAACTAAAGTTTACTGGAATCAATAAATAGGCGCCAATTGCGTAATTCATGTACAATACCAAAGTCCCTTCTTGAACGAAACAATTCCTTTTTCACGTTATCGGAAGTCACTTATACATATGTACGAAAAGGAGTTCTGACAGGGATTTCATAGATTTTATCATAGTTGAATCACTGGCACATTCAGGTTCATCGTCCAAACTGCATGATTCCGGTTTTGAAATAGGATATTCTTCTCTATGTTCAACATAACGCAAAGCTGATTGTTAATCGGGATACTGCACAGTATACTTGGACTTCGGGTCGATGCCCTGTATGTTAGTGAGACAAAAGTATCAATCTGTGGAATGGGTTTCGATTCTCGCCACACCATGGTTACTGCAAAGCGCATTTGTCGTTTTCAACCAACTTGTTAACAATGTTATACAAGTTTTACAACATATGTGAGAAGCCCATAATTTATCTTAATCTCTTACTTGAACTACAATACAAAATAAAGTTCGTAAGCTCTTCGGACAAGTTGGGTGAAATGATGTTTTTGGGATTTACAAGTTAATTCCCCACACACATAAGCAAACAAACATGGAGATAAAAAACACGAACACAATAGTAAGGACTTTTCGCGGCAGAAGATAGAAAATAACTCCGTACGCTGTTGAATGCCTACTATACACACTATTGAGTTAGATGCGTATTTATTAATTTATTACAACTTACTGACATAAATGAATTTGTATGAACACGACATATTTGTCGAGTCACGCAAAATGGTGCAATATTTATTCCTTTACATAAACAACTCTATCCAACATGCGTTGCATACATATAAATATGTTTTTTAACTAAAAAATCATGGGTGATGAGCAGTTTCTGTTTTCATATTAGTTTTAGGGTGAGCAAATACATCTGAAACACCCAAAAATATTCATGTCACAAAATATGTGTTAAACAGTTTTGTTAACAAGAAACAGAACCGGTACAAAACGGTCACAAAATTTATTTTATAAAACTGAAAATTATTCTTGCTTGTGAGTGATGGGATTATGCTTACCAGCAAAGTGATGCTTCTTTATCTTATGCACTTTTTATTAAATATTAGACTGCACCTATCTTAAATAAAGTTATTATTAAAAATAAAATTAAAATCAAGTGTTGCAAGCATTTTCAACAGCCTCAGGCTGAAAAACAGACACAAAAGGCTATGCTCTGAACTCAAAAAAGAAATTTTTATATGCCGTGACATCTATCGGGTTTTCCAATAACTACTTGACAACTTTTTTTTTTTTAAATAAAAGGCAAACCATTTAAGATATTTCAAAAACTTTATTATTGGCTTGAAGTACAGTCAAAACATTTATGAATGAAACTCGATTTCGTTCATATGACCACCGCGTTCACGTTTGCACCGGTCGATTCGTTGGACGGCCGCTATTTCGCATTTAATATTGGCTCTGAGCTCTTCCAACGTAGAATAAGCAACGCATAAGCCAATGACTTAACGTAGCCCCACAGAAAATAGTCAAGCGGCGTTAAACCGCACGAACGAGGCGGCCAATCGATTGGCTCATGTCTTGAGATAACACGCTCACCATACTTACTCTTCAATAAATCGATTGTAGCGTGTGCTGTGTGGCATGTGGCACCATCCTGTTGAAACCATATGTCGTCCAAGTCCATATCTTTCAATTCAGACCAAAAATAATCGGTGATCATGGCGCGATAACGCTTACCATTCACAGTAACGTGACGATCGTTATCGTCGACGAAAAAATATGGCCCAATAACACCGCCGGCATGCAGAGTTATTTTTTGTGGATGAAGTGGTGATTCATGAAGCACATGTGGGTTTTCACCCGACCAATAACGCATATTTTGCTTATTGACGAACCCATTGAGCAAAAAATGAGCTTCGTCACTGAAGATGATTTTGCGATGAAATTCATCATCTTGGCGCATCTTCTCCAGAACCCAATTGGAGAACGTACGTCGCTTCAAATGGTCCATCGGCTTCAACTCTTGAGTCAGCTTGATCTTGTATGGGTGTAAGCCAAGATCCTTATGCAAAATACGCTATAATGTGGTCTGAGCGATGCCCAATTACTGAGAAAGCCGTGGAATTGACTGACTTTAATTGTTTGCTACGGACGTCTAAACGGCAGCGATATTTTCGACACTTCGACCAACCCATTGTCTCACTGACACGGCAACACCACACAACGAATATGTAGCTTCAAATTTTTGCACTAAACTTGTTATTGCCTTTCTACTAGGGTGAAAATTACGACCGAAAATTGGAGTCAACGCTCTTAAAGTTGCAGTCACCTACTCCGAATATCTGTAAAAAATTTTTATAATTTGCAGACGTTGCTCGTTAGTGTACTTTACCGTGATGAAAATGTTGAGTTTACTGAATAAATTGACAGTGACAGTTTTATGATTAGTGAAAGAGTGCGTTCACAAATTAAATTCAAAGTTGTAAAGTCCCTATTGGAAAACCCTATACAAGCTTATGAAATTCAGTTTGGGATTAAGGGCACTAATTGGCAAATAACACATGGGATGAAATGTCCGTGAAGTTTTATAGTAAAACACAAAATTGAACTTTGTTTATCAAAATAGTTGCCTTCGAGGGCGATACACTGATTGAAACTATTTTTCAATCTTTCGATACCAGATTTGTAGTACGATTTCGGTTTAGCCTCAAAATAGGCCTCTGTTTCGGCGATTACTTCTTTATCGGTCTTTAATCTCTTTCCGGCGATCGTTCTTTTGAGGTCTGCGAACAGGAAATAGTCTGGAGAATACGTTGGGTGGAGAAGCAATTCGTAGCCAAATTCATTCAATTTTGCCATCGTTTTCATCGACTTGTGACACGGTGCATTGTCTTGATGAAACAGCACTTTCTTTTTCTTCAAATGCGGCCGTTTTTCTGCGATTTCGTCCTTCAAGTTCTCCAACAACGCAATATAATAGTCGCTGTTGATAGTCTGCCCCTTTTGGAAATAGTCGATGAAAATTATTCCATGTGTATCCTAAAATACGGATGCCATAACCTTGCCAGCCGACTGTTGAGTTTTTGGTCGTTTTGGACGACTCAGCTGACTGTCGACTTGACTCTGGTGTAAAGTGATGGAGCCAAGTTTCATCCATTGTCACATACCGACGCAAAAATTCGGCTTTATTACGGTTGAACAGCTTTAAACACTCCTCTGAATCATCAACACGTTGTTGTTTTTAGTCGACTGTGAGCAAACGCGGCACCCACTTTGAACAGAGCCTTCGCATGTCCAAATATTCGTGAATGATATATCCAGCACGTTGTTTTGATATCTTCAGAGCCTCAGCTATCTCGATCAACTTCACTTTACGGTCATTCGTAATCATTTTGTGGACTTTTTTGATGTTTTCATCTGAAAAAGCCTCTTTTGGACGTCCACTGCGTGCATCATCTTCGGTGCTTGTATGACCACTTTTCAATTTTTCAATCCACTTGCGAATGGTTCGTTCGGCTGGTGCAGAGTCCGGGTAACACTTATCAAGCCATTTCTTTGCATCGGCTGCATTTTTCCTATCAAAGAGCAATGATGTATCAACACACGAAATTGCTTTGAATCCATTTTTTTTCACAATAACAAAAGTTGCTTCACTCACAACGCTTTATCTCGAGAACTAATCGTCCGACAGCTGTCAAATTTATACACGTATCTTCTGAAGGTTGGTACTAACTGAAACTGGTATGGATTTAATCCAAGTGATGCCCTCTCTTAGAAACGGCACGGCCCATGTATTACTTGCAAATTTGGCCTACGAATCTTCCTAGCACCAAGTTTCCCATAGCATGAAGTTCCGTAAGATGTTATGTGATCTCGTACTTCAGTTTTTCCATTTGAAGTTACGCAGCTTGATGATGACCCATTTTTTTACAACATAACTAATAAGTGAGTCGTAAAAAGTTGAATAGAAGTCGTTTCCGCAAGTAAATATGGAGGTCTGTAGGTGTCACATACATCAACTTATTCACAACATATATTAAGATTCCTCACTTAGATTAAGTTAAACCAAACTAATTACGGCTAATTGCCAATGAATATAATAACCTGTGGAAACATAAATTTGCTTATTATAATAAATGACAGTGTAATAAGATAAAAGTATTCCTTCAAGCGAAAAAAAAAAAAAAAACGCAACAGAACGCATCACGCCTTTACGTAGATTCCAAAATGAGCAAACACATATGAGCGCATATTTGGATCTACGTAAGAAACCGCAGCTAAAACCACAAGCCCAAAAATAATAGCATTACCCATTAGAGATTATCCAAAGAATGAAATGATAAGACGAATTTTTTCCTTTCCCCTCGGCTCAATATTCACAATTATGACGACGAACGATGAGATTTATCTTATGTGCATAAACATTTTTGAGTCGTCAGGTTACTAATAGATACCAAGTTAACAGTGACTGTTTTTCTGTTTTAGTAAAAGGTGTTAAATTATGAATTAAACATTTCAGTGGTTTGCCGACTTCCGGCTGTTTATGCAGATAAATCTTTGTCATATAAATTTTGAGCTTGTGCCCATAAGTTTTTGAAAATAACTTCCTCCAAATATTTAGTTACATAAACTGATATCTAAATGCAGCGAACTGGCTTAAATTGTTTTTTTTTTTTTTAACAAAAACAAAGTAAACTTGACCTTTGTCGCTTTAGGTCTAAACATCTGGATTTTAGCTCGTAGAAACATGTAAAAAACTGTTCCTGGAAGTAAACTTTGAGATAAATGACAGCTCAAACAATGGGTAGCTGTTTCTACATATTCATGATGCGTAAACATTACTTAATAACACTTTCATAGATCAGTACCTTGTCGAGTAGAGTAATTCATACGATGCATTAGCAAAATGTTTATCTAAGCCACTAATTAGGAGTCCCATGTAAGTCAACAAAAACGTCTACAAGTGACAGCTGAACAATACCGACTTTAACTACCCTGCCTAAGACGCTGGACAGTCGTCGTTTAGGGCACTCGAAAACGCTTGTAAATGAGGTGGTAAATGTAAATATTGAGGCGACAAAAGGTGTGTTTGGGAACAGTAAATTACTTTTTGATAAGGAGGCAGATAAAACCATTTATACATTTGTATAGTTGATGAGAAAGACCAGATATTAACCAACAGTAAAAATCAACTAGCTTATGTCACAAGATTTTGGTTTACCTTTGACTAAATATTACATTGTTGACAATGTCGTTACTTGCCAATTACAGTGTTGATATGAGTGGGACAAATGTTCATTAGTTGTATGAATAAATTGCGTTAAGTAAAAAGTGATTCATATCAGTGGCTTCCAAAGAAAAATACACAAAACACTGATGTTCCAATAGTAGCCCTCTTACCCTTTGCTTACATTGTTAGATATTTCCTCTATACTTGCGTATGACATTCTCTCTAAGATAGAAACCTAATTCTAGTTACTCCTCCTCATTTAAGGCTAGTTACGCAATCATAAATATCAATAAACATTTCTGTGATTGCCTACAGCTCAAAAGACAAGATCGTAAAATACCCTTATTCAAAAAAGTCTGTTAAGTGCTGAAAATGCAGCCGCATAAAACCATAGGGTTGATGAGGGGTGCTATCGAGGTCTGATCGGGTGGGGGGTGCACAAACAAAGGCGGCCATAATTACTTACTCACTTCATAATATCTAAAAATAATTGATTTTAAGGTTATTTGGGCTCTCTACTTACCAATATGAAATCAGATTTGATGTATCTTGCCACGATTTAGCGTTACATTCGGCAAAGTTCTGGTAGAGGGTAACTATTACATTTATTTGAAAATAATTTTTTTTTTAAGTGTACATATTTTAAGGATGTACTATATTGTATATTTATCCCCGTAGAATATTCAATACACTATTAGTAAAACGTAGAAAGAACTGTAACATTATTCAAATTTAGATTTTTTCTTTTTTTAATTGGGTTTATTTCAAAAAAAAGGTTGATATCTACGTATAGGTACTTTAATATTTTTTCAAAAATTGTTTCTTATTTTTTCAATAAGTTATCAAGATTCCGCCAAGTTTTAAGTTTTGGTCTGAAAAAGTATTCTTTTCTTGGGGTTATTTTCGTATGATTATAATCAAAAGATCGGAATTTAAAAAAATCTGATGAAATGAATTTACCATATGTTGCGAACTTTTCGTTACATTTTTCTTATATGATCCCAATGAAATAATTTAAAGTTTTTATTTGTGGCCTCTGCAGCTTCTTCAGAAAGTTCTCCTATAAATTACAGAGCATGATTGATTAGGTCTGATCTTTAAATCAAGACTTTGTGAACAAAACAAGGGAGATTATACTACCCATATTCTTGAAGTCTCTCTGTTTCCAGTGCGAATTTTCAAAATTGTTCGCAATTAATATCGATGATGATGATCAATGATCAAAGATGATTATTTGATAAGAATTGTGTGACGTTGCCCAAGAATGTTCTTGTCGAATCCCGTGATTTTAGCGGAAATGGAAGCATTTGCAAAAAAATTTACAGGTCGTGTTTCCATCATTAGATGTTGCACTTCCGCCACGTCGCGGTCTAACGATGAAAAGTCCCAGTTTGTGTCGAAATGTATCCTGAATATAGTTTTTTCTTTCTTCAAGAAGGGCTGTGTCTTCCTTTGATCTCATTTGCAATTTTTTTATATGTAATCTACACGATACATGAATGAAATATTCAAAGAAATGAATCCATGAGTATAATGGGGAAAGACCAAACTCATATTCATGAACTTTCTTTTCTAAACATTTTTCAATATTATTCATTTCTTTTGGCGAGGCACCACATATAGTATGTAGCACTTGCTTGATACAGTTTCACTTAAGGCACAACACATTTTTCCATCTACCATAGTGAGTTATAAGGAATATGTTATTCTAACCTCAATATTATCTATTTCCAAAATAAATGGATTTAAATTCTTTTTGCAAAGAAAGCTCTTTAGTTTCCTTTGCAAATTTGAAACGAATCGGCCTACAGTATCGAGTAGATGAGAGGAGTGGATTTGATGCTCTTAAAATTAACGGCAAAGGAATAAAAAACAAGGTACTGTCACTGTCAACATTTGAATCTTAAAAGCGGTGCTTCTATTCACTTTGCAAGTGCTGCCATCGAAACCCCTTTTCCCGACTAAAACCATATTAGAAAAATCAGGTGAAAAATTTTGCAGAACATCTTTTTACAACTCAAGTATACGCATAGCTGTATGGTCAAGTTAACTTTGCAGTTAAACTTTAGCAGACACTCCTGTAATTGCCTTATTTGCAGGATAACTTAATTTTTTTGTTTGAATTATTTTCTAATTAACAAAATCCCTCAATAGCAAGTACTGATTTTTAGTTAATTTATTGTAGTTTCAGTGACAAGAGAAAGAACTTCTTCATTATCTAGTTGTCTAATACAGGTATTAGTGTGGTTTAAATTATATAATTAAATAGCAGAGGAATCCACTTCAAATAAGATACCTAACCTTCTTCGTTTTAATCTTTTACTACTCTCTGCAAAATCTTTATTAGGTCGCCATCACCCCGCAGAAGTTATTTTCAGAAATAATTTTGAACAAGAACACGTCTCTTTCGGTAGGATTTTTTCCAGAAATACCTAAGTTTTTTACAAAAATAGACGATTCTAGTCTCCAGTGCTGTATAATCTGTATTTGGAATACCATCTAGAGACTTCAAAAGGATAGCTTATATAGGGTTTTCCAATACTCTGAATTTAATATGTGAACGCACTCTTTCACTAATCATCAAACTGTCACTGTCAATTTATTAAGTAAATTCAACATTTTCAACATGGTAAAGTACACTAACGAACCACGTTCTCCGATTGGGTTTTGGAGAAGATGCGTCAAGATGATGAATTTCATCGCAAAATCATCTTCAGTGACGAAGCTCATTTTTGGCTCAATGGGTTCGTCAATAAGCAAAATATGCGTTATTGGTCGGGTGAAAACCCACATGTGATTCATGAATCACCACTTCATCCACAAAATATAACTGTTTGGTGCAGTTTACATGCCGGCGGCGTTATTGGGCCATATTTTTTCGTCGACGATAACGATCGTCACGTTACTATGAATGGTCAGCGTTATCGCGCCATGATTACCGATTATTTTTGGCTCGAATTGGGAGATATGGACTGGGACAACATGTTTTTTCAACAGGATGGTGCCACAGCCACACAGCACACGCTATAATCGATTTATTGAAGAGTAAGTATAGTGTGCGTGTTATCTCAAGACATGGGCCAGTCGATTGGCCGCCTCATTCGTGGGACTTAACGCCGCTTGACTATTTTCTGTGGGGCTACGTTAACACGCCGACGACGTTGGAAGAGCTCAGAGCCAACATTGAACGCGAAATAGCGGCCGTTTCGGCCGAAATATGTGGCCGAATCGTTGAAAATTGGCTCCAACTAATTCATAAATGTTTTGATTGTACTTCAAGCCAATAATACAGTTTTTGAAATATCTCAAATGGTTTGCCTTTTATTTAAATAAAAAGTTGTCAATGCGTTATAGGAAAACCCTTTATTAACCGAGACTTGTTGCTTTCACTTCCAAAATCATTTAACCAATGCTGAAGCAGAAACATTCTCGTAAATGAGACTTTTGGTAAAGGCCCTGAAATAAAAAAAAAATGACACTGTAGTCCGGAAGCTGATTCTACTTGCATTAAAATATAGATAAAATGACTTTTCTAGCAATATACTAGGTGGAGTGAAAAGTAACCTCCTTGACCACCAGAATGCGCTGCTATTGCAAAAAAGGTTATGGTGTCTTGAAGTCCGTATTAAGGCAGATATGCCAAATTTCAGTGCGATACTGTCTTTAATTTTGACAGCTGATTGTTGTTGACATGTTTGGCATCATGTTGAGTATGGACAAAAACGATTTACGTTCTCTCATAAAACATTATTTTTTGAGTGGCAAAACGGCGAAGGAAACAAAAGAAAAGTTGAATAAATATTATGTGGCTAATGCTCCGTCAGATTACACCGTCAAATATTAGTTTCGAGTCAAGTCCGCAGCGGCAGGCCCTCCGATGCGGTTACAGAGGACAATGTCAAAAAAATACATGAAATGATGTTGACTGATCGGAAAGTGAAGGTGCGCGAGCTAGCAGATACCACAATGATTAGAACTGAGCGCACATGCCATATTTTGGGCAATATTTTGCATATGAAAAAGTTATCCTGCCGCTGGTTGCCGGGCATACTTACTCCTGACCAAAAATACGAACGCGAGAGTACTTCGAAAGAGTGTTTGGACTTGCTGATGTGGAATCCGACTGAATTCGGCACGAGTGCTCCGAAGCGGCCGAGGGAGGCTCGATGGTCATGGCATACTCTTCGTGGACTACCTCGAAAAAGGGAAAACCATCAACGCGAGTATTACTGTGCATTATTGGAGCGATTGAAGGCCGAAATCGCTGCAAAACGGCTTCACATGAAGCGAAAAAAAAAACAAGAGCATCGCCACCATGGCTAAAATCAATGACTTACGGCTCCAATTGCTATCGCAATTTGGCTCCTTCGGACTATTATCTCTTCCCAAAACTCTAAAAATGGTTCATCAATAAAAAATTCAGCTCACGCGAGGAAATCATCGACGCCACGAAGGAGTATTTTGCAGACCTTCCGGAAAATTATTTTTGGACGGGATCAAGAAGGAGGTTACTTTTCACCCCACCTAGTATAACTTGAGGCTCTTATATACATATTAGTCGAACAATGGACTCACAAAAAATAAATAATAGACGTCTTACCTTCTACTAATATCTCCATTACAAAAACAAATTCCACAAAAGATTTGAACCCAAAAAAGTAAATAAATACAGTTGGCTTACTCTTCGTGCACCAAAACTGAAACGCCATTTGATTGCAATGTGACTCCTTTGAAGAATAAAATCTAACGGTATTGACTAAACGTGGTATTCCTTTTTTCATTTATAATTAGTTTGAGATGTGCTAAGTTTGTTTAAATGGTTTCTGATAATAACCGTTGTAATTTTTTTTCGGAATTTGGGCATAGAGTGGGGTAGTCTAATATCTGTAACCGAAGGCTCTATACCTTGTCGCAGTTAAGCCGGTGTAGACATCATTACTCTTAAACGAATAAAGACAGCTTTTGACATCTTTGAAAGTTTTTCTGGTACTTTAGAGCACATTATACAATTTGTCAGAGATTCATTTCAAGTTAACACATTGGCTGCTATGGCTATTATATATGATAGCCGCCTATAATTTCATTTAAGGATCTGGCTTTTAGAACTGATAGCCATTACGTACAAATTCGGTATGAGGCAAAGTTGCTTGGCACCTTACGATAATATAAACGCTTTTGGTTTGAGCGAGTAAGGAAAACTTACTGAATTATGACCAAAATTGTTAGACCATTGTTAGATAGCATCTCATAAACTTTATTTCAAATAGAATTATAAATAAACAATTGCACAAGATTTAAGAGGCCTTGCTCCAACTAAAAGTATATTTCATAAAAACAAGCAACAATTCTTTTGATACATATATATGTACATATAATATTAAGTATTGAAGAAAAAAGAAAAATAAAAAGACAATTCATTTCAATTCTTATAAAGAAAAAAAAATATTTCACTTTAGCTTCAAGTAAAAGTACAATATAATTCATAAAAGCAACAAATTTTCGTTTTAATGTTGTGTATTGAAGCAAACCCGACATATTTGAGGCTGATCAGGACAACTCTCACAGTACGTGGATATCTGCTTAGATTCTTTGCGGGCTGCTTTACGTCCTTTGGATTTTGTTATGTTTTTGTAGCAAACACTACATTTTCTTCTAATTTTTTTCCACCAGAAGATACACACTCTATGAGATGGTGCGTTGCTGGACGGGGTGTTTCAACTCTACGAACGGGGGCTGTGGGTATTTCAAGCAGTTGAGCAGCCAAAATTTCCCTGAATTTTCGAATATGAATTTTCGATTTTGTTAAATGTTTGTATAACACCCATGCGTTAACAACTGCTATTCCCGATAAAAGTTCTATGCTTAGTTTTCGATACCACTTGAAACCTTTCCTTAGCGTAGTGGCATACGAACTCATCTGATCAGACAAGTCAATCCCTGGTTTTCCTTTATTATAAGCAAGTATCTTAGCGGGTTTGAAGGAAGCTTCACTTTTATTATTTAGCCTTGAAACAGTGAGTGGATTCGCACTTGTCGGCGGTTGATTTTCTGCTAAATTTATAGATGGATTTCGACGTCTTACGGGTTGAATTTCAGGGGCATGTTTAGTAGACAGCATTCTTACACCACGGGTGTCTTTCCATTTAAAAATTACAATTCTATTTTCATCTTCCCGAGATATCATTTCCCCTCTGGCCAATTTAGCGAGGACGACATATTTTGGTATATTTTTTTTTTGTTTGCCCTTAGTGTTCCAACAACATGGGTCTTATTTTGCAGCAATTCCTTTGCCAACTCGTAGCTCATATTGTACAAAAATTGTCTATATATAAGCATATACCTTCATTGAGTAGGTCTTTTGAAAGCTCTATGCAAACGTTTCTAGCAAGTCCAACCTCGCGTTCCCCTGTTGCTGACTTTCCAGCATATATTTTCATAGCCCAAGTGTAAGCATCTGTTGAGCCAAGCTTGAAAAGTTTGACTCCATAACGATGCGTCTTATTTGGGTAAACGAACGTTTTCTTTAAAGAATTGTTGCGAAACACTTTTCGAACATTTCCAACATTCGCGCACCATTAAATCCGTTTATGCACAATTTAATATTACAAGTTCGTTGTTGCAAATTTAGAAAGAATGTCAACAACAGATGTACCAACTTAACAAAAAAAAAAAAAAAAAAAAAAAAAAACAGAACTCAAATCGAAACAATGGGAGCGCCACACTGTGACGCCACCGGGAACTTTTTGATGAAGATGGTATAGTGTTTTCTAATAACGACTTGACAACTTTTTTTAAATAAAAGGCAAACCATTTGATATATTTCAAAAACTTTATTATTGGTTTGAAGTACAATCAAAACACTTATGAATGGAACTCGACTTCGCTCATATGGCCACCGCGGGCGCGTTTGCAGAGGTCGATTCATTGGACCCAATTTTCAACGACTCGGCCGCACATTTCGGCCGAAACGGCCGCTATTTCGCGTTCAATGTTGGCTCTGAGCTCTTCCAGCGTCGTCGGCTTGTTGGCATAAACCAATGACTTAACTTAGTCCTACAGAAAATATTCAAGCGGCGTTAAATCGCTCGAACGAGGCGGCCAATCAACTGGACCATGTCTTGAGATAACACGCTCTCCATACTACCTCTTCAATAAATCGATTGTAGCGTGTGCTGTGTGGCTTGTGGCACCATCCTGTTGAAACCACATATCGTTCAAGTCCATATCTTCCAATGCGGGCCAAAAATAATCGGTGATCATTGCGCAATAACGCTGACCATTCTCAGTAACGTGACGATCGTTATTGTCGACGAAAAAATATGACCCAATAACGCCGCCGGCATGCAAATCGCACCAAAAAGTTATTTTTTGTGGACGAAGTGGTGATTCACGAAGCACACGTGGGTTTTCATCCGATCAATAGCGCATATTTTGCTTATTGACGAACCCATTGAGCCAAAAATGAGCTTCGTCACTGAAGATGATTTTGCGATGAAATTCATGATCTTGGCGCATCTTCTCCAGAACCCAATCGGAGAACGTAGCTCGTTAGTGTACTTTACCATGATGAAAACGTTGAGTTTACTGAATAAATTGACAGTGACAGTTTGATGATTAGTGAAAAAGTGCGTTCACAAATTAAATTCAAAGTTGTCAAGTCCCTATTGGAAAACCCTACATATCCCAAGAAAACAGGTAACGAAACATCGAATTGCACGAACTGAAAGCATCTGCTAGAGTTTTAGTTCTGAGAAAGTATATTTACGTTCCACGAAGAAGAGTGAAGGGTGGGCATAATGATTTGGTTGCAGAGGCAATTACAAGAGATAAATTTTAGTACATTTTTTCAAATATTCATTTAGCGAACAACGAAAACCTAGACCGACAAACCAAACCAACAAAATTTTCAAAGTAGAGGTTTTATTCAAGCACCTCAACGAAGGGTTGTTAGATAACACCCCAATTAAGCAAAATTATTCCATGGATGAAGCGATGGTGCTTTATTGTGGACGCCTTGATTGTAGGAAATTTATCCACTATAAATTCATAAGATATGGCTACAAATTGTGGATAGGTTTCACAAGATTGGGATATGTTAACTTATTTAAACCTTACCAAATGCTTCGAAATGTTCTGATCAAATTGAGTATTAATTTGTGACCGCAGACAGTTTTTTTGTTTTTCTACCTTTTGTCTTCGCATTTGAAAATAGTTCTAATCGAAATTTGTGTTATAGTTTTTTTTCAAGAATTACTTTTCCTCTTTCTTATTATTAATCTTTTAAAAAAAAAAAAAATAACATTGTAATAAGCATGATACTAATAGAAAAAAAAATGTAATTGCAAATCAGTGCAAATAGATTTCTGAAGTCGAATAGAAGTGATTTTTTTTTTTTTTAGCTCAACGAGGTGGTTGCTGTTTATTTGTTTGGGAGTTCTGGTGGAAAACCAGGCTGATATGAGGGGTGTCCAGCATAAATGCTGGGTTGCTCCCTAGCTGTCAATCGATGCGCAAAATGATCGGATACGGACGTAAATGAACATGGCATCGCCTGACATTGAACACTTGAAGGACTATGCAGCAATCAGCCGATATCGATAGAACTTTTTCGACAGCACGAAAGCCTATTGTGATCCTATGCTGTGCCCATTCCTTCTTTTTCTCCTCACTAACATGAATGAGAACGATTAGATTATGCAATGGCTTTATGCCAGATGCAATGATTTCAGAAACCTTGGCCCTTTTGTTATTTTTGGTAATATATTTACCTGAACAGTTTCCACGCAACTGTTGCCTAGTAAAGATAAAATAAGCTGCACAATTTCTATGAAGCTACCAGCTCCTACAGTACCTGCTTCTTTGATCGTAGTTGTTGACGGTGTAGAGTTAAACGACCGTCTATCGGTACATCGCTTTTTAATGAAGCTAAAATGTGACCACGTTAAATGAAGATGTCTTTTGCGATGGTGATGGTTGATCAGAATGCAGCAACGTATGATGTAGAGTCTGACATAAACGAAATGTTTTCATACTACGACACCTTACATTATGTACGTATGAAAGGCAATCAGTACACAGTGATTTTTCCTTCGCCGCGAAAAATCTGCAGAGCTCGGAACTGCTCACAGCCGAAGATTTAATGTTTTCCATCACAGAAATAGCATTTATCTATCTTTTTAGACACAGAGAGAGCTGTTATGAATCTGATTTCTGTTGAGGTGTCTGGTTGTGCATTGTATTGATCAACTGCGTGTATAGACCGACAACTTGTTTCAAGTACATCTACGAGTTGGTCGAAGGTGGAAACTTTGTCTTCTGCTTGCGAGAGCTCTCATTGTCGATGAGTTTCAGAATTGAGCTTGCTGATCATAAAGTGAACGATCCAGTCATCCCAGTTATTTACAGATCTACCCAGACTCTATAGTGAGCGAAGATTTTCCTTGATGTTGTCTTTTAATGCTCTTATACTTGCTGTTGACTCAGATGAAAGTTTTTGTAGTAAAAACACGGCCCGAAAATGGTCATCGGAAAATGACGCGTTCCACGTTATATCTTTTGCATATTAACTCCTTAAGCCTTCAGCGTAGTTTTTGTCAGTGATGGGAGATGCCTTGATGAGATATGATTCGTTGTGAATCAAAGATGCAAATGAATCGTGAAACTCTATCCATTCTAAAGGGTTCAGTGTGAATTTTGACAAGTCCACACGTGGCAACTTAACTTCAGCATACTGATAGTACTGTTGAAAGAACTACTAGAACTACTGGAATTAGATTTAAGCTGTGCCTGTTTGAAGTTGGAGAATACCAATCTGTACCATTCTTCGCCCTGCACACGGTGAGCTTCTTCTGCTGACAGAGTATCACCACCACATTTTTCCTCTACACTACTCTGCTCTTCATCATATTTGACCCACTGGTACTCAAAAAGACTTTACTGATTTATCGAAATAATTTACATAGATTACAATGGCGGTGAAAGAATATAATAAAAAAAGCGGGAATAAAAAAATTGACAGTTCTAAGAAGAAAATATTCATAGCATATGTGCTGCCATGTGACTTCTTTTTGCTTATTTCTTTAAACTTGAATTTGATCAGAACAATATCAATATATTATTACGAATATGTAAAAAAAAGAGAACCCTTACATTTCATAACATTATAGCCATATCCGGGCTTATGAAGTACATGAACTAAAAAAATAAAAATATATATATATATATATATAGAAATGCCTTAGTTATCGATGACATGAATAATTTGTCAATCTTTTCCTTATTCTGCCAGATAATATTGATAAACAATCCAAACTTTCTTTTGACTCATTCACAATAAGAGATATGGGAAAGTTCACTTGTATGACTTTTTTATCTGACGTGTATCCCATCAAAATCTGTCAACTCCTGGAATTTGTACGGGCAAAGTTTGGGCCCCCTTTACATTTTTAATCCATAGACAAGGAACACAACTGTTCTCAGTTATACTCTTTTGTCATAAATATATTGAAAGTTTACTCTTCTGACGTTCCTTTTATTATCTATCCGCAAATAAACCAAAGGAAAAATTATTTATTATACTATAACTGTTTCCAATTCTCTGTAATTGGATTGTTCTCATTGTATATGGTGATTCATCGTAAGTTTTGATTTGTAATGTAAAAGAAAACAATTAAATTTGAAAGCAAACTTAAAGTATGTATTATCAGTTAAAATAAGAGTTCATGGCATTTACTTTTTAGAATCATATCATGTATATTTTGGCCACAACTATGTCTGAGATGGTCCATTCGAGATATCCAATCTTAGGCGACTCGTTCGAACATAGCGACTGGTATCTCGCGGATAACACGAGTAATGTTGGCTTCCAAAGCGTCAATCGTAGCTGGCTTATTCCTGAAGACAAGAGACTTTACATATCACCAGAAAAACTAGTCCAAAGGTGTGATATTAAGTGCTCACTAAAATGATTTCTCAACAAGTCCATTGTTTCACGCGCTGTGTGGCTTGTAGCGCCCTCTTGTTGAAACCAGAACTCAACGAAACCATGTGCTTGAATTTCAGGAAGCACATAGTCCGTTTAAATTCTGATTTGCCTCATTTTTAAAGAAATATGGATTTTAATGGATGTAATAGTAGCTCTTGTTACTCTTCGGCAAATACGGTAATTTTGTTTATTAACGTATCCATTGAGCCAGAAATGAGCTTCATTACTGAATAAGATTTCACGATAAAACACCGGATTTTCATTGAGTTTTTCCAGAGCCTTCACTGAAAATATGACGCAAATTCAAGTCGCCTAGCTTCAATTCTTGCTTCAAAAAAAGCCTATTGAAAATCAAACCTCATGACGAATCACCCTATACGTTCATATCATTTAACATCTTGCTAATGAATATATTGTATTTTTCAATCTAACACTTAAGTTTGCCAGATTTTCTTAATTTTTATAATAAAAGCAAAACAAAAATTTAAAATTGTTAAGTGTATGCATAATCTAAACGGCCAATGATTTCAGAAAAAAATTAATTCGCATTTTAATACAAATAGTTGCAATTAAATCTTCTCAACTAATTTACATTTTTAGTGTTATTTGTTGTAAAAAAAAAATCAGACAGTCAGATGAAATGATTTATGAAGCGGTTTTTCTTACCTAGTAGCAATGAGTTGGCAGTTTTCAATTTCCTTAAATAAATTGTAAAAAATAATAAACACGACATTACGTTTAAATATTATTACTAGTGACCGACATTTGGTTTGTAGGTATCTGTATTCATGGATTGTTGGCAGCATAGACTATAACTATGTTTAGTTGTCTTGACTTATTGCACAATAGAGAAGTAAATTTTTTTAATCTTCTAGATATCAACTGATTTGGCGGACCTAGAACGTGGTCGATACAAGTACAAATTTTTTAAGTATTAAATGAAAGTTTTCATTGAAAAAACACCTCGGACATATAAATATATTTGCTCTTATTCTAAGTCGAATTCGTCTCAATTGCTTCTGTCTACCACATTTCAGAAGTCGCCAAAACACTTAAATTATTCAGAGAAATGTATAATTCTAAAGAAGTGTAAAAACTCTTTTGTCCTCTATTTCTTATATAAACATAGGTTAAGTAATTTTATTTAACAAAACCTTCAATATAAGTAGTTTTGGCGCCAGCTATGTTTTCGAAATTCTATTGACCTTTTACTGGTTTCCAGATGATGCCAAGTACTTGATAAAATTTGTCATGTCTATGGACATCTGTAAAGAAGAGAAAGAGTAATTTTTCAAAAGGTTTTACCACTTGTGAAGAACTAGAAGAAATACAAAAGAAAACCCCTTAAAACAAACTAAGAAGAAGGATAAAACAAAAGTCAGGAAAAACTTTGAAACTCGTTTATACCCAAATTGTGTTGAAGCTGACAGATGTCAGTATGAATCTCTCCATGTCAACCTGGGACTGTGGTATTGATAATCCCTCAAACAAAGTTTTACTAAAATAAGTTAAACAAATTTTTTTTTTTTTTTGCTTGTGATATGCAAACTAACCGCAGATTTATAGAGGATTATCATACAAGTAGGAACTTTGTAATTTTTTTTTCTCATACTTTAGAAGGATATCTCGCTTCTGTGAACCATATTTTTTTTTTTTTTTGAAAGCTTAACAAAAGAGTTTTTTTGGATGGTTCATTCCTTTGACCTTTTTTCTTTTTGATTGTCCACACTTTTCCTTGACAAATTGTAACTTTGTATTAGAAAGTCTAAAAAAAAAATTATTTTCTTCAACATTTTTCCGCACTGTGAGAGTTTACTGATTGGTTATATGTGAATTATTCATTTGAGTTACTGCGTGTTAAATTTCGACAATCTTTGCCCAAATTTTGTCTAAACAAGTTCGTACCAGTTATTATTTTTTTTGATAAGAAAGTTAGTCACCCTTTTTGAGAAGCAAAGTGCGGTTTTTGATCTGCCATGACCAGATGTGCATTGGCCTGTTCGGAAGGAAAAAACCCCTGGAAGCTGTTCAGTAGTGTCGATGAACGAACCATTTATGTCTATTCATCGACATAGTCCTCAATTGGTCATCTGTAATACATTGCTGAAGCGATCATTAAAATGGACATGTAAACACAAATTGAGGAATTCTGGAAACCTAAAAGTGTTGCATTAGATCTTAGATCTACTGCATACTGCAGAGGAAACGAGACAGTACTCCCGGTATAACAAGTCGAAGTGCAGCAAGCTAAGCGAATTAGATCGGCGGATACCCCTAAAATCAAAGATTCCCCCAGTTCTAGCTTCATTGCACTGAGAACAATGTTAAAAAAAATATGGTAAGCCAGTGGAATTCACAATCAACAACAATACTCTCAAAAAATAAAAAAATAATAAAAAAATAAAATAAAAAAAAAAAACACCCTGCTTATGTAGATCTTTCCAATAGGGACTTGACAACTTTGAATTTAATTTGTGAACGCACTCTTTCACTAATCATCAAACTGTCACTGTCAATTTATTTAGTAAACTCAACATTTTCATCATGGTAAAGTACACTAACGAGCAACGTCTGCTAATTACAAAATTTTTGTACAGATATTCGGAGTCGGTGACTGCAACTTTAAGAGCGTTAAATCCAATTTTCGGTCGTAATTCTCGCCCTAGTAGACAGGCAATAACAAGTTTAGTGCAAAAATTTAAGTCTACATATTCGTTGTGTGATGTTGCCGTGTCAGTGAGACAACGGGTTGGTCGAAGTGTCGAAAATATCGTTCAGACGTCCGTAGCAAACAATCCAAATCAGTCAATTCCACGGCGTTCTCAAGAATTGGGCATAGCTTAGACCACATTATGGCGTATTTTGCGTAAGGATCTTGGCTTACACCAATACAATATCAAGCTGACTCAAGAATTGAATCCGATGGACCATTCGAAGCGACATACATTCTCCGATTGGGCTCTGGAGAAATTTCAAAACGTTTTAAAGCAGCTGGATGTATTCAAAAGCAAGGAAATTGGGTTCCACATGAACTCAAGCCGAGAGACTTTGAAAGGCGGTTTTGCATGTCCGAAATGCTGCTGGAACGCCACAAAAAGAAGTCATTTTTGCATCGGATTGTTACTGGTGATGAAAAATGGATCCATTACGACAACCCCAAGCGCAAAAAATCATATGTGAAACCCGGCTAACTAGCCAAATCAACGGCAAAACCGAATATTCATTGCGCGAAGGTAATGCTCTGTATTTGGTGGGATCAGATGGGTGTGCTGTTTTATGAGCTGGTAAAACCGTATGAAACCATCAATGGACAACGCTACCGAACACAATTAATCCGTTTGAAGAGAGCAGTAGCCGAAAAACGCCCGGAATATGCGACCAGACACGAGGCAATAATTTTCCATCATGACAACGCTCGGCCCCAAGTTGCTATTCCGGTTGAGAACTATTTGGAAAACAGTGGATGGGAAGTCTTACCCCACCGGGCGTATAGCCCAGACCTTGCTCCTTCTGAATACCATTTGTTCCGGTCGATGCAGAACGCCCTCACTGAAATACGGTTCACATCAGAGCAGAATATTAAAAATTGGCTTGATTCATTCTTGGCTGCCAAGCCGTCGCAGTTCTTTTGGGATGGGATCCACAAATTACCAGAAAGATGGGAAAAAGTCATAGCTTCAGATGGGCAATACTTTAAATAATAATATTGTACATGTACAAGGAAATGAATGATTTTATAAAAGCAATTAACGGATTTTCTTTTTTCCTTTTTTTGTTAAATGTAAATGAGTTTCTACAGAAAATTAATGTAATTGTACTGTCTGAAATGAATATCAAAGACAATGAAAATAAGTACTATTGAATTAATGGCAACTTACACCAATAATTGGGTCTCCTCATTTAGAGGGCGGTCCCAGAAGTACCCGGCCTGACCAAGACATTCCGGTAGTTGTTTAAAAATATCACTGTATTAGAAAGTACGCAGTCAATAAAGCATACGTTTGAAAGCGCCACGTTGTTTAGTATTTGTTTGGTAGCCATCAATAATGAACGTTGTCAGTGAATTTGTGAAAATGGAGAAAATTAGTCATCGTTATGTGACACAATACTTTTATTTGAAAGACCTCAGCCCAACCAATATAAAAGCTGAACTGGATTCTACTCTGGGTGAGTAGAATATTTTACAACAGTAATATTTTGGGTTGCTGAGTTTAAACGAGGCCGTACGAGCTACCAAGGAGCATCGCAGTGGTCGAACAAATGAGGTGACGACTCCCAAAATGGTGAAGAAAATCCACAAAGCGGTACTGGATGACCGTCGACTGAAAGTGCGCAAACTGGCAGATATTGTAGGCATTTCAAAAAGTGCGGTACATCGCATATTATTTGAAAATTTTACATGAGAAAGCTGTGTGCAAGATTGGTGCCGCGTTTGCTCACACTCGAGCAAAAACAGTGCCGTGAATGCAATGGCCAAAATTAATGAATTAAATTTTGAATTGCTACCTCATGTACCCTATTCGCTAGATTTAGCCCCCTGAGATTATTTTCTGTTCCTAAACTTGAAAAACTGGCTCAGTGGTCAAAGATTTGCCAACGATGAAGAAGTGATGTCGACAGTTAATGGCTATTTTGAGGAGCAAGACAACTCTTTTCATAAAAAGAGTTTTGAACTTTTTGAACATCGCTGGGAAAGTGTATAGAGCTGAAAGGCGATTATGTTGAAAAATAAATTATTTTTTGTGTTTTATTTGTTGGGTCGTAAACGTTGGATGCCACCCATGGAGCGAAATAGCCACTGAGTCCAAACATATTTTTCACTCTCTTTATCCAATTTTCCGAAAAATTTAGCAAGTACTCTTGCACTTTAAGATAAGTAAAACCCTCTTGAGTATTAAGTTGTGTAAAAAAATAATAAAAAATAAAAACTGAGACCAGCTGAAAAACGTATAAAAAAACTCTGGAAAAAAAATTTGGAGAACATTGCTATAAGAAAAGCTTCAGCTCAATATATAGTGTTAGAAAAAGCATTAGAACAATCATCACTGATGTGTTTGTAACTAATAGGCATATAAATAGAAGTAGGGATGGAAAATATATAGCGCGGCGGACCAAAAGTTTGTCAAAACCAAAGTGCAAAATTTGGAAACTGTTTACTGTGGAAAGCAATAGTGGAAATTGAGAAAGCTCCAGAGGGGAACTTACAAATTACAACAAAAATCGAAGCGACCATTAAAGAAAATTATATAAGACAACTACAAACAGCCCTGCAGCGGATAGGTTGTGCAAAGCACTTGCTAAATCAGGAAGAATAACGTCTCATAAAAGAAATTTAGCAGCTACACTTAGGACGTTCTTGCTCTTTGGAACACTTTCATAAAATCTCTCGTGCAATTCTTCTTCTAGAGCTAAACGTTCTAGTCTTTCACTCAAGTATTGAAATATGGACTTAATCGACAACATTGGCTCTGATCGTTACCTTATTGCAGCTAAAATACGAATGTGAACAACATTAAAGCTGCAGTTGTAAGAGACCGCTAGAATATACGCCAATCTCTTCAAATTCTACCTCTAATGTAAAAACCATAAAACACCATTGGGAATATTGTACATTGTCAGGCTGGAAAATTAGACGAAAGAAGCAAAGCTTCAAGAAGCTCGATATATAATAAAAGTGAGGATGTTTACCCCATGTAGATCACATGGAAGTTCTCTTGTGAGGTGACCAAACTTAGTTTGCATATTCAAAAAGATAAGACATATCAAAGGTTATGTAAAGGGATCTGGTATTATAAGGATTGGAAAACTCCTTAGACCAGCGCTTGATGAAGTCAAGGGCAAAGTCGGTTTTTTAGGTGTGGTGAAAAGTAACCCCCTTGGGAATGAAAAAAAAAAAATTTAATGTTTTTTTTATTTTATTCAATATAGTCCCCTTTTAGTTTGATATACTTATTCTAGCGATTTTCCAACTTCTTGATCCCGTCCGAAAAGTAATTTTCCGGAAGGTCTGCAAAATACTCCTCCGTGGCATTGATGATTTCCTCGAGTGAGCTGAATTTTTTATTGATGAGCCATCTTTTGAGGTTTGGAAAGAGATAATAGTCTGAGGGAGCCAAATCGGGCGAATACGGTGGATGAGATAGCAATTGGAGCCGTAAGTCATTGATTTTAGCCATGGTTGCGATGCTCTTGTGCGCCGGTGCATTGTCTTACAAAAACAAAATTTTTTTCGCTTTATGTGAGGCCGTTTTGCAGCTATTTCGGCCTTCAATCACTCCAGTAATGCACAGTAATACTCGCTGTTGATGGTTTTTCCTTTTTTGAGGTAGTCCACGAAGAGTATGCCATGACAATCCCATAAAACCGACGCCATAACCTTTCCGACCCATCGAGCATCCCTCGGCCGCTTCGGAGTACTCGTTCCGGCTTCAGTCCATTGCCAGCCACTCATTCTGTTCTCTGGTGTTCATCAACAGTTACCAAACGACACTAAAAGTCCGCCCGGTTCCGCATCAGCAAGTCCAAACACTCTTTCGAAGTGCTTTCGCGTTCGTGTTTTTGGTCAGGAGTGAGTAAGCGCGGCACCCAGTGGATAACTTTGTCATATGTAGAATATTGCCCAAAATATGACGTGTGCGCTCAGTACTAATCTTTGTGGTATCTGCTAGCTCGCGCACCTTCACTTTCCAGTTAGCCAACACTATTTCATGTATTGTCCTCTGTAACCGGATCAGAGGACCTGCCGCTGCGGACTTGATCGGTAGTGAAGTTGCGGCCACCACGAAACACTCGAAACCAATATTTGACGGTGTAATGTGACGAAGCATTAGCCCCATAATATTTATCCAACTTTTCTTTTGTTTCCTTCACCGTTTTGCCTCTCAAAAGATAATGTTTTATGAGAGAACGAAAATCGTTTTTGTCCATACTCTACATGATGCCAAACACGTCAACAACAATCAGCTGTCAAAAGAAAACTAAAGACAATATCGCACTGAAATTTGGCATGTTTGCTTAAATATGAACGGACTTCAAGGCACCATAACCTCTTTTGTAGTAGCAGCGCATTCTGGCTGACCGCCAGGAGGTTACTTTTCACTCCATCTAATATGTTCGATTTTTTAATGATGCAATCGTCATCATTAATGGTCAGAAAAAATAACAAGAGACCAGGTGGCTGCCTTGAGAGACACCAGAAGAGGCTTTAAGTGGGTCATAAACCATGGACCTTAATAGAATTACATTCATTTAAATAGGATTGAACACATGTTTCAAAGCTTATTGGGAAACCAAGAACCTTTAATTTAAGAAGAATTATGCCATGAGAAATTCTCTCAAATGATTTGCTAAAATCGGTTAACTTCATTTCCAGATTCTAGTGCACATACAGTGCTTGATACAAATTTCGTTAGGCTGGTGGTTTTGGGAAACTAAAGATTTACAATAGAAAAAGATTATATCACCCAATCATGACTCGAAGTGCATAAACTTGGCTTTATAGTACGGACACGAGATGGAGCGTCGATTATCGAGCATTACTTTCGGAGCAGATTCGATGGACTCTGTCAAGGGGATTGGGGTGTAATATTATATTTCAGATATTTTCTGTGATTCAGATTACATCAAGGCCACTGCAAATCTGTTAGAAATCCATGGCTTTTAAACTAAGCCATTTCTCCGCATTGCAACATTTGCAAACTTTTGTGACGGGTTGCTACATATGTCGCACTCTTTTCCCTTGATTGTTTCTAGTCCTATCCACGATGCTGTTGTCAAGTTTTTTTGGTATCTCCTGGAACGAAAAATGTTCTAATATCCCATGAAAGCAATTTATAGAAATCTGCTACTAAGAACTGTTTCTGAAGAAGACACTCATTTGCCTTAAACTTACAATTGGTAATGTCTTATCTCAACTCTAGTAATTGATTTTCCTTCGCAGAAAGTAATTTCAAGACTGAATATATCATACAATGTGTGTTCACTTTGCTATAAATAAGCCTTGTAGCATACCCTATCTATTTTATACCAGACTAAAGGACGGAGTTTTTACAGCAACAAAAGCTGCCAAAAATATGCTAAATCCAACGACATGAAAGTGTTTTATTGCTCCTAGGCACTGTTGAATATCAAGCAGCTAAACAGCTGACAGATTTGGAACAGCAATCACAAGTTGGCAGCTTAAAACTATTTTCAAAATATCTAAGAATCTGAAATCAAACTATGATAAGGCTAGAATCAAGAGCTTTTTATAAAAAAGAAGTATGTGCTCCTACCGGTCTCATTAATCTGAACTAACTCGTTGCTTTATGGAATTTTGAAATCAGCGGAAACCCAATCGAGTGATAAGTAGGTTCCGTATTATCTACATTAATTGCTTGTGCAATCGAAGTAGTAAGGTTAATTATGCTATTACATAAACCTGACCTTCCTACAAAAAGTAAATTCTCCGCGCCATATAAATAGAATCGGATAGAATTGAAACGATTATCACTTCTAATGCCAGCGAACAAGTCATTTCGAACTTCATTCAGTGGATGCAATTGATATTTTTCTTTATGACGTATTTTCGTATCTGCAAACTTTATTCAAATAAAAATATATTTATAAACACATAAAATCCAAATACATACTCGTACATATCTAATTTTTTCGTGGGCAATTAATTCAAACGGTTGTGTGGTATTTTCGTTAATTTAATTCGCGTGAGAGTGCATCATAAACAGATTAATTCATTGAATAGATCGGGCAATTTAATTTTATATTTCTCTTCACTCCCATTTGCGTTGTTTTCTTGAACTATGTTGTTAATTTTTATGACGCTATTATATCAATAAAGCGGTCAATAAAATTAATTGGTTTTCCAAGCTTTAAGTTATGGTGAGTTGGATTTTTATCATGTTGTTGTGGCTACTAAAGGTGACCAATTAACTTTGATTACCAAGAAAGATTGAAGATTTAAAGCCGAAACCTTATAGAAATTCATTGTAATATGTGTGCATTGGAAATCTGACCTAGAAAAGGTTTTGGAAATCTTACGAACAACCGTCATTACTACGTTTATCAGCGTCTAAAGAACGGTTCGGCTTTGGTTGCTTATGGTTTTTCCTCTCTCGTCTCATGGGATGTTGTCTTAAAATTATCTTCCCCTAAAAAAAAGAGGTTTTGGGTACAATACGCCCTGGAATTTTGATGAATATTCGTGCCGTCTGATAAAATGACAACCAAGTCCTGTTTTGCACAGGAATGATTTTGGTAGGTTCTGAGCGTAGAAAGGGATGAAATCGGATCAAAAAAACATCCTTTTGTCTTATAAATGGCATAACAATTCCTGGGGCAATAAACTGTATTTTGAATAATTTGTAGCGACAGCAAAGATCCATTGAACGCCTTGAAAGAGCTTTCTATGGTAAAGCCTCTTACCACTTCCAAGCTAATTTGGAAATGCAAAGTGTGTCTGAGCCCTGTCAGAAAGTTAAGGGGAAATGAGATGGATTAGAGAAGCGTTTGAACTGCTTGCGTGCCGGGTTAGAAGTTAAAGCTCTCTCATAACCCAGCAGCACCAAACGAATGCTTCACAACGCCATGGGATCTCCTGCTGTCTCTTGCATCGGAACAGGGGTCTATGCTTTTGCGTGCTAGCGACAAAGTGCAGCACCATCTCTGTGACTATTCCTCCTTTTACTATACTTAGTCGAGTTTTTTTTTAAATTTTTTTTCCTCCTGTATCCTGAAAAGTTGAGACTTTGAAGATATACCTATTATCTAAGCTAGTGGAGCAACGAACTTAGGCTATTTTTCCTACGTCACAATCTTGTACTCATCGCAAACATCTAATATGATCGTTGAAGTTATTCTGTACCCATGATTTATTTATAGATACTGCATAAGGCTCTATATTTAACACGTAAATAATATTATAAATAAAATGTGGTATGGATGCAGTAGTATCTTTAGAATGTTGATGAATGGACTGAGAAAATGTCAAAGATAAATACTGGAAAAAAACGTTTCTTATTTAGACTCTTAAGGAAATGAAGTAGAAGTGAAAAGATTAACTAAGTTGCAACTAATAATGTGAGCCATAACATTAATGAAGGCAATGTTCCCAAAACCAACAATGAAAGATGAGTTACCATTGCTTAGCTTACTAGATAAGATTTTTTACTTTTTGGCATCGTTTTCAGGATTTTGAATTCTAAGCCACGTCAAAATATCCTCTAGTTTCCTGAGTTATCTCATAATCCAGCAAATCGTACGCGACAAAAGTTGAAGCTCCTAGTTACGAATATGGTATAGGTCCATAGTTGGCTTGCTGAGTGGAGCACATCACCTTGATTTTTGAGGTGTTTCGTTCTGGACGCCTCAGCAAATCAGATGATAACGTCGTAGCTGTGAAGAAAATTGTTTTGAAAAATCGTCGAATTACTATCAAAAAAAAGTTGCTGAGGGTGTTGGCATATCCGGGTCGGGTCCTGTCATGTAATTTTTTGGATGTTTTGGGCATGAGACGTTTGTCAGCGAAGTTTGTTCCGAAACTTCATAATTTTGATCAGACGATCATCGTTGCTTGTGAGAGATTTTTTCGCCAAAAACAACACGAATATCATGCCTCAGCCACTATATTCACCCAATTGGGCCCCATATGATTCTATCCTGTTCCCAAAACTGAAGAGACCTATGAAAGGACGGATATTTGTAACGATTGAGGAAATAAAAACGGCATTACTGGAAGAGCTCAAGGCTATATCTAAAAGTGCTTATGAGAAGTGCTTCGAGGATTGGAGAAAGTGTTGGCACAAATGTATTATATCTGAAGGGAATTACTTTGAAGGAGACAACATTTATATTGATGAATGAATTAATTTTTTTTATAAAAAATATAAAGCATGCGTCAATTTGACTTTGACTAGTGAGAGACTGTTACCTATTCTGCAAATCAAATCAAGTTACTATGTTGGCTTATTGAAAATGAAACTGTGACACAATATTGAACTCAAAAGAAGAAAAACAAAAAACACCGACGGTCAAAAATTTAGATAGTACAATTAAAATTAAGATAGGCGATCGTACACCCCTCATTGTGGCAGGCTGTGATATCTTCTTTTCTTTTTTTTCACTGTCTTTTTTTGGCCACATATCTTGCCAGTATATCTTAAGTTTTATCTGCAAGTCTTATTGAATCGCCGGCGTAATAAATTTATATCTGAAATAAAAAATTACTTTTCTTGGCTTCCGGGTTAGATAAAACAGTGGACTTTGACACGCTAAAATATCTTGAAACAAAATCTAAGTTATTTACGCTTTTGTGACAAATTCACTTTTTTTTTTTGTTGAAAAGAATATGAAATTAAACAGTGAAACTCACTTTGAAGTCTATTCGAATGTTTACTTAAATTTTTTTAAAGGATCAAAGTTCGGTTGAAGTCAAGTTGGGATGGATTTGTAGGAAGTATATAGATACTCACCATCGTACTGCAGAATTAGGCAATCGTGCTGACTAAATTATTAATCAGATTGGAACACAATTGCTCTTCGGGGACATTAATAATCTATATCGCGTAACGAACTTTCATTGAACTTTTAGCGACGTTCTGGCAATATTTGTATTCCAAAATCATTCTATATCATTGACGTATGAATTATTTATAAGAATGCGGGAGTTTAGAAGACGATGGAAGGTGGATACCAGTAGGTACGTGCTCTATGGTTTCTTGGCTAAACCTCCCTATTTCATTGATTATGGATACGTTGCCAACTATTGATGTGATAGACTTGTGTGTACTTTTGGTAATTTATATGATGTGATTTCGAACTGTTGAAATCAATTTATGAAATATTCGTATTCTGAAAATTGAAAGCTAACTGGAAGGCGTTTTACTCATCTTTGTGATAAGATTATATATATCTGATTTTTTTATTTTTTTTAAATCAGATTATTATAAACCTCAGAGGTGCCTTTCAAGGCAATTATATATCACACTTTATACTCACCGTGCTATAGAATTGATTTTTATGCATACTCATTCCAAGTATTTATAACATTTACATATACAAAGGCAGAATATGAATCAAATTGAATGGAATGGCCGTGAGATTACGATTAAAGACTTTTGCACAAAATTTTATGAGCAAAACAATTTAAATTTGTTTACACATTCTTAGATATTTTCGACAGATTTATCCGGAGATTCACCTCTCCCTTTATTGTGCAAAACAAGACAAATGTTGGATAGATGAACTATTTGTTCTACAACTGTGTCCATCTTCCTTCTATTGTAATATTTTATTGAACTTACGATGTAGCTATCATAATCTTTTTTCAGATCGATTTGCAGAACTATAAATCTGGCTTCTTTAGGCTGAAGAGAATTGGAAGAATGGCTGAGCTCCATGTTGGTAAATCTCATTTGCAATTACATCCTCTGTTTAAAATGCAATATGTCCACCAGTGCGAAAGATCCTGCCATGATGCGCTTCAAAATCTGCTGCGAAGAGATAAAGGCGCACTCGACATTGAAGATGTTTTCGGCAACGCAGAAAGCGCAGACAACCCTAGATGTGATCGACGATGGGTGCACTGGAAATGTTAAATTTAGTCAATCCTCTCAAAACTGAGGTTGTTCTCTTTACGAGAAAGGGGAAACTGACTGGTCTTCAAGACGCTGTCGGTATCCGACTATGTAAATGAGATTTCGACAAGGCAAGACAGTTGTTTGGTGGAACAATACTTCATAGCTGCATTTATTAGACTTCTAAGATGGGTCTTTCTCGGCTGCAGGCTCTAGAAAGCCTGGCTTTACTTAAGATGCACTGATGAATCTACTTCATAAAATATGCGACAATTGTCTTTTGACCATGGTTTAATGGGAGGCTTGATGCAATGACACCAAATCTCATGTTGCGCAACAAATACGAAATCAAATTTCCTTTTGCCTCGGTCAGAATTTGAGCCAGACAATGATGGTACATAATTGTCGTTCTCACGGGTGCCTTCAAAACCGATTTAAAATGTGGCGCTGATGTCTGTTCTAAGATCGAACACGTTAGATTTCACCTTCCATCAGTGGGTCTTCCAAGTGAATAGGTACGTAATTCTCATGACACCGAACTATTGTATATAGTTAGGAATTACTAGAGAGGGCGTAGGATGCACTTAGTAATTTCCATAGAAAGATACTGCGAAAGATTTTCGGTTCCGTTTATATTGTCGGCTGGAGGAAGAGGTTCAACCACAAACAGCATCGTCGATTCAGAAGACCACCGCATCTAAAGTGGCGCAACAAGTGGAAAGGGACATGAATCAACATGGAGTGCAGCATTGCATTGAGTGCTGAGTAACCATCGACTAGTGCCGACGAATAAGTCTACTCCTGAAATTCGCTCCCCACATGGAGAAAAGAAAAAAAAAAAACTCACTCAAGCAAAGGACATCCTCGAAAACCGACGTAGCATACGGCTTCCTTCACCGAATATTCACAATAGGACATGGTGATCACAAGATCATTAAACGGTCAATCGAATTGATCATGTTTTATAATATCATGTTTAATACCACGTAAAGTACTAAAGGTGTTCGAACATTCCAAGCATTAAAAGTAGACTCCAGTCAATATTTAATACACTGAAATAGTTTTGAAACGCCACAACATATCGAAAATAATGTATAGAAACTTAAAGTTATGTATATATTCTGAAGAAACCATCAGAAGGCCCACAATTGTTGTGCTGGGGCTTACTTGTGCCCATAAAACCTCTATTTGAAACTATATATGAAAACTGCAGGACCCTGGTGCCAATCTAATCGGCCGTAGCAACTACAAATATAATCCAACTTACTCGTAATTTAACCTATTGATTTTGAATGTGTTTTCCAGACTTCTATGTAGTGAAACCTTTTTGTGAAACGATACCCTAGAACTTATTAAAATTTATATTTTACCATATTTACAGAAACTTAATTGGCATTTAAGCTCCCTGACCAGAAAGTATACTTAGTAAGATCAATAAACATCTGGCTATATTCAGCCAGAGTTCAACATAAATTACTAGTTACATACATTTTCATAAAAACTTCATGTTTATCTTCTCCCAGCCTTAACTTGCGTGGGAAAATGGTTGTTTTTATGTAGAGAGCGACTTTTCAACTTCAGAGCAATTGATTTTATCAATTTGCTGACAATTTTCCGGTTATAGAAAAATTCTTCTACTTATAGTCGCTAAAGTAGTAAAACGACTTTTATGATTGATACTAACTTCAATACGTCAATACGTGTATAATGATATAGAAGTATCCGAAACTATCTAAATATTATTGCAATGATTTGGAAATCCATAATTTTGATTTTAAGGCAAAGTCTATTTAATAACAACACGAACCTTCATGTAACCATCTGTCTTAGATCTGTCATGGGATAGTTATTGGTGATAAATATTTTCCATTCCTAGTATCTATTCAGAGTTTCTTCAAGAGATACAACATATACAGCGGGTGGTCGTGGTTCAGTTGGTACTGTTTTAGCTTCCAAATCAGACGGTTCAGCATTCTATCCCAACAATAAGGTGAGTTGTTGCCAAGAATACAGCAACAAGTTAATTTATTCTAAAAATTTAGTCTCCCCATCAAATATTGGATGATACTCATGGAGCGAAATAACCATTAAGCCCAAATTTCTTTCCTTTTCTCTATTCGTAATTTTCCGAATAACGAGCACATGTTGCTCCTGCATTTTAAAAGCAGTCATACCCTCTTGAGTGTTAAGATCTAAAAAATCTGTTATAGCTTAATCTTAAAAAAGAAAAAGAACTTAGTTTTCGAGTTCATTGTGAAATTAAAAGCTAGGGCTCCAAGACTAAATTTAAAAAGGCGTTGTCTTTTGATATGTCCTATTCAATGCCGTAACCGTGTTTAAAATTTTTAGTGTTTGTCGACATTTTGGTACAGATAGAGAACATCTGTAGACTCTTTTCCTTAATTGCAAATCACTCAAAATATTCGACTAGATGTTGCGATCGTAAAGTTGGTCAAAACCTGTTGTTGTACTATCCTCTTGGTTATCATTCAGTACTCGCTTTGTACCGATAGACTCTACATATTGATGGAGCACGCGCTGACCACTTTAGCCTACATAAGTAAAGATTTACACATGTTGTTACCACAACTGGGTGATAAAGCAAGCAATTTGCTTCGAGCTTGACTGTTGCGCTACTGGCCAAATTTGAGTTACAGAACGGTCAGCAGCAAGTATCATTCCAAAACTTGAAAGAATATCAACCCAAGTCTCAATGGTGTGTATAGGACTCTTTCATCTTCCCGTATAACTGTTTACCATTGATTCGCAGAATTTCACCGTGGCCGGACGTCGGTTTTTGTTTAACCCTGCCCAGGTGGCCCAAAAACGGTTACCACTGAGGAAACTCGTGAGTGAAAATCCGCGAGTTGGCGGAGACAGCAGACATCTCAACGGAACGCGTTAGTCATAACCTGCATGAGATTTTAGACATGAGAAAGCTGTCCGCAAGATGGGTGCAGCTTTTGCGCACACCGGAGAACAAGCGCAATCGTTAGATCACTTCAAAGACGTGCTTGGCCCTGTTTCGTTCCTGTCGACATCTGGAGCAGTTTCTACGTCGTATCGAGACCATTAATGAGACATGGATCAATTGGTACACATCAGAGACCAAAGAATAATCGAAATAATAAGTTTTACTTAGTGACCTGCTCCAAACAAGGCAAAGGACTTGCCTTGGGCTGAAATGGTGATGGCCACCGTTTTTTTGGGACGCGCGAGGTGTGATCCACGTTGACTGTTTGGAAAAGAGAAAAACAATCACAGGAGCATACTACGTTGATATATTGGGCCGATTCAATGCCCAATATATCCACCACATTTGGCGAAGAAAAAAGTGCTCTTTCACCACGATAACCCACCGGCTCATAACTCCTTAGTCGTCACAGCCAAACTGGTCCAATCGCACTACGAATTGCTCTCTCATCCTCCGTATTCTTCGGATGTGGCTCCCTGCGACTTCTTTTAGTTCCTAAGCCTTAAAAGATTGCTCGCCGGAGAGAAGTACTGGTCGAACGAGGAAGTTATCTCGGCGCGGAGGGGTTAAAAAGGTTGCACCGCCGGGAAAAGTGTATCGAGTTGAAAGGGAAATTATTGGAAATTTACTTCAACCTTGAGGGACATGGGATAAGGTTAGTGATTTTTTCAATATTTGTCCGAATTGCACCTTTTACTCGCGTTGTAAAGGCCAAGCTTTTATCCGGTTCTGTAAATAGGTATGTAATTTGAGTACTAGTTCGTTGAGTTCTTTGTCTGTAGTTGTAATTTAAATTATATTCACTGCCTCTGAAGTATATTGTTTAATTCTGATTTTAGTTTTGTTGTTGATAACAGGATAACAGCTTAAAGGTATTTAAGAGAACCGTAACCTAAAATAGCTTTAAAGGTTCTTAGAGATCGAAGATGAAAAAATGTCAATTAGGAGTTTGGTAAGTCAAATACATTTATAACCTTATGATGACTAATTTCTTTTTTTTACTATTTACAGTGTTTGATAAAATGGTATTTATTTGCTTCGAATGGGACTTGAAATAAAATAAATTGCTTTCGAAATATGGCAAGGAAGGGCAATTTAGTCTAAAAAAGAACTTCAGCTGCGTCTAGTACATCATAAGCTTAGTGAATATTTACAAATCGTTAGGGAGTTAAGTTGTTTTCTCTAGCCGATTATTGTTGATCCGTATTCTAGATTTCGTATATTTTATTGGAAATTGATTTTGTTCAGATGTCATGTGTTGAAGATACCGCTGATATTCTGCGTCTTGAGATTCATACATGTCAGTCTGGGTTGTCACATTTGGCATGTTGTTGTCACACTACCATGATATGGTAATTGCTTTGGTATATTTCATTTTTTTTTTTTAAATCCCGTGCGCGCACCAAGGGCATATGAATACCCTTTTACTGGCTTTTCTACAGGGCGCGGGCCGGTGGTGTAGTAGTTTGAAACTCAGGTGTATTAGATTTCGATATTTTTCCAAAGGTGTTTGTCAAACTGGAGCCAATGCATCTTCAACCAGTGAGTCTTAGTGCTAGTTCGTTAGTTCTAGTTAGTTCGTTACATTTAGCCCAGCCAGCAACCACTATAACATCAGTGTTACGCTTTATGTCAGAGTTGACGCCGACGGAATTTTCATATAACTACATACAAATTCTACGAAAAGACTTTTTTAGAGAATTACCTCACACGGGATTCGAACCCGCGTCCCTCTGCTTGAGGAGTCTGTGCATATACCACTACACCTCGGCCACCCCAGCTGGTGGATTGTTTCCTGTTGTTCTAATGGTGGTCTTTTTCCAGCAAACCTGTTAGGTTTGTGTGGTCCGTCTCTAGAATAAATGGGTCGCATTTAGATACAAATATACAGGGTGACTGACTCGAACTGCAACTTTTTAAAATGCTATAATTTTTTTATTTTTTGATAAATTTTATTGTGCCAAAGCAAAACATGTTAGAAAATACATCAGTTTTCAAAAAATATCAGTAGTTTTCAATGTGTCCTTGAAACGGCCGAAGAAAGCATCGCACGCTGTACGCAAGTAGCTCTGCGGTATTTTGGCCCATTCCCGGCGAAGTTCTTGTTTGAGGTGTTCCAAACTTTGGTATTTTTTAGTGCCAATCTTCGCCTTAAAAATACCTTAGACAGAGAAATCCAACGGATTTGCATCCGAAGAATTTGCAATCCATTGCGTCGAAGAAATGAAGTGTGGAACATTGTTTTTTAACCAATCTTGGTTGACGCACGCTTTGTGAGACGGTGCCGAGTCTTGTTGAAATGTCCACGATCTCCGACCCAATTGATTGTTTACCCAAGGCTTCAATACTGCCTTTAAGACAGTTTCACGGTATACGATAGCGATAATTTTGAATTTATGGCGGCCCAAAAAATTAACACCGGTGCTGCCTGCTTTCTGGTGGCCGTCCGAAGGTATAAATTTTCGAAGGACCTCTCTGGCAAGTAAACTCGGTCATTTTGTTTGCTTACATATTGCTCGATAACAAATGACGACTCATCGGAAAGAACCAAATTCGGCAACTCACCACTTTCGAGCAAGCGTAGCAACTTCTTCGCTCCTTTGACTCTAACTTTTTTCTGTTGTGGTGTAAAATCGTGTGCTTTTTGGTGCTTTTCAGTATGTGTTGCATCCGTTCCAACTATATGTTGAGCTCACGAGCCATTTTTCTTCCACTTCGACGCAGATTTCCCTCAATTCGAGCCTTCATTTTCCGAACTATTCCTGCCGATGTTGCTGTTTTTTTATGACCACCTCCAGTTTTGCAACGCTGCCAGTATCACGGTAACGGACTATGGCTCGAGACACAAATGATTTATTCACGTTGAGGTGCTCGAAAGTTCTAACGATAGCTACTTGTGGTTTTCCAGCCAGATATAAAGCAATCGCACTATCATGTTTGAATTCCATCGCAGATAAAAATTGTTCAACACAATTGAGACGAAAATCATTTTATAGGCTTGTAAATAATAAAATTATCTGTCATGTGTCAAAATTTGAGTTAACTGTCATGAACAGTTTGGAAATTATAGCAGTCTGAAGTTGGTTGCAGTTCGAGTCAGTCAGGGTGTATATTGCCTCAGCTCTGGGCTGCAATTTTTTGCTTTTGTGGACGAGGTGGGGAATTATTGCGACAATTGTCGTTAACTTATTAAAATTGGTAACTTGGGTAATAAATATTATAATGACATAGTTGGGGGATATGAGTAAATTGTGAGAAAAATTGAGTAGTTGCACAATTATTTACGCCGGGCTGATTATTTTGATGTGCATCAACACTCTGGGTTATGAAGTTCTGGCTTTCAAGACATAAGACATAAGTGAAGTGTCCGCGGCATGAAGGTTCACGGATGCTAAGCAGTTTTGGCAAGTCTCCTTGCCAAATGCCAATGCGTTATCTTTTTTCGTTTGTATAAGGTTCGTAAGAGAATCGTGCTATATCCCCATACAACCTATTTTGTTGAAAATGAGCAAAAGGTGCGAGGTTTTCTCGAAACTGTGGCTTGGTATGTACCGAGCAATAAATCTGAATTTGGGTTACCTATGTATACAACAATTTGATGTCCTTCGTTTTTTAAGACGCAACTTACGCTTCTCGTAATAAATCGTTTGAAAGCTTCGTTTGTGCTCACACAATTGACGGTGAAAATGGAAGAATGGGGTGGATTTTCTACGGAAGAATTTTGTTAAGATAAATTAGGGACAGAGAGTCTGGGAGTCGTTTTCATAATATTTAAATTATGACCGTTTTCTTAAGTGATTAAGGCAATTATTATTTAAATTTTCCCGTTGATAACATTCATTCTTTTTACTTCTTAAGATATCTTAACACTAGACATGCAAAATTATTTGAGTCTTCATTGGAATCACGCGAAGAGTGGCTGCTAGTTTAACTAATTCCTTTTTATCCTATTACAGATGACTTAGGAAGCTTATTTCCTCTACTTTGTTGGGGTTGGAAGCCTAATTGTGTGGTGCTAATTGAGAACCTGGTGCGCGCTTCTTTGTGTGGACCGTTAGTGGTTTTCGACAGTGGTACACCTTGAGGATCTCTGTGTGCAAATTTAAATGTTTTATCATTGAGATACCTCGTGGGAAAGGAATTTGAAATTTGGTTGAAATTAGCTTATCTGCTGTAAACTTTTCTGTTATTAACTTATACTTAGCGAACAGCACGCAACAGGTTTACCTGGGAATTTTTCGGTTCACCTTTTTGTTTTTATTTAGTACCTTCGTGAATGCCTTGATGGTTCTATGTCCGGTACTTTTGTCGGCACCGAGTTACCTCGGATAGCTTAATAGCAGCTCGTTATTCCAACCATAATTTTTTTAATAAAATTAATACCAAACATTTTTTTTCTCATTACAAAAGCAGCTGATTCTTAAACTGGCATAGATATTTGTCCGTTAATTCTCTTCCAGATATTATCCTTGTGTCTCAACCTATGTGTAGTCACTCTTATCTTGGAACTAAACAAGTTCACACTGTCTGATGTTTTCCATAAAAATTTCTAATTCTGCAGAATTAGATTTGTTATAAAGAAACCATTTACCACATATAATAGTAAAACCTTTAGCCCCGCTATCGGAAAATTAACTTTGTACTGAAAGTTCCTAGAAATTCTTTCTTGCTCCAGTTTCACTAACATTTGACTATAGCCGATGCATTATTTCAAGGTTGCGCTGTCAACCTATAGAGTATGCCAAGTTAAAAGAAGATTAAAAAATCTTAAAGTTACTCAATAACTTGAACTTTCCTCTATATATCCTTTCTATTCAGATAATCACAATGAAAATTCCATTTGATTCTACCCCACGTAAACTGAAAACCGCATTGGTATTAATACATGAACACTGTAATAGCAGAGTATATTCTTTCTACTTCTGAATATATTAATTCTATATTTCTATTCACAAGATCTCACAGAGGACAATCTTCGAGTCGACTTCGAAAGTAATCTTACATTTCGTTTCAATTACTATTTTAACATCGCTCTATATTCATGAGTCCTGCTGGAATAATATCTTTCTTCCTTCAAGCTAGACGTCTAATTCAGTTGGAAAACAAGAACCCAAACATACATTAGTGGAAAATAAAGTCATAGACATCAACCACTCAAGACATAACCAACGCCAATTGACTGTTGACAATTTTGAAATTTCCACTTCAAGGCTGTCATTGTCAATAGATGAGGAGTTATGTACGGGAGGATTCTAAGAGTTCCTCAAGTAGAAATATTCAGACATAAATTGTCCTCAAATAGCGATCGTTGGAGTATTATTGCTTAGAGAATTGAAATATATGGTATAAACACCCCTGTCTTTTAAATCTCTCCACCAGAAAAAGAATATAAAATACTGAAAAGAGTATCTCTTAGCAACCCCTATATGGAGATATGTTTCTTTTTCTTTAAATCATTTACGTAGAAGCTATAAAAAGTGCGTTGTTGCCCTTACCAAAGTAGCATTCAGTCCTATTTTCGGAAACATCTTTCAACGACCATCATAAAAAGTACTTATCTTCGGGCTTATGATTTTCACAGGATTAAATAACCATTTATAACAGTTTCCCAAATCGGAGTAGGTGTTCTATTTTTTCATTCGTTTGTTTAGACTGCAAAGGCCATTAAACATTTCCAGTTGAATAAAATCATTTTGTTCAAGCGATAGCTCTGTACTGCCATGACGTGCATTATATAGAAATACGATACGTACATTGTGCTTATTTTCAAGGATTCAAGAATATGCTATGAATATGTCTATATCACTTATTTGTGTGAAAGGGTTATTTTCTTCGCCAAGACATCTGTTTCTTTCTCTTGAAACAGAGCACTTAAATAACGAAATAGTCCACTGTAGTTTTTTTATATACCTTTTACTGCAATTTTCCAGTCATTCGCAGAAAGATTAATAACCGTTTCAGGGTAAAGCGCCTACAGTACCAGTGATCATTACATCACCGTCGATTACCTTTCACTCACAGAAATAGTGCTCTGCGGCATCGTCAATTCTCCCACAGTGGCCATCGCAGGATGTTGTGTCATTTGTTCCCAGCACACTTCAGTACTTAGGAAAAGCATAGTCCCCTCTAAACCCTCTAAATAAAAGGCAAACCATTTGAAATATTTCAAAAACTTTATTATTGGCTTGAAGTACAATCAAAACATTTATGAATGGAACTCGACTTCGTTCATATGGCCACCGCGGGCACGTTTGCAGCGGTCGTTTCGTTGGACCCAATTTTCAACGACTTGGCCACACATTTTGGCCGAAACGGCCGCTATTTCGCGTTCAATGTTGGCTCTGAGCTCTTCCAATGTCGTCGGTGTGTTGGTATAAGCCAATGACTTAACGTAGATCCACAGAAAATAGTCAAGCGGCCAATCGACTGGCCCATGTCTTGAGATAACACGCTCACCATACTTTCTCTCCAATAAATCGATTGTAGCGTGTGCTGTGTGGCTTGTGGCACCATCCTGTTGAAACCACATGTTGTCCAAGTCCATATCTTCCAATTCGGGCCAACGTTGACCATTCACAGTAACGTGACGATCGTTATCGTCGACGAAAAAATATGGCCCATAACGCCGCCGGCATACAAACCGCACCAAACAGTTATTTTTTGTGGATAAAGTAGTGATGTGGGATTTCACTCGACCAATAACACATATTTTGCGTTATTGAGCCAAAATATGAGCTTCGTCACTGAAGATGATTTTGCGACTCCGAATATCTGTAGAAAATTTTTATAATTTGCAGACGTTGCTCGTTAGTGTACTTTACCATGATAAAAATGTTGAGTTTACTGAATAAATTGATAGTGACAGTTTGATGATTAGTGAAAGAGTACGTTCATAAATTAAATTCAAAGTTGTCAAGTCCTATTGGAAAACCCTATACCTTTCACTTTTTGCAACTAAGGTTGTCCGGGGTTGAAACTTACTAGGCATGATCCAATTTATTGAAGGAAGATATTGATGTCGTAGTTTAGTCTTTAAATATGTCAATCACAAGGGAATCTAGTTTCCGTTTCTCAAAAGGTACTATAATACATTTTTCTGAACCTTTTTGAGGACATTGACAAACTTCGAAAGTGAAACCTTCTCTTGTTAAAAAATTGTATCCTTATCCATAAAAAAGACAATTCGAACAAAAAATTCAGTGGGAGAAAAAAATCATTGCGGCACCCCGGACTGTTGCGTCAATAATTAATGAGCTACTGTGGTTTAAATATTAAAAATTTAAAACTCACTTCAAACACAAACTTCAAACTTACATCAAAACGTTTTCAGCCGAAAATTTAGTAAAATCAGTTGTATATTTGTGGCATTCATTATAACAAATCGATATAACTTATTTAGAGTATACAAATGTACGAGTATAAGAGTTTCCTTTTGCTAACTATTTTTCATTTATTGAGATATATTTTCCCATTACCTTATCAGTGCTAACATCATCAATTTTCTCTCGGAAATCATTTTCCCTAAAAATATCCCTCAACCTAATTACTTTCTGTAATTTTGCACGGAATAATCAGTTTTAAAAAAATCAGATAATCTCCATGGCATAAAGAAAATGAGACCTTAGGCGTTTTGACAGTATTGACAATGTGACAAGCATACAATAAGCCAATATACGAAAATAAACTCAACACCACAATCAGTTGGAAATGGGGACTGAGAGCCTCCCAGAACGAATGATAACAACTGCTGAACAAATTCAAATCAATCAAATGTGTCGCTCTTGGTATACACATTTTGTGTTGACAATTTGACCATTTTTTATATAAAATTTTCTACATACATATACATATACGGGTAATGGTCATTATTGTGATTACTCTTCGCTTAATCCTAGTACATTGTAAATTGTTTATGGTAAAGGTGACATTTTTTGTCTATTGAAATTATTTTAGAGCCACTATTCCGGCAGTAATTTTAAATTGTACGATGATTTAGTCGTACTACTGACATAATTTATTCTAAAACGGAAATCGATTTCTTAGCCGTAATCCTCGTTAAATACATTTGTAATTGCTATATTGTCGTATCTTGATTTATATCAGTGTACTTAAGTCAGAATAGATTGTGAGATATTATCGTTATATGAAATTAATTCTGCTCTTCGGCCCTTTCTTACAATTCGCTTATAATATATGAGCACAATAAATTTGACGAGCATCCTATAACTAGCTCGCAATCAATGAATCAACTTTTTGCTTAAGATGGTGATAGAATATGTAAAATCTGTCAAGCGATAATTTCTTAGAAAAAGTGCCAGAATTAGTAATTATATTCCCATCCAGATCTTGGATATTAATCTAATTAAACTGTTAAATTAATTTCAATAACTGGGTACATGCATGTCGTTTACAATTTAGTTTAAAAAAATAAAAAGCATTGTAATGTTGTATGCTAGAGAAACAACTACCATAAACAGATTTCACTAATGTTCATATGTTGGTATGTAGTATGGATAATTGTATACATATACTTATTAGTTTTAAACTTTAAGATTAGATAATAAGTTCTTGCAACAGGCAACTGCGACATACTTTCTAGAAGTTTTTTTTTTCAGTCCAATATCACTACCGATCTTGTTTCTATCTTAACTGGGCACCTGCCTAAAGAACTCCTTATATCCTCTCTATCCGCCATGTTGCAAAGCCCAAAAATGATAGGTAGTTCACCTCGATGAGAAATGTAGTTTTGAGGGAGAAGCTATCCATGTAATCTAAAAGTTGTTGATATTTCGTTTATAGTATGCTCATCAGGAAAGTAGTTTTTATGCTGTAACAATGATATACCATAGGTTAATGCACAGTTTTCTGTACAATGAATCCGATGGCTGCTTAAAAAAAGAAAGAACTGTTTTCCAGTTACTAAAATTCACACTATTAAAATTCACAATAATTTTCACTTACTTACTTAAGTGGCACTACAGTACGGGGTGAACTTGCACCTTAACTAACAAGCCTCTCCTATTAGTCGGTAGATGTCCACTTCTACTTGTGCGCGCCACCTAAGGTTAGGTCCTCATCTACTACGTTGTTACTTTGTCTCTGCGAGCCGGAGTATTGTATATTCGCTCTATATATTCTAGCCATCCCAGGCGACTAATGCGCGGTTCGATGTCGTTATACAGCTCGTATAGTTCGTTATTGAAGCCCGTCAACACGAATGGAATCAAATATGTTCTCTCAAAACGGGATATCTTCATTTGCTTTCGATATGGTCCAAGCTTCTGGGCCATAAAGTAGGACTGGGATAATCAAGGTCTTACATAGAGCCACCTTAGTTTTTCAGGGCTTTACTACTCAATTGCCTTCTTAGCTGTTAGCACGAGTGATTCCTTGTTTTATTCCTGCTGAGGAGTTATTGGTAAAATTCATAGAAGATGTCGATATCATCGTCTTACCCTAGTAGTTGCACAGATTGTTGAAAGTTTATGCCTCTTCTTGTCTGAGATAAGATTTTGCATTTCATGTTGAGGTGACTTATACGAATGCCAATATTGTTAGCGCAGTTGAGGGTGTCTAATTTTTTTTGTGGATCGGGTAAACGGTGCTGACTCTTCGAATCAGATCTGAGAAATTAATTGGTGCATACTCTCCAAAAAAGTTATTTCTAGAAGCTTTGAATACCTCGTCCGGTAAGCCGTAAGTAACAGCAGATTTGTTGGATTTCAGGTTAGATATTGTTATTCTTACTTCATTCTGATCAGGTATGCGGAAGCTTTGCTGATATGTTGGCCTTTTTTCCGTTATTCAGTCTAAGGAAGAACTTTTTCAATATTCGCAACATTGACTGTAATTTCACTAAAAGGTTGTCTTTTTCATCTCTACGAGGCTTCTTCCCTTGACATGTTTTCGTTACCTATTGGTAAAGATTTCGCACGTTATTCCTGGAGTACAACCTCTCAATAACTTCGATCGAATCAGGGTTTTCTTGTTGGTGGTCAGGTGAAACCCAGCACATCAGTTACAGCGTCTCTACTGGAATGTTGGCACTGATCCTCTGTACTTGATACTGTACTGTAAAGATAAACATAAAGATCTGTAAAGAGATTTCGGATATCCGTTCGGAGAAGATTGTGGCGGTTTCTTGCGATTGCAGTTTTTCATCTCACAGTAGTTCTCCTTTTTTTGTGTCGCGCTTGGTTGTGTGACAAGACAATGATCCGAGACAATGCTGTCTGCTGGACGTCCAGAATACTTGAGACATGCCTTACGTCTATCGCAAAATCATCAATTTGATGATCTGGTAACAATCATGTGTACATTGAGATCTTAAAAGCGTGTGCTTTTTATAGTAATATTTCGTCCCGCCGCAAAGTCAATAAGCCTAAGTCCGATGCCAGACATGGTGTCGTGTAAAACTAACAGTACCAATCGCCTAGTACGACTTTAACGTCATACTTCAGACATTGCTCATATATCTTGTCATGGAGCTCATAAAAGCATTCTTTGGTGGCGTCGTCTTTGTCTTCCGTAGGCGCATGGGCTATTAGTTATTTATTTATTTATAAACATTAACAATAAATTAAAATCTATTGTTAATATAATTTTAAAAAGCGTTAGCATCGAAGACTTTCGGCTCTTCGTAAAAGTTTTTTACAATAGTACTTAGTTAACGGATATTATTTTATTTTGTATTATTTAATTGTATCTTTTTTGTTTCAAGTTTTAATTTTGTGCATGCTAAGTAGTTTATATTTTCTAGTATGTGACGTTGGCTATTATTGAAGTCATGAAGGGGATTAGCGGCTAAGAGATAGCACGGTCTTAAAAGGTTTGGGCACACCGGAGGTGCTTGTTTTTTTAAAAGGTGTTGATGTGTCAGTTGAGTGTGCCCTATGCACAGACGAATAACGTTTAAAATGTGGAGCTTGGACCTATTGCGTGGGTAATTTAGACTGATTTTGTTGGCGTTCACTGTTTGGTAGTGACTTTTATGTTGATTCCACCCCTGTGATCGAAATTTTTTGATTTTATTCATTATTAACCACTTGAGGTCTTTTCTGGTAAAGGATTCAAACATAATTGCAGGAGAGTTATCGAAATATCGAAGCTGTGTTTAGAAGAATAACCAGTACCATCGTTGATTCATTATGGGATGTTGCAGCAAATGAGGTATCATCCGCGGTTTTTGAGCCATCGATGTACAAAAACTTCCATCCTTTTGAGGTAAGGATAAAAAAGATTTCCTGAAACACCTTATTATACACTAAACAAGAGGTGTATTTTTTTATGGAACTCGTGGAGTTGCAGAATGATGGATGATGTATTCAGGTTTTATGGTGGTGAGGATGGTGTGTATTTTGCGATTCATTTAAATGGAACTTCTAGACTTTGTGGCGTTTTTTATGAATTGTGTATAGCCGAGGGGATCCTCCGTTGATGCTGGTATTTTAAAGCTTAAGCTTTGTCCTTGTCGATCATTGGATCGGTTTGAAAAGACAATATACACGGGTATTACTTGAATAAGGACTTTTTTAAAATCCGATTATTATCCATATCAAGGACTTTCAGGATATAATTTTAGGATATAATGCATTATCTCAATGTTGTTATGAAGAGTGGAGAAACGCCCTTTCTAAAAATTATGATATTGTTTTGTGTGTTTGAAGGAAGACGAAATATTATTTTGGAGAAATACCTTAACAAGTTTTCGAGCGTTTCGTCCTGCTTACAGTCCCACACTTGCACCGCATAAAACTAAATTAGAAACCGCCTTGAAAACTTGAAATCTACCGCTATGTGCAGTATTTTTGTTGGCACAATATCTGTTCCTCGTTGCTCCCATTGTAATTTTAGTCTTTATAACTTTCTCCTTTAAATGCCTCCTTTTAAAATCTCAGTTGTGTTGAAAAATTTTTATCCGCTATTGAATTCAATCGTGATAGTGTGATTGCTTTATATTTGGCTGGAAAATCATAAGTAGCTATCGTTAGAGACCTCCAGAACCTCAACGTGAATAAATCATTTGTGTTTCAAACCATAGCTCGTTACCGTGATACTGGCAGCGTTGCAAAACGCCATAGAGGTGGTCATAAAAAACAGCAACACCGGCAGAAATTGTTCGAAAAGTGAAGGCTCGAATTGAGCGAAACCCGCGTCGAAGTTTTTTTTTTTTTTATAATCCCGCACGCGCACCAAGGGGATATGAATACCCTTTTACTGGTTTTCTCCAGGGCGCGGGCGGGTGGTGTAGTAGTTTGAAACTCAGGTGTATTAGGTTTCGATATTTTTCTCAGAGGTGGTTGTCAAACTGAACGGGACGAGCCAGTGCATCCTCAACCAGTGGGTCTTTAGTACGTGCTAGTTGTTAGTTCGTTACATTTAAGCACAGCCAGCAACAACTCCAACTCCAATGCCCTTATGTCAGAGTTGACGCCGACGGGATTTTTATGTAACTACATACAAATTCTACGAAAAGACTTTTTCAAAGAATTGCCTCACATGGGATTCGAACCCGCAACCCTCTGCTTGAGGATTGTATGCATATACCACTACACCACGGCCACACGTAAAGTGGTAGTGAAAGAAAAATGGCTCGTGAGCTCAACATATCGTTGGAACGGATGCGACACATACTGAAAAATGAGCTTGGGCTCAAGCCATTGAAGTTTCAAAAAGCACACACACAACAGTTAGAGTCGAAAGAGCGAAGGAGTTGCTACGCTTGCACGAAAGTGGCGAGTTGCCGAAATTGGTTTTTTCCGATGAGTTGCCATTTGTTATCGAGCAATATGTCAACAAACAATATGACCGAGTTTACTTGCCAGAGAGGTCTTTCGAAAATTTACACTTTCGGACGGCCACCAGAAAACAGGTAGCACTGATGGTATATTGGACCGTATCGTCAAAATTAATGCTATCGTATACCGTGAAAATGTCTTAAAGGCAGTATTAAAGCCTTGTTTAAACAATGTTCCACACTTCATTTCTTCGACACAATGGAGTGTAAATTCTCCGGATGCAAATCCGTTGGATTTCTCTGCCTGGGTTATTTTGAAGGCGAAGGTTGGCACTAAAAAATACCAATGTTTGGACCACTCCAAACAAGCACTTCGCCGGTAATGGGCCAAAATACGATGCTTTCTTCGGCTGTTTAAAGGCCATTATTCGCGCCAAAGGTGGACATATTGAAAACTACTGTTACAATGAATATTGATGTATTTTCAAACATTTTTTGCTTTGGCAAAAAAAAATTTATCAAAAAGTAAAAAAATTATAGCATTTTAAAAAGTTGCAGTTCGAGTGAGGCAGGGTGTAAGTTCCTGGTGAAATAGTTACATGCCAAGATATTTACATTCTTTGATTGAGCATTCTTCGGTTTATCAATAGTTGCGGGGCCACATCATTCGCAAAGAGCAAGCCCTTAATTAAGTGTCCTGTATACACAATACCTCAAGGAATGAATTCAATTAGACCCACTATGAAAAGCACGAATAAGTTGGGTCGCAGCATGCAACTCTGTCTCGATTTAATCGCAATCATTTTTATTATTACAAAAATATGACATATAACAATGTGTTATCGGAAAAGCCTGATAGAAAATAAGATGTTTTATGATAACAAGTTGTGAGTTTACTTTAAATATCATTTCGTTATGTTTAAAAAAGAAAGATAAAAGGTTAACACAGCTTAATAAATAGAAAGAACTATGGTATTTGATAAACTTATATTCATATGAGTATATTTCTTTAAATTTTTTTAAAAACAGAAATCTTTGTAGGTAGAGCAAATGGGTCGGTAGTTTGTTGAATGTAGTTAAGACAGCTACTGCATAACTTCTATGACCGCATTCGTTCCTATACCTCGGAGCTGTACTCATATATTTAGTTGGCAATTGTCTTCTTGTGTTTATTAATTGTTGATTTCGTATCTTATGCGTGTCGTCGTCTCTGAGTGCTGTGAGTATCTCCAATTTATGGCATATGATATTAGAACCTTTTTGTCCCTATGTCATAGTTCCCTACCAGACATACCTGAATATGTATATCCTAGAAGTTCATTTAAAGAACCACACATGATTCAGGAGCAAGAGTTGAATGATTCGTCTCGTGACTTAAATGTATCCGTCAGACAGTCTGAAATTCTTAGACTACAAAAAGGAATGTGTTATCTCCAGACACGGAGGTATCTCTGTCAAGGAAAAGGTACAAACATTTTACTACTTTTATCACACAGAACGAATGCATATGCAACTATTACGACATTAACGGATTGATGAATGAATTACGGATCACTTAAAGAGCAAATGCGTCTCTTTATTGATAGATCTAAAACATTCTCCTAACTAATGGTAACGAATACCTCTCCATACCTGTAGCATATTCAATCACTTTAAAAGAAACGTACAATACTTTGCGATTTATAATAAGCTTAACAAAGTACGGAGACTCAAGTTGGAAAGTTTGTGCTGACTTGAGGGGTTTAACTCAGCTAGAATTTTTTAAAAATCTACTTTTTTTTTGTATTTTCGTATGCTACGGAGGGTCCATCTTATGGTCCTGAAATAAATGAGTCCATAAGTAAGTATAAAAAAAAAGTTTTTCTATGTGTTGACTTCTTCCGAAAATTTAAACGCGTTTTTCCCAAAACTAGGTTTTCGAAGTCGATATCTCAAAATCGGTCTGAAACTCACAGAGGTCACAGAGTCGGCCTCAATCAATCAAAATTTCGATTGTTCCTTCGATTAATACCTGATCTTATCTATCCACTAAAGAAATCTTTCAGGTTTTTTGATTTCAGATGAAATAAACCGGAGATATCGTAATCATCGCCAAACAGCTTTTTTTTAGAGGACCTTCAGGAGATCGTCTGCAGGAGCACACCAGATCGATATTTTTACAAATCATTGTACCACTAAATGTACCTATACTTTTTTTTTTTTTAAATAAAATACCTTTTCAGAAAAAATAGGATTCATAGGATGCCTTTACAAAGTGTTACAGATTTTTTTTTTTTTTTTTTTTTTTTTTTTGTGTGCAGTCAAGCTACAGAGAAAGTCTACTTTTATGAAGATTGGATATGTCAAATATTCAACTGATTGTGCCACAAAATGTTATTCTTTTACTTTTACACATAAAGCTTGGTTTAATAAGAAATTTCGTTAACGATATGTACAAAACTTGTGAATGTTTTTTACATCCAAATTCTGTATTCCCGAAATTAAGTGATGCCAAACTTAAAGTAGGTATGTTTGTTTGACGGCGAATACAAAAACTTACCAATGGCGTCAACTTCGACCTTAAACTAAATACAAAGTAACTATCATCTATAATAAACGAGCTTTTAGGGAATCACCTAGCCGACAATTTTGAAATGTAAGTCGCAAATTTATAAGGACGTAATTTGCAGAATGTTATTGAAAATATATTTCTTGCATTCACATTTTGAAACTTGGAGCGGTAAGTGACGAACAAGGAGAATGCTTTCAACAGAACATAATATTGATTTCGGATAGTTCAATAACATTGATATTTTGTATTGATTGTAGTGTATATTGACTAACACTTAATATAATTGTAAGACTATCCCAATTAGTTCTGAAAGAAGGAGTATTTAAAACCAAATACGATAATCCATTTATTTTATCTTTAGTTTTTAAAATTTCGTATTCTGCATTTACTTTTCCCCAAGTGTATTGTTATAGAATTTTCTGAATTGGAAAAATTAAACCTTAATAAAATTGCTGAGAAATTACTCCATCTTCCAGAATAGTGTAAAAAACAACATACTAGGTGGAGTGAAAAGTAACCTTCTTGACCTCCAGAATGCGTTGCTATTGCAGCGTTATACTACAAGGTTATGGTGCCTTGAAGCCCGTTCATATTTAGGCAGACGTGCCAAATTTCAGTGCGATACTGTCTTTAGTTTTGTTTTGACAGCTGATTGTTGTTGACGTGTTTGGCATCATGTTGAATATGGACATGCTCTGTCAGATAACACCGTCAAATATTTATTTCGAGAGTTTCGTAGTGGCCGCAACTCCACTACCGATCAAGTCCGCAGCGGCAGGCCCTCCGATGCGATTACAGAGGACAATGTCAAAAAAATACATGAAATGGTGTTGGCTGACCGGAAAGTGAAGGTGCGCGAGCTAGCAGATACCACAAAGATTAGTACTAAGCACACACGCCATATTTTTGGCAATATTTTGCATATGAAAAAGTTATCCTGCCGCTGGGTGCTAACTGACTAACAACGTGAGAGCACTTCGAAAGAGTATTTGGACTTGCTGATTCGAAATCAGGCAGACTTTTGGCGTCGATTGGTAACTGTTGAACACCAGAGAACAGAATGAGTGTCGGCAATGGCCGAAGCGGCCGAGGGAGGCACGATGGGTCGGAAAGGTTATGGCGTCGGTTTTCTGGGATTATCATGGCATACTCTTTGTGGACTACCTCGAAAAAGGAAAAACCATCAACTGCGAGTATTACTGTACATTATTGAAGGCCGAAGTCGCTGCAAAACGGCCTCACATGAAGCGAAAAAAAAATTTGTTTTTGCAAGACAATGCACCGGCGCACAAGAGCATTGCAACCACGGCTAAAATCAATGACTTGCTATCACATTCCCCGTATTCGCCCGATTTGGTGCCCTCGGACTAATATCTCTTCCCAAATCTCAAAAGATGCCTCATCAATAAAAAATTCAGCTCACGCGAGGAAATCATTAACGCCACGGAGGATTATTTTGCAGACCTTCCGGAATATTACTCTTCGGATGGGATCAAGGAGTTGAAAAATTGCTGGAATAAGTGTATCAAACTAAAAGAGAACTATATTGAATAAAATAAAAAAAAAACATTTAAAAAAATTTTTTTTTTTTCATTCCCAAGGAGGTTACTTTTCATCTCACGTAGTAGAGTTTATTTATTAGTTCATTTATGTCATATTTAAAGAACCCGGCGGGATAAGGATTGGATGATGTTGCTTTGCAGTTTAAAAATAAAAAAACAACAAAAAGTTTGTGTTGGAAAAACCGGTTTGTTTTATTCAAAATACCATAGTCCCTTTCCGACTCAACGCAACGATTTGCACGCTCTAGAAGCATGTCGCATAAATGGTTTAGATTGTCGAGCGGGATTTTCTTCAGGATATCGGTACAAGCCTTTTGGATATCATCAACGTCCGTAAAATTCATCCCTTTTATCGGCAAATGCGTCTTTCCGAAAAGGTTAAACTCGTATGGTGCCAAGTCAGGTGAATACTAGGAGTGGTTGATAGCTAAAATAAGATTTTTAGCCAAAAAATTGTCAATTGATGAGATGGCACATTACCATGAAACAGTCTTCAACTTCCTCTTACTCGATATTCTGGCCGAGTATAAAAAATAGATCCCACCAAACGCTTGGAAACATCAAGATAGAATTGTGCATTAACTATTTGGCCTGGTGGAAGGAACTCTTTGTGGACAATGCCCTTGGAACCGTAAAAGCAAATCATCATTATTTTCACTCTTGATTCGTCTGGTGCCTTCCACTCGGAACTCTGATCCTTGGTTTCTGGATCATATTGAAAACACCTTGTTTCATCACCAACCACAATGTTGTAAGGGAAGTTTTTGTACTTTTTGGCCTCCTTAATGATGTCATCGAATAGGATGCTCATTTTAGTACCGATAACACAAACATTCTGTCACTTCAGAAGCATTAATTCTGCTTTTATTCATCCAAATGTCATGTATGTTATAGAGTGAAAGATCTACCTTAAATGGCCTCACTAAAAATACATTTTTTTAAAAAGTCCTATTAACTTCGGAACGAACTTTGTATATTAGATGTCGGACTCAGCATCTCCCTGAAGTATGCTGTGAGAATGTCAGAACTGTGCCCGAGATAGGTAATGTTTTTTTATTTTTTTTTTTTTTCATTTATCAGGTATGTAATTCAATTCGTGCGGTTTTTTTTTCAAAATTTCAACGTTTATTTAAGAAAAACATGTACAATAGTATTATTCAAAGTTTCATCTTTCTGGCAATTTGTGGATCCCATCCCAAAAGAACTGCCCCGGCTTGGCAGCCAAGAATGAATCAAGCCAATTTTTGATATTCTGCTTTGATGTGAACCGTATTTCAGTGAGGGCGTTCTGCATCGACCGGAACAAATGATAGTCAGGAGGGGCAAGATCTGGGCTATAAGGCGGGTGGGGTAAGACTTCCCATCCATTGTTTTCCAAATAGTTTTTAACCGGAATAGCAACGTGTGGCCGAACGTTGTCATGATGGAAAATTATTGCCTCGTGTCTGGTCGCATATTCCGAGCGTTTTTCGGCTACTGTTCTCTTCAAATGAACTAATTGTGTTCGGTAGCGTTGTCCATTGATGGTTTCACCCAGTTTTACCAGCTCATAAAACAGCACACCCATCTGATCCCACCAAATACAGAGCATTGCCTTCGGGCCATGGATATTCGGCTTTGCCGTTGATTTCGCTGGTTGGCCGGGTTTCACATTTGATTTTTTGCACTTGGGGTTGTCGTAATGGATCCATTCTTCATTACTAGAAACAATCCAATGCAAAAATTACTTCCTTCTGTGGCTTTCCAGCAGCATTTCGGACATGCAAAACCGCCTTTTAAAGTCTCTCGGCTTGAGTTCATGTGGAACCCAATTTCCTTGCTTTTGAATATATCCAGCTGCTCTTAAACGTTTTGAAATGGCTGCTTGAGTGACACCCAAAGATTCTGCGAGCTCTTCTTGTGCTTAGCTACAATCTTCATAGAGCAATGCTTCCAGTTCTTCATCTTCAAACTTTTTTGGCTGCCCAGGACGTTCATCGTCTTCCAAGACAAAATCACCACTTTTAAATCATGCAAACCACTTTTGGAACGTTCGCTCAGCTAGCGCATGTTCACCATAAACTTTCACCAAAATATGATGACTTTCGGCAGTAGTTTTCTTTATATTAAAGTAATAAAGAAGAACTCCCTGCAAAAACACTTTTTCAGGCACAAAGTTCGACATATTTGAGTGAAAAAAAATTATTGTTGTTTAGGCTTCAAATGAAATATATATACTGTAATGACGTACAATGACAGTAGCTTTTCAACGCATGTTCCAATGGAATAATAAGAATGAAATAATACAAGTTACGCCATCTCTTAGCAAACCACGTATTAAATTACAAACCCAATAGTTTCGTTACCAATTCCCAAAAATCCTGAGCAATCGCGACACTCAGCTAGCTTCACATAACGCTTTTTAATTGGAATTGATATTCGCTCTTTTAGAGTCAAAACGGCTCAGATAATTGCTCTGTAAAACTTTCGTGATAGGATATGATGAGTTGATGATTGTTTCTCTTCGACCGTGGTCAGTTACGTGTTGCTACTATTAATGCATATCAATCTCTCCGATAGCTGGTCACTATCAGAATAAGGGACTTGACGTATCTCAAAGTCAGCTATGTAACAATTCTATTCACCCGTGACAAGGCCGTAATGGATTACTGTAGCGCCTTACTGCCTCAGAAATGTAAAACAATTAGCCCGGTCGGACAAACTTGTTCCATTCTGGATTCGAATCACATAGCTCCTACAGTTTAATGCCTCTATGATTACATACCTCATCTTCAGTCAAGCGATCTACTCCTGGTACATTGTCCTGGTTCTTTCGTTTTATATCCATTTCCGCATTGAAATCACGTACCAGAAGTACATTTGGGTCAATTTAGCACAGCATAACATCCTTCAAATTCCCGAAATCCGTTTCCCAATGACTATAATTTACACATATCGACAGTATTCAAAGATTCAAGTTCCGAAGTTCACGCACGTCGAACCATTCTCCGTTCTAAATTCCCAACTAGTGTCTTCAAGGTCTCTTTTAAATCCGAGATAACACACTCCACTGTCTCTTCCCTTAGCAAAAACTTTGTAGCCGGTACCCTCTTAAACTCGTAGTTTATAGAATTTCCCTCGGAGTTCCTCTTATTACTTTCTCCAACAAATGTTTCATATACTCGTATACGAGTACCATATGTAAGAAAATAAATTCAAATTGATTAATATGTTTATAGAAACCCATATTTAAGCCCTTATTTCCTAATCCTAACATATTACGAGTATGTGATAGAATTTTCTATTTTCTTGTCCGTGGATCATCAAACATAATACGTTATAGGTTGAGGTTGAGGTTTATCTAACATAGTTCATATGAATAAAGGCATTTGCGACTCGCCAATACATAAGTTGTAGCAAGACGGTGCATCGTCTTGATGAAACAGTGTTTTATTTTTCTTTTTCTGCGATTTCGTCCTTCAAACGCTCCAACAACGCAATGTAATAGTCGCTGTTGATAGCCTGTTTCTTTTAGAGATAGTCGATGAAAATTATTCCATGTGTATCCCGGATGTCATAACCTTGCCAGCCTACTGTTGAGTTTTTGGTCGTTTTGGATTAGGTTCGTCGCTTGCTCGCCGCTCATCTGACTGCCGACTTGACTCTGGTGTGAAGTGATGGAGCCAAGTTTCATCCATTGTCACATATCGACTCAAAAATTCGGCTTTACTGCGGTTGAACAGCTTTAAGCACTCCTCTGAATCATCAAAACGTTGTTGTTTTTGGTTGACTGTGAGCAAAGGCGGCACAGACTTTAAGAAGAGCTTTCGCATGTCCAAATATTCGTGTATGATATATCCAACACGCTCTTTTGATATCTTCAGAGCCTCAGTTATCTCGATCAATTTCACTTTACGGTCATTCGTAATCATTTTGAGGACTTTTTTGATGTTTTCATCTGAAAAAGCCTCTTTTGGACGTCCACTGCGTGCATCATCTTCGGTGCTTGTATGACCACTTTTAAATTTTTCAATCTACTTGCGAATAGTTCGTTCGGCTCGTGCAGAGTCCGCTGCATTTTGTCCCATAAAAAAGCAATGATAAATCAACATACGAAATTGCTTTGAATCCATTTTTTTTTTCACAATAACAAAAGTTGCCTCACTCCCAACGCTATGTCTCGAGAACTAATCATCCGACAGCTGTCAAATTTATACACGTATCTTTTGAAGGTTGGTACTTACTGAAAATGGTATGAATTTTTTCAAGTGGAGCCCTGTCTTAAAAACGGCACGGACTTTTTCAGCCCATGTATTATATGCGGTGATTCATCGTAAAGTTTGATTTTCAGTAGACTTTTTTTGACAGATTACGCGTGACTTCTATCAAACTGACTCATTATTTTTGTTAAGTATCGTTTGGCAAATCATAATAAAAAGACTAGCATCACAACAACTTCTCCAAATTGTTCAGCTTTATTACGAAAATCAGTGTTGTGTGAGGAATGTTTTTCGTGTGATTCGAGGAACTTATGGTGCGCATAATCGACTTATTGAAACTACTATTGCCAATACCAATCGCAAATTTGAGTCCCAGCTTACATGAATGGATGATACTCGATCGGTTAGACCACATCCAGTACGTAGTGAAGAGACTATAGCAGCTGTAGCTGAGAGTGTACGCGAAGATCGTGACGAATTGATTTGTCTTCGTTCTCAGCAGCTTGGCTTGCCGTATTCGACAACTTGGCGTATTTTACGTGAAGATCTCGGCCTAAAAGCATACAAAATTCAACTTGTGCTAGAATTGTGAAATTTTGTTCAGTGATGAAGCCCATTTCTGGCTCAATGGATACGTTGATAAACAAAATTGCCATATTTAGGCTGATGAGCAACCCGAAGAGTACCAAGAGCTACCATTACATCCATTCAAAACAAGGGTATGGTGTGGTTTATGGGCTGGTGGAATCATTAGTCCTTATTTCTTCAAAAATGAGGCAAATCAGAATGTTACCGTCAATGGTAACCATTATCGCGCTATGTTAACGGACTATGGGCTTCCTGAAATTCAAGTACATGGTCTCGGTTAGCTCTGGTTTCAACAAGACGTGAAACAATAGACTATTGGGTATATATTTTAATTCGTGCGTATTTTCAAAATTTTAACGTTTATTTAAGAAAAACATGTACAATAGTATAATTCAAAGTATTGCCCATCTGAAGCTATGACTTTTCCCCATCTTTCTGGCAATTTGTGGATCCCATCCCAAAAGAACTGCACCGGCTTGGCAGCCAAGAATGAATCAAGCCAATTTTTAATATTTTGCTCTGATGTGAACCGTATTTCAGTGAGGGCGTTCTGCATCGACCGGAACATATGGTGGTCAGAAGGGCAAAGTCTGGGCTATAAGCTGGATGGAGTAAGACTTTCCATTCACTGTTTTCCAAATAGTTCTAAACCGAAATAGCAACGTGGGGGCGTGATGAAAAATTATTGCCTCGTGTCTTGTCGCATATTCCGGGCGTTTTTCGGATACTGCTCTCTTCAAACGGATTGATTGTGTTCGGTAGCGTTGTCCATTGATGGTTTTATACGAATTTAGCAGCTCATAATACAGTACACCCATCTGATCCCACACTTTTTCAGGCACAAAGTTCGACATATTTGAGTGAAAAAAAAAAATTTTTGGTTACGCTTCAAATGAATGACATATATAGAAATGAAGTACAATGACAGTAGATTTCCAACGCATGTTCCAATGGGATAATAGCAATGAAATAATACAAGTTACGCCATCTCATAGCAAGTAAGTTATAGACCCAATATTACTCGTAAAATATTATCACATTTAATCGCAAGCAGATAGAAAATTAGAAACCTTATACTAAAGGGAAATTTATTAGTGAATGCTTAAATAAAGTGGCGGAAGTATTATGTCCAGCACAAATAAAAAAATTAAAAGTGTAAATTTTAGTCCAAATACTGTAACTAGCAGTGTTGATGAAAAAACCAGAAATTTGAGAAGTCAGCATAATTTAGCAATATCATTATTTAAAGCCTTCTACCATATATAGCAATTGGTAAAAGTACAAATATTTAAAATATCGTTTAGATATCCGTTTTTATTCGCGGATGCGATGAAGAGCTTTTGGAAATCATTCATATGCATAATGCAACCATTGGAGTTGATATTTTTGATGCACTTATGGAAGTTTTGAAAATTTATAAGTAAAAAATGGAAAAGTTGATTTGTTTTGCAACTGCTGGTGCACCTACCATAACCGGTATTACTGAAGGAGTTATTGCGACATTAAAAGAAACTTGCAAACAGGATAGTAATACTTATGTTAAACATTTTCGTTATATTATTCATCAGCCGTACCTGTCCTATAAGGCCTCAATATCGAACATGTTTCAAAAATAGCCATCAAAATTGTAAATTATATTCGAGCGCGAATGTTTAATCATCATTTATAGGAAAATATAGAATGTGAACACAATGATCTACCATATTGTATGAAGAATCGATGGCTTTCGAGTCATAAAATGTTAAAACGATTCTTCAAATTTTTAGAAACAAAAAATTATGAATGTACTGAATTGAAAGATAGGAAATAGATAAAGGATCTGACTAATTGTTGCTATAACAAGTCATCCTAATCAAGTTAGTGGCAAAGATCATGTTGTTATAACGCTATTTGATAATTTTATCGCATTTGATAACCAAGCAATAGCAACTTGTTTCACTTCCAAAGAGTCAATCGTAGCTGGCTTATTCCTGAAGACCTGAATGATTTCTCAAGAAGTCCATTGTTTCACGAACTGTATGGCTTCAATTTCTGGAAGCACATAGCCCGTTAACATGGCGCGGTAACGGTTACCATTGACGGTAACATTCTGATTTTACTCATTTTTGAAGAAATATGTACCAATGATTCCACCAGCCCATAAACCACACCATACCGTTGTTTTTAATGATTGTAATGGTAGCTCTTGGTACTCTTTGGGTTGCTCATCAGCCCAAATACGGCAATTTTGTTTATTAACGGATCCATTGAGCTAGAAATGGGCTTCATCACTGAACAAAATTTCACGATAAAACGCCGGATTTTTATTGTGTTTTTCCAGAGCCCATTTACCGAAAGTATAACGCAAATTCAAGTCGCCTGGCTTCAATTCTTGTAAGTTCCTCGAATCGCACGAAAAATATTTTCGTAATACAGCCGAACAATTTGGAGACGCTGTTGTAGTGTGAGTCTTTCCATGATGACTTGCAAAGCAATAGTGAACAAAAGTGACAAAGCAGTTTGATTGGAGTCATATTTAATCTGCCAAAAAAAGCATATTAAAAATCAAACCTCACGATGAATCACCTCTTATATGTACTTATCTGTAGATTGGTTTCCTAAAATGTTATCGTTAACATAACTAATCCTCTGGAATTCTACAAGCCGATTTTTGATTTCGGGATTTCGCAAAAAAAAAGTAATCTAGTTGTTGTATTCCGTTGTACAGATGGCCCGTAAAGCTGCTGTTTGACAGCTTTGTAACAGAAGAAAATATTTTCAATATGGTAAATACGTGCGTCCTATGCTTCGTGTTGGTGCTGTTGACCTTATCGGCTGCACTTGTGTTCATATGAACATAATAAGTTTAATTTTACGAAAGCACTTACTACAATTAAAGAAAATGCGATAAAAGCCGGTCTAAAAATGAATAAGGTTAAGACGAGTTACGCTGTCTTGGAACAAAGGATCAGCTTCCCATCGTTTTGGATAAACCAGAATCTAAATGTACTTTTATGTACCTTGAAATAAATATACCCCCCCCCCCCCCAAATTCAGACCTTCGTTGATATCCTTGTAGAACCATAGCTGACTAACCATTAACACTACAGCAGAGAATAAAGATCTTTACCACCTCTATCACGACTTAACGGACGGATATGAAAGCATTGTAAAGTTAGACCCCCTTAATGGTGCCCATGCTCAGAAATTTTTGTCATACGAGTGCTCTTTGCATTTTTTATAGTGACATCCCGGGCCACTGTGGTTCGTTGGTTTTCCGAACACGGTCGTGATCGTCGTTTGATTCAGGACGAATTTTGTGAAGATCGCCTGAAATGGGTTGTTGTGTCAGAAAACATCGACGCTGCTCGGGAATTGATATTGCAAGATCTTCAACTGACTTATCGTGTAATGAAGCATACTTTGATCTGGAAAAATTCAATCGTGGTGCTTCAGCAATCGACTGTATGAATCTTTCAGTATAAGTCAAATGCAACAAAAGTTGTTCGAGAACGAAGCACTTCGAAACAAATGATTGCCTGTTTCTTCTGAAAAACTTGGAACGTCGCCAGCGTGCAATTATAGAAACGTAAAATGGCAAACTCAGAATGATCTGACCTCTGCCAGAAGTCTAAGGAGAAATAGAGAAAAGTAACCGCCGAACAGGGATCAGTCTCCACCACTAAAATATGACCTCTCACAGATCGACTTTTTAAGCGCCCCAAGCCAATTACCGCCTTTTATTCCCGCACATCAAAAACAAATAACGAGATCAATGTTTTTGGACGCCTGATGACACGGTTATTGCGTTTAAAACACATTTGCCTCACTGATGCAAAAGGAGGCTTAGACAATGTGAGATACTCTTATGACACTTGCCTTACATCAGGCTTGAGATAATTGAGATAAAATTTTCTAGAAGTCTGTGCATCAACTTCAGGTCTACCCCGACTGTAGACTCATCTACGTAGGTACATTTTGAAAGCCGAATACTAATTTAAAAACTTCAATGAGACCGGAGAAGCGATAGATATCCTGAAGATTTTGGGATAAAATTTTAAAAATAATTAAGTTTTTGTAAAGCAAATAAAGTGAGATGCAATATAGTATTGAACGGTGGTCGTTCAAAATAAATCCAATTTAATTCCGCGAGATTTATTGATCTTTGGTCCTTTGAATACGGATGCAAAGGAAAATTTCATTAACGTCATGCCGACCACGGAATTACTTTATCCAATGAAAAATGCAATTCGGCTGCAGCTGGGATCAAAGAATTCGGAAAATTGTTTCATGTAGATACCATTGTGGTCAACGTTGAAAGTAATAAAGTAACTATGGAAGGAAAATACGACTACGTATTCTACCCGTATTTATTGTAAGTGAAATCATCCATTAACTTTCCCTTTTTCTTACTTATTATGCCGAACTCAATGTAGATTTTCAAGGTGATTAATGTGAAAACGTGTAAATAAGGGGCCAGCAGGCTATAACACATGAAAAATTAATATCATTCGAATCAGACTTACAAATTAAATTCATGAAATTCAATATGTATGTAAGAGTAGAACGTAAGAACTTCAATTTTTAACTCATTTTACCTTGTAATTTTCTCCTTTAAATTTAGTAGCTCTTTAGTCTGGCTTGAGTTAAGAAGTTGATCAGCGCATCTCGATAACGAACATAGTTTTCTACAATTACTCCAAGCTCGCTACTACGTTTTATTATTCTCGAATTGTAAATATTTTCGGTGTTGGAATAAGTGGCAGATTTTTTCATAATTCGAGGGAGAATATTGTGAGATAACTCAAAGACATTTCTTTCATCTATTACAGTGTTTCTAGTCTAAACTATGGCATTACAATGTGAGTTAAGAAGTATATTGAACATGGTCTTTTCTCCAAATTTTAAAATAAATCTTTGAATTCAATATTATATGAAAATTGTAATAATATTGTTACAGTTAGATGATAGCATCAACCGAATATAACAACGTTTACATGTGGCAGCCATATTGAAGAATGCATAGTTAAAATCTACTCTCTCTACTTATAAACATAACGCGTTACTAAGACTGTTTCGATAAACATGTTAAAGGTACATAGTTTTGAAACAAATGTACGAACACCGAGAATTAGAGGAACATACACCTATACAATTACGTGTACTTTTTATGCTACTTAAAAGCTCAAATATAATATATCTTCTTCTTGTCATCTGCAAATGTGGGAATTTTTAAAATCCCTTCCCATGGAAGGTATACGAGTAATTGAATCTAAACCACAAATTTGACTTACGCTCACGATACTATGGATAGCACTGGAGTTCTTACCCAAGTGAAGTTGTGTCATAAGTTTTGACGAAGTAAACAACCGACCAATAAGGTTGAAATAGTACTCGAAAAATTCAAAGCCGTAAACCGTACAAAAGCAATTTCGAAAGACTAATCGACAATCATAACCTCTACGAAACGAAAATAGAAAATGATTTTAGCTTAGCTTTCAAAATCTATGAGGTAACTCACATATACAGGGTGTCCCAAAAATCAACGTCAAGGAAACGGGTGATAGGCTATCCCAGAAGTAACCCGCCTTACCAAGACATAGCGGTAGTTGTTTGAAAATATTTCCAATAAATATAAACTGTATTAGAAAGTACACAGTCTATTAAGCATATGAAGCATAGACCAAATGATGTGACGACCCCAGAAATGGTGAAGAAACTCCACAAAGTGGTACTGGGTGATCGTCGACTAAAAGTGCGCGAACTAGTAGACATTGTATTCATTTGAAAAATAGCGGTACATTGCATATTATTTAAAAATTTGGACATGAGAAAGCTGTGTGTAAGATGGGTGCCGCGTTTGCTCACACTCGAGCAACAGTGTTGTTTTTGTCATAAGTCGCAAAGATATTAGCTTATAATGACTTCATATTCTGATCATCTCTATCAATTCGCTTTATGGTGAAGAAGCTTTGTCAAATATGGATGAGACTGCTTTTGAAGAGAGAACTATTCACCCTTGATTCTACAAGATTTTTGTAAATAAAATACAAAAGTCCTAAAACAAAAGTGGAAATTCAGTAAAAATTTCCGCGACAAAACTAAAGCACATAATACTAGGTGGGGTGAAAAATAACATCCTTGGGAATGAAAAAAAATTTTTTTTTTAATTTTTTTTTTATTTTATTCAATATAGTTCCCCTTTAGTTTGATACACTTATTCCAGCGATTTTCCAACTTCTTGTTCTCGCCCGAAAAGTAATTTTCCGGAAAGTCTGCAAAATACTCCTCCGTAGCGTCAAACGCGTAAGCTGAATTTTTTATTGATGAGCCATCTTTTGAGGTTTGGGAAGAGATAATAGTCTGAGAAAGCCAAATCGGGCGAATACGGTGGAGCCAAATCGGTGCGATAGCAGTTGGAGCCGTAAGTTATTGATTTTAGCCATAGTTGCGATGCTTTTGTGCGCCGGTGCATTGTCTTGCAAAAACAAAATTTTTTTTCACTTCATGTGAGGCCGTTTTGCAGCGATTTCAGCCTTCAATCGCTTTAATAATGCGCAGTTATACTCGCTGTTGCTGGTTTTTCCTTTTTCGAGTTAGTCCACGAAGAGTATGCCATGACAATCCCAGAAAACCGACGCCATTACCTATCCGACCCATCGAGCCTCCCTCGGCCACTTCGGAGCACTAGTGCTGGCTCCGTCCATTGCCGGGCACTCATTCTGTTCTCTATTCTCTGGTGTTCAACAGTCCCCCCGATTCCGCATCATCAAGTCCAAAAACTCTTTCGAAGGGCTCTCGCGTTCGTGTTTTTGGTCAGGAGTGAGTATGCGCGGCACCCAGCGGCAGGATAACTTTTTCATATGCAGAATATTGTCCAAAATATGGCGTGTGTGCTCAGTAATAATCTTTGTGGTATCTGCTAGCTCGCGCACCTTCACTTTCCGGTCAGCCAACACCATTTCATGTATTTTTTTTTTTTGACATTGTCCTCTGTAACTGCATTGGAGGGCCTGCCGCTGCGGACTTGATCGGTAGTGGAGTTGCGGCCACCACGAAACTTTCGAAACCAATATTTGACGGTGTAATCTGACGAAGCATTAGCCTCATAACATTTATCCAACTTTTCTTTTGTTTCCTTCGCCGATTTGCCTCTCAAAAGATAATGTTTTATGAGAGAACGAAAATCGTTTTTGTCCATACTCAACATGATGCCAAACACGTCAACAACAATCAGCTGTCAAAACAAAACTAAAGACAGTATCGCACTGAAATTTGGCATGTCTGTCTAAATTTGAACGGACTTCAAGGCACTTGCAGTAGCAGCACATTCTGGCGGTCAAGGAGGTTACTTTTCACTCCATCTAGTAGGTCTGTTCTCGTACTGTAAAAAATTGTGAAAACGATTAAAAACGGTTTCCGTACGCTAAAATTTCAAAGTTTTTCACAGAAAAGAGCGCTTATGACAGAGTAAGCAAGTTTCCCTACCTGTAAATTTCAGCTCAAAAATTTTCTTTGGACAAATTATGAAACCTGTTAAAGTTGACGTTTGTATTTAAAAAAAAAAAAAAAAAAAAAAAAGTTAAGCAAAACAAAGGAGGAAAGGTTCGCAAAAGCCAAATCAGGTGAATTGTTGGCCGTTGGATGGTATTTGTTACATTTTTCGTCAAAAAATTGATGGCACTGTGCGACGGTGCGTTATCATGGTGCAAAATCCACGAGTTTTCTGCCTACAATTCTGGTCTCTTTCGGCGAATTGCTTCGCCGTCTGGCTTTTTGGCAAAAATTCATGATGCACTACACCGTTATAATCCATGAAAACCGTGAGCATTGCCTTCTTTTTTGACTGAAAATGACGTGTTTTTTTTTTGGTATCGGCTCATTTGGTGAAAGCTATTCACTTGCCTGATGTCTGAATTGCGTGTCGAACTCATAAACCCACGTCTCGTCTCCAGTAATGATCCTTTTGATGAATGTGGGATCGGATTCAGCCTCGCAAATCATCTCTTTTGCGACGTCAACACTATAACTTTTTTGTATGAAATTGAAGTCTTTTGGGTCGACGGAAACTAAAATCATTAACCAAAATGTCTTAGACGGATCCATAGGCAATGTTCAGGTCCTCCGCTATGGTCTGCCACTGCGTTCATCATCTTCAATTGACTCACGACCACTTTTGAACCGCTCGTGCAACTGGTGAACCACCGTTTTCTTTAGAGAATCATTGCTGAAACACTTTTCCAACATTTCCAATGTTTGCGCACCATTAAATCCGTTTTTTACGTAAAATTTACAAAAAGTTCGTTCTTGCAAATTTAAATCCATTTCTAAAATTGTAAAAAGCCACTTACACACACAGAGATAGATTTACTCTTGACTACGTATCTTTTGCAAATGTCAAGGTATGACACTAAGATTTAGAGAGAATGTCATCATCAGATATACCAACTTAACAAAAAAAAAAAACAGAACTCAAATCGGAACAATGGAACTCAAATGAACAATTACTCAAATGGTAATTGGGGCAGTGCATGTGCTTTAGATTTCTTGCGGCAATTTTTAATGAATTTTCACTCTTGTTTCAATATTTTTATTTGAAAAATTCTATGTTTTTGTCTGTAAATTAGTATAACTATTTCTGTTTGAATAAAATAAAAATTATTGAAATAAATACAGTACAAAGTAAGTTATTGAGCGAAATGTCTGTACGCACTATTCTGTGCCTTAGTATTGTCCGGCACTGTACATAGACCAGATATACTTGCATTTTCCTTTTATGCATTATTATTGAAATTAGTTTATTGATTCGTACCACCAAAAAAAAAAAAAAACGCTTAAAAACTAGTTTAATTAGGTTAATTTATCTTATTTTTACCTACTGGTCCTATAAGGGCGCTCTAATCTAAACCTAATACTTTAAACTATGCCTTTCGTCGTAACGTCGGTCCCAGAAGTAACCGGCCTGACCAAGACATGGTGGTAGTTTGGTTGAAAATATCACTGTATTGGAAAGTACGCAGTCTATAAAGCATATGTTTCAAGTTTGAAAGCGCCACGTTGTTTAGTATTTGTTTGGCAGCCATCAATATGGAACGTTGTCAGTGAATTTGTGAAAATGGAGAAAATTGGTCATCGTTATGTGAAACAATACTTTTATTTGAAAGGCGTCAGCCCAACCAATATAAAAGCTGAACTGGATTCTACTCTGGGTGAGTCTGTTACTTCGTTTACAACAGCAAAATTTTGGAAGAGCATCGCAGTGGTCGATCAAATGAGGTGACGACTTCGGATATGGTGAGGAAAGACCACAAAGCGGTACTCTATGATCGTCGACTGAAAGTCACAAGCTAGCAGACATTATAGGCATCTCAAAAAGTGCGGTACATCGCATATTATTTGAAAATTTGGACATAAGGAAGCTGTGTGCAAGATTGGTGCCTCGTTTGCTCACATTCGAGCGAAAACAGTGTCGTAAATGAGATGGCCAAAATTAATGAATTAAAGTTTGAATTGCTACCTCATGCAACCTTTTCACCAGATTTAGCCTCCTCGGATTATTTTCTGTTCCCAAACTTGAAAAATGGCTCAATGGTCAAAGATTTTTCAACGATGAAGAAGTGATGTTGGCAATTAATGGCTATTTTGAGGAGCAGGACAGTTCTTATTATAGAAAGGGTATCGAACTTTTTGAACATCGCTGGGAAAAGTGTATAAAGCTGAAAGGCGATCATGTTGAAAAATAAATAAATTTTTTTCCAAAATTTCTGTGTTTTCTTTCTTGGGTCGGTCACTTCTGGGACCGCCATTGTATATAATAATCCCAGGTGAGTAGAGTTTGGATCTTCCTCATATTGAAAGGTATGCTTAACTGAAGACAGGAATCAATCGTCTTGTTTAGTCTAAAGTAAAGTAAGTAGAAGGCTTACCTAAAAGAAGTGTCATATTCTTGAGTACCTTCAAAAGATCAAGACCGTGCGACAAACAAAAAAATTAGTGCTTTTATTTTGCGAAGTGCATTTCTTGACGCATCAATCATCAACTTTCAAGTATTCCATGATCGTTGTGTTTCTGATATTTGGTATGTAAAGAGGCGATATCTGACAAATCATTTTGCGCAGTCTGACAGTTCTCTACAATCCTTTTCAATTTGGATTCGGTGGAGAAGGACTGTGAAAAATCCATTCTCATCCATTTAGGAATGCTGATGATGAGAATTTATTTGTTAAGTGCTAAAATTTGCGAATTGTTTTCGTGATGCCCATTTGAAGACTGATGCTATAATATACATATGATCCCGACATCTTCGCTATATCAGTAACATCAAAGTGACTATAAGGACAACTGAAAAGTAGGGGAAATAAACCAGCCTTGATGGTGCTTCTTGCCAAAGTATGGTATGAGTCATCAATAAACAGAAGAAGCACAGAAGTTTTTGCACCAAGAATAGGCCGCCCAAAATAAACCATCACTGTAACAAAAATCAATGTCGCCAAAAAATCCTATCAGAAATTCAAAGGAAAAGAAGAGCAGTTACACAGCTTTTTCCTCTTTTGTTTTTAGAATGCCTACCGGGGAGCACTTACACCATCCATATTAACTTGTGTAATTCTTGTACTAATTTTGTATAATAATCTTAACAACAGCCTTCGGATCACTTAGTGATAACTGTTACTAAACGTGTTTTAAAAATAAAATAGCACTCTGTTGGAAAACTGCTCTTTACAAAACGCAGGATAACCTAGCCAAAATTTGAACAGTACAGACTTACTCGTCTATTTTTGCTATCAGAACAGGCCGATTGAAAAAAAAAAAAACTAGTCCATTGTACTCCTTGTACCTTTCCTTTGCACTGAAATATATCAGTCTTTCACAGAAAGATGACTAAGCGATTTAGTGCCTGCAGCGTCATGCCTGATACACATTAAAATAAAACTTATCATAATAAGTTATTTCTCTCACAGGAAGCATCATTGGATGCTGCCTCATCTATACCTAGCACACTAAGGTTCTTACCAAAACCGTAGTGTGCCGCTACGATACCAGTAAACGGTCTAAAATCGTTCCTTTTTTTGAGACAACAGAAAATCACTAATGTCTTAGAGACATCGGCTAGAATTTCTTTGGTCTCCCAGAAAGTCGCCCCATCAATAGCTATGCTCATATGAAACCGGGATTAGCCTTCCGATTGGGTTCAGAGAAGTCTTGCAATCTCGAACTAATTCGTTGCCATCAGAATTGCATATATTTCCGCTTGGAATGCAAACGTAAGTTTTACTAATGACGAGTGAAATTAAACGTCCCCCCAGGGAGAAACAAGCGTCGCAGCCCTATGAGGCTTAGGATTCATCGGTAAAGAGCCGACTACTTTCCTTTTCTGGCTCATATTCTGACAGTTACGAAAAGTGATTAAAACTCTAGTGTCTGTTTTATCAGAGGCTACATCTTTACCAACGGAAGACGGTCTTGACAGTTCAGCTTGTTATATGAATACTAAGCGGATATTCATCAGGTCATCTAAATCAGGTATTGGCATGCTGAGGAAAGCCACTATCCACCAGAGAAAAACTTTCTTTTGTTTGTTCCACCAAATAACCGACGTATTGGATATAATTAGCCTTATCACAACCATGCAGATACAGAGGGGCCTCCTAAGTTACAAGCCCCATGTCTTGCCGAAATCCCTTTAGCCTTCTAAAAAGCCAACGGTTCGTGACATACATAATGGCTGCAGTCAGCATCCACATCTGAAAAAAAAAAAAACTAGTGGCACTTGCATAATCCGAGTCATCTTGCAAAGTTACACATGCGGTCAGAAGTTGCTTTGTCGAAAATAAACCAATGTCGATGAAGATGCTCGCCGCTTCACCGTTTGTAAGAGAATGCCTGTATAAGCAGTTTTCCGACATCGAAGCTCGACCATTCTGTATATGCATAACTTAAAACGTTGGCAGATAGCTGTTGCGGCTTATTGTGAAACTCAACTAACTTGCAACGTCGGTTATAGATGTTGGTTGTGAGCTGGTTCTGATTAAATTACCTCTGGAATGAGGCAGAGAATCTCTGTTTTCGACTCAGTGACTGCGCCATAAGGTTTCATGGTTTTTTCTAACTGCACTTCCTTAATAAACATTTCTTTTCTTATACCATATATCAAAGCTATTATTTTAGTACAAAAATAAATTAAGTCAAAAACCAATAGAAAATACGACAACTTATTTCCTGACTATTATTTGACCTGACAAAACTATGACTTCCGGGAAAGAGTATCGTTGAAAAATTCAATTTAAAATGTCATCTATAAGAAGAACGCACATTAACAAGTTCGTCTTTTATTAATGCCACACAGTTTTTCTTCCATGGCCTTATAAGAGTAGAATTCATTCAACATTTTGACTTGTACTCCCTCAAATCATTTATCAAATTTATTCGAAGGAAAAACAATGAAGAAAATTGTTATTGTACAATTTCTTCGATTCGCATTTGTTTCAGTATATTCTCCCATCTCTTCAGTTTGTATTCTCTTTTAAAAGGATAACCAAACATACATACAGAAAATATTTTATGACAATTGTCTCGTGTATAGGTTTTGTTCGACGAAGCATGCCACCAAATTAGAAATAGATCTTTTGCCATGAAAACCAAACTTCAATTCATAAAGCCTTACGACACGTTTAATGTAAATCCGAGTAGTCCACATGAAGTTTTTCTGAAAATTTATTTCTCTATATAAAAAACAATGAATCTATGTTTTCGATGCCCTTGAAAAAAAGGCCCGGATAAGATGGATATATCGTACTTGAAAATGAAAGTGAGCAGTGAGGCATGATTTTTCAACAATTTGTGTAACTGCTTGGAACGGCAACATTGTAACAGAGAAAAAATTCCATAACGTATCTGCAATGGGAACGGAAGATGATTCTTCCACTATTACTATATTTGGAATACAATCGGAAAACGACAATCAAATAGAAACTCAAACAATCAGCAGCGTTTCAGTCTAACTACCCCCATTTTGAGAAGAAAATCCACAAATTTGGTTTGCAAAGGTTGAAAAACAATATTTTCCAACGCTGGAGTCATTGGTAACTGATACCTTTCATTGGCGGAATCAAGAGCATTTATAAACAATTAAATCGTTTACGCGTGTCGACTTATCCCGAAACACAAAAACGTTAATTGATCACTGTTTAATTCGCACTAAGTACATGAATGTTATATCCGCGGTAGTAGAACTAAATTGCTCTGACAACTTTGGTATATACTGTGCGACTATTACATCTGATGAAAACTATGAAAGAAATGCTCCTGAAATTTTCAGTTATGTGAGTTGTTCTGAGTTTTCACTGCGAATTGAACAGTTTAATTGGCAACAGTGAAACTCGTGAGCTCTAATGTAGTGCGAAGGTATGCGAGTTAGTTGACGACAATTAAAAATAGAAAGATACAAAAAAAACGACGCTCCTTTTCAGCTTATTCTATGAAGAGATTCGATTTGAAAGCATTTCGAAGGAGTGATAAGTAGGCACGACTAATAATGATTGTTTCACCGGTCTTCTTTCTTCTTTTAAGCATTCTAAATGTTCTTAAACTGCAACATCGATGGGCCAATAATTCGCGTTATGAAGAAGCCAGTTGGGTCCATGCCACCATAACGAATGCTCTAAGAGTTAGAAGAGCTATGTGAAACCATCGACTTCTTGGAATTATATTTAAGTTTTCTGATGTACGATTTCCTACGAAAATATTCGAACGACGACATGGTGAAGACAGACAGGAAAGGACGACTTGTGAGTCACTCCATGCAAAGACGTCTGCAGAAGTGGAGCCATGCTAGTAACAAAGCTGAGCATAATTCGAAGTGGGGTCTGCTAAGTTGTTTTGAAGGAGCAACACAGCTTTAGAAGCTACAATTTGCGTTTTGATATGTCCACCAGCTGGTATCGAGAATATATCCCTACAGTATAAGCTGGTGCTGAGGCATCTGAGAATCTATGTAATTGAAACGATGTCTTTTATAAACCAATGGGTCGTCGAATAGCAATTTGTATCAGTATGGTGAATTCTTTTCTATTATTCCATTCCAATTGGAGGTACCATAAGTCCTGAAATATAATTTTATGCAAGATAACAGAGGGTGTAAGAAAACCCAGGGGATCGAAGATACTTGCCACATCCCTTAAGATTTGATGTTTAGTAATACGATCTGGGCTAAAATTTAAACGAAAACCAAAAATATTTCTCCTAGAGTTCCAAAACAACCTTTAAACCTTAACCCAGTGGCCTTTAGTGGTGTCCAAATAAATATTTTCGTTCTGAATATCATTTCAAATTTGCAATAAATCTAGGCAATTGCTTTGACATTTACTGAGGGTAAAACCTCCTCTCGCTAAAAGTTCTATTAAATATTGCTTTAGAATTAAGGCATCAGCTAACGTATTGGCTCCCGATGCAACATCGTTAACATAAAAATTATTTTGCATAATGTCAGATGCAAGTAGAAATGTATCCTTGTAATCACGAAAAGGTTGATCCAACACACGGATTTATTGAAAAGATGCACATGGTGTGCCATACGTAACAGTATAGAGCTGAAAATGTTTGACTGGATCAGCAGGTGAATTTCTCCATACTATTCGTAGGTATCGTCTATCCTTTTATGAGATCCAGATTTGTCGAAACATCTTTACAATGTCCGCTGTAAAGACGATGTTATGTTGTCTGAACCTCAGACAGACAGAAAACTAATTTCTTTTCCACTGTAGGGCCTAGCATCAGAGATTCATTTAGTGATCCATTTAAAGTGCCCGAGAATTTCAGTGGTTCCTTAAAAGCAAGTTCCAAAATATACTCCGTTGTGGTCTCTTTGATGTGTTTTGATGAAAGGGTCCTCCTTTGCTTTTTCCTCTTCGGAGAGAAATGGTTTTTGGTCGATCTCTTCAATAGTTCAGAAAACTTCTAGCTTCGAATCTACGTCAAGAATGCTCTGATGTGAATGGATACTGTCCTGTAGTCGATCATGCGATAGTTGGCCTGCCAAAACCCTACCAAAAGTTGTTCGCTGAGCAATGGGGTAACCTATTTTACTATACTTCTATTCACCTTTCATAACTTTCCAAACCTTGTCAGCCCCTAGAAGCATATTTATAGATTTCGAGCTAAATTCAATTTTCTAAGGAAACCCCAATCCTTAATATCCAATAAATGCGTATGAATATTAACCTTGGATAATATATGTACAGACATCAACCGATTTATTAGATTGTTCCAATAATGAATTAATGCACACCGAAACTAAACCCCTAGTTGTACATGCGCTGGTGGAACATATACTCCTGAAAAGTACTCCCGCATGTCGACGTTTAAACCCTAGCCGTTGTAACCAGGCTTCCGAAATAAAGGAGACTTGGGATCCGAAGTCTAGGAGAAACCGCACTTCCTGAAATTGATCTCTGCCATCTCTTACACTGCCAATAGCTGTAGGCAGCTGGTAGTTGATATGCTTCATTAAACGAATGATTATTTACCAAGTGAGCTGATGAACCGGGTAACGAAAATGTTGAATTTATGACTCTATTGGACTGAGATGCTTGACTGGGTTGTTGCGAATTCTTGGAAGAAACTTTTGCACGTCCCAAATGAAATATATCAAAATGCACTAGAATGTGATGTCGATTACAGCAGATTTTTGCATTTAGACTTACATTGGCATCTAGAAGAAGTATGGCCGCTGCGAAGATAATTAAAACATAGTTGGTTTGATTTAACAAAATCCCTTTTAACCAAGATATCTTAAGCCAAAAACTTGTCACATTTTCGCAAAAGATGAGGGCCTTCACATTGTGCATACTTTTGATAGCACTAGACTTACTTTACATCGTTTTTTAATAAAAGCAATGAATTAATCCATCGAAGCAAATAATAGTGTCTTAGAAGTTACTTGTCTTTTTATTGAAAATAACAGATCCAATAAGACGTTTCTTATCGATTTCGGTGCTAATATTTTTGTTATCCAATCACAACCAGGTGACATTTACAAATCTCCTCATTAATCCAAACAATATGCCGCAACTGGAAGTGAAATAAAAACTTATGGTACACAACATCTCATTTTAAAGCTTGGTCTTCGAGGAAAATTTCTCTCCCATTGTGACTTTCCGGTCTCCCGTTCACGAAGAGTGCCACTCGAGTGGCAGCTCATTCAGAATTCTCCAAAATAGTGGAAAATGATATCTGCAAACCATCCAAAAGCGCCTGGGACTCAAGATTGCACATGTTGATTATGGAGAATGGCAATGCTTCGGAAACTACAGAGCTTAATGCTACCTGACCGATATTCATTGAACATTTTGCACGAGTTTGTCCACATGCTGCGCGAAAAGACGATTTTTATGACCATCAACAATGGTTATCACCAGATCCCCATACGAGAACAGATTCCTGTTTTTTTTTTTTTTTTTTTTTTTTTTTTTTTTTTTTTTTTGAGTCGATGATTTTGTAGTTTCTGCAAACACCAAAGAGATCTACGTCGAGTTTTCCAAACGTTGGACAAAAATAACTTGAAGATAAAATTCTCAAAAATGGCAAGAAGTCACTTTGTTAGGGCATCTGGTCAACGAAAAAGAACCACCAAAAGTTTTGAAGGACCTAAAAAGTCTTTAGGAATTAAACATTTTTACAGGACGTTCATTTCCCACATAGTAAACAACTAGATGGTAATGCAGGTTGAGATAGAAAAAACGATACCACTTTGATCTACTAGCAAGAAAAATCAGAAAAAGCGTTTGACTATTGTAATCAGGAGCTAACACACGCTACATTTCTAAATCATCCTGGCCCGAACGTTCAGTTGGTTATATACACGGACGCTTCCAACTTTACAATGGGCACTGTTTTAAATCAATTTGAACTTCAACCATTGGGTTTCATTTCAAAGAAACAGGCGAAGTCACATATAGGGCATAGCACGTATAACCGCGGGCTCCTTGCAATCTATCATGAAGTACCATTCTTCAGACAACTTATGCAGAAAAGACCATTTATAATCCTGACCGACCTGACGAAAACAGAAAAAGGACTCGCCACGCCAATAATGCATGCTGGACTATATCGGACAGTTTTGTACCAACTTACGGCGCACAAAAGGGAAACACAACAGTATTGCTGACTGGTTGTCTCGTATTCAACAAAGTTCAACAAAAGATGTCGATTTTGAGGATCGTTTACCCAGAGCAACTGAAGGATACTGAACTGCACACTTATATGGTAAGCAAGGTAAAAAAAAAGGAAACTTCTCTTAATATCAAATTGTTTTCTATTGCCAGCTGAAACACATCTTTTTACTGCGAGACTTCTCTAAACATCATCCGCCCTTTCGTTCATCAAACATATCATGACCGATCATAGAAAAATATTCCGGAATCTCCATTCAGACGTTAAAACGACTATCGCACTTATTAAAGAGAGATTTGTTTGGCCTTAAATGTCGCAGATTATCATACAACTCGTCAGACAATGCATACCGTCCCAGAAATCGAGAATCCAATTCCACAAAAAAACCGAATTAGAATACTATAAGCATCCAGCGGAGCGGTTTAAGGATATGAACATCGATATCATCAGCCCTCTACCACCTTCCAGAGGAAATCGATACTATTTGACCGTGATCGACCGTCTTTTGACATGAGCTGAAGCTGTACCTTGAGCAGACATCACAGCTGAAGCACTGGCCAGAGAATTTATCAGCACCTGGATCTCACGCTTTAATATACCACGACGTATTTGGAGTAACTGAGGACGACAGTTCGAATGCAATACATTCAAAGAGCTAACAAAGTTCTTAGGTATTAATCACTTTAAAACAACTTCTTACCATGCAAAGGCTACTGGTATGCTCAGAATGCTCAAACGTCAATCAAATTCTATTCAAACGAGAACTGGTGCAGTTTTCTACCCATCATTCTTTTGGAATTGCGTGCGACATCGAAAAGTCGAACAAATTATGTGAAAGCTGAGATGATCTACGGAAAAAAGCTCAAGCTTTCCAGTGAGCTCTTCCATCATAAACCAGTCAGCCCAACCGAACCCGAATTCATGAAAAGTTTAAAAAGATCGATGTCCATATTGAGTTCGGTTCCTTTTACACATAATGACAATTTTATGATTTTCCTTCATCCTAATCTCCAAACCTGCAGCCATGCATTCATACGATGTGACTAAGTTAAAAACCCGTTAACAGCTCCTTACGATGGACCTTCTGCGATATTGAACAAAGGTGACAAGTTTTTCAAATTAAATGTTTGAGGACGATCGAAAAATATCTCTGTGGACATACTTAAACTGGCGTTTATTGCAAAAGAACTCCGTGAAGATTATCCATCGATTAAAACACCACCAACAACAATGACAACAGCATAATCTGATTGTCGAGTTGTTATACCAGACCGATTTAGGTAAAATTGAGTTCAATTCTCGTTTCATTTTAGTTAGAACCGAGTTCGTTGTTAGTTCTACAGCATTATCGACAAAGTGTGAACAGATGTACGACAGTTGGTACACAACCTTCGACCAATTTTAAACAACGTTAAAACCGAAACTTGCAAACTTATGCTAGCGAAGGCTCTTATCTTACAACAGATTACAACGGACAGCTTTCAAGAACCAACTCTCAGCGGAATCTAAACGATCTTAAATTAACCAATTATTGATTCTTCTGTCTGCGACGAAAACCCTACCTTAAACAAAAAAAGTAAGTTTTCTATGGTATCTTCATCATAGCAGTCATATTTTGTAACTCAAAAGCAAAAAGTATTTCCAGGGTGAACGAAGATAGACCTTCTTTTAATATTTTTTCTTTTAAATTTCTCGCTATTATTAAGCTGTTGAAATGCAACTACTTATAGGATGACTTCTGATAAATAAAAACTACAAGATTGTTAAATTCACTACAAAAATGGCGAAAATAACGCGGAAACATATGGTAAAGGCTGTTCTGCTTTTGGTCACCATAAACAACTTTTTCGCACAGCTATAGTGAATTTAAACAATAAACTTTATCGGGCAGGTCTAAATATACGAGTATATTATATTAACGCCCGTGGTCTAGGTTTAAGCAAACTTGATTACTTAAAATATATCTTTGAAGGGGTTTTGAGGTTGATTTAAAAAATATAGGAAAGATTGTAGCTATCGATGAGCTATACTTTGAATGACTCATTTGTAACCATTTTTTTACAATTAAATTGCATTTTCAAAAGAAACTTAGCGATCACTTTGTTGCGCACCTAATATTTAATTTGAAATCTAATGCAATTGGAGAAGACGGTGTACCTATCCGATTTGTAAAGATGATTCTACATACTGCATACTCTAAGTATCTTAACGCATGTCCTTAAATTTTGCACCATCGCTATTGCTTATTTGATTGGCGTCAGTTCTCTTTTCAAACCGACTTCCGCTCAAAAAATATCTTACTATTCCTGTGCATAGTACTTGAGAAGATTCTAACAAACCAAACTTCGAAGCACAAAGGCCAACACAGTTTACTATTCCCAGTTCAGTCAGTCAGTCAGGGTTTTCGAACGAGTCATAGCTGCTCAACTGCTACGGCTAAAATCCTCGATGACATAAGAGTAGAACATAATAAGGATTTCTTGACGGTCTTTGTTTGCTAAACATTACCAAAGCCTCTGACAGCGTTGGTCACATGGTACTCTACCAGAAACTTAAATTATGGTATATTTTGGTTTCAATAAAATATTTATTCGAATGGTTTCTAATTATTTAGACAATCACCAACAAAAAGTTGTTCATAACAACGACTATTCCGATATCTGTGCTTAAACTGCAAGAGTACCTCAAGAGTCAATACTTGACCCAATTCTATTTCATCTTTTTTATTAATTACCTTCCTAAAGTGTACTCAAATGCTGCGATTCATCTCTTTGCTGATGATGCCCACACACATCTTTCGAGACCTTCAGGATTTTTTTAAGAATCCAGTCGTCAGAAGAAATGAAGATCAAATTATTCTTATAGCTAAAAACATAATCAACTCAAGTGAAATACCCAGTATTCCTGAATGACAGGAAACTTAATTTTGTGAAGCTTATTTCTGATATCGTTGTTGTTGTAAGACAAATCTGTATTGAATTGCGGAAACCTTGACTTTTATCTAGATTCACCCCAATTGTTACAAAATTCTGGCCCATAAAAAATTTATTTATGTAAAATAATTGATTACTCTGTCGTAGTTTATTGTACAAGTCACTTATTCCCTTCAATCATATAAAGGTCGTGTGTGTGGTTCGTCGATACAATCATGTATCCCATCATCAGCATCCCTTAGTTGCTCTTTAAAACAATTTCTTCAATAAAGATGCTGTGTGTTTATGCACAAAGTGATACAAACAAGATCTCCTGCCTATTTGATTACATTTTTTCCTTTAATTACTTAAAATCCTCGAGCTTACTTTTCGTCCACGTCACCAGATTTTGGAACTTCCTCCCTACAACAACAAAACAAATAATGGGAGCTTCATCTTTTAAAAAATTCCGCCTTAAGAAATCTCAGTAATTACAATAACTATACCTCTTACATCTTTCACTCTATTTCTTCATTTTACCTTTCCTCATCATATCTATTGCTAGCACATTACTTATTCACTTATCTATTTCAATTTTTTTCTTATTTCTCATATATTGCTTGCATTTATTTGAATTAATAAAATTGTTATAATTTTACCTTAAAATGAAGACATTGTGAATGTGGGTGATTTTGTAAGCATTTGGTTTTTAATTGCCAAAAAATACAAAAAATACAATACAGGATAATTAATAATTTTTATTTGAGTTGATAAATCAATGATTGCCATTTATTGTTTAACGATTATTTCATGTAAATGTTCACCACGACTACGTTTTAAGTGGTTCATATGAGAAGTTCAATTTTGAATTACGTTTTCGCTAATAACACGTGTAATGTTGTGTTCCAATTCTGCAATTAATGCTGGTTTATTGGCATAGATGAGTGGTTTAACGTATGCTCATAAAAAATGGTCTAAAGTCGTCAAATCGCTTGATCTAACCGACCAATTCAACGGTCCAAAACGAGAGAGCAATTGTGAGCAATTTACAGAACATATTTCTATCGATTCATTTTCTTCGTTTCATCTAGCGCCGTCTTGCTGGAACCAGATGTCGATCAGATTCAGCTTGTGCATCTGGGCAAAAAAAAGGTCGAAATCATTGAACGATAGCGAGCACCATTAATGGTGACGTTGTTCTCATGGTCACGGTCATTATTGGCGAAAAATTCAGGCGAACCATAAACCGCACCAAACAGGACATTTTTTCCGTTACATTGGCAACTCTTGTATTGTTTGAAGTTGCTCATCGATCTTAATACGGCAGTTTTATTTATTAGCATACCCATTCAAATTAGAAATTAGTTTCATCGCTGAAGAAAATTTTTCGATAAAAAAGCGGATCTTCCTCCAGTTTTTCTAAGTCCCACTGACCAAAAATTCGACGTTGTGGCAGGTTGTTTGGCTTCAGTTCTTACACAAGCTGAAATTTGGAAGGATTTTGATCAATACTTTTACGTAAAGTCTTCCACGTAGTTGAGTAACACAATCTCTATTGCTGCGAACGCCGACGAATGGACAAATCCCGGTCTTTATTAACACTGGCGGATACAGCAGCAATATTGCTCTACGCATACCGGTAGGTGGCTTGATGTTCAATAGTGTGAAATTGGTGCGAACCTAAATTGCTTGCTCAGTAGGTCGATTATGATGACCGTAAAATAGTCGAAATCCGCGAAAAACATTTTCCACATAACTCCTTCCACATAAATCCACTAATTTGTAAGCGTTTTTTGGGTGCAAGTCTTCCCATGATAAAATGGCAATGTGAACTGAGAATGTTTGGCTTTGACACATGTCACGATTCACGCGTAAGCTGTCAAATACAGAATCCTGACCAACCAAAGCTCCGGCAAGTACAGCTGAAAATATTGCCACCCGCGCCGCATGCCACACAGTTGATGGAACAATGGCTCTATTGCGTGTCAAATTTCTTGGATTTGTGATTTCTCGAAACAGTGACTTCAATTGGCCGCCGATATCGTGTGTTAAAGATAAAGTTTACGCCGATTCTACACCAACGAGTCATGCACCAAAAATTTATTCAAAAGAATAGCTGTTTGTAGGCAGAGCATAGGCGGACATTTGCAACATTCCAATACTAACCTTAGAGTTTATACTTTAGATTAAAATTAAAATATCACCACTTTTCATAAAATGTTGCGTTCGGAACTAGGGCTGAATGATAAGAGCAATTTGGATGAAATTCACCTCGAATTGTAGCTCCATTTCATTGGAAATACTTGTAAAAAGTCGTGTAATTTCTGGTAGACGGCTATAGTCCAAGCCAATTAGGATTTATACTTATATATGTAGATGAAATGAATCTTTTAATAATAAAGTAAAAGCCTTAAAAAACAAACTTACAACTAAAAATCTAACTAGTCGTCTAATTTCACATAGGTATATCCCAAAAAAAAAAAAAACAATTCCAGACAACATGCCAAGCCTGGCAGCGCTTTTGCAGGAAAAATATCTTTGTATGTATGTAACAGTATGTAGATGAACTAATTCGCGTGTCATTCCCTTACTTACACAAAGGAAGAGACAAAGATCCCTAAAGTGACATCCAAACACAAAAGATTTTAATTACATCTGTATTTCCTAATATAGACCAGAAAAATAACCAAACGCCTAGATAGATTTCTAAGAAGAAAACCATGTTAATTAACTTAATTAATCCAAAGCTGTTAGCTGCAATAAAATGTTCTCTCTCTTTATTTCTTTCAGATGGAAATTGAGGGAAAACCACAAGAAGCTTAACGGCTTAATGCCCCATCGAAATCACATTATTCACTCAGTTTAGCGTGTAGCTTATGTATCCTCTTCTAAGATCTATGACTAAGTAAGTGTGCGTTGAAATATTTGAGGAAAAAATAAATAAATAATTAAACCCATATACATGCATATGTATGTATATTGCCAAATCTTAATATTGTTCTTAGAAATGTGAAATTTGGAGTTTTATATTGGGTCTTTAACTTAATTGCAATATGCTAAGAGATGGCGTAACTTGTATTATTCCATTGGAACATGAGTTGGAAAGCTACTGTCATTGTACATATACTGAATATGTCATTCATTTGAAGCGTAAACAACAATAATTTTGTTGTTGTTTTTTCCACTCAAATATGTCGAACTTTGTGCCTGAAAAAGTATTTTTGCGGGGAGTTCTTCTTCATAACTTTAATATGAAGAAAACTGCTACCGAAAGTCATCGTATTTTGGTGGAAGTTTACGGTGAACATGTGCTAGCTGAGCGAACGTGCCAAAAGTGGTTTGCACGATTTAAAAGTGGTGATTTTGGCTTGGAAGACGATGAACCTCCTGGGCAGCCAAAAAAGGTTGAAGATGAAGAACTGGAAGCATTACTCTATGAAAATTGTTTCCAAACACAAGAAGAGCTTGCGGAATCTTTGGGGCTCACTCAAGCAGCCATTTCAAAACGTTTAAAAGCAGCTGGATATATTCAAAAGCAAGGAAATTGGGTTCCACATGAACTCAAGCCGAGAGACGTCGAAAGGCGGTTTTCAATGTCCGAAATGCTGCTGGAACGCCACAAAAGGAAGTCATTTTTGCATCGGATTGTTGCTGGTGATGAAAAATGGATCCATTAGGACAACCCTAAGTACAAAAAATCATATGGGAAACCCGGCCAACCAGCTAAATCAACGGCAAAGCCGAATATCCATGGCGCGAAGGTAATGCTCTGTATTTGTTGGGATCAGATGGGTGTGCTGTATTATGAGCTGCGACAACCGGGTGAAACTATTAAACACAATTGATCCGTTTGAAGAGAAAAGTAGCCGAAAAAAGTCTTATAGCACCCGCCTTAAAGCCCAGACCTTGTCTCTTCTGACTACCATTTGTTTCGGTCGATGCAGAACGAGCTCACTGAAATACGGTTCACATCAGAGCAGAATATCAAAAATTGGCTTGATTCATTCTTGGCTGCCAAGCCGGCGCAGTTCTTTTGGGATGGGATAAACAAGTTGTTAGAAAGATGGGAAAAAGTCATAGCTTCAGATGGGCAATACTTTGAATAATACTATTGTACATGTTTTTCTTAGATGAACGTTCAAATTTTGAAAAAAAAAAAAAAAACCGGACAAGTTAAGTTATATACCCAAGAGTAGGATCAACTGTTGTTCAGCTGTGTTCTGGAAATTGATCTGTAGATCTTATTGGAGATGAGGCACTCTGTATGATTAATACGATTTTCTTATTTCTTTAAGGCATCTAGCAGATTTTTACAGTTTTTTTATGATTTTGTTTCAAAATAATTTATCCATGTAAAATATAGATGTTCACTGATGGCTGGAAATTAATAGCCAATGTTACATTAATCGATTGCAGAAGATACAAAGAGATACAAAGAATCTGCGGATGTTTCTTCGAATTTTTCAGCCAACGAGGATATTTTTGAGCTTAAAAACCTTCACAATATCCCGTTGTTTGTGTCTGGTTTATATAATCAAAAATGACTTTTTAGACCAATAGTGATTTCACAGTTAAATCTGTGAATTAAAAAAAAAATAGAGCATTTGGGTTACTAGGGGTAGAAGATTTGATTGAAGGCTTGTATAATAGCCATGACGAAGTATGCAAATTAACTTTCAAAATTTCAGAATAATATTCAGAAGGCTTCTTTTTTAAATTGTGTCATATTATCTGATCAATTTTAAGTCTTCCTAAGATTTAAATTGATTTTATTCAGTGTAAAAGGCATCATCAGTTTTTTTGTTTTGTTTTTTTTTCCATTTCCTTTGAAGCTAAAAAATCAGAGCAACACTAAAAAAACGGCAAACTCACTGTAAGTAGTTTTTCCCCTAAGCTTTACACTTATATGCATTCATAGAAAGGGTGTTTTAAAAGAGCTATTGAATTTTTCCTTCGACAATAGCAACACAAATATATTAGAACTTGAACACAAACTTTTTATTAATTATGAAAAATGATTCATGAAATTAAGCTTTAAATAGGAATTCAATTACATTGCTTTCTCGAACGTTTCTTTTATGAAACTAGTCCTACCGGTCCAAGCTTAGTATCTCATAAAAATCGCCCTGAATATTGACTTCCAAAGTTTGAATACTTTGCGATTTATCAGCATATACTAACAATTTACCATTGTCATTTTCATTAACATCGCCAAAATGCACAAAATTGGTCAGTGAGCCAATTTTCTTAGAAATAATCACCGAGGATTCACCGATAACTTTGACCTTTGACTGAGGCACAAGCTTTAGCCTCAGTTTTTAAAAAAATTAGGAACGGTTAACTATTTTGCATTAGTTTCCGGAGAATAAGTTGAAGGATTAGAACACATATACTTTTAGAAGCAGCCGTTTAATTGATTCCTTCAAAATCGCTTTAAATAACTTACACATTACGTCTTGCCTTTATCTAATAGCTCATTAGAATCTCGAAATACATAACTTAGATGAAGTTGCAAAGCAAAACTCGGATGGAAATTTATAAAAATTTCAAACAATTTTGAAACAAGATGATCTTGATGTTGATTCGATTTTTCAGAAACACAACCGTCTCATTAGCAGAATTCTACAGGCAGGGCAGACCGCGGTTTGAAAAATCCGGAGATGTTTTACTCTCTGTAAATAAAAATTTATTACAGATTTGACACAATTGTCATGCCAGGTTATAACACGCTTTTCAAACACTCCATTGGGTAAATATGTGTTTATTTTTGTAAAGAGAATAGTGCAGTTGAATAATTTTAATTTGGGTAACAAATATGTCTCAATTATCTTATATACATATGTATAAAAAAATTGATAAAGTATAGTGAAAAGGGCTTTTTTCTGCTAACACAATGAGTGGCAAACAAAACAAACAAAAAAATATGTCAATAATAGAAAACTACAGCAACGTTTTTGGTCTTGAAAACATAACTTCTGTGGGATTCAACTTAAGTAATTCAATCTAGCAAAGTTTTTAACCTAAAGTTTGGTACGGGTTCTAAGTCAAATATATCGTCATTTTGTGTGATAGTCCTGAGAGGGTTTATATTTTAAAAGATTCCAGCCCTTTACTTATTCTCGTAATCGAGAAAATCGACACAAAGCTGCTATAGTATTGGCGTTAAAATATTGGTACTATTCTGTGCAAAATCAATTATTTTCTTTTCAAAAGTTTTGAACTTCAGCAAAAACCATTTGTTTTAAAAACCAGAGACAACAAATAAATGCTAACAGCAAAATATCCAAGCGCTACATCGATAAACTTATAAGTGAAATTATATATAACGGTTCACTGATGTATTCTAAAAAGAAAACGTGTAACTCCATAAACTCTCTTCGGGAAGATATAGATATTCAACTTCAGTAACTCACATCAAACGCACAACTGCATTCTTCAACATACAAAAATTCACCTCACAGCAGTACAAGTCCATGTTTGACGTTATATTCAATAAAATCAATGAGCTTGCTAACGAACTTACTACGAACAGAACAGTGTTGAATGATTTGAAAAACCTTTTTGAAACAATAAGTCACATAATCAACAGTTTTCCAACCCATCCCCTGCTGTACCATAAATCTGTTTACAATAGCTCAATTATGGATTCATTTTTAGACACTGAAGCCAAAATATTGCCTTATGTGGTAACAACAGCCCTATCTGCAAATCGATCCAAAAATTTTACTATGATATAACTGCTCGAACGTCAACTCAACTTGTCGCCGCCCTACGGAAACTTGTTACACAGTTTAATACGACATGAACACATTCAGAGTGACAAAGCACATTCAACCGACTCCGCACAATGAATCAGATGTTCACCACTCTACTCCGCAAATGGTATCCCAAATTATGCAGACGCTGATGGATCTCAGAGTTCTTCGAAAATAAATATGACATCACCATTAGCCAATGCACCAAATTTTCAACATCTCAAATATATGCGCAGTGTCAAGCTTAACTTACTGTCTAGGTATGAATGGTTATTTTTTAACCAATCCAATACCCACCCTAATCTCAGAAACATGCGTATATCCAAATGAACTGATAAACCAACCTTTGAAAATATTGAAGAAAAACAAATAAACGTCTCAGCTAATGAACGTCATTCTAAATCACCCAGATCCATTCCCCACCTACCAAAATATTTTCTCGCATAAAACATCCTCTACTTCCCTTCTAGCTATAATAGAAGACTTCGTCCTTTACAAAACAAAAGAAATGAATTATGAGCGGTTTTTCTACGCCCCAACTCTTGTTCTGACTGTTCTAACTATTTTGGAACCTACATATCTCTAATTCACCCAGCTCTATTCAACTGCTCCTATCACCTCTTTTTTCGCACTGTGCAGACCACCCTTGTTAGCGATCCTAAGTCTTTTTATCAATTCTTCAATTACTAAATAAAGTCTGACGGTTACCTCTCTCTCTTTCGTTCGATAATATATCATCTACCGACCTACATACTATTACCAATTACTTAGCAAAGTTTTTTAAACAATTATTTGCAGTCAACATCTTCGTGCCTGACCCCATATATTTCAAGTACCTTCCCAATTCCCTTCTCTCTCCCTCTCTCAATTTTTTGGTCCTACTTTTATCAAAAAAAAAAAATAAAAATAACAAAATCTCAGTAACCACTCACACAAGGGAAAGATTGGAAGACCTCTTTCTTAACACCGGTCCACTAAAAGGGATTATTAAATGAAGTAACTAACTAGTAATTACCATCCCGTTATTTAGATTTCTCACATGCCTAAGATATTCGAAAGTCTTTTATATGGAGTGCTTAGCATTCAATGAAGGTCACTTAACATATACATATGTATCACTATTAACTACTACCACCTTAGTTGAATTCGTATCCTTTGTGCGAAATCGATGTTATTGCTGCAGATTTTGCTAAGGCTTTCGATTATATATACCATCAATTGGTCCTTTTCAGATTGTATTTAGTCGGTTTTAACCACATATTGTTAAAGTACATATCCATATTATAGCGTTCGATTTAGGGTAGTTTTCTTCACCACGGTGTATGCCACTTTTGGTGTCCCACAAGGCAGCCATCTAGGTACCATTCTTTTCATTTTAACTATAAACGAAAGGATAATTTAACGTCGCCCCCTATACATTTACGCTGACGATACTGAGTTGTCCAAAACTATTTCTTCACTCCAAGACTTTATTTCCCTTCTTTTGGTGTCTTAAAAATTGCGTAGAGCTTAATGTCTCCAAATGCTAATCAATGACTTTTTCATGTAAGTCCAATCAATCTTCTCCTCGTCTTTATTTTCTGCATAGCCAACCAACACCCTAGGTTCAAACTCTTCATGACTTAATCTTAAGTCAATCCTTAAAGTCAAAGTGTCACTTGATTTTCTCAAGCGATGATCCAAAGAATTTTGCAAGTCCTGTGTGACAAGGTCACTTTATATTACCCTTGTCCATTCCCTACACTAATATCCCAGTAAAGTGTGGTCCCTCTTTCAACGAGTTCATATATCTCGAATCGAGATCATTCAACATCGTTTCGATCGATTTGTCCTTCGAGGAATAACCCGAGATGACCCTTTTTTCTTGCCTCAAACATTATAACCTGAATATCTTCGCAAAACGCAGGTTATCATACCTGACATTCTCTTCATTCATGGACTGTTTCTGTGGATTGCCCATCCACTTAAAATTATACTTCCTTCTTCACTAACCCTCCTAATCTATGATGTTTTCGTCGCTTCCATATTCCAACCCATCGCAACACTTATGGTTCCAACGAACCAATCTCCCTTATGCTCCGAAAGAACAATATATAATATCTCCGTTTTTAATTTCAACTTGAACCCTTCTCGTCTGAAACTAGATCTTCTCCAACATTCTCTTGGTTAAAAACTCTTACACTTTGTTAGTCTTTAGGTTAGATTCAGCTCATGTTAAGCCAAAAAAAATATCGGTCTCAACCTCACTCAAATTAGTTTCCTTACTTAGTTCCTTTTCTCCCCCGGTAGAAACTTCATGGTGGTCCCAAAAAGTGATCTGCCGCTTTAGAGTCTTTCCGTGGCCATCCCGTTCTCCAGACTGAACCCTTTACCTCACGGAGGTAAAGAAAAGCATACGTTAAAATAAATTTACGACGTTGATGTGTAATTTCTTTGTACACACTAAATGGAACAGCTTACTTCTTTGATGTATTAGTCTGTTAAAAGAGCAGTGTCGCTTTTCAAGGTAGCTTTGTAAATTTTCACGCGGCGCCTGCACTAAATTTCGATGTCGCTCTCTTTATAGTTTTAATTTTTAAAATGTAATAAGAAGTCCTGTGCAATATTTTTATAACGACTTTGGGTTTACTCGAATCTGTACAAAGGACTAAACCAATTGTTTCTCTAAGCACTTTTAATAATTTTTTATTATTTCAGCATTACATTACTGGGCTGCAAAATTTGTAAATGAAATAATACTATTCCCTATCATGATACCAGCCAAAAAATAATACACGTGTCTCATTTATAACATTTTATATGGTTTAAGGGTTTCCAGTTTCCGTAAACTCTAAATGCTTCTAGCTGTGACACTTTGATTGACACAAACCATTAGTTGTTGCATGAATATCTCAAGCATTCCCAAACGAGAAAAGTTATTTCCATCATGACTATGTAGTTATGTTACATATTCTGTTTAGTCATGATGGTTTTAAGCAAAATTTCATAGACAAGGTTCATTTTCTTAAAAGTATATCAAAAGGGACTTCCCTGGTAAATGGCTTTCCCTACTTTTAAATATCATGTTCCTTCAAAAAGAAAACATATATACATAATTTAACCAAATCCATAAAATCTAAATGACATCAGATAATTTAGGGATTAACACGAACATGTTATAAACGATTATTATTGCCTGTAAATTCTCATCTTTAAAATCGATTCAAACTTTGAACATTAACAAGAGACCCAAATTATATGTTTGATATCATTTCTATGGCCTCTTTATTGCAGTAACTTTACTCCCTTATTAAGGTCAATCAACATTAGCAATTGTTTGCATAAGTTTTCATTAAGCTTTAGCGATAATAGCAAACGTACAGAACTCATTAATTTCCATGGCAAACTCCACGAACCTATGAAAGACATTATGAAAGTTGAAGTTATAAAGAAAAAAAAAAAAAAAAGATAAACAGAAATTATGTTTAGATACTCGTACTCATATTCTAACGAGTACTCGTACTCCTAGATAACACACGCGTAGATACAATTTAACCAAAACGTGACCAGAATTTGGCGTCACTTGGAATCCATCAATAAATTTTGAAGGGCCAACACATTTGTGCGGCTTGCATAATTGATCGTTTGTTTTTTCTGTCCACGATTTAACATTTCGACTTTATATGCGAGATACTTATGCTAATTTTTCAACAAATAAATTTGTTTAAGAAGCAAAAAGTGATAAATTGAAGAGAAACGTATGAGTAGGACATGGGATACAGATGTATTTATAACTTAAACTCAAGGTAGGAAGATAATACAAAATAATACAAGACTGAGATGTGGATTTTGACGATTAGAGATAACGTCTTGCAAACTGCACCAACGAGTGAGCAATGCAGTTCAAGACTTTTAATAAAATTTGCTCATTTCGTCCCTGCCATTATTATTTTTTTTTTTAACTTTAGTGCACCCAACGATATACAAAATCAGTGCAAGAGAAAAACTTAGGCAAGACACTTTTAGCCTCATTGAAATGGGCTCTGACTTGAGTTCAGTTCCACAATCATCACCTAAGTGAAAGGCTTAAAAATAAGTAAATAGCTCTGTGAACGGAAAGTAACAGAAAATACGTTCAGCATGATATTTTGTGGCAACTGCCAATTTACTCAGAAGTGACAAAATGACATTTTCTGTATCAAAATTACCTCATCTATAGATTGAGAGGACTATAATCAGTAAATTTTTTTCTTAGCTATATTCCTGTCAATTCATTTCAAAAATTTTGTTGGCCGCTGTCTTGCGCTGAACAATAGCTTGAGTAACTAGTAGTTTTAACGCAATTGACACCAAACGATTTACATATTTTATTTAGCAGCCTGTAGTGGACCTTGGATGTGCCAACTAAGCGATGCAAAATGTTGTAACTCTTTCTAAACATCAATTCTGCTTATTTTACCTCCAAGTGTTGACCATCGGTTACTGGTCGATGTCGATGTTGGGGTCCAGCTGCCCGGCAATGAAAAAAAAAATTACGAAAGAAACAAGCCTCGAATAAGGACGGATCTACTTTTGATACAACAAGCAAACGAAACAAGTACAACAACCTTCAAATCTGCACGTGGAATGTTAGGTCCTTTGATAGGCCGCTTAGAGCCGAACAACTGGCGGAGACCTTGAAATAAAGCAAAGCAAATGTTACCGCCATCCAAGAGCCAAACAGAAAGAGAATGAAAACTGCGAGACTTACTACGACGAATATTTTCGACGGAAAAAGCAGCATCTGTTTGGATTAGGATTTGTTGTTAAAGGCAGACTTAGACAAGAAGTCTTCATTTTCCGGCGTTAAAAGTACCTCGTAACAATCCGTATTAATGCTAAATTTCCCGATATTAACATTATATACGCGCATGCCCCCACAGAAGAAAAAGATGACAACATCAAAGATGACTTCTACGAGCTCTTGGACAAGACTTACGGGCAGTGCCGCAGCTATGACATTGAAATTGGCCTCGGCGATTTTAATAAAAAATGCAAAGCCAGGAAAAAAGGAGCATCTTTGCCTGCTTGATACCACTTCCTATAACGGATTTAAGCTAACCAACTTTGCGGTGGGGCGTAACATTGTCGTATCTAGTATGCGAATTCCGTGTCTCGATATTAATAAGGGGACTTGGGAATCTCCTGATCAATTAACCGTCAACCAGACTGACAATATTGCAATCGACGCAAGGCACTCCTCCAGTATTATAGTGGACGGACATTTCGATGGGCCAACATACGCTCATACCATCATCTTTTTGTATCTAAATTACGGTTGTGGATAACCAGAGCTTCACAAAAACAAGCTTATACTACGAGGAAGTTTGAGGTTGGAAGGCTATAATTCTAAGAGATCACTAAATCGTTTTCCGCTCAAGTCTACCTCAATCTATACAGCTAATATCAAGTATTGAAAATCAGTGATAACATTGCCAACGAGCCATCAGGGATGCTGCCTCTGATTTGCAAAAGCTAAGCAAAATGCATACAAAGAGGCACTGCATAGGAGAACTAAAGCTGCTCACGAACTATACGATCAGAAAACGAGATATGAACACCAGCTTTTCAGAGGGAAGAAGAAGGAGCATGAAAAGCAAGTGCTCGAGGAAGTTGAGAAATGCTATTCCAAGAACGAGGTTCGAGAGTTTTACCAAAAAGTAACAAAAAATATGGCACGGACACAATACCCCGAACCGAAGTCTGTAGAGACGAACAAGGGAACATAGTATGCAATAGAGTCGTATTCGATGCTTAGTGTCCGATTTATTCTGATCAGAACTGGTCAACCTTAACATATCCAAAACATCATGAACTAAGACTTGACATATGGTAAACAAACAGCTTTGATACATTAGTGATTTTGTTTTGGCGTCATTAACTTTTGGTTGTGTGAAAAGTCTTATTTTTGCCAAATAATCGTCGTTTGCGGGAAGTAATGATTTTCTCCTTTCATTCGAAGAAAACGGCGGCTGAAGCACATCGAAAGCTCCATATAGTTTACAAAGATGCTTCTCTAAGTGAAACAACGTGCCGTGACAGTGATTTCGATATTGACTACCGTCCGCGTGAAGGAAGGCCAAAATCCTACGAAGATGCTAAATTGTCGTCATTGCTCTATGAGGATCCATGCCAAACGCAAGAAGAGCTTGCTTTACCATTAGAAGTTAGGCACCAAACCATTTCCAAGCGATTACATGCATTAGGAATGATTCAAAAACAAGAAATTTGGCTTCCTTATGATTTGAACGTTGGAGGTTTAGCATCGTTTTTTCGCCTGTGAACAACTGCTCCAGTGGCCAAAAAGGGTAGGGTTTTCTTTATCTTAACGTGACGGGGGATGAAAAATGGATTCATTACAGCAGCTCAAAGAGAAGAAAGTCATAGGGACGTTGCGAAGGTTATGCTGTGTATTTGGTGAGACCAGGTCGGTGTTATTTACTTGTATTATGAAATGTTGGAACCCAACGAAGACATCACAAGGGAACGGTATCGACTTAAATAGATGTGATTGAGCCGAGCACGGCATTTGAAATTAAATGTGGCTTTGCTGAACATTCTGGTGTTTGAAAGTCTGGATCATTGTCGATTTTCTGTTCGAATTGCATATCATCATTAGTTGAATCACTGCTGTCACATTCAGGTTTTTCGTCCAAACTATATGATTCTGGCGGTTTTCATTCTTTACTATGTTCGACAGGCCGTAAAACTAATTGTATATTGGAACACTGCACAGTATGCTTAGACTTCTACGTAAGTGAGACAAATGTAACAATCTGTGGCATGGTATTTTGGTTGTCTTCACAACATAGGTGGTGTTTCACAACATATGTATGTTAGAAGCCCATAATTTATCTTGATCTCCTACTTTAACTCCAAAATAAGGTTCGTAAGCTTTCCGGACAAGTTGGGTTAAATAACGTTTTTGGGATTCCTAGTACTTGTTACACGATAGTATGGACTCTTCGCGGCACAAGGTAGAAAATAACTCCGTACACTGTCGAATGCCTACTAATGCAAACAAATGGAAATGAACCAAATCACGAAAAGTCGGTCAATATTTATTCCTTTATAAAAACAACTCTAACCAACATGCGTTGCATACATATAAATATGTTTTTCAATAAAAAAAAGTGGGTGATGAGCAATTTCTGATTTCATATAAGTTTTCAGGGTGCCAAAATACGTCTGAAACACCCAAAAATCTTCATATCACAGAACATTTGTTGAACAGTGTTATTAATGCTACAAAAACAAAGGTGATGCACATTCGTACCACCAAAGGAAGCTTTTAGTATATATCACCGAAACGCCCTCTGTCCATGTTCGGCCTACAACAAAGAAAAATTGAACAAAATAAAGTATCTTTAATGAGGATTTTCTTTCGCGAGAGCATAGAAATATTCTGCGTTTACAACTCATAAGGTCCTCTTTGCGAAGGTTTATATTAAAAAATATTGAAGTTTCGAAGTACAAAAGCAGGTGTATCCCTCTCTAGCAGAATCCCGCATTAGATATGGGATATAGATAAGCCAATAGAACCACCTGGTAGTAACTTTAAGACCTACGAACTTATCTTTCAAAGTTTTAGATGTGTACGTGATTCTTAGGATGACATCACTGTTGCATTACATGGATGACCAACGATTTTTACAGTCTATACTAGAAGACGTGTCCAGGGGATGCTAGAAGTAAGGGGAACGAGAACTAAAAAATTTCATTAAAAAAACTTCGTCATCTTGACGAATCGTCATTTTAAATAGATGGAAAATTTAAAAAAAACGAAAGAAAGGTTCAAAAACATTTTTACGTGATTTATATTTTATACACTAGTTTAATCTGATTTTGCAGACTTAAACTTAAAGATATACACTTAAAGCTTTAACTTTATTTTTTTGTTTATATAACACATGGGCGTTTCTAAGAGAGAACACCACTTGATTAAATCCATACCATTTTCAGTTAGTACCAACCTTCAAAAGATACGCGTATAAATTTGACAGCTGTCGGACGATTAGTTCTCGAGATATAGCGTTGTGAGTGAAGCAACTTTTGTTATTGTGAAAAAAAAAAAATGATTCAAAGCAATTTCGTGTGTTGATTTATCATGGCTTTCGGATGGGAAAAAATGCACCCGATGCAAAGAAATGGCTTGATAAGTGTTACCCGGACTCTGCACCAGCCGAACGAACCATTCGCAAGTGGATTGAAAAATTTAAAAGTTGATCGAAATAGCTGAAGCTCTGAAGATATCGAAAGAGCGTGTTGGATATATCATACACGAATATTTGGACATGCGAAAGCTCTATTCAAACTGGTCACAGTCGACTAAAACCAACAACGTGTTGATGATTCAGAGGAGTGTTTAAAGCTGTTCAACCGCGAAAAAGCCGAATTTTTGCGTTGGTATCTGACAATTGATGAAACTTGGCTCCATCACTTTACACCAGAGTCAAGTCGGCAGTCAGCTGAGTGGCGAGCAGGCGACGAACGAACAAACTAACGAACTAAAATGACCAAAAACTCAAAAGTCAGCTGGCAAGGTTATGGCATCCGTTTTTTGGGATACACATGGAATAATTTTCATCGACTATTTCCAAAAGGGGCAGACTATCAACAGCGACTATTACATTGCGTTGCTGGAGCGTTTGAAGGACGAAATCGCAGAAAACGGCCGCATTTGAAGAAAAAGAAAGTGCTGTTTCATCAAGACAATGCACCGTGTCACAAGTCGATGAAAACGATGGCAAAATTGAATGAATTCGGCTACGAATTGCTTCCCCACCCACCGTATTCTCCAGATTTGGCCCTCAGCGACTATTTCCAGTTCGCAGACCTCAAAAGAATGCTCGCCGGAAAGAGATTTAAGACCGATGAAGAAGTAATCGCCGAAACAGAGACCTATTTTGAGGCTAAACCGAAATCGTACTACAAGACTGGTATCGAAAGATTGATATTGAACTCGAAGGCAACTATTATTATTCCATTGGAACATGCGTTGGAAAGCTACTGTCATCGTACGTCATTTCAGTATATGTCATTCATTTGAAGCGTAAACAACAATAATTTTTTTTTACTGAAATATGTCGAACTTTGTGCCTAAAAAGTGTTTTTGCGGCTAGTTCTTCTTCATTACTTTAATATGATATATTGCTCTGTATTTGGTAGGATCAGATGGGTGTGCTGTATTATGAGCTGCTAAGGCGGCATGGAAACATCAATGAAAAACGCTACCGAACACAATTAATCCGTTTGAAAAGAGCAGTAGCCAAAAAACGCCCGGAATATGCGACCATGGGAAATCTTACCCCACCCGCCTTATAGCCCAGACCTTGTCTCTTCCGACTACCACTTGTTCCGGTCGATGAAGAACGCCCTCACTGAAATACGGTTCACATCAGAGCAGAATATCAAAAATTGGCTTGATTCATTCTTGGCTGCCAAGCCGGCGCTTTTTTTTTTGGGATGGGATCCACAAATTGCCAGAAAGATGGGAAAAAGTCATAGCTTCAGATGGGCAATACTTTGAATAATACTATTGCACATGTTTTTCTTAAATAAACGTTCAAATTTTGGGAAAAAAAACCGCACGAATTAATTTTCATACCCAATACATAGTACTGTATTTAATTTGATTTTCTAAAATGACGCACTAATACATAGCACATTGTCTTTCTTACGTTTCTGTGGAGGTATAATTTTTTTCGGTCGACTTAAATTAGCACAAGTTTTCTGCCATTGTTCTCTGTTTACATTTCTCGACATTTTTCTGGTAATAACTATTTAATCACTAAAAAAATTAAAGGAAATAGAGAAAACTATGAACTAACACGCAGAGCGAAATTTCAACGTCGTCCACAATTCCTCAACGAAACGTTCTAAACTGATTTATATACACTACCAACCTACTTTGCATACCTACAAAGACCCATCGACGAACAAAAGAATTTAAGGATTCTAAGAGCACTAAGCTGCCAGGTAAGCGCGCCGCGTAGCTTCTGCTCAGGTATACAAAACCATATCGGAGCAACAAACGCTAAAAGTTCAATAACTTACTAAGTTTTTCTCCTATTTGTTTCAAATGCAAACACAACAATCTTAACTTTTTGTGCAATCATATGAAACAATAAAAAAATGAAAAAAAAAAGTTTAAAAACGTTATATAGGGTTTTCCAATAGGGACTTGACAATTTTGAATTTAATTTGTGAAGGCACTCTTCCACTAATCATCAAACTGTCACTGTCAATTTATTCAGTAAACTCAACATTTTCATCGTGGTAAAGTACACTAATGAGCAACGTCTACAAACGTTCTCCGATTGGGTTCTGGAGAAGATGCGCCAAGATGATGAATTTCATCGCAAAATCATCTTCAGTGACGAAGCTTATTTTTTGCTCAATGGGTTTGTCAATAAGCAAAATATGCGTTATTGGTCGGGTGAGAACCCACATGTGCTTCATGAATCACCAATTCATTCACAAAAAATAATTGTTTATGCCATATTTTTTCGTCGACGATAACGATCGTCACGTTACTGTGAATGGTCAGGGTTATCGCGCCATGATCACCGATTATTTTTGGCCCGAATTGGAAAATATGGACTTGGACGACATGTGGTTTCAACAGGATGGTGCTACAAGCCACACAGCACACTCTACAATCGATTTATTGAAGAGTAAGTATAGTGAGCGTGTTATCTCAAGACATGGGCCAGTCGATTGGCCGCCTGGTTCGTGCGATTTAAAACCGCTTGACTATTTTCTGTGGGGCTACGTTAAGTCATTGGTTTATGCCAACACGCCGACGACGTTGGAAGAGCTCAGAGCGGCCGCTTCGGCCGAAATGTGTGGCCGAGTCGTTGAAAATTGGGTCCAACGAATCAACCGCTACAAGCGTGCCCGCGGTGGCCATATGAACGAAGTCGAGTTCCATTCATAAATGCTTTGCTTGTACTTCAAGCCAATAATAAATTTTTTGAAATATCTCAAATGATTTGGCTTTTATTTAAAAAAAAAGTTGTCAAGTCGTTATTAGAAAACCTTATATTATCATTTATGGTGGCGATGCCCTGATAGTTGGCTCACTGGCTGTCACGATCGGGATCGAATCCCGGTAGGAGCTCAACAGCAAAATTTTTCAAATCGTCATCACCCTTTCGGCGGGCAATGGCAAGCCTCCGAAAGTCAAATCCTGCCTATGAAAAAGCTTCTCGGGAGAGCCGTTTGGAGCCAGCAATAAACCGTGGGCCCTGTTCAGGAGTGTAAAAATTCACAAAGTGAGAAACACAAGTGAGTGCGAGAAGCTCGGCCTTCGCCCCAAAGTATTTATTTATTTATTATCACTAAAATTATAGTATCAACTTCTATACCACAAATATTTACTGTAGTCGAATATTATTGTTTGTATATTTATAATTGTTGTATATTGACTTATTTGTAGCTAAAATACTGTTTGACTTTGACTACAACAACGAGCGAAAAAGTGTGCTCGGATTAAAACATTCTTATGTCTAACAAGAAACCACAACAATAAGAGAATAAATTATGTATCTTATTCACTTTGCAGGTAAAAACTGTGATGTGAATTAAGTGTTTAAATACTCGTAAAATTCTCAAAGTTAAAAAAAAAAAAAAACTTTACTGAACAGAATTTTAAGTAATCAAACGTTTCCTTTAATTCGAACGGTATGTGATCCGACTCAGTTTTAAACCCTGGGTTCATTCCTTTTACTTATTCGCTACCTTTGTTTGTTCTTCAATCTAGGTCCACATATTTTGAAATTGGTTCTTCTGTTTTGACCTAATTTTGTACTTAATTTTCTCTGGTTCCTTCACAGTCACTTTACAATCTTTTATTCATCATTTTGCATGTTTTTGTATGTTTGGTGTCCATAGCTGCGATCTCCACAGGACGATCTTTGTTATTGGTATAGTAAAACCTGGCCATTTACATGACTTTGGTATATCTTTTTCCGTTGAATATCTCATTCATTTCCTCAGTCTTCTATTTGTAGATCGATTCACACGCAAGTCTGTTTAACCTACTTTTGTTTCGAAAGATCAAAACCATATTATGCCGAAAAAGTCATGACGCATTTTTTAAAGTAATGGTTTAGGCGGGTTAGTATTATTGCTATGTTATTTGACAGCGACGACAGCGTTTTGTAGATTTTGCAACAAGCTACGAATAGAAGTCTCCCTTACTTCCGTAAAGGCAAATATGCAAGTCAAACTTGTGGAAGGTTGCATAAAGTTTACGTAAGTGTCAAAGATGGTTCCAAAAATTCGGCGGGAGTGATTTTAATCTTAAGAACGCTTGTCAGTCGGGAAGGCCCATCAAGTTTGATGACGATTAAATAAAGGCATTGATCGAGTAAAACCCACGTTTCACGACACGAGAGATTGCAAAAACATTGAACATCCATCATTTCAGCGTTCACTAGAATGCTAGGATAACTACGCAGGCTCGATATTGGATTCCTCATGAATTTAAGGAGGTTTATTTGGTGATATGTGTAAACACCTTCAATATGCTTATTAAACGTGAGGGAAACGATAATTATGAAGCGATTGATAACTGGTGACGGAAAATAAATTGTTTACGATAATGTGGTAGTCAAGTGGTCTTGATAACAACGTGATAAAGCGCTTCAAACGACATACAAAGCAAACATTTATCAGAAGACTAAGGTGTCAGTCAGCAATTTTTTCCGCTCCTACGAAGGAAACAAATAATCGATTCTGATGTTAAAAAAAAAAAATAAATTAATAAATAATGCGAAATTTGTGAGAACAGTTTTTTGAGAAGTTCTACCATCCGCCAAAATTATTACGGTTTGGATAGGATATGTTGCCACACCCACCATACTCACCTAACCTTGGGCTATCGGACTTCCACTAGATGAGACTGTAAATCAGCACCTTCTTCGCGTTTTTGCCGGTAATGGCAGGTCCTTGTTCTTATAAAACTGACAGATGTAAAATGTCATCGATCAAAATGTCGAATATATTACTGGTTGATTTTAGTTTTTTGTATAAATATATATATGATCTTTGAAAAACCTAGACAATATTTTGAATTGCCGTATCACCTTTCTTAGTTTGTTACTCTTGCCCGTCATTGTACCGACTTTTTTCTTTACTATGATAAAATTTTTGTAGAAAAATCAATCAAGAGCAGAGTAAAATTATTTTATATAAATTTAAGTAATTTAAAAAAGAACCTTTCTTTTTGATTATAAGGTAAAAACTGCAATTAAGTATCGCACTGTTTAGCCTTTCCATACCATGCTCTTTATACGTACCTGTTGCAGTTGAAATTCTAATTTATTCTAACTTTTTAGATTGTGTTTACCATAAAAACTAAACAAAAAAAGAAAGCTTTACTTAGAACCCAGACAATTTGAATTATTCACTATCCTATCCTTCAACTTTAGTTCTCTCTCGGTGCAAACTACGATACATGGCGGCATATTTATCTATTGGAAAACGAGGCAAGAAAATGGTAGGTTGATACCATTTTATTGTTGTTTCTTTCATTTTGTGTCTTCTGTATATTTTTAGATGAAAAAATGATGGCTGTCTGTTGGTACGATGAAAACATGTCGACGAGAAAGCAAAGTGATTATTTCGCAAGCACATCCTTTCAAGGCCTGAAAAACTATGCAAAAGTATAAAGGACGAGTGCATGTCTAGCGAAAGTTTGCCTTTTAGTGTTAATGGATTTTTCCATTACGTGCTAGTTATCCAGTGACACTAGGTACGACATTTCTTTCTATGATTATAAGAGGTTATTCATACCCGAGAATAAGGCATAGGGTATTGTCTTTTATGTTATTCTTAAAGTCGACTTAATATTAAAATTAGTAGAAAGATAAATTTCCAAAAAATTTAAAGTTCCAATACGGGCTTAGGTTCGATTAAATCTTTCCATACTAGGTATAGGAAATATAGTCGTTTTAAGGCATCAAATGTAATTATTGTGAACTCAATGGGCACTATGCAAAAAAGCTGCAGAGAAGCGAAAAAAGAACTTACTACTGGAAGAACCTCCAGCGTTCAACAATAAGGCAAATAATTTATGTTATGTAAGGTAAGTTTTATAATGAATTTAATTAGAATTTTTTTTTTTTATTAAATTGGTTCATGTACAAACAAAGTAGAAAGAATAAATGAAAATCTTATTGGTTAAACTGTTTTTATGGAACTCGTTACTAATGTATAGGATTTGGAGTGCTATTTTTGTGAGTGTCATTATTTAGTACAATGGGCTAATGCATATTGAAAATTCGGTGTAAGGATCCAAGATGTCTCATTTTACGGCAGGAAATAATTTGTTAGGACGTCGAGTTTGATATAGTGATTGTGCCATCTGAGCCCAGTACAATCACGGATGAAGAGCATGGGGACGAAGATTCAGTAGAGATTGCTACTTTACCTAGAGACGAGCCAGGTACTGTGCAAGTAATGCGCCGACATATGAAACAACGGGACCACATTGACAGTGGAGGATAGTGATGTAGAACCTCTTTCAAACAAGCGACGATGTACCGATGGTCCTGACACTTTGGAGACGTTGTACCCCATCATATTCCTCCAAATTCCCACTTGCCGATGGTAAACAAGCTAGAAGGAACCAGTTAATTGAAGAATTTGTAAAATGTGCTCCTGTAGAAATATTTGAGAAAATATTTGGTGATGAAGTTTACGACCTGATTATATGTATAGCTTAACTATATGAAATAGCTTGTTGTATGCATGGTATCACAGTCGACATGGTTTTGAACCATTCATTTTGGAAGCCACTACCACTTCAGCCACGGTCACTCATATTTTGTAAGGAACTCAATATTTCGTGGGCTCACTTTTTACAGCTATAAGCGCCTAAATTCAGATCGGCATGCTTTCAATTACTTAAATATCCAATCCACTCATGAATAATTTATTCTGTCAGTTCTTTCTTTGTTTTTATGGTTCTTTTAGCCATCGCCACCTTCAAAAGCTCTCAAACGTTCTCAATGGGGTTCATTCTTTGCAATAATTTCATATAATGATCCTGCCGAATTGTCTTTTCGACAAGATAAACTCGTCATATGTATTTCGCGGAGATCACAGACCAAACGTTTATTGATGGTAAGTGTTTGTTTGTGGGCACAATATACTCAGGTTTATTTTGAAAGCTTGATCTCCGTCGCACAAACTTTGCCTTTTCTTCCATCATGATTTGAAAGACTGATTCATTCGAGAAATAAACGTACGAAAACATATGTAATAAGTATTGATTTTAGTATTTTAAAGGCGCTCATGTAACACATGGACTGAAAAAATTTTTGAAAAATTCAACTTTATTTATCAATATAGTTGGCTTGGAGGCAATACACTGATTGAAACGATTTTTCACTCTTTTGATACCAGTTTTGTAGTACGATTTCGGTTTAGCCTCAAAATAGGCCTCTGTTTCGGCGATTACTTCATCATCGGTCTTAAATCTCTTTCCGGCGAGCATTCTTTTGAGGTCTGCGAACAGGAAATGTCATCGACTTGTGACACGGTGCATTGTCTTGATGAAACAGCACTTTTTTTTTTCTTTAAATGCGGCCGTTTTTCTGCGATTACGCAATGTAATAGTTGCTGTTGATAGTCTGCCCCTTTTGGAGATAGTCGATGAAAATTATTCCATGTGTATGCCAAAATACGGATGCCATAACTTTGCCAGCCGACTGTTCAGTTTTTGGTCATTTTGAACGAGGTTCGTCGCCTGCTCGCCACTCAACTGACTGCCGACTTGACTCTAGTGTGAAGTGATGGAGCCAAGTTTCATCCATTGTCAGATACCGACCCAAAACGTCGGCCTTTATTGCGGTTGAACAGCTTTAAACACTCCTCTGAATCATCAACACGTTGTTGTTTTTGGTCGATTGTAAGCAAACGCGGCACCCACTTTGAACAGAGCTTTCGCATGTCCAAATATTCGTGTATGATATATCCAACACACTCTTTTGATATCTTCAGAGCTTCAGCTATCTCGATCAACTTCACTTTACGGTCATTCTTAATCATTTTGTGGACTTTTTTGATGTTTTCATCTGAAACAGCCTCTTTTGGACGTCCACTGCGTGCATCATTTTCGGTGCTTGTATGACCACTTTTAAAATTTTCAATTCACTTGCGAATGGTTCGTTCGTCTGGTGCAGAGTCCGCGTAACACTTATCAAGCCATTTCTTTGCATCGGCTGCATTTTTTCCATCAAAAAGCAATGATAAATGAACAAACGAAATTGCTTTGAATCCATTTTTTTCACAAAAACAAAAGTTGCTTCATTCACAACGCTATATCTCGAGTACTAATCGTCCGACAGCTGTCAAATTTATACACGTATCTTTTGAAGGTTGGTACTAGCTGATTGGATTTCATTCAAGTGGTGCCCTCTCTTAGAAACGGCAGTTTTCAGCTCATGTACTATTCATAACTTTATTGGATTTACGTTAGTCTTACTATATTACCTTTTTTCCAATCCTCAACAGTGAAATATTTGGACTTATCAGCCCACTCGATTTTTTATCATCTTAGCAGCCAGTTTTCGTTTTCGAGCTAGTTTTCTGGCAAAAAGACCAATTTTAGTCAATCTAAGTTGCACTGTTCGCTGTGAACAAATACCTTCTTTTCTAACAAACGAACTGAAAATTTTCTATTTGCCGTGTAAATATCGCGATTTTTGCGGTCCATTCTGTGGGTTGTATTGAGGGGCTCTCTGCAATTGGCTTTTCTCTTTGAATCTAATGAAAACCTAAGATCCATCCATATAAAAGCCTACTCATACATTTTATATAAAAAAAGGTAATTAGTTTTTTCTTTTCCTTGGATCTGATAACAGAGCAAGGTACTGTAAGCTCAGTCCATAATCAACCAAATTTTACAGGGAACTCCCAATGTATTTGAATCGGTAGACGATATACGAGTACCTTTAGGTGGGGAAAACTTACACACGTTTGACATCAGAGTTAAACCCACTTTAACATTTGTTACGCAAAAATTTTGGGATCACTTAGTCAGATGAAAGTCAAGTCGTTTCGTGCGATTCTTGAACATGTTATTGATAGAAAAGAACGACCTATACTTTTCGAGTCTTCGAATCTAAGTGAAGAAGAAAAAAATTCACCGTGAAGCATTGGCAATTATCTTTGGGGTAGGCAAACTTAATCGGTACTTATACGACAATTATACTAAGGAATTCTAAGCCACTTCAAAAAATTTTAGAAATTTTTGCACAGGATTTTTTTTTTATAATTTGCTCTCTCAATGGATTTAAGTTTCCTTAAAATGCTTGCACACAGCGCGAGCGAGGTGTTTCATGAATCTACCCAAAAATATTTTTTTTGTTTCTTAGGCTTGGAGTGACGTATATAAAAAAACAAAACATTTAAAAATAAAAACAGTTATAATTTCATATATTGAAGAAGTAAAAACATGATTTTAAAAAAAGGATTTGTTTTATTCGTCATCCTCATCACTTTCAGCTGCTGGATTTGGCTGAATTGGAAGAAGCATCTCTATTGTTTCAGGCAAAAAATGAAGACACCTTTCTTTTACTCGTATGTATAGTTCTTGAGGCACTTAGTAACGGATCTAAGCTAAAGAGAAGCCGATTTAAGCTATCCTTATTGCAGGATTCTGTAGAAAATTTTTTTGCGAAATCCTGCCTGTAAGCCCGAAAATTTTTATTTCGTGACTCTGCTGCCTCTTCAGACAGTTTTCCTTAAGGCAATAATTAATTTTTTTATAATGTCCGAACCATGTATGTAGGTGTCATTGTATCCTAAGGGTATAGTTTTACATACAAACTAGCAGTTTCTTCAGCGTATTTGTCTGTATCTACCATGTATCCGCTTGATATAACCTCTAAAATTACTTTGAGTCTAAAAATCAACTCGTTATCTACACCTGTTATGTATGAGGCTAATTTCGAATCTTCAAACAATTTCCTGCTTATATTGCCGTCATTTGTATTTTTGAAGTTTATTTCGGACATGTCTACTAATAAACCAGTTTCATTGCGAAGTATTGTCTGTATTTCCAGCTTTTTCTCCTTTTCCATTCTTTTTTCATCTTCTGTTTTTCTTTCCCGATAATTTCTTACAGGCAGTTTATATGCTAAATGCGGAATGCTTTCGAAAAATCTGATTCTCGCATGTAAATTAGACAGTCCGAATTCAGTAGCTTATTTTAAAATTTCTCTTTTGTTGCCTAATTAGTTAAAGTCTTTCGAAGTTTTCCCACAAATGTAACAACGGCTAGTAGATGTTGTTCCAGTAGTTGCGTTGCACATCGTCTACTATTGTCATAATGAATTGGTAGTTGACAAAAAACAATTTCCATCAATTGTTATGTCAATCTGAGTCTCTTCAACGGTGATATCATTTGTCTCTTTGGCAAATATCATTAGAATCGGACGGCAAAATCGTGGAGATGAAGGTGTTGGATTTTGCCATAAAACATTTTCATTGTTCTTGCCATAAACTAGTCGCACAGGTATAAAACAGCTTTGGAAAATATTTGCATACGAGTCACATTCATCATCCGACACATCCCCATTTACATATAAACTTCAAAGTGTTTCTGTCCCGCTTTTTTATTGTTGATAAGACCTCTTCCAAAAAGCGCCAAACGGTTATATCAACTTAAACTTGGGTTAAGTTTCGGCACAGGTGCTGTTCACCGTACAGGTTTCTGGGGTAGCATAACATTATTTTAAGCTTCTTGAATTAAGCCATAACAAGGAAAGAACTTGCTGTTCGTTTTCCATATTATTTCATTCTGTCCCTGTGTTACGATTAAGTCAGCATTTATAAACAATTTCAATGCGTCCATGGGGCTAAGACGTGAAAAATTTACACATTTTGAAGTATCATATTAAGCTTTTTTGTATTTCGTTGCACGGGTCGGAGATCTCACAATATTTTTTAGTATGTTCGAAGCATCTCATTTACCCATTTTACTCAATTTAATTTGTGCTGCATGAAGTCTTCTATAGCGCGGAGCTCTTCTGTTTTTTTTTTTCCTTTTGCTATCACTGGATTCACCAAACGATTTACGATGGCGACTTGGACGAATTGGTGTTCTGATGGGAATTTCAAATGTACCCTCCAGCCAAAGGGTATTACTCTTTAAAAATACATCTTTTTTTGTGGGTTTTATACCATCTTTGCTTCACTTCTGACTTAAAATACCACCTTGACTAAAAAGTTCCCGGTGGCGTCACCGTGTGGCGCTCTCATTGTTCCGATTTAAATTCTTTTTTTTTTTTCTATCTCGGTGAGTATTGGCGATTTTTTACAATTTTAGAAACGGACTTAGATTTGCAACAACGAACTTGTATTAAATTTTGCGGAAAAACGGATTAAATGGTGCACGATTGTTAGAAATGTTGGAAAAGTGTTTCGGCAACGATTCTCTAAAGAAAACGGTCGTTTACCAGTGGCAAGAGCGGTACAAAAGTAGTCGTGAGTCAATCGAAGATGATGAACGCAGTGGCAGAGCATCGACATCGAAAATCGACGAAAACTTTGATGAAGCAAAAGAAGTGTTGGTCAATAACCACAAATAAACCATCAGAGAGATAGCGGAGGACTTGAAAATTGCCCATGGATCGGTCTAAGTCATTTCGGTTAATGATTTGGGTTTCGTCGTGTAGCAGTAAAGTTGGTGCCAGAAAACCTCAATATCATGAAAGTAAGAGACCGTTTTGACGTCGCAAAAGAGATGATTTGCGAGGCTGAATCCGATCCCACATTTATCAAAAGGACCATTACTGGAGACGAGACGTAGGCTTATGAGTACGACATGCAATCCAGACATCAGGCAAGTAAATGGCGTTCACCAAATGAGAAGAGACCAAAAAAACCACGTCATTTTCATTTAAAAAGAAGGCAATGCTTCACGGTTTTCATGGATTACAACGGTGTAGTGCATCATGACTTTTTGCCAGAAGGCCAAACAGTAAACATGGAGTATTATTTGGGACGTTTCCGTGAAGCAATTCGACGCACCGTCGCACAGTGCCATAATTATTCGTAATTTTTTGACGAAAAATGCAACAAATACCATCCTACAGCCACCGAATTCACCTAATTTGGCTCCCTGTGACTTATTTCTGTTGAAGTGAGTTAAGAAACCACAACGGGGAACGCGTTTCAGCAGCCAAGAGGAAGTAATGGAAAAATCGCAGGAAACACTGAAGTACATACCGAAAACTAAATTTAAAAAAGTTTCAAAGATTGGATCAAGTGCTCAAGTTGCAATCGATTAGGATTACTTTAAAGGGGACAATATACAGCGTTTTCTAATAACGACTTGACAATTTTTTTTTTTTAAATAAAAGATATTTCAAAAACTTTATTATTGGCTTGAAGTACAATCAAAACATTTATGAGTGAAAATCGACTTCGTTCATATGGCCATCGCGGACACGTTTGCAGCGGTCGATTCGTTGGACCCAATTTGCAACGACTCGGTCAAACATTTCGGCCGAAACGGCCGCTATTTCGCGTTCAATGTTGGCTCTGAGCTCTTCCAACGTCATCGGCGTGTTGGCATAAACCAATGACTTAACGTAGCCAGACAGAAAAAAGTCAAGCGGCGTTAAATCGCACGAACGAGGCGGCCAATCGACTAGCCCATGTCTTGAGATAACACGCTCACCATACTTACTCTTCAATTAATCGATTGTAGCGTATGCTGTGTGGCTTATGGCACCATCCTGTTGAAACCACATGTCGTCCAAGTCCACATCTTGCAATCCGGGCCAAAAAAAAAAAAAACGCCACCGACATGCAAACCGCACCAAACAGTTATTTATTAGTGATGAAGTGATGATTCATGAAGCACATGTGGGTTTTCACCTGACCAATAACGCATATTTTGGTTATTGACGAACCCATTAGGTAAAAAATGAGCTTCGTCACTGAAGATGATTTTGCGATGAAATTCATCATCTTGGCGCATCTTCTCCAGAACGTACGTCGCCTAAAATGGTCCATTGGCTTCAATTCTTAAATCAGTTTGATCTTGTATGGGTGTAAACCAAGATAGTTATGCAAAATACGCCATAATGTGGTCTGAGCGATGCCCAATTCTTAAGAACGCCGTTGATTTGGATCGTTTGCTACAGACGTCTGTACGGCAGCGATATTTTCGATACTTCGACCAACCCGCTGTCTCACTGACATAGCAAAATCACACAACGAATATGTCGACCCAAATTTTTGCAATAAACTTGTTATTGCCTGTCTACTAGGGCGAGAATTACGACCGAAATTGGAGTTAACGCTCTTAAAGTCACAGCAGTCACCGACTCCGAATATTTGTAGAAAATTTTTGTAATTTGCAGACGTTGCTCGTTAGTGTACTTTAGCTGAAAATGCTGAGTTTGCTGAATAAATTGACAGTGACAGTTTGATGATAAAAGAAAGAGTGCGTTCACAAATTAAATTCAAAGTTGTCAAGTCCCTATTGGAAAATCCTATAGATTTAGATGAATAAACCTGTATTTTAAATTTTCTGAATAAATTCCGGGAACTTTTTTGATCAAGGTAGTGTTCAAAATTGTTATTGTATTTATTTAACTGCTCTTCGGCCAGGCCATCGCGAGAGAAAAGATGGTTCTTTTAAAAAACACATTTTTTTCTTCCATAGTTCGTATGTTTTGACCTTTAATAGTGTCGAATAGGTTTCGAGTCACTCCCAAAGTAGCCATAGTACCTGGAACACGTAAATAATGGTCTAATGTTAAATATTTTTTCCACAAATTTTGATTTTCTTAGGTATGGAGTTCAATTTACTGATATTTTGCGCATCCGCGATATTCTGCGTCTGAATTGTTAAGAACCTTCAAATTTCCCTATAAATAACAAAAATTTGCCGGATCTACCCCAAAACCCAAAACAATGTTTTTGTAAAGTTGGTGGTGGCCTATTGTTCGTTGGAGTGTCCGCTTCTTCTGGTCCTCAATATAACCGGTATTTGTTAAATTTGCTATTTTGACTTTTGGCCTCTTAGATCTTTCAAATACCTGTATGTGCGTTGGTTTTAAATGTTTGAAGGTTATAATGACTAGAAAAAAAAGAGATAAGCAGGGCATTCCATAAGCGAGTTGTACGGCTTAGGAACGAATCACGATATTTTAGATTAGGTCCGGAAGTGGGCTTGAGCATTCGCAGCGAAACGGGTGTTACGGTAACAGGCTTGAAAATTCTACTGGCGATTTTTCTGGAGCACTGGTGGTGGAAATAACGATAAAATAGAATGGTACACGAGAAATTGCGTCGGTGTTCGAGAATGTCCATTGTCTTAGTATCACCTATGATTTTTATCGCACGGTTTTAAATCCTATCTAGTAGGTGCATACATGTTTTGGGCTCATACGACCAGATGCGGAGGCGAATAAATGCCTTATAATCATTATTGAGTCCAAATCAGAAGGGGGTAAAGTATTTCTTACATCGCTTGAGAAACCCTAGACATTTCGCATCATTTTTGATGGCTCCAAATATGTGGTCATTTCAACGTAAGTTATCATTGACACACATACCGAAAATGACCGAGAATCGGCCGTAATAATGACTTCAGTATAAGGATACAGGGATACAATACTTTGTATGGAGTCAGACATTTTCCTACGGCAAATAAATACTTGTGAAATAAAGTACAAAAGAGCACAGAACTTGGACATGTCAATGCGCTTTCACGATTACGGTCTAAAGAAACTACAGGCGAAGAATCTAATATGATCTGTAACTTGAATATTCGTTTCTGTTTGCCTGAATTGCCAATTTTATTTAACAGATGTGGTTTAATACTTAATGCATGGCTGGCCAAACAAAAGTATTCCGATGAATACTTTAGTTATTAATCATATTTTAATGATTAGTGATGCTTTGTACATTAAGAAGAAAAGCCTTCGAATTGTTATGTACCAGGTGCTCTAGTTCGTTCTAAAATTCTTGCGCGTGGTCATCTTTTTTGTCCAAGCATAGATCGAGCTGTAGAAGAATACATCGTAAATTGATTTTTTTTTGTAAGCTAGAAGGTATCAATTTTCTGATAATGGTTGTTAATTACTCGAAACGGATCGAGGTCGCTACCATGAAAAATACGAATGTATACTTAGTAATAGAGCAGATATCTACCCGGTTTTCAATTTATGGGTTTACAAAACAATTGATTTCGGACAATGATATGTTAAACAAGTTTTGTGTTGAGGAAATAGGTACCAAGAGGGATTTCCAAAGGCTCAGCATTATATAATTATAGAAATACCCCGACAACCATAATAAGATTACCATCTGATTTATTGTTTTCCTATAAACTTAGCACAATAGTTTGTTTAGTAAAAATACTTTCTGAAAACAAATCAAAAGGAGAAAGGGAAATTGAAAAATCAGATAAACAACATGCCAGCAGGATACGATATATTAAAAAAAAAGGTGTTGATTTTTTTTTTTTTAAACTATGACATTGTTAGGTGTGAATATAAAAATTATTTAAAATTTTTTTAAATGAAATTAGCAAGTTTGATTAGAAACTTGATTGAAAACGGTAGAAGACGTGTTCAAGCTCGTATAAGCTAACTTAAGATGTTTTCTCAAATCATGTTTTTATCAACTTTATGAGAATTGTCATGAGAATAAAACTGCGAATAATCCGCCTTTAGCAATAACATTGAGATCAAAATATCGACAACTAAAAATATTTACCGAAAATTGTTTGTCTATGAATTTAATTACTATGTTTGTATTACAGTTCTTACTATTTTTAAAACGAGTTTATGATGTGTGGAAGTATGTATGGAGTATGGACGAATTGTTTGTTTAGTTGAGAAAAGAATAATGTAACTTGGGTATAAATTTACCTCGGACATTCATCACTTAAGTACTTACTTACTTATTATGTAATATGACCTTACTCTACACTTATTAAGCGAGCTTTGAACGAGAAAACGTAATAAAGATAACATCAATAGATAGTTTATATAGGTAGTCTGCGTGTTTTATTTAAAGTCTGTGATATATCATTCAGTTGAATCCAATAACATACTAATTTTTTCTTGAAAGGGATAAGTTGTATTAGATCAAAAAGCCTAACTACCCAATTGTTTAAATTTCGATAGTTTTACGTCTTATTTGTGGTAATTCTATAATATTTTCAAGCAAAGAATAGGTAAGTAGAAACCCTTATATTATGCTTGGGTTCTTCAGCTAAAAATCTTTCATATTATCACGTCGCTGTTGGCTCTTGCCTCTAACTCTTGAGAAGCTATTCGCATCATTTAAACTTATATCATAGGTTGTATGGCATTGTCGACTTACTGTGATGTCGATCATGATGTCAAAACTTTCCTGTAACTCAGGGTTATATTTAATCATGGTGAGGAAAAAAAAAAAAAAACCTTCACGGCATGCTGAAAAACTAATTAGAGTTGTGGCGCTGTCGTTATTGTGAAAGACTACAACCTATGACTGCAATGTAAAGTAAACGTTTTATCTGTCTTTCAATTGAAAATGAACTCGACTATGAAGAACATGTGGATGTGGCAAATAATACATTCTTTTATTGGCAACAAAGCTGCGCTCTAAGTCTGTCACATTCGTTTCACTAGTGGTTGCCATGATATTAGTCGCAAAATGCAAACCTTCTTTAAGCGCAGTAGCAAGACCTTGTCTGCGTCACAGTCAAAATCGCAAGCGGAACAAAAAAATTACTGTCCGATGACTCTAAAAGAGTTATGAGCATTCTTGCTGTCTCTTAGTAGGAAAGAATGTCAACAAGATCTAAGTGCGATCGACAAAAGTTCGATTTCCTCTTAGGAATTTTGCTGTAAAGGCAGAAGTTGATACTCTCAGCTTTGCGATTGATACTCATTTCCCAAGTTTTCAGGCCCAAGCCGGCTCCTAATCACCTCCTTTTAATCAACAAGCTATTAAATACCTTGCTGCCTCGTTTGATGAATCCATTTTTGCTGCAAATTCTGAAGAAGATTTTAGTTGTTAGCCTAGGTATGATCTACATGGTATACCAAACTCTAGCGATGATTAAATATGAACACTCGTTATAAGCTTGGGACTCTCAAGTTTGACTTCTTATCAGATAATGAGTATAGAAGAAGTCATTGAATATGATGTGTAAAACTTAGCTGAGCCAATGCATCCTCTATTGCAACGAAGATATGTTTGTGGGGACACTCCTGAAAGAAACTTTTGAACACCTATGCAGTTAAGACGGACGATATGTCAAAAGCGAGACGAAAATTCTGTGGGCAAAATTAATACTTTCTGTTACATACTCGTTTATATAGGGACAATGGTAAACAATGAGTGCCAGCAGGACGTCCTTATGCTTCAACTGATGTTATGTTCTTTGATGGCTTTAAACAGACTACTTAGACTAAAACATTTGTAATCTATCCTCTTACGGATAGAATTTCTCTACACAAGAGTGGGGAAGTTCGCTGGTTTAAGTGATAACATTTTAGTTCCCAGCTCGTTAAGTAAACATTTGATACTTAATTTTTTTAAACGGAGATGTACTTAATTCATATGGCCATAAACTATATTGTAATGCAAATATGAAATTGCTAGAGTGTCTACAAAAGTAACGGCAATCAAGATTACCTTACTCTTTCCTCACTGTTAGAAAGTAAAACTTCCCCTAACAAGCCGAATTCTCTCAGGCTTGTCTGTATCATAAGTTATGAAGAAATAACAAAAACCAGGATCACTGATAAGCCTTCTTGACAAATTCACATGTCTAGAGAATACATTAGGGCTAGGAGCTTGCTCAAAATTTCAATAAACAAACGGGTTTTCTGTCCGCACAACTTTAGGTGGAATGTCTAAATGAATATTTTCCGAGTGCTCTGAAAAGCCAGCATTATTTTTATGTCAGTAGGATTATACCAGTGAGCGGAGAAAATAGGTTTGCCAACCGAATCGTTCTGGACAAGGGTGCACTACCATCTGACTGGCTAAAACTCTTCAATACGTTCATACTGAGTTCCTAATCCTAGGCCGACATTTATTATGACTTTATTCATTTTTCTTTAATTTGTTTGACAAACTTTTGTTTCGTCAAATTGAATAAGGAGAACGCATTAAAAGTAGAGTACGAGCATTATGTGCTATTTACACCTTTCATAAAATATTTATAATCAATATCTGTGTTCCGTTAAAAGTATCTCTACACCAGACGCTCTTTCAATTTGATACTCGTATTTCAGTTTCATTTCTAAAATGTATTCCCCATCATTATTCCTTCAACCTTAAATTTGTTATATCAAAATCAGGAAGCATAACAAACCATTTCTGGCACCATTTGAAAATGAAAAATTTGAGCAATAAATCATAATACACAATCAGTCTTACTGTTACCCATCGCCAATACTCGTACTCGTAGCTCTTTATTCCACGTCAATGCATAGTTTCAAATGCTTTTAGAAATACTCACACATTCATCCATGCGATAATATATGTCGGTATATTTACCAGCACAAACGGATGAGCAAATTTTTGGAAGAAGATGCTTAAAAGAAAGTGGCATTTTACGTTTACGTAGGCATATCTTTTGGTATTTATCTACAAATGGATACCAACGACTTCGATAAATTGGTATCTGGATTAAGTTAACGCTAAAAGTCATTTTGATTTGCTTTAAAATGATTACCTTTGGAATGAACATTCTTCTATATAAAAGAAGGAAATGATCAATCTACAATATAATATAATAGAGATGCTTTCAATGGGATTGTTCTATCTGCAAAATTGAATAAATGAAAAACTTTTGATGAATGACGAAACTAAAATATATTTTTTTGTTTTTGTTTTTTTTTATAACCCTTAAAATGTTTCCACACAGCGTGGGCGAAGGAATCTTTGGGAGGGAAAAAGAGAGATACCGATGTATGTTAGTCTTAAATGTTTGAAAGTCATAATGAATAGGAAATACTCGTAAAGAGCTCGGCAAGAAATTCCATAAGCGAGTTGAAGTGAATCCGAAAGTGGACTCGAAGGTATACTGATGAGCATTCGTAGTGACATGGATGTTACGGTTGAAGGTTTGAAAGGGCGGAATGTTAATGGTAATTTCGATGTAGCGCTGATGAGAAAATAGCGATAGAACATAATGTGATAGAAGACATTACTTCAATGTTAGAGGGTGTCAATTGACGGAGTGATACAAGGAGCTCCTGTGAGTCTTATCGTACATTTTCAAATCCTATCTAGAAGACCCAGAGATATCATAGGAGTACTTCACCAAAAGTAGGTATTGTACTCTAATTTTGGGCGGATGAATGCATTACAATTGATGCCAGATTCAAAACTGGAAAGTTTTTTGGTTTTTTTTTTTTGGTTTCATTGTGTTTTGAAAGCATTAAATGCCACTCTGTTGATAGTTCTCCAATTGGTAATGCTGTTAATATCGGAATTTAAAAGCTGAACATATGCTGACATTTCCGCTCTACAGCCGAAGAGCAAGAACATGAGTTCCAGAGTCCGGAAATGAATACCTTATACTAAAGAGTACAGGACTACTCTTAAAATGCCGAGGCACTTGTTAAGTTTTTCATGTTATTTATGAGCCCAGTGGTTATTTCGCTCCATGGAGGCATCCAATATTTAATTTAAATTATAAGTGTAAATTGACTTGTTGTTGTATTTTAGGCAACCTTTCATCTCACGAGATTTCAGTTGCCTGAAAAAAAAGTAGTCTTTCAGACGCCGTAAACATTGAATGCCGAACCATTCGATTGGGAAGCCAATACACTACCACTTGAGCCAACACCAAGTGAAGGCGGAATTCCGGTAGCGATGGTTTTCAGAATTAGTGGCATGGAGATGAAATATACTAACCATGACCCAATCATAGAGAGCTATTGTAGCTCATTGGGATTGAATCTACTTATTTTGATACATGTTCTAGGGTCGATTTCAAGCTGCTCAAGGGCCCAATCCGTTGGATCTTAGACGGATGAAGACCGAAATTGTTTGTATGGTATGGTAATACGAGATAAGTCATTGTGACCAGATTCATCTATATTGTGATTTCATTAGTTATAATAGATGTTGCTCGTCGACGTGCTAGTGCAGACAGAAGAGTTTCACATCATAATCTATAGTTGGGATGATTCCCAATCTGTAAATATTTTTATTCCTACGAAGTAGAAGCACTAATTTGATTCTTTTATGATTGAAGATTACGAAGTTCTTTAAGTGTTTACGACCATCTAGATCATTCCAGTATTTTACTGTTCCCAGTGTTTTATCTGCTGTTTTAAGTTATTGTGACCAAAGCTAAAGCACTCGCATATCCAATAAATGGATTTTCTGTACTTTTATTGGTTTGCTGGTCAGCCTTTCCATTGGCATTGTGTCCACCATGCCCTGCTATCCACACTATTAAGACTTTGTTCAGAATCGCACGGTTGTTAGGTGCTTTATGACGCTCAATGAGGGTTGTTGATGATAGCCAGTAACTACATAGTGCTTTGATTACCTATTAACTATCCGAGAGACTAAATCGGCCGGTTATTCGCAACACAAATAGGCAATTTCGTGCTATATTTAGTCTTCTGGGGCCCAAGCCACTGACAAGAATGCGCAGAGTTCGAATAGGTGAAAATATCCTTATTCATCAATTCGTCATAGCGAACTTAGCAAGAAATTGGCCTTAGTTCATCGAATGTAAGATTTTCCTTAAGAACCTTGGTTAACATGCTTACAAGATTCAATTGCTACAACATTTCAAGCCAGGCGATTGTAGTTTGGGTCGTAACTTCGTTGATTGGACGTTGATAGTCGATTCAATTTCTAAATTTTGTTCAGGATTGAGGCTCACTGCTTTGTTAATGAGTAAAAGTGTGGAATTCTAAGGCTGATCCATCAAATACCGATGCATCAAATCAAAATCTCACGAAATGTAAATGGTGAGCAATGAGTAGTCTAGTCGTTAGTCTATTCGGACAAGCAAAAAACTATTCCTAGGAAGCCAACATCGAGCACACCATTCGTGAGATACTAAGCGACTATGATGACTGGGTGTCCACGTATTTTACGGATTTTTTGAATACTGATACTCTTAAACTATATTTCATAGTGAACCGCGCTGTTTACATATATTGTTTTGTGTCTTCATTGTCTTTTGAATCTTTTGTGATGATTTCAGTTTAAACACTTTCGAAAAATAAGATTATAGACTATAAGTATCTGGTGGATGTTTAGACCATTTTTATGGTCCCTTTTTCAAAATTGTTCTTGAATCTTGTGATCCTGGACGTTGTGATAATTGATCATTCAATTACATGTTTATGATCAAAGAAGAATTATCCATAAGTTTATGTCAAAGAATGTTGCCACCAATGTTGACTTCATGCTGTGCCTAGTCCTTCCATTTTATATCATCTTTTACAAAATATATAACCCTTCATACCAACAAATTACCCAAAGGGCTTACTCCGGCCCTAATGCTCCTAACCAGAAAAATAAATTAACCTCGACTGAAATGAATCAACAATCTCATGAATGTTAGTTTCAAAATTAAACACAAAAAACCTTTGCTTAGAAATAAATTGCCAAAAATCCAAATTCCGGAATAACTTTTAGAAAAAATACATTTGACGCAACTAAATCGAATCTGAGAGATGAATGGCAACTAGTCAATAAGCCTACTTGCTCGAATAAACCTACAACGATTCTATGATAAACTTGAAGTTACTGCCAATTTCAATAATACATGTGCTGAAAGGTTAGTGCCGTTTTATAGTAAAACACAAAATGTTTGCAAAGTTCAACTTTATTTATCAATATAGTAGCCTTCGAGATCTCTTTCCGGCGAGCATTCTTTTGAGGTCTGCGAACAGAAAATAGTAGCTAGGGGCCAAATCTGGAGAATACGGTGGGTGGGAAAGCAATTCGTAGCCGAATTCATTCAATTTTACCATCGTTTTCACCGACTTGTGACAGGGTGCACTATCTTGATAAAACAGCATTTTCTTTTTCTTCAAATGCTGCCGTTTTTCTGCGATTTAGTCCTTCAAATGCTCCAATAAAGCAATGTAATAGTCGCTGTTGATAGCATGCCCCTTTTGGAGATAGTCGATGAAAATTATTCTATGTGTAGCCCAAAATACGGATGCCATAACCTTGCCAGCCGACTGTTGAGTTTTTGGTCGTTTTGGACGAGGTTCGTCGCCTGCTCGCCACTCAGCTGACTGCCGACTTGACTCTGGTGTGAAGGGATGGAGCCAAGTTTCATCCATTGTCACATACCGACGCAAAAATTCGGCTTTATTGCGGTTGAACAGCTTTAAACACTCCTCTGAATCATCAACACGTTGTTGTTTTTGGTCGACTGTGAGCAAACGCGGCACCCACTTTGTCCAAATATTCAACATGCTCTTTTGATATTTTCAAAGCCTCAGCTATCTCGATCAACTTCACTTTACGGTCATTCGTAATCATTTTATGGACTTTTTTGATGTTTTCATCTGAAACAGCCTCTTTTTAACGTCCACTGCGTGCATCATCTTTGGTGCTTGTATGACCACTTTTAAATTTTTTAATCTACTTGCGAATGGTTCGTTCAGCTGGTGCAGGTAACACTTATCAAGCCATTCCTTTGCATCGGCTGCATTTTTTCCCTTCAAAAAGCAATGATAGATCAACACACGAAATTGCTTTGAATCCCTTTTTTTTCACAATAACAAAAGTTGCCTCACTCACAATGCTATATCTCGAGAACTAATCGTCTGACAGCTGTCAAATTTATACACGTATCTTTTGAAGGTTGGTACTAACTGAAAATGGTATGGATTTAATTTAAGTGGTGCCCTCCCTTAGAAACGGCACGGACTTTTCCATGTATTAAAGTTGTTAACTTTCTGAATAAAACAGGTTTTTTTAGCTCATTTCGGTTTGGGTTTCAATAAGGTAAAAGTTCGGAAGATACACTATTGTATTGCTGGTTAGAGATCCTCAAGAGCTTAGGTGATAAAAATTGGACAGCAGGTCTATTAGTCGATATCGCCAAAGCATTTGGCGTTGTAAAGTATAAACTCCTGCTGCAAAGGATTGAAACTGCTGGGTTTTGAGGTTTTATGCCTACGTGGTTCAAGTCGTTTCTTCAGGATAGATATCAAAAAGTAAAGATTGAAAACATTTAGAAATCTAGAAATGCAGGGGTGCCTCAAGGATCTATTTCCGACATTCTTTCTGATCTATACTATATTTAAACACTGGATTATCCTTTCTAGGAGCAGTGATGTATTTCCATAGTCATGAAAAGAATCAATCATTACCCCTGTTAAAAAAGTCAGTGGAACCGATAAATGTGAATACTTTATGACCTATTCAGTCACAGCCAGCATGCGAGAGTTTTCGAAAAAATTATTGAAACTCAACTCGAAAAATATTTCAAAAATAATTAGCACGTGAGTCCTCACTAAACAGTGTTCTCATTAGTTGGAAGGAAGAAGAATCTACAAAGTTTAAGTATATGGTTAAAAGCAAATAAACTCAAATTAAATATCAGCAAATAAATATTATCATTAAAAGTTACATGCAGTTACTAGAACAGGTTAACCAATTAAAGTATCAGGAAATTATCATATCTCAGAGAGAGATTCTCAGCCATATAATTTAAGAAGCGAAAAAGATTTTAGATTGCCTGCATATTTGGAAAAAATCACTCAAAACAATGTTCTATACAAATGTATGTATAAATCTCTTCCTCCCAGTATAAAAAATAAATACAACAAAAGGTTCAAAAAATTCAACGACTTCTACTTTTTCTCCAAAACTACAAGGTGCCTCCAAATTCATTAGGGATAATTTGGAGAATGATTTTGGATATGTTTAAAGGAAAAAAAAATCGTTTGACAGTAAGGGTCTATCTCCAATGTTGACATCATTTATTGAGGAAACTTCGTTAAAGACTTTATTCTTAGAGGAAATACTAGCTTTTATATCTGCGTTTATATAAAGTTGATTTCTTTTTTGAGTCTTCAGATATCCAATTTCTAAGCTTGTAATTTGTTAAAAGAGACTTGAGCGGGGCGGAGCTTGGATGACGACGAGTTTATTAGCGGAATTCTTTGGAGGAACAAACGCCAATTTGTCAAAGATCGCTTCAAAAATTTTCATAATCTTTATACACGTGCTACGGACAAAACACATAAATCATTTCAACACAAATTCGGGGTCAATATGTGGGCAGGTGTAATTGAAAACAAGTTTTTAGGCCCCTTCAAACTACCACCTAGTCTAAATTCTACAAACTATCTGGAGTTTATGCGAAATGATTTCCCAGAACAATTATTTACATTCTATTTTTAACAAGATGGTGATCCAGCCCATTAGGGTCGTAAGATTAAGAACTGGCGAGATGAAGAGTAGTGACCTGAAAGATCTACGGAACTTTTTTTTTTTGTTTGTTTTTTTTTATGGGGAAGAATGAAAAAACTTGTTTATTCTACCCAAAGCAGCAGCATTCTACGGCAGCAGCTAGCATCAATAACCATTGGCGGTGAAAACCAAAAACCTTACTTTTGGAAAAAAGCTTAAAAACGATTTTATAATGTTGCATCGAGTCACCTCTAACAAAATGATTTATTTACCATTCAAAAAACTAACTCTTAGCCCTAGATATCAGAACTCTGGAATCCCTCATTCATAAGTCTTGATATTTTAGAGTCTTGCTCCCTTTTTTAATGTACGAGGGCGGTCCCAGAAGTACCCGGCCAATAAAGCATATGATTCAAGTTTGAAAGCGCCACGTTATTTAGTATTTGTTTAGCAGCCATCAGTACTGAACGTTGGCAGTGAATTTGTGAAAATGGATAAAATTGGTCATCGTTATGTGATACAATACTTTTATTTGAAAGGCCTCAGCCCAATCAATATAAAAGCTGAACTGGATTCTACTCTGGGTGAGTCTGCTCCTTCGTTTGCAACAGTTGGGAGTGGCCATGGTGTAGTGGTATATGCATAGACTCCTCAAGCAGACGGTCGCGGGCTCGAATCCCGTACGAGGCATTTCTCTAAAAAAGTGTTTTCATAGAATTTGTATGTAGTTATATGAAAATCCGGTCGGCGTCAACTCTGACATAACTCTGACTCTGGCATAACACTGATGTTAGAGTGGTTGCTGGCTGGGCTAAATGTAACGAACCAACAACTAGCATGTACTAAGACCCACTGGTTGAAGATGCACTGGCTCGTCCCGTCCAGTTTGACAACCACCTTTGGGAAAAATATCGAAACCTAATACACCTGAGTTTCAAACTACTACACCATCCGCCCGCGCTCTGGAGAAAAGCCAGTGAAAGAGTATTAATATCCCCTTGGTGCGCGCGCGGGATCATAAAAAAAAGTAAAGTTTTGGGTTGCTGAGTTTAAACGAGGCCGTACGAGCTACCAAGACGAGCATCGCAGTGGTCGATCAAATGAAGTAACGATTCCAGAAATGGTGAAGAAAATCCACAAAGCGGAACTAGAGGTATTTCAAAAAGTGTGGCAGATCGCACATTATTTGAAAATTTGGACATGAGAAAGATGTATGCAAGATGGGTGGCTTGTTTGCTCACACTCGAGCAAATACAGTGCCGTGAAGATGTTTCAATTGAGTGTTTAGCGAAGTTTCACAGCAACAAAGCAGAATTCATAACAATGGATGAAACATGGGTCCATCACTTTACATCCGAGACAAAAGAACAATTAAAACAATGGATTCAAAATGGAGAACCGGCTTCAAAGAAGGCGAAGACCGTTTCATCGTGGCGTCGATTTTTTGGGATGCGCGTAGGATAATTTTCATTGACTATCTTGAAAAAGGAAAAAACTATCAACAGCCAGTATTATGCGAACTTATTGCAACGTTTAGGCGAAGAAATCAAGCAAAAACGGCCGCATTTGTCTAAGAAAGCTGGTGTCATATACCAGCTCACAAATCCGTTATTGCAATTGTCAAAATTAATAAATTAAAGTTTGAGTTGCTACCTCATGCACCCTGTTCGCCAGATTTAGCCCCCTCGGATTATTTTTTGTTCCCAAACTCAGTGGCCAAAGATCTTCCAACGATGAAGAAGTGATGTCGGCAGTTAGTGGCTATTTTGAGGAGCAAGACAGTTCTTATTACAAAAAGGGTGTCGAACTTTTTGAACATCGCTGGGAAAAGTGTATGCTCTACATGAAAGGCAATTATGTTGAAAAATAAATAAATTTTTTACAAAATTTTTGTGTTTTCTTTGTTGGGTGTTGCAATTAAATTCTGTTACATTTATATTAAGGATCAATTAGAAAACTGTTTAAATAAAAAAAAAAATATAAACTTAGCTTACCCCTAGTTTACCCTAGCTTGCCCTAGGTCACCCTATCTATTTTATTTTGTTACACTTTGTTAACTTGTTAAGTGGCTTCCAATAATATTTCTGTTATTGTTAGATAAATTTTTTCTGTTTTATTTATTTTTGTGTCTCGTGTCTCCAATCGCACAGCTCTTAAAAAATATCAACTTAGGCACTAAGCTTCTTCCTTCAAATGAACAGGTCGAAGAAGCTTATTTCTTCTTTCCTTTGTTGCGGAATAATTGATTTTCTGCTGGGATACATTGTGAGGCCCTCTTTTTTACTCCAGTTCCCAATCAGGTTATCCTGCATGAAATCTCTGATAGTAATTGCATGGTTCCCCCAATGCTATCAGACATATCATCTGCATGTCCAATAGTTTTCTATCCTTCGGAGCTCAGGATTTACCTCATCATTTACCAGTACGGACCACTAAAGATGTGACCATTCTCCATTCTGAGCACAGCCCTTTTCAGTAGCGTTATACAATTCCTCATGCCCCAGCAAATCAAATCGATAAAATCCTCATCTGCCCACTGTGAAGAGTAAGCAACTCAAATTGACCCTCGTCAAGCCAATACTACAAGCATCCATCAGTCATCAGACAAATCCGAAGTAAAACAATTTCCGAAAAATAAACAAATGTTTGTTTATATGTTTATTTTATAGGTTCCCGCCGTAACAACTCAGATTATTTAACATCTCCTTTATCACCACAGGAGTGATGACTTCAATTCCAACACTTGCCATATGTCTCCTCATTTTTTTTTTAATAAATAATTCTTCTGCTCAATCAACTGTCCAGATGAAAGAACCACAAAAAAGTTGGAAAAGAAAAAAAAAAAGCCAAATACTCTTCGTTTTCATGTGCGTTTTTCGCATTTGTTCATTTAGGGTGTGACAATTCCAAAAGCAATTATCGTAACCTATAAAGAAATGCTTTTCGACAAGGACTCAATGTCCTCGTATTTGTGTTGAAAACGACTGGCTCCTGTAAAAAAAAAGTAAAATGGAATTGAGTAATAAAAAATATGTATGTAAAAAAAAAAAAGAAAAATAGGAAATAAATGTTTTCGGACTTTAACCAGCATGTTGGCAGATATGTAGAATGTAGATGTGTTCATAAAAACCAAATAATGATGATTGAGAACTTTTTATTTCTGTACTGCAATCAAATCGATTTATTTTTAGTAGAATATGGATTTAAACTTAAGCGCTTCAAGTGTTTAAACAAATCAATCATTTAGATATATTAAAGTCAATAAGGAATTGTTTGTTTACTCTGATTGGAAACAAAAGCCCACTTCAGGTCGTTGTCGCAAATCAACTTCAAACTCTTATTTTATTTGCTACTATAATCCTTTTGTCATAACCACTTGTCAGAATTTGGCCCTCTATTAACAAAAAAAATAAATTTTTATATATGCAAAAAAAAAAAATAACCTAATGGATATCGCAATGAATTTAATCGAAAAATACAAAAGCACTAAACAAAATTGTTGGATTTAGGTTGCGAATTAATCAGTGATGACGATGGCTCTTGCCAAATTCGAGATTTAGGCCCATATCAACCCTGGACAGCTTTATTATGATCAATACAAGCAAAAGCAATAAAACTAATGGTGCCCTTAGACGATCAATCATTTGAAATCATTCATAGTGTACATAACTAATCCTCAAATGCATCACGCAGAATGACGATATGTTTTAGTTTATTCAGTGTTTTCGTGCAATGCGAACGTGCGATAAGTAATACAGGCCATTGCCTAGCATTGTAGGAAATATGTTTGGCATATTGACAACCCGGTTTGGTGTACCATATTCAAGCGAACAATTCATTGAGAATCTGATAAACCAAAACAGTGAGCAATTCATTCTGTTATCTCCATAACTATCTTAGAAGAAAGCAACACAAAAATATGTGGGCTGAAAAGTCCATTTTTAAGAGAGGGCACCACTTGAATTAGCACAATTAGAATTAGTACCAACCTTCAAAAGATACGTATATAAACTTGACAGCTGTTGGACGATTAGCTCTCGAGATATAGAGTTGTGAGTGAAGCAACTTTTGTTATTGTGAAAAAAAGGGATTCAAAGCAATTTCGTGTGTTGATTTATCATCGCTTTTTGATGGGAAAAAATGCACCCGATGCAAAGAAATGGCTGCACCATGACTCTGCACCATGACTGTGCACCAGCCGAACGAACCGTTCGCAAGTGAATTGAAAATTTTAAAAGTGGTCATACAAGCACCAAAGATGATGCACGCAGTGGACTTCCAAAAGAGGCTGTTTCAGATGAAAACATCAAAAAAGTCCACAAAATGATTACGAAAGACCGTAAAGTGAAGTTGATCGAGTTAGCTGAGGCTCTGAAGATATCAAAAGAGCGTGTTGGATATATCATACACGAATATTTGGACATGCGAAAGCTCTGTTCAAAGTGGGTGCCGCGTCTGTTCTCAGTCGACCAAAAACAACAACGTCTTGATGATTCAGATGAGTGTTTAAAGCTGTTCAACCACAATAAAGCCGAACTTTTTCGTCGGTATGTGACAATGGATGAAACTTGGCTCCATCACTTCACACCAGAGTCAAGTCGGCAGTCAGCTGAGCGGCGAGCAAAAACTCAACAGTCGGCTGGCAAGATTATGGCATCCGTATTTTGGGATACACATGGAATAATTTTCATCGACTATCTCCAAAAGGGACATACTATCAACAGCGACTATTACATTGCGTTGTTAGAGCGTTTGAAGGACGAAATCGCAGAAAAATGGCCGCATTTGAAGAAAAAGAAAGCGCTGTTTCATCAAGACAATGCACCTTGTCACAAGTCGATGAAAACGATGGCAAAATTGAATGAATTCGGCTACGAATTGCTTCCCCACCAACCGTATTCTCCAGATTTGACCCCCAGCGACTATTTCCTGTTCGCAGACCTCAAAAGAATGCTCGCCAGAAAGTTATTTAAGACCGATGAAGAAGTAATCGCCGAAACAGAGGCCTATTTTGAGGCTAAACCGAAATCGTACTACAAAACTGGTATCGAAAGATTGAAAAATCGTTTCAATCAGTGTATCGCTCTCGAAGGCAACTATATTGATAAATAAAATTTAATTTTGCAAAAATTTTGTGTTCTACTATAAAACAGAACTGACTTTTCAGCCCATGTGTTATCTTTTTTTTTTTTTTTTCGACTAGCGAAAGCGATCTTGCCGAGTTTGAATAAATTTATGCAGAAGACGTAACGATCTGCATTTTAAGAGGCCTGTAAAAGATCGACCAGATATAAAAGATATACCATATTGTTTAAGGAAATATTAAGTTTTCTTAGGCTATTCTGGTCAAGTTTGCAAAAAATCTCGCAACCGTGTAATAAAATTGATAGAAGAAGATCTTTTGCCAAGAATAATTTAGTTTTTACTAAGGAAAAATGTTGAGTGACGCAAGTCGACCAAAGTAAACAGGCTGAATGCCAGAGAGATCTAATGCATTTCGGTACATTAAATGTCAGCATTACATCAAAAATCATATTTAGTTGACAAATAGTGAATTCTAGCAAGATCTTTATTTCAGAGCTCTATAGTTGAGTTTGTTTCATTTGCTGGGCAACTTTTCATAGGTAAGTTACACATCATTTGCCTACATATAGACTTTGCAATGTTTTATAATGTTTGGCATGTTATTCACGTATAACTAGAAAAGTATAGGTTCAAGGATGTATCCCTGTGGCACTCCAATCTGTACACTTAAATAATTCGAACTATTGCCATCAAAGCAAACACATTGTTTCACTACCTTTAAATGAGATCTAATAAGTGTTATGGACAAATTAGAAAAAGAGAAACAGTCGTGTGGTTTATTGTGTCAAATGTTTGATTGAAAAGTTAGACAGTGTTAAGAGCGTCGAAAGATTCTTATTCATTGCATTACGTATTTCTTCTACCATATTAGCGCAGTGTTGCAGCTCTTTTTGGGTCGAAAGCCAGACGGATGTTGTTTGGTGCTCTCAAAGGCCTTTGACAAGTAAAGCAGAAAAGCGATTTACGATTGGTATTCACCCATATTCCTCATACCTTTCTTAGGGTTCGGGAATATTTATGTTCTTTTCCATTCGGAGGGAAAAGTAGAAATGTGAGGAAGTACATAAGGCAGTCGAGACCGGTAGCATTAGATTTTACCGACAGGATTGCTTCAACAATATCTAATATAATTATCGGGATTGCAGGAAAGATTGCCAAGTTTAGCTGGTCATAGTCAATATCAATGGGGTCTACTATGTTTTTCTTACCGACGGCGCCTGGATCGCGAAGCTTCTTTCACATGGAATTTCCAGAGTTAGACGGATTAAACTTATTATTATCAAAAGCTATTTTCGCAAATCTAATTTTCGAAACAAATTTCGAAACAAAGTTGTTGAACGACATTCATTTAAACTGCACTTCCGGTAGGCAGTTTCACTTTGCTTCTGGATGTAGGGCGGGGTAAGCCATTGACGGAGCTTTGAAGTACATATCATTACTTTAAGAGCGGCATTGTTGTAATGTAAATGTAATACGTGTAGTAAATGTAATCCCAGCATTTCGAGTAACGTAATTTTTACAATAATATATCATATATGTATAATATACCATGTCATTGTTATACGGGTTTATTGTATGAAAACAAATAAGTCACATAATAACTAAGGTGGGAATGAAAAACCCGAATAGAATTATCTAATACAATAAATAGAAGTGATAATTTATCTCACCATCCGTTAAATAAAGATGAACATGATAATTAAAAAAAGTATAATAAATGTTTAAAACATAGAAACTAAAATATCGAGCTCTTCTTCTGGTACTGCGTGACTAAGGACTTTCACTGTCTTTTAGGAATAAAATTTCGTCATAGTACCATAACGTCGATTCCATTGTTTCTGTAGCTTCTTATCGGTTTTTTTTTTTTTTTAATCGTTCAGCCTCGTGCTTTTTTTTCCTGAAACTTGATCGAAGTGTATTAATTTATTTTTTGTAAAAGTATTTCCCCCCATACGTGGGTTGCTACTTAAGTTTTGAAAAAAAAAAGTCTTTATTCTTTTTCAAAATACCCTGCATGAAAATAAATACACTTTTCATGCTTTTGAATAAATTATCGGAGAACTTCGAAGAAAGAAAAAAATATTGACTTTGAGATTTATTTTTAATGTGCGAAAATAAAAACAAGCTTTTAGGTGCCAAGTCAGGGCTGAACGCTGGATGACCTATCAATTCGATGTTTTGAGTCACAAAGTCACTTATCTGAGACGATAAGTGGTGGAGAATGATCCGTGTTAGGTGGTTGTTTTCTTTATTTCCCCAAAAACTTCTGGGAAACAAATGGAGGTGTACCATTCCGAATTGACTGTCCTACGTAGATCTAATAGCATGTTCAATTGAAGAAACTAACGACTATTTGCTTCGAATTGAGTTTTTTTTTTTTTTTTCTTAAAGAACTTAACATTCAAGAGGGTATTACTACTCTTAAAATCCCGGAGCACGTGTTAAGTTTTTCAGAAAATTGAATAGAGAGAGAGAAAGATGTTTGGGCTCAGTGGTTATTTTGCTCCATGGGTGGCATTCAACATGTAATGGGGAGGCTAAATTATTAGTGGAAGTTGGCTTGTTGTTGATTTTTAGTCAACTACTCATCTTCATTGATTTTTGTTAGTTAACATCGAACCTCCCGATTAAGAAGCCAGTCCACTACCACCTGAGCCACGGCCACCCACGTGGGCTGTTGGCTAGTTTTGAAAGAATCATGCATTCGATTGCTATTTATAATAGTTTAGGGATCATATGCAAGCACAGCGATTTATTTTTTTTTTTTGACAATCGAGCCTATTTTTGAGCGATTGTCAAATATATTCATATACGAGTGGAACTAATGCCCAAACATGCCTCAATTTTATTGATATTTTCTGCTATAAAAACCGATTTTGGACGACTTTCACAAAATTCGTCCTGAATCCGAAAACCTGCGATAAATGTTGGCCCATGATGGTGTACCATTGTTGAGCTTATCTACGACGAAAATATTCAGGATTTGATTCATTTTATGTCATTTACTCATTCAATGTGTAATGTCAGATTTGACCGGTAGCAGCCTACGTATTTCACAGAAAAGAAAAATTTCATAATCTCTTTCTTTTATTTTGTTACTCATATATTCCTTGCATTTAATGTTACTTCCCATAAACTGTTGAGCGATCTGTATTCCTCTAGTTTGAAATATTTTTAAAGAATTAAGTAAAAACTTAAGGATACAGAATGATATGAAAAAAAAAAACAAACAACTGACAGTTATGACCTTAAATACATCATGCGACATGACGATGATTACGAAATATTATGGCTATTCACAGTTTACAAAAGCCTCATAACTTCTGTGATGGCTTAGGCTCGGAAATCAACCCTGGCTACGCAAACTCACAAACATCAAACTTGGTTTTTATACACCTTGGCTGACTCGAACTGTAACCAACTTCAGACTGATATAATTTCCAAACCGTTTATTACTGTGAGCTCCAATTTTGACAGATGACAGATAATTTTATTATTTACAAGCCTTTTCAACGATTTGCGTCTCAGTTGTATTGAAAAGTTTTTATCTGCTATGGAATTCAAACGTGATAATGTGATTGCTTTATATATGGCTGGAAAATGGTTCAGAAAGTGAAGGCTCGAATTAAGCGAAGTTCGCGTCGAAGTGGTATAAAAATGGCTCGTTAGCTCAAAATATCATTGGAACGGATGCAAGACATACTGAAAAATGAGCTTGGGCTCAAGCCATTGAAGTTCCAAAAAGCACACGATCTTACACCTCAACAGAAAATAGTTAAAGTCGAAAGAAAGTGGTGAGTTGCCGAATTTGGTTTTTTCCGATGAGTCGCCATTTGTTATCGAGCAATATGTCAAAAAACAAAATGACCGAGTTAACTTGCCAGAGAGGTCCTTCAAAAATGTACACCTTCGGGCGGCCACCAGAAAACAGGCAGCACCGATGGTGATGGTTTGGGCCGGCATAACCGCCGATGGTCGCTCTCCGCTCGTATTTTTGGACCAAGGCGTCAAAATTGATGCGATCGTATACCATGAAACTGTCTTAGAGGCAGTATTGAAGCCTTGGGCAAACAATCATTTCGGTCGGAGACCGTGGACATTTCAACAAAATTCGGCACCGTCTCACAAAGCACACGTCAACCAAGATTGGTTAAAAAACAATGTTCCACACTTCATTTCTTCGACACAATGAATTGCAAATTCTTCGGATGCAAATCCGTTGGATTTCTCTGTCTGGGGTATTTTAAAGGCGAAGATTGGCACTAAAAAATACCAAAGTTTGGAACACCTCAAACAAGAACTTCGCCGGGAATGAGCCAAAATACCGCAGAGCCACTTGTGTGCAGCGTGCGATGCTTTCTTCGGCCGTCTTAAAGTCATTATTCGCGCCAAAGGTAGACATATTAAAAACTACTGGTACAATTTGAAAATTTATGTGTTTTCCAGCATTGCTTGCTTTGGCACAATAAAATTTATCAAAAAATAAAAAATTTATATCATTTTAAAAAGTTGCAGTTCGAGTCAGTCACCCTGTCACAGTTTTTGAGAAAAATTGCATAATGCCAGTAAGAATTCAAACGTGCGCTTTTCAACTCCAGGAAACAGAGACACGAAATCTTTTGGAAGTGGTTGTTTATCAAGTCAAAGAAAATCCTGAATCGTTTGAGGTAATATATATTTGTTTGGGCTTTGAAACATTATCCAGTAATACTAATAGCAACAAATATATAACTATTTAGAAACAAATGGCTCAAACGTTTTGAAAAAAAATTACTAAAAAATCACCTTGGCTGCAAGGCATCAATTGGGTTCTAATGAAAAGCAAGGTTCGATACTTAAAGTCACAGTTTATGGAAGCAAAGACTTCGAAAAGTCAGACAGGTACTGATACGAAAAGAGCGTATCAGGAGCGGTTCTTTGTTTTTATTTAAAAATAAATTCAATAAGACAACATATATGTCTTGTATTTTATTTTATATCGCAATTTTATATCCTCATTATGGTATGCTTGAACAAATATTTGGCCAAAGGAAGAGAGCTAACCCCAATGTATTGGATATGTTATTTAATTCGTGCGGTTTTTTTTTTCAAAAAAATAGTATTATTCAAAGTATTGCCCATCTGAAGCTATGACTTTTTCCCATCTTTCTGGCAATTTGTGGATCCCATCCCAAAAGAACTGCGCCGACTTGGCAGCCAAGAATGAATCAAGGCAATTTTTCATATTCTGCTCTGATGTGAACCATATTTCAGTGAGGGCATTCTGCATCGACCGGAACAAATGGTAGTCAGAAGGGGCAAGGTCTGGGCTATAAGGCGGGTGGGGTAAGACTTCCCATTCACTGTTTTATAAATAATTCTTAACCGGAATAGCAAAGAGGGGCCAAGCGTTGTCATGATGGAAAATTATTGCCTCGTGTCTGGTCGCATATTCGGCTACTGCTCTCTTCAAACAGATTAATTATGTTTGTTATTGTTGTCCATTGATGGCACGTTCGCTCAGCTAGCACATGTTCACCATAAACTTCCACCAAAATATGATGACTTTCGGCAGCAGTTTTGTTCATATTAAAGTAATGAAGAAGAACTCCCCGCAAAAACACTTTTTCAGGCACAAAGTTCGACATATTTGAGTGAAAAAAAAATTATTGTTGTTTACGCTTCCAAAGCTAATAACAATGAAATAATACAAGTTACGCCACCCATAGCAAACCGGAAACCGAATTAAGTTATAGACCCAATAGTTTTTAAGACAACTAGAGACGATATTAATTGTATCTTATCCGATGTTTTTTTGTGATGTGGATCCATATTTGTATTAAATTTAATTAGAGACGTATTATAATAATTTCCCAAAAAGCAAACAAAAAATCTGATTGCAATTCTAGTTTAATTTTACTTCTTGCTTCCATCTAGGAAAAAAAACTGGATTTTGAAAAAGCTAAATGGGAGCAACAACTAGAGAAACCAAACATTTGGAACTTGTAAATGAAAAGGCAAAAAATTAAGTGGAATTGAAGAATCTTGAATTGGAAATAGCAATAAGAAAACTGGTTGTAGAAAAAGGATGAAAGGCTTGCAATGGCTAAAATGAAACTTGAAGTTGAGTCCCAAAAGTGTGTTAAGAAGTTTGAACTGCAATTAAAATCAAAACCAAAACGAAAACTTGTAGAACTTTACAGTTTTTAATGTAAATATTTTGTAAATGTACATTTTTCTTGTATTAATAAAGAGTTGTTCAATAACTTCATTTTTTTTTTAATTATCTAAAAGTGCTTGACGTCTAGCTTCGCCTGCAGCATCAGGAAATTTTCTTCACATCAATTTCATTTCGTTTTACTACAATGTTATCCAGTATAGCACAAACAAGTACCCAACGACAAGCAAATTTCATACGTTTGTATCCGTTCACTGAAATTTTTAATCCTAAAGCTTAAGGTGGCCTTTAGAAAATATGGCTCAATTCTGATTCGATATGTACTTTAAGTTTTATTCTTCACTTCAGTTGTATTGTGATAACAGATGATGTTACCTTGTAGGCACCGTCCCCTACCAACCATTGTGGTTCCTAAAAGAATTTGATGGCTTTTGTTGACTAATGCTGTCATTATTATAAATCCTACTTTTATGCACTGGGTACTCGATAACCATATGACGAATGCTTTTCTTGTAGTTACACACTGCTTGCACTTCGACTGAATAATACTGCTTTCGGAAATAGTAAGCTTCGGGATCTTCGGAGGCAGAAGGTCGTTCAGCTAGTTTTACTTCAGTTCCAGTTCATAAAATGTTTCTGAAATGATTTCCACACGCTCTTTTTCATCCGGTCATTTCAGAAATCAATTTTTAGTTTTATAATTTCTGTTATGACTCTATTTTTTATAAATTGAACTGTTCCTCCATCTCCAATTCCAAACAAACTTTGTAGATCGATGCATCCTCTCCACATGAACTCAATCGGTATTAAATGATCAATAATTGAACTTCCACTGGAAATGATCGTGGGCCTTGAAAAATTTCGTCATTTCTTATTATTTCAAGAACAAACGCAAAATTGGTCCAACTTAGACCTATTAACGCTTTAAATCTACCTTCATCCAAATTTGGTAAAACGTTGTTTACGAAATTTTTTGATTTTGGAACCGATTCAAGGATTTCACTAGATTTCTAGTGGCATAACGAAAATGTTGAGCGACTCCCAGTAAATAAACTAAGTCATGCATCTTCTTTTTGTTGCTTAAGGCCTGGAAATTAAAAAATAAAAAAATGTTTCGATCGATTTTAATACCTCAGTGCCAATGTCTCCAGAAATTTAACAAGTTTTTTTATTTTCGCTTACTTTAGGCATTTTAATAATTTTGGAATGTTTGTGAATGGATGAGTTTGACAATTGACTGACTGTCGATTTACGCAATGACATTTACGAGCTGCATAAATTTATCTCATTAAGTGAATACCCTTATTAAACAATTTTGATTTTCTAGTAAACTTCGTGTATTTGTGACTTACGAGTATACAATCAAATATTCACTTATCCATGACCATCTAAGGTCTCCTTACTAACAATTTCGCAAAGTGCTTTGAAGTGAATTTAGTATACGAGTGACAGGAAGTGTAAGGAGTTGTCATTTGAGAGCGCTAACTTAGGTAATAGGTAAATATATATAGAATAGAGCTGATTTTCGACTGCACTCTACACACGAGTTCATGGCAAACATAATTCGTTTAGTGACGATATATACGAAAGGGAGACATCTAATATCTAACATTTTGTGGGCCAATATTAAATAAAACTGTTCGGTGAGTGTTGCTGTAAACCCTCGACTTGAGGTTTCCCAAGACGAGGTGCTCAGGGTATGTCTCCATACCTGCTGACAAATATAATGGGGAAAAATAACATTCAGTTTCTCCTTTGAAACACTATCATCTGTGTGTGGAGATTTACTGTAATTGTATTCTGTTATTGAACCCGGGAAAAAGCCACAATTGCTATACCAAGAAGCCAGTGACGACTTTCTCTTTCTGGTTAAAAAACTGCCTTTTTTTGGACAATACAAACGTTTTTAATGGAGTTGTGCGAGGATTGTGCGAGCACCAGTACCTCATGTTCTGTTCATTAATACAGCGATCGATATTTTCATATCTAAAATGTGCTTCATCAGAAAACAATACGTTTCTCAGCATTCGTGCTATTCGAAACCGTTCCAGCATCGTTCTTGCTAAGGTTTCTTACAAAGAATACCTATTCATTTTCGTTGAGAGACTGCAAAATTTGTATTTTGTATGGATTGAACTTTAACTTCTTTTACAAAATAACTTGCGATCTTGATTTTTTTTTTTTCAGTATATGCAGCAATCTTCTTTATCGATTTACGCGCATAATTTTGCGTCGAGTTTGAGGAACATGTTCTGTCATTGCTTGTTGTCCCTTTTTGTTTAAATTTTTGAACCAACAATCAGATATGCATGACGAACCAACCAACGAATCATCGCACTTTAAATATAGCTCAACCGCGAACGCACAGTGCGCTCCCGAAAAGTGACTCATTGCGACTGCGAAATCCGCGCCTCACACGTCGAACGATATTCCTCTGGATAAAAAAACCCCATTCTCAATCATTTGAACCCCATTCAGACTAGTACCAATTCAAAGTCATCGTGTAACCTAGACTTCCTTTTTGGTCAAAGGTGAAGCCCATCTAAAACCTCCATTAGTTTTAGGATCCTAACATGCTGTAGGCTTTCCTAGATTTTTAGCGGTTTCAAACAACCTTCTTGTAATTATAGGTTTAGCGACCATGACGCTCCCTCAAAGGCGGCCTACCTCTACAAACAAGGTCGAAACCGAAGACACTTAAGAATTATTAAGCAGACTCTATAGACATTTATTGTTGAGTGTGCTCCACGGGCTATTCCGAGACATTGATAGGCTCTGAAATGTACGTTTTATGCACCTGAACAAATCAGGACAAATAAATATTAATACTGTGCCTCAAAGAGTGTTCAATTTTCATCCGAAGTAACAGTTTAATACAAGAATACTTCATTTTATGCGGTGCTTAAGATGGAAGAAATGATCAATTATTGGCCAAAGACTTCCCTAACTGGTTTTTTGGTTGTAGCCTAAGATCAGACGGAACAGACGGAAGCGCCATATAAGTAAGCGAGTCAGAATTAAATTTTAAAATGTTTATCAGTACAAAAGCAGATGTAAAAAAAGTGTTACCTCAATAGATTTTAGATAAATTACATTTTACGATGGGTTTTGCCGATAGAACGAAGATAGTTTAATCTCCCGGTCTTACTGTAAGTATTTTGAGTTTATTATCCCATGGTATCTCTTTATCTTTAAACATTTTTTTTTTTTTGTCAGCTCCTGTTATTGCTTTTATAGATTCTTTAATATTATGCTTTCAAAAGTAGCTCTTTCCAAGTGTTACAATTTTATCTGTGGTTTCTAAATTCCTTTTCTCATAAACTACGGAATGCTATTGTTGGTTGTATAACTTAACTCGGTTTGTTAAGAGATGGCGTAACTTGTATTATTCCATTGGAACATGCGTTGGAAAGCTACTGTCATTGTACGTCATTTCAGTATATGTCATTCCTTTTGAAGCGTAAATAACAATAATTTTTTTTCACTCAAATATGTCGAAGTCATCGTATTTTGGTGGAAGTTTACGGTGAACATGCGCTTACTGAGCGAACGTGCCAAAAGTGGTTTGCACGATTTAAAAGTGGTGATTTTGGCTTGGAAGACGATGAACGTCCTGGGCAGCCAAAAAAGTTTGAAGATGAAGAACTGGAAGCATTACTCTATGAAGATTGTTGCCAAACACAAGAAGAGCTTGCAGAATCTTTGGGGCTCACTCAAGCAGCCATTTCAAAACGTTTAAAAGTAGCTGGATATATTCAAAAGCAGGGAAATTGGGTTCCACATGAACTCAAGCCGAGAGATGTCGAAAGGCGGTTTTGCATGTCCGAAATGCTGCTGGAACGCCACAAAAGGAAGTCATTTTTGCATCGGATTGTTACTGGTGATGAAAAATGGATCTATTACGATAACCCTAAGCACAAAAAATTATATGTGAAACCCGGCCAACCAGCCAAATCAACGGCAAAGCCGAATATCCATGGCACGAAGGTAATGCTCTGTATTTGGTGGGATCATATGGGTGTGCTGTATTATGAGCTGCTAAGACCGGGTGAAACCATAAATGGATACCGCTACTGAACATAATTAATCCGTTTAAAGAGAGCAGTAGCCGAAAAACGCCCGGAATATGCGACCAGACAAGAGGCAATAATTTTCCATCATAACAACGTTCGGTCCCACGTTGCTATTCCGGTTAAGAACTATTTGAAAACAGTGAATGGGAACTCTTACCCCACCCGCCTTATAGCCCACCTTACCTCTTCTGACAACCATTTGTTTCAGTCGATGCAGAACGCCCTCACTGAAATACGGTTCACATCAGAGCAGAATATCAAAAATTGGCTTGATTCATTCTTTGCTGCCAAGCCGGCGCAGTTCTTTTGGGATGGAGTCCACAAATTGCCAGAAAGATGGGAAAAAGTCATAGCTTCAGATGGGCAATACTTTGAATAATACTATTGTTCATGTTTTTCTTAAATAAACGTTCAAATTTTGAAAAAAAAACCGCACGAATTAAATTACATACCCAATACATAAACCTTCTAAAATTCACTTGCATAAAAACTTAACGTCTTCAAAGTTTGTGACCGTAAAATTCCCCCTCAAACAACAATAACAGTACAAGGACTATCTACTCATCATTCCTTATGCGTTCTTTAGTAAAACGAATTGTTTGTTTCTCTCTTTACAGGTTTTCATTTTTATTTGCGCTTACTTATTCCTTTCCTGTCAAAAAAAAATTATTAAAAAATACCTCAGAAACGAAAATCCTACTTTTGCATGGCATTTCGTCAAAACAATTCTTGAATAAAATCGCATTACAAGAACAAAACAGAAGAAACCTAAGAATTGAAAAATAAGAAAAACATTTTAAACTGTTTAACTTTAAATCATTTCCCTTGTGTTGTTTTATAATTTAACATGATGCCGAAAAGAAAGAAAAAATTAAGCGCACTTGCCCAACTTGTTGTATTGAATATCCCTCTTGGGTAAATTGTCAAACAAAAAGGAAAAAAAAAAAAAAGAAAAAGAAATCATCACAAGATCTTTGGCTTTGTCAGCGGAAAACAATAATGACTATCTACAGGTTCAACAAATAAACTTTGTCTTTTGCCCCGAAGCTCAAAAACTTCGACCCGAGATGTCTGAGAGATACGAAGGATGGTCCTATGCCTGTTATGTTTAGTAAGGCAGTTTAATTGTTTTTTTTTTTTTTTTTTATCAAATCCCAAACAAGGCAGTAGAAAAAAAAGCGTTTTATTAAATTCCTCAGTCAGTGTCATTGATATTGAGCTAAGAATTGGGTCCTAAATCCAATCCTGTACTCTGCAAAGATTTAACTTAATTTGCCTCTGACTGGGAAATTAGGAAAACATAGTTATGTCTGCAACACAACATAAGATAAATTGAAAGAAATTGAAATAGATATTTATGAATCTCTCAATTATATGGGTTCCTACTGAATTTAATTATCTCAAACAAAACTATACCCAACATGACTATCTTTTGCTCTCATGTGATATCAGTACAAATTTTCTTTTCTAAAAAATATCTCTCTTCTACAAGTTCTTTGTTTTCTTGAACGAACTTTTAAAATATAAATTTTATTGCCTCTCCACTGGAGTATCCCCAAAGATTTGGAACTAAGTACCTCTCTAAGATTTAGACACATGTGCTGGTAGTCGTTTAAAAATTAAATTCCCTTCAGCTACAATACACTAAATAATTGAGTCGAATAGGATATGGGTACGAGTCAAATGTAATTTCCTTCTTGTCACAAAAACTACATATTCGAAATTGGTAGGAATAATTGATCAATTATAATTTAACAGAGTAACGTTTGAGAAAAGATACGTTACCATGTTCTTTTGATTTGAATTATATATTTCATATTGATTGGTTAAAAAAGTTTCGACTATGGTAAGAGGAAACATACTAACTAAGTTTGCCTATTACTCATCCTATTTGACTCAGATTTAGGTACTTGACCTAGAAAGATGCCTATGGAGGAATAAAGCTGATGATGATGATGATTTTATATGCTTCACAGACTCTGGTAATAAACTCATATATACGTTAGCTTTTTTGAAAACCAATATCTATGTGAAGATTCCTACTCCACACAAAATGGATACACGAAAGATCTATATAAATATAAAATGCTTAAACTCTTCAATTAATTATGTTGACTAACAATGCGCTCAATCAGTGAGCAAAAAGATAAGCAATTACTCCAGAATCCAAGCAGAAATAGCAAACGAACCGTAGAAATCATCTTGGCAAACGCCTTTAAAGAAGAAATTATCTTAAGCCTAACTTATTTATAAAACACATAGCTGCATATTCAGATGACGCTACGGTCCGGTGCTAAGGTGGGTCTCTATTATCACTATTCAATTAGTACAAACTGGATTGATTCCACTTGCGTTGATTGGGATCATCTTCCGGCTTGTAATCAAAGATTTATTAGGTCGGGACATTGGCATGCACCAATCCCGATTTGCCCACCTACCTATCTAAGAAGGGTAATGCAATGTCGTTATACAAAACTACCAACGATATCCGCATCCATTGGAACTGGCTGGATCAGGGTCGAAGAAGTCACATAACAGCGCATCATCTTGTTTAAATTTTTTTAAATGTTAGAGATCTCAAGAAAATTATTTAAATCGCTATGTACCAACATAGCATTCTTCTAGAAAATTGGACAAGTTTTCTTGGATATCGAAATGCTTTCACGTCTTGAAAACGATAAAGAGGTGATGAGTCTCGTTCTGGACTTTTTGGGTTTTCTGCAGAATTTGGTCTACAACTGTGGACTTTTTGGATCAAAATCTGCACTGGCAAGTACTAAGCAAGATGAATAGATTCGATCTGCATGAATTTTTTTTAACATCCATTTTCTGCTTATCTCAAAAATGGTCTATTTTCGTTTCAACATTCGCTTTACATGTCTTTTTTCTTCAGAAAAGCCCATGATACTTCTTCTTTTTAGGCATAACTACTACTACTCTATGCTTAGCTATATTCCTCGCCAAAAAGGGGACTTATTGAGTGTGGTCGTATAATAGCCAGGGTCCTTGCCAACCAATGTCACATTGCACATGACTTATATATGACTTGTTAAATAATTAGAGCATATAAGCATATTAAAAATAATAAAAAAAAGGTGAGAAAGTTTATATGGCTTTATGCGATTGTAGCGGCTCAATGTCAAATTTTCTCATAATTCTTATCTCTTTTTGTAGGGTCTGAACCATATCTTGGCTACAACTAAGGTAGTAGTTTAAGTCTATGTTGGTCATTCGAGAGTTTCGGACATCTTTTTCTTCCCGAAGTGTTGAAGTGATATCCCAGTTGCGGTCCTAGTCCCCCCAGAAGCAAGAGATTCGTACAGTACTAGGTGGGGTGAAAAGCAACCTCTTTGGAAATGAAAAAATTTTTTTTTTTTTATTTTATTTAATATAGTCCCTTTTTAGTTTGATACACTTATTCCAGCAATTTTAAAACTTCTTGATCCCGTCCGAAAAGTAATATTCCGGAAGGTTTGCAAAATACTCCTCCGTGGCGTCGATGATCTCCTCGCGTGAGCTAAATTTTTAATTGATGAGCCATGTTTTGAGATTTGAGAAGAGATAATAGTCCGAGGGCCAAGTCGGGCGAATACAGTGGATGCGACAGCAAGTCATTGATTTTAGCCGTGGTTGCGATGCTCTTGTGCGCCGGTGCATTGCCTTGCAAAAACAAATTTTTTTTCGTTTCATGTATGGCCGTTTTATAGCGATTTTGGCCTTCAATCGCTCCAATAATGCACAGTAATAATCGCTGTTGATGGTTTTTCCTTTTTCGAGGTAGTCCACGAAGAGTATGCCATGACAATCGCAGAAAACCGACGCCATAACCTTTCCGACCCATCGAGCCTCTCTCGGCCGCTTCGGAACACTCGAGCCGGCTTCAGTCCATTGCCGGGCACTCATTCTGTTCTCTGGTGTTCAACAGCTAACAATTGATGCCAAAAGTCCGCTCGCTTCCACTTCAGCAAGTCCAAACATTCTTTCGAAGTGCTCTCGCGTTCGTATTTTTGGTCAGAAGTGAGTATGCGCCTAACCCAGCGGCAGGATAACTTTTTCATATGCAGAATATTGCCCAAAATATGGCGTGTGTGCCCAGTACCAATCTTTGTGGTATCTGCTAGCTCGCGCACCTTATCTTTCCGGTCAGCCAACACCATTTCATGTATTTTTTTTTGACATTGTAATCTGTAACCGCTGCGGACTTGATCGGTAGTGAAGTTGCGGCCACCACGAAACTATCGAAACCAATTTTTGATGGTGTAATCTGACAGAGCATTAGCCCCATAATATTTATCCAAGCCTCTCAAAAAACAATGTTTTATAAGAGAACAAAAATCGTTTTTGTCCATACTCAACATGATGCCAAACACGTCAACAACAATCAGCTGTCAAAACAAAACTAAAGACAGTATAACACTGAAATTTGGCATGTCTGCCTAAATATGAACGGACTTCAAGGCACTATAACCTTTTTTGCAGTAGCAGCGCATTCTGATGGGCAAGGAGGCTACTTTTCACTCCACCTAGTAATATCTATGATATATTGATGACTCAAGCAGAATAACTGAACTAAAAGCTAGATTGAAAGCTAAAGTAATTAACGAAGAAGGGAATAACTGGGATGCTGAGCGTATCCCAGCTCAATAATATCGCATAAAGATTTTAAAACTATAAGCTCCGCTCTAAATTCGATTAGCGACAATCACTTTGTCACTTCCTGAATTTTGAAAAGACAACAGAATGAGTCTGCGATTATCTCGATTTCGTTTAGTTTAAGAGACCTTGAAAAAAAAGCTAAGCACGTATTTTTTCTATTGGAACAGAGCGCTTAGGCATAGTACTCCTCGTTTTACTGGAATTTATCAGTCTTTTGCAGAGAGTTTACTCAGCATATTTGTGATAAAGTGCCTATCGGCGCTGAGTATCTGAAACCTGATGCGTGCGTACGATGTAAATTTACAGGAATAGTGCTCCACGGTAGCAAGCACCTCAGGATATTATTTTACATATGTCCAACACACTTAAATGCTTAAAAAACGTAGTGCTCCATCAAGACTCCAGTTTCCAGTTTCCATCATCAAAACTCCGGTGCATTTTGTGCCCAAATATCAAGTTTAGTGATGGTTCTCAGTCTCTACACCATTGCCTGATGAACGAGAATGAGTCAGCCTTTTTTTGAAGTCTGGTAAAAGAACCATTGACGTGTTTTCGTAAAGGCTTGTTCCGCTATACAAACGTTGAATAGGATAGAATTGGCCTTAAAACAGTCTTGCACGACCCTTTCTGGGGTCTTTAACCTAAAAAGCTTTCTTTGTCTACAATATCATTTATACAATTCTACTTCATTGTGGATGATAATGTCTTTAAGCACTGGATCAGATCAGTAAGCCTACATATTCATGTTCCTCCGCAGTGATAGACATGTTGCATTCTTGACGAAGGATGTATTTGAAAGGAAAATTCCAGTACATGAACCCCGCCCATTCTCCTCATGCTCTTTATAGAATGTGGTCAGAATGATAGTAATGAAGCTTTTTATAAACTTGGTATACTTGGTATACAGTGATAGGGTAGCAGTGAGGATTCTCTTCTGAGTAACTAACTGCTGAAGTATACCTTTTCGTACCATAACTGGATATAGGCTATGGATGGCAGGCGACTTGAAGCCATCAAGGTAAGCGCAACAGTACATTCGCGAGCCTCATCCTTCACCGAAACCGATGACCGCTTGTTGTATTACTCAACTCACGTGCAGCTTCTATGTTGGAAGCTGGTTCTAAAAAATAAGTCTCAAACATAAGATGGAGCATCTCTACTATCGACTCAGTAAAGGTGCCATCAGGTCTTCTTAGTAAGTGATTCCAATCTGACTGCTGCTTTCAACGAGGATTTCTGTCTTTCCGCTTTATAGGAGGTCCTTTTCAAAATTGCGAAATAGATTCCTATTTACATTTCGCTTCGGACTATAAAAGCTTAAATCTTTAACCAAATTAGTGTCTCGATTATAAGTTTTCTGATTTTCTAAAAATCTGCGTTCCACCATGGATTAGCATATTTGCAACGACGTCGATCTGCTCAAAGGTTTTGCAATCATCTGCTACAACTTGAACATGTTACGAGAATGAATAGAAGCATGATTCTTTTATGGTAGATGTACTTTTTCCAAAAATAATAAACAATCAAGCAATCAAAAGAATCATTCTTTATATTTATTGTTTTAAGATTATTTCTTAAAATGTTCACTGTAATTGCGGCTAAGATGGTCCATTCTGAAGTTTCAAATGACACATTCGAGCATTGAGAGTAGCGTTTGACCAATGACTCAAGTAATGTAGATAGCCTTTACATAGCCGCAAAGGAAGAAATCTAGAGGCGTGATGTCACATGATGCGTGAAATTAACTATTCACAGAATTGTTCTCAAAATAAAGCAATGGTCTTGTCGGAAGCAAATGTCGTCGATATCACAGGCGCCATTCGCAAGCAGCAAAAAGTCTGTTATCATGGCACGGTACCAGGCGCCATTCACAGTTGCGTACCGACAGACCTCAGTTTTGAAGAAATATGGACCGATGATTCCACCAACCCATAAACTACACCAAACCCTTCTTTTTCTGTGGACCTGATGGCAGTTCCTGAACCTGTTTGAGTTGCTTCACAATTAACGTAGCTATTAAACCGGCAATGGGTCTAATCGCTGAGCAGAATTTTGGTCGAAAACAGTGGATCTTCTTGAAAATTTTTAAGAGCCCGACGACTAAAATAGTAACGATTCGAAAGGTTGGCTGGCTTGAGTGGTTCCACGAATTGAACTTTGTATGGTTTTAAACCAGGATCCTCATGTAAAATACGCCAACTTGTTGCATACGAAAGTCAAGTCAAGTCAAAGTCAAGCTGTTAAGAACGGCGTCAAGTAGATTAATCACGGTCATCCGTTACTGACGTTATATTTTCTTTACTACGTGATGGTGGTCTATTTGGTCACGTAACATCCAGTAAAGAAAATAGAAAATTGTGCATTTTGCGAGGTGATTATGTGGGCCACAAAATGCTCTATGAGCACAAAACACATTCCCCGTAGAACGCTGATTTTAGTAATACAGTTGGATAATACCACATTGATCTAAAAGTTCCCGGTGGCGTCACCGTGTGAGTTTTTTTTTTTTTTAAGTTGGTACATCTGCTGTTGATATTTCCTCTAAATCTTAGCGTCATATCTTGACATTTGCAAAATTTACGTAGCCAAGGGTACATCTATCTCTGTGTGTGTTGGCGACTTTTTTCACTTTTTCACGACTTTTCGACTCACAGTTTTGATGGATTACAGCGGTGTATTGCATCATGAATTTTTGCTGGAAGGCTAGGCAGTAACCAAGGAGTATTGCTTGTATGTTATGAGACGTTTTCGTGAAGCAATTCGCGAAAGAGACCAGAATTGTGGGCAGAAAACTCGTGAATTTTTCACCACTATAACGCACCGTCGCACAGTGCCATCATTATTCGTAATTTTTTGACGAAAAATGCAACAAATACCATCCAACAGCCACCGAATTCACCTGATTTACATCCTTCTGACTTCTTTCAGTTCAATCGAGTTAAAAAACCACTACAATGAAGGCGTTTCAGCAGCCGAATATGATAGATCAAGGATTGGATCAAGAGCTGGCATAAGTGTGTTGCAGTCGATTCTCGGGTAAGAGTCCCTCAATTCGAGGAACAGAGATGAGAAAATAGTTTCCATATGATGACTAACCGAATTTTGTCACATACGTATTGTATACTTCAACTTATAGACACTAAATTGTTATCCTGTAAACCCCCTTTGCCTTGATGCCATTTAACTAGGTTGATTTTTTTTAGTCTTTACTGGTGTTCTTGATTTCTATTATTATGGAAGGATCATTGCGTATTTGAAAACTACTTAGGGTTCCTAAGTGATTTATGTCTTGAACGGACTAATACGGTTAACATCCCGATCTGAAATAGAAAGCAAACCTACCAGACCATACGTAAGCATAGGCTTGATGTACCATAAATAAAATTTCTCAAATAAAATTACATTTTCCACTTCTTGTCATTGCCTTTTATGATGATGCTTACCCGGCAAGCCAGTTGTCCTCTTTTTGAAGAGCAGCTGTACGTAGGGAATAATTGATTTTCAAAAAAGTTAACCTCCAGTCTATCACCAATATCCCTCATTTTAAAATAAATTGCTTCCTGAAGGATACCTCAATATTTTCTCAGTCTTCATTTAAGTATATTGACGTAGTTTAAATATGTCTTAGTAGAGGTCAAGGAGTTTGGATAATATTTTCCTTCAAATCACAATTTTTTTCTACTGGAAATAACTTTCAAATATGATGATGTATTACTTCAAAAGTTGCAAGACATACAGACAAACAGGATTTCCTTGTCGTACCTATAAAATAAAAATTTTTCATTTTATACACCCAGATTGGAGATACTCATATCCCTCCAATGGAGCACAGCAAATTACTATTTTATACCCTTACATTGGTGAGTTGCAGCAGCATGAAAGCTCTTCAGAAGCTATATATATAATAGAACAAGCATAACACCGTCTTGCGTACAATCACACAAAATATTTTATGTGAAAAAGCAAATGCTAGACTTTCCATTCCTAACATCACATCGATGCCTTCAAGGTTTTCCACTCGCTCTCGAGTTTTGCGCTAATGATTTATCATTTACAAGGGTGCAGTAAAATATGTACTTCCGAAAATATGAAGAAAATTCGTCTACTACGTGCAGCTTTTTTCCTCTTGGAATATAAAATATTGGAAATGTTTGACATTTTAGGAAAATATCAAGGCGATTACTTTCGAAATTGTACTATTCCGGCGTGAAGATAAGGAAGTTGTTACAGACTCAACACAAGCAATTGCCACTTACCATTCGTTTCGGTAGTCGTTAGTTTTTACCTATGCCCAACACTACAAAATACAGCAAGAACCATTAACATCGGTAGATTTCAATTTAATTACTTCAACATCGATGTTAGTGCGTCACAGAGCCTCCACTTAATTGGATGCCATTAATGAAGTATAGTATATATCCGACCAGAAATAGCAAATTATCTGACCCGACTCGTCCACTGATAGTCACCTCAAATCGATGGTAGCTAGAGAAGCCAACGCAATTCAATCCTCGTATCTGCCATTAAACGCATCATAGTAAAAAGGTGGCAAATCGATTTGGAACCATTCACTAAGTGGATTCACACTTACCCCCAGAGCTTCACCCTCAATGCGAACATTAAACAGAGAAGTGTTGCAGAAAGTGATCTCTGATAGTTTAATCACGCACCTCAGTAGCCGCAAAATTTAATGGCATTATTAGATAGAGGCCATGGAGCTTCAGCGATATCGTTGGTATTGTCGACATCAAAGGACAAAATAAACAATTGAAAGCACTTCGCAATTGGATGTGGATGGTTGCCTTTTTACGACTCGTAAAGTTGTGAAAAATAAAAGCGAGTTGGCATCTGGTTTTCTCTGTTTTCTCAGTATTCCCAGTTTCGCCAGTTCTTTTTCCCAGTGGTGACAATTAATCGGATCGATATCAATTTCATGATTAAGGCTGAGACACTGCGAAAATATATACGACACTTTTGGGAAACCAGGCCCGCTGAGGTGGGCAAGTCTATAAGGTAAAATTGCTTTTAGTCGGCTTGTTGGAGCTTAGCATTATGGAACAGCAGAAAGCAAATAATTTTGTGAAAGCTGATGGAATTAGTATTCTCTATGATCTTTGACCTTAAGTTTCTTACCGGATGCTTCGTGAATTCATTATTGATAATTGGACTATGTCTCTTGTGGAATATAAGAAAAGTAAGCTAAATCTAGGATGTCCTCCAGAGTGTAGCAGCTTTTAACGAAATATGATAAAAATAATCGACGTGAGAGATAGAGTTTAGCAGTACCTAAGGACATTAGTAGAGTAAAAAGAAAAGTTAAATGTTACATTTTTGGTAACTTAGCCTTTATGGGTGATTCGAAGTGTAGTACCTTGTACAACGAGCATTCATAGATCCGTGCACAATCTATCCGTACATCAAGGAGTATAGTGAAATAAAAGCGAAAGATGGGGATTTAATTTATTGCGCCATCCGAAAGTTTGTTCGTCAGAGTATGACTCCGATGAAAAGGAATCGATCACTTTTATTCAACTGCTAAAGGTTTAATAAGACTCAAATGTCATTTGTTTTGGTTGACAATTTAATTCAATATTTAAAAAAATCATATCTCTAATAACTTGTACGCTAAATAAATAGGTAGAACTTATCTCGCAACTATAGGGTGATTCATCGTAAAGTTTAATTTTCAATAGACCTTTTTGACAAATCACGACTGACTCCTATCAAACTGCTGTATCATTTTTGTTCAGTATTGTTTGGTAAATTATTTTTGAAAGCTTCATACTACAGCAGCGTCTCCAAATTGTTCAGCTACATTACGAAAATCAGCGTTCTGTGCGAAATGTTTTTCGTGTGATGCGAGGAACTTACGGTGAGCAAAATCGACCTACTGAAACCACTTTTGCCAATATCATTCACAAATTTGAGTCCCAGTTTACATTAGTGGAGTGACATGTAGTTGGCATGTAGTGAAGTGACTATATCAGTTGTAATTGAGAGTGTACGCGAAGACCGTGACGAACCAATTCGTGTCGTATTCGACAACTTGGCATATTTTACGTGAGAATCTTGGCCTAAAGCGTACAAAATTCAACTTGTGCAAGAATTGAAGCCAGGCGACTTGAATTTGCGTCATATTTTCAGTGAATGGGCTCTGGAAAAACTCAATGAAAATCCGGTGTTTTATCGTGAAATTTTGTCGAGTGATGAAGCCCATTTCTGGCTCAATGGATACGTTAATAAACAAAATTGCCGTATTTGGGCTGATGAGAAACCCGAAGAGACCAATAGCTACCGTTATATCCATTAAAAACAACAGTATGGTATGGCTTATGGGCTGGTGGAATCATTGGTCCATATTTCTTCAAAAATGAGGCAAATCAGAATGTTATCGTCAATGGTAGCCATTATCGCGCCATGTTTACGGACAATGTGCAAAAGCACATGGTTTCGATGAGCTCTGGTTTCAACCAGACGGCGCTACAAGCCATACAGCGCATGAAACAATGGACTTGTTGAGAAATCATTTTGGTGAGCACTTAATTTCACGTTTTGCTAATGTAAATTGGCCACCTAGATCGTGGGATATCACACTTTTGGACTATTTTTTACGGGGATATGTAAAATTTTATTTCTTCAGGAATAAGATAGATACGATGGGCGCTTTGGAAGCCAATATTAATCGCGTTATCCGCAAGATACCAGTCGCTATGCTCCTTGGAGCTTCTGAATGGATCACCTCAGATGAAGGTGTGGCCACCATTTATTGGATATATTCGTGCGATTTTTTTTCAAAATTTGAGCGTTTATTTAAGAAAAACATGTACAACAGTTTTATTCAAAGTATTGCCCATCTGAAGCTATAACTTTTTCCCATCTTTCTGGCAATTTGTGAATCCCATCCCAAAAGAACTGCGCCGGCTTGGCAGCCAAGAATGAATGAATGATTGAATGATATTCTGCTCTGATGTGAACTGTATTTCAGTGAGGGCGTTCTGCATCGACCGGAACAAATGGTAGTCAGAAGCGGCAAGGTCTGGGCTATGAGGCGGGTGGGGTAAGACTTTCCATCCACTGTTTTCCAAATAGTTCTTAACAGGAAAAGCAACGTGGGGCCGAATGTTTTCAATATTGAAAAAATATTGCCTCGTGTATGCTCGCATATTCTGTGCGTTTTTTTGGCTACTGCACTCTTCAAACGGATTAATTGTGTTCGGTAGCGTTGTCCATTGATGGTTTCACCCGATTTTAGCTTGGAGCTGTCGTAATGGATCCATTTTTCATCACCAATAACAATCCGATGCAAAAATAACTTCCTTTCGTGGTGTTCGAGCAGCATTTCGGACATGCAAAACCGCCTTTCGACGTCTCTCGGCTTGAGTTCATGTGGAACCCGATTTCCTTGCTTTTGAATATATCCAGCTGCTTTTAAATGTTTTGAAATGGCTGCTTGAGTGACAGCCAAAGATTCTGCGAGCTCTTCTTGTATTTGGCAACAATCTTCATAGAGTAATGCTTCCAGTTCTTCATCTTCAAACTTTTTTGGCTGCCCAGGACGTTCATCGTCTTCCAAGCCAAAATCACCACTTTTGGCACCTTCGCTCAGCTAGCGTACAATGACAGTAGCTTTCCAACGCATGTTCCAATGGAATAATAAGAATGAAATAATACAAGTATCGCCATCTCTTAGCAAACCGCACGAATTAATTTTAACTTTTTTAACCGATAATTAAACTTTTATATAGGTTCACTTTCAAATTTATGTGTTTTATTTTACATTATAAATCAAACCTAACGATGAATCACCCTATACTTAGAACTCTCAAGTCTTCTTTTATCTTGTTCGTGTCGGAAGCGTAAAGCTCGGAAATAGATAAATTTGGAAGTTTATGTGGCACCAAAAATGAGCCGGTTAATTTGCAGATGGCAATCGTGCATTTATTTAAGCTTAAAGGCTTGTAAGGAAATATGTGTAGGATTTTGAAAGGCCGGTTATTTTATAGCTAATTCACGCAGGGTTGGTATATGGTTAAAGGTGTCATCTGTACATTTTGGAAATTTACCGTGGAAAGCTGCACAGTGAAGAAAAATTCTAAATCGTTGACTTTTATGAGGAACATTCACATTCAATCACGGCAACTATGCGAAAGATTTGTTCCAATTTTGCACGTAATCATACTGTGTTTTACGAGACGTGTGTGTGCTACATAACCAAAACATTTCAATAGATGAAGTTAGTACATGATGCGAATACGCCGAAACGTGTTCGCCCCTGACGTTCAATGCAACTAATTACCTCCCCTGGTCGTCATTCGCAAAAGCTTGACCTCTCAACAACCAAGCTGCACTGAATTATGACAAAAGATTTGACTTTTCATGCATACAAAGTTTAATTAACCGACCACTAGTAGCGTCGTACGTTCTCGAATTGAGTCCTTGGAAACATGAATGCTGACAATGATTTTTTGCTAGAAAATCGTGTTTTTTTGTGAGGCTCATTTGCACATTGGCGACTACGTTAATTAGTAAATTTACCACATCGGGGGACATTGAAAATCCACGAATAATTCAGGAAATCCCAAGGAACATTGAACAAGAACTGATTGGTTCGGTTAGAGGAAGTCGAAAATTTCAGTTTGAATTTGAATTTTAATTTAAATTTTTTGAACTATAAAAGGTACAGTACGACTTAGTCTTTTATAGTACGGATACAATAAAAATTAGGGAGAGTAGGAGGAAAAAAGAGGAAATGGAATGAGATCAGCCTGTTTTTGCTGCTTAGAAAAATATTTGGGAATTGCAGGTTTGAAGAGGGCGGTTCTTGTTAAGTCCTTAATATTCATAAGTAAGGAATTTCATAATCTAATTGCGTGAACGAGCTTTCGTAGTGTATCAAAAGGTGTGAAATTAGCGGTTTAAGTAAGTAGTTTAAGTAAGCATCCATACACACGAATTGTTGTGAGGAATTCCACGAATTTCAAATTTATTTTAAAACTCGATAGGCAAATGTCTGGCACCAGACTAATATAAAAAACTTTGTGAGAAATTGATATAGCCTGACAATTGGTGGGATTTATTATAGTTGCAAGCCATTGTGTAATGTAGACAAACCTTTATTAAATTCCGAAACAAGATCAACGAAATTGTACATTGGCTGAGAAATCCTAAATACATAAAAATAAATAGAAAAATGTTTGCATAGTACAGATAAATCATGTGAGAGGTTTAAGTTCCGAGAATCTGCCTCCAAATACAACTCTTTATGATCTGCCCATCATTGTGCACTTTGTCAAATGCTTTTAAAAAAAATAACCAAACAAAGCGAAGTTACAGATCTCTTGTTAAAGTACTTTCGAATAACATAAAAAATTGATGAATTTGAGAAAATCTCTGTTCGAGATATGGAGAATTTGATTAGGGATTGAAATTTCTCTGAGGAAGTATCATCTCCTTCAGGCACATAAGATGTGTTCCATAGCTTCTTCGTCTTCTACACAAAGACCGCATTCAATTTCCTGAATGAAACCTATTTTGTGTAGGTGATATTAAAGGTGGCAGTGTTCGGTTAGAAATCTAAATAGTCTTTTGATATAGGAATACATTTTGATACACATTTTGTTTTTCAAACTCTTTATTACTAAGTTGGTTGCTGAATTTGAGATATTACAGAACGGCTCAGGGCTGATAAAAGATTCAGCCGAACCTTTTCATTTGATCCATGTGATCTGAGCGATAAATCTCTTCTGTTTGAAGTAGCCCGACCATACTGCGAACTGCCATCTTTTTTTTATAAAGAGATGGACTGGCGTTAAACCAATAAAAGCTTCTATAGCTGCTGTGAGATATGTATACATTCAGCCGGTGATGACGAGTTATGCAGGTCCTTATAGTCGCTGCAGCTTTTGTATGTCAGATATCTTTTTTGTCTTACCATTATGCAACGGCCAGCAATGTCGCCATATCCAATTATTTGTTAACCCGAATTATTAAGTTTTACTATTTTAAATCAATGATCAGTGATCAGAAAATCAGTGAGAGAACAACCGGATAAGATTCAGGTAGTTTACAAGTAGTATCTGAGTTGGGGATAAAAATCTAAACAACTCGATTAGAGTGGGAACAAACTGGACCAGATCTTTTCAAACCAGTGCTGGAAAGATTTCGTTTGATCCAAGTGTCTTATATGGTTTATAGCCCATTTAATTTTGTCTTGCTGAACATATTTCTGGAAAGGCTGTTAATTCTATTGTTGAAGGATAAATTTGTGACTTTAGAATTGCCATGGTGTTGTGTTGCTTAAATGGGCCAAGTCTAAGTAAAATAGTGGAAAATACCGTTTTTTTTTTTTTTGTAAGAGTCCTTTGATAGAAATTGTTGGAGATGCGAGATTTCTAGCAGTTTCTCCAAGCAGTTCTCTTGGACTTTCTCAATTCTTTATTGAAATTGGTTAAAGTGGACTTGTACGAAGTGTATCCAAAAAATAAGATGACTTTTGAAATTTTGCGAGCAACGTACATACGATTTTTTTTTACTTTTATTATTTTTTCCCTGTGTTAATACATATGTTCCGAACATTTATATTCACAGTTTCAAGAATATAGCATTCTTAGTTTATTTTTGGCCGATAGAAAGGTAAGACGTGTTTTGGAGTGATCGGTGATTTTAAATGAAGCAAGAAATTTGCATCAAAATTTGTGTATAAAATGGAATCAAGAGCTCTATAATACTTGAAATATTGACAGTGGCATACGATGAGTCTGCTCCAAGTACAAGCTCTTCCAAGATGGCCAAGAAGATGCCAATGACGAACTCGATTTCAACGCTCCAGCACATGGATAACGTCGAAACTGTGAAGAAAATTGTTTTGGAAAATCGTCTAATTACCATAAGAGAAGTTGCTGAGAATGTTAGCATATCGGTCGGCTCGTGTCATGCAATTTTTTCCGATGTTTTGGGCTTGAGACGTGTGTAAGCGAAGTTTGTTCTTAAACTTATTAATTTTGATCAGAAGAACCGTCGCATAAACACCACTCAGGAGCTCTTGAATGACGTCAATGACTATTCTGAATTCCTTAAAAGGGTCATAACTGATGATGAATCATGGGCATATGGTTATGAGTTGAAATCAAGGCCCGATCGTCACAATGAAAGTACCCAGCCGAGCCAAAACCGAAAAACGCAAACCAAGTTCGATCAATTGTCAAAGTTTTGATCACTGTCTTTTTCGATTATCGTGGCGTAGTGCATCAAGAGTTTTTATTTCAAGGTCGAACGGTCCATAGGAAGTATTACTTTAAAGTTATGCAGTGTTTGCTAGAAGCAATTTAATTTCAGATATAACAGTGACCTCAATTTTATGACATGAGTACTCGAATTTCAAGGTGCATTTGTTTTGTGTGTAACCATTTTAAAAAGTTGTTGCTTACTAAGGCGTATACGTAATATTTTAGTTTTCAAACTTAGAGGCGTTCATACCTTCAAATATTATCGATCTAAAAGGTGTCCAAATCCAAAAATTTTCCTCTGTTACAATAGCCAATCACCTAGAATTAACTAACATCTGATGCCTCTTTTGACTCTTCAACTGGTTTCCTAATGATCAAGAATTATTACTTTTTAAATGCTTTGAAGTCAATTCTATGCATCTGAATTGTTTCTTCCCAAAAACTATGAGTAGCTGGCTCAGATATTGATTTCAGCATCGCTCTCAACATACCAAAACCCTGGGGCTATGCATGTCATTTTTTAGCATATCTAGAACTTCAAAAAACTTGGCTATATAAAGATATATAATATTTTGCAGGGGAGTTCGGATATGAAAAAAAAAATTTGCACTAACCTTTCTTATCTCCACAAATCTTAAGATTTCGTTTACTCAATCACAGTTCACAATATCTGTAGATGTCTGATCTCATGCATATCAGTTTTTATGTTGTTATATGAGCAAGCCATCGAGGAAAGTCTCCTACATACCAAGACTGATACCCATATTCGAAATCCGGCCCTAATAGGATGCTACATAAAAATAAATTGAAGTACGTGTTAAAGGGTAAATACAACGGTAATGCACTGGCACCATCTCTTGCAGATATAATGCCAAAATAAGAACTCGCCTTCGACATGAATTTCTTTGAATCTATTGGCATTGAACAAATGTGATAACAAAAACTCATCTCCAAATATGGACAACACTCAAATACTGTAAATTTAACTAAAGGTTACCTTTAAGGGGATGACATATCTCTTGTGCTTTGATCCATTATGCAGCAATACAATATATTTCTAATCCATTGATTGATTCCGAATTTCCACCTTGAAGCTATGTAGATGATATAGGTGTACTAATCAAATCTAAAATAGCCTAAGCGTAATAGATGGCTGATTCCACTCAAATCTTCATCAGATCCTTACTAGAAGAAGTGGGTTAAGATATCAAACACTTTTAATAAATGGCGTACAAGTCGATAATTTAGACTGTGTCTAGACCATTAGCTTAACTAGCGACCATATTCAGATAGAACAGTTGAATGGGTAGTAAAAACTTCTGGGGGGATTAAGACCAACAATAATTCATTAACCCTATCTAATCATCGTTATCTCAATAATAACTTACGAGCTTACCTTTGCATAATGAGAAAAGGCTAATTAGGTCTAAACTCGTTCAGCCCTTTAAAGTTCTCAAATATAGGGTTTTCCAATAGGGACTTGAAAACTTTGAATTTAATTTGTGAACGCACTCTTTCACTAATCGTCAAACTGTCACTGTCAATTTATTCAATAAACTCAAAATTTTTATCATGGTAAAGTACACTAACAAGCAACGACTGCAAATTATAAAAATTTTCTACAGATAATTGGAGTAGGTGACTGCAACTTTAAGAGCGTTAACTCCAATTTTCGATCGTAATTCTCACCCTAGTAGACAGGCAATACCAAGTTTAGTGCAAAAATTTGAGTCTTCATATTCGTCGTGTGTTAGTAAGACAACGGGTGGGTCGAAGTGTCGAAAATATCGCTGCCGTTCAGACGACCGTAGAAAACGATCCAAATCAGTCAATTCCACGGCGTTCTCAAGAATTGGGCGTCGCTCAGACCACATTATGGCGTATTTTGCGTAAGTATCTTGGCTTACACCAATACAAGATCAAGCTGACTCAAGAATTGAAGCCGATGGACTATTTGAAGCGACGTACGTTCTCCGATTAGGTTCTGGAGAAGATGTGCCAAGATGATGAATTTCATCGCAAAATCATCTTCAGTGACGAAGCTCATTTTTGGCTCAATGGATCCGTCAATATGCAAAATATGCGTTTTTGGTCGGGTGAAAACCCACATATGCTTCATGAATCACCACTTCATCCACAAAAAATAACTGTTTGGTGCGTTTTGCATGCCGGCGGCGTTATTGGGCTATATTTTTTCGTCGACGATAACGATCGTCACTTTACTGTGAATGGTCAGCCTTATCGTGCCATGAACACCGATTATTTTTGGCCCGAATTGGAAGAAATGGACTTGGACGACATGTTTTTTCAACAGGATGGTGCCACAAGTCACACAGCACAAGCTACAATCGATTTATTGAAGAGTAAGTATAGGGTGCGTGTTATCTCAAGACATGGGTCAGTCGCTTGGCCGCCTCGTTCGTGCGATTTAACGCCGCTTGACTATTTTCTGTGGGGCTACGTTAAGTCATTAGTTTATGCCACAACCCCGACGACGTTGGAAGAGCTCAGAGCCAACATTGTGGCCGAAATGTGTGGCCGAGTCGTTGAAAATTGGGTCCTAACTTGCTCGCGGTGGCTATATGAATAAAGTCGAGTTCCATTCATAAATGTTTTGGTTGTACTTCAAGCCAATAGTAAAGTTTTTGAAATATCTCAAATGGTTTGCCTTTTATTTAAAAAAAAGTTGTCAAGTCGTTATTAAAAAACCCTATATAAGCCAACATATTTAGGTATTACGGGTGCAAGGAAGCAATCCTTGTGTTACCATTCCTGCCTTTAAATATTATAAAGACTGTTACTGAAAGTTAACTAAAGATTGACAAAAAAAATATCAAATTTTTTTCACACAGGAAGATCGTTGAAATATCCCCGTTATTATCGTCACTAGTTCCTTGCACTAAGGACTTCAATGCGATAAGAATCCATCCTTCTAGATTTTATTTCTTGTCAAAGTTACTCGTATTACGATCACCCTCAAACCCCTCTACAATTCCTCCGGTATACTGATACACTGATATTGTAGAAATGTCAAATTTAGTGTGAACCGAAGTTTGCGGCTACAATAGCAAACTTTGTGCATAATTAGGATATTAGTGTTGTATTTTTCAAATAGGTCTTTGTGTTATCGAGGCCTGTGGAAAGACCCAAAAGCAAGCCTAATATATTTTCACATAGACAAGCATTTCTAAATTTCTGAAGGCCTTTAATTTTGAGCCTTATCTTTGGAACTATATGTCAATAGGACTCTGAATGTTTTCAATTTTGGATGCATGAACTCACTGAAAGAGTGAATAGTTGAACAACGTGACAATGAATGGTTGGAGAACTCAAGTAAGTGAAGAACAAAGGTAGGTAATGTAAAGGGTAAGATAGTTGAATTCACCATTCATTCAGGCCAAGAGATAGGTTAGCTTTAATTAAATGCTTACCAATATACGAAAGAAAATATAGCTCGCTGTCACACAAAACACCAATGTGGGCAAGACTGGGATTGGCGGAGGGATGCAGATTGACCGTGGCAAAGACTTGCTGCATTTTCGTGACAAGGTGATTGGTATTTGACGAGTGTTTAACAACTATATCAAAGTCGTTAATGGGTAAAATGACAAGAAGGTGGCCTAAGTGACTGTCTTGTGGAACACCATAGATGGCCGAAAGAGATGCTTGGAATACGCGTCTCAAATAAACTCTATAATAACGGTTTTTGAAATAAAAATATATCCATTTTAACAATATTGATTCAAAGTTGGGAATAGAAAATAAGAGATATTTAATTGAGAGCTTTAGTGAAATCGGTTGAAAAACTTCAATATCGTTATCATTTTCTAATGCTGAGGGGGCTAAGGACATGAATGAAGTGAAGTTTTTAGTAGCTGATCTGTATTTGAGGAACCCGTACTGGTTGGGAGAAATAAAAGATATTTTTGATGAGTTTAGGTATGGGAAAAAGCTTGTCTATGAGACGATAATTGCATACTTCATTATTTAATCTATTCTTTTCTATATATAAGGATTATGAAGTATGGAGAAACATTTGCAGAACACAGCTTGATGCAGAAATAACAAGGATCTCATAAGTAAAAAACAATACAAAGTACTTTAACTAAGCTTTATCAATTCTAAATGTTTTTTTTCACAATAGATTAAGAGACTGGGGCATTAGCTCGAAGACCTTTTAGTCACAGAGATCGTTCACCCTTAACTAAATTAAAGTAAACAATGAAACCTATCAATACATACTGTATTCTCTTTAAACAAGCAACAACCCTTTGTGTGACAACAACAATGTCTCATTTCCCAAACTCATACTCCTGCCAAAAATTGACTATTTTCAAAGAGTGCCTTTGCTATTGCTGTTGCTTTTACTGTCATCGTTGTACCTCTAGCTTCGGCCCTTTTAACAAAATGTCACAACAAGGATCATAAAAGCGAATGGGTGAGTCCTTCGTTTTTGACTGCGTGCAACCTTTTTCATTAAAACGCTTCCATCCTGTTACTCTTACACAACCAGACAAAACGAAACCCTCATCACAGGTACAAACAATCTAAGTTTGGATATTACCCCCGAAAACACAACGGGACGAAGATTAGGAAAATGGCTACCTTGGTCTTTTCGTTTTACCTTTTCATTTTTCTGGTGTTGTTTTTATTTATTTATTTATTTACTTTTTTTTTTTAAATTGTGAACTTAATGGAAACGGAAAGTAAACTCTGTGCGAATGTTATTTGCTGATGAAAGGGATTGTTCAGATACTCGTATTTGCCTTTATTACAGTCAGTGTTATGAAAACATTCTTTTGTCCTTTGCGGCAACGTTGAGTGTCAAAAGAAGCATTCGGGTGGGTAGGCAAGAAAAGAGTGATCTTTTTAGTATTATGAGTATTTAAAAAGGAAAATCAACGATGATAAATGTCACATATAGGGGGATACGTTGTATGTTAATTTAATGTGTAACCTTTACGCAACCGAACCTTATAAGAGTGGGATATATTTAAACTTTTCAAATTTTGTTATGTGTCAGTATAAAGGTCGCTGCGAAAAAAAAAAAAGATTTTTATTCATTAGGAACGATAAATAATGTTTTTTTAAGATTTTTAACAAGTTCACAGTCTAAATTTCAAAGTGGATATGGCTTATACGTCCAGTTATGTTTTTGTGAAAGAAAGTAAATAAATAATGTTCTAAAATATTTATATACATAACGGAAAATAGTTTTTTTTTTAAAGCAAACGACCAAAAATTGTCTCATATGTGGTAGGTGCATATATATATTGGATATATATTTTAATTCGTGTTTTTTTTTTTTTTAATTTGAACGTTTAATTAAGAAAAACATATACAATAGTATTATTCAAGGTATTGCCCATCTGAAGCTACGACTTTTTCCCATCTTTTTGGCAATTTGTGGATCCCATCCCAAAAGAACTGCGCCGGCTTGGTAGCCAAGAATGAATCAAGCCAATTTTTGATATTCTGTTCTGATATCAACCGTATTTCAGTGAGGGCGTTCTGCATCGACCGGAACAAATGGTAGCCAGAAGGGGCAAGCTCTTGGTTATAAGGCGGGTGGGATAAGACTTCCCATCCACTGTTTTCCAAATAGTTCTTAACCGGAATAGCAACGTGGGGCGATCGTTATCATGATGGAAAATTATTGCCTCGTGTCTGGTCGCATATTCCGGGCGTTTTTCGGCTACTGCTTTCTTCAAACGGATTAATTGTGTTCGGTAGCGTTGTCCATTGATGGTTTCACCCGGTTTTAGCAGCTCATAATACAGCACACCCATCTGATCCCACCAAATACAGAGCATTACCTTCGCGCCACGGATATTTGGCTTTGCCGTTGATTTGGCTGGTTGGCCGGGTTTCACATATGATTTTTTGTGCTTGAGGTTGTCGTAATGGATCTGTTTTTCATCACCAGTAACAATCCGATGCAAAAATGACTTCCTTTTGTGGAGTTCAAGCAGCATTTCGGACATGCAAAACCGCCTTTCGACGTCTCTCGGCTTGAGTTCATGTGGAACCCAATATCCTTGCTTTTGAATATATGCAGCTGCTTTGAAACGTTTTGAAATGGCTGCTTGAGTGACACTCAAAGATTCTGCGAGCTCTTCTTGTGTTTGGCAATTATAGAACATTGCTTCCAGTTCTTTATCTTCAAACTTTTTTGGCTGCCCAGGACGTTCATCGTCTTCCAAGCCGAAATCACCACTTTAAAATCGTGCAAACCACTTTTGGCACGTTCGCTCAGCTAGCACATGTTTACCATAAGCTTCCACTAAAATACGCTGACTTTGGGCAGCAGTTTTCTTCATATTAAAGTAATGAAGAAGAACTCCTCGCAAAAACAATTTTTCAGGCACAAAGTTCGACATATTTGAGTGAAAAAAAAAATCTATTGTTGTTTACGCTTCAAATGAATGACATATACTGAAATGACGTACAATGACAGTAGCTTTCCAACGCATGTTGAATAATAACAATGGAATAATATAAGTTACGCCATCTCTTAGCAAACCGTACGAAAGTTATAGACCTAATAGTATGTACATTCATTTGTAAATAAATAAGAAATAACTGATTGACAAATGACGTATATTGCATTAGTATACAATCAAAACAAAACACACGTGCTTTTAACTTTGTGCTTTATTCTTTTGAATCTCGAGTTTTAACGGAAAAATGAGTAAGAAACAGCAATTCGCGGACAAAGAGTTGCAAAAGATATTAGAAGAGAGTGACTACGAACAAAATGATCAGTCAAATTCATCGTATGAAGGAGAATATGAAACCGAAGGGCTAAGTGATGTACCTGACTTTGATGATGACGATACTCTAGATTTTTTCCCTAATTATTTGTCAGCTGACCGTTCAATGAAAACGTAAACGTCCAGCACTCGATGGACGGCGATATTTTAGAAACAACGAAGCCGACATCTTATCCGTCCACGTCTCGTATGTATGCTTCTCCCGACAACTCTGATCACACCCCACAATTCCAAATAATCGCACCACCTGATTCCGATTCTGACGACGACAGAGACATTCAAATAAATGCAGATTCAAGGACTGACCGACTACAGAGCTTCGAATAAAAGAACAAGATGGGGAAGAAGGATGAAATTACGACATTCGGCCGTTAGATCGTCTAATTTTTAATACTTACATACTAAAAACATTTCATCAAATGCAGATGTTTTTACAATATTTCGTCTTTTGGATGATGACAATTTCTTTTGGTGATAAAACAAACCAATATCTACGCTGGACAACTTATTGCTTGTAATTCTGGAGGTTGTTTGAGTCGCTGGAAGTCAGTAAACAAGGAAGAAATGGAAAAGTTTTTGCTGATTGGTTTAATCAGATTCCCTACTTTAGAATGCTACTGGAAGAAAAATCCTATTTTTTATCATCCGCTGTTGCCTCGGATAGAATTTTCCTACAATCGCTTCGTAGCATTTCGTTGACAACACAGGTAAAAGAAATGTCAATGATCGTTTGTATGAAGTTAAGCCAGTTATAGACACAGTGATGAGAAACTGCGTTGTTGTGGATGAATCCATGGTTCCCTTTCAAGACGATTACTGATTCATCAGTATTATCCAAAAAAAAACTCACAAGTATGGACTTAAATCTACAAGGTCAAGGTCAATATTGTGGCCAGGATCCTCAAATCTCCAACCTCGATAAACCTGGAAGCGTCGTCATCGAGATTTGTGGATACCTTTTAGACCAGGGGAGAATGATTATTGCAGATAATTGGTACACAAGTACACCATTAGCCGAATACCTGCTTCAACGTTAAACTGATCTTTGTGGAAGAAAGAGATTGAAGAAAGGAGAGCAAATTGCTGCCCAAAAGCATAATGTCACGATCCTAAAATGGAACGACAAGAGGGATGTGCTTATGATATCTACTTGTCACGCTGATGAACAAACGATGAGTACAGGCCGAAACTCGCGCCCAAAACCTAATATGATATTGAAATACAATGATCGAAAGAAAGGTATCGATCTTTCTGACGAGTTAGCTAGCTACTATTCGTCAATTTGCAAGACCTTGACATGGTACAAAAAAGTTGCTGTCGATATTTTGTTCGGAGTGTGTGTCATAAATTCAGTTTATTTCTTCAATAAATTTAACCAACAGAATAAATGTACATTATTACAGACTCAAATGCGTATTGTGAAAAATCTTCTGTGTATAAACATTGTCCAGACTCCAGCCATACCTACGCCGTCCACTTCACGAGCACAGCATTTCCTTAAATCACTGGATAGAAAAGATGGAAAAGTAACTAGACATAGGTGTGTCGAATGCGATGATGAGCTTCGTCAAAAAGGTCAAACATCAGCAGCTGCCACCAATAAAGCCAAAAGAGTTTCACAAATATGCAACATTTGTACCAAACCGTATTGCCTAAAATATTTCCAAAAAGATCATATGAATATGTAACTTTTTAAAATTCTAATTGCTCTTTCCAATAAATATTTTCTTTTCCAATATATTTTATCTTTTATTTCATTTATCTATTGTTCAGATAGCTAAAAGTAAGTGAAAACCTATGAAAATGTAAGTGTTGACAGGGTAACTGACTCGAACTGCAACTTTTTAAAATGCTATATTTTTTTTATGTTTTCATAAATTTTATTGTGCCAAGGCAAAAATGTCGGAAAATACATCAATTTTCAAATTCTACAAGTAGTTTTTAAAATGTCTACTTTTGGCGCGAATAATGGCCTTGAGAAAGAATCGCACGCTGCACGCAAGTGGCTCTGCGGTATTTTGGCCAATTTTCGGCAAATTGCTTGTTTGAGGTAGTCTAAACTTGGTATTTTTTAGTGCCAACCTTCGCCTTCAAAATACCCCAGACAGAGAAATCCAACGGATTTGCAATCCATTGTGTCGAAGAAATGAAGTGTGAAACATTGTGTTTTAAACAATCTTGGTCGACGCGCACTTTGTTAGACGGTGCCGAGTCTTGTTGAAATGTCCACGGTCTCCGACTGAAATGATTGTTTGCTAAAAGCTTTAATCTACCTCTTAGACAGTTTCACAGTATACGATCGCATTAATTTTGACTCCACGGCCTAAAAATACGAGCGGAGAGCGACCATCGGCGGTTATGGTGGCCCAAACCATCACCGTCGGTGCTGCCTGCTTTCTGGTGGCCGTCCGAAGGTGTAAATTTTCGAAGGACTTCTCTGACAAGTAAGCTCGGTCATTTTGTTTGTTGACATGTTGCTCTATAACAAATAGCGACTTATCAGAAAAAATCAAATTCGGCAACTCCCCACTTTTGTGCAAGCGTAGTAACTCATTCGCTCTTTCGACTTTAACTTTTTTCTGTTGCGGTGTGAGATCGTGTGCTTTTTGGAACTTCAATGGCTTGAGCCCAAGCTCATTTTTCAGTATGTGTTGCATCCATTGCAACGATATGTTGAGCTCACGAGCCATTTTTCTTCCACTTCGGCACGGATTTCGCTCATTTCGAGCCTTCAATTTCCGAACCATTTCAGCTGATGTTGCTGTTTTTTTATGACCACCTCCATGGCGTTTTGCACTGCTTCCAGTATCACGGTAACGAGCTATGGTTCGAGACACAAATGCTTTATTCACGTTGATGGGTGGAGGGTTCTAACGATAGCTACTTGTCGTTTTCTAGCCAAATATAAAGCAATCACACTATCACGTTTGAATTCCATTGCGTATAAAATTTTTTCAACACAACTGAGACGCAAATCGTTTAAAAAACTTGTAAATAATAAAATTATCTGTCGTGTCAAAATTTGAGCTCACAGTAATGAACAGTTTGGAGATTATAGCAGTCTGAGGTTGGTTGCAGTTCGAGTCAGTCAGAGTGTAGTTTTAAAATTACACTTTTTCTTTCAAATCGCGATTACGAAATAATGGCACATCTGTTCCCTATATCCCAAAATTATTTGTAATCTATATAATATTTCCTGTAAAGTCCACCTCAAATAAATGTGATTCTCCCTACGTACATTGCTATAAGCTACCTACAAATTGTATGGACGAGCAGACCATATATAGTCTGTGAACTGGTAGTGCTTTAAGTCTACAGACCATACATGGTACGTGGACAGTGAACCTGTTAAGGTTGTTTCTTTTTTTTTTATAATAATCAAAATATAGTCACTTAGAACGTTTTTTATCTGGAATTGAGCTACTTACACCTTCAAAGGCCACATCGTAGTACCACATTCCACTTCAATAATTTCTACAGCTGTTTCTCGTAAAAATTTTGTAAAAATTAAAATGAATATCAAATAATAGCGAGCTTATACTCACAAAAAAAAAAAAAAACTAAATAAGATGAGTTGAAAACAGAGAATATCCTATTCAATGGACGCGTAGGTATTGTTGACGCTGTATGAGCCTCGGAAATCACCATGGGAAAGAACTCTAAGTTGTGTTGGTATCTTTTGTAATTTATAGTATAAAAATTTCAAGTGTTTATTCGTATGGCTGCCCCCAAATTTTCAAATTTGATGGCAACCAAAACTACAATGGGTGTGCCGAACATACTCGTACGTGTTCTATAGGGTTTTCCGATAGGGACTTGACAACTTTGAATTTAATTTGTGAACGCACTCTTTCACTAATCATTAAACTGTCACTGTCAATTTATTCAGTAAACTCAACATTTTCATCGTGGTAAAGTATACTAACTAGCAACGTCTACAAATTATAAAAATTTTCTACAGATATTCGGAGTCGGTGACTGCAACTTATAGAGCGTTAACTCCAATTTTCGGTCGTAATTTCCGCCCTAGTAGATAGGCAATAACAAGTTTAGTGCAAAAATTTGAGTCTACGTATTCGTTGTGTGATCTTGCCGTGTCAGTGAGATAACTGGTTGGTCGAAGTGTCGATAATAACGCTGCCGTTCAGACGTCCGTAGCAAACAATCCAAATCAGTCAATTCCATGGCGTTCTCAAGAATTGGGCATCGCTCAGACCACATTATGGTGTATTTTGCGTAAGGATCTTGGTTTGCACCCATACAAGATCAAGCTAACTCAAGAATTGAATCCGATGGACCATTTGAAGCGACATACGTTCTCCAATTGGGTTCTGGAGAAGATGCGCTAAGATGATGAATTTCATCGCAAAATCATCTTCAGTGACGAAGCTCATTTTTGGCTCAATGGGTTTGTCAATAAGCAAAATATGCGTTATTGGCCAGGTGAAAACCCACATGTGCTTCATGAATCACCACTTCATCCACAAAAAATAACTGTTTGGTGCGGTTTGCATGCCGGCGGCGTTATTGGGCCATATTTTTTCGTCGACGATAACGATCGTCACGTTACTGTGAATGGTCAGCTTTATCGCGTCATGATCACCGATTATTTTTGGCCCGAATTGGAATATATGGACTTGGACGACATGTGGTTTCAACAGGATGGTACCACAAGCCACATAGCACACGCTACAATCGATTTATTATAGAGCAAGTATGGTTAGCGTGTTTTCTCAAGACATGGGCCAGTCGATTGGCCGCCTCGTTCGCGCAATTTAACGCCGCTTGACTATTTTCTGTGGGGCTACGTTAAGTCATTGGTTTATGCCAACACGCCGACAACGTTGGAAGAGCTCAGAGCCAACGTTGAACGCGAAAAAGCGGCCGTTTCGGCCGAAATGTGTGGTCGAATCGTTGAAAATTGGGTCCAAAGAATCGACCGCTGCAAACGTGCCCGCCATATGAACGAAGTCGAGTTTCATTCATAAATGTTTTGTTTTATTTAAAAAAAAGTTGTCAAGTCGTTATTAGAAAACCCTATAAAATCATTTATCAGAAAACCGAAATATGTCTTTTTTAAAGTGTTTTCAATAAAACACAATAAAGGCAAATGTGTTAACAAAGTCCTCTCTAACTTAAGTCAAATACTAATTACTCAGGTGGTATAAATAAGCAAAGAAGAAGATATCAATTAGGTATGAACTACCACTCAGGCTATTGATACTCGTGCTACTTGAAACATTTCCATACATAATAGCACTATCCTGTGCACATAGAATTCAGTAAAATCAATGTGGATATTGCGCGCTACCTCCAACAGGGCCGCATCAGTAGAATTTCTTTTGGCGTAATTAGGTAAGTAAGTTATATTACATGTACAAATTTGCCTTCGTGCCACAAGATGTGACCAAGCCAATTAAACTCAGTCTTACGTATTTTGATATTCATCTATTCTTGACTTATTTTTGAATGTAATTCAATAATTGTTGCGAAGGTTAATAGGTTTATTAACCTTTAGTTAATTAGTACTAAACCCATTAAGCCAAATTGGGTCTCAAAGGATCAGGACCTTTAAATTCAGTTCCCCTTTTGAGTATAGTCCCTTTTTCGGAGATAATGACATTTTACTCGTAGACTTGATAATCAACTTGTTATGCGAAAAGGACTATAAGTTAGAGCCTCTCAGATTTTCGACACCAATGTTCTCATTGTTGGTTTTTTGGTGTTAAGAATCCGTAATTCTTCCTACTTCAATTGTTATAGCCCATGTTCAATATATGACGGGGTTGCCGAATTGCCGCATTTTTAAAATTATCATATTTGCGTTCTCAGCGTTTTTACTTGCGGAAATCTAGTTTGGTTATCAACTGATGATGCAGCGCTTCTGCCAATTAAATTACCAACTTAAGTTGAAGTGGTACTGTTTGTTTTCTCATAATTTACCAACTCATTAAACATATTTGTAGACTTAGTTTTATTTCTGAAATTTTAAATGTAAGTGTTTCAAATTCAAATAATTGAAGTTTTTATGAACAAGGAATTGTCTGAAAACTTTAGTATATTGTAATATATTCAAAGTAGTTATTTTGAATGAAAATCATATAAAAAATCAGTACTGGCTGTTATAGATAAGCCGTAATTAATGTCACTATCCTTCCATTATAGTTTTGGTCGGAAAGAAAAAAACCATTTCCGGATTAACATTAAGTGCGATTCTGTACAGAAGAGAGGCCGTGAATAAAGGCTGCAAAAAGAAATCGGTGGTTTTCTTTTAAATCTTAAAGTAAAGCTTAAAATATTTACAATTGTTTTTATAGAAGTATTAAAGTTATAAATGATTGTGTACCCTTAAAATTTGTTAAAGTAAATTTTCAACCTGCATGGTACAATTCAAGATTCAAAATGTTTATTTGTACAAACTCAGTTGACGACTTGTTATATTTTTCTCGTCTTAGAAAAAAGTTTGTATTCCTGTCCAAATACTTTCATAGTAAATGCATAAGTTCAGTAGAAAGCAAATCCAAAAGAAACACAGAATTCTTCTGGCGTAATGTAAATAGGAAAAGAAGAAGTATTAATGCTCTTCTATCAACGATGCACCTTAGTGTTAGGAAAACTAATAATCCTATGGCAAAAGCCATATTAAATGATGAAAAATATTACAAGTCGTTGTCATCTTCCTGTTTTTCGTTCGATGTTAAAAAAGTATCGTCACTGCTGAACTACTTAAAGTCCAGAAAAAAAAGAATGACGATTTAGGCAAGCTCACTTTCTTGTCCATTATTTGAACTTTTTACACATTCTCTTTTCTGAGAATGTTTTCTTTTTTAGATAATTGGAAAAGTTCAATTAGAAATTTGGTAATCAATTAGACCTATTACTAAACTTGCAACTATCCCCAAATTATTAGATAATCTCGGTAAAAACACATTGAATAGGGCTCGAAGGGAAGGGAAGATCATCCGCATTTTGCACTAAAACATTAAAAAATAAAGATTAGGTAGATGTGATATATAGTGACTTCGTTAAAGCATTCAGTAGAGTCAATTTAAAAATTTTGCTAAGTAAGCTTAAATGATCTGAACCCTATTTATATAAAAAAGATAATTTCTCCTCTTAAGAGCTTAAGGTCACTTCTGGTGTTCGTGAAGGAAGTCATTTGAAACCTTCATTATTTTTAATTTTTTAAATGAAAGATCATAAGCAATTGAAATACTGTTATTGTTTAATTTTTTCTATTTTTTGCGACCGTCAGTTGATCCAAAATGACGTGTCATATCATATTAACAACTTGCGGTTAAATATCAGTAAGTGAGCTTCCATATGCTATACCAACTTGATCAAAAAAATTTCGGAATTTATTCAGAAAATTAAAAATACAAGTTTATTTATCTAAATCTATATTGTCCCCTTTAAAGTAATCCCCATTGATCCAATTATCGAAATAATTTTTATTTTCGGTTTTCGGTATGTCCATCAGTGCTTCCTGCGATTTTTCCATTACTTCGCCGTAGTGGTTTTTTAACTCGATTAACAGAAAAAAGTCACAGGGAGCCAAATCAGATGAATTCGGTGGCTGTTGGATGGTATTTGTTGTATTTTTCGTCAAAAAATTACAAATAATGATGGCACTGTGCGACGGTGTGTTATCATGGTGCAAAATCCACGAGTTTTCTGTCCACAATTCTGGTCTCTTTCGGCGAATTGCTTCACGCAAACGTCTCATAATTCCAAGAAATACTCTTTGTATACTGTCTGGCCTTCTGGCATAAATTCATGATGCACTACACCGTTGTAATCTATGAAAACCGTAAACAATGCCTTCTTTTTTGACTGAAAACAACGTGTTTTTTTTTTTTTTTTTTGGATTTAGCTCATTTGGTGAACGCCATTCACTTGCCTAATGTCTGGATTGCGTGTCGTACTCATAGACCCACATCTCGTCTCCAGTAATGATCCTTTTGATGAATGTGGGATAGGATTCAGCCTCGTAAATCATCTCTTTTGCGTCGTCAAAACTGTATCTTTTTTGTATGAAATTGAGGTCTTTTGCCACAAACTTTGGGGTTGGCCATGGTGTAGTGGTATATGCATAGACATCTCAAGCAGAAGGTCGCGGGTTCGAATTCCGTGCTAGGCCTCTGAAAAAGACTTTTCATGGAATTTTAATTTAGTTACATGTAAATCCCGTCGGCGTCAACTCTGACATGAAGACATAACACTGATGTTGGAGTGGTTGCTGGCTGGGCTAAATGTAACGAACTAACAACTAGCACGCACTAAGACCCACTGGTTGAGGATGCACTGGCTCCAGTTTGACAACCAGCTCTGGAAAATTATTGAAACCTAACACCTGAGTTTCAAAACTACTACACCACACGCCCACGCCCTGGTGAAAGGCCAGTAAAAGGGTATTCATATTCCCTTGGTGCGCGAGCGGAATTATAAAAAAAAACGACGGAAACCCAAATCTTTAGCCAAAATGTCTTGGACGGATCCATAGGCAATGTTCAAGTCCTCCGCTATCTCTCTGATGCTTAATTTGTGGTTATTGACCAACACTTCTTTTACTTCCAACATTCCCAGCGTTCGCGCACTATTAAATCGCCCATACACACAAAAATAGGTGTACTCTTGGCTACGTAACTTTTGCAAATGTCAAGCTATGATGCTAAGATTTAGAAGGAATATCAGAATAACAGATGTACAAACTTCACAAAATACAGAACTCAAATCGGAACAATGGGAGCACCATACGGTGGTTGTTTGGTGAATCCTTTTCCAAAATTTCGCTTCATATTTTTTTAATCAAGTGCCAATAACACATGTCTATGTCTTTAAGGATCTTAAAGTCATTTTTGACTCTAAATTTATCTTTGATATCCACATTAACCAAGTTATTTCTAAATCAAATTCACTTCTCGGATTTTTAAAAAGGAATTCTTTGGATTTTAGAAACCCACATAGCCCTTATTGTAGTTAAGTGCGTCCTGAATTGAAGTATGCTTGTATGGATTCCAATTACTCTTAAATTTTCCTTGCGATTTCTGCCAATAAGAAGGGACTATTGGACTGGCAGGAAAGGGGACTATTGGTTTTCAAACTTATCAAACCAAATGTCAATTACTGGGCACCCAAGTTCATGAATCGAGAAGAAAAATGTTTGTTCGAGATATCTTGGATTCAACTATCGTTATCTGCAATTATTTTCATATACACCTTTCAAAGTTCTTTAGACCAAGACCTCTTCTTGCGGAAATAAATCATATTACGATGTATGGTCAACATGAGCATATTTTATATTGCTACAATTTATTTATTGAATAATATTTATGTTTATTTATGTTTATTTTTATTTTTTAGTTACATCAAATTAATTTATTTGCAATACAATTAATACAAACATTTCTGTTGTGAGTACGCTTGCGAACACCTTTTTGGCAGAAACAGCACATAGTTTCATGTGTGTTGTTCTTATTTTTCGATTTCTCGCTGTAACAAATGTGGCATCTAGCCTTTTCTTTGATATTCGGTGGAACATTTTTACACCTCTTTCGAGGAATGTCGAATATTCGCGGTGAGCTCTCACGAGACACTGAAGATTCGCAAGATAGTGTCGACGATGTGTGGACTAATAAACACTTGGGCCTGGTCATTGCTTCATTTACTGATTCTCTGCTAATGGTTGTAAGCGAAGAAGCCGCTGATTCGGTTCGTAGCATAGCTGTTCTCATTGTCATGTATGGTCTTGCAAGAGATATTGCAAGCTCACGCAAGAAAACTCGTCGCATTGTTTTTTTGTTCATTTGCCAATTTGGATTTATATCTTTATAAACAATCAATGCGTTCAAAGCTGAGATGTCGATCATATTTGCGAATTTCTTTTACAGCTGTAACAAGACAGCATTTTATTAACAGTATCCACGCCACCTAAAGGAAAAAGTTTATCAATAAAATCAAAATAGGAAGAAACCTCTGGTTTTGTTGTAAAATTGAATTATTTCTGGCAACTTTTTCCCGTCCGACTGAGCAGCATTCGAAGCATGCTTTGTGCTTTGCAGAACTACGCATTTGTCTTTTCTGTCGACGTATGATACAAGTGTTGTATCTTCGGTGAATGCAAATGTTGATTGGAACAACTTAACTTTTTTACATTCCAGAAGTTTTGGTGGGATGCTTCTTTTGTTATTCCGCATTGTACCGACCATTGTCAATCCTTGAGACAACAACTTTTGACCGTCGAGGTCGTAAGATGAGATTGTCCATTGTTAGGTTGTGCCCCTTTAGCCCACGAACCAGATAAAATACTTCACGTTCACCTTGATGTTTTTCTGTAGAACCACCAATTGGTTTCCTTAAATACGGTTGGATTTTCCAAACATAGAAAGTTTCAGAGCAAACCAATAGCCAAAATTTTATACCATATCCCTCAGGATTAGGAGGCATGTAATTGTTCATCAGTGGTAACGCATTCAGATGGGTTGAAGAAATCAGCCAAAATATTTATCAATTATTTCTCGTATTGAAGTAAATTTGCCGGTAGAACTTTGTTGATGTCGGCTCATAACATCATCAAATCGAATTACTTGATTCATATATTCAAATGTTTTCTTTGACATTATCGCTCTGAAAATGCGACGTCCGTATTCACCATCAAATAAATCCAACATTGATTCATTTTTGGATCTAAATAAAAATGAGATAAAAGGGAGAACAGCGATATATGCATTCAACAAATTTGAATCAATTTCTATATATATTATTTGTCACCACATTTCGCATTTGCATATGAGTTTGACCACTTCAAAATAACATTCTCAATTGGTGGTGGAAAGAACAAGAAAAAAGCATCTTTGATAGCATCAACACGTGTTCTCGCATATCTTGTTGTACCTGGACGCAAATTGATAACATTTTCTTTTCGTAATCTTCTGGTTCGATCTTGCCTGGTTGTGATTTCCAAATCATACCGTCTTTTGAAACGAATAATAGATCGACGATTTCAGCTACTGATGCAATTGTTTTTGCTCCATGTTCTTCACTCTGTTCCGTTTCATCAAATTCAGAATTACTTTCACTTCCAATCAATTCAACATTTTCTTTCGACGAATAACTTTCATCATATTCGGATCATTGATCAGAATCATTCAAAATTTCGTCCACCTCTTCCGCGGTAAGATATTTCTGTCTGTTCATGTTGTATTGAAAATATAGCTTGTCCAACGAATTAACGGCACACAAACGAGTTTTGAGCGCTCTCCAAGTACGAGTATGTGATATTTCTCAAACAAAGCAAAAAGCACACTGACCTAGATCAACGATGCATGATTTTGGCAAGCATTCGCTCTTAGAAACTTTGGAAATTTCTTTGTCCAGAATAAACTATTAAATTTAATTAAACATTGTAATGCGATGTAAAAAAATAAAAAAGAAAATTATTATTACAATAACAAAAATAATAATAGCAAATATATTTAAAATTGTAAATGTAATCTATTTTATGTATATTTCTTAATTTGAAAATTTTTGTATACCAATTTCATAATCTGTGGATCATATGATCGTCGATTAGGTACATAAACTTAACTAAACAAACTAAAAAACTAAATTTTGCTACTTGTGTCTTATTTACTATGGTCGTTAGCTTAACTCAGAGCTTCTGTTTGATGCCATTATAAACTTCTTTATTCTTCGAGAAATTTTCCAAATTAGTTTGGTGCTTCTTTAAAACGAGTGGCAATGGGGAAAACATTTGCCCAGAAATATTGGGTCTATAACTTTCGTGCGGCTTGCTAAGAAATGGCGTAACTTATATTATTCACTTGGAACATGCGTTGGAAAGCTACTGTCATTGTTCATCATTTCAGTATATGTCATTCATTTAAAGCGTTAAAAACAATATTTTTTTTTTCACTCAAATATGTCGAACTTTGTGCCTGAAAAAGCGTTTTTGCGGGGAGTTCTTCTTCATTACTTTAATGAAGAAGAAAAGTTTGAAGATGAAGAACTGGAAGCATTACTCTATGACGATTGTTGGGTGTCACTCAAGCAGCCATTCCAAAACGTTTAAAAGCAGCTGGATATATTCAAAAGCAAGGAAATTGGGTTCCACATGAACTCAAGCCGAGAGACGTCGAAAGGTGGTTTTGCATGTCGGAAAGCCACAAAAGGAAGTCATTTTTGCATCGGATTGTTACTGCTGATGAAAAATGGATCCATTACGATTACGCAAAAAATCATATGTGAAACCCGGCCAACCAGCCAAATCAACGGCAAAGCCGCATATCCATGGCGCGAAGGTAATGCTCTGTATTTGGTCTGATCAGATGGGTGTGCTGTATTATGAGCTGCTAAAACCGGGTGAAACCATCAATGGACAACGCTACCGAACATAATTAATCCTTTTGAAGAGAGCAGTAGCCGAAAAACGCCCGGAATATGCGACCAGACAAGAGGCAATAATTTTCCATCATGACAACGCTCGGCCCCACGTTGCTATTCCGGTTAAGAACTATTTGGAAAACAGTGAATGGGAAGTCTTACCCCACCCGCCTTATAGCCCAGACCTTGTCCCTTCTGACTACTATCTGTTCCAGTCGATGCAAAACGCCCTCACTGAAATACGGTTCACATCAGAGCACAATATCAAAAATTGGCTTGATTCATTCTTGGCTGCCAAGCCGGCGAAGTTCTTTTGGGATAGAATCCACAAATTGCCAGAAAGATGGGAAAAAGTCATAGCTTCAGATGGGCAAAACTTTGAATAATACTATTGTTCATGTTTTTCTTAAATAAACGTTCAAATTTTGAAAAAAAAAAGCCGCATGAATTAAAAAATATACCCAATAAATAGTGATACGTATATGGTAGAGTGTCTTATTCATAAGGATAAAGAGTTAGTCTGTATGTCTGCCTATCAAACTATTACACCGTCTTTTTGTATAGATCTAATGACCAAATGTGAGACCATTAAATGTAATCCTACAGGTCTTTTTTACCGGTATCTAGATACGTTCATAGCAAGTTTACCTGATTTACAAAAACAGTAGTTTCTACAGAAAATTAATGAATTTTAGAGTGGGTTTGTATATCCTAATAAAGACCTGAAATTATTTCTACTTGGCAGTGAAATTTTTACGCTGTGTCACTGAAGCTTATCAAGAATATCCAGGTAGCTATGTATTATGGAAGCTGATCTACATACAAGCATATCCTATCTCCATATCTAACAGCGCTCACTCTTAATGAAGGGAAGCTTTTTATAGTGTATTCCTAAAGACAACATAATTTTCCAATTATCGGTAGTAAAGGCTGTTCCAATGAAAAGTTTCACTGTGATTTATCAAAAATAAATTAAGTTTGATTTGATGATAGAAAATAATATTAAAAAAAGGCCAAATAACTTCCAAGACCTCTGATGCACACCCAGGCTCAATATATTTTCGACTATTTTATTTTTTATTTAATTGAGAATAGCAGGAACTTTGACTTTGAATGTTTTAATTCACTGAGAATCGTTGGCATACACATCGTTCTTGACGCTGCTTTAAACAAAGAAGTCGAACTATGTTAAATGGTATGATATCCGTGGCCAATTTTAAAAATGCCTTATTCAAGAACCTTATATTTTAAAAGAGCAATAACCGATTAACCGGTTATGTGACACGAAGCGCCGTCTTGTTGAAAATATATATCCCTAATATCTTTATATTCAAGTTCCGGCCACAAGAAAATTACCATGGCTCGATAGCACTTGACATTTATTTTTCGATTGGCTAGGCTCCCAATGTGACAATTTCACTTATTAACAACACTTTGAAGTTGAAAGTGTGCATCATCATTCAAAATGGCTTTTTGTTCAATTCTGAATTAATTTCATGGGTTTTCATCACCCAATTTGCAAAGTTTTGATAGTCCTAAAGCCTTACGTGTGAGAACGTGCTTCACATTTTTGTAGTTAATTTAAGCAAAATTAACGCTTTGCTGACTAGTGATCACTTTACTTGTAGTAAATTTTCTGATATATGGAGAGAAAAACAGACTATGAGAAGTAAAACCTTTTATTGCAAGCCTCAGATTTATTTAGGTTCAGATGTTGAAAGCTATTTCGAATCTATATGCTCACAGGGCCCCCACCCAATTATCAAGGCTTCGTCCATCAATGACCCTGTCTAATAAAAAGCGGGGGCAAAGCAAAATGTACTGGTCTTGTTGTAAAGGTTTTCGGTATTTAGCGCCTCCAAATTCTGCCATGATTTGACCAGTTACAAGCGGTCGGTCAGAGGTCCTGTTGGGTGGCAGGACCACCGTTAGTCCATACCAAGACTTAAAACACGGTACCACGGAAGTCAGGCGCCCCCCGGATTTTGGTCGGCGAATGACTTTTTGAGTTAGGCCCCCTTGTGGGAGTATCATGGTGGCTGTGGCTTAAACCCAAAGTCGCGGAAAGGGTGTTTGAACCAAAGTGGAGTAACTATAGCTGGGTGCTGTGACCCTAAGATCAGCAAGAGGTTTTAAGTCGTACCAAGGGTGGAACTTTAGCTTCCAACACGGGTTTTACTTTAAAGCGATAGCAAGACGTATTCTTTCTCACATGGATGTATCGGCATCCCGTGGAATAAATTCTTCAAGGCACGAGTTCACGTTTGGGTTAGTTTTCCCAGCATTTTCAAGATATGGTGCCTGTTCTTCTGAAAAAGTAGAGACGAGCTGTTAGAAGCTATGCGTCTTCAATCAAAATTTACCTTTTTTTGTGAGTCTTTATACCAGAAATCGTAAAAAATTCATAAACGTGTTTTTGATATATCAGTCTAACTTTCTCTGTGTTTAAGATACAACCTGTCTACCAACGCCGAAGATCTTTCCGAATTGCGCTTCAAAGTCTGGTTGAAAGAACTAAAGAAGGGGTACGCGCTGAACATTCTCATCGACATTGGGAGTATTTTTTTGCAAAAGTTAAAGGTAAAAGATTCCCTCACATCATATTTAAAAAAAAAATCAAGAAAATTTTGCGTGGTATAAGCGTAATCCATTAAGCACATAAAAAACATGCTTTACAGTGTACCTCAAAAGTATTCGACTTAAAAAATATAAAATAAGATTTTTTGAATGCAAATTTCAACAAACTGTACAATGTACACACTGTGGTACTAATTCTGTCATTAAAAGAATTGCAAGTGAGCAGAACTTGATTCTGACGGCTTGTATGACGATATAAATAAACGTTATCCGCAAGCTAACACATGGGCTGAAAAGTCAGTGAAGTTTTATAGTAGAACACAAATTTTTTGCAAAATTCAACTTTATTTATTAATATAGTTGCATTCGAGGGCTATACACTGATTGAAACGATTTTTCAATCTTTCGATAGCAGTTTTGTAGTACGATTTCGGTTTAGCCTCAAAATAGGGCTCTGTTTCGACCGATAAAGGGTCTTAAATCTCTTTCCGGCGAGCATTCTTTTGAGGTCTACGAACAGGAAATAGTCGCTGGGGGCCAAATCTGGCGAATAAGGTGGGTGGGGAAGTAATTCGTAGCCGAATTTATTCAATTTTGCTATCGTTTTCATCGAATTGTGACACGGTGCATTGTCTTGATGAAACAGCACTTTCTTTTTCTTCAAATGCAGCCGTTTTTCTGCGATTTCGTCCTTCAAACGCTCCAACAACGTAATGTAATAGTCGCTGTTGATAGTCTGCCCCTTTTGGAGATAGCCGATGAAAATTATTCCATGTGTTTCTCAAAAAACGGATGCCATAACCTTGCCAACCGACTGTTGGGTTTTTTGGTCGTTTTGGACGAGGTTCGTCGCCTGCTCGACACTCAGCTGACTGCCGACTTGACTCTGGTGTGAAGTGATGGAGCCAAGTTTCATCCATTCTCACATACCGACGCGAAAATTCGGCTTTATTGCGGTTGAACAGCTTTAAACACTCCTCTGAATCATCAACACGTTGCTGTTTTTGGTCGACTGTGAGCAAACGCGGCACCCACTTTGAACAGAGCTTTCGCATGTCCATATATTCGTGTATGATATATCCAACACGCTCTTTTGATATCCTCAGAGCTTCAGCTATCTCGATCAACTTCACTTTACGGTCATTCGTAATAATTTTGTGGACTTTTTTGATGTTTTCATCTGAAACAGCCTCTTTTGGACGTCCACTGCGTGCATTATCTTCGGTGCTTGTATGACCAATTTTTACTTTTTCAATCCACTTACGAATGGTTCGTTATGCCGGTGCAGAGTCCGGGTAACACTTATCAAGCCATTTCTTTGCATCGGCTGCATCTTTCCCATCAAAAAGCAATGATAAATCAACACACGAAATTGCTTTGAATCTATTTTTTTTTTTTCACAATAACAAAAGTTGCTTCACTCAAAACGCTATATCTCGAGAACTAATCGTCCGACAGCTGTCAAATTTATACACGTATCTTTTGAACGTTAGTACTATGGTATGGATTTAATTCAGGTGGTGCCCTCTCTCTCTCTGCTCTCATAGCTGCCAATAGCTCTAATGTCTATTCTCAGGCATATGCAGTTGCAAATTCTGTCGCAGAACGGAGCGAATAATCTGCGTCTGTAACGGTTACAACATTTCGACTTGCTGCACCCTAAGGCTTGTTTAAGAATGGAAATTGAAATTTGAGTTACGACGGCCTGCCTCCTCCCATTAGCAAATCGTTTTATTGTTTAATATGCTTGAAGGCCAAATGAATGCTTTTTGACGTTTCTTAACGACAGCGACTTGCTGCGATCCCTAAACAGAAAAAACGACAACATCACTAGATATACACCAAGACTAGCTAGACATAAATGACATAACATACTGTCATACATACTATGAGAGTGTGATGGCGACATCGAGGAGGAAGTCTTATAAGAGTATCCGTTCAACACCCATAGGGAAGTGGTACTTTAAGTACTCCATCCGTCTATGACAAATGGCAATGAATAATGTATTGTTCTTGGTATATGATTCAACGAATTTTCCCCAAACCCAAGTTATCGTGCTCTTATAGGCTTTCTTTCAAAAGCCCTTAAAACAATTTTTAAATTAAAATAAAGGTAAATAGAAATATGAGACCTAATTGGCTAAAAGTTTATTTTGGAGATAAACTTTAGCCTATCATAGTACCAGTGCGCAATAATTTCTCGACGTTGCAATACTAATGCGACTTAGTTGAAAGCAACCTAGGCAGTTTGGTAGTGCGAAAAAAATACATCTATTTAAACAAAAAGCCAGTTAGAGAAGATCTTCCGTGCCCATTTAATTCTCTAAGGAAACAATCTTTTTGTAAAACAAATTACGCTTTATATTTTGCAGCACACATTTAAATTTGGCTTGTCACGCTTCATCTTCTGTTGTCCAGAAACTTCCTTTCAAACCTTTCACAAAATACATGATAATACTGATACGGGCTGTATCTAAGAGAGGGCACCACTTAAATTAAATACATACTACTTTCATTTAGTACCAAACTTCAAAAGATACGTGTATAGATTTGACAGTTGTCGGACGATTAGTTCTCGAAATATAGTGTTTTGAGTGAAGCAACTTTTGTTATTGTGAAAAAAAAATGGATTCAAAGCAATTTCGTGTGTTGATTTACCATTGCTTTTTGATGGAAAAAAATGCAGCCGATGCAAAGAAATGGCTTGATAAGTGTTACCCGGACTCTGCACCAGTCGAATGAACCATTCGCGAGTGAATTGAAAAATTTAAAAATGGTGATACAAGCACCGAAAATGATGCACGCAGTGGACGTCCAAAAGAGGCTGTTTCAGATGAAAACATCAAAAAAGGCCACAATGATTACGAATGACTGTAAAGTAATTTGGACATGCGAAAGCTCTGTTCAAAGCGGATGCCGCGTTTGCTCACAGTCGGCCAAAAACAACAACGTGTTGATGATTCAGAGGAGTGTTTCAAGCTGTTCAACCGCAACAAAGTCGAATTTTTGGGTCGGTATGTGACAATGGATGAAACTTGGCTCCATCACTTCACACCAGAGTCAAGTCGGCAGTCAGCTAAGTGGCGAGCAGGCGACGAACCTCGTCCAAAACAACCAAAAACTCAACAGTCGGCTGGCAAGGTTATGGCATCCGTATTTTGGGATACACATGGAATAATTTTCATCGACTATCTCCAAAAGGGGCAGACTATCAACAGCGACTATGATATTGCGTTGTTGGAGCGCTTGAAGGACGAAATCGCAGAAAAATGGCCGCATTTGAAGAAAAAGAAAGTGCTGTTTCATCAAGACAATGCACCGTGCCACAAGTCGATGAAAACGATGGCAAAATTGAATGAATTCGGCTACGAATTGCTTCTCCATCCATCGTATTCTCCAGATTTGGCCCCCAGCGACTATTTCCTGTTCGCAGACCTCAAAAGAACCATCGCCGGAAAGAGATTTAAGACCGATAAAGAAGTAATCGCCGAAACAGAGGCCTATTTTGAGGCTAAACCGAAATCGTACTACAAAACTGGTATCGAAAGATTGAAAAACTGTTTCAATCAGTGTATCGCCCTCGAAGGCAACTATATTGATAAATAAAGTTGAATTTTGCAAAAATTTTGTGTTTTACTATTAAACGTCTGTGGACATTTCAGCCCATGTGTTACATACTAATAAATTAAAAAAATTCTCTGACTAAAAGAGGATGCCTATTCCTTGTAGTAGAAAATACAAAACATATCCAGCTGATTAAATGGTTTCCAACTTTCTTAATTAAGTACTTCGAAAAACATTCTCCAAACATAGTTTGAACAAGTTTTAATGAAAAACAAAATTGTATATACACAGAGAACGTACGACAGTCTTCGTGTACTTGTAAATATACGTGTATTAATAAATGTGAACGCAGTTTTCTTTTGTCCTTTTTTCCACATAAGGTGTCCTTGCCAAACGAAACAACAATGGATACGGTTGTGATCCTTCACACCCACAGTTTATTTTGAAAAAACAAAAAAATATATTTTTTTCATTTTATCCACAATTTTTGAAAAATCAAGTCTTTCAGTATAAGGATTTTTTCTCTTCTCAGACATGAAGGGAGGACCTTCTTATTGGCCTAACCACAAGCTTACCATTCGAAAAAAGGTTTCGGTCAATTTGGTATTACCATATTTTAAGGTATAGTATGGCACTGAAAATGTTAGTTCCACAAGGGATTTACTTTATAAACCTCTACATCTTATCATAAATATGTATTACGCACACGTATTGCGAAAGTGTATACTTTTTTCATAAGCTAACATTCCGTAGCTCTTATATTTACATTTTGATACGGCACTTAGTATGTGAAGGGACTTATACACTCCATATAAGGTTTTGAATTATAAACAGAGGCGTAGAGGAACGGATTCCTTATTTCTGTGTGTTAATTCTACTGATGACATTGAAAGGGCTTAGTAACCTTGAGTGCAGGTTACGGTGTTAAATATGGTATATCCTTGTCATGATAATAAATAACTAATAACGCAACACGAGTAGTTTCAGCAACGTACTTTCAATAAATAATTAATGTTGTGTGATGAACACATTTCTTCTTTTCCTCTTTGCTCATTTATTATTATGCACTTTTCTAAAAATTTTGTCTAAAAAACAGAGGATGAGACTATGGGTATAAATGAAAATTAATAAGGGGTGTTCCAAAATACTGGCAAAAAACGATGCTGATAGATGAAATAGGTTTTTTTTACTAAAAATTGGAAATTTCTTCATACAATATAATATAGTCATATTAGTGGAATAGTATAACAGGTAAATGGCCTCCACGTTTTATTGGCATATACACACTCTTTGGCGAAATTTTCTATGACACTTTTACATAAATGTGGCTAAATTTGCTTCTTCAATGGGTGGGTGGCCGTAGTCTTTATGGCATAAACATATGGCTTCAAATAACCCAAAATAAAAATCAAATGAGATGGGCGGCCAATTCTGATCATCAAAATGAAAAAATACACCCCCAGGAAAAGACTCATGCAGTAATAGAATTGCTTCTTGAGGCGTATTGCATGTGGCATAATCTTGTTTAAACCACGTGGTATCCACATCCATATCCTGCTTGGCACAAAAACTAAACTATCAGATCGCGATATCGAGCATGATGATGCTTCCAGCCTAAAATCGGCCCAAACAGTAACACACTCTGGATACATTTGTTTCTCACATATCACTCGCTCATTTTCTGGATCCACAATTCAACAATTTTGATGATTTATTAAGCCATTAAGATAAAAATGAGCCTCATCACTTGTTGTTGTTCCACAATTCATTTAACGAACTCTCTTTCCAGTTCTTGAGTGAACTACACTTTGTATAGGGTTTTCTAATAACGACTTGACAACTTTTTTTTTTAAATAAAAGGCAAACCATTTGAGATATTTCAAAAACTTTATTATTGGCTTGAAGTACAATCAAAACATTTATGAATGAAACTCGACTTCGTTCATATGGCCACCGCGGGCACGTTTGCAGCGGTCGATTCGTTGGATCCAATTTTTAACGACTCGGCCCCACATTTCGGCCGAAACGGCCGCTAATTAGCGTTCAATGTTGGCTCTGAGCTCTTCCCACATCGTCGGCGTGTTGGCATAAACCAATGACTTAACGTAGCTCCACAGAAAATAGTCAAGCGGTGTTAAGTCGCACGAATGAGGCGGCCAACCGACTGGCCCATGTCTTGATATAACACGCTCACCATACTTACTCTTCAATAAATCGATTGTAGCGTGTGCTGTGTGGCTTTTGGCACCATCCTGTTGAAACCACATGTCGTCCAAGTCCATATCTTTCAATTCGGGCCAAAAGTAATCGGTAATCATGGCGCGATAACGCTGACCATTCACAGTAACGTGACGATCGTTATCGTCGACGAAAATATATGGCCCAATAACGCCGCCGGCATGCAAACCGCACTAAACAGTTATTTTTTGTGGATGAAGTGGTGATTTATGAAGCATATGTGAAGCCAAAAATGAGCTTCGTCACTGAAGACGATTTTGCGATGAATTTCAGCATATTGGCGCATCTTTTCCAGAACCCAATCGGAGAACGTACGTCGCTTCAAATGGTCCATTGGCTTAAATTCTTGAGTCAGCTTGATCTTGTATGGGTGTAAGCCAAGATCCTTACGCAAAATACGCCGTAATGTGGTCTGAGCGATTAGTTAGTAAAGTTAACGTTCTTAAAGTCGCAGTCACCGACTTCGAATATCTGTAGAAAAATTTTATAATTTGCAGTCGTTGCTTGTTAGTGCACTTTACCATGATGAAAATGTTGAGCTTACTGAATAAATTGACAGTGACAGTTTGATGATTAGTGGAAGAGTGCGTTCACAAATTAAGGTCAAAGTTGTCAAGTCCCTATTGGAAAACCCTATATATACAGTGAGTTACAAATCTCGTAATACACCAACATATCTTGTGTTTGTCGTACGAATTTTGTCTTTTTTTACAAATAATAATGTTTTCGCAGAAGCAGAGACAAAAACAATATTACACATTCCATTCGAAAAAATATATATAAATTTCCGCGACATAGAGGAAAAAAAACACTGTAAATGTGATGACACTCTTAGTATACTCCTTGATCAAAGTTCCCAGAATTTATTCAGAAAATTAAAAATACAAGTTTATTCATCCAAATCTATATTGTCCCCTTTAAATAAATCCCCATTGACTGCAACACACTTATGCCAGCGCTTGATCCAATCCTAGAAACATTTTTTATATTCGGTTTTCGGTATGTCCATCAGTGCTTCCTGCGATTTTTCCATTACTTCCCCGTAGTGGTTTTTTAACTCGATTGAATAGAAAGAAGTCACAGGGAGCCAAATGAGGTGAATTCGGTGCTGTTGGATGGTACTTGTTGCATTTTTCGTCAAAAAATTACAAATAATGATGGCACTGTGCGACGATGCGTTATAATGGTGCATAATCCACGAGTTTTCTGTCCACGAATCTGGTCTCTTTAGGCGATTTGCTTCACGCAAACGTCTCATTACGCCCGTGCAATACTTTTTGTTTACTGTCTGGCCTTCTGGCAAAAATTCATGATGCAATACACCGTTATAATTTATGAGAACCGTGAGCGTTGTATTCTTTTTTGACTGAAAACGACGTGGGTTTTTTGGTCTCGGCTCATTTGGTGAATGCCATTCACTTTTACAAATGTTAAGCTATGACGCTAAAACTTAAAGGGAATGTCAACAACTGATGTACCAACTTAACAAAACAAAAAATAAAAAATAAATCAAATCGGAAAAATGAAATCGCCACACGGTGACGCCACCGTGTTCAAGGTGGTATATACTAGATACTAACCCATGGGCTGAAAAGTCAGTGCCGTTTTATAGTAAAACACAAAATTTTTGCAAAATTCAACTTTATTTAACAATATAGTTGCCTTCGAGGGCGGTACACTGATTGAAACGATTTTTTAACTTTTCGATACCAGTTTTGTAGTACGATTTCGGTTTAGCCTCAAAATAGGCCTCTGTTTCGGCGATTACTTCTTCATCGGTCTTAAATCTCTTTCCGGCGAGCATTCTTTTGAGGTCTGTGAACAGGGGCCAAATCCGGAGAATACGGTGGCTGGGGAAGCAATTCGTAGCCGAATTAATTCAATTTTTCCATCGTTTTCATCGACTTGTTACATGGTGCATTGTCTTAATGAAACAGCACTTTCTTTTTCTTCAAATGCTGCCGCTTTCCTGCGATTTCGTCCTTCAAACGCTCCAACAACGTAATGTAATAGTCGCTGTTGATAGTCTGTCCCTTTTGGAGATAGTCGATGAAAATTATTCCATGTGTATCCCAAAATACGGATGTGATAACCTTGCCACCCCACTGTTGAGTTTTTGGTCGTTTTGGACGAGGTTCGCCGCCTGCTCGCCACTCAGCTAATTGCCGACTTGACTCTGGTGTGAAGTGATGGAGTCAAGTTTCATCCATTGTCAAATACCGACGCAAATATTCAGCTTTATTGCGGTTGAACAGCTTAAAACAGCCTTTTTTGGACGTCCACTGCTGCATTTTTTCCCATCAAAAAGCAATGATAAATCAACACACGAAATTGCTTGGAACCCTTTTTTTTTTCACAATAACAAAAGTTGCTTCACTCACTACGCTATATCTCGAGAACTAATCGTCCGACTGTCAAATTTATACACGTATCTTTTGAAGGTTGGTACTTACTGAAAATGGTATGGATTTAATTCAAGTTGTGCCCTCTCTTACAAACGGCACGGACTTTTCAACCCATGTATTATGTAAATTTGAAATTAGGAAAAGGAAAAATGATCATAAAATATTGTGAAGATGGAAATTCATATTCCCTAATTGCTGGAATAATTCGAAGAACTACACCTACTATTACTAGGTGTGTTCAAATATTAAGCTGATTTTATATTTTTCTAAAAAAAAAAAAGTTATTTATTTATCTATAACATATTAAGGTAATTCCCCTCAGATATGGTATAACATATTTGACCAAACGCTGTTTTCTAATCCTAGAAGCAGTGTTTGGTATGGCCTTGAGCACTTTCAGCGATACCGTTTTATTTCTTCGCTGCAAATGTCCGTCCTTTCATAGGTTGTCCGGTGTTAAGTATGGTAGCTGACGAATGATTGATTTGGCCAAAAAATCCCTCTCAAGCAACAATGAATAAGCAGTTACATTATCGTGATGCAAAAGTAATTGTATTGCTTTTCACAAACGGCGCATAACTTTAAGGTTATACTCCTTATGAGCCGTACGACTTTAAAGTAAAAACTCCTTATGCATTACTCCAGGGTAATCGAAAATCAAAGCTTTGACATTTGATCGAACTTACTGTTCTTTTTTCGTTCTTGGCTGCTTTCATTGGAACGATTGGGATTTAGTTTCGACGTCATAAAAAAATACGCATGACTCGTCAGCAGTAATGACCCTTTTGAGTAAGTCAGGATCATCATTGACTTAATTCAAGAGCTTCTGAGCCTTGGGTATCGACGGTTTTCTGATCAAAATTTAGAAGTTTCGGAACAAATTTCTTTGGCACAAGTCTAATGTGTAAGACATCCCAAAAAATAGTACGACTCGAGCCGATCAATATGCCAACGCCCTCAGCAACCTCTCTTATGGTAATTCGATGATTTTCCAAAACAGTTTTCTGCACAGCTTCGACGTTATCATTTTTTGTTGATGTGCTGGACATCCAGAGCGAGGTTCGTCGTTGGTAACTTTAGGCCATCTTGGAAGAGCTTAAACTACTTGTAAACACTTTTTTTCTACTTAAAGCAGACTCACCGTATGACACTGTTAATATTTCAAGTTTTATAGAGTACTGGAATACATTTTTTTATAAAAATTTAATTAATAATAATAAATAAATAATAAATTTAATTTTAAACATTCACTAACCATGACAAAAGAAGTGTGCTTACAAATTTTGCACATAAAATGGGTATCGCGAAAGATTTTTACTTCAGAACAACTATACCACAAATTGTGTCGTAAAATTTCTGAAGATGTTGTTAATACATAAGGCCTGATCTTAACCCAAGTAAAAATTATGGAAATTTGACGTACTCCATGCCACACTTCAGGCATTAAGAAGTTAAAATGCTTAAGGGGTGCTTAACAAAGTATTAGGTAAGCTTATTTCCGCAAAATTAAGGAATATTTTTCTTTAAGAGTGTTATGGGAAAATTGTCCTTACAACTCAATCAAATATTTACCAAATTCCTACTTTTATTTTATGCAGGAAGAAAAAACACATTGTACCAGCAACCAGAAGTTAAAAAAAAAAAAAGGAAAAAAAGGAAACGGAAAAGGGAAAGAAAACCCTCAATGCCAGAGCCATTGTTGAGTGTTGCCATACAATAGTTGTTAAAGAAAGAACATCCAAATATTATACAAAGGGTATCCACACTTTTGCTGTATTTATTTCAGAAGGTGGTGCAACAGTAATGTCATAATGTGTATTGGTTTTCATTTTGTTACATATAAAAAAAATTGGGTCCTATTTTTATGAAAAATTTACCTGAAAGTGTAAAATTGATATTAAGTTGAAAAAATGATATCGGTCAAAAGCCCACCTACTGACTTGATGGTTATTTGAATTGTTGCTCGCAGAATATCTGGCTTCAAGTTGTTGATTTCTTCTTCAATATTGCCTTTCAAGACTTGCAAGTTTTGTGGTTTGTTGTGATTAAGGGGGCGGTCTGGCCGATCAGTTCAAATCCCCAAAACAGTAAATTCTCTATCGTTGCCCGTTGTAAGCTGTTACTCCATCCCGCTGGAATAAATAATGCTTGACACCCAATTCAGCAACTTACGGTAAAAGACTTTCGTTTCACATCTGCCTGTAGCGGTAGCGCCGTCGGCGTCTTCAAAAACGTAAGCGCCAATCACGTTTTCACTGCAAATTCCGCAACAAACATTCACTTTGTCACATGTCGATTCTCCCTGCCTCAGAAATGCACATTTTGTTTATTTACATAACCATTTAAGTGGAAATGGACACGAAATCATCTTTTTGCATCAGGATTAAAAGATTATGGGAGTTAGTTAACCTCACTTGTCCGTCAGCAGGCACAATTGGTAAACGGTTTTCACTTTATTAGCTAACATCTTCTGGTTTTTCACCATAATTCGACGCAAAGGACGTCTAATGATGCCAAATTGTATGCACGTTCGGACGATCATTTCTTTCAACATCTTTAGTGGAGCCAGTTTGCAGAAGACGCTCAGCCTTATGCTTAATTGTTCATGCACATGGTGTAGGACATCAAGGAAAATTACAACAAAATTAATGCTGTGTTAAAACATCAGACCGGAAATTGGTCAAATAAGCAATAACAATAATTTTGGATTCTTCAGATGTAAATTACTATATTGCTTATTGTCGATTAATTCTCCATCTGTCTGCAACATAAATGTAAAAGCACAAAGACATTTTAGCTGTTTGCAAAAGTTTAAGCGCATTCACGTTATCACATTACTCTTGCATCACCTTGTATATGCAACGAAATATTTTTATTTATTCTTTTTTTCAGAACGAAATGTTCTTATTTTTGTTTTTGCGTCTATGAAAGTACAAACAAACAATTATTACTTTCAAAGAAAGAGGCCTAATAGAAACCATTGTAAAAATAGTTCATACGACAAAAACAAAACATATTGGGGTATCAAGAGTTTTGCTGCACATTGTATGAAGATGCCAATCTTTTGTAAGGATACGTTGTGAATAGCTTTTCAAAATTTCCAATTCCTGCCCATAGTGCCGAATTGATGTTCATGGATTCTGTGCGATACTCCCATGAATTGTTTTGATCTTTTGTGTTGAATGACTTGTTGAAAGACGGCCAGAGTATCTAAGATCACTAAGATCCGGTCTTCCAGAATTTTCATTTTCACAGTCGATGAAGTCAAATGGGTATTCCAACCATATTTTATACGAAAATTTCGAACTGTAGCTTCATTATTTTTAAAATGTTGCTCAACAGCGAACACACGTTGTTCTTTCGTGCAACGCTCCACTTTCAATAACCCTGTACTGTCAGCTGTCAAGCTGTCTTTTTTTTTCATTTTACTGCACAAATGGCACAAAGTTCAAATCCTTTTTTTACACACGAAATACTACTATAACACATGGGCTGAAAAGTTTTATAGTTTTATAGTAAAACACAAAATTTTTACAAAATTCAATTTTATTTATCAATATAGTTGCCTTCGAGGGTGATACACTGATTGAGACGATTTTTCAATCTTTCGATACCAGTTTCTTAGTACGATTTAGGTTAAGCCTCAAAATAAGCCTCTGTTCCGGCGATCACTTCTTCATCGGTCTTAAATCTCTTTCCGGCGATCATTCTTTTGAAGTCTGTGAACAGGAAATAGTCGCTGGGGGCCAAATATGGAGAATACGGTGGGTGAGGAAGCAATTCGTAGCCGAATTCATTCAATTTTGCCATCGTTTTCATCGACTTGTGACACGGTGCATTGTCTTGATGAAACAGCACTTTATTTTTCTTCAAATGCGGCCATTTTTCTGCGATTTCGTCCTTCAAACGCTCCAACAACGCAATGTAATAGCCGCTGTTGATAGTCTGCCCCTTTTGGAGATAGTCGATGAAAATTATTCCATGTGTATCCCAAAATACGGATGCCATAACCTTGCCAGCCGACTGCTGAGTTTTTGGTCGTTTTGGACGACTCAGCTGACTGTCGACTTGACTCTGGTGTAAAGTGATGGAGCCAAGTTTCATCCATTGTCACATACCGACGCAAAAATTCGGCTTTATTGCGGTTGAACAGCTTTAAACACTCCTCTGAATCATCAACACGTTGTTGTTTTTGGTCAACTGTGAGCAAACGCGGCACCCACTTTGAACAGAGCTTCTGCATGTCCAAATATTCGTGTATGATATATCCAACACGCTCTTTTGATATCTTCAGAGAATCAGCTATCTCTATCAACTTCACTTTACAGTCAGTCGTAATCATTTTGTGGACTTTTTTGATGTTTTCATCTGAAACAGCCTCTTTTGGACGTCCACTGCGTGCATCATTTTTCAATCCACTTGCGAATTGTTCGTTCGGCTGGTGCAGAGTCCGGGTAACACTTATCAAGCCATTTCTTTGCATCGGCTGCATTTTTTCCCATCAAAAAGCAATGATAAATCAACACACGAAATTGCTTTGAATCCCTTTTTTTCGCAATAACAAAAGTTGCTTCACTCACAACGCTATATCTGGAGAACTAATCGTCCGACAGCTGTCAAATTTATAAACGTATCTTTTGAAGGTTGGTACTAACTTAAAATGGTATGGATTTTTTTTCAAGTGGACTTTTCAAGGACTTTTTCAGCCCATGTATTATATGCGGTGATTCATCGTAAGGTATGATTTTCAATAGGTTTTTTGACAGATTACGCGTGACCTTTATCAAACCGCTTTATTATTTTTGTTTAGTATCGTTTGGCAAGTCATCACAAAAAGACTTACACTACAACAGCGTCTCCAAATTGTTCAGCTGTATAACGGAAATCAGTGTTCTGTTAGGAATGTTTTTCGTGTGATTCGAGGAACTTATGCTGCGCATAATCGACCTACTGAGACCGCTATTGCCAATACCAATCGCAAATTTGAGTCCCAGATTACATTAGTGAATGATACTCGACCGGTTAGACAAGATCCAGTACGTACGTAGTGAAGAGACTATAGCAGCTGTAGCTGAGAGTGTACGCGAAGACCGTGACGAATTGATTCGTCTTCGTTCTCGGCAAATTGGCTTGGCTATTCGACAACTTGGCGTATTTTATGTGAGGATCTCGGCCTTAAAGCGTACAAAATTCAACTTGTGCTAGAATTGTAAAATTTTGGTCAGTGATGAAGCCCATTTCTGGCTCTGTGGATACGTTGATAAACAAAATTGCCATATTTGGACTGATGAGAAACCCGAAAAGTACCAAGAGCTACCATTACATCCATTAAAAACAACGGTATGGTGTAGCTTATGGGCTGGTGGAATCATTGGTCTATATTTCTTCAAAAATGAGGCAAATCAATATGTTTTCGCCAATGGTAACTGTTATTGCGCCATGTTAACAGTGCACTTCTTGAAATCTAAGCACATGGTCTCGGAGAACTGTGGTTTCAACAAGACAGCGCTACGCGGCCTGTTGTTAAGAAATCATTTTGGTGAGCACTTAATTTCACGTTTTGCTACGGTAAATTGACCGCCTTGATCGTGCGATATTACACCTTTGGACTATTTTTCTCTGGGGATATGTAAAGTCTCAGGTCTGCAGGAATAAGCTAGCTACGATTGACGCGAGATACTAGCCGCTATGCTCGAACGAGTAGCCCAAAATGACACCTTCTGAATGAACCATCTCAGACGTAGTCTTAGCTAACATTTACATGATATAATTCTAGAAGAATAAATGCCATAAATTGTTCTTTTAACTAGTAATAACAATTTTAAGTTTTCTTTCAAATTTATGTATTTTATTTTACATTACGATTCAAACCTTACGATGAATCGGCCTTTACAATAATTAAATCACGATTTTCTTAAAATATACCCGGCGTATACGTATTAATTTTTTCCTATGGTAGAAAAGGTAGTTAATATTTAGCTAGTGTTCCGAAACAATAAAATTTCAACTCTACCAATAAATGAACTAATACTCAATGGCATGAAAACTCTATATCCTGCCTCGGTGCGTCGATGAGAAATAACCTTTTAGAACCATTTCCCAGTTTATTAATATTACTATATGACTTTGAATTTTGTATTCAACCAAAATCAAATACTGGTGTCCCCCAAAATCTTTAATTTGCCCAGAGACGATTTTTAGTTTCTAATTTTAAATACTCGTCTGGTACTTTGGCAATACTTTCTATTAATGTAAGGCCAAACAATGCCTGCGCTACACATAGTTTGACTTCGCTGATATTCGCTGGCCCTCAGATGAGACTGTGCAAAATTTATGGCAACTTCGGTATTGTGTGCAGCTGGTGCCTAGAAGATTGGCATTGTAGAGATCTACATATGATACAATTTTGTGGAAAATTTTTGAATCGAACAAAAATTTTAATTTTTCTTACAATCAGTAATAAACACTTATGATTGTTCTTCTTCCAAACTATTGGCAAACGATACTAATTTGGAGAATAACCCTTTTATTGTCTATTTCCTTTTTTAACGGAAATGATAAGGTTTTTCCAAAAGATACCCAAATTCAAACTGTGAAAAGTTAATATAAACGCAGGCTTTTATTCGACGGCATTCTTAGTTGTTAAGCGAAAGTCGGTGAGCTCACTACTGTTTAAAAACAGAACAAACCTCATACAGTTACAATGAAGGGCTTTTTTTCAAAAGTGATTTTCTTCCAAGTTTTAAATATACCACGTGGTAAGCAACACTGAAAAAAGAAGAAGAGTCTATTGGGTATGTAATTTAATTCTTGCGGTTTTTTTTCAAAATTTTAACGTTTATTTAAGAAAAACATGCACAATAGTATTATTCAAAGTATTGCCCATCTGAAGCTATGACTTCTTCCTATCTTTCTGGCAATTTTTGGATCCCATCCCAAAAGAACTCCGCCGGCTTGGCAGCCAAGAATGAATCAAGCCAATTTTTGATATTCTGCTCTGATGTGAACCATATTTCAGTGAGGGCGTTCTGCATCGACCGGAATAAATGGTAGTCAGAAGGGTGGGATGGGGTAAGACTTCCCATCCACTGTTTTCCAAATAGTTCCTAACCGGAATAGCAACGTGGGGCCGAGCGTTGTCATGATGAAAAATTATTGCCTCTTGTGTGGTCGAATATTCCGGGCGTTTTTCGGCTACTGCTCTCCTCACCCGGTTTTAGCAGCTCATAAAACAGCACACCCATCTGATCTTACCAAATACAGAGCATTACCTTCGCGCCATGGATATTCGGCTTTTCCGTTGATTTGACTGGTTGGCCAGGTTTCACATATGATTTTTTGCATTTGGGGCTGTCGTAATGGATCCATTTTTTATTACCAGTAACAATCCGATGCAAAAATGACTTCCTTTTGTGGCGTTCCAGCAACATTTCGGACAAGCAAAACCGCCTTTCGACGTCTCTCAGCTTGAGTTCATGTGGAACCCAATTTCCTTGCTTTTGAATATAACCAGCTGCTCTTAAACGTTTTAAAATGGCTGCTTGAGTGACACCCAAAGATTCTGCGAGCTCTTCTTGTGTTTGGCAATAATCTTCATAGAGTAATGCTTTCAGTTCTTCATTTTTAAACTTTTTTGGCTGCCCAGAACGTTCATCGTCTTCCAAGCCAAAATCACCACTTTTCGTTCGCTCAGCTAGCGCATATTCACCATAAACTTCCACCAAAATACGATGACTTTCGGGAGCAGTTTTTAGTAATGAAGAAGAACTCCCCGCAAAAACACTTTTTCAGGCACAAAGTTCGACATATTTGAGTGAAAAAAAAAATTATTCAAATTCAAATGAATGACATATACTGAAATGACGTACAATGACAGTAGCTTTCCAACGCATGTTCCAATGGAATAATACAAGTTACGCCATCTCTTAGCAAACCGCACGAATTAAGTTATGACCCAATATTTAAAATATAGTGGAATGACGCAGCGACAACATGTCACTGAGATACATCGCTCTCAAGGTGTAATAAGAATTTTCTACAAATTTTCGAAAAAAGTTTAACCACAACGGTTAAACGATCTGTTTTACCTGCAATGTCACAAACAGGAGCCTCTTTATCACAAATGGTTCGATGCTTTTATTTGAACTGCGATTCGAACCTCGTAAGAAAATGGGCATCAGCTTCGTACAACTGTAAATACCGAAAGGGCTTGAGTAAACCACCACTTGAACAGCGGTATAAAGGAGCACGTCTTGAATTTGCTGAAACACATATCCAACACGGTGAAATGTGGTCACATATAATCTTTAGAGATGAGAAAAAATTCAACCTCGACGGCCCTGACGGCTTCAAATACTATTGCCATGGCCTCAGAAAAGGCCGAAAAATCATGTCACACAGGAGAAGGAAGTGTTATGGTTTGGGCAACTTTCATCGGTAATCTTAAAACAGAATCTGTCTTTATTTTTGGAAGAATTGAAGCCAAGAAATGTTGGAGGAACACCTTCTTCCCCTAATTACGATAACTGAGGACAATGAAGTAATTTTTCAACAAGACAACACTCCTATCCATAAAGCACGGACTACAATAACGTGGTTTCAAAAATATGGAATTAACCTTTTAGATTGGTCAGCCCTAAGTCCGGACTTAAACTTCATTGAAAACTTGTTGGGCATTCTGGCGAGGACTTTATATGATCAGGAAAAGCTAGAAATTCAAAATTTGGAACAACTGAAACAAAAAATGGTTGAAGCGGAAATTACTTTAAGCAATCTTATTTCCAGTTTACCACGACAGTTGTAAATCTAAATGGTTTCTTTGATGAGGCGCTTATTCCTGCTGCTAGGTTTATTACATAAATCACGTTCGTTCACTCCTGGCTGTTTTGTCAGTAAAACAAACAGAAGGCACAACACATAGCTATTTAACGAGAAAAGATGTCTGGTTAACGAAAAGATTTTCAATAGGCTTTTCTCTAGAGAAATGCATGATATATACCACGATCATTATTGAGGTAGGCTGTATGGTAAATAGTATACTGTTGACGCTACTATTTTAAGTGTTTACCGGTGACATTCCTTACAGTATTTTGTCAGCCACAAGCCTCAAAACCGAATTGGGTCTAACCGCCTACTACGATACGTCAGTAAGGGGAGAGCTGATTTAAAATGGGCTTATGTAAATACTCATACAAACAAATATCTGAGTTGGCATCTCTTGATTGAATTGAACTTATAAACTTTATTTTGGACTATTTTATATTTGTCTTACATATACGAGTTTCGAAGAAAATATTACTTTATAGATCATAATTAGGAGAGTGTCACTATAAATGCACGGTGTCTTGCTTAAATATAATTGTTCACACTGTCAATTAATTGCGGTGCTATGATACTAATATCTTTGTACTTGTTCTTTTGTTTCTTTTCAGGTCAGCTTCCTGATGTTCTAACATCCACAGTAATGTATAAACTGGATATGATATTAACTAGGTAATTACATATAAATTTTAGTATATAGAAACCATGGTGTAGTATAAATGGGTGTAGTATAAATGTATCTACAGTTGTGGATGTTTGAGGGGTCTAACACAACTATATGGTGAGAGATCGGGAAGTTCGAGAACTAGTCTTTATATGCCGAATTCTCAACTCTCACCTGCGCAATTTCGCAGCCAGGATTAAGTTGCTGTAGCTACGAAACTAACGGAGAGTAACACATATTCGTCATGGTGTCTGCTAACTTTTCCTATGATTCGTTGTAATCACCACCACCAAAGGCGGCAGCCAAACTAATTGAGATCTTTGAATCCAGGAAGAAATGGCCTATCGTATTAGCAAATGGAAGGTGAGTGGCAGTCATCTCCTGGATATCATACTACGGTCTGGCCTGGTTGTCAGCAATGTTACTTTCGTTACTTCCTGTAAGACTTAATTTATTCCAACAGGTATGCTTAGTAGATTACGGACTAGAAAATACTATCAGAGATCTCCATGTCAGACAATATGTACACCGAATTTAGAATCGGATGCGAGGGTTCGCAGAAAACCTTAACTCACGACAAAACAGAAGCTGGAGGAATCTGTCCAGAACCTGAATAAAATGACATGACATGTTACATGTTACATGACATGTAAAAAGCTATCCTGCAGATCGTCCGTTCCTTAGTGGAACACATTTCTCTAGCGCCTTCCTAAGAAAACTAGAAAACTTTTAAACCGGTTACTTTAAACTAATTTGGAATAAGGCTGGAGTCTTTACAGATCGAAGCAAAAAGAATATAAAAAGCTTTTTTTTGATTTCGAAGAGTGCCTTTATAAAGACTTTTGCGAAAAGACCGAAACTGTCGGTTAAGCCAGTAGGCTGGACAAAGTCATCAAAAAGGGAAGTTTAACCAGGCTCGTACCACTCAGAAGATCTAATGATACGTTGAAGTAAAGAATGTTGAAAGTAAAGAATCTCCGTCTCATGCTTGAAGCTCACTTCCCATGTAACCTAAGCAGAACCAGTTCACAACCAGCTCCTATTAATCAAACTGCTGGTAAAGTAAATAGGACAATAGCCCGTAGCTGATATATTTCATTGCTTGCTGTAACAGATGAGGCCATTAAACAAGCTGTTCCTTACATTAATTGCTTCAAGTCGTCTGGCACTAGCATGCATTCTGAAAATCGGAAAAGAGGACTACATGCTTCCCGAGAAATTCAGATCTATGACACCCTTCACCCTGTGTCTGCCATGCAAGATCATGGGAGAGTGCGCTTCAGAATCTAGAAGGCATAGTTGAAAGTGCTAGTGAATTTCTGGATGATATTACTGCATAAGATATTACTCCTTGTCAGGAAAATTTGCGTCTGGCTTTCAAGTGGAGATATACGTAATCGTGAAGACAAAGAACTAGATTGTGAAGAACCGGTGGAGGTGTGAATCATTTGCATCTGTAGCGACAGCCAAGCTACGTTTAGAACCTCGCTAAAACGTCTTACGATTTCCAAGCTTCCAAGTTCGATACTGCAGGACATCACTGAACGCAGTCAGTGATATGAGCACACCTGCAGATGGCATGAATCCCCATTTTGTAAACGAATGCTTCCTGACGAATGCGGCCTTCCTGCATTCTCTCAACAGCAAAAGCTGGAGGTTGCTTACTAGCATCGTGACGGAGCGTTCCGCTTTTGTTAAGCACTAAAATGTACTAGACATACATGATAATCGTACTACATCCTGCGATGCTTGCTGTAAAACGGGTGATGACACAGCAGAGCACAACTTCCTATGAAAGTGAAACCTCCTCTGAATGTCGGACTTACTCTACATGGTAGGTGCTGGTACTGAAACACTTACTCATCTTCCTTCGAATAACTGAAAAATTCAGTTCGAAGTAACTTACGAGGAGTATAATTGATTAGTTTTCTGTCTGTTCCAACAGAAAAACAAAATTCAAATTTGCTTAAATTTGATAGAACTTCTAAAGGATAGCACATTGTTCTTTTAAGATAGTACACAGACAGATAGTATATATACAGTATGGGTTTACTCCAAGCCAATAAATATGTTCTTGTCATTTTTGAGGGTTTTAAGTCGCCTGATGCCAAAGGCTTTCATCCAGCTATGATTCAAAGACGCATAGACCAGTAGCTCCAAAATCTGCAGCGAATCTTTGCATTATTTGTTTCAAACTAAAGTAAAGAGCCACAGGTCTATTAATCTGATTTCATTCTGGGGAACTAAGAAAAAGTGCATTACAAATGTATCATTGGTCTTAAATGCAACATGCGCATTTGCGGAGAAGTTCTTGTGAGTCAAAATTAAGATAATTGATATTTAAAGTCAATTTTGGACAGGCGTTTCCCCTCTTGCATAGAGAGCGGTCGGCTTTTTCATAGTGCACATCAAGGTGAAAGGACAACGAAGTGGTGAAATAAACAAATCACTGGCAAATACCAATGTTGCTCATTGGAGCAGTGATTGATTCGAAACGTGAAAAATTTGGAGTCAATAGATAGAAATTCACGAAATTTCTTTCTTTTTCATTTCTTAGTTTTGAAAATAAAAATAAAAAATAAATTAAAATTTTAAATACAGCCGACGCAAAAATAACCTCTAAGTAAAAGTTAAAAAAAATACGTATTGAGTTCAACATAAAAAGTAATATTTTAATCCAAGCATAGTTGCATGCATATTAAATTTTAGAGTCCATATAATGCTTTAAATTTAATATTTTAAAAATTAAATCCGTCTATAGTTAGCCTAACATTGTTAAAGAGTGGAGCTACCTATTTATTTTATAAGCTATATTTTTACATACGAGTACTACGCGCAAACTTAGTTTCATTAATTAACTAACTCACGGTTTTGTTTATTTTGTAAATTTTTCGGAATAAAATTTAGACTTAGACTCAACGATTTGATATTGTAGATTTTCTATTTAAGTATTGTACTTTCCCAGGTAGCTACATATTGTTTAAATTTCATAATTTAGTTGAACGTTTTGTTTTTATTATATTTACTTAGCGATTCCCCGACACAACGATGCTTGGATTAAAATATTATTTCTTAAATTAAACTTAAAGGGTCAATACATATTGTGTTTTTACTTTTTAGAGGTAATTTTTGCGTCGGGGTTCTTTAAAATTTTCAATTTGATTTTTTTATTTTATGCTTTTTATACTTTTGCCATTGCTAGGAAAGACACACTACTTTCCGGGAAGAAACACGAAATTGCAACACATTGTAGTTGTAGTTGTATTTTTGATAAATATTATGACAGTTGCATGATTCTGATAATGCAATATCGCGGTTTTGAGTTTCAATCCGAAATTATTATTCCGACTTTTTTCTTTTCTTTGATATTTTTAAAATTAACGTAACGTAATTCAGTTTAGTAGACGACTTAGAGTGATTGATTACAAACAACTTATCAGTTTTTTAAAGTAAGACTTATAATAAAAAAGAACAGATAAACAAATTTGCTTGAATTAAAGCTAAGAACACTCTTGATCAAGTCACTTTCCAAACGATGCCAAAGACAGACACACAGGTACACACGTTCAACTTATTACACGCGTCTTTTTGCATCGTGGTGATAGTTGTGTCAATTAACAATGGATATCGGCCAACTAGAGGTCTCTCAGGTGGAATCGGTATCAAATCAAATGACAATGAGAGAATATGGAATGCAGTAACAGCGAGAAAGGCAGCAGCGTCAATGCAAACGTCAGATCATGACACGAAAATGGTAAAGGGAAACTGTCGACAAAGAAAAAAAATCAGAGAATATGAGGACTCTTGTAAGTCTGAAGGGGCTGAGTGCCGCTACATTGAAGAAGGGAACTTATTTAAAGAGTTGTCAGATAGTGATATCTCAGCAGAAGAGGAAGATGACTAGGCTCAGCTAGACAAGCTTATAAAAGAGCTTCCGGAGAGAAGGTAGCAGTTGAGAAAGCAAAAGTAAAAACGACTAAACCAAAAGCAACAGTACCAGAAACCAAAAAACAACACCAGCAACAGCAACAGCAAATGCTATAATTTTTTTATTTTTTGATAAATTTTATTGTACCAAAGCAAAAAATGTTGGAAAATACATCAATTTTCAAATTGTATCAGTGGTTTTTAATATGTCCACCTTTGGCGTGAATAATTTCCTTGAGACGGACGAAGAAAGCACCACACGCTGCACGCAAGTGGCTCTGCGGTATTTTGGCCCATTCCCGGGGAAGTGCTTGTTTAAGGTGATTCAAACTTTGGTATTTTTTAGTGACAACCTTCGCCTTCAAAATAACCCAGACAGAGAAATCCAACAGATTTTCATCTGGAGTATTCGCAATCCATTGTATCGAAGAAATGAAGTGTGGAACATTGTTTTTTAACCAAACTTGGTTGACGCGCGCTTTGTGCCGAGTCTTGTTGAAATGTCCTTGATCTCCGACCGAAATGATTGTTTTCCCAAGGCTTCAATACTGGCTCTAAGACAGTTTCACGGTATACGATCTCATTTATTTTGACGCCACGAGCAGAGAGTGACCATCGGCGGTTATGGCGGCCCAAAAAATTAACACCTGTGCCTGGTGGCCTTCCGAAGGTGTAAATTTTCGAAGGACCTCTCTGGCAAGTAAACTCGGTCATTTTGTTTGTTTACATATGAAACAACAAAACTCACCAATTTTCAGCAAGCGTAGCAACTCTTTCGACTCCAACTTTTTCCTGTTGCGGTGTTAGATCGTGTGCTTTTTTTAATTTCAATGGCTTGAGTCCAAGCTCATATTTTAGTATGTGTTGCATCCGTTCCAACGATATGTTGAGCTTACGAGCCATTTTTCTTCCACTTCGACGTGGATTTCCTTCAATTCGAGCCTTCACTTTCCGAACCATTTCTGCCGATGTTGGTGTTTTTTTATGACCACCTCCATGGCGTTTTGCAACGCTGCCAGTATCACGGTAACGAGCTATGGTTCGAGACACAAATGATTTATTCACGTTAAGGTGCTGGAGGGCTCTAACGATAGCTACTTGTGGTGTTCCATATTCATTCCATCGAATTGAATTCCATCGCTGATTAAAATTTTTCAACACAACTGAGACTAAGCGTCTCAATAAAGCTTGTTAATAATAAAATTATCTGTCATGTGTCAAAATTTAAGCTCACTGTCGTAAACGGTTTGGAAATTATAGCAGTCTAAAGTTGGTTGCAGTTCGAGTCAGGCAGGGTGTACATCAGAAAATGCAGCTTGATAACAAGGGCGGGAAAGAGTGCCTCCCAAGAGGTGGGGGAGGAGAGTAAGGTTTTAAAGGCAAAAAAAAAACATATTTTCATGATTTTTTTTTTTGGAAATATAAATTATGTGGCTGTCGAACTGGAGCCAGTGTATCCTCAACCAGTGAATCTTATTAGTACGTACTAGTTGTTAGTTCGTTACACCAATGTGTCATGTCAGAGTTGACGGGATTTGAATGTAACTGCATACAAATTCTGTAAAAAAACTTTTTCAGAGAATTGTCTCGTCCGGGATTCGAACCCGCGACCCTCCGCTTGGGTAGTCTATGCATATAACACTTCACTACATCCACCCCCATTTATCGGTGGTTTACTTATTTCATATACACGTTATCAGGGGTGATTCATGCTGAGGTTTGATTTTCAATAGACTTTTTTTGACAGATCGCGAGTGACTCCTATCAAACTGTTTAATTATTTTTGTTTAATATTACTTGGCAAGTTATCGTAAAAAGATTTATACCACAATAAAATCTCCAAATCGTTCAGCTGTATTACGAAAATCAGCGTTCTGTGCGCATAATCAACCTACTGAAACCACTATTGCCAATACTATTGGAAAATTTGAGTCCCGGTTTATATTCAGTGGATGATACTCGACCACATCCAGCACGTAGTAAAGAAACTATAGCAGCTGTTGCTGAGAGTGTACTCGAAGAGCGTGACGAATCGATTCGTCGTCGCTCTCAGCAGCTTGGCTTGGTGTATTCGACAATTTGGCGTTTTTTACGTGAGCATCTCGGCCTAGAAGCTTACAAAATTCAACTTGTGCAGGAATTGAAGCTAGGTGACTTGAATTTGCGTCATATGAAAATCCGGTGTTTGATCGTGAAATTTTGTTAACTGATGAAGCCCATTTCTGGCTCAATGGATACGTTAATAAATAAAATTGCCGTATTTAGACTGATGAGCAACTCGAAGAGTACCAAGAACTACTATTACATCCATTACAAACAACGGTATTGTTTGGTTTATGGGCTGGTGGAATCATTGGTCCATATTCCTTCAAAAATTAAGCAAATCAAAATGTTATCTTCAATGGTTACCGTTATCGAGCCTTCCTGAAATTCAAGCACATGGTTTCGATGAGCTCTGGTTTCAACGAGATGGCGATACTAGCCATACAGCTCATTTTGGTGAGTACTTAATTTCACGTTTTGCTACGTTAAATTGGCCGCCTAGATCGTGCGATATCACATCTTTGGGCTATTTTCTCTGGGGATATGTAAAGTCTTATGTCTCCAAGAACAAGCCACCTACGATTGAGGCTTTGGAAGCCAACATTACTTGTGTTATCCGCGAGATACCAGTCGCTATGCTCGAACGAGTTGCCCAAAATTGGGCCTTCCAAATGGACCACCTCAGACGTAGTCACAACTCCAATGTCCAATGGAGCAGCTTGTTCGTCAGCTTTGGTTATTCGTAGTTCCTCAGATGGTGAGCCATTGGGCCTGTAGAAATGCCCATATCATTCAAAAAGGACAACAAGACAAAACATCCTTCATTAAAAGTGCTTGCTGCTACATTTGCTGTAATTTCAACAACAATTGCAGTACCGCTCACTAATTTAGGAAAGATTTTCTAAATAAGTTGATTGAGACTCTCGCCTCATTCACATTCTTCGTGAAACCTGGAAGATACTGCTATAGAAGTGCGTCCTTGTTCAAATCTGGAGATTACAAAGGGACTTGAAGCAGATTCCAGGTAGGCTTTCAGAAGGCAGTACTGCCTGTTTGAGTGGTCAACAAGGGCGACAAATATGGAGAATGTAACAAAAGATTAGTAAAAGGGATCAACTCTTCGGCGTTGGTGGCCAAAGGTAGCCGAAAAAAGCCCGGAAGCAGATCTGGATTTGAAGGCGATCGTTATTTCCTTACATGGGAAAAATCTTTCGTTTTCAGAATTAATTAAATGAACAAGCTACTCGAATTGACGACATCTATTCGACCCTGTTTGACAAGTCTGGCACACCGATATAATGTCTGCTAAGTTGAATTAGGTTAGTCTGAAGATCCCTGAGTTAAATGTTAACTCACTAATGAGAATCGAGAGACAAACCAACCCTATGTTCTTTCGGTAAGCGAAACTAAGCTTAAAGAGAATCACAAAATTGTCTACAGAGGCTACAATCAATGTAAAAGGGACTGTCCACACTCTTCACAAATGTGTATCTTATTACGCAAAGGCATGTACTATATGTTCATATATAGCGGGGACTTAATGATGGTCCGATTGTTGTAAGCCTGCATTGTATGCATTCCTATTCTTAGTCGAAGGCGGGTGTATGTGGTGTCGCTTTAAGTACCTGAAGCACCTAATCCCATTCAATTTATAACTAAGCTCGAAATACTTGTTTATTGCTACTTTATCGGAAGAGAATTATTATTTTTTGATTGGAGCTCATTAAGAGCGGCATGCGGCATGAAAAAATAATACGCCAAAGACTGGGGGCAAGCAGTTACGAGTATATTACTGGTGGAGTCAACATATGATTCAGAACAGACTTGAACGGTACGCGACCAATATCCCATCCTTCCCATCAGACGGTTCTTTCGTGGATTTAGCATTAATAGACAGTAGACTAGAACTGACAATGCAGATCGAAACGCTCGAGCATTTTTACAAGCGTTCAAGTACAATGGCGATAACTACGGACTTGCTGCCACAATACGGATCCCAAACAATCAAACGCAGCCGGAGCATTATGAACAAGTCCACTCATATGACTATCGTAGAGCACAGTGGTCATCATTTTTTAATTTTCATATTTTAGTCAACCGTAGGGATGGCTCGAAAACTAATCAAAGCATCTCCGACTTCATACCCGATTAGACATACTTGCGGCAATCTCAAGTAAAGACATACAAAATCTTGGAAACAATGAAATATATTGTGTTGGGGCAAAATGTCTGCGCCTTTAAGCACAGCAGAACTTTTCGTTAAACCTTCCCCCCCCCCCCCATTACATCCTGGAAAATTCCAAAACACAAGGATTTTTTAAATGCAGAAGGTTTAAATCAATGGAATCGCTCGAAATAGGACCGCCAATGACTTTGCTATTAAAGGCTTAGAGGAGGATTATTCAAAACCTATTACAAATGGCTCCTCGGTTTCGATTTCCATTCAAAGTTACGTTTCCTGTGAGTGTATAGGTAAGTAGTATGACTTTGCGGAATGTGGGCAATGGAGGCAAAGTGAAAGCTTCCTGTCGTCTGTAAAAGACAGCACAGTCTTCAGTACCCTTCCTAAGGAAAGTATTTTACCTTCTAGCTTGCTAATGGATCAGTGACACCATTTCCTGCAACACATGCATGTAAGTATGCATTGGACACTGCAGAATGCTTCGTCTAAGACTAGACGGCAGATGTTAACGCTGACGTAGGGAATACAAGTTATGTGTTCACTCAACCACAAGCTATATCTTATGTTTGCGTAGCACCATTTTCTATTTCAAATAATTCTTCTATATCGGACATAACATTTTGATCCGTAGTAGTTAGCAATAGTTTATTCAAGTAGAGATATTCTACGTTTGGCATATCGAATAAATCCTATAATGACAATTTTAAAAATCAACGGACAAAATAAACGACAGGGGAACATCTTTATTTCTTTGTTTTTTAAGAGGACTTTTATATTAGTTGATGTGCGATAACGCTTTCAGAAATAATTGCCTTGTTGTTCGTAAATATCTTCATCAAGTTAGTGATCTTATTTTTAAGTATGGACCCTTCTTACATCTTAATTGGCTGACTCCTTGTAAGTTCTCTTGACCATTATTATATTCCACTGACTAAACATTTAACCGTGCACTTATCTCAACTTCAATCAGTATTGTGAAATGAACTCGTCCCTCCTTTTTCCTAGGATGCCATGATCAATCACCATGCCACTTTAAAAAGCAAAGTTCTTCATATTCACAGCGACTTCTGACATTTATTTCAGATCCGGCAGCTATGGGAATTTTCTGTAAAAGATTGCTACAAGAACATTTAAAACTTCATTTTCTTTGCTTTGGTTTCCGTAACAAATACTCATAGAAAATGCATCTGTAGAATAAAAATTCAGTCTTCCTACAAAGAATGGAAATTTCAAGTTTATTTCATGTTGGGCTTCCTTACAAAAGCAACCATGCAAATCATTTCGTGCATAAAATTGACGCCACCAATAATCCATGAATAATGACTACATGGCACCCACCCAGCCATATACCGCCTTCATTCTCCCATGTAAAGAAGTTTTACGATGCGCTCGTAAAAATACTTTTTTTCTCAGTACTCAGAAGTCAAGGAAAAAGTAATATATTCAGACTTCTTATAGAAAAAAAAAAAAAAATAAAAATACAAAAATACAAAAATACAAAAATACAAAAATAATGAAAAACGGACAAACCTTCCTTTTTTTAACAATGTACCCAAAGTAAACACAGCCTTCCATGTGAAATTTCTAAGTACTCATGGGTGGTATAGAATCATGCTTTCTGAAGAACGTCATGTGAAGAAAAGTTAAGTGGTTCAAGAGTCTGCAGAAAAAAATTTAAAAGGGTAATTGTCATGTTGATTTTTACCTCTTTTTTTAACTACTTTGTTTCATTTACTTCCTAATGAAGGCACGTTACATAAAAAGAAAAAAAAAATTCTCACTAACAGTTGATTTTCAATTAATTGCATTAAAATACTAGAAACTGCATCCTTCGAAAATAGGCTACAAGGCAATCAGACATCATTGACCAGGACAGATAAGGCCAGGGAAAAATCGATTGGATTCGTGTAGATCTAAAGAGTTTATATTGCACTATGATAACTGAGAAATCGTTAAATGGTTTATCAAGGAATAAAGTCCAGAATGGCATCTAAAATTTCTTCTCTAAAGCAGGATGATGTCTAATAGTATGTGATCTGTGGTACTAATTGAAGATGGGGATTGCCACAAACTCTGTCTTTGGACCGGAATATACTGTCAAGATCTTAGAATAAAAATAAAAAAAAAATACAAAAATAATGCAAATGCTTTCAAATAATTAACAGTGTTTATTGCATTGCAGTGTGAGTAAGTTAAGTAATATTAAATTACAATAGGTAATACTATAAAAACCAGCGGCGCCCTCACTGCAATCCATCTGCCAAATTATCTTTCGCAGAAGCGTAGGTTGATCGTGCCTTGTAAATGACTTTGTTTAGTTGGTATAATCCCCGGAATTTCGGTTCGATCTTCCTGGACTCTCCGGTAACAAGCTGAACATTTTCAATTAAAACCCAGTCTCCGTCATAATATTGATAAGGCGGTTTGTAGATTTGGAGTTGAAACGGATGGAAGACCATTTCTGTCGTTCAGCAGCTTCGATGTAGCGTCTTAAAACATCTGGTTCGTCTATGAATTTGCTCTCCACATATCGATTTTTTCGTGGTTTCCAATCGCTACTTTGACATCTGCAAATAATCCCTCATTCGGTGATAAATCGACTGGGTAGTCAAAAAAAAAACTTCATCAAGTGCGGGACCCAGATAACCCAAGCGCAACGTTCGGAAGGGATTAGCGGGATGTTATTAAGGTGTAATTTACACTCTTTTCTTAATGATCCAGTTTTATTGTAGTCGCCTACATCGACCTTCGCCATTGTGGACTATGAACAGTAGTCCATCGTCTTCATTTTTAAAGGTTCGATTATGTTTTAGGACGACCTCCTTCCACTGGTTGGCTTTTTCACATTTGATCTCACCTTTAAGCATCAGGAACACTTCTTTCAGCTCGGAGTCTTGGTATTGCATACATCATGAGAATCGTCGATATCATGCGGAATTTTTGGTACCATCATAAAGTCGTACTCCTGAAGGGCTACCCACCAAAGTGCAACTCGTTATTACAACGGCTTCTACAGCTTTGTAGTAGTAATAGCGGCACAATGGATAACGACATGAAAGGGTTTACCCAACAGATAGTCCTAAAAAAACAGATGTTTTACGTTCACATGGCCGCACACCATTTTCATTGACGCGGTGTCCAAAGTAGTCAATTTCCTCAGAAGAAAAGCACATTTCTTAAATTTTAACCTTAAAGGTCGTCTAAAAAAAAAGGATAATATCCTGTTCGGCAACAGACTTAAAAGATTGTTCATGGCTTCTTAGAACACGCACGGAGCATTCACTGAAATTAAATTCAAAATTACTTTTGTTAGTCACGAACGTGATCTATTGTTTTAATACTTCGTCGATTTGGATTTGATTATAGCCTAACATTGTGAAGTAGCGCTGACTCGAAAGTTTGACCAATTCCTCTTCCATGAACGTCATCGCAAACGGCTGCTTTACAGTCTTGGAATTCAGTTCGTGATAGTCGATGCAGAATCTGTCCTCTCCATCGGCTTTTTTCAAGAGAACGATGGATAAAGCGAAAACGAAATCGACCAATGTTTTCCCCTTTAACAAATCGTAGGCGGTATGGAGTTTTGTTTGTTGACAGTTCATTGGTTTGAAAGATTTTTATTGAAGTATTATAGTTTTGCACTTATCTAACTTAGCCAGAGAATGTTTAAATGTTTAAAAGCTTTTTTTTTTCTCGTGGTCTGCCTTAACTTGGCATATAATGCTTTTAATGTGGCAGTCTTTCCTTTCAATAATAACGTGTCAAACACCCCCGCAACAGTACAACTTAGTCTATAAGAACGTCATCAGGAATAAGACCATCATCGATCACCATAAATTCAACGGCGGTCGATTCGTTGGACCCAATTTTCAACGACTCGGCCACACATTTCGGCCGAAACGGCAGCTATTTCGAGTTCAATGTTGGCTCTGAGCTCTTCCAACGTCGTCGGCGTTTTGGCATAAACCAATGACTTAACGTAGCCCCACAGAAAGTAGTCAAACGTCGTTAAATTGCACGAACGAGGCGGCCAATCGACTGGCCCATGTCTTGAGATAACACGCTCACCATACTTACTCTTCAATAAATAGATTGTAGCGTGTGCTGTTTGGCTTGTGGCACCATCCTGTTAAAACCACATGTTGTCCAAGTCCATATCTTCCGATTCGGGCCAAAAATAATGGGTAATCATGTCGCCATAACGCTGACCATTCACAGTAACGTGACGATCGTCATCATCGACGAAAATATATAATCCAATAACGCCGCCGGCATGCAAACCGCACCAAACAGTTATTTTTTGTGGATGAAGTGGTGATTCATGAAGCACATGTGGGTTTTCACCCGACCAAAAACGCATATTTTGCTTATTGACGAACCCATTGAGCCAAAAATGAGCTTCGTTACTGAAGATGATTTTGCGATGAAATTCATCATCTTGGCGCATCTTCTCAAGAACCCAATCGGAGAACGTACTTCGCTTCAAATGGTTCATCGGCTTCAATTCTTGAGTCAGCTTAATCTTGTATGGGTGTAACCCAAGATTCTTACGCAAAATACGCCATAATGTGCTCTGAGCGATGCCCAATTCTTGAGAACGCCGTGGAATTGACTGATTTGGATCGTTTGCTACGGTCGTTTGAACGGCAGCGATATTTTCGACCAACCCGTTGTCTCACTGACACGGAAACATCACACAACGAATATATAGACTCAAATTTTTGCACTAAGCTTGTTATTGCTTGTCTACTAGGACGAGAATTACGACCGAAAATTGGAGTTAACGCTCTTCAAGTTTCAGTCATCGACTCCGAATATCTGTAGAAAATTTTTATAATTTGCAGACGTTGCTCGCTAGTGTACCTTATCATGATAAAAATGTTGAGTTTACTGAATAAATTGACAGCGACAGTTTGATGATTAGTGAAAGAGTGCATTTACAAATTAAATTCAAAATTGCCAAGTCCCTATTGGAAAACCCTATAGATTGCGGGAGCATTGTGATTTTGTAATTAATGAACACTTACTTTCCGGATCAATTAAACAGTGAAAGGTTTGTTTCCGTTTTTAACAAACTTTTCAAACTAATTATTGCATTTGTTATTCGGCATACGTTACTTGCCGATTTGGTGAGTCAGTTACTAGAATTATGTTCAGTTTTATCTACAATATACTCGTATTGTATTATTATAGGTTTTGGACAAATTATTGGTATGTTTCCACGCTCAAAACAGTAGTTCAAGCACTTCGGACCAAAAGGCCTTCTTACTGTTGTTTGCTCGACTATTACCGGCTCATTAAACGTGTTTCTCCGAAACGTTTTTTTACAATCTCTGACTGCACATTGTACACAAAAGCTACTCTGTCGACAGAATATTCAGTCCTTCAGTTCTGAATGCTTTTATCCATCGAATTATTGCACCCTCACTCATGGTAACTTTTTTCCTTTTGTAAGTAATCTAGAAACATAGTCCTTTACGCTTTCGTTGCTTTTGCGCGAGGTCTGTATCGTTTGCATATGAATATCGGCTCCATTTTTCATCGACTGTTTTACGAACTCCGTCCATAAAACAAGCAAGTCATTCCACATTTTTGCATGTCCTTTTAATTTTATTTTTCCAGCAAAAAGGACAAACTCTGCACTGTTTAATGAATTTTCGTCGAACGGAATGAATTCTGAAAGAATTGACATAAAATCTCGTACATCTGCGCAAACATTTCGCATCGTTCAACTACCGAATAGAAACAAACTGGCAGATGCATTATTCATGTGTACTGCATCTCGTTTGTCCGATTGTTGTACGGATCGACTTGTAAGCGCTTATAAGGCAGTTAATTTATCAACTTCTCTACGCAAGTACTACTAGTACTACAAGTCACTTATCCCACTTCTGAACCCACTTGTATAGGACTGGGTTGTGGTTCTAAATTTTTGTCACGGAAAGCAACTTTGGAGGCCTGGTTGGCTGGGTTCTCGTAAGCCGATTGCATGATTATAATAATTTTTAACTTTATCGACGCTTCTTAGTCGTTTCTTTATTTTTAGTTTACGAGTATTTGCTTCGATTTCTGATGCATCCCTCTTAGAATTCTTTAATTTTTAACGCGCCATGGCTTTTTCAAAACCTCAACAGCTTATAGTTTCTAAAGTCCACAGGGGCGGTTTTATTATTTCAGTAGATTAACTATTAAATGCACTTTACGACACCTCATTTATAACTATAGCACTACAACTAACGCAGTTATAGGCATTTACTTTATTGCATTTTCTTTTTTGTTGAATTCGGTGCAATTTGGCTGCATGACAACCAGTCATGAACATGCCAACGAGTCAAAAACATATTTTTTGTTTTGCCTCCTTTGGTGTGTGTTATCTAATAAGAATCAATGGATTGTTGTTTCATTAGTCAACAAAAAACTTTTGTCTGATCCGGTGTATTTTCAGCCTAAATGTAGAAAGTAACCAAAGAAGACAAAGTCAAGTTATTTTCAGTAAATCTAACTCAATTTTTACTGTTTTTTGTGGATCACTGCAAGCACCAATCCTTCTCGGCTATACACGAAGTCGCTACTTGGCTCAGAGTGAATCTAATGCCCCCGATGAATATTGCAATATACGGATACATTCAAGCAGATATAAGATTACTAGCATCGAACACTTCAAATGAAGACTGCCGTGTTTTAGCACAGTCGGACTTCACAGCGAACTGTGCCATTCATAAGCAGGTTAGACTTTGAACCTTAGAATCAAGTAGTAAATAGGCAACGTTCTACTCCAAACAATTGACCCTTAAGGTCAATCATGATATGCTTTTAGTCAATGATAACCTCCGATACAATCAAATCAAATTTAGGAATGCACCAAAAACCAGAGAAGAGTTTGTCAAGTGTGCGCGAACAAGTGTGCGGCGTGGCTTTAAGCACCTCTAACGCCCATTACGGTCCTTTAAAGTTCATCCACGCCATGCAGCCCTTTTCTTGTTGCCGAGATATGAGTAACTGATAAGTTAGAAAGAACTCCAAGAATTTTTAATTAAATGGTGGAGTTCATTGTTGCTTCTACCATAAATTCTTATGTTACTTCATCGAGGATCATTTGGTGTAGGTCCATGGTTGCTTAGATAGCTCTGTTTTTTTTTTTTTTTTTTTTTAGTACGTGAAAGAGTAACACTGTATGACCGTAATTTGTTTTATTCGTATCCCTTTATTTACACAACACGGCAGATAAAATTCTGAATGCAGTGGTAAGAAGACAGATGACCGTCCGTAGCGGCAGCCTTATTGTTGTTTATTCTGAATATTGCTATCCCCACTTTATTTTGATCGTTCATATTGACTAAAAGCTGAAATTGGATTACCCTCGCCGCTTAACAGTATGTAGAAGTTGTTTTTTCATATCCGAGTACCACCTGCGTCTATACTACTAAATTTCCTTGTACATCTCTGCAGGCCTCTTGTCAAGTTTTCTTGACTTGTTTATTTTACTATTTGGTAAAACTTTCGAATATTGTTTCTAGAATACCAATATTCTACCGGGTGAGTTTTTTAACTTGAGACATCCAAATTACTTGAAATATACGCGATATCGCGAAAAATGTTTCAGACAAAAGTCACAAGGTTCCGAAGGGGACATAATATGCTGACCACTAGTTTGACCTTAAGACCCATTTTCAAGGTCAAACGAAGGTCACTTTTGATTTTTCAAATGATAGTTCCTGATTTTCATTGCTCAGTCGTATTCCTCAATGGAGCACACGACTTTGTCTCATAGGTCTTATTCATTCAGTGCTAGATACCACTGCACTGGCACGCCCAAATCATTAATCAATTTCCAATGTTGTTAGAGTTTTAGAAGGTCGAGATTTGTTTTGAGGAAGTCACTATTGCCTCGAGTGAAGTTAAAACTCAAAGAAATTTCAGAAAGAGACAAATTGTACTAAACTTATCTGAGAGTGTATGATGTGCACTCTGCCCTTTTTTTCTACTTGAACGGAACTGTACTTCATTTAGAAGTTCGATATTTGTTTTGAGGAACTGATTATTATTAGTAACGTTTTCCAGATTAATAATGCAGGCTATTTCAATTCAAGAGAAAATTGAAATGATATTGATTTATAGAGAAAGTGGAAGAAACATCGATGGTGCTGTTGCTCTTTACGCCCAACGTTTCCCAGACCAGATACGATTGCGCGCTTCCTTTAATCGGGTCATCCAACAATTCAATGGTGAAGGAAGTGTGCAACCAAAGAAAAGGAATCGGTCAGATAGGGTGGCTGTTGAGGACAATGAAATAGCAGTGTTAGCTGCCGTTGCACAAGATCCTCACATTAGCACTCGACAAATAAGTCGTGAATCAAAGATTTCTCAAACGACTGTCTGTAAGATATTACATCGGCATAAATACCATTACTAATATGTTTCAATGCATCAAGAACTTTCTACTTTCTAGTGAGGATTTTCGCAACCAGGTTTCCTTTTATGAATGGGCACTTCAGCAAATTGAACGAGACTCTGAACCCCTTTTCTGATGAGTCGACTTTCACCAATCACGGTACAGACAATCAACATAATATGCATTACTGGGCTACCGAAAACCCTTTTTGGTTGCGACAAGTTGAACGCCAGCACCCGTGGAATGTCCATTTTTTACTGAAGGCAACTTAAATGACGAAAATTATGCAAACTTCTTGCGGGACCATCTTCCAGTATTACTAGCAGAACTGCCATTGGAGTTGCGAAAAACAATGTGGTTTCAACATGATGGTTGTCCAGCCCAACCCCTAGTAGCCCGGGGCGTATTAAACAATGTTTACCATCAACGATGGATCGGACGAGGGGGTCCGAGGCAATGGCCTGCTAGATCACGTCACTTAATTTCTTCTTGTAGGGCTACTTAAAAAGTGAGGTTTACAGAAAAAAGCCAACAACACGTGAGGACATGAAATTTAGAGCGCGGATAGACAAGTGTATTGAAGTGAATGGTCACATTTTCGAACATTTGTTGAAATAGTCTCGGGAAATAAACGTCGAAATGGGAAGAATTCAATGATTCAACAGAGGACCCACTCTAATTATTCACCTCGAAGGAAACAAAGTACTGCTACGTCCACGTCGTTGTTTCTGGGTTATGCTAAACGCAGTATGTAAAAACAAATGGCAAGCCTACGAGCAATACGTCTGAGCAATGAAAATCAGGAATTATCATTTGAAAAATCAAAAGTGACCTTCGTTTGACCTCGTGGTCACCACCTTATGTCCCCTTCAGGACCTTGTGACTTTTGTCTGAAACATTTTTCGCGATATCGCGTGTTTTTCGATTAATTTGGATGTCTCAAGTTAAAAAACTCACCCTGCATGTGTGTTCTCGATTCTCATGTTCTTTATTGTTTCTCCGCAAAAGTCAAAATTCTTCTCTCTCTCTCTCTCCCGTCTATGCAGTGTCGCTTCGTAAGGAAACAGTCTCCCTACGTGTACGTGTCTACACTCTTCGCAAAGTAATGAGTTTTGTGGAGGTGGTCAAGTGAATTTAAATACATTAGTTGCGGTGTTTCGGACGGCTTTTTGGCAGTGATGTCACTGCTTTTCAGCACTCTTCAGTTTGTTGCATAGAATATGTCGATAGGTAGAGATATACGCGATCGGCAAAGACTCTTGTGGTTGGTTGCGATATCAGCTGTTCTATGTTAAATTCTCTCACAATATTTCTTTTTTGCTGTGGTGTTTGAGATATCCATGGACATATAATTGAATACAGTTGAAATGAGATTTAAATTACACCCTAGACGTAGTTGCCTGGGACCACCAGACTAGCACTTTTGGCTGTTTCGCCACACCCGTAAATCATGTGCTGTGCAGTAGGTAGTTCCTGGATTTTACCAGTTTGCTAACAACTTTTGAAGCTTCAAGTATCAAAGTGAAAAAATTCCACTCACCTGTTAGGAGCTAGCTCACACTAGCCCTCAGGACTTTCTATACTTTGCCTACTATAGCATCCGGCTTTCGTTATATCTAGATACAGTTAAATTGAAGGGACATAGGAATTTGACCAGCAAAGATCTACTCATACAAGGAACACAATAGAAAGAGAACTGTTCTCGAATAACATATTATTTTAGTCCATAAGTTCAAAAAAAAAAATTATCAGATAACACATTATCTTAAGGAAGCACTTCATTTCCCCATAAAATATTTAATTAAAACATCTTGTTTCACAAGTTTTCCCAAACAGATACATATACGAGAATTCAAATCTATTTTCAAATCTACAATCATTTCTCTACTTTTTCAGAATGTCTGTACACAAAGGTTTCAACTTTCATTTAGAGATAAAGGTACAGACAGAAACAGTTTACACAACCTAACATATGATAATCAACACGACTATCATTGGAAAACGACAAATAGTTAAATAATTTATTAAAACATACATTACAACCTTCCGAATTGTAGCATCCCTTGCTTTGCTATCCTGTGCGAAGTTGCAAAAGTCCATCCATCAGTGCCTTTGGATGCAAACTGAACATTAGATTTAAAATTCATAGTTACGAATACAGATGCTGAAAGCCGATAGACAATTCTTCGTAAATTTATTTAACAAAATAACTTAACTTTGGTCTGACTAGGAAACAGGAAGAATATATGTAAATGGCATTTGAAGTTGAAAGGATTTTACTTGGGATAAGTTTGAAATGGGTATTTTGAAATATCCGGATGTAAACGAATAACTTTTCCAAGGCTAACCGAAAGTTTTACTGGTAGCCATATCTAGTTCAGCATAGGATTAGATTGTTGAAGTAATTTTAAAAAACGAATTCGAGGGTAAATTATTTTATCATCAGCAGGATTTGTGTTATTAATAATGTTGCTAACTATTTGGTTATGGTTTTTCATTTAATGCAATATTCTGAATATCTTGTGGAAAGTTTTTTTAGCTATCGAATTAAGCAACCGACCTTTCTGATCGGCCCCTTCTGGAATGCATCAGTCATGCCTGAGGTTTATCCATATGCAATCCGGACTTTCAGCTTCACTATATCTTATTCATCTGAAATTGACAGATCTAAAACCCATTATAACTCGTTAAGAAATTTGTGACATACATCAACATAACAAAGGTGATCTTGGATCCATATATTTCTTCCGTATGAGTCCTACCCGAACGAATTATCGATACCTCCAGTCAACTCCATTCAACCTTCTCAAACTCTCCCTTAAGATTTCCCTCCACTCGATTAAGGCCTCTCGAGTACTCGTACAATTCCCACATCATAGCACTAACCTAAGTTGTAAGTTTTGAAGGTAAGTAATGAAGGCTTTCAGGAGATGCCTTAGTAGAAAACAAACACCAACCCATTCCAAAAAATTGGTCGAAAAAATGTATGCTTGACGAACTAAGCCACGAAGCTCTGTCCGCAATCTTCTTAAATTTCGTATAAATTCTTTGTTGCAGCATTATGTGAATGATCAGTGAGGTTGTAGACTGGAAAAGTCCAAATCGACCACATACAATATTTACGCTGCGGATAATCCAAGAGAAAACCCTAAAGTCATCGTCTATAGAGATGAGCTATTCAGAGCTATGTCTATGACGATGGTCATTGCAATAAAATATTTAAACAAAGGGTTAAGCGTTAAACAAGAAAATTAGGTTAAAGCTGAGTATAATCGTATACTGTCAGAAATAGAGAACGCGCAATATCGACTGGCCTCAGGTGTCGCACACAAGTAGAAGAAGATCTCAACAATCTTAAAGTGGCTAAAGAGAGGTTTATTGGTTGTTGCTGCTTTTAAGTATCCTAAGTAAGTAAGTTCTCAAGTACGGAATGTCTTATTACTGATTGACCTCCTGGTAGAGATAACTTTGTTAGTTGGCTGCCATTTTTGACAGCGACTATTCATTATGAAGAAGTCTACACCAAAACAATGTGTTCGTACTATCCAAACATATTTTGAAAATCGGTTTGCAATTCGCAAATTATTGACCAACTGATCTCGCTATTCGCCGCATTGTGGATAAATTTCGTACCACATACACTCGTACACAAGAAACTATAGACGCTGTACAAGGAAATGTACGGGAAAATGCGCAGTTGTCTACTTGGAGTTGAAAATTTCATCTTTGTTCTTTCGATTTATTGAAGATTTTGCGAAAACATTTCGACCTGTAATCATATAAGATCTAGATGTTGGATGAACTAAGGCCAGATCATGGCTTTCAACGGGAAATTGCTGATTGAGCCTTTCAGCAACTTGTAGTTAACCTTTATTTTTATCGAAAAATCATGTTAAATGGCGACGCTCACGTTTGACTCTATGGACTTGTGAGCAGGAGTAATGAAAATCCAAAAAAAAGACTTTTTCGACCAACAAATTTACGGTTTGATGTGGCCTTCAACCTGCTGTGATCATCGGTCTTTATTTTTTCTCAGAAATGAAACCAGAGCACGCGTTGCAATCAAAGACCAGCGTTACTGAGCAATGACAGATATCATTGCTTTGAAAATATTGACAACATTGAGCCGGAAAATATATGATTTGGGCAGGACATGGCGGTAGGTACCATACTATCCATAAACTATATTATATTGCGAAATGAACCAGTTAACTGGCGACCAAAATCTTGAGATTTTACACCGCTCCATATTTTCTTATGACAGAGTTTATAGTAGGATAGAGCTCCAAAAGCGGTTCCTTAAGGACAAGGAAGAAATATGGTATGCCTATGTTGTGTTCAAAGATATTATGTCATAACTAAGCATTCTGCAAAACAAATAAAGATTTTTGGTATATGCTTAGTTCCTGTTGTTATTGTTTTAAAAAAAACGCAGTACCGTACCGCACTGGACTGTAAGATGGCAGTCGAATATTTGAATTACTTAACAGAATGTTAGCGCAAATGTGAGTCCCGTAAATTGGAGAATTAAAATAAAATGCCCAGATAAACCAGATAAAGCGGATCGTTGTAAGTACCTTTCAATAAACAATAACCTGCATTTGGAAATTCAAAGGATGAATCAGTGGTAAATCCAAAATTTCATTACATACTCGTACCTTTACTTATCAACTAATTTTATAGGGCAAAGGTGCCTTCAATTCGTTTACCCACCGGAATTAAGAAAATATCTCTCTTCGATTGTAGGATAAGATTTTGAAAACATGTTCCCAGTTAAGGGATAGAATTTTAATACCGGAATCAAAAACCTTCAAATACTTCGTATGTAGGTCCTGTTCAGATATTTAATAGCGCCAATGCAATTCAAGTTCTTTAAACTGGATAAAAAGGAAACATCTGGATTCAATGAGGTATCTTGTTATTATCTTATGTCAGGAAAATTCGAAACATGCTAAAATTAACCCAGAAATTTTAATTTGAAATCACTTATGCAAAGCATTTATATTTGAACACAATACCGGACATACATACGAGTATGTTAAACCACAGCGTAAATTTCTAGAGAATGCTTATCATATGTAGCGGAGAGCATAAGGTGTATTAGTTTTCAAGACATCAGTAAATGGTCATTTATCAGCATGATTCACGTGAAGCGTTCCTGTTACAATCGCACATCAATAAATTTGATGTCGCCCAGATTTATTTATAAAAACTCAGAAACGATTTTCATAAAGGTGAGATCTGGCCTGATTTGTGAAGAAACGACGCAGGTGAAAATAGCAGTCCTTAAAGCTTGATTGATTTTTTTTTTTTTTTTTTTTTTTTTTGTGCTTGGCTACCAAATTACCAAAATTGTTACTGAAACTGAAGCTGAAAAGTACTAAGTTTGATATGCATGAAATGCCTTATTTTAAATATATGGTAGGTAAAGCAGTACGCAGATCTGAACCATAAAAGGCTGCGTATGGCTTGGACACAATACCTAATCATATATCAGCTCTTTAGTGCCTTATTTTCGTTGTAGCAACAAAGCCAGACCAAAAATCCAAGAGTACATGGGCAGGATTATCACCGTCAATTGGAAGTTCTACGTTTAAGAATATTGTCTAATTTTTTAGCAAGCAGACTTTTTGGCTGGTGTAGGTTTCACGAACTAAGGGGTCGCAACAACAATTTCATCAACTTGTCCCTTATGTAAGGAAAATTATTTTCTTACCTTCTGCCCTAAATTTATTACTTTGAATCTAAATGAGAAGCTCAAGCTGGATTGTGTTATAATTATCTTAACTCGGGCCATTTCATTAAAACGTGCAAGTCCAGTCCTTGTCGAAGGTCCAATAAAAGGTATTATACTCTTATAAATATGGATCTGAGCATAATTAAAGCAAATTTAATTCGGTTGCTTAAGCCAAAGTATCTTTATCAGCTGTACCGGTATGTAGTGAGCGTCAAGATACAAATGTCTCGATGTGGAACATTTATTATGAACGGGCCTTAATATTTTTTTTCTTGTTTGGTTGCTGTGACACCTGTCAAACATATTTAGTATACATTAAGTCATTGAGCAAACAACATCATATTTTTTCATCGTGTTAAAAATGTCGAATTTTGTACCAGAAAATGACTTGTGCTGTAGAGTCGCATCGTGGAAGAATGTGGAAGACCACCAAAAAAATTTGAAGACGCCGAATTGCAAACAACATTGGATGAAGATGGCACTTTGAGTCGGAAACAAATGGCAGAAATGCTAAATGTTGCACAACAAACAATTTCTGACCGTTTAAAAGCTATGGAAAAGATCTAAAAGTCTTGAAAATGAGTGCCACATGAATTGAATGAAATGACAGATGGAAAACTGAAAAACCACCTGTGAAATTTTGCTTCGAAGACACGATAAAAAAACCAGTTTTGCATCGATCAACTTTGACTGCAAAACTAGATCGATTTGGCAGGAATACAATGCTGTGTGTCTGGTTGAACCAGAAAGGTGTGGTGTACCACGAGCTCCTAAGACATAGTGAAACCATTAATACAGATCGCTAACGGCAACAAATGATCAATTTGAACCATGCATTGATCGAAAAACGACCAAAATGGGCAAGAAGACACGGCAAGGTAATTTTGCTCCATGACAATGTACCTACACACAAAGCAAAACTGGTTCAGGATACAACCAAAGCACTTGGCTGGGAGCTGCTACCCTACCCGCCGTATTCATCAGACTTGGCTCTTTCCGACTACCATTTGTTTTCATCGATGTTACACACATTAGCTGAGCAGCACTTCGAATCCTACGAGGAAGTCGAAAATTGGGCGACTTTTTGGTTAGCTTTAAAAGTCGAACAGTTTAATTGACGTGGAATCCATAAATTGCCTGAAAAATGAGAAAAATATATAGCTACCAATGGCCAATACTTTGAATTAATTATTTTTTATTTTCCCATTAAAAATTAGTGTTTTATTTTCACAAAAAAAAAAAACGCTCACTTTATACACCTTTTACAGATCTGAATTGCTTTGGGACAACATGAGAGCATTTTTTGGAAATGAAAGTTACATAAACATAAGCTTCTTCATGATAAGGGAAATTTAGATCACTTCTATTCAGCTTCTTATGATATTCTTTAGGCTAGATAATATCAGAGGACCTTTGTAGCCTGGCAGGTATTATACTGTCCACACCAGGGGACTTGTATGGCTTGAAGCTTTACAGCGTCCAGAAGAGCTTGTCTCCTATAATCAGACCGTGAACGGTCAACGAGCATGTCGGGTAGCAGGTTTAAATATTTATCAGTTGAGGTGTTCCAAGAGCCATTGGTCACGATGAGTCACAATGCCTCAATATTTTGAGAAATTTCCTGTATGAGTCCCAGTTAGTCGCTAGGTTGTAATTTTTTTTTTTTTTTGCAAGATTAATTTAGGGGCCTGATTGAGAGCCAGAGTCTCATGTTAAGCTCGTTGACGTTACACAGGGGACTTAAGAGTTCAGAGGAGTATATTTTTTAAAGTGTCCCCCTGTATGATCATGGCCAAAATATTCCAATGGCATCCATTATGTGCTTTTGGTAGTCTACAGTCTGATAACGATTATGTCGCGGCCGCTGGGGTTGGGAAGTTAAAATATATTAAACCTAGGTTTCACTAGTATACAAGTTCTAATCTAACTTTATCTCTTGTATACAGCGGAGCGCATACTGGTGTCCCAAGTCCACAAACCACGCTTTCTACGATACATGGTTCCTGGATGTGAATGATATCTTCTGCGTTTTTGGGAAGCCTTTTCTGGCTAATGGAGAATAAGCTGGAGAAACAATATCATTGCTACAATCTGCCAGAGAAGCCTCTACCACGGTGATATTCGAGTCCTCCGGGTCTGAATATGTATCCAAAGCTCTTCTTCATTGTTTCATCTCTTATTAATTCGTCGTCAGTTTTCATTTCCAAAAGAGTGTTAGAGTATTTGTCTTTCTATTTCAAGAAAGGATATCGACGCTCCAAAATCTTAAGTTGAATTTGCTTAATCCGTTAAAGGAGGAGGAGGTTAACTCTTAAGTCTATTGACTCGATGCCAAACCGAATTATGTTTTTAGTATGCACTAGAGAGCTAAGGGATTCCTTATTGATTCCTTACTTATTTCAGTTTTGCGACCTTCCAGTCATGAGTAGAGTTTTTAACCCTGATGATCTCCAAAATACTTTCTGGGGATTAGGGTTCAGTTGGGATTCAGGTGTGGGTTCTAGATCTCTTTCTAGGCCAGATCTTTCCTAGTCCATCTATGGCTTTGATGTAAAGACCGAGAGATCTTTATTCGGAACAAGCGATAAATTTGAGGCGACCTTGGTATAAAGCGTCGCTTATTACAGGAGATTGTCCGGGGTTTTCCTGCATGATTACCGAGAAGTTGTCGCTATGCTATCGCTGCCATCGTTAGGGTGTTATCGATTCATCGGCGTAATTTTTATCAAGATCTCTATTGCATATCTTAAGACTTTAGTAAAAGACCTTAAAGATGTGATATTATATGGCCTAGAAGGAGTTTTGATGTTTTTAGTTTTGAGACTTCTGGTAACCGCCACGGTTTGCTCCAACAATCTCGAGTTTGGAGTAGTCCTTTAGCATTTAGGAACACCTGTCTTTAAGAATGTTTTTAACTCTATTTTGCTATTGGTGTACCTATTTCTTCTTATCTCCGAAATGGATCCGTAGGTTTTGATAAAGCGTCAAGCATTTCGGCGTTTGGTATAGAGTATCTTGGATGGGGCTTGCCGTCGTGGTTGGGATCTTGATCCTTCATTTGGAGGAGGAGATTTTGTAGCAGCAGCAAGGCTGTGATCTGTCATAAACTTGCTGCTGCTATGGGTGGAGGAAGTGATAGAGCCATGGCTTGCCACAATTTTACCAATATTTTAAATTTTAGATTTCGGCTCATAGCCTTTAGAAGATGGAGCACTATGACTAGTCGGTGCAACACTTCTACCGTCCGGTATTAAAAGAGAACCAATCTCGGGTTTTGTTGTTTAAGTGAGTTTTTCCATTAGAGATTCCACTGTATACTAATAAGGCCAATTTGTCTACCGGATAAAAAATTTACGTTCAAAGGTCAGCCTTGTCATGGTGGTAAATTGAGTAAAGATCGGGTTACTGTACTTGTATGTGCGAATATGTTCGGAACTGAAAAACTGCCACTTCTCTTAATTGGAAAATCCAAGAATCCAAGATGCTTCAAGGGTATCAAGGTTAATTATGAAAACAATTAAAAGGCCTGGATGACTTCTGATCTATTTGCAGATCTCGGATTCGGGAAACAGAATCTCCAAGGAAAAAGAAGAGAGTGGGGAGCCATACAAAAGCATTACATTTCAAAGTCTTATAGAGCCTAGGTCAAATACAGGGCGTGATTGTTCTTGTAAGCTGAACTGCACAAGAAACTTAGATCTACAACAAAAACAAAAACTACTTCAGGTCCTGCACACTGGGCTGCCAAACATGAGCTGGACAAATTTATAATGGGACTTATAGGACATCGACCTGTGGCTCGAAGACGGTCTAATAATAACAACCCAACAAATCGTGACAACGCCTTCCGGTAATACGTCTTGCTGGTAAATGAAAAGGAAAGAGTTTGCAGACAAGCTTTCTCCATTCTGTACACTGTGTCAAGTAAGGTTATTTTCCGGCTATCATCACTCGTTGCTGAAGGAAGAGTGCCCATAGATCAGCGTGGAAAACATCTTACGCGTGGAAATACTTTCCCTGCTAATGCATTCGTAGTAATTAATGAGCATATCCGATCGCATGTGCCAAGCCCCTTTTTTCAACTTCACCGTAAACATATGGCACCGAACTGTACCAAATATCTTTTCTTTAGTCAAAAGATCCAAAAGTTTTTTAAACTTCAAATGGAACACCTGCGTGACAATATCATTTGATATATCTTCCCACCTTGGATTTGTTGTTATGGTTATAAAGAAGACCAAAACGACCGTATTTTCGCAAGTACACAAAAGCATCTTGAGGGCGTTATCGCCTATAGCGCGACCACCCAGCGACCTATCTTGTTAGGAACACCGTCATATCTCAATGCAAATGGATATAGTGGAATGGACTTTGGTTAGTTCGAATATATAGTAAGCGTCCAGCCTCGATATTGGCATACATATTGGCCAAAAACTAGTTGAAAAATTGGCGGAAATAAAGAAAATAACTTTGCTTTGAATCATAATTCGATAGCATAACATTGGAAAGTAGTTTTTTTTTATTTTTTTGTGTATTAAATTGCGCAGTTCGAAATGGCAATCATATTCGCCAAAACAAAACATTAATGGATACAATGTCAATGAAGCAACGTCATAAGCTCTGTTTGTTTCTCGGATCCGTTGCAATTAATTGCTGTAAGTTTGTAACACAATATCGCGTGTGTCATATTCCTCATTTATCATCATTATTCGTTCATTATTGACTTACCGTAGCAATCAGTATTCCCGATCACTGACTAGAAGCGAACGCAGAGCCGATTTGAAATCTCGAACGTATGGGCTATACTCATGTAGTAAGTGTTGCAGTTCTATCTCAATTTCTTGATTGAAACTCCCCATATGTGCTTTGCCTTGGTATATCTACCTATTCATGATAATCGGCAATAAAAAGTGTCTAGACTTACGATGTTCCTTCGTCAAAAGAGATTTTAGTGACTCAAGTGGCCCTTGCATAGGCACCATTTTCGCTTTACTGTGAAGGACAAGCAGTCCTTTTTTATCTGACATTCTTAACAAAGCGTCTCTTAATCGATCTTCTGCCATTCTTTAATGATCCATAACCTGCGCATGACCCTGCGTTTGCTCTTACATTGTCGTACTTCACGCTCAGGTGTGCTTTCTGTTGCTCTGGAAATCGTGTTATGGGGCTAATTGGATTCCAAATGGGTTACATGTTCCTCAGTATCCTCGGTAGCTCTCGATGACCGCCGACGATCTCCCTAAGCACTGAGCCATACATCACACTCAGGTGTGCTTTCTGTTGCTCTAGAAAACCTGTTACGGGGCCAATCGGGTTCCAAACAGGTTACACGTTGCTCAGTATCCTCGGTAGTTCTCAAGAACCGCTGGCGTTCTTCTTGGGCACTGAGCTTTACTTTACTTCACTCTGTCGTGTGCTTTCTGTTAATTAGAAAATCCGTGTGACGGGTCCGATCAGATGCCAAACTTGATCTCGGTGAGTTTCCGAAGATCTTTTCACAGCCTGAAGTTATTTTTGAGACGATATTTCTCTATTAGATCGTTTTATGTTAGTGGTACGTGAAATGGATGAAAGATATGATCTTTTTCTAGATGGCATGTATGCTTGAAAAAGAAAAGAAAAAAACGAAAAACAAAGAACAGTTTTTTTTTTAATGCTCACTGGTGTATTATTGGTTTCAATAATTTTAGCTGAGATGTAATTAGATTTTTTAAGGCAAATAAATCTAACTGTATTTACCGTTAAGGGTAATTTATAGTAATTTATTATTAATTTTAATTATTTTAATTAAGTTTAGCACTTCACAACGAATTAAAACTTAATTAAATCGGATATAATGTCGGATAAATGTTGAAAATATTTATTTGCTTGACCGTTGTGTGGAACAACGGGATAATCTATAAATCTGATTAAGAACTACCTTCGAAAGTAACATATACATACATATACATATTTACAGCGAATGTATTGTAGTAGAAGTAAAATTTTTAAAAATATTCTTATTTTCAAATTTTTCTTTAATCGTAACTCCGGCTCTATTGAACCGATCGTAATGAAACATCTCCCAGTTTTTTAATAGAAAAATGAGCTATCGAACAATAGAAACTCCTTAAGAATCCTTTCAGTATTTTTTATGTGATGCTCAGACAAACAGACAAACAAACAAAAATTCAAAAAAGCATTGATTTGAGTAAAGTTTTTTTTTTAAATATCTTCCTTGCACAGACACGAGTTTATTACCATTTTATAATATTAGAGATGCCTACTAGACTATTTTAGTCGATATGGCTTATCTAAGTAAGCACTGAATTTTATTTTCTGAAGATTTCGATTTGATGGTATTGAAAGACTCTAATGTTTTTCTGGACATGCCTTCCATATTTCTACTGCATTAAGAAAGCTATTAAATGCACTCAAATAACAAAATGTCCTTATTCCGTTCCATCATCTACACAAGTGCCTCCATTCATCGAAACCAATTTGCCCACATATGCCCATAAACCATGAAATATTAAGTAAATCAAGCATATTTTCCTCAGAACTCACATTCGTTAGTACCAATATTCGGCTATGAAATTTTCTACCGTCACCTTAGTGACACATTAAACATTATTGCTGTAAGAATTTCCAAAAATAAATACCATCGCTACTCCAAGGTTGTAATACGAGGAGCACCTTCCATTTGACATTAACTTCAAGCGTTCTAGTTCTCCATGTGCGGCCGTTCATATGGTATGAAAGCCATAAAGTCATGACATGAGTGTGACATAAAAATAAATCAATGTAATCACTTGAACGGGAAATTAAGACAACTAATTAACAAGTCCCGGTACCCACCAAAAGTTATCATATTTGTACATTACCATCTCTTCGAACGTACGAATTCTCATTCAAAGAGTGCTACAGGATAATTAAAATAAATTACTTTTTTTTATTTTGTATTTGGTTATCCTGAATTTAAAATGGGTCCTGTTTCCTCTCTCGATGGAGAGATAAATGACATTTTTGGTTGGCAACAAAAAAAGCAAAGAATAAGAAGAGAGCTGAAGAGCATTGAAGGAGAAAATAATGACCGAAATAAACGACCCCGTTGGGTAAGGTTACAGAAATTAATGTTCTGTCAAGGATTTTGTATACTTGTTGGGATATTTTCGGATTTTTTTTTATTCACTTTTTCTTTTTGCAATTGTGTTGTGCTATAAAAGTTTAATGAATTTTTGTTGTACCACCATAATGGAAAATTCAAATTTCTGCAGTACCTAGAGCATAAGTGAAATCCTTTAGTTTTTCTTCGAATACCAACCTGAAATTTATTAGATACTGACTTATGTTAGAGAGTATGAGGAATTTTATAAAAGTTTTATAATACAATTCCGAGCAGAAATACAGTAAAAGAAAAGTGATTATAGTGACATTTTTAAAATTAAATACCGGATGAGTTTTTTAACTTAAGACATCAAAATTACTCGAAAAGTACGAAGTATAGCGAAAAATCTTTCAGACAAAAGTCACAAGGTTTTGAGGAGACATAAGATGGTGACTACGAGTTTGACCTTGAGACCCATTTTCAAGGTTAAACGAAGGTCACTTTAGAATTTTTAATGGGAACCTCTATTTTTTTTGACAGATTCGTAATCTGCGTGAAAAATTACAATTATTTTGCATGAAACACTTTTCTCAAAAATGCGTTCTTTTCCCGTCAGTGGGCGCCATAAAACTTAAGACATCAAAATTACTCGAAAAGTACGAAATATCGCGAAAAATATCTCAGACAAAAGTCACAAGATTTTGAAGGGGACATAAGATGGCGACCACGAGTTTGACCTTGAGACCCATTTTCAATGTCAGACGAAGGTCACTTTTGATTTTTCAAAGGATAATTCCTGATTTTCAATGCTCAGTTGTATTGCTCGTAGGCTTGTCATTTGTTTTTACATACTGCGTTTAGCATAACCTAGAAACAACGACGTGGACATAGCAGTATTTTGTTTCCTTCAGGGTGATTAATTGGAGTGGGTCCCCTTGCCTCCCACTGTTGAATCATTGAATTCTTCCCATTTCGACGTTTATTTCCCGAGACTATTTCAACAAATGCTCGAAATTGTGACCATTCACTTCAATACACTTGTCTATCCACGCTCTAAATGAACCAATAGAACTTTTTAAGTAGCCCCACAAGAAGAAATTAAGTGACGTAAGATCAGGGGATCTAGCCTCGGACCCCCTCGTCCGATCCATCGTTGATGGTAAACATTGTTTAATACGCCCTGGGAGTTCTTCTAGTAAAACTGGAAGATGGTTCCGCAAGAATTTTGTTGCATACTATTCGCTATTCAAGTTGCCTTCTATAAAATATGGACCTAATAATTTATCCCCAATAATTTCCGCCCAAACATTAACATTCCAAGGGTGCTGGCGTTCAATTTGTGGCAACCAAAAATGGTTTTCGGTAGCCCAGTAATGCATATTATGTCGATTGACCTTACAATAATTGGTGAAAGTCGACTCATTAGAGAATAGCACCTTGGCGAAGAAAAGGGGTCTCGTTCAATTTGCTGAAGTGCCCATTGACAAAAGGAAACCCGGTTGCGAAAATCCTCACTAAAAAAATCTTCATGCATTGAAACATGATAATGATGGTATTTATGCCGATGTAATATCTTACAGACAGTCGTTTGAGAAATTCCTGATTCACGACTTATTTGGCGAGTGCTAATGTGAGGATCGTGTGCAACGGCAAATAACACTGCTATTTCATTGTCCCCAACAGCCACACTTCCACATTTCCTTCATTAGTGAATTGTTGAATGACCCGATAAAAGGAAGCGCGCGATCGTATATGGTCTGGGAAACATTCGAGGTTCCTTCCATAAATCAATATCATTTCAATTTTCTCTTGAATTGAAATAGCCTGCATTATTAATCTGGAAAACGTTACTAATAATAATCAGTTCCTCAAAACAAATATCGAACTTCTAAATGAAGTACAGTTCCGTTCAAGTAGAAAAAAAGGGCAGAGTGCACATCATCCACTTTCAGATAAGTTTAGGACAATTTGTCTCTATCTGAAATTTCTTTGAGTTTTAACTTCACTCGAGGCAATTATGACTTCCTCAGAATAAATCTCGACCTTCTAACACTCTAACAACGTTGGAAACTGATTAATGATTTAGGCGTGCCAGTGCTGTGATATCTAGCACTGAATGAATAAGACCTTTGAGACAAAGTCGTGTGCCCCATTGAGGAATACGACTGAGCAACGAAAATCAGGAATTATCATTCAAGTGACCTTCGTTTGACCTTGAGAATGGGTCTCAAGGTCAAACTCGTGGTCACCATCTTATGTTCCCTTGTGACTTTTGTTCGAAACGTTTTTCGCGATATCGGGTATTTTTCGAGTAATTTGGATGTCTCAAGTTAAAAAACTCACCCTGTATTGTAGTCAGTTAATCGGGTTTAATAGGAAGGTTTTTACTATAAAAAAAATAAGGCTGTCAGTCATTATCATTGTCAGGCATTAACAGTCGATGAGCATACAATAATAACCCAGGACAGTTGAACTTTCAAGCATCTTTCGCAACAAGACTTCAAAGAGATAGTCTTCCTGAAACTTATGGCCTTAGCAATAATGGTAACGACCTTATTTCAAAGAAAATGACATCATTGGAACCAACTATCATGACTAGCTTACAGAAATTGTAAAGTTATTGGGAAATGGATAGAAAATGAAAAAAAACAACAACAACCTCTTGAATTTTAGAGTATGTCACGAAAGCTTTTAAACTGTTGGCAATATAATACCTGATATTCTTTTAAATGAAAATAAAAAAGACCGCACAGTCAAAATAAAATTTGTTAGCTTGGATCTAAGAAGTCTTACAAAACCTAGGGTGATATCGATTAGCAATCCCATAACACCGTGGGGCCTATATCGGTGCAATTGGAACATGAGACTTTCGTTTCATGAACCTTTTGAATCTGACTTAAACTACCTCAATCATAGTGAAAAGGAGCTCAAATGAATAACATGGAAATAAAAAAAAGTAGGGAAAAATTAAATAAAGAAAAACAATGGTCGGATTTTATCTTATCTTTTTGTTTATTATTCTCACTTGGTGGACTATCTGCTGACTGTGCCGTTTCCCATTTGCCAATGCCTTTTATACCAGCGCATTATAGATCTCACGCGATAATCAGACGACAAACTATTCATTTGTTAATACGGCCACATACTGTTGTTATAGTGTATTCAACTAAAGAGCAATGTCATGGGCGGCTTCCAATGCAAAAGGCGCTTAAGGCGCCAATATGGAGAATGGTTCATTGTAGATGTTGTGGAAAGATGTGTTACACCAGTATGCTGCAAAAACCTTTTCTAGCCTAACTTGTACATTATATGTACAAGTATACTATAGACTATTGACTGAGGCTTATTCGTATTGATTTAAGCCCCCGATTACTAATAAATCATCACTCGGTATAAAAATTGCGTATACCGGATTATACACTAAAAAAAAATAACATAAACTTGTGATAGCCTCTTTGCTCTGCAGCAGCCAGCTTGCTTATAGGCATATGGAACCAGGTGAATTATGCGACCTGAAAAATCGGCGATTTCGTTACTGAGTCAAAGCTAGTTTCGGTGACAAAAAACTAAATTGCTGAGAATAATCATCCCTGACCAAAAAGCATCATGAATATAGACAGTTCGATTGATTTTGTAACTCGTTACGCTTTGGAAAATAAGTAAAAATAATTATCCAAAATTTACTGTTTGCCGCTGACAAATTTGGATAAAAGCGATAAGATCGTGTTATCCATGCGCTTACCAAGACCATCCGACTTCGTTTGGAGAGAACGGCCCCAAGATTCCTGTCGAAGCCAGGCCTTCTGGAAAGCACTTGTCTTTTCATAATCAGTCAAATTAATTATGAATTCAACTTTATTTATCAATATAGTTGACTTCGAGGGCGATACACTGATTGAAACGATTTTTCAATCTTTCGATACCAGTTTTGTAGTTCGATTTCGGTTTAGCCTCAAAATAGGCCTCTGTTTCGGCGATTACTTCTTTATCGGTCTTAAATCTCTTTCCGGCGAGCATTCTTTTGAGGTCTGCGAACAGAAATCTGGGCCAAATGTGGAGAATACGGTGGTTAGGGAAGCAATTCGTAGCCGAATTCATTCAATTTTGCCATCGTTTTCATCGACTTGTGACACGGTACGTTGTCTTGATGAAACAGCACCTTCTTTTTCTCCAAATGCCGCCGTTTTTCTGCGATTTCGTCCTTCAAACACTCCAACAACGCAATGTAATAGTCGCAATGATAGTCTGCCCCTTTTGGAGATAGTCGATGAAAATTATTCCATGTGTAACCCAAAATACGGATGCCATAACCTTGCCAACCGACTGTTGGGTTTTTTGATCGTTTTGGACGAGGTTCGTCGCCTGCTCGACACTCAGCTGACTGCCGACTTGACTCTGGTGTGAAGTGATGGAGCCAAGTTTCATCCATTCTCACATACCGAGGCAAAAATTCGGTTTTTTAAACACTCCTCTGAATCATCAACACGTTGTTGTTTTTGGTCGACTGTGAGCAAAAGCGGCACCCACTTTGAACAGAGCTTTCGCAAGTCCAAATATTCGTGTATGATATATCCAACACGCTCTTTTGATATCTTCAGAGCCTCAGCGATCTCGATCAACTTCACTTTACGGTCATTCGTAATCACTTTGTGGACTTTTTTGATGTTTTCATGCATCATCTTCGGTGCTTGTATGACCACTTTTAAATTTTTCTATACACTTGCGAATGGTTCGTTCGGCTGGTGCAGAGTCCCGTGAACATTTATCAAGCCATTTTTTTGCATCGGCTGCATTTTTTCCCATCAAAAAGCAATGATAAATGGTAAAATTGCTTTGAATCCATTTTTTTTTTTTTTTTTTTCACAATAACAAAAGTTGCTTCACTCACAACGCTATATCTCGAGACCTAATCGTCAGACAGCTGTCAAATGTGTACACGTATCTTTTGAAGGTTGGTACTAACTGAAAATGGTATGAATTTAATTCAAGTGGTGCCCTCTCTTAGAAACGGCACAGCCACTCCAAAAGTCACCGATTTATGGTATGTCGCAACAGCTCTTCTGTTTATAAGACACAATAAGAGGTGGGGTGTTGCTGATAGATCTTTTTTTGTCGTGACATATGCTGTAGTGGTCCAGAGACTCAAATACTTGTCTGATTGATGTACCATTGGCACATCTCATACAAAGTCTAAAAACGAACGCATAACCAACATAACCACAAAAGGAAGAGCATTCGTACGCAAATCTCTAACGGGACAGCCGTCAGAGTGGATTCTGGCAGAGATTGAGATCAAGATTTATACATATCGATATTCATGCTCTTCACGTGCCTTTCCATTCTTCACTGAAACTGATTTGAAAATTTCGTACAATCTTTTCGAAAACTATCTTCTGCTCATATGTCAGCGCACTGTCTTCACATTTTGCTTTTCTGACATTGAAAAAGTAAATGCAGTTGCGATCTACTTTACCGGACCCGCAAGCATTCTTCCTTGCCATTTAGAAACCATATACGAGTATGTATGTATGTACTCGAAACTCAGTTTCTATTTGCCGCGGTATATGTATGTTGAAGATTCTAAAATCTATAAAACTTAGCGGATATTAACCTGCTAGGGAAGCATGTGGTGATCAATCGGGAAACTATTGTCTGTCCTACCTCACCATATATATATTTACATATACATATTTATAAAATACAATACCCTTGTAGCCAAAAACTATAGCAGATTTCGCTTAGCAAATTTCGAGCCACATTATTTACGATTTGAATTGTCAATGCAAAATACAATGCAAAAGTCAATGCTTTCATTGCTGAGAAGAGAAGAAGAGGATATCTGCAATTGAGTTTTTGTTTTGCTCCCCAGACCACGCTTCGCTTCAAAATGTCATATTCATATTTATCGTCAATTAAAGTTTTTTTTAAACCAAAGTATGTACTGAATGGTGTATGACTTCTCTATTTGATACCAAAACTCACACATGGCTAACATCAACCTTCTACATAGAATGTGGTTTAATGTTAAAACAGAAATCTGTATGTAATAGTCTTTTAAGGGATTATATTCTCTAGATTCCCAAATCCAAATAGGTCTGTTATCTTCTTCAACCCATTCTTTAATACGTAATATCACTTCGTAGTTCGTTTGCTCTTGCATTAGTCCGTCTTGTTCGGTTGAATTAAGAAGGCAACTCCTTCAAGTTTACAATGGCCCATAAGATACGGGTGAGGCATCTGGTTTTCAATGACTATTCTCAGCTAAATGTTGTATTTTGTAGTTTTATTGTTGGAACCCTCCAAGCCAACGTGTGAATTGTTTTCATTTAATTTAAATGAAAGAAATCAACAATCAAAAAAATCTGGAGGATTTTTCCGAACTACTATAAGAACTCATTTTGCAATAAAAATGTATACTCGTGTATGGCATGAGAATAGTCTGGCCTTGATTATTGACAATAGCTCTTTGCGGATAGTGCAATAATTTCTTTCTGGTTTGCTAACTGTCTTACTGAGGTAAGGAATAACAACCGCTTTTTAACGTTATATGGTAATAAATCACTAACAGTGCTTTATTTCTCTCATCGCTATGTAGTATCTAATTTGAACTCAAACCACTTTCTAAAAACATCTGCATTTCAAATAGCTGATTTTAAAGGTAGCTTGCCAGAAGCAATTTAAAACAGTTTCTAGGTACATAAGTTAGATTCAAGCTCTAACCGTAAACAAGGATGCTATTTAAGTAAGTACATCAAACAGGTTACAATCAAAGGCCTCTTAGAAAATGTAGCTAGTACATTTGTCAGTGCACAGCTCATAACATTGAACTGCCATAAACCATCACAGTCTTTTCACGTTTTTCTCTTTATCAACTGGGTACGTACCCTAAACTTGTCCTAAACCAACCGAGCGGAATAGAGGAGTCCTAAATAGCGTGGTCTTTGTTTTGTTTTTTTTTTTTTTTTTTTTAACAAAACAATAGACGATGACGATATTTTTCGTCTCGGTATTTTCCTGGACTCCTATTGCTTATTTAATGACAATCTGCTGAGGGATTGCTTAACTCGTCTCGCAGTCAGAAGCCTAATTTAAAGCTTACCGAGATTCATTCTCACCAAATCATTAGCGCGTGTTAAGAAAATGTCAGAACCCAAAAATAAAATAGAATTTTAGCTATTTGTGCCTGCTATACGTGTAGATGTTTTTGTGACTCTGTAAATAGATTAATTAAAATAAACCATGTAATTCTATCTCTTGGGAAAGTTTGTATGGAGTACAGTTACAACACCTTCCACAAGTATAATACTTACCAAAATGATTATTTCGCTCAGCAGACGGATAGAAATTCGTATTTCTTATTTTTTTTTTTTTTCCGTGGGAAGGTGAGCAATCTTCATAGTGTGAGATTCTTGCTCACTAAAATACACTTCCCTTATGCAAACCACGACTGAGTTCACACTCAACAAGCAGTTCTTCTATCGCATTTTATTTTGTTTTTATAAGATATCCTGCAGGTGATTTTCCATTGAAAATTCCTATGTACTTTAGAAAAATTACGCGCTGCTAATCACCGCGCTAGATCGAGAGGCTTAGTCCTTTTCAGACGGCGCAATAAATTTGTCTCGTCGAGGATCTGTTGAACCGAAATATTCGTATGACCTTGTAATCGATTATTATGTTTTCGCGCAAACATTTTAATTACGTTCTGAACGTTTTCGACTCCTAAGTCTCTGTGGATATCATCGTTTCTAATGTACCACGGCGCATTAACAATACCTCGAAGAATTTTGTTTTGAATGTCTGTAATACATTAATGTTACTATTTTTAGTACAACCCCAAAGTTGTACACCATATGTCCAGATCGGTTTTAGCACTTGCTTGTATAAGAGCAGTTTGTTCTCTACGCTAAGCTTGGAATACTTTCCAATAAGCCAGTAAATATCTCTTGATTTCAAGCTCTTCACGTTTTTTCTTGACGTGTGCTCTCCATTTTAGTTTAGCGTCGAGTGTCATACCGAGATATTTGGCCTCGTTCGCGTAAGGAATTCGTACTGCGTTGATAAACACCGGTGTATTCTCAATTTTCTTGAGAGTGAAGTTCACGTGGACAGACTTGTTTTCATTAAGCGCGATTCGCCAAGTCTTTGTCTAATTGTTAATCCGTGTAAGGGCACGTTGCAACTTGGCAGTTGCTTCTTCAACTGTTTTAGGACAGTGTCGTCCGTTTGCGGTATATCGCGGGTAAAAAGCAAATATAGCAGAGGGCCAAGTACATTTCCTTGCGGCACCCCCGCCTTTATTGTCTTAAAAGTGGAATATTCGTTTCCGTGTCTCACACGGAAGAGTCGGTCTTCCAGATATGAACCTAAAATACAAGACAATTGCTGGGGTAGGGCTTGTCGGAGTTTATATTTTAGGCCTTCATGCCACACCTTATCAAAGGCTTGCGAAACGTCAAGGAATGCACTTGAACAGACTAACTTACACTAGAGTGCTCGTTCAATTACATCGGTTATTCGATGCACTTGGTCAACTGTAGAGTGTTGGCTTCTAAAGCCAAATTGATGATCAGGCAAGAGGGAATTTGTGTCGGTAATTGGTTTAAGACGATTAAGAAGGATTCGCTCGAAGACCTTCGATGTAATCGGGAGAAGCGATATTGGTCTATATGACTTGACTTCAGTCAGCGGTTTACCGGGTTTCGGAACTATAATAACTTCGACTACTTTCCACTGGTACGCTACGTGCTCTAATCTAATGCTGGCATTTATTAAATAGAGCAGCTTTAGCAAACCTTTTTTGGCAACGCTCTAAGTATCTCTCCCGTTATTAAGTCATATCCCGAGGCTTTATTGAGCTTAAGCGTGTCTATAACTTGTCTAACTTCCCTAAGTGTAGCCTTTTCTACTAGAAAATTTGTCGTCACGTCTAGCGTATTGACATTCTCAGGAAGCACCCCCCCATCGAATGGTGTAAACGTTTCTGCAAGATGGTCGGCGAAAACATTAGCTTTTTCCTTATCTTCTTTCGCCCAGTCATCCTGGTTTCTTCTTATTGGCGCCACGTGCATTTGGGGCTTTCAAACACTTTTAACGGCTGTGAGTCTTTCAAGGAAGTTATTAATACCTTGATTATTGAAGTCCTTGATCGATTTTATTTAAAATTGAAATGCTTTCAGGTGTACTACGGGACATCAAAAAAATAAACCGAGACAATATGTTATTAAGCAAAAAGCAAATTTGGGCAGACATCTATAGAAAACAATTTTCACAATTGGAGCACAAAGTTAATCTTTGAGTAAGAGCTAGATAAAACACTTATTTTGTTCAAAGTTCAAATTAAAGCACCTTAAGGTTAGGAGTCTTACATGAGCACACGCCCCCATAGTAGGAGAGCATCAACGAGCTGTTAGCCAGCTATGATATCATATTAAAATTGTCCTCGGCGAAGAGAGGGTATCCTTGGAAATCCTTTCGGAAATTATTTTATATACAGCCTTACGACAAGACCTCCGTTAGTGGTTTTAGGCTTATCGGCTTTGCGGTGAGGCGAAACATTGTCGTGGCTAGCACGCGATTACCTCATCTCAATATTCGTAAGGAGACTTGAGATCAACCGTAACCAAGATTGACCATATTGAGATCGACGCAAGGTATTCTTCCAGAATTATAGATGTACGAACGTTACGAGGGGCCAACACCGACTCGAAGCATTACTTTGTTGTGCCCAAGGTATGGCTGCAGATATCTCCAACTTCGCAAAGGCAAGCTTATTTGAGGAAATTTAATGTCGGACGGCTAGAAATGCATGTGGTTACCAAATCTTTTTGCAAATCATCTATTGAAGATCAGTGGCAAACACTGCGGAAAGGCCATCAGAGATGCCTCCTGTAATGTCCTCGGTTTCAGTCGACTACCATAATGAAACCCATGGTAAGCACATGCATCAAAGCAAGAGGGATACAAAGCGGCGCTGTATAGAAGTACTAGAACTACTCATGAGCTCTACGAGAAGAAGGCAGGACATGAATACCAGCATCTTACAAGGAGAAAAGAGGAGCATAGAAGCGTGTTGTCGAGAAAATTGAGAGATGATACTGCAGGAATGATATTCGGAAGTTTTAGGAAAAGTTAAAAAAAGCATGCCAGGGACACAATCCCTGAACCGAAGCTTGAGGATTTGAAAAGAACACTTCTGTAGACTATATTATGGTATAATGACGATGACGAACCGAAAACCGCTGTTAGGTAGAACAATTCCGTCCAGCCGACCCGGGTGAAATGCAGAAAACCATATCTAAGCTTAAGTCCAAAAAAGCTGCTTGAGCTGACAGCCTGACCTTAAAGCTGCAGGCGATGACTTGGGTAAGAGCATACACCAACTCATCTGTAAAATATGGTCGAACGAAAGTATGTCCGATGAATGGAACCTCAGCCTTGCTTGTCAGATCCTCAAGAAAAGAGACCCTATGAACTGCGCCAACTGGAGAGACACCAGTATTGCGTGAACTCCTGAAACCGTTCGTCAACAACCTGATTGTGAGACCTTAGATTAGGAAAGTCCACTATCGACCAAATATCCACACTACTATATGGCAGATCTTGGAAAAAACCTGTGAGTTACAAATCGATGCACACCATCTATTTGTCGATTTTACAGAGAAATGCCAAGTTTTGACATTCCTGCCAAACTCGTCCGTCTATACAGAATGAAGATGGAGAATTCACACTGCTTTGTCGAAGTCGATAAAGAACTTACCGTGACCTTTAATGTCAAAAAGGGATTTAAACTAGGCGCTGCACTGTCATTCGATTTCTTTAACATCATTCTTAGAAGCTTAGTGTGAAACTCACGCACTAACATAAGAGGCCCAATCTTTCAAAAGTCAGTCCACTTACTCGCATACGCTAATAATATTGACATAATGATATGTAAGACTTTGATAATTGCAGTCGTGTCCTATGACGCAGAGGCATATACTTTACCAAAAATGGATGAGAGTGCTCTTGGCTGCTTTGAAATATTTGGGTGATTTTCGGTGCCGTTTGCATAGACGGGGAGTGGAGAAAGAGACACAACAACGAACTTCGACAACAGTACAGCGACATCGACTTAGATAGATGAGAGAAGGTCCAATGACTGAAGTAGCTGGGTCGAATTCGCATACGAAGGACTTCGCAGTAGAGGAAGACCGCAACTCAGGTGCACACGGTAAAAGAAGGGAACCTCATTCAACTTAGCATGCGAAACTGGCGGGAGCTGGATAGATATCGAACTGGCTGGACATGCTTGTTGGTTGAAGCTTATGTCCACTCCCTAAGTAATTGAATAAGTAAACAGGGTAAAGTAGCAGTGTGTTTACTTCCAAATGTAGACAATTTGTTGATGATATTTGATGAATAACAGGTTAGATAAAGTGAACAAATCTGCTACAGATTAAGAGGATACTCGTTAAATTGCCAAAGAATGGAAACGCCAATGGCGACTCGACATAATTTGGTAAGGATTTTAGTTGTACCTTTAATAAGCTATTCTGAGATGGACGTAGCCCCACAAAAAATAGTCAAGCGGTGTTAAATCGCACGAAACATGGGCCAATCGACTGGCCCATGTCTTGAGATAACACGCTCGCCATACTTACTCTTCAATAAATCGATTGTAGCGGGTGCTTTGTGGCTTGTGGCACCATCCTGTTGAAACCACATGTCGTCCAAGTCCATTTCTTCCAATTCCAAAAATAATCGGTGATCAAGGCGCGATAACGCTGACCATTCACAGTAACGTGACGATCGTTATCGTCGACATAAAAATATGGCCCAATAACGCCGCCGGCATGCAAACCGCATCAAACAGTTATTTTTTGTGGATGAATTGGTTATTTATGAAGCACATGTGAGTTTTCACCCGACCAATAACGCATATTTTGCTTATTGACGAACCCATTAAGCCAAAAATGAGCTTCGTCACTGAAGATGATTTTGCGACTCTTTATCTTGGCGCATCGTCTCCAGAACCCAATCGCAGAACGTAGCTCGTTAGTGTACTTTACCATGATGAAAGTTGAGTTTACTGAATAATTTAAAAGTGACAGTTTGATGATTAGTGAAAGAGTGCGTACACAAATTAAATTCGAAGTTGTCAAGTCCCTATTGGAAAACCCTATACATACTTACGCGTACACAAAAAAAAAAATTGGCATCATAATTTGTGACATCCCTAAGCTCTTCCTACTTATGAAGAAGTCTTTCCTTTTCTACCCTACTTAAGGATCAGAAAAAACCATGACTCCTCTATCACTGTATTCAAAATAGGGTCTTAGTCTACTTCTTGGTTTGATGAGTTATGAATTCACTTATTTTAAAGTTAGTTACGTCCTGGATAACACACTAAGCTTCAGTGAAACAATCTATACCTGTTGCTACGAAAACCTAACTGGCAATCATTCATATATTAGATATATTACGTAAGTGCAATGGGTTTGTAGGAGTAGAGAGGAGAAGATTCGCATTTTTTAAGGACGATCTGGACAAATGATGCTTTACGTTCACTTAAAAGGCTTTTTAAGAACAGGGTTAGTGGAAGTTAGTTTTACCTTTGCAAGAGAAAAGGAGGCCTTTGACAGCGTTAAGCTCGATGGGCTTTTCTACAAGCTGACCAACATAAGCATGCCCCTGCTACATATGGTTAACAACATGGTTATTGGAAAGAAGTTTCTTGTAAAAGGCGATAACATGTTCAAACTGTTTAACATTGACAGAAGTAGTAGTAGTCTAGAAGGTTCCCCCAATCGTGGTCATAAAAACCCTTTTACCGCAGCGAATTGATTATATTCAACGGTATTACTACAACTAAAAATTAAGTTTGAACAGTCGGAAATAATCTTTTTTCTTAACTCGTGATATTTGAACATTATTGGACAAAATGCGTCGCCATTTTCGGTGAAAGCAGAATCTGGCTGAACAGGTATTTATATTTTAACAAACATAGCCATTTAGTCTGCCTTTATTATACCAAGACGCTTAAGCTCTGGAAAGAAACGGTTTCACAGCAGTTATCTTGACTTCAGGGTGAATGTCATATTCTTACTGTTGTCCTGTGAGGTTCAGTGTTGTGGAGTATTACATGGAAATGTTTCGGTGTAATACAGTGCCTCGAAACCTGCCTACAACTACTACCACATAGTACCACAGGGTTCGATTAAGCACGATCGACAACTTCATGATTAAAGTGATTCGAAGGCACGTCGTAAGAACGTTGACCAGCGACAACCGCTTGTACTATGAGGTTTGGAGCCTACTCTGTCTGAATGCCGCAAAAGGTATTTCTCCATATTGTACAATTAGGGTAAGTGAAAAGTAAGAATGGTATTCTGGTAATATATTGCGGAACAGTCACTGACGTATGAAGGATAAATGGCTTATCCACGACGGCAACAGCGATCACTTCATTTATTGGCATTTTTTCTCGTATGACTGGAGATCAGATGTAGTCAAGTTCAATAGATGAGTAAGGATAGGGGAACAAGATGATACGAGTAGTAACTTTCACCTTGAGATCTGACTTTTATTTGAAATTCAGTGATCCCATGTTCAATTTCAAAGAACGATGCCTTTGATACAGCTATACTTTCCCTGCTATACAGCTATCTTTCTGATTTTCGGAATATACACGAAAAATACTAATAATTTTCTGAAGCTCATCATTCGGTTTTTTCTTGGTATTAGTACATACTCGTACATACAGAAGCAAACCTAAAACCTCCAATATGGCACTTAAAATTATGCTCCTCACTGTTTTTTTTAGAGAGCCGGCTAACTGGCAATAAAATACGAACTCACTCATGCAAGTTTTACATTCTTTCTACCGGAAACCTTCTCCTGACAAAAAGTAATTTTAAACACACACTCAAACACTCATGCAACACAATTCAATTCAAAATGACACAATGTAAGAATAACTATTCGTTTCATTTCGTATCATACTCAAAGAATACCAAGGCAAGCGTACAAGTGTCTACGACGTCATTCGGTAAGGAATGCAAGGAAGTAATGAGAGTAATGTTTATAGCCGTTAACCATTTATGACCACACCATCATCATCACCAGCCGGAAATACGTTCTTTCTTTATTCTTTTATGGCATGTCCCTTGTGCAAGTCATTGTGATGATTCAAGTGCATAAGGACTTCAATCTTCAGGCTTCAGACACTTCATAGGCAACAATGTTTAGAAGTTGTCTTCGTTTCTATACGAGTACATCTATTTCGATGAAACTGTTTAACGACTGCAACTACATGTGTGGGTAGAATATAATTTCTATTTTTTTAAACGCTTCATAAAATCCTTATAGAGACACGGATAGAGAGTAATTACTTGCCATCCGTTGACACAAGAAAAGTGGCCTCAAGTGGTCGATAAGTGTGGCAGTGTGAGTAATGTTTATTTGTGTTTTGGTTTTAACCACTGCCTTCCATATTTATTGTTATAGCTTTGTTCGTGTTTATTTTCCTCAAAGTGCAATCTGTGTCTTGGGAGTACATAGAGTGTAGAATTTAATCACCAAGGTCGTGGTCGGAGGAAGTTACTTTGAGGGAGTTTGAATTTTGTTTTTAAGGAATTTTTATTTGACTCCTTGCTACTTTAAATGGCGTTACATCCCGTCATGCTTTTGGTCATTTTTATTTGTCTGTTATCCCTGGATATCATCCTCTATTTTTATTATGCAGAGAAGGAAGACTTTTGCAAAGATAAGCTAGACGTGGTTCGCTACGAGCTGTTCTCGTCTTTCTGTGCAAGAGCGCTTCTGCACATTTTGTTTTACTGCAATCGCTCGCCGTCATTCACCGTCAAACCAGGGGTTTTATTGTGAAGGCTTAAGACAGTTTTTTTTCATAGCACGGTGGATGAAGTGGCACCACTGGTGGCACGGCACTATTGAAAGTCTTAGTCAACTTTGTGACGGATTTTTCAGGAAGTTGACGTTTGGACCAAGGACGTTTTGGATATATAAAAGAACATGGAAGCGTGTCTTACATCGATGGCAATAAGTTTTATTGATTGACAGTCAGATGGTTTGGAGATCGTCATGTGAATACTTAACATAAAGCTGCTTAATTGCGTCTGTTTCGGTATAAGTTTTTGAGTGATGTTCATTCCTGTGGTATGATTGTTTTATCTAATATACCTTCCAGTACTTAATTTCTAGACAAGCATCTGTGAGGTCTTCGATTGTTATTTCATTTTTCTTTTCTTTCTTCTATATTAATGACGAATATTTTATACATTTTATAGGACATGTCGGTACTCCTGTTGCTACTTTGCCTATGAACTTTAGACTGGTACTTGCAGAATTCGCTTGGAATATACAAATAGCAAAGATTCTGACAGTGTGCTGTCGCGTTAAGATTATGTTTGCTAATTGTATCTTAATATTACATTCAGGATTTGAATAGGTTTACGAGGAAGAGTAACCGTTAACATTTTGTTCTGCACATCTGTTCCGGTCTACATCGAATTTACAACTGAATTCTGTCCACTGACAGGCTTTCGTATAGTGATACCACTTTAACAATTTATTCGTTGTTCAGTGCAACGAAATTATGTATATACATGTTTTTTCTTTTAGCTTGCTACATTTAACTTGCTGCAGAGGGAAGCTTTCTTTTTTGCTAGAGGAAGTAGTTCGCCCATCCAACAAAAGAAGTTGGTGCATATATAAATAAGCCAAAGAAAAATAAAGATGCCGAGTTTCGGGATTTATCGTCCGAATATTTTAAAATTTGGGTCAAAATTCTGGTGGACATTTATACACAAATGTCAAAAATATGTAGAACTATGTAGTATCGCGACGCCTTTAAACGGATACCTGAGGCAAAAATAGGATAAAATTTACAGAAGCTCTCATGTGTTTTTCGTGAACATCTGTCATAAAATGACTTAATTACAGGGGATACCCTTACATTCAAGGGAAGCACTGGCCAACGCTTACCGTCACTCCTTTGATATCAAATCGGAACCTGTATTTGAGGCAAAATATTCCACCCTTGGTTTGAGTCTTGGGGTCACGCCATCCAGTGCTTATTGCAACTCTACATCGGGTCAACAAACTTGTGGAAGACTCTTCCTGCAACTTTATATTTTAACCACAGCTACTATGACGCTCTCACTAATTTAAATTTTAATATTAATTTTGGTGGGGCTAGCTTCCTCATTTATTTGGCTTAAACTAATAGGAAATAAAGGAATGGTGAAGGAGGTTAAAATCAAAAACGGGGAAGTTTGAGTTGATCTTACGGAACATGCGGGAGATTGGTTCGTTAGAACCGTGTAAATAGTGTGAATTACGAGGATAAAAAAACCTATTCATTTCGGAATCGGATTACAGTTTCGAATAGCAATCCGAGTCCGAAACAATTAAAAAATAGAGCCCCAAATACAATTATTGAAAATTTTCGAGGGAAACAAATCCTTCGTCAAATACTTGGGCTCGTATGTGAAACGCAGCTGCCGATTTCGAGGCGATTTCTAACCTCATTTTAACGGATAGTAGAGCACTTAATATGGATAGCTGGAAGCGGCATGACCGGGATCTTAGAGAGTGTAAGGCTGCTATGTCCTAGGTAGACACTCTTTACAAGCCTATTAAAGGGAATAGAAAGTTGTTGTACTTTGTTGAATCGAGCTCTCAGCAAATCAATGGATTAATCAGTGCGGTTTGTACTTAATGAAGTACACTACTTAAAATAACGCCAATTACAATATGAAATCTTTTGAAAGACCTTCCATCCTGGGAAAACAGCTTTCCTGAAATGCTTCCGCTGAGGACTTTTCAAACGGTTGATAATGGCACAATAAGTTATGTAGAGGCTTTTTTGAGGTGTGCCGTATTAAAATAAATTCAAGTGTTTATTGAGGAAAGTGGCCTGAAATTTTGAATCTTATTATTATATACAAGTGGGTCAAAAACCATTAGGTTTCGTCTCTCACATCTAAAAGATATGGTGAATTGCGAACTATTTAACCGGCACCGGTTGAATAAATTTAGTACAAGTTCTGTAAACATTAAAATGTCGCTACCAACCTATTTATTCCCAATAAAACCAGACATCAATTCATTACTAGGTAGCATCGTAAACAAAAGTATACACCTCTGGTTCACGATCTGTGGTTTGAGAAGAACTTGCAAGAAGAAGAGTTTGTCAGAAACAGACTGAGAAGTTAACCCACTTTACCTAGATAAGAAAACCCTTTAAGAACTCCACAATACAAATAACCTAGTTAACTTTGCAAAAAAGTAAACAAAATAGCAAATTCAGTGTTAAAGTACAGTCACATATTACTGACAAAATACTACTGTCAGACCCATCTCAACTTATAGGAGCTTAGTACGATATATTCACAAATAAACAGCATAACCTTAACCCGTAGCATTATAGTGTTTGTGGAACGGTATCTGTTTCATTTTTATATTGGGTCTATAACTTAAAGTGCGTTTTGCTAAGAGATGGCGTAACTTGTATTATCGAATTGTTATTATTACATTGGAACATGCGTTGAAAAGCTACTGTCATTGTACGTCATTTCAGTATATGTCATTCATTTGAAGCGTAAACAACAATCATTTTTTTTCACTCAAATATGTCCAACTTTGTGCCTGAAAAAGTGTTTTTGCGGGGAGTTCTTCTTCATTACTTTAATATGAAGAAAACTGCTGCCGAAAGTCATCGTATTTTGGTGGAAGTTTATGGTGAACATGCGCTAGCACGATTTAAAAGTGATGATTTTGGCTTGGAAGACGATGAACGTCCTGGGCAGCTAAAAAAGTTTGAAGATGAAGAACTGGAAGCATTACTCTATGAAGATTGTTGCCAAACACAAGAAGAGCTCGCAAAATTTTTGGGTGTCACTCAAGCAGCCATCTCAAAACGTTTAAAAGCAGCTGGATATATTCAAAAGCAAGGAAATTGGGTTCCATATGAACTCAAACCGAGAGACATCGAAAGGCGGTTTTTCATGTCCGAAATGCTGCTGGAACGCCACAAAAGGAAGTCATTTTTGCATCGAATTGTTACTGGTGGTGAAAAATGGATCCATTACGACAACCCCAAGTGCAAAAAATCATATGTGAAACCCGGCCAACCAGCCAAATCAACGGCAAAGCCGAATATCCATGGCGCGAAGGTAATGCTCTGTATTTGGTGGGATCAGATGGCTGTGCTGTATTATGAGCTACTAAAACCGGGTGAAACCATCAATGGATAACGCTACCGACCACAGTTAATTCGTTTGAAGAGAGCAGTAGCCGAAAAACGTCCGGAATATGCGGCCAGACACGAGGCAATAATTTTTCATCATGATAACGCTCGGCCCCTCGTTGCTATTCCGGTTAAGAACTATTTGGAAAACAGTGGATGGAAAGTCTTACCCCACCCGCATTATAGCCCAGACCCTGCCCCTTCTGACTACCATTTGTTCCGGTCGATGCAGAACGCCCTCATTGAAATACGGTTCACATCAGAGCACAATATCAAAAATTGGCTTCATTCATTCTTGGCTGCCAAGCCGGCGCAGTTCTTTTGGGATGGGATCCACAAATTGCCAGAAGGATGGGAAAAAAGTCATAGCTTCAGATGGGCAGTACTTTGAATAATACTATTGCACATGTTTTTCTTAAATAAACGTTCAAATTTTGAAAAAAAAAAATCGCACGAATTAAAATATATACCCAATAGTCACTGATCATTGGCAGCTCCTACCTCACTTTTAGGTCCTTTAATTCATGTACCAACTGGATCTTATACATGTGTAGGGCGAGATTTCTTTAACATAGTTTTCGGGCATCGACCAAACTATAGCGATCGACGTTGAATCGATATCAGATCTGCTGCCCCACTTTCACTCTTTTGATAAATTATACTCGCTATAAAAGGGTATTTAGTGATTTATGCACTATAAAATTGCATCTCCAAAATTTTCAGAAACTATAGTGGGTTTAGTACAATACCTATACCACCAAGTCCTTACCTTCTTCATTCAACAGGCTTTAACTTGAGAGGGAATTTAAATGGACGCTCCCTTGCCATTTTTCTACAGCTTTAGGAGCCTTCCCCTATTGGATTGCACTTTATTACTGGGATACATTGTATACGTAAAGGCATGAACTCAAGTGGAATTTACTTGACATGTTCAGACAGTTTTGTCTTTTAAGTTCACAAAAATATATATTATTGCAAGCATTTTGAGAATAAAAAAGGTCGAAAATATAGCAATAAGTTTGTATTAAACTTTTACTACTCGGCCAATTTTATTGTTCATTATTTGAGTTTTGTTATTTCATGTGCACAAACTGTTACCAAATTCCACATACATGAATAGTTATACGTTTAACTCAAATTTACTACTTAAAAATGTCTTTTTGTAAGTCACATACTTCTACTCATATTATTTTACGACTGCAGTAAAAGTATAGTAAGTAGAAAACCAACCAAGACCTGCAGGTTCCTATACCATATACGCGTAATCGGCTTCCAAATTCAAGGATTGTATTATAAGTAACATACTTGAGAGTGTTCTGTTATCTACTACAGAGAATCCAATTATTTTGTTACTTGAAATTTCTTGTTCTCAATTTATGTTCTTTGAATAAAAAATACAACAATCGTTTCTGTGTGATTGGTTACTGAATATTCCATCAAAATATTTTCATACTGATATTTTATGCCATCTGTAGAATTTTAAATATAAATTTCAGCAAAGAGCATGTTGAACCTAAGGGGCTGTACATTTTTTTTTTTTTGTTTAACATACCGTGGCATTAGATTATCTCCAGGTGTGCCAATAAAATTTTGAGTAGAATTATATACTTAAAATCTTGCAGGTATTATTGTGAAATGTAATAGCTATCATCATTTCTTGCAATCAAACGCATAGGCAGAAAGTTTCTAACTGGTCCGTACATTATATCTTTGACTTGATTTGAGAGTGTATACGTTAATTGAGTATTAGAAGGTAAATAATATTGTATGTATATGTATTGTAGCACAAAAAAAAAAAGCAGTAAAACAACTTCAAAAAACTTTGTTGAAGATACATTCAGATTTCATATATACCACCTTCTCTGCCGGTGGTACTTTTTTCAGACGAAAAATGTAAAAAGTCCTTCCCATTATATGGTAAGTAATACACGTAATGTACGAGTATGTACGAGTATGTGCCGGTATGTAAATTAAATAAGATGTGTGTAGGTAATCTCTGGAACATATGGCCAACATTTTAGAAAAAAAAAATCTTTTTTTTTATTGTTATTGCCCATAACTGGATACACGCACTATTTGAAGGACATATCATGTGCGTGTGAATAAAGTTCGCGACTTTATCTTCTCTACTTATTACGGCACCTTTTTTCCTTTATTTTCTCTCCTCTTTCTTGTAACAATGATGAAAATGTCTTATGGATCTAATTCAACCTAAGGAATTGTGAATGCAAATTGTTTTCTTGTGCCATTGACATGGATTATCGTCTTAGTCTATTGGGAATACAATAAAATACGCTCTGTTCTGCAATGTGCAAATAATGGTGCGAGTTTGCCAGTATTGGAAGGAAAAGTTGTTAAAATGAAATTAGGAGCTTGGTTCTTGTTATCCACAAGTTGATACATGTAAAACGAGTGCCTAGAAGGGATTTTATGGGAATTTATTTTCTGTTTGATCTTAAAGTGAGTCAATAAACAATGTTTTTTGTAGCTAGTAAAATGGTATATTGATTAAAATCTTGTTTTAGTTTTGTATTACTAGTTTTAGTACTACATTTGGTGTTGCAAAAAAAATGTGAATCTGAGTTTTAAGTCCATCAACAGATCTATTTAGAGCATATCGATCCTTAGACAGACTTACTACTTTACTTTAAGTAGGGCTACAGTTCTGACTTTACGTATGCCTCAAACATCTGCCCCCTATTTTAAGCTAGGTATCGGTTTGATCACTTACAGTTACGCACACAAGGTTGGCTGTAGTTCCCCTTTTTTATAGCTATGGATTCGACCATCGTACCTAGTAAAATTTGGCTCTCGTGAACAAGTTAATGTAACACAAAATTTTTGCAAAATTCAACTTTATTTATCAATATATTTGTCTTCGAGGGCGATACACTGATTGAAACGATTTTTCAATCTTTCGATACCAGTTTTGTAGTACGATTTCGGTTTAGAATCAAAATAGGCTCCTATTTCGGCGATTACTTCTTCATCGGTCTTAAATCACTTTCCGGCGAGCATTCTTTAGAGGTCTGCAAACAGGAAATAGTCGCTGGAGGCCAAATCTGGAGAATACGATGGGTAGAGAAGCAATTCGTAGCCGAATTCATTTCTACAAATGCTGCCGTTTTTCTGCGATTTCGCCCTTCAAACGTTCCAACAACGCAATGTAATAGTCGCTGTTGATAGTCTGCCCCTTTTGGAGATAGTCGATAAAAATTATTCCATGTGTATCCCAAAATACGGATGCCATAACCTTGCCAACCGACTGTTGGGTTTTTTGGTCGTTTTGGACGAGGTTCGTCGCCTGCTCGACACTCAGCTGACTGCCGACTTGACTCTGGTGTGAAGTGATGGAGCCAAGTTTCATCCATTCTCACATACCGAAGCAAAAATTCGGCTTTATTGCGGTTGAACCGCTTCAAACACTCCTCTGAATCATCAACACGTTGTTGTTTTTGGTCGACTGTGTGCAAACGCGGCACATTTTGTGGACTTTTTTGATGTTTTCATCTGAAACAGCCTCTTTTGGACGTCCACTGCGTGCATCATCTTCGGTGCTTGTATGACCACTTATAAATTTTTCAATCCACTTGCGAATGGTTCGTTCGGCTGATGCAGAGTCTGGGTAACACTTATCAAGCCATTTCTTTGCATTGGCTGCATTTTTTTTCATCAAAAAGCAAAGATAAATCAACACACGAAATTGCTTTGAATCCATTTTTTTTCACAATAACAAAAGTTGCTTCACTCACAACGCTATATCTCGAGAACTAATCGTCCGAAAGTCCGACGGACTTTTCAGCCGATGTGTTATGTATATGGTAGACCATACATTTTGTTGTTATACCTTCTCCAAAATTTCATCATTTATGTCTCTGTTACCTTTGAATTAAAAAAAAAAAAATGCGATTAACAAGAGTTATTCCTGGCGTACCCTATACATTTGTAACACTGTTTGAATTAACATACTCACATAGCTAAAGATGTTTTTTTTCTTTTTACAAGCGTAATGGCTTGTCACGACGTCAGTAACCAAACAATACAGCATTCACTAATAAGACACAGTAGAAAAGTCGCTGAACTCGTACAGACGGTTTGACCGCTTCGGTTTCTTTTAGCCGTAACAGGCTAAGGCTTTTTGGCTCTCTCTCTTTCCATCTACCCAATGTACTGAACGTATGGTAGTCAGAGCCGCTGAAGTTTTAGGAATCAAAAGTTTTTTGAGTTTGTTGGTTGTTGCCTTTTAAATCCGTGACCCGGCCGCGGTCGAGAAGACCACGGAGAGAATTTCGCTTTTGTGGGAATACCTCAATAGTGCTTTACCATTTAACATCTTCTTTGAACGTCTAAAGTTAAGAGCCGTGCATAGTCTTGAACTCGTAATGAACATTGGGACTATTAGTAGAGTTAAAACGACAATTGCAAAGAACGCAGAAAAACGGGTTCATAGAATTATTCAACTCATTGCGATATGTTGGGTATTTGCCCATGAACAACAAAGGTGTAACTTAGTCTATATCCAGCGCCGGTTATTTTTCTCTTTCTGACGGTTAGATTAGAATTTCCTAAGCTGATCTATTGTTGTATATTTACGATCGCAATTGCTACTAATTGTTTCGATTTGGTTGTTTGTTTGATTTGTAGAGAACCTCTCCACTTGGTTGTACGTACTTTGTATTGTTGCCTTCGACTGGTTTGTGTAGCTATAGGAATTTGTGAGGTCTGTATTCGGAAGCGAACATTGGATAAACAAGTAATAGAAAATTACATATGCCATTTGTGGCTGCATTTTGTATAGTCCTGTTTATTTCTTAAATAAGTTTCTGCTTATTTAACTTGGTAAGCATGCCTGAGTTGTTGTCCTTGATACGAACATTTCTAAAAGCTATTTACAGTAGCTGAGAGAAATGCAATTTTATCGTCAAAAACAGAAATCAGAAAGTTCCCAACGAATGTGATTTTAACAAAAACTTTAGTTCACCAAATAGACCCTGGCTTCACACTTGTATACTAATCTTTGATCTCTGTTACCTGAAAAAGCAATAGCTTACCCTTTCCACCAGCTCTGGGTATCTTATTCTAGTATCTAGTATATACCATATTATGTATCACAACTAACAGCACTTTTAACGCTAGTAACAACAATTTGTGCAAAAGTGATGACCTCGTGATTCTATGAATGCAGCCAACTTATCTTGATGCGAAAAAGCTAATGACCAGATAAATCTGCCTTCTACTTTAGTTTCAGAAGTCATTTCGTTCTTCTTTTGGAAGAGCTTTGTGTAGAGGATTTCGCCTGATTATAATCTTCTAATGGCATACAATAATGTTACATTTCTGAGCCGGCTTTGACAGTGTCGAATAGTTTCATCACTCAATTCTCTACACAAAATATTTGGCCGATCCAAATGCACCACCCTAATTCCTTTTCTATGAAAAGTTTTCTGAATGCCCTTCTTGCACTCTGAATTGCCCTACGAGGATATTTAGACAATTTTAGTCATATTGCCACTTTTCCATGTCCTAAGACAAATGCCTGCATACTTGGTATGTAAAAATGGAGTTTATCTAGCCTGATCATGTTATTGAGACAAAGGTTTTCTCTGCGATTATCTGATTCAAATCAATAGTGCATCTCGTAAAAGGAGTCCACTTACCAAAATATGCCTTTAGAGTTCTACTTCAGTTCGACGTCCCTTGCCAAACAAGTTTGTCTAATTTTCCTCTGAAACCTCTTTGAATTTAGCTCAGAGAACTATTGACAGTCGTAGTGTTCACACTTGACATGGTCGACCAGATAGTGCATCTTCCTTTGAGTGAAGTTTTCCCTTCAGTGTTATTTTATAATTCAAAGGAAACAAGATCCTGATTTCAGCAGCTATTCCAGTGACGCGTATCCTAACTTATGTTCAAGCATTTAAAATAATTAACCACAGAAAGAAGTACCTAAATCAAGCGGCGGTGCCAGTAACAAGACCGGCTACTGATTTAAGCGATAATATTGAAAAAAAAAAAAAAAAACGCAGAGAAAATTGCTAGCATATAAGTGGAAAAATAAGGGAAGGGATTCAAGAAGCAAGACCGAAAGACCATTGAGTTTAACCCAAGCTATTCCACAGTGGGAATGCAACAAGTATACTCACTTAGAGAAAACCCTTTTCAGTGCCACATTCCAATGTCTTCATATCTTATGTGGAGACTTGAAACCAAAAAGTTTAGTGCTTTTAAGATGCATTATTTCGGACAAGTCTCCAAGTTATCCGATGAAAGTTCTTTTCTATTCCAGCTCCTGCAAAAATCGTTGTAAGCAAGGCTAAATTGTTGACATGTCTACCAATTACTAATTGCCTGTGATAACAAAAAACTCAGGGCAGATCTGTCCAGTTTTATTCCCAGTTATTCCAACTACCACTTGCCATTGCTCTCATTTATTGCATATAGGTCGAGTAATACTCATTGGCATGGTCTTATCCCAAGAGATTGCTTGACGATTTTCAAACATGTTTCTCGGTGACAAAATACCCAGCATACCCATCACGTTAAAAAATAGGCTACAGTTTTTAACTTCTATTAACAATGGTGATACTGAGGTTTGTAAGTGGGTATCGGTGTGCAAAAAGGCAGACATCTAATCACACTTTAGCTAGGGGATAGCCCTATACTCGTAATTGCCCTAATTTTCTCTTGACAAAGGGAAAAAGGAGAGATACCGAAGTATGTTGGTTTTAAATGTTTGCAGGTTATAATGGCTAGAAAATTTAAATTTCAAAATAATTCAGAGTACGGCCAATAGTGGGCCAGAAGGTAATTGATATGTATTGAAAGCTCTTTATCATTTGTATAGTACATAGTTTAATCATATAGTGTCAGAAATATATATACATAAGTGATACTAATACTCTCCCGATATAGATATAGTAATCTGACCAGCATTCCAGCGGGATAAGCCTTATAGAAAATTAGCACATATGAGCATTGTGCCCCCATTTTGGACTGATAAGTGTCTTACTCAAAAGGGTTTAGTCTTTATTACATCTCTGGAGAAAACTGTAAAACTTGGCAATGTATTCCAAAAGTAATTTCTAATTCATTGAAGAAGAGATTTATCGACCCTAAAAGCTCGCATTTGCAACAAAAGACCCTCTGTCAAATGCAATTATTTTGCTTTCTTTAAATTGATGAACGCTTTGGTTTCACTTTTCGGTTAAACATGCCATCAAATCATTAGTGGACCTGTTGCTACGAAAATCGTATTGCCGGTCATGGAGAAGTTTTCGTGTTTTAAGATATTTTCGAGATATTTCATGACCTTAAAAAGAAATCAAATGGGTCTGTAGGATGAGAGAGAAGAAGATTCGCATTTTTTAGGGATGGGCTAAACAAATGTTGTTTTCCGTTTGCCCGGAGAGAGTCCTACAGAGTGAGATTGATGAAAAAGCTTTCACAGTGGTTTTGCAAGCATGGAAGTAGACTTTTTTAGAAGAAAGAGAAATACAGCGTTTGAACCAGCGGATTTCTATATGTTAATATCCTTGAGTACTCTTGCTACTATTCGAGCACGAAAGTGGATTTGTCTGGAAATGTTGAGCTGTCTGCAAAGGCAACAGCTTGGCCTTGTCCAAAGAATTGAGAGCTGAAATGTCGTTGCGGTCATTCCTGGGTCTTATGAATTTTTATTGGTTTTAATCTGTGTCTGTTTCTTTAGAGCTCAAGTGGTACTACGTGTTTTACTTTGATTTGATAGCTTTCACCCGATGAAGGATAATGGACTTGATTCTAAATTCAATAACGTTTGTTATCATCTCAACATCGGGATCCTAATTCATAATAAAGCTGTTAAGTTCGCTCCAGTTGTCTATCTCGTATTGTCATGCGGTTTTTTTATGAATTTCTTCCTTACCTCTGAGGTCTATGTATGAGAAATTCGCTGACATGACACAGTGGGTCGATGAACCTTGACTTGAGAGCATATCATACTTATAAGGTTATTAGGGTGAGAAGTTAAAAACAAGTCCAATCTGTTGGCGGTGGCCCAGGAAATAACCCCCAGTGAAATAACGCCCCAAGGGAAAAATTAAATAAACTCACAAAATTTGTATGGAGGTGGGGATTTTTTTCATATGAAATAAGCCACCAAAATTGGGGATTTAAATATTTTAGGGGTTTTTGGGGACTTATTACATATTTCAAATTGGGGGGCTATTTCATGATGGAATAAGTACTCAATTCAACTATGAAAGAAGTCCTCAAATTTGGGGAATTATTTCACTCTTCTATTTTTGTGGCAATTTCAAATTTTTTTCTTTATTGAATGAAATAGAGGGGGTAGGTGGCACACTTCGCGGGAAAAAAGCATTTTAAATTTCACTCCGCAGGGTTTAGCTATTCACGCGACAACTGTCAGGCAGGCGCCTATATGCAAGGTACCTTTATGATAAAAGTGACTGGACCCAAGTATCTCTAAACGCTAGAGAAACGCTAGACTAAATAACATCCTGCCATGCAGGCATCTCAAGGTTTGCTTTGAATCCAATTTAAAATGACAAGCGAAGTCAATCGTTCAACGACATCCATACCTTAATTGTCCTTATTTTAGAAGAGAGGTACATTCATAAAACTATGTATAAACATTAAGAAATGTACATAATTACTATATGTATTTATATAGAAACCTATTTCTTATTCTGAAACGTAACATTTACTTACTGTCATGTAATAAAAATATACAAAAATACTCAAAAAATTGAGAACTTATTTATTTTACAGTGACATTAGTCCCTAATTTTAGGATGTTATTTCATTTTCCTTTTTGGGGGGTTATTACCTGGAGCCCTTGGCGGTATGAACGTCAACATCTGGTATTATCGTTTGTTCATTTACTCATTCAAACTGACAGGTCATAAGTCGTTCGAGAACAGATCACACATTTGATCCGGAAATGTTGAACAGGCCTGTAATCCTAAACGATAAATCTATGATATATCGAATCTAGATGCCATCTTATACAAATTGGATCAAATCTGCTTATAGAGCAATTAATTTTCGTTCTGTTTTAAATGTCACTGAATGACTCCATGTAAGAGTCATTGTACGAGTACAAAAGTAAAATTCACATAAAATTTCAATTGTGTCTGTACTTTAATTCATGGAAGGGCAGTCGAACTTAACCATATAGTTATTACTCCATTTAAGGGAAGTATATAGTTTTTAATTTGTTAGTTAGTTATACAAAAATATTTGATTTAAAAAAAAGATTAAGCGTGTGACAATAATATTGTAATATACTGTACAGTATATACTTCATCTATATGGTTTGGCTGATAAGCTGTCTATCAGATTAACATTTTGGGGGGATATTTTTTCCTTTATGTTATAATGCCATACAATACATAAACTACAAATTTAAGTTAAGGATATTGCAACAATTTTCTTCAGAAGTTTTCTTCAATTATATAGTTTCTGTAGCGAAGTTCGTTTACTGCATATCTATATAATAAATACCAACCTCTGCTACCATTCATCTAGCTTAAGAGTTGGAGCTCCGGAGAAGTTGTTAAGGAACTCTCTAAGTATTGGGCATTTTGCAAGGAAATGAAACACAAATGGAAGTGCGTTGTAATAGATTGATTCGAAATAACTTTCTTCCTTTGAAACACAAATGATATCCAAATTCTTTGATGGAATATCCAAAACGAATTTCTTTGCGACATTTTTGGTAACGTAAACAAAAAATCGTTGAACCATAGTTAATTAAAGGAGAACACTACTTTAATTGGTTTTCATTCTTCTCGAAGCTTTGCGCCTGATTTAAGGATGAAATTTAAAAGCCAGGTGGGTTGCGTTAAAATTCCTGACAATTTCCAAGAGGTATTTGTAGTTATACTTCAGAAGACGTGGGTAAGCAGAGTAAACTGCAACATTCTCTATATGAGAATAGGTATGCTTGAAATATTCTTGTCTAAAGCATATATGAAAAATTTCTACTCAAACTACCACCACCAAAAATTTATATGAAGACATTCATTCCTAAATTGATGTTGAGTTCCAAAGAAATTCATTGTATTAGAACTTCCAAAGGATTAAATAAATTTCGTCCAGTATTTCAGTCAGTTTTTTTTTTTTTATGCTTTTCCTTTACCTACTCTGAAATATGTCGATGCCATAGAAGACATTTCTGAATCTTTTAATAAATTCTGTGTAACACAATAGACGGGTACAATAGACATGATACAGTATTCGTTTTGGACATTTCAAAGTACAATTACCTTTGGCCATATCTCTTAGACACGACAAGGGTTTTCGTATTTCGTATGAAGGAATGTTTTTCGTTTCATTTTACTGTGTAGAATAAAAGGTTAATCCTTTTAGATATCAGAGACTTACTCTGAAACATGCCCACGTTTTGATCCTTCGGTCCTTTCAAAATCCTATATTTAAACGTTGTCCAGTATATCCACATTCATAACCAAAACACATATGGAGTTAGACTAAATTAAATCTTTCTTGTCACACTCAAAATACATTATTGTTACAATAATAAATTTATCAAATTCTAGGATCAAATGTATTTTCTCTGACACACATGAATAACAACACCTTTGGGGATAAGTATCGTGAGCAAAATTCCACACCATGGTGACGCAGTAGGTACTGTTTAACCCAAATTTATAAGTCATTACCGTAAGATTTATGACCTGAGCTAAGAATTATTTTGCTATGATAAAAATAGGACAGCAACATGGACTGAAATAAATGTGAAGTACATGTACAACGAGTATTATTGAGTATATTTTCGACTCAAGATATTCGTGCGGAGACTCTAGTTAAAGTTGAAGTTATTTATATTGGTACCCAAATAAACTGACATTTGTTTTGATATGAATTTCTGTTATAAGCTATTCGGAAATATCTAACGTTGAATAAAATTCATGGGCATTAACGACTGCTGAATTCCCATTTGATGTTTTAGTTCAGATACCCAATAAAACGGGTATGCAAGCCCAAAGAGCTACGGTTTTTCACATTGGGCTCGGCTCCTCTTAGTTCCAAGTGTCTTTGATTCCTCCTTAGCCTGCACTTTAACTTATGTATTGGCAATGAAGTTTCGCATATGGGCAAGATCTATACAAGTACAAGCAAAATGGATAATGGGCTTTTTTCACTTTGTCTCCACAGCTCCTGCAGATGTCGTTAAAAGTTCCCATTTTACGGGCAATGCCTGACTGGCAGTTATTGGAAAGATAATTGTATCAAAGTATTTCTTTTTATACAATACATAGAAAAAAGTATTGAGTGCAGGTATTGAAGATGAAAGCCCCTACCTTGTTAGCGTAATGCGTTCGTTTTACTTTTATACAAGCTTTAATCTGAAAGCTAGTACAGAAGCATTTGTCGGTTATCTTGTGGTATTACGTTACCAACTTCGAAATAATCGAATTTCGGTTAATCAGGTACAAAGCATGTCTGGAATTTTTCCTCGCATATAGCTATTACATTCCCCTGAAATATTCTACAGCATTTCAGATGGCGCAACGTTCATATAATTTGAGTGATAGAGTCACCTTCGTCTTCGGTTATTGTAAATTATCTTTGTTCACTTCAAAGGTAGAGTAACCTTGAAATTTGTATCATTTACTTATGCCAATTGAATTGGAGTAAGGGCTTTGTAATTTATGTTAAAGCCGTCGTCCATATTGTCAGAAATTATATTGATCAGAATGCTGACGTTGTTCATTTCTCTTAAAGTTTCCTCAAAACTAGTTTGTTTTCAAGAAGATGGGGTGGATCTAAGCGTATCTATTATGCTTGTAGCAGCTGAATTTTGGGTTTACCTAATGGAGTTGACGTTGCATTTACTCTTTTGCTTTAGCTAGAGCAGAATGAGTTTAACTAGCACTATGTAAACTAGTGTACTCTGTGATTGACATCACACATGTAAATGTAATCTTGACACTAGTAAAATTAGTTATATAGGTTTGCTAGAAATAAGTCTCCTGCGCAAAGTCTTAAAACTTCCTGGTGGAAATTAAAACAAATGAAACAGATCTTATAGCTCGATATTATCTTATACCGCTCATTAGACTGCTGAAGTTACTTACTGAGCATTCCTTCTTCAACTTTTTTGAGAAATACTCATTTGAAAGCAAGTTTTATATGATAGAATACATAAAATGGATAGCACGTGCAGATAACATTGCGATAGCTATATCCGATAAATTCCCCAAGACTCTTAGCAAGCTAATGAATATTAATAAGAAGAAAGAATTAGAAAAGTCACTATAGCCTCCTATTCTTGTAAAAGAGCGGTTGGTAAAGAATTGAATATGCAACACCATATCACACACTGGCTGTAGTTTGTGTTAAATTTAAAAGTTGAAACAACCGACTTAAGGGGAAATCCAAACAAAAAAAAGGCATTTATTAAGGGTTTTGTGGTTGTATATATACCCGGAAAGTGTCATATATTTGCAAGCAGAGTTGCCATGTTAAATTATATAAACTGACAGAGTATTAACTCATATTTTTCTTAACACTTCCACTTTTAGATAATTTAACATTTTAATTACAATACATGGTTTGATCATTATTTTCTTCTTAATTACTATTAACAATCTAAATTTTTGAAATTTATCTTTACTTAGACCCTTTGTTAAAATGTCAGCTTGTTGTTGTTCAGAAGGAACAAAGCTTATCAAAAATTCTCCTCTTTTCGAAGTGATAACGAACGTCTATGTGTTTCGTTCGTTTATGAAACTCTAGATTTTTGATGAGCCGAATCGCTCCTTGGTTGTCCATTTTCCATAGCCATATCATGTCTTTTTCTGCTTGTGATGCGGCTACGTATTCTGACTCAGTAGTTGACAAAAAAAAACACATTTTTGCCTCTGTGATGATCAAGACAACGTACCACTCCCGAGTGAAAAAATGAACCCAGTGGTAGAGCGCCTTGTTCCAGGATCCCCTGCATAATCAGCGTCACTGAAACAAACTAAGGAGTAACATTTAGTTCTTTTAAAGAATATACCCATTCGTCTGGTTCCGCTGATATATTTCAAAATTCTCTTCACAGAGTTGACGTCATGATTACTTGGCGAATCCATATATCGGGAAACCACTCCTACTGCAAAGGCAATATCTGGACAAGTTTCCACTGCCAAATACATGAGAGAGCCTACGGCTTCTCTGTAGGCAAATTTCACTACTTCCGAAGATAGAGTATCTGGTGAAGACATTGGAAACAACCCAAAAACAAAACTTTCCAACCCGGTAAGTGTTTCAGATGCAATGAAGTGGGACACTGGAAAAGAGAATGTCCCAAAAAGCTAACTGAATATAAATACAATGGAATCAAAGGTGGAATGAGAAAAGGAGATGCACTGATGTGCAGTGCTGAAAGCTGCGGTGCTAAAAGCTGCTGTGATGATCTTGTAATGACTGGAAGAAAGGGTGAGGTAATAGTGATGAGGAAGCTGAATTCAAAGAATGATGATCGTGTGATGACTGGAAGCAAGGGCGAGGTATTTGTTCTGAGGAATCCAAGTTTAAAGAATGAAGATCGTGTGAAGACTAGAAGCAATGGCGAGGTAATAGTGGTGAGGAAGCCAAATTCAAAGAACGATGAGCGTGTGAAGCAGGGGCGAAGTACCAATAGAAAGAAAATCCAATTCAAAGGAAGCTAAAAGTAGTGGAAGTGCAGGCACGGTAGAGAAGAAAGAATTAAAGTTGTGCAATGCACTGCTGGTTGCTGATGTTGAGGTGCTAGTGATCATATAACATTTCGAAGGGATTGGTTCATAAATTATAAAACTTTTTCTAACCCCATTGAGGTTAGAGTTGGAAGCGGTCAAAAAATATTAGCGTTAGGTACGGACGTCATCAACATCTTGTCGTTTAAATGAAAAGTGTGGTGTAAAAAACATTTATCTAATGTCTTGTATGTGCCCAAAATCTCCATTCATCTTTTTCCCAAAGTCGTGCATTGGATATAGGGTTAAAATTTGTTTCTGATAAGATGAGATGCGAATTAAAAATGTAGACGGAGCTATCATGGCAGTGGGAGAGCGTCAGGCGCAGCAATTCAGAATGTGTTTTCGTGTACAGGTTTCGGTTAAGCCGACGGCAAATTTGGCAACTACCAAAGCGTTGTCACTGAAGGTATGTCACGAGAGACTGGCTCACCAAAACATCAAGAAAGTGCGTGATCATCTTAAAAGGAATGGGGTCAGTTTCATATATGATCAAGATTTTATGTTTGATGCTTATGTCTTTGGAAAAATGCATCGAATCCCGTTTTCAAGGAGTTCTTTTGAGGCAAGTCAACCAGGGGAACTTGTGCATGCCGACGTATGTGGATTATTGGAAGAGACATCATTAGGAGGAGCTAAATACTTTGTCCTCTTCAAGGATCATTTTTCACATTACAGAGTCGTACAGTTTTTGAAGAAGAAATCAGAAGTTTGTTCGTCCATTGAAGAATTCTTACATCTTGCTAACTCAGAAAGCCACTACTCAGTAAAAACACTCCGTTCTGACAATGGTTTCTAATTTGTCAACAAAGGCGTTGAATTTCTTCTAAGGAAACATTCCATTCGGCATGAGACCAGTGTTCCTTACACCCCCGAGTAAAACGGGAGCGTCGAACGAGAAAATCGCACTGTCGTCGAAGCTTCTCGGACTATGCTTAGTGCAAAGGATTTGAGTAAACGGTTTTGGGCAGAAGCAGTTAACACTGCTGTATACGCTTTGAACCGCACTGAGAACAGCGCTTAAGGAGGTAAAACCCCCTTCGAAATGTGGTGTGGAGGAAAGCTTAGGCTCGAGGAGTTTAAAACGTTTGCTATTGAGGCATTTATACAAGTTCCCAAGTAAAAACGCCAAAAATGATACAGAAAGGCTGAAAAGGGTTTGTTCATGAGATACTCGGACACATCCAAAGTCTATCGGATCTGGACACCTGCAACAAATAAAGTGGTAATCATCAGAGATGTCGAACAAGAAAGACTTCCAAATAGTGTTTTCGACGAATCTCCAAGTACATCTGTTATCCATATGAGCAAGCGCGATAACCTTTCACAAGAAAATGTTATTATTGATACGGAAAAACAAGACGATCTTGATGTAAAAACTAAAGAATAAGTGGAAAAGTAGGATTACCAATGTGATGAGGAGGACGCTATAGACATGGTATATGACCACAACAAGTCTATTCCTTTCAAGGGTCGACTACGCAAAAGAAAGGATACTGCGCCAGGGGTTTGTAATTTTGTGGAAAAGCATACGTATTTTATGCAAGGAGAGCCACAATGTTACAAAGAAGCTATTTCCTGCCACGAGATGACAAATTGGAAAGAAGCAATGGCAGAAGAGATAAGTAGTCTTTACAAAAATCGCACATGGGATTTGGTATCTCGACCTGGGGGTAGGAAAGTTATTGGTAACAAATGGGTTTATAAACTTAAGGATCTAGACGCTAGAAAACAAAAGTATAAGGCGAGATTGGCGAGATATCACTGAGGAAATCTACATGCATTAGCCTGAGGGTTTCGGTGATGGCACAAATAAGGTTTGGAAATTGCGAAAGAGCTTATATGGACTCAAACAGGCGTCTTGCTGCTGGAATCAAAAGTTGACAGGTGTTCTGCGGGAGTTCAGGCTAAGGCCTAGCAAAATAGATCCTTGCATTTTTTTATCAGAAGATAATAGATGATGCGAATCAGTTGGTGAGATTTCTGCAGAAGAATTTCGAAGTCACAGTTTTGGAAGCTAGTTGCTTTCTCGGGATGGAATTCGTAGTTCAACCAGGGGATGGAATTCATGTGGGCCAATCGAACTACATTGAGCGGTTGTTGAAACGATTCAGCATGAATTGTTGCAAGCTGGTGTCAACTCCAGCGGAGCAATGTTCTTCAGCAGATACTCTATCTTGTGAAGACATTGGAAACAACCCAAAAACAAAACTTTCCAACCCGGTAAGTGTCTCAGATCCAATGAAAAGTTTATAAGGGGTTATGTGGTTCTATATACACACGGAAAGTGTTATACATTTTCAAGCAGAGTTGCCATGTTAAATTATATGAACTGACAGAGTAATAACTCTTATTTTTCTTAACACTTTGCTTTCATAAAACCTATACTAATGAATTGTGGTATTGCCTGGTGGACTGCCCTGGACAAGCACAAGGATCGCCTTCGGAATCCAGGGAAGGTGCAGCATCTGGCCTGCACGTGAATTAGTGGCGCTTATAAGGGGTGATTAATCGCGAGGTTTGATTTTCAATAGCCTTTTCTTGACAGATCATGCATGACTTCTATCAAACTGCCTTGTCACTTTTGTTCAATATCGTTTGGCAAGTCATCGTAGAAAGATTAATACTACAACAGTGTCTCCGAATTGTTCAGCTGTATAACCAAAATCAGCGTTCTGTGAGAAATGTTTTTTGTGCGGTTCGAAGAACTTATGGTGCGCATAATCTACCTACTGAAACCACTATTGCCAATACTATTAGCAAATTGGATCCCCAGTTTACATTAGTGGATGATACTCGACCGGTTGGACCACAACTAACACGTAGTGAAAAGACTATAGCAGCTGTAGCTGAGAGTGTACGCGAAGACCGTGACGAATCGATTCGTCGTCGTTTTCACCAACTTGGCTTAGCGTATTCGACAACTTGGCGTATTTTACGGAAGGATGTCAGCCTTAAAGCATACAAAATTCAACTTGTGCAATAATTAAAGCCAGGCGACTTGAATTTGCGTCATATTTTTAGTGAACAGGCTCTGGAAAAACTCAATGAAAATCCGGTGTTATATCGTGAAATTTTGTTCAGTGATGAAGTCCAATTCTGGCTTAATGAAGAGTACCAAGATCTACCATTATATCTATTAAAAACAACGGTATGTTGTGGTTTATGGGCTGTTATAATTATTGGTCCATATTTTTTCAAAAATGAGGCAAATCAAAATGTTACCGTCATGTTAACGGACTATGTGCTTCCTGAAATTCAAGCACATGGTCTCGGTGAGCTCTTGTTTCAACAAGACTGCACTACGAGCCATGCAGCTCGTGAAACAAAAGACTTGTTGAGAAATAATTTTCGTGAGTTCTTAATTTCACGATTTGCTAAGATAAATTGGCCGCCTAAATCGTGCGATATTACAACTTTGGACCATTTTTTCTAGAGATATGTTAAGTTTCAGGTCTTTAGGAATAAGTCAGCTACGACTGATGCTTTGGAAGCTAACCATACTCGTGTTATCCGCGAGATACCAGTCGCTAAGCTCGAACGAGACGCCCAAAATTGTACCTTCCGAATGGATCAACTCAGACGTAGTCATTGACATAATACCATTTTTAAAAACTAAATGCCATGAATTTTTCTTTTAAACAATAAGACAAATTTTAAGTTTACTTTCAAATTTATGTACCTGTTTGACATTGTAAATCAAACCTTACGATGAATCACCTTTTATCTTTACACAACTCACCAACTTTGGAAAGTGAAAACGTATCTTCTTGGAGGTGGCTAGGGGTTGTTAGAATGTTCTGAAAACTTAGTGCGTTGTACTTTGTATTACGCGCACCGAGGATGATGTTGTTAGGAATTAGTTCTTTAACAGAACTCCATCTCGTTTTGGTAAAAAACACTTTTCCTTACTTCGAATCCGCAAAGTATCTGCGTTTCTTACTGTAGTGTATTCATTGTAAAGAGCTAAATATTTATATCTTTTCCACCTTTCGTAAAGAAGAAGACATCCATCAGTAAAACTGAAAAGTTCTGATGTAAGCCAGGCAATGTTGATCTTTTTAGAAACTTTTCCTCTTATTGGCACATGTTTGTGAAATGAGTAATGAATAGAATTATGAAAATGCTGAAGATGGTTGTTAAAATTACCTACCATTCCCTCCTGGAAAAGCATTTTTGTTTAAAAATATCAAATCTTGATGTGAAAATGTAGGTGCAAGAAGCTGGCCATAGGGCATTGTGGAATTGGTATTTGACACAATAGAACATATCTATCACAAAAGCGAGCGTCATCAAGTTAGCACAAGATGATTGATTAATTGTAATTTTTGAGATATAAATTGAAGGATTCTACTATATCAACGAAATGTTTGTTTAGATCTCCGATCTCCGTTTAGATTTCGCATTCAATGTTGCCTCTGAGCTCTTCCAACGTCGTCGGCGTGTTGGCATTAACCAATGACTTAACGTAGCCCCACAGAAAATAGTCAAGCGGCGTTATATCTCACGATCGAGGCGGCCAAGCGACTGGCCCATGTCTTGAGATAACATATTCACCATACTTACTCTTCAATAAATCGATTGTAGCGTGTGTTGTGTAGCTTGTGGTACCATCCTGTTGAAACCACATGTCGTCCAAGTCCATTTCTTTCAATTCAGGCCAAAAATAAACGGTGATCATTGCGCGATAACGCTGACGATTCACAGTAACGTTACGATCGTTATCGTCGACGAAAAAATATGGTCCAATAACGCCGCCGGCATTTAAACCGCACCAAACAGTTATTTTTTGTAGATAAAGTGGTGATTCATGAAGCACATGTGGGTTTTCACCCGACCAGTAACGCATATTTTGCTTATTGACGAACCCATTGAGCCAAAAATGAGCTTCGTCACTAAAGATGATTTTGCGATGAAATTCATCATCTTGGCGCATCTTCTCCAGAACCCAATCGGCTTCAATTCTTCAATTCTTGATCAGCTTGATCTTGTGTGGGTGTAAACCAAGATCCTTACGCAAAATACGCCATAATGTGGTGTGAGCGATGCCCAATTCTTGAGAACCCCGTGGAATTGACTGATTTGGATCGTTTGCTACGGACGTCTGAACGGCAGCGATATTTTCGACACTTCGACCAACCCGTCTTCTTACTGACACGGGAACGTCACAAAACGAATATGTAGACTCAAATTTTTGCACTTAACTGTCTACTAGGGCGAGAATTACGACCGAGAATTGGAGTTAACGCTCTTAAAGTTGCAGTTACCGACTCCGAAAATCTGTAGAAAATTTTTATAGTTTGCAGACGTTGCTCGTTAGTGTACTTTACCATGATAAAAATGTTGAGTTCATTGAATAAATTGACAGTGGCAGTTTGATGATTTGTGAAAAAGTGCGTTCACAAATTAAATTCAAAGTTGTCAAGGCCCTATTGGAAAACTCTTTATTAATTCCACACACTGAATATCCTGTTATAAATGAGATTTGCCTTTTTTGGATTTAGTTGCTATGTTAGAATAGCTTTACGTAGAGACATTTTGAGTACTACACTCGTACTTCTAATGCAACGATTCGGACCTTGTCATGGAAATTCATTACGCTGGGCTTAAATTCGATTACTACGAGTTATTTTGCTTTGATTACTCCCAGTTCCATCTGAGAGAAAAATGCTTTTATGAACGACAAGTCAATTTATTTCTACACAGATGGGTCCAAGACTGATAGGAGGGTTGGTGGTGGTGTTTTCTCAGATGAGCTTAACCTAAACATCTTCTTCTGCCTACCAAAACACTGTAGCGTGTTTGAGTTGTAAGTTTTAGCGAATAAAGAAATACTGTCCTGGTCGAAGAAAAACGTGATATTTGCAAAGGATATCTGCATCTTTTTGGATAGTCAAGGTGCTATGAAATCCCTCGACTTAGTCTCACAAAATTCTGAAACCGCGATCATCTCTCAGTTAGATGGCAGAGCAGTTATCATCGGGATACCACTCGCTACGTGCAAACTAATACTAAAGGTGGATATGCTAATAGAAGAACAAACATAAGGTGAACTGTTGGGTCAACATGTCTAGCGACCAAACAGATTTGGATCTGAATCTCTCTAAGAGTTCTTGGATACTGTCGTATAGGCAAGTATGTAAGACTTGTTGACATCAAAAAAGTCTGGGGATTTGTCTTCAGACTTTGAGAGATAGAGTTCTGCAGTTTGGTAAGGATCCCAGAACCGCACATGGCTCATTGTAGCTCGTCTCTATCAACGTCAGAAATAACCTTTAAATGAATGAAGACGGAGTTATGTATACATATTCTTGACTCTTAGTTGGAATACTCTACACAATAAAAACTTGGCCAATTTGGTCAGTGGTATACTGATACACACCTATCAGGCTTTAGACTTAAGTTGTTTTATGACTAACATAATACCGCAGCAAACCTATGCATCTACAGAGGGCGCAATCTAGGGTATCTTCTTTATTTAGAACATATGCTGCTAATATTCTATATAATTCGGAAAATAACCTGGTCTAACCTCCTAATCATATCCTTTTCATCAGCATTAAAAATATCATTAACTAGCTCATTGACATTTGACATTGAATATTGCTTTTCTCACTTCATTTTGCGCGGAGTCTTTTTTTCTTAATGGAGCTGACAAAGAACTAGTTCCTTGTACTAATGGGTAGTAGTTTTGCTGGTCTGCGCTCAGGTTGAAGACTACTATACGTCGTTTTCAAAGTCCCTTCAAATATTCGGTACCGACTGCATATCTTCTTTGATTTTCTCATGGGCTCTGGTTAGGACTTTTCCTACCGTGATATGTCCTCTTTTACTTCTGACAAAATGTACGAAGCATTGACTCCATTGAGATGCTTTTTGCGAAATTCATTTTTAATTTTTTTTCAAGAAATTTGCATTCGCTCTTCCTCCTCTGATGATAAAGGATATGTGTTTTGGTTGGATGCAAGTCCCCGCCGACACTCTTGTTTATGGCATATGGTCCTCCAAATGTGATACTGGTAGCGCTTATGGGCATAAGTTCTGACAATTGATTGCATCTAAACTATGTACAGAAAACATGACTTTATTTTTAAGGGAAATTTGCATTCATACTATTGACGTTGTAGGCCCATTACAATTATTAGATTTCGTTTATATTAGCCCAATAGTACACCAGTGTCTCTACGAGTCATCCTGGGGCACCTGGTTAGTTCAGAATCCTCACTTTCTTAGTACTCAATGTGCAGTAAAATCAGTCTTGTCGGAAGATTTTTTTTCTTTTATCTTCATTTCAAATTTTTCTCATTCGCATAGTGATACGGGACATCAAGTGATGTAGACTTTGTGGATCAATTCCGGCTTTCTTAGTGGGCTTCCAGTAATGGCATCTGACGCAAGTCTTACAGTCGATCAGGTAAACGAAGTATACGAGTACATTTACATTTTGTTGTAAGTTTTCATTTACGATTGAAGGCAGAAATGTACTTAAATACTCTGATGATTAGGGACTAATAACTTGGTTTGCCTAATTATATTGAAGTTAAAGTTCATCCAGACGATCGAATGCAGTTCCAAATGTTTACTTCTAAAAAAAATATTTAAGTACAGAATTAATTGCATAATTACTGAGTGCAGTATCTATATACCTTGAAGTAGATATTACAATATTATACAGACAAGCAGTAAAAGTGAAGCAAACGTAAGTAATTCTCTTTGAATTTATTTAAATTGCATACCTAACACTACTACAGCTGAGCACTAGATCAGTAGAAACACAGACAGCAGCTAGAACTATTGGAGTAGACATTACAAGAGGGTGTCCACAAGAAGGAGTATTATCACCCTTAATGTAGAGCCTTGTTGTAGACGAACTACTGGAAAAATTAGCCACCCTTGGCATCAGCTGTCAGGCGTACGATGGTGACATAGTATTAGTTGCCAGAGTAAAGTTATAAGAAATTCTCAGCGACATTATGCAACGAGGTCTGAGAGTAACTCAGGAATGGTGCCTCACGGCCGGGCTAAATATCAATCCGGCTAAGACCACGATAGTGCCTTTCACAAAGAAATCCGATTGTCAGGCACGACACTGATACCGGTTAATGAAGTAAAGTATCTAGGACTACATCTAGACTGCAAACTATTTTGGAAAAATCACACTGAGTAAACTGCTAGAAAAGCAGCCCGTGCTCTTATGATATGTAAGAACCTAGCGGGAAAGTCATGGGGCTGTATCCCTAATATTTTGCGATGGATGTAAATAGCGATTGTGAGACCACTGATCACATATGGTGCAGTACCATGGGCAAAACGAAGCAGTTTGATTACGACGCGTGAATCTCTCAACAAGGTTCAAAGCCTACTGCTGCAATGGAGGCACTATTAGATTTAATTCCCCTACACCTCATTGTCTCATAGGCGGCGGTCAAAACTATTCTAAGAATAGCAAAAGAAGGAACTGAAAAGGGGAAATGCATTAGTACGAAAGAATATTATGCACTACTCGGAAAACTTCCACTCTTGGCTTTTCCAAGAGATGACAGCATTAGGAAATATAACTTTGAAAAGAATTACTTAACGAAGCTCAGCAACAAGAAAGAATGGGACAATAAATCCACAATCTATGGACTGAACAACCACACGATTAAGTGGTATACAGACAGCTCTAGAACTGATGAAAGAATTGGTGCAGGGGCGTTTGAGCCAAGAACGAAATATCATGAATCCATGGGCAAGAGTACCAACATCTTAAGAATTACAGAAACTATAACTTAGCAATAATATCAGATAGTGAAGCAGCTATTAAAGCACTGGACTTCTTTGTCATTAAATCAAAACTTCTTTGGGAATGCCCACAAAGTCTCAAAAAATTGGGCAAGAAAAATAGATTATCTGTCTGCATTATCGAGATTATCTATCTCGCAGTGTACTACACCCCACATATTATTACCACACTTAATCGTTTCACAGACCAATGAAGTCAATTACGTATACGTAAATACTAAAATCATTTGGAATTCATTTATGCTTTCACTTTCATTCGCTTACAACTTTAATTACCGAAAAATGTTTTTCGAAATCAACAAAAGCAGAAACTTAACACTCTATCTAGAGTAGGCTCGTTTATCTCCCATTCAAATGCATCTGCTTAGTTACACAAAAACTACAAACAACCGCAATTTACCGAATAAATAATGAACTTGAGTTACGAATATACAGATGTTTGCTCAAGTATATAACTACGATGTAGAATTGAATAACTTTCATTCAAAGATACAAGCACTTGTGACATTCTTCAATAAAGTCGTACAAGGATTATAGGAATTTGGTATTTACATGTGTATATTTGTAAATCCAGCCTCATTTAATTACTTTATCTATTTTTCGACACACCGCTCTGGTGTAACTAAAACTATGATAACATAGTAATTACTGGAAAAGTTACTTCAATTTATTAAAATATATTATATTGTATCTTTTTCTTTTCTTTTTTTAGCTGTGCTTGTATTCTTTTCGAAATTAAAAAAAAAACCTTTCGTTTTAAAAGAACTTAACTAAATTATCTTTTTTCTGAAAGTTAAGATACGTACATACTTTTTTATCTTTTTTTCTGAAAGTTTAGATACGTACATATAGGGTTTTCTAATAAAATAAAATAAAAGGCAAACCATTTGAGATATTTCAAAAACTTTAATATTGGCTTGAAGCACAATCAAAACATTTATGAATGGAACTCGACTTCGTTCATATGGCCAGAGCGGGCACGTTTGCAGCAGGCGATTCGTTGGACCCAATTTTCAATGACTCGGCCACACATTTCGGCTGAAACAGCCGCTATTTCGCGTCCAATTTTGGCTCTGAGCTTTTCCAACGTCGTCGGCGTGTTGGCATAAACCAATTACTTAACGTAGCGCCACAGAAAATAGTTAAGCGGCGTTAAATCGCACGAAAGAGAAGGCCAACCGACTGGCCCATGTCTTGAGATAACACGCTCACCATACTTACTCTTCAATAAATCGATTGTAGCGTGTGCTGTGTGGCCTGTGGCACCATCCTGTTGAAACCATATGTCGTCCAAGTCCATATCTTCCAATTCGGGCCAAAAATAATCGGTGATCATGGTGCGATAACGCTGACCATGTGACAGTAACGTGACGATCGTTATCGTCGACGAAAAAATATGGCCCAATAACGCCGCCGGCATGCAAACCGCACCAAACAGTTATTTTTTGTGGATGAAGTGGTGATTCATGAAGCACATGTGGGTTTTCACCCGACCAATAACGCATATTTTGCTTATTGACGAACCCATTGAGCCAAAAATGAGCTTCGTCACTGAAGATGATTTTGCGATGAAATTCATCATCTTGGCGCATCTTCTCCAGAACCCAATCGGAGAAAGTAGCTCGTTAGTGTACTTTGCCATGATGAAAATGTTGAGTTTATTGAATAAATTGACAGTGAGAGTTTGATGAGTAGTGAAAGAGTGAGTTCATAAATTAAATTCAAAGTTGTCAAGTCCCTATTGGAGAACCCTATACTAGGTGTGGTGAAAAGTAGCCTCCTTGAACGCCAGAATGCGCTGCTACTGCAAAAAGGGTTATGGTGCATTGAAGTCCGTTCATGGCAGACATGCCAAATTTTAGTGCGCTACTGTCTTCTGTTTTGTTTTGACAGCTGATTGTTGTTAACTTGTTTGGCATCATGTTGAGTATGGACAAAAACGATTTTCCTTCTTTCATAAAACATTATTTTTTGAGAGGCAAAACGAAGAAGGAAACAAAAGAAAAATTGGACAAATATTATGGGACTAATGTTCCGTCAGATTACACAGTCAAATATTGGTTTCGAGAGTTTCGTGGTGGCCCCAACTCCACTACCGATCAAGTCCGCAGCGGCAGGGGACAGTGTCAAAAAACTACATGAAATGAAATGCATGACCGGAAAGTAAAGGTGCACAAGCTAGCAGATACCACAAAGATTCGTACTGAGCGCACACGCCATATTTTGGGCAATATTCTGCATATGAAAAAGTTATCCTGCCGCTGGGTGCAGCGCATACTTACTCTTGACCAAAAACATGAACGCGAGATCACTTCGAAAGAGTGTTTGGACTTGCTGATGAGGAATCGGGCGGACTTTTGGCATCGATTGGTAATTGCTGAACACCAGAGAACAGAATGAGTGCCCGGCAATGGACTGAAGCCGGTATGAGTGCTCCGAAGCGGCCGGTGGGTCGATGGGTCGGAAAGGTTATGGTGTCGGTTTTCTGGGATTGTCATTGCATACTCTTCGTGGACAACCTCGAAAAAGGAAAAACCATCAACAGGGAGTATTACTGTGCATTATTGGAGAGACTGAAGGCCGAAATCGCTGCAAAACAAAAAGACAATGCACGGGCGCACAAGAGCATCGCAATCACGGCTTAATTGCTGTCGCATCCACCGTATTCGCCCGGTGTGGCTTCCTCGGACTATTATCTCTTCCCAAACCTCAAAAGATGGCTCATCAATAAAAAATTCAGCTCACGCGAGGAAATCATCGACGCCACGGAGGAGTATTTTGCAAACCTTCCGGAAAATTACTTTTCGGACGAGATCAAGAAGTTGGGAAATCGCTGGAATAAGTGTATCAAACTAAACCAAATATTTAAAAAAATATATATTTCATTCCCTAGGGGGTCACGAGTACATACCATATATTTACGTGTATTAAATATCTAGGTTTTATGATCCCTTTCCATATTGTAGACCATAAACGAATGGTTTTGTTGAAGAAATTATGATAGGCGACAGCAAGGCTTGGGATTGCAATCCACTTAAAATTATCATGTAATAAGTCACGTTAGGAGTTCAGGAGGAAAAAGCTGAATTTATCACACTGAACTAGGGTTGGCATCTACATTTCACATAGAGCAAAGCAATTAAAAACCTAATCTTACATCAGTTACTCCGAAAAGGTTGATTCCTTCCAGTCCGAGTTCACGAAACTGGATGAACAACAAAAAGTATACCTGAGATTTCAAACCTCTTACATATTATAAATCTGTTATCATTTAGTGCTTCAAACTTCAGGTTGGAATAGGCCTAGCAAAAGATAGGTAAGGAATATATGTATTAAGTAGTTTACGAAATGCTATAAACAGCAAAAAAACAACGTCTACTCGTTTTTGAGACATACTGAGGCTAGAATTGTAGACTCGACCTTGAAAAATAGAAGGTGTTGTCAAGCTAAAATGCAAACATAGCTAAGACAATAGCTTAATTGAAACCTACAAGGCAAGAACACTAAACTTTATTCAGAGAACATGATAATACTCGAATTGCGAGTATACCGGAAGTGGGAACTCTAAGTTGGTTAAGGTCCCAACCCCTGTTTATAACACATAAAGCGAGTTCTTTCTTTCTGTATTTAATAGTGCCTCAACCATTAAATCACAAGTCCAAAGGATTATAATCATAATCATATGGCATGTGTAAAAGGGTCAAGGAAGTTTTCTTCCGCCGAAATTTTTATGACTAAGGTCTAACGAGTATATACAGGGTGTCCCAGGTTAGATTTTCATCCTGACAGCTAAAGATTTTTGAAGTTATGGCGAAAAAAAAAATTGTAGGGTCAGAGTCTATTTTCACCCCCTCCAAGTTATAGACCGTTAAAGTGAAGAACCTCTGATTTCGAAGTAAAACTTTTTAAAAGGCCGTACCTTTCTTACGGATTAAGATTAAAATATTATTGGGCACATTTTTGAAAAAAGAATTTCAGTGTGCGTTAAATTCGTTGAGTCCAACATTATCGTTGGACCAATTTCATCAGAAAAATGCGTTTATCTTAAAATTTTCAACTTTTGGTTAATTTTTTATATCAAAACTTTTGTCTTCTCTTCATTATATACGATTCGTATGTATGAGTTTTACACCTACGAATAACGAAAGTTTATTTCAGGAAAATAGGTCACAAAAATAAATAAATAAAATAAATAAAAAAAATACTTAAAGCTGTCAGTTAACAAGTAAAACAAAGTTGGAGATATAAGCCAACGGTATATTTTGCACTATTTTGTGAAATGTTTGTGTTAAATTTTGAAATGTACCGATGTTACTTTATTTACTGATTAACAGTGATCAAGTAAAGTGTTTAGCAAATGTTTAAGAAAAAGTGTTTTCGATTCGCGAATACGCCAATATAATTTTCGTTTACGGTTTCTGTAATGGGGATGCAGGGTTAGGTAGATTAGAGTACCAACGGCGATATCCTAGACCGAAGATCCCTTCTACGTCAACTTTTTTCAATGCATTTCACCGTCTTTCAACCGTCATCTCAGCATATGAGTTATAAAAAGAAAGATTGTATAACATAACAGCAGCAGAAAAGGAAGAAACAATGCAGCACCAGAAGGCTTGCAGCACAGTTGCAAACTTCAAGAACTACAATTCATAGAGTTCTTCAAGCCAGCCGAGTTTACCGCTTTCATTATACGCCCGTGCAGGAATTTTTGCCAGGGTACCTCTAAAAAAAGGATTGAATTTTTTCAATGGCTGCTGCATCAACAATATGAGAATGAGCAGTTTATTCAAGAAATTTTATGGACTGACGAAGCCAGTTTACGAGAAAGGGCATTACCAACCAACGAAATTCCCAATATTGGGCAGTGTCTAATCCTCACTTAACACGAACTGCATCTTCTCAAAGGTAAAGATTCACTTGAAATCAAATATTTTTCTTAACTGTATACTATTTTACAGAAGGTTTAGCGTAAATGTCTGGGCCGGCATATTGTAGTACTTTAATCGGACCACTCATATTTCCACATTTCCAATTCAACATTCTATTTAGAATTTTTGAGAGACCAGTTACCGAAACTCCTAAAAATGTTCCTTTTACTCAGAGGCAAAATAATGGTTTTCCAACACGAAGGAGCTCCTTGCCATTGTAGCAATAATGCAACTTGGTTTTTAAATCAAAAATTTAATGGACGGTGGATTAGTCGATTTGGTCCTTTTCCTTGGCCAGCTAGACCTCCTGACCTAACGCCAATGGATTTTTTTTTCTGGGGCTTATTTGACTGAGATTTCAAGTTAAGAAGAGCTATAAGAGAGAATAAATACAGAGGCATGCGCCAGAACGTGTATTCAAAGGCACGGGCAACATTTCGAATATTTAGAAAAAAAAAAGCGTTTTGAAATCTCAAAGCGTAACATTATTTTGTGACCCATTTGCCCGAATAAAATAGTTGTTTTGCAATAACTTCCATCGTCCGTAGGTGGAAAGGTCATACATAAAAATCGTAGATAATGAAGAGAAGACAAAATGTTTGATATAAAAAATTAACCTAAAAGTTGAAAATTTTGAGATAAACGAATTTTTCTGATAAAATTATTCCAACGATAATGTTGGACTCAACGAATTTTATGCACACTGAAATTTTTTTTTCAAAAATATGCCCAACAATTTCTTAAGCTTAATCTGTTAGAAAGCTACGGCCTTTTAGTATTTTTACCTCGAAATCAGAGGTTCTCCATTTTAACGGCCTATAACTTGGAGGAGGTTTAAATAGACTCCCTCCTGCAAAACAAATTTTTGTTCGCCATAACTTCAAGAATCTTCAGCTGTCAGGACGAAAACCTAAACTGGGACACCCTGTATAACTTTAGTATGTCCTGACAAAGCTTAATTATAAGCTTTAATTATTAGACAAAGGAAAAATTAATTGACGAATGTAACACAATGTAATTAACGTTTTAAAGTAGCTGCACAAATTTTACGCAAAAAGTCTGTGACATTTGGCAAAAAAGAAAAAAACCAAATGTCTGCATGTAACGGTAAACATGCTCCTAATTTTACGGAGGGTTTATGTTTCTTCATCGTTATTCTGCACAATTTGAGGGGTATGTTATGGCTCTGTTAAGGTCGTCTTTAAAAATAACATTGGCCTACTGCGCTTATAAGTCCAAACAGACTTGTGTTTCTTTTACCGGCGCAGTTTAAAGGGTCTTTCTTATGAATGGCCCTGGCAATATTGAGGTTCTATCGTTAGCCCTACAAATTGTGTAAATGAGTTCATATGTACAATCATTTTAATTGATATACATACTATAAAGACTACTTCAACGAATTTGGAGAGGAAATCAATAAGGTTTTTCGATACTGAAAATAGGGATTGTGGTGGGTGAACATAAAATAGGTCAATGGCAGCTTTTATATCTCCGAAATGGCTTACTGTCCAATTGATCATGCAAGGACCTGCCCCTCAAAGTTGAAGCTTGTGCGTGGACTTAAGCACCCGTCCACGTACTTAAAGCCTCGTAAAAGCACAGATTTACTGCTTGACACCCCTGCAAAATAAAAAAAGGACAAAGACGCTATCAAGCAGATATCACCGTAATTCAGGAAGTGCGGTTACAAATTACAAACAGTGACATATATAATACTATGGTAATCGCTATAGAGAAAATAGGCAGCGTCTATTTGGATACGAACTTGTTGTAAGCCCCTGATAAAGGTAAGAAGAAATTAGCTTTCGTTACGCACTTGTACATAAGTGAGCACCAGAAAAGAAGATACTACCGAAGGAGTTTTTTACGGGCCCCTCGAATTAAATTTGCAGAAAATGTCCAGTGTATAACATAAAAATTGTCTGAGGTGATCCTAACGTCAAAATAGAAATTGTTGGCATTTTTGACAGCGCAGTCAAGAGGTAAGGCTGCACGGCAAAGCACATCTGCAAACGGCAAGAGCCTTTATTTCGAGGCGGAACATTATTATAGCTAGTACACGATTTCACCAGCTAAATATCCACAAAAAGAAATGGAGGTCTCTTGATTGTCTTAAAATGGATTCAAAGCAATTTCGTATGTTCATTGCTTTTTGAGGGGAAAAAATGCAGCCTATGCAAAGAAATGGCTTGATTAGCGTTACCCGGACTCTGCACTTGCCGAGCGAACCATTTGCAAGTGGATTGAAAAATTTAAAAGTGGTCATACAAGCACAGAAGATGATGCACGTCCAAAAGAGGCTGTTTCAGATGAAAACATCAAAAAAGTCCACAAAATGTGCCGCGTTTGCACACAGTCGACCAAAAACAACAACGTGTTGATGATTCAGAGGAGTGTTTGAAGCGGTTCAACCGCAATAAAGCCGAATTTTTGCGTCGGTATGTGACAATGGATGAAACTTGGCTCCATCACTTCACACCAGAGTCAACTCGGTAGTCAGCTGAGTGGCGAGCAGGCGACGAAGCTCGTCCAAAACGACTAAAAACTCAACAATCGGCTGCCAAGGTCATGACATCCGTATTTTGGGATGCACATGGAATAATTTTCATCGACTATCTCCAAAAGGGGCAGACTATCAACAGCGATTATTTCATTGCGTTGTTGGAGCGTTTGAAGGACGAAGTCGCAGAAAAACGGCAGCATTTGAAGAAAAAGAAATGCTATTTCATCAAGACAATGCACCGTGTCACAAGTCGATGAAAACGATTGCAAAATTGAATGAATTCGTCTACGAATTGCTTCTTCACCCACCGTATTCTCCAGATTTGGCCCCCAGCCCCCCATTATTGTTCAACAAAACGCAAAAGCCTTTGCCGATCGCGCATCCCTCTTCCTCTCGAGATGTACAATACTATATAACCAGCAGCTACCAAAACCGGCATCGATGATAAAAATTTTTCATAAAAGCAGCAACTGAGGTGCTGGTTTTCACCCGTCTTCTGGACATTCGAACTTTCCGAGCAGACAAAATTTACTCGGATCACAAGCTGCGGCCAAGCGACGAACTTGGTTCTCTCAAAGGACATAACAAAAAAGAACCTAAAAAAGCTACAACTGCAAGAGACCGCCAAAATCTTCACCAAACTCGTATCCTGAAATCTTTGAACACAACCAATGCCGGTAGCATGTAGTACCGAAGATGAGGGGCAACTCTGTCCACGTGACATCATAGACAACACAACAGATATGCTGAAATTCACCCGACATCCACCATAAAATCCCTGGTTTGATGAAGAATGCTAGGAAGCACATGCAGCCAAAAAAAGCATACAAAATTGCGCTACTAAGGACGAGAGCAGAGCGCAAGCTTTTCGAGCAGAAGGGAAAAAATCGGCTTCTCCAGAAGAAAAAAACAGAGCACAATAAGCACGAAATCGAAGATATTGAGAGGTTAAACTCCAGGAATAATTTACGGAAGTTTTACCAGCAGGTAAAAAGAACGTGTGAAGGAAAGAAGTCCCGTACAAAAACCTAAAGAGTTGAAGAAGGAAACATTTTTAGTCAAGTCACAGTCGTTGCTGAGAATATTAAAGAATCTTTTCTGCAGACTGTATAAGGGAAAAGAAGTTTAAAATGAAATAAAGATAGCAATGTCTAAGCTGAAATCCAACAACAGCTGGACCTATCCGGAAATGACTTTGTGGAGAGCATGCACCAACCATTTCTCAGATTTGGTTAGAAGATGAAATGTGTGATGAATGGAATTTCAGTATCGTTTTTAACTTCGCTAACAGTAGTCTTCAACATCACGTATAAGATCTCATCTGTCATATATGTAAACATCTGAAGCCCTTCGTCTAAATCTGATTGGCCCCATCTGTGCGGTTTTAGACCTAGAACATCCAAAATCGACCGACTAAATCTTTATACACCGCAGATCCTGGGAAAAACTTAAAAATTCTATAGTAAATCGATACCCACCACCTTTTCATCGATTTTAATGCCGCATATGACAGCATTTATAGAGACAAGTTATATAGAGTTCAGTTTTGGCATCCCTGCCAAATTCGTCCGTATGAACAAAATGACGATTAAAAACGCTCGCAACTCCGTCAAAGTCGGTAACGACTTAACCAAGACCTTTAAGATCAAAAAAAGATTTTGAAAAAGTGACGCTTTGGCATGTAGCTTCTATAACATCATACTTAAAAGAATTGTGCGGAACCCATAAGTGAGCACTGTAGGTACAATTTTTCAAAAGTCTGTGCAACTACTAGTGTACGCTGATGATATCGACATAATTGGGAAAGCGCAGTTGGCTGCCACTCGTGTGTTCGCTAGTATTAAAATGGAAGCTGTCAAAATTGGCGTAGCACTAAGTGACAGAAGGTCAACGTCGTCAGCTATAATTTCGAGGTGATAAGGGACTTTGTCTACCTAGGGTCTAATATAAATTCTGCCAACAGCACCTTAGCAGAAAGAATGACTCTTGTCAATTGCTGTACTATTACATACTATTATATATAACTACAATCAGTAGTAACGCTTTACGAAGAAACACTCAGAAGACTCTACATAAGACCTTCATTATCCCAGACCTGCTTTCTGGTGCAAGATAAGGGAAAGTGACCTCAACCAACTAGGTTTGCGAAATTTTAGGAACAAACAGAAAAGCCCTACTCATTTAAAGATTGCTTGGAAGACATTTGAATTAAAGTAAAAAAATTAGCAATTATGTTGATGTTGATTGTGCCGCTTTTTACAAATATGTAACATACCTATCCAAATAAATGCTGGTTCTGTTTTTTTTTTTATAGCAATATAACCGTGGTATATGTAAGAGCTCTTCATTCTATTATTGCCTTGGCGAATCCACGATTAGTTTTGCGGTGATATCTAACAGTTGAGGGCTTCTGTTAATATTATGTAGGTATGCCTCATTTCTATGAGTTTACGCGGTCTCATAGTTAGCCTTCATGCAAAACACCCATTTTGGATATCCCAGCTCCTACTGTGAAATTTTGGTTGACACAGGCCACTTCTTCCACCACCATCTCTATTTTAACAATTATGTTAAATAATTATGGTAAAGCACACTAACGAGCAACGTCTGCAAATTATAAAAATTTTCTAAAGATATTCGGAGTCGCAAAATCATCTTCAGTGACGAAGCTCATTTTTGGCTCAATGGGTTCGTCAAAAAGCAAAATATGCGTTATTGGTCGGGTGAAAAACCACATGTGCTTCATGAATCACCACTTCATCCACAAAAAGTAACTATATGGTGCGGTTTGCATGTCGGCGGCATTATTGGGCCATATTTTTTCGTCGACGATCGTCACGTTACTGTGAATGGTCAGCGTTATCGCGCATTGATCACCGATTATTTTTAGCCCGAATTGGAAGATATGGACTTGGACGACATGTGGTTTCAACAGGATGGTGCCACAAGCCACACAGCACACGCTACAATCGATTTATTGAAGAGTAAGTATGGTGAGCGTTTTATCTCAAGACATGGGCCAGTCGATTGGGCGCCTCGTTCGTGCAATTAAACACCGCTTGACTATTTTCTGTCCGGCTACATTAAGTCATTGGCTTATGCCAACACGCCGAATACGTTGGAAGAGCTCAGAGCCAACATTGAACGCGAAATAGCGGCCGTTTCGGCTGAAATGTGTGGTCGAGTCGTTGAAAATTGGGTCCAACGAATCGACCGCTGCAAACGTGCCCGCGGTGGTCATATGAACGAAGTCAAGTTCCATTCATAAATGTTTCGATTGTACTTCAAGCCAATAATAAAGTTTTTGAAATATCTACGTTGCCTTGAGGCCTCTTTTTATTTTCGAAAACTTTCTTCTCTTTATTTTATTTCATTATTTTTTTAATTTCACCTTACTGACAGGATTAACTTAATTCTAAAATTGTCTAAAATTAAGAATAAAACGAAGAGAAAATATTTTTTTTTTTTCAATATTCTTAACAGGTGTGCCACAAACTTACGCAAATGCACTTACAATTTTTCAAAATTTTGTATCAATAATCGCTTATATCTTTGTAAATATTATCACAAACAATTTTTGCTTATTTTTTTCAGATATGCCTTTGGATTCATTGAGATTCATCTCATCTGTTAGAAACGTAAGATAAAAAAAAATTAACTGAATGTTTCTTAAACAGCCACCTCCTTCAAAATTTTGAAATTGAATTTTTTTTTTTTTTTAAATATTTTACTAGATATTAAGGTGAAGAAAAATTTTTAAAAATATTTTTACCTCATACCGCGAATGAAAAAAAAAAAAAAAATAAATAAAAAGTTCTTGACATGAAAAACATTACTTTCAATGTAAGACCACATAGATTCGAATACACACTTGAATATACAACAATATTCTGAAAAAGTGTACGCTCTGAAGCAAATTTGAATTGGGACACATTTTTGAATGCATGAGATCAAGATTTTTTGTTTCTTTTTTAAAGAAAACATTCAGTGCTTTCCGAGTTCATTAAAATGTTCTACATACTGGTATCTCATCATTGAAAAAGAAAATGAAAAAAGAAGAATTCAAACGGAAAATACAATACAGTACGAGTACAGGGATTTGTCAAGTTCAAGATAGAAAAATAGGATACATGTTGTATGAATGGTAGTGAAATTTTCAAAGTCGAAAATACTATACGGATGTTCCAATGAGATTTAGGAAATCTCTTATTTGAAAAAGTTCGACGGGGATTTGAGTATTTTCGGAAAACATAATCGCTTGAAGATTTGCGGAATATTTTTATACTCGTAGTGCCATCAATTTTGATTGATCTTTGTGGGGTGTACTTAATAAAGAGGAATTCTATTCTTGATAGAATCTACTGGATAAAAAGGAAGTTCAGTTTTGAGTTGAGTTTGTTTCTTTGTAGATGATTTCATTTTGGGTAATGTAATGGATGACAACTAAAAAGGGTATCAGCAGATGAGATGACATTATGTAAATGTCTCTTGTCAGAGATATAACTAGATATGCGTGTCGTCATTCAATACTGGATGTGCTACAACCTTGCTTGTATTTGCTGGTGACGACTGGAACATTTCAAGGGTTTTTTTTTTGCCTTTTTTTCCTTTTTTGCTTTCTTTCTTTCATTACAAATTATAAAATGTTTTCTCTTAGGAATGGTTTAGTTTATGGGTGATGACAGATGTATCTGAGCATAATACTTATTCATCGGCAAAGATGTGGTGTTTGCCTTTGATGTACTATATGAATATGACTTTCTTTGTTCGGCAAGTAGTAATTTTTAAAGAAAAATATCATATTGCCCATGGCAGCACCAATATGTAGTGCTTAGATTGAATACGAGTATGTAAGCTTCATATAATTTGAATAGAAAGAAGGTCATATTATTATTATACCTTTTATTGACATTGACACACAATGCTAAGAAAAAATACTTTTCTAACAATTCAGCATAGTCGAAATATTCACTGCAACATTTCGGGATATTTTCTTGCTTTTTCGAGCTCTATGATCGTAGAGATTATTTTTGATAAATCCTTTTTATTTGCATTCAAAATCGTTCATTCTATTTGGATTATCTTTCATATATGACAGAGTGATTCGACAAGTTTTTTTCTGTCATCTTCATCTTGTCGATCGTCATTTATACTAGTAAAACTGGTATATCGACCCATTTCACGTTTTCGTGACGTTGTATGCCAGACATCTTAGCTGTGGAATGTGCTGCCGAAATATGTTTAAGTTCTTTATGTTTCCAATTTGGAGTCGGGTCTCAGAAGGAGTCATTGACCGATTTACTGGGAAAATAAATGATCCTGTGTCCCCAAACAATTCGAATGATTGATTTCACATAAGTGCTTGCGCTGAAGATTTGAATGTACTATTGTACATAAACTTTAACTATGAGACCCTGATGGTGGGTGTTTCCCGACCCACTAATTGGCTCTATTTTTAGCATCTACTTTGATTTGTTTGAGACCTAACTAATTTGCTTCATGTATTTATTGATTCTGATGACCTTCACGTGGTTACGTGGCATATTGCTTAACAAATAACCTTATACGATTTCAAAATTTCAAAATCCGGGGGATCAAACAGTAATATTATTCTTTTTTTCCACGGATATTGTCAAGCTGCCCCTGATAATCACGTAAATGTATTTTGTCACTATGATAATGAGAATAAATAGCACATGCAGTTCGGTCCTGGGCTCGTTGGTGGGTGCAAAGTTTTTGGCTCTTTCGTTTGTACCTGTCCATAGTAGGTGCGTCCTTGGTGGCTTCCAATTGGTTTGAAAACTTTATCCCCAAAAGTTGTCCCGGTCTGTGTTCAAAGCTCTTTTGTATGTCGTTGTTGTCTTTCATTTAAGCCGGCGATGTCTACACATTGTTGTTCCATATTTGAAGCCAAAAAATTCGATTTGGAAAGAGTTTTCTGGAAAAACTGCAAATTCCTCTTTAACATCTGGGATATGTAGATTATGAACAAAATGAGTCTATTGGCACATCCTTTCCACTTACTATATAGCCTTACAGTTTAACTTCTGGCGGGTACCAAACTTGTTCAGAAAGAGGACAACGTTTTCTTGCAAAACGTGGTAATATTGTGGGTCAAAGGCGCCTTCAGATCAAATTAGCAGAAAATTTCAGAGGAGTGTGTTACCACGATATCAAGATATATTGGGCACAATTTTCTGCCCTACTGTAGTGAATGCGATACCTTTATTGCAAAACGGACATGCAAGTTTATCTAGCCAGTAAACCATCCTGCAGTACTGCCCTTGATGTAATAGAAACGCTGCAATTAATAAACAGGGAGATGAATATGTGTTGGCACTGATCGACTATTTCATTTCTTTTCGCCATGGCATGCTTAGGCACGCTTAGACGTCTTGAACCACATTTGGACATCCGCTGGAAACTATTCCTATTACCAGACTCGATGGGTCACTACCAGACCAATTAATAGTAATTTGTCACAGAATAGTGGTATTGTATACGAATGTAAACTGGGTATGAACTAAATCCCACTGCAAGGTGCCATCAATTCATGGGGAAAGGAGAGGTTATTGGTTTCATGAATATTCATTGTGAGTCCCTCGCTCGCATTTTTGCGATAATCCTTACAGCAAACTTTGTTAAATCACTTTGAAATAGTGCAACTTTTTTGCGTTCGAAATGTTAATGTGGAAACTCTTTCCATTTTTCGGTGAGACATGGCACCAGATCAACAAAAGTTCTTGCGGTAGTAAATGTAAACGGCTAGTATGTTCATTAAGGAGTATTCATCTTTCAAAACATATCAAGATCAAACAAAACATGTCATATCAGAGCGAAAATTCATTGTTCAGAGGAAGGAGCACAAAATTTTTGTGTGACTGACTGGACAAATGCTGGTTTCAATTTGAATGGTTGCGTTCCTATAACTTTATCCATCAAGCAGCCCGGATAAACGAAAAATGATTCTTCTATGCGTAATGTGTTTGATGACATATCCAGATGTCAGATGGCTAGCAATTTCAAGCACCGCAAAAGAAATGAGATGCTTATTTTAGAAACATTTATCAGAGTACTTCGCTCTTTGGCATGAATAAGAGCCCATAAGCCCATACTTACCTCCTCACTTGTTTAAAGTGGCACTTCAATCCGTGTGGATCTACACTATAACCAATAAGCGTCTGCAGTCAACTTAAGTGATCCTCTTCCTGTTACATGTACCTCCTGAGTGGCGTCTTCGGATTCAATGACTTTTCAGATTGGATCATTTTCCATCCGCTCTCTATGACCAAGCGATTTCAGTTATTGGACTTTATCTAGCTAAATCGCTATACAGCCCGTACAGTTCGTCGTTTTATCGTCCTCTCAGCCAAGAGCATTTTCATCCATTTTTGTAAAGTACATGCCTCTGCTCCATAGAGCAAGACTGGGAGTATTAAGGTCTAACATAGGGTCACTTTTGTTATTCGGTGAAGGGCTTTGCTAGTCAATTGCCTTCTTAGTCCAAAGAAGCAGCTATTGGTAAGTGTGACTCTTCGTTTGATCTCAGTGCTAGTGTTGTTGTCTGAATTAATAAGTGAGACAAAGTCGTTAACTGGCTCAAACTTATATCTGTCGAGGGTGACGTTCTGGTAGAACCTCGGTGTTGAGTGTGTTTTCTTCTTGACAGCATATACTTTGTCTTGCCCTCATTCATCGTTCAACTTATCTTCGCTGCTTCCGCCTCAATACTCACGAAACCGCCAATTACATCACGTTACTTTCTTCCAATTATGTCCATATCATCGACGTATGTGAGTATGTGGACAGATTTTTGAAAGGTTGTACTTCTTGTGTTGGAGCGTGAGTTTTGTGCTATTCTGTTAAGAATAAGGGTTAAGAAATCGCATGACAACTTACCGCCTTTTCTAAATCCTTCTTTGCCATCAAAGATCTCAGTGAGTTCTTTACCGACTTTAATGGAGCGGCGTGGATTCTCCGTCGTCATCCCGCACAAACAGATGAGTTTGTCAGTTATGCCAAAACTAAACATTTCTCTGTATAGGTCATCTTTTAAGATGCTGTTATATGCGGCCTTAAAATTGAGGACTAGGTAGTGTGTATCGATTTAGAGCTCATGAGTTTTTTCCAATATTTACCATTGTGTGAATATTTGGTTGATGGTGGACTTTGCTGTCGCAAAGCTACATTGACATTGACCCAGGTTGTTGAGGATAACCTTCAGGCATTTAGTCAATAGGGTAAAGAGAATCTTGTAGACGGTGTTAAGAAGTCGGATGCCTTTCTAGTTGGCGGAGTTCAGAAGGTCTCCTTTGTTTAAGATCGGACAAATAATAGTGAGGTTACCTTCATTGGGCATACTTTCGTCCGACCATATTTTACAGGTGAGTTGATGTATGATCCTTACCAAGTCATCGCTGGCCACAGGCCGTCTGCTTCAGGAGCTTTGTTAGAAATAAGCTAAAGTATGGCTATCTTCACTTCATCCAGGTTAAGTCAACAGAATTGTTGGTCTACATTATCCAGGTTGAAAACTCCATTCTGCTTGAGAGCAATATTTGGTTAATCATCACCATTATACAGTCTTCAGAAATGCTCTTTCCATATTCTCAACATTGACTGCGACTCAACTACAATGTTTCCTTGTTCTTCTCGTTAGGCTTCGGTTCGGAGTTTGTGTCAGCGGCGTGTTTTTTCTTTTACACTTTTGGTAAAACTTCCAAATCTCATTCCTCGAGTAGTATCTCTCAATTTCCTCGACCAAGCGCTTTTCTTCTTCTGTGCATCTGATCGGTACATCATTTTAAGGCCACTCAACAATTTTTCATATATGAGTATGCTGTTACACTGTGGAATTATCTGCCAAATCATCGGAAGTCTTTAGTCAAAAGCAAACAGTTTTGCTCAGCTTGCCGCGAACACTTCTCCAATCTTAACTTCTTCTTCTTTTTTTTTTTTTTTTTTTTTTATTAATTCTCAATAAATTACTTTGAACGAGTATGTACGTCTTTATAGTGCTTATCTGTTTAAATTTTGTTAAAATTTTTTCTTTAATTTTTAAATTTTATCCAATGAACTATTGTATACATACCTTCAACCGTAGTGTACAGTGATTGCTTTCTCTTAATAAATAAATAAATAGATTCCCCGTATCCGAGATTTGTTATTGCTTCGTATATATAGATTTTTGCCATTGCCGGCAGTTATTCATCTAAAAGCTTACATTGTTTGGAACGGTGTACTTTTCACCTTCATTACCTTGCCGGTAATTCATCCATGTAACAGACTGTCAATAAAAACGTATGTTTTACTATCATGGAAGTCTTCTCGAAATAACTTTTAACAGACAAAGCAGCTACCTATACTCCACGCATTACTCTACAATCATCGTAAAATAGGAATATGGCCTACGGTACTATATAACAGTAGTGTACTTCAATTCGCCGTTTATTTCTTCTTTGAGTTCGGGAAGTGGTCTTTGAATTGATTGTGATTAATGGAAATCACCGGAGTTATCACTGGCAAATCGTTTATATAGACAATTGTGCTATTGACAGATGCAGTACCTGGACATGCTTGGGTCACCAATATGGCTACGATACGGGGGCGCCCTCTGTTTTAAACGTCGAAAAAACAATGTCCAAGCCATTGAATAATGGGATTTATCTGGTTCAATAGATCGATGATCGAGTCCTATTTGATATTGTGGCAGGTTCGGTAGTCATACAGAAAGTCACCAATGACTATAAACCCGTATTAGATCACGAAAAGTCATTAACAAAGTCAATTTGCATCAAAACTGACAATATCCACATTTGAGTTAAGTTCTCTGAACCATAGCCAGTCGATTCCTGTTTGCACTGGGCAATAACTGAATAACTGCATCCAAGAGGAGCCTTGAAAACGGTCTTGTTAGCAGATTTGTAATAATCGGCTGCAGTGATTCTGCAGCTCAGAGGAGACTTTCTGAGGTATCTCTAGTGATGACTGGAGCTGTTGACAACATTAAGCCTACACTATCGGACAAAATAAAGTGTAAAAGCAGCTGATTCACCTTGTTAAGTCCTGTAAGTTAAAAGCAAAGGGCATTTATGCCTCAATTGTTATGTGCTGACATCATACACATGTGTGTCACAGTTTTGTAAAAAAATAACTGTTAAATGCTTTTGTTTACTTGCTATCAGTTATGGAAACCCTGCAGCTCCACATCTCTGTATTTAAGCCGCGACAAAATAAAGTGCATATTGTGTTTTGTGTGCGTTGTTATGACTATTTTCAAAAGTTTTCAAAATTTTCAGAACAGATCTTTACAATCAACAAAAACTAAACTAAGTGGAAGCATTAAATTAAAGTTTTGAATTTCATTTTCAGTCCTAAGTTTTGTTTTATTTGGGTAAGGCTTTGGTATGAAATCGCTAACACCTGAAGTAAAGTAACTGCTGGCTTTGGACCGTCAAAGTGGATTGACATTCCACAAACAGAAATATGTTCTATTAATCTCTGGAGCAAGGAAGATCTGCCTTAACTTTGAACAACGAGGAACAGTTGGCAGTTTTAAAAGTTCTTGCGGAAGGAAGCGGAAGACTACTGCAACTTTTGACAGGAGAATTCAAATTGAGGCCAGGAAAACCCCGTTATCAAGGAAGACCTGGAATTGAATATCACATCAAGGACGGTACAAAGGCGACTCCAGGAAAGCGGCTTAAAAAAACTTTTTTACCGAAGAAAAAGCCTATACTTTGTTTTATTTACATAAAAAAAACGCCTCGCTTTAGCGGGAAAGTTTTTACTTAAGCCGCCAACATTCTGGCAAAATGTAATTTTGTCCAACGAGTCCAAATTTGAATTGAAAAACGCCTTAAACAAGAAATCGAGTTTGGTGCAGACCGTCCGAAAAGCTAAGCCAAAGGTGCATTCAAAAAACCGTGAAACACGGAAGAGAGTCAGTAATGGTCTGGGGATGTTTCTCCTATAGTAGCCTTGGAAATCTTGTCAAAATCGATACCAAAATGACGGGTCCAACGTACGTCAATGGTATTAGGAAAAATTTAGCTTCTTCTGCTTCTAAAATGTCTTTGGGAAGTTATATTTTCCAACAAGATAACGACCCAAGGAGGGTAAGAAGAAGTTTTTTATCCAAAATGATGTTGACGTATTGGAATGGCCACCTCAGTCCGCATACCTGAACCCAATTGAGCACCTGTGGTCCATTTTGGATGACAGAATTCCACTGGATAAGCGTCGGAATTTAACATCTTTTTGGGAAAGTCTTCAAAATGAATTGAAGGGAACATGTTAAAGAATCAGGTGTCCAACATGCCCAAGCGTCTTGCGGCAGTGATACAAAATACAGGAGGAGCCACTAGTTATTAAGTTTTTTTTTCATTTCTGAAGCTGAATTTTGAGAATTTGATTTGTTTTTTTTTTTAATTTGCACTTTATTTTGTCCTCTTATATGATTTTTTTTTTAATACTGCTGTTTTGAAAAAATAAAAAATAAAAAAATCGGCGTTGTAACGCTTTTACGACTAAGAAATGTTTCTGAGTTTGTTTCGCACTTTATTTTGTCCGACAGCGTATAACATTTTGGAGATTATATCACAAATATATCCATTTATAAATTTTTTAAGGCAATCAACTTTAAAAAGCAAACACAGATAGCCAAAAAAAGTTTATTTAATGAGTCAAATAAAAAGTAAAAGCTATTTTAACCCATTTATTCAATTAAAGAATTGCACATAAAATACAATTGAAATTCATTCAACTCTATCCCATGTCTGTTATAATAGAAAAGTCTATTTTTGTCAATAAAAATTCACAATCTCTGCTGGAAAAACATTTGAACATAACATGTTTGTGTATGAACACTCCTTATTCGTATGAAATATGTTAACTCTAACTCATATGAATTCATATACTCGTATATGAATAGTAGCAGCTTATAAGATGCTTTTAAACATTTGATTACAAAGTCATTTTTATTTTTCTATGTACAAAATTAGTATAAATATTGATCGTTTTCAATCGAATTTGAAATTTCAATCCGTTTAAAAATGTATTTTTAGAATTTCACAGCAGAAAATTGAACGAAATCAAGGTTGCACGAAGTTGTACTTGCTGTCATTTATTTCTGTTTGCTTATTCATTATTTAATTTCCTCGAATCGACTCTATTGAATAACCCAGAGTAACAGTATTTTTTTCTACATGGGGTACTCTTGTGCGAGTATATATGCTTGTCATGTCCTTGTTGTTATGTAGATCATTTAACTTAGAATCCGCCAAAACTTAATAAAGTACACTACTTAAAATAACGCCAATTACAATATGAAATCTTTTGAAAGACCTTCCATCCTGGGAAAACAACTTTCCTGAAATGCTTCCGCTGAGGACTTTTCAAACAGTTGATAATGGCACATTGAGTTATGTAGAGGCTTTTTTGAGGTGTGCCGTATTAAAATAAATTCAAGTGTTAATTGAGGAAAGTGGCCTGAAATTGTGAATCTTATTATTATATACAAGTGGGTCAGAAACCATTAGGTTTCGTCTCTCACATCTAAAAGATATGGTGAATTGCGAACTATTTAACCGACACCGGTTGAATAAATTTAGTACAAGTTCTGTAAACATTAAAATGTCGCTACCAACCTATTTATTCCCAATAAAAATAGACATCAATACATTACTAGGTAGCATCGTAAACAAAAGTATACACCTCTGGTTCACGATCTGTGGTTTGAGAAGAATTTGCAAGAACCAGAGTTTGTCAGAAACAGACTGAGAAGTTAACCCACTTTACCTAGATAAGAAAACCCTTTAAGAACTCCACAATACAAATAACCTAGTTAACTTTGCAAAAAAGTAAACAAAATAGCAAATCCAGTGTTAAAGTACAGTCACATATTACTGACAAAATACTACTGTCAGACCCATCTCAACTTATAGGATCTTAGTACGATATATTCACAGATAAACAGCATAACCTTAACCCGTAGCATTATAGTGTTTGTGGAACGGTATCTGTTTCATTTTTATATTGGGTCTATAACTTAAAGTGCGGTTTGGTAAGAGATGGCGTAACTTGTATTATTCCATTTTTATTATTCCATTGGAACATGCGTTGGAAAGCTACTGTCATTGTACGTCATTTCAGTATATGTCATTCATTTGAAGCGTAAACAACAATCATTTTTTTTCACTCAAATATGTCCAACTTTGTGCCTGAAAAAGAGTTTTTGCGGGGAGTTCTTCTTCATTTCTTTAATATGAAGAAAACTGCTGCCGAAAGTCATCGTATTTTGGTGGAAGTTTATGATGAACATGCGCTAGCTGAGCGAACATGCCAAAAGTGGTTTGCACGATTTGAAAGTGGTGATTTTGGCTTGGAAGACGATGAACGTTCTGGGCAGCCAAAAAAGTTTAAAGATGAAGAACTGGAAGCATTACTCTATGAAGATTGTTGCTAAACACACGAAGAGCTCGCAGAATCTTTGGGTGTCACTCAAGCAGACGTTTCAAAACGTTTAAAAGCAGCTGGATATATTCAAAAGCGAGTTCAATTGGGTTCCACATGAACTCAGGCCGAGAGACGTTCGAAAGGCGGTTTTGCATGTCCGAAATGCTGCTAGAACGCCACAAAAGGAAGTCATTTTTGAATCGGATTGTTACTGGTGATAAAAATTGGATCCAACCCCAAGCGCAAAAAATCATATGTGAAACCCAGCCAACCAGCCAAATCAACGGCAAAGACGAATATCCATGGCGCGAAGGTAATGCTCTGTATTTGGTGGGATCATATGGGTGTGCTGTACTATAAGCTGCTAAAACCGGGTGAAACCATCAATGGACAACGCTACCGAACACAATTAATCCGTTTGAGGAGAGCTATAGCCGAAAAATGCCCGGAATATGCGACCAGACACGAGGCAATAATTTTCCATCATGACAACGCTCGGCCCCACGTTGCTATTCCGGTTAAGAACTATTTGGAAAACAGTGGATGGGAAGTCTTACCCCAGCCGCCTTATAGCCCAGACCTTGCCCCTTCTGACTACCATTTGTCCGGTCGATGCAGAACGCCCTCATTGAAATACGGTTCACATCAGAGCAGAATATCAAAAATTGGCTTGATTCATTCTTGGCTGCCAAGCCGGCGCAGTTCTTTTGGGGTGGGATCCACAAATTGCTAGAAAGATGGGAAAAAGTCATAGCTTCAGATGGGCAATACTTTGAATAATACTATTGTACATATTTTGTACCCAATACAAATATTTCTTGAACGCGTCCATTATTTATTTTTACATTCCGGAATCACTAATAATATTTGCTGTCAAAATAATTGTGTGTTAAATTTTAAGAAATCTTCAAAAAAATGTCTCGCCGCAAAGCGTAAATTTTGTTTTTCTTTGAAACAGTTTGCGCCGTTTCAAAGTGGAACAGTAGGATCATATGCCAGTGTAACAAATATTTGCAAAAACATTTTAATTTATGGAACTTTTTTTTGTTTTGTGTAAATGAAATCAGGTTGAGTGTAAATGAAATCATTTTACAACTTGAAGAATACAACAATGTTTTGGCTGCTGAAAATTTATAACACCCCCTGTAAACAACGACATGAGTGATAAAGAATCAGAAAATATTTATCATTAATCAAAGCACCAACTTTTAGGAGAGGCGGAATTACAAGACATGGTCACTTATCGTGCAGAAAACGATATAACAAATAGTATTTTGGAAAGTTCTCTTATCGACTAAACTGATGAGGCAATTGCTGGTACAGCAGCAGATAATGTTCCACGGATACCAGTTGTAAGAAAATGGAAGCCTATAAACATTCCCGAAATACCAGAAAAAGAGCATATTCGGCGAACGTTTTTAGAAGATTTAAATAATCCAATACAAGTTTTTGAGCTTTTGCGTTCTGAAACAGAAAAAAAAAATTATATTCACAAAGGTAACCACACTTTTGGACATTCCACGGTAGTTTTGTTGACATTGTATTGCTATCAGGCTATAATATCGTAGCGAGATACCGCATGTATTGGGAACAAAGTTATGACTGTAATTTTCTGGGAGTTGGAATAATTTGGAACCTTCTCAACAAAATATGGTTAAAATACTTCCCTGGTGATAAAAATTTGAGTATCGATGAATCGATGATACCACATTTAAGAAAACGCAAAACAGCACAAACAAGGGAAGCCGATCCGATTTGGCTACAAAAATTAGCCTATATGTACTCAGTGTGGCTCTTGGGGAACTTTTTTAAGGAACCACTACCGGAAATACTCATCCAGAGTTCGGTGTAGGAGGCTCTCTAGTTTTAGACTTGATATCGAAAAGGCCACCTGATAATTACAGTTTGTATATGGACAATTTCTTAACATCCCTGCCTCTTCTGGATAAAAAAAAAAAAAAAAAAAAAAATGGCTTGTGACATAACCGGTATCATAAGGGCAAACCGTGTGGAAAAAGCACCATTAAAAGATCCAAAAGAAAAGAATATTGTTACTGTTGCCCAATATGATTTTAACCCTCTGGGAAAAGTAAAGAGATTTTGCAATAAGCAGAAGAAGGACATTGATCAATCTAGTTGCATAGTTAGTTATAACCGATATATGGGAGTAGTTGATCGGTTGGATCAAAATGTTGGATGTTACCGAATTACAATTCGTTTAAACAGATGATACCGGTGACTGCCAGCTTATGTTTTCAATAAATACATCCGTAAACAAGGTTTTCCAACTTTACAAGGTATCTTCTTTAGCTGAGGGAAACAACTATGGCTTGCTATCTTTCACCAGGTTTATTATTAAAACGTACCTTCAAGCAACAGATACATCTTTAGGCCAAAATATTGCCTCAACTTCAAGGTCGTCTAGGTCTAGCTGTCAGAAAACGTGTTCCCGACAGTATTCAGATTGATGGAAGAACCCATCACATTGTCAGCCAACAAAACCAAAGACGCTGCGGATTTTGTCATAAAAATACAAAAATGAAATATGAAACCTGTAAAGTTGCATTACATAATAACTGCTCAAAAAATGTTCATTCAAGACATCCCCTCTGAAATTGGCCCAGTGCTTCGATTCATCGACATTACGTATGGAGGGATTTGATCGTTTATCTGCATATACACCGGATAAGATCCTAATGACACAAGAGTGGTTTGCGTGTTGTGATTTGTAGTCTGGCGGCAATATTGGGTTATTTATTTTCCAGCTGATGAGACATTAACAGTGGATGCTGAAAATTATCCACAGATGTTGACTGACTTGTAAGTAAAACGCCGCATTTTTACGCTTAGGAAATTTCTTCTCTATTGGATACAAAGACTTATTGGCGAAATCTGGAAAACAAGGTATACGCCAATAACAATTCAAAACTTCAAATACAACCTTCGAACTGAGATTACTCACTTGACCTTTAACTGATACTGTTGTGATGACGTGAATAGTGTTTTGTTCCATATAAATTAGCCATACTTTCTTAGATAGTGTAACAGTTCGAGATAGGCCTGGGCATCTCATTCTACTTGTGCGATCACCAAAGCGATGTTTTCCTCTAATTTATTGTACCTGCAGGTTGAAATCGATAACTATTCACTCTGGAGCATTGGTGTTCAATCGCCTTACATGTGCTAACCATTTTAGGCGAATAATATGCACTTTTCTTACAAAGTCAAAGTTACTGTGCAGATTATAGAATTTGCAGTAAATCTCCTTCTCCAAACGAGATCAAAAATCGATCGAAGGATATCTTTTTCCATCTACGCTTACATGCGAGTACATGCTTTTGAATCATAAAGCAAGACTTGGATAATGAAGGTCTTATATAGAGTCTTCAAAGTGTTTCTCGATAAGGCCTTATTACCAATTTGCCTTCTCAGGCCGAAAAAACAGCTATTGGCAAGGGTAACTCTTTGTTTGACTTGTGATGAGACGTCATTCTCTGGTTTAAAGCGGATTCGAAGTACACAAAGTCTATCTCAAAGCAACATATGTGTTCCTTATTGTTTACAACATATACTTAGTTTTGTACAATCAATTGCGCCTCTGGTCTTGCCTTGCGAATTTCGCACAATTTTCACAAGTAAGATGTTGAAAAAGTTACATGTACATGAAAGCACATCGCCTTGCCCAAGTCTTTGAGAGCAGCGAGTGTTCTCCATCGCCATCCTGCGCAAATTGACGAGCTTAAGAGCGATAACGAGGCTAGACATGGCTCTGTTGACCTCATCTCAAAAGTTCCTTTCATATACGTTCTTTAAATCAATATAGAAGTGGAGCGTATCTATTTGGACTTCTTGGTTTTTTTCCAGGATCTGAAATAGTGTTTAGCCGATCTTGGACTTACCAGGCCTAAAACCGCATTGATAAGATAAATTCATATCGTTGATAATAGGCTTCAGTTGTTCGAACAAGACGGCAACATAATTTTTCTATACTATGTTAAGGAGATTGGCGCCTCTAAAAGAGGCTCGCCTTTCTTGAGGATCGCGCAAACGTCACTAAGGCTCAGGCATGGTTTTGGGTGGTTAAATCTAGGGAATGATTTGGTGCATGCTTTCTACCAATTCATCTCCCACTGCCTCAAATAAGACCATCTGGTCCAACAGTTTTATTGTACTTAAGCTTCGATATTGCTATCCTCGCTTCATTTTGTTTAGGTGGACGGATATGTTGTTTACTTTCACCGTCTAGGTTGAATGGTTCATTCTGGCCGCCAATAGAATTTTTGTCGTTCGCGCCCTTTAAAAATCTCCCTTAGTACCGACTGTGACTCGGATACTCGTGGTATGGGCTATTTTGTCGGCTAATGTAACACGAATAATGACAAAATTCTACGAAGACTTTAGACTTATATGTAATATTCGAATATAATAAAATTTCAGCTGGTGAAAGGCTGTCGTGAAAAAGTGAAAGCTTTTTACACTTTGAGGAATGATTAGAAATAAAGAGTTTACTTCCAATGAGGACGTACCACCTAATAAAAGCTATTCAATCCGAATTATACATCAAACATCCAGAAATTCATGGTGGATCTCAACATATCTAAATTCACAAAGCTTCCCAGAAAAACACTAGCGCTTTCGACGAACTTAGCAGAGACCGTGGGGACCATGTCTTCCATTTTAGATGTCATTATCTTAGGCCTAGTCTACCTGAAGCCAAGAACTTGACTTTTTGTTTTCGCGATAGGATGTCTATGTCTGTCCATCTGCATGAAAAGGCACTGAAAATAAACAACAACTAAATATCCCAATTAAATTCTCAAACTCATCCCCTTCCAATGTACCACTTCGGCATCACAAAGAGTCTACATAAACTCAAGTTAAATTAGGAGTGACAGTTAATGGGCATGCTACATAAAGTTGACGAGAAGTGTCGATAGAAATATTACTTTTCAAATACCCTTCGAAGGAAAACATAGTAAATCCAAGCATAACTTGCAACTTAATAGTTCAAACCATCGACAAATCTCATTTGGTGAACTACCTACAACTACGGTGACAGAATTTCCTGTCTTAGATAAATTTTGATAATTTAGTGGGCTTCAATTCGGGTTCCGTTTTGAGTGCCAAGTTGTCATGTTAAAATTTTATTTAAAATTAACGTTTTGATATCCTAATCATTAAGAAGACCAAGGGTGACTTCAAGGTTGACTACCAGATAACCTTTTATCGCGGTGCCTAGTACTTAAGTCTGCGAAACTACACGAATTTCAATTGAAAATCATCAAAAAATGATGGTGTTGTCAGATAGTCCTTGTAGGCGGAAAAGCTCTTGAGCAAGAAGAAACCCAGGAAAACTTCCTAAACTAAAAAATTCTTCGGAAAATTCTGTCAGAGGGAAAGACTAAGAGAGGAATGCGAAAGTTTATTAAAAAAAATTGAGTAACATCTATGATCGGTTTTGTATCCTCCGTATAACGTCGACTATATACGTTTCGATATTTCTTATTTAAGCTAATCTTCCTTATAGAAAATGTTGACTACATACTTGTATTTCGAGAGCAACTGCAATCTGCCATCATATCTATTGGACAATCGGAATTACAGTCCAATTTTATTCGGCAAAAAACGGTAACTCTATGTGTAGTTCTCCTAATTCTTTGAATTGCACAGCCTTTGCTTATGTAAAAATGACATGTTGGCACTCGACGTTTGTCAAAAAGCAGGCAACAGATTTTTTGCAGGTAGTCAATTTTAGACGGCACTAAATCTTGCTTAAGCCTTTGAAGGTAAAGATTAGGCATACAAGACTTAGCTCTTCGTCACTTTTTCAAATATTCTAATTAAATCTCCGAAATGTGTCTGCTTATTACCCCACCATAGTGGAGAAGATCCATTGTGAGTTGTGAACATTTTGGAAGTCCATTACACTTGCTCTAATTTTACAATTTAAAAGGACTTTGGCCTTTTTTTTCGGCATACTCACTTAGAATTCACATCTTTAGACCAACCGCTTTAATAGGTTAGTATACGCTTGGTAATTATACATTAAATTCAGCACATACTAGCAATTTCCAATAATTTAATGAAATATTTGTATCATTAATAATGAAGAATCATGAGTCATACTCGTATTTACACAGAACTCATTTCGTTTAAATAGAACTTATCTCTGGATATATGTATAGGTTAGCTAGTGTAACATAGGTTAGTTCATAGGGTTAACCCATTTCGAAATGCTCTACATAATTAATTCAACCGAATTAATTAGTAAATTTGATACGAAGCATTATTTACGGAGAACAGATGGCAAAATTGACATTATTAATATTTGAACTGAATTCAGCATCCTTTTTCGTTCATCGTCATATCATCGATTGGGTGAAAGTAAATAATTAATAATCTCGTTTAAGGATGTTTCTGATTAGTACGCAACATTACACCTACTACCTTTACATTTCTGATTTTGATGGCATTGAACGAACTTAATTATCCTGCCAGTTGGTTCGATTGTTGCCTATGAATTAATTAGACCTTAATAATTGTCAGAAGAAACTAATTACCGCTATTATTTTTAGGTAATTTCAATCGAAGAATTCGAAGAAATTTTTAATTTTTTTTTTCTTTTTGATACATGTTTGGAAATTGAATGCAAAAATGAACCACACACGAGTATAAAAAGTTTCTTTTTGTGCGGAAACACAATTCAGACCAAAAAACTCCTTTTGAGTTATTTTCGAAGAGATTTGTTAGTTTTTCGGATTGAGATCAGTAATCGATTCAGTGATAATTTGCCTTTAGTATCAGCAACCTCAAGACAGCGCTTATTATCTATACTCTAATGGGAACATAAGCTTAAAATTCACCAAAAAAAAGGTCCACGGTGTCATCATCACTTTTAGAGCAAGCATCACACGAAATGTTGTCATTCCGTTTATATATCAGTCTTTCTGGGGGCGGAAAGGTCAATGATATCTCAGATACATTCGTAAGCATTTGTTTAGTCGGTCTGCATGGCAAGTAATGCCATGGATCAGTCAATTATATTAGAGTCAGAGGAGCGAAAAAATTGTTTACTCATATAAAGCAAGAAGTCGTTCGGTGAAGATGGTATTTGACTAAAACTTCAAGGTTATCTTGAAGTTTGAGCATCATTTTTATCAAAACATATAAACATGAACCTAAAATAATGCACGGACCTGGAGAAACTAAGAATATCCGTAGTTGTATCACTTAAAAGAAGAAAAACTATTGTATATCGAGAATTATTGACCAATTCTACCTAAATGACCCGCGGTATAATATATATCTGTAGCACTCACCAGTTACGGTTACAGTAATGGCCAATGGATATTGATATCACTTTGAGGGGATGCAATGGTTATTCACAGAACCATTTATGTGGAAATGGTCGTTCATTATCATCTTCTTCTTGCACCAGGTTTAACAGAGCATGGGAGCAAGTTTACTTCACTTGATGGTCAGCAGGCAGCAATTAAACGGTTTGCACTTTATAAGGAGACATATTCAGGTCTTTTCCCAAAATTTGACGCAACGAACGTATGTTGTAGTTAAATTGTGTGCATAGTTGTCTCGTTGATGTTTTTGAAATCTCTCGAACGTCCTCGGCTACACCAGGGATATTCTCAGTCAAGCTAGCAATACGGGGTCGGCTACTTCTTATGACATCTCTAATGGACCCAGTTTGCATGAGACGCTCAGCTCTCACGCACATTGTGCAGGACACTTGACATTATGACATTAATTATGCGCCACCTTGTATTACCATTTATTGCATCAGTATCTGTGTTAATTTTAGAGCAGTTACTGTCCAAAGTTAGTTTCATTTGTGTTTAAGGTTTAGATTTTTACTCGGGAGAGCGGATTAGCATTTAAATTTAGGACACCTTTCTTCCAGTCTTTATCCCCATCGTGTTAATTTAGCGCTCGCATCTTTCAAAGAGAATAAGCAGTGTAACGCTCCTTTTACCCTACACTGTTTTGAGTGAACAGACAGATTTTTAGTAGAATATAGAAGACAATAGCATTACATTATACGTAAATGGTTTTTGACCGAACGGATGCCATGTGGTAGCCGTACTTTATCATTACAACTTACGGTAACCGGACCGCGAACGATAACTCTGTAGCCTACTTATGGAGGCTGGACCTGTGATGTGGGGCAAATTTTATATTCCTACACATACAAACACATAAGGTCCCAGAAGTACCCGTCCTGACCAAGACATGGCGGTAGTTGTTTGAAAATATCTCTGAAATGGAAAGTACGCAGTCTATAAAGCATATGTTTTAAGTTTGAAGGCGCCATGTTGTTTAGTATTTGTTTGACAGCCATAAATAGTGAACGTTGCCAGTGAATTTGTGAAAATGGATAAAATTGGTCATCGTTATGTGATACAATTCCTTTATTTGAAAGGCCTCAGCCTAACCAATATAAAAGCTGAACCAGATTCTACTCTGTGTGAGTCTGCTCCTTCGTTTACAACAGCAAAATGTTGGGTTCCTGAGTCTAAACGAGGCCGTACGAGATGCCAAAACGAGCATCGCAGTGGTCGACTAAATGAGGTGACGACTTCCAAAATAGTGAAGCAAATCCACAAAGCGGTACTGGATGATCGTCGACTAAAAGTGCGCGAGCTAGTAGAAATTGTAGGCATTTCAAAAAGTGCGGTATATCGCATATTATTTGATAGTTTGGACATGATAAAGCTGTGTGCAAGATAGATGCCGCGTTTGCTCACATTCGAGCAAATGCAGTGCCGTGAAGATGTTGAATTGAGTGTTTAGCGAAGTTTCACAGCAACAAAGCAGAATTTTTGCGCCGTTTTATAACAATGGATGAAAAATCGGTCCATCACTTTACATCCGAGACAAAGGAACAATCAAAACAATTAATTCAAAAGGGAGAAACTCCACAGAAAGCGAAGACCGTTTCATCTACAGGCAAGGTCATGGCGTCGATTTTTTGGGATGCATGTGGGATAATTTTCTTTGACCATCTTAAAAAAGGAAAAACTATCAACGGCCAGTATTATGCGAACTTATTGCAACTTTTGAGCTCCGAAATCAAGCAAAAACGGCCGCATTTGGCTAAGAAGAAAGCTGGTGTCATGCACCAGCTCACAAATCCGTTATTGCAATTGCCAAAATGAATGAATTAAAGTTTGAATTGCTACCTCATGCATCCTGTTCGCCAGATTTAGCCCCTTCAGATTATTTTCTGTTCCCAAACTTGAAAAAATGGCTCAGTAGTCAAAGATTTTCCAACGATGAAGAAGTAATATCGGTAGTTAATGGCTATTTTGAGGAGCAAGACAGTTCTTATTATAAAAAGGGTATCGAACTTTTTGAACATCGCTGGGAAAAGTGTATAGAGCTGAAAGGCGATTATGTTAAAAAATAAATTTTTTTTTTTCCAAAATTTTTGTGTTTTCTTTATTTGGTCGGGTACTTTTGGGAATGCCATCGTACATGATTGAAACTAGACCGGATTTTTAAGATCGAATTCTGATGAAAGATGAGGCTCATTTCATCGTCACAACCAAAATTGGTACCCAAAGTGACTAATGGCTAAAAAACTTGATCATTCGCACTTCATAAGATGAACGAGAGGCTCTGTTCAATATAGAACAGACGATGGAACCAAAAAAATAAAGCCAAGAGGTTGAATTGAGAATTTTAAAAGGAGAGAAACCTTGCGATATGATGATTTTCCTGCAAAATATTATGTCTCATTCGCAAAAATTTGATGATGATGAATTCCTTAACTGCCAAATGGTTCTTTTTAATGTTATAGGAAATATTAAGGAAAGAAGTAAATCAATGCTTTCTTATTCACAAAATGTTTCTCAATCCACATTTTCTTCATCTTTCAACAAAAACTAGTCTCAACACATTTTCAATCATCAACAATCATCGCTAGAGTCGCTTTATTTCAGTGAATTTACGCTCTACGATCAACATTTCAATGAGTTGTATACTCATACAATACCGCATATTTTGTTTTTTGACAAAGCCATTAAGCCAAAAATAAGTTTAATCGCTGAAGATGATTTTTTTTTTTAAATTGAAACATTTGCAGAGCCCAATCGGAGAAGTTTCGGCGCAGCAAATGATCAAGAGACTTCAATTCTTGAGTAAATTTGATCTTGTAAGGGTGTAGGCTAAGATCTTTGGGCAAAATTCGTCACAACGTAGACTGAGAGATTCCCAATTCCTTTGAATGGCGTGGAATCGACTGATTTGAGTCATTTTGAAATGATGCACTTACGGCTGCGATATTTTTGGTACTTCGACAGGTGAGTTGTCTCACTGGCACAGGTACATTCAATAGTGAATATTTTGATTCAAATTCACCACTACGACCGAAAAATGAAGTAAGCACTCTGAAAGTTGTAGTAACTTTTAATAATTTTCAAACGTTGCTCGTTCGTGAACTTCACCATGATACAAATATGACAATGTAAACTTTCACTGACGTTTTGACACTAACATATCATAAGAAAAGTTTTAGGGCGTATTTGTGTTAAAATAGAAAAATTAAAATTGAAAAACTCTTTATATTGTGTCTTTCGTGCATTATTTGGTGTTTTTGAGTTAGCTTAGTTTCGCTTAGAAGACCCTCATCAGGGACTTGGTCTTTGAGCAACTTCATCAATGGCGCTCTTCACTCGATCCCTAATAGCAAATTTTCATTCTATGCAAAGAGGGGTCAAAATTGACTACACTTATATTTAATAAACAGAAAGTTAGAGCATCAACCAGGTTAAAAATGTAAATAAAACAAAGGCATAGACGCACTAATAATTTTAGAATTGTATTAAGAATTGCACAAGTACTAGATGGGTTGAAAAGTAACCTCCTTGGGAATGAAAAAAAATTTGTTTTAAATGTTTTTTTTTTATTTTATTCAATAAAGTCTTCTAGCGATTTTCCAACTTCTTGATTCCGTCCGAAAAGTAAATTTCCGGAAGATCTGCAAACTACTCCTCCGTGGCGTCGATGATGATAAGATATGATATGATATTAACACAAAAGTTAGAAAAAGCGGACATAAGAGGTTTTATGTTTAAATGGTTTCTTTCCTGTTTAAATAACCCCAAACAAGTTGAGAGGATTAATGATAGTTTTAGCCTATCGTTAGATATTAAAATTGGTGTTCCACAAGACTCAGTACTTGGTCCAATCCTTTTCTTGATCTATATCAATTCAATTCTTAACCTCGATATCAAAGGTAAACAAATAAGATTTGCTGATAATATAGCTTGTTCTTATTCTAATAGCTCTACATTAGATTTAATTGCTAACATTAGCTATGACTTAGAGCAGCTGAGACATTGGTTTTGCTTACATAAATTGGTAATCAGTGATAAAACTAAAATAATGTTCTTCAAGCTGTCTTCTAACATTGTCGATTACCCACCTATGATTTTCAGTTGTAAGCATTTATTATTTAGCCCTGTTACATGCAAAGCGACAGCATCTTTTACCTTATTTAATCGGGATTTTACTTGGTCACCTCAGTGTTTTTATATAGAAAGAACTACAGTTTTTAAATATCTTGGTCTGGAAATTGATAGCAAACTGAATTGGAGTAATCATACTGCCAGTCTAAGATCTTACTTGTTAAAAACTACGAAGTTAATGTACCATTTGAAGCAATTTTGTTCTAAAAAACTGATGGAAACAATATACTATGGACTAGTACAGTCAAAGTTGCAGTACGGCTTAATCCATTGGGGAGGAACTCATAAAAATAAAGTCCATACGTTACTCGATGTGCAAAAATATATAGTTAGAATAATATGGAGAAAGAATCGAATTCTTGTAAACTGCTTTTTGTAAACTCTAAAATGCTACCACTCAAGCATCTTTACTTTTACAAAGTGTTAAGGATAGCAATAACCATTTTGCTTTAATTCCATCTCTCAACACACATCGCATTTTGAACTTTTACTTCTCTGTTGCTCCAAGATTATATAATATATTCCCGCTTGAAATTAGACAAAGCAGAAATCTTGTCGTTCGAAATTTAAGGAATGGCTATTTCACTTCGACCTACATGAAATAAACCATTTAATTGGTAGCATGGTCTTAATTTGTTGAATGATTAAATGAAATTTTTTAATAATCGAGGAATCTTAACATTTGTTTTGTTCCTCTCTTCACACCAATTTCAGCCTTCAATCGCTCCAATAATGCACAGTAATACTCGCTGTTGATGGTTTTTCCATGACAATCCCAGAAAACCGACGTCATAACCTTTCCGACCCATCGAGCCTCGCTCGGCCGCTTCGGATCACTCGTGCCGACTTCAGTCCATTGCCGGGCACTCATTCTGTTCTCTGGTGTTCAGCAATTTCTAATCGACGCCAAAAGTCCGCCCGATTCCGCATCAGCACTCTTTCGAAGTGCTCTCTCGTTCGTGTTTTTGGTCAGGAGTGAGTATGCGCAGCACCCAGTGGCAGGATAACTGTTTCATATGCAGAATATTGCCCAAAATATAGCGTATGCACTCAATACTAATCTTTATGGTAACTGCTAGCTCGCGCACCTTCACTTTCCAGTCAGCCAACACCATTTCATGTATTTTTGTTGACATTGTCCTCTGTAACCGCATCGAAAGGCCTGCCGCTGCGGACTTAATCGCTAGTGGAGTTGCGGCTACTACGAAACTCTCAAAACCAATATTTGACGGAGCATTAGCCCCATAATATTTATCCAACTTTTCTTTTGTTTCCTTCGGCGTTTTGCCTCTCAAAAAATAATATTTTATGAGAGAACGAAAATAATTTTTGTCCATACTCAACATGATGCCAAACACGTCAACAACAATCAGCTGTGAAAACAAATCTATAGACAGCATCGCACTAAAATTTGGCATGTCAGCCTAAATATGAACGGACTTCAAGGCACCATAATCTCTTTTGCAGTGGCAGCGCATTCTTCCGGTCAAGAAGATTACTTTTCACTAAACCTAGTATGATTGGTGCTTCGAGTTGATGGCGGTTGTTCTGTGATTTTGGAAAATTTGTCAAAATATAAGTAATTAGAAATCACCGTCGTCCACAGCTTCATATCGAAGCTACAATCTAGAAGCATTTACGAAAAAAAAAAAACCCAAAGCAAGTTGCCTTTACTTAATCCTAGATACCGTTGTCTGGCAGATATTTTTCGACAATTCTTAAATAGTTGTGTCTGAAGTACCGTATACTGGGTTGAAGCAATGCACCGCAACTGCAGAAGCTTAGCTCCCTTGAAAACTTCAAAGATTTCCATGAGAGTAAAAATTCAGTTAAAATCGATGTTCTCTAGACGAACTTCGTCAAAAAATTCTTAAGCTCTTTGACGTCATCTATAAAGATATTCTCATCACTGGCACAAGCTGCAGTAAAAATTGATCAAATAGGAATGTTGCATTAAAGTTATCTCCCTTTAGTACCACTTTATTTGTATAAGTTAAGGAATTAGTTAGTTAGTTCTTTTCAAACAGATAGCTAGAGTAAAACGTATGATCTACTCAAAAGAAGTAAGGAAGGCCATCCTACAATAGGGTTTTCTAATAACGACTTGACAACGTTTTTTTTAAATAAAAGTCAAACCATTTGAGATATTGTATTTCAAAAACTTTTTTATTGGCTGGAAGTACAATCAAAACACTTATGAATGGAACTCGACTTCGTTCATATGGCCACCGCGGGCACGTTTGTAGCGGTTAATTCGTTGGATCAAATTTTCAACGACTCGTCCACATATTTCGGCCAAAACGAACGCATTTTCGCTTTCAATGTTGGCTCTGAGCTCTTCCAACGTCGTCGGTGTGTTGGCATAAACCAATGTCTTAACGTAGCCCTACAGAAAAAAAGTCAAAAGGCATTAAATCGCATGAACGATGCGGCCAATCGTCTGGCCCATGTCTTGAGATAACACGCTCACCATACTTACTCTTCAATAAATCGATTGTAGCGTGTGCTGTGTGGCTTGTGGCATCATCCTGTTGAAACTACATGTCGTCCAAGTCCATATCTTCCAATTCGGGCTGAAAATTAATCGGTGATCATGGCGCGATAACGCTGATCATTCACAGTAACGTGACGATCGTTATCGTCGACAAAAAAAAATATGGCCCAATAACGCCGCCGGCATGCAAACCGCACCAAAAATTTATTTTTTGTGGATGAAGTGAAGTAAAGCATATTTTGCTTATTGACGAACCCATTGAGCCAAAAATGAGCACTGAAGATGATTTTGCTATGAAATTCATCATCTTGGCGCATCCTCTCCAGAACCTAATCGGAGAATGTACGTAGCTTCAAATGGTCCATTGGGTTCAATTCTTGAGTCAGCTTGATCTTGATCCTTACGCAAAATACGCCATAATGTGGTCTGAGCGATACCTAATTCTTGAGAACGCCGTGGAATTGACAGATGTGGATCGTTTGCTACGGACGCCTGAACGGCAGCGATATTTTCGACACTTCGACCAACCCGTTGTCTCACTGACACGGCAACATCACACAACGAATATGTAGACTATTTGCACTAAACTTGTCCTGTCTACTAGGGCGAGAATTACGACCGAAAGTTGGGGTTAACGCTTATAAAGTTGCAGTCACCGACTCCAAATATCTGTAGAAAATTTTTTACTATTTGGAGACGTTGCTCGTTAGTGCACTTTACCACAGTTTACTGAATAAATTGACAGTGACAGTTTGATGATTGGTGAAAGAGTGCGTTCACAAATTAAATTCAAAGTTGTCAAGTCCCTATTGGAAAACCCTATATATACAAGCTTGTTACCTCATATTTGATATGCAAATGTCAAGTTACGTTTGGTTTGATAATAATGTTTAATAACATGTCAATTACTATTTTTTTGTTTATATTTTTTGACGTCATTTTCGATAAAATATTGTTGGCACACTATTCACAAAGTTGTCGTTGTCAACTGTAACATTAATACTCATTCTCATCTTTACAATCACCGTATAGTTACCATTTTTACTTTAAGTAAAATGACTCAACGTTATATCGTTAAGGAACTCTAAATAAATTTAAATTGGGATTTCTGATGAAAAAGAAAAAACTACCAAAACAAGTCAACTGAAAATTATTTCTTTGCCATTAATGATTATGACATATGACACTCTACCTTCAACACGGTCATACTGAGAAAGTTTTCAAAATTTATTTGCTTGTCTGGATAATGTTATCACGAAAAATTTTATTTCATAATAACATTCTAAATATGTTAAGATTTATTTGCTTTTAATTCTACTCCGCACGGAGAAGAAAAGTAATTTTCTACCTCAATGAGCATTAGTAAGTGTTGATGTATTCAAATTTCTTTCTCATAAAATCTGTCGAGCCATGTCAACAAAATATTTCAAAAATCGTGACAGATAATTTTAGAAATATGATGTAGCAATATTTTCGTGGACGTAAATATTAAATCTATGTGCGCAAGTATTTAAATTTCATTATCCCAGAAGAAAGGCTATGAATAATTTCGTTTGGCTTTTCGAGTTCAATAATTAATATCTTTATGTATAATTCATCACTTATTTGCAAAAAAACATTTTGGGTGAAAAATCTTAGCTATCATCATGAACTAATATAGCAGATTTATTTTTGGTAATTACCCCTGATTTCAGTCAGCGTTTCACTGTAATACTGCGTGGTGGGATTCTGGTGTATGGAACTCGACAATACAGAAAAATATTTACTGAAAAGATATTAGTCCATGTAATATTGGGTCATATAAAAAGTCTCTGTGGTTTTTTTGTAAATTTTTGAAAAAAAATTTTCTTAATTCAAAATCAATTTCAATCAAGTACATATTGGCCATTATTATCTATAACCTTTTGCCATTTTCCGGATAGCTTCATAATTCCATCAGAACTTCTGTGGTTTATCAGCGAAAAACTTGGCCAAGTGATTTTCTGCTGCTCTTCGGTCGGCCAATTTTTTACCATCAACAGAATTTTGCAAAGACCGAAACAAATGGTAATCAGAGGGTTCCGGGTCACCAAAGATGTGTGTGTTCTAGCATTGTCATGATGGAAAACAACTCCCTTTCTGTTGGCCAATTTTGGTCGCTCTTTCTTGAAAGCTTCATTCAAATGGTCGAGTTGTGCACATAAGAGGATCGAATTGATCGTTTCGCCACGTTCTAGCAGCTCATAATAAACAATTCCCTTCCAATCTCACCAAACACTCAACATTACCTTGTTTGCCGTCAATCCAGGCTTTAAAATCGCTTGTGGTCGGTCACCGGCCTTTGACCATGATCGCTTGCGTTGAATATTCTCGTATTTGATCCATTTTTCATCGCCCGTAATGAATCATTTAAAAAATTGTTTCATTTCCTAACGTTTCAGAGTTTCCTTACGTTAATTCATATAGGAACAAAACATCGAACTTCTTTGAGTAGCCTGCTCGTTTTAGATGATTTCAAACTGTCGTACGGTTGATGTTTATTGCCTCCGCTATCTCCAGACAACTTCCGTGCCGGTCTTGCTCTATCAGTTGCAAAATTTCATCGACTTTTTCAGTGACAGGCCGACGAATGCGAGGTGAAACTTTTACATCAAAATTACCGGAACGGATTTGAATAAACCACTCCTGGATCCAGCGTTCACTCACAGTTCTCACCGTAAACAGAAAAAATTTTTCGGCGTGTTTTTGCAGCGTTTTTTCCTTTTTTATAGTAAAAAAGCATCACATAGCGTATTTCTTCATATATTTCAAACACATTCAAATCAGTATAACTATAACTTATGTAACCTTTTAAACACGTGTTCGTTTGACAAAATCAGATTAGAGTTTCCAGATAAATGGACACCAACACCATCTAGTGACAAAAAAACGCGGAGACTTTCTATATGAACCAAAATTTGTATTATATGTTATTCTTTGTGAAATAGTTTCTGACTCCCTTACTTGTTTAAAGTTGTAACCGACTATTGTAACTATCCATCTGATGTTTTCGAAGGTGATCCTCTTTCCCCAACAGCAAGATCAAAAGAATTTAGTATTGTTTACCAGAACCCACCTGATGCGAGCGTAGGCCGGTGACTCACAGAGGTAGTGCTCCGCAGCGTCGTCTTCACTTTCACAGCAAGCATCCATGGGAATTGTATCACTTATGCCCCTTAGCCTATAGCAAAAGGTAGTGCTTTATCACGTCACCAGTTTTTTTGCTGAAGAGCAGTAGGAAGGACATTAACCTTTTAGAGACATGGGGAAACGTTTGTCTTATTTTGCCGGAAACCTGAGATCCAAATATGAGTTTGTGAATTCATTTTTCCGATTGTGTTCAGTGAAGCCTTTTATTTTTGCACATTCTCTTAGCGTTCTTTACGATGCATGTCTCAGTTAACCCGTTGAAACGCTGAAAATGTCTATTTTCAGACTTATTTCTTTCCATCTTCATTGGAATACGATTTTGAAATGCCACGAAATTATGTTATCCCAACCGCACGTCACATACACTTGCCCACTATTGTATTTGGAAACCACATAACCCGAACTGCCAAATCAACAATACTAGAGACCACAAACTAGAAACTCGTTGTTTATCGAATCTAATCTGTTTTCATCGTTTATGTTTTGAAAGAAATAAATATTTATCAATGGGACGAAACTGCCTTAAAAATATTTCATCCGACGTTGATAGTCTTTTGAGTTCGGCGTCCAATCACCTCATTCATTCAATGTCATTTGTCATGTAAAAAAAAACATGTGTCTGATACGTTTCACTAAAAGTGTCAGTTTAGAAAGAGCTAGACATTACTTTAAAGTCTAAACTTCCGTCGCACTACTAGATATTCACATGTCACACTATATTGAATTTTCTGCACTCTCTGGTGTAACAACGTGAACGTCAATCAATGTTTATGTCAACCCCACTAGTGTTAGGGGTGGATAAATACAGCCCAATGAAATTTCGCCATTCCTGACATAAAATCGATCAAATTCACTTGTCATTGTGACAGTTTTAGATTGTTCGTTTACACTGAACTTGTCCTTAACATTTGGCATGAATACAACTTCAACCATCTGTATTTTAAAATACAAGAATTTGCTTAAGTAAAAATATATGTGTACGTAGGTTGTTACGTAAGCTTTGAGAAAAACAAGTAAAAACAAATATTTATCATCGAAAATAACTGAATTGTTTTTCAAAGTACTCTAAGGGAAGATCAATGCACTTTTGCATGCGTTTGAACCAATTTTCGAGACACTCTTTCCACTCCTAGCGATGTAACTCTTCAGGCTTCGTTAAACTTTGACCTCGCAATTACTTTTTGATGTATGAGGTTGAAAAGAAGTCATTGGGTGTGCAAATCAGGACTGTACGACGGATGAACCATCAATTCGATGCTATGAGTGCTCGAAAAGTCACTTATTTGAGCGGACTTGTTACAGCTCGCATTGTCATAGCGGAGAATGCCTCATTCAATGGTTGCTTTTCTTTATTTGTCCAAAGACTTCAGGCAAAGAAATTGTGGTGAAGTATTCCCAATTGACCGTACTTAGTTGCTTTAATAGTACTGTGACGACATGTCAGGATTTTATGAAGAAACAGGAGACCTTGTGCTTCGGGCTCATATGCACAGATTCGTTGCCTGTCACGATTTTATAGATTTTGAAGCACCGCGATCGAATTTTTGCAACAATCGACACGAAAATTTTTTTCAGTGATAATCAAATTATGCGGTATCCAACCCGAAGAAATCCTTTTGACGGCCAAATATTTATGCGAGTGGAACTTATGCCAAGCCATGCATGCATAACAACCGATTTTTGACGATCCTCATGAAATTTGTCCTGAAGCGAACGACGAAATCGATTACATTCGGAAGAACAGCGAAAAACGGTGTCTCAAGATGGTGCTTCATTATCAAAAGTTGAAGCGATTTGACCGGCATACTGTTCTTGAGTTAATCCACATCGAAAATCGATTTAACGATTTAACTCCATCTTTTGGCAGGGATGAATTTTTCAAAGCGCACATAGCACTGGTATGACAAAACTTTCTGAGTACGTGTACCATTAAAACGTTAGACTTCATGATACTGATGTTAGATTTGACTTATCTACACCGGAGTTGTCATATCTCATATCACATCAGCTATACAACATGTTCCGGAAGAATATAAAAAAATATACTACTCTCTCCTAGTAATTACCACCAAAGGGGTTCTGCACCTATTGAAGTCTTCTTTCCAAGGAGGTCTTGGAGTTAACTGCACTTACATAATTTAACAGCTAATAGCTATTTCATGCGTGCGGCTGTATGGTGTAACTATGCCCATAAAGGATAATATCTTTATAAAAATTACATATCCATAATGTGCAGGGTAAAATTTATCCAGCTCCCTGAAGCAAATGATTTTCAACATGAAATTTATCCCTTCTGGAAAGCCACGATAAACGGTTGGAGGAGATATAATCCCTTTATTTTAATAACTTTCTAATTGCATAAGTACTTGCAGATTGCTTCTTCTATTCACTTCATCTATCCAACTGCTCTTCTGCTCCCCTTCGGTTTTGTTTTGCAAATTCACAAACTTCCCACTTGGAGCGAATATTCCTTGAAACTCTATCTCCCTGCTGTTTATGATTATCTTGTTTACGGATGTCCTGGATAGTGGTTTTATTCATCTTCCTTTAATCATTTCACTTGAAAATTCCCCTTGAGCTAAAACGAAAGAAACGGTAATGCATACTCGTATAATTTTAATGGTTTTTTCATAGTCCTCTCTTAATATAGGTAGAGTCGATAACTTTGAGATAACAATCTACTAGTGGTGTAGATCTGTAGATTCTATTTTCAAACCTCATTATGTTCTTCTGTTAGTTTCAATGTTGTTTCACTTAAGCATTTTGTTTGATAAGCTAAAGGCCTTATGATTGACATAAAAAAGATGAAAGCTAGAATGATGTTAATAACTTCCTCACGTTCAATGTGAAAACCTTAAGTACAGTTTGCTTCAATGGAACTTTTCGGAAACGATTTCTAAAGAAATCGTAGAAATAGTATCTACTGGCAACTTGCAACTCCGTAAGTCAGCCATACTTCACTGGTCGGACAGGGGGTTAGGTTAAACAGGGGTATGATAGATATGCCGTCACACAGACACCAGGCATGAAAACTTTGACGGTGATACACCCAGTTTTTTTTTTTGCAAAAGCCAAAAAGGCCTTTGAAGTCCGTACCGTCTCTAATCTAAATATTTTCTTCGACTACGCGATATGATCTCGCATTCACATATTATGTGTGTTATGTCCTCAATAGCTTGCAGATCACCACAGAATCTTAAAATATCTGTATCTGACAATTTGAGTCTCTTTGTGTGTTTCCGCAGGAGATAGTGTCCTGTAAGGATTCATGTTACTGTTCTAAGCTTATCCCTGTATTTTATTAGCTTGCTAGATCTTTTGCCGTCAATAAGCAGCCAGAAACCACCTTAGGTTGACAGTCTTTGTGATTTTTTCCTCTATAGTGGCCCTCACTATACAGAGGGTAGTTTGATGTTGGCAACCTCACTATTGGCCAGTAGCCCTCCTTTTCTCGAAAGCTCATACGCTTGTTCGTTTTCTTTAATATCGCAGTGTCCTGGCACCTAGCACAGTCCTAGTTCTAACCGCATAGTGCCTTGACTGACTATATCAGAGTTGATTTTATTGCCTGGAGTGCGGTCTGGCTATCGATGTATATAGCGATATATATTTCGGATATCGATCTCATCTGCTCAGCCGCCCTTACGGGATGTCGAGTCGACAAAGAAAGGAATTTCATCCGTTAGAATTGGATTGCCTGGCAGTAGCTCCGCTAGGACCATGCCATGTCCGAAATTACTGCTCTTGAAGTAACCCAGATTAGTGAATCGTATCGCACTGTTGCCAGCAAGTTTTTGATCTGTAAATCAAGCCGTGTTAGGTGCAGAAAGGTGTCCAATGCTGCGGTAAGGTTGGTACGGAGCGCACCTTAAATGGCTATGGAAGCCTTTATTTGAACCGCCGCTAATTTACTGTAAGCCGTTTTCTTCATTGTTGCCTTCCAGCATATAAGTGCACCGTATGAGTCTTAATACCGCCGTATATAGCCAACACACCATAACAGGTTTTAAGTTTCAAATTTTTCCTACAGTTCTTATCTACAAAAGAGCATTATATGCCTTTTTGATTCTTTCTGCTACAGTTTCACTCCGTTGAGTTATGGGAGTTTGAATGGCGGTATCTTGTACTTTCTCGTAAAAAGAACCAGTTCTTTTTTGAAAGGGTTAGCATTGAGACCACAGCTTTTTGCCCAAGTGCTGACCGTCTTTAGGTCAACTTCCACAATGTCGCTTAAAATATTTAAATATTTTCCTTGCACTGTTATGACCAAGTCATTTGCGTATACCATGGCACTTTTACCCACTATAGTAAGTTTTGGAGTATGTCACTGATAACCGGCACCCACAGAAGTGGTGATATTATTCCCCCAGAGGAGTTCCTCTTGTCATGGGCATTCTTACCGAGCTCTGCTCAATGGAACAATTTATTTTCCTACTTATAAGCATGTTGCAAACACAGTTTGTTAGACCCTGTTAATGTTGAGCATTTTTAATGGCGGTGCATTCCACCTTATTGAAAGTTTCTTCCTTCCGGTGCTTTTTGTAGCATAATCTTGAGAATACCATCCGAACCAGTAGATTTGTAGAGCTTAAAGAACTGAATATCCCGCCGGAATTTTTTCCTATTTATAAGAACACCTATTTCCTCTTCGGAGAGAGAGATATAAATGTTCTCAGTATGACGTAGCATGCCAGGGTCATATGATACTGTGGATCACGAAAGTGGAGTTTCAACCAGCGTTGCCAGAACCTATTAACTACTTTAAATTATTTTTCCTGAGGTAGACAGGAATACTCACTTCCTTTGAAAGAACTTTGTGTAACCTAAAACCACTAAACCACTGCGGACTTAATCGGCAGTGGAGTTTCGGCCATCACGAAACTCTCGAAACCAATATTTGACGGTGTAATCTGACGAAGCATTTGCCCCATAATATTTATTCAACTTTTCTTTTGTTTCCTTCGCCATTTTACCTCTCAAAAAATAATGTTTTACGAGAGAACGAAAATCGTTTTTGTCCATGCTCAACATGATGCCAAGCACGTCAACAACAATCAGCTGTCAAAACAAGACTAAAGACAGTATCGCACTGAAATTTGGCACGTCTGTCTAAATATGAACGGACTTCAAGGCACTATAACCTTTTTTGCAGTAGCAGCGCATTCTAGCGGTCAAGGAGGTTACTTTTCACTCCATCTAGCTTATATTTAATTTATTTTTTTTATTTTTTTTTTTCATTTCTGAGTACAAAATTTTCTATATATATTAGGAGCATTCCACTCCTCCCTATCCCTTGCAATTTGTTGTCATCTTGAATTCAGTCTCTGAAGGTCATCTCTCCATCTTAACACTTGTCTTCCCGCTCTCCTTGTACCAACTCTGGAATACGACCTTCAATCTTTTTGTGCAAAGATCATCTATTATTTTTGCAACGTGACCGGACCAGTGTCATTTTGAGCTTTTGCTCATTTTATTACATCTTCAAATTTTATTATTTCTCTAATTCTGGTGTTTCTGATCTTTTGGTATCTAGACTAGTTAGGAATCTGGTCAGTAAAAATGTTTCTGGAAAGCTAGATAGATTTTCTGTTCAATGATGTAATACATGGGCTGAAAAGTCCGTTTCTAAGAGGGGGCACCACTTGAATTATATCCATACCATACCATACAATCCATCAGTTAGTACCAACCTTCAAAAGATACGCGTATAAATTTGACAGCTATCGGACGATTAGTTCTCGAGATATAGCGTTGTGAGTGAAGCAAATTTTGTTATTGTGAAAAAAAAAAATGGATTTAAAGCAATTTCGTGTGTTGATTTATCATTGCTTTTTGATGGGAAAAAATGCAGCCGATGCAAAGAAATGGCTTGATAAGTCTTACCCGGACTCTGCACCAGCCGAACGAATTATTCGCAAGTGGATTGAAAAATTTTAAAGTGGTCATACAAGCACCGAAGATGATGCACGCAATGGACATCCAAAAGAGGCTGTTTCAGATGAAAACATCAAAAAAGTCCACAAAATGATTACGAATGATCGTAAAGTGAAGTTGATCGAGATAGCTGAGGCTCTGAAGATATCAAATGAGCGTGTTGGATATATCATACACGAATATTTGGACATGCGAAAGCTCTGTTCAAAGTGAGTGCCGCGTTTGCTCACAGTCGACCAAAAACAACAACGTGTTGATGATTCAAAGGAGTGTTTAAAGCTGTTCAACCGCAATAAAGCCGAATTTTTGCGTCGGTATGTGACAATGGATGAAACTTGGCTCCATCACCAGAGTCAAGTCGGCAGTCAAATAGACCATAAACTCAACAGTCGGCTGGCAAGGTTATGGCATCCGTATTTTGAGATACACATGGAATAATTTTCATCGACTATCTCCAAAAGTGATAGACTATTAACAGCGACTATAACATTGCGTTGTTGGAGCGTTTGAAGGACGTCGCAGAAAAACGGCCGCATTTGAAAAAAAAGAAAGTGCTGTTTCATCAAGACAATGCACCGTGTCACAAGTCGATGAAAACGATGGCAAAATTGACTGAGCGACTATTTCCTGTTCACAGACCTCAAAATAATGCTCGCCGGAAAGAGATTTAAGACCGATGAAGAAGTAATCGCCGAAACAGAGGCCTATTTTGAGGCTAAACCGAAATCGTACTACAAAACTGGTATCGATAGATTGAAAAATTGTTTCAATCAGTGTATCGCCCTCGAAGGCAACTGTATTAATAAATAAAGTTGAATTCTGCAAAAATATTTTATGTTTTACTATAAAATGGCACTGACTTTTCAGCCCATATGTTATAAAAAGTTAGGCAAAAATATTTTTCATTGCGAAACAGAGGCCCTTTAAATCAAATTTTTTTAGTTTGCTTTAAAAAAAATTACATGCCACTCATTTTCGCATGAAAACTGCACTAAATATTTTCAAAATGTTTTTGATATGTTCTGTAACAGAATACTTCTTATAATTTTCCCAAAAGCAGCTCATGATTATCTACAACAAATTTCGGAGATATGTACATATATACAAAATAGAAAGGCACAATTTAATTCAATTAAGATTAATTATGTCAAAGCAAAAACACAAAATAAAAACAATTTTTTTTTTTAATTATTCTTAGAAAAAGAACTTAGATCAAAGAAACTGCTCAATTTGCAGTCCGTTTTTTTCAATGTTTTTTTTGCATCTTGTCCGGATCGACTTGGTGGATTGAAATGGTCTTTCACTTGCTCGCAGATCCACATATGCTTCTACAATCCTGCCCATAGGCCCATCTCCTGTCACCGTTGTTGTTACATAAAATTTTCTCTTTCACACAAAAAATTTAGAGGCGTAAGGTCAGAAGATCTCCCTGGCCATAACCCTTAATCCGAACGGCCAATCCACTTTTCAGGATAGAAAGCATCTAACCGCTCTCGTACTACCACAAAAGGAACCATCTAATTAGATCCAGTGATTTGCTCGTTAATTGAGAGGTACATTCTCAAGCAAAGTTTCATCCAAAAAGTTGAGAAAAACTTCTGAATTTACGCGGTAAGAAAGAAAGTTGGGTCCAAAAATATTATAACTATTAAATACCTAACCAAACGTTAACTTTAAATTGCAGTTGAAAATTGCATTTTCGGTGGGAATGTTGCTTAGAGTTAGCCCATACATGCTGATTTTGAAAATTTGATACTTTTCTCTTGTACAAGTATTATAGATTCATACGTCCATTAAATTTTTTCTTAGAATTGAGGATCATTCTGCAAATTGAAAATATGCCATATACAAAGCTCAATTCTTCTTTCAGGATCAGTGGCATTATGTGCTTTTACCGCTGTTCTGATCTGAATGAATTTCATTTCGAATGGAATCATATGCAAGATTATTTAAGGCTCCATAGTATCGCTTAGGTTTGTTGGGCGAATTAACATTTGGAAATCCCTGTTGGTACTCACGAGCTGCTTCTGTACCATTTCCATTACGAAATACATACGTACATACCCACCATGTCAGCTTATTCTTCATCTGAAAATCCGCGCGACATTTAAAACAACCATTTGCACTTATTTATTCAATGACCCAAATATTAATTGATAACCCCATGAAGCACCGTAATAATAATAAACGCTAAATTCGAAGTGGAACCTCAGAATTTTCACTTTTGATAAATTTCTTTTAACCGTTACTGCTATCAATGTAACTTTTTGCATAGGTATTTTTGTGTTTAGGCCGTATTATTTTGCTTCCATCTCCGAAACTGTTATAGATAATTATGAGCTTTTTTTGGAAAAATTATAAAAAAATTTCCAAAAAAAATTTCCCTTAACATGCGAGTATTATACATCATTGAATAGAAAGTTTATCTAGCACTTCAAAAACATTTAACGTTTGTTCGATAGAGCACTAGACTGCTTTAAGTAATTTATGAAAGAAAGCACTTAAAGCCTCTTAATATGGAATTGTAAGGGTGGAAATTAGATCCCCTTGTATAAAATGTTTTTTCTTGTATCAGTTTGTCCTATCACCCTTTTTCATCACATACTTTCTCGATGCCACACTTATTTTTAACTCAATTAGGGGTTTCGAATTCCACACCTGCTCACAGCTATTTTAGTCTGTTCTTTGTCTTCATTCAGTTTCTGAAAGATATAATTTTCCCCTAATAAATGTACTCCTGCACGTACTCAAGGTTGTCATTTTCAAATTTAATTTTAATTTCAGTGCTATTGGTCATGAGCTTGGTATCCATCTGGTTCAGTTCTAAGCCAAATAATTGGCATTGGAACTATGTCACCTGTAAAACGAAGGTTAGATAGTTTCTGTCCAGCTTTAGTAATGCCTTTGGTTTGAATAGTTATGCTTCTAAATATTTCATCTAGTAAAGCAAAGGAAAGTGCTAATGAAAGAGGATCTCCCAGTTAACTCTTCTGTGTATCTTAAATTCCAGACCTTTGATCTCAGTTTAAATTTTTGATGTGCTGTTCTGATATAGGATTTTAAGGATTCTTATAATTTTGTTTGGGATGACTTGATTTACTAACGCTTGCCACGTTCTACAGGATCAAATGCCTTTAAGAAATCTATAAATGCATTGTATTCAAAGGTTTTTTCAGCAGACTAATTTATTGATTATAGATGGCCAGATGTAGAGTATCCTGACCAAAAACCTGACTGTTATTTTTTTTTTTTAATTTTCTTTGATCTTTGTAGTAGGCATTTGGCGAAGACTTTGTATAGCTGCTGTTTTTTTTTTTTTTTTTTTTTTTTTTTTTTTTTTTTTTTTTTTTTATTTCGCATAATCCAAAGAAAAAATTTTTCAAATTATGTTTCTTTTTTGGCGATCACTTACTTACTAACTTGAGTGACCTTTCGTCACACCCTTATATTTTGTTTTTATATTTCGAACTCAGCTTATTGACGGTCAGCGCATGTAGTTGGCGAAGACACCGGTGGGAAGTGTGCGTGCAGTAAATGCTTACTGCACTTACCCGAGGTGCAAACGAAAACAAAGGAAAACAACGGAAATAAAAAAAGCTAAAAAATGCAATTTAGTATAGAAAAAATTGATCCACGTGGATCTGGTTTAATAGATTAGTTGGTAGCTATTCATATTAACCCTTCTTGTGTATTAGTTTTATATCCAATACCATCCATTCACATATAAAAGTTATGTATAGGGTTTTCCAATAGGGGCTTGACAGCTTTGAATTTAACTTGTGAACGCACTCTTTCACTAATCATCAAACTGTCACTGTCAATTTATTTAGTAAACTCCACATTTTCATCATGGTAAAGTACACTAACCAGAAACGTCTGCTAATTATAAAAATTTTCTACAGATATTCGGAATCGCAAAATCATCATCAGTGGCGAAGCTCATTTTTGGCTCAATGGGTTCGTCAATAAGCAAAATATGCATTATTGGACGGGTGAAAACCCACATGTGCTTCATGAATCACCACTGCATCCACAAAAAATAACTGTTTGGTGCGGTTTGCATGCCGGCGGCCTTATTGCGTCATATTTTTTCGTCGACGATAACGATCGTCACGTTACTGTGAATGTTCAGCGTTAACGCGCCATGATCACCGACTTTTTTCAGCCCAAATTCGAAGATATGGACTTGGACGACATGTGGTTTCAACAGGATGGTGCCACAAACCACACAGCACACGCAAAAATCGATTTATTGAAGAGTAAGTATGGTGAGCGTGTTATCTCAAGACATGGGTTAGTCGATTGGTTGCCTCCTTCATGTGATTTAACGCCGCTTGACTATTTTTTGTGGGGCTACGTTAAGTCATTGGTTTATGCCAACACGCCGATGACGTTGGAATAGCTCAGAGCCAACATTGAACGCGAAATAGTGGCCGTTTCGGCCGAAATGTGTGGCCGAGTCGTTGAAAATTGCGTCCTACGAATCGACCGCTGCAAGCGTGCCCGCGGTGGCCATATGAACGAAGTCGAGTTCCATTCATAAATGTTTTGATTGTACTTCAAGCCAATAATAAAGTTTTTGAAATATCTCAAATGGTTTGCCTTTTATTTAAAAAAAAAGTTGTCAAGTCGTTATTAGAAAACCCTATTTTTTCGATCAAACTTTTTCCAATTTTAAACCTTTCCACCTTAATGCCATAAAAGAGCTTTTTCTCGACATAAGTTCGTCAAAAGATTTTTCGACTTCAGATTCCGGAAGCATTGGAGACTTTACATGCTGGCATTTCTGATACTGCTTGAATAAGGATAATCTCGTATCGGTCAAGATCTTCAAAAAAGTTGTGGCAGACAAGTTCATTTTCCTTCTGTCTCTAATTTTCCTTTTTTTTCTTATAGAGCAATCATCTATTCTTTGCCTTGAGAGATGTGTTCTATTGCTTTAATTTTTTATTTATTAATAAACATCCATTTTTTGTCTCTTTTGTTTTAATTTCATCGATTAATTTATTGAAACCTTTATTTGCACTGCTTACTACTGAGTTCATATGCCTATAAAAGGATTCTGCATAGCTTTGAGTGATGGGCATTTTCATACCAAACTGATATGAAATACTCAAAAACGCTGGTATGTAATCATAATTTGCAGCAGCTCTATTTTTTTCCATATTACCATGGACGTAATATTCCCCAAACAAGTCCATAATTGCTTTTGTCTCAATTGGCATTACTTCCTTTAATATGTTAAAGGCCAAAGGAATGAGATCCGGTCACAAAAAAGATAGTGCGCCTATTTACCGAATTTTTAACGAAAATTCCGAATCAGAGCCGTATTTTTTCAGCAAGTCAGAATTATGGACATGTCAATAGATGGATTTTTGTACACAATCTTCAAAACAATGCCGTACAGTTTTTGTTGGTAATTTTTCTAATTCCATGATTCACTTCCCACTTTCAAATTTAAGTGTGTAGATACTCACTCAGTCTCCTAAACAACTCATCGTAAAATTTTGTTGTTTTCCCTGTCATAAATATGTACACTTGTCTGTCTAAATATTTTACATCATTTGCTATTACAAAGTCGAATGCTGTGGGTTCTACCAGCAAACTAGCTGTTTTCTTTTGCACACGTGTTATCTGTTGCACCACAACAACCTTCCTTGATGGTAGATTTGCACTACTTTGCGACTTCTCTCTTTTTACTACATTTAGAGCGAGTCTTAATGTCGAACAACATATCTGCCACAGGTTTCCGTATAGTAGAAGGCTATTCATTGTTCAATATTTTGTATCATTGTTTTATTGTTTTTTGTTACTATAATATGTACTCCATAATCTTCAGCGGTAACCAAAGGGGTTTTGCACTTTATTGAATATTTTTTTCTAAATTCACAGCACCAAACGTAGATTTTCTTTTCATTAAAGTACTCAAAGTCGTATGAAAAACCGTCAACTACTTGCTTATCGTTGTTTCTTATTGATTTAAATAAGAAAAAAATGTTTTTCGAACTATCGATTTTTCGAATCATCGAAACCTCACTTTTAAAACGGAAATTAATACAATAGTTAGAAAAATAAATTATCTCAAAACAACAAACTGCTGCCTTATCATAAACGGAATGCAAAAGTGCGGGAAAAGCATTGCAAAATGATACTGTTGCGATATAACTGAAAGACTAAATGAAAATTCGCAAAAATCTATTGCCTGGCATACCATACACACAATTTATTTCGATAGATGCGGAGTAAGATTTGCGAAATTAATTTTGTCGAATAGGAAGGCATATATCTTGAGCTGTTTTTCTCCTGTTTGTTAATATGGAATCAATCTCATTTTTGACCTTGCGGTTTGGTGAAGTCCACGTTTTTTTTATTTTTTATTTTTTTTTTTTAAGACTGTAGTAAACAGAAAGATTATTTTGTCACAACAACGTTACCATTTTACACTCTTTGATTTCCGGTTCCGTAACCGTGTCTTCCTATTATAGTTTCCTCTACATCTTTTTAAAAACCCAATTTAGAATTGAAATAAATAGAATTGAGATATACCTAAATGATTTTAGTTTTTGCTTATTAATCTCCGTCTCGCATGAGACCATCCTTTCGTTATGCAGGGTAACCTTTTTAATGTTCTTTTTCAGCTTTTTGTTGACTATGATACCAACGTCGTTATGGTCCACTTCTATGCAGACCTTAAGTGATGACAATATAAAAGAAACAATTTCCTGTCTCCTTTTCCAAAAGTTTTTGTGTGTCTTAGCTATTTACACGATACAACTTCTGAAATAAACACTGGATAAATACTTCGATTATAGTTCCATAAAATATGTGCACAAAACCATCGTTACCAAACATCACCCCGCGCTACTTATGGAATTGTCTTCCTCTTGGCATACGTAGACTCTGGCTTTAGTGTTCCCCTCTTTTGGAAGGCAATAATAAATATGTACTGTGGTTAAATTCTTCATCTTGAAGTAGGTCTTACATAAATTGTATTACAGTTTTATATATTGTTGTTCATTTTTTTATTTATTTTCTCTCCTTCTGTAATAATGTTTTATGTTAAAGTCTATTTATAATCGATACTTCAATATAATTTTTGTAAATGTTTGTTAAATAAATCAGTAAATATGTTAAATATGTTGAAAATGTTAAGTATGTTGAATTTTGTTAACAAAATACCTTGTGGAATTGCATAAATAATAAGAGATATGAAAAAGTGAGCCTGTAGACTTTTTACCTTACGAGTATCTTATCAAAATCTGTCAGGTCCTGGAATTTGTGCCGCTTAAGTTTGGGCGCTCTTGACATTCTTCATCCATAAGTAAGGAACAGAACTATTCTCAGTAACAGTCTAGTGTCATACACATTTTAAAATTTTCTTCTTCTGTGAAGTTCTGAAATTCGTTTTTCTATCTATCTGGAAATAAACCAAAAAAATACATGCAAATTTTTTTAATAGTAACTGATTATACATTCATCCCACTTTACACCTTGTTTATGAATAAATTTTCCAATCTAACATCTTAGTGTACCAGACGTTCTTAATTGTTATGGGATAAGCAAAAGAAAACCATTTTGTGCATTGTAGATACTCTAAATGGTTGGTCTGTCAATTATTAAAAAAAAAATATTTTACATTTTACTGCTGACAGGTGCAATTAGATCTTGTCAACTTATTTACATTTTAAGTATTATTTGTTGAAAAATAAATCAGACAACTTGGCAAACAGACAGATGTGAATGATTTATGAAACTGGTTTTTTTTACTACATAGCAATGAGTTGAAAATTTCCAATTTCAGTAGCAAAAACAGACAGCAGCAGTATGATTGACAACTACATTTCAATAGAAGGTCAGATGTACTTCTTATTTGGCCACGCTAATATTCTTAATATATTAGGGATCCACATAGAGTACATCGATTACACTATACCCAAACAATTGATTGACAAGGACTTTCGAGCTTTCCCTCTAGATCCTTCTGGAAGGGAGATGCTTCCATAGAGGACAAGTCTTTCCACTTCTATGCAGATGGATCTAAAACCGATAGCGGGGTTGGTGGCGGTGTTTTCTGAAATAAGCTAAATCCAAGCCTCTCCTTCCGTCTTCTAAATCACTGTAGCGTATTCAGGCGGAGATTTTGGCGATTAAGAAAGCTCTGTCGGGGCTGGAGTAAAACGCGATATCTGAAAATCTATCCGTTTGTTTTCGGATAGTCAAGCCGCTATCAAGTCCCTGGACTCGGTCTCACTAAATTCTAAAACCATCCTTGAATGCCGATCATCTCTTACGGAGATGGCAGAGCAGTACAACCTTCACCTTTGTTGGGTGCCGGGCCATAGGGATATTCCAGAGAACTGTAGGGTCGACGAACTCGCCAAAAATGGAACCACTCTACCTATTCTACCGGAAAAGGATAGCATATGTATATCAATGGCTACGTGCAACTTATTTTTTAAACTGGATGCTAATAAAAGAACAGATCCTAGATGGACTGGTGGGCCAACTGACCAAAGCTGGATCTGAATCGTTTTAAGTATCTGATTCTTCTTAATAGGAAACATCTCAGCGCCATTATAGGTGTCGTCACTGGACACTGCCTTATAGACAATCATGCAAGAAGGGTTGGCGCTTTTACAAACGATTTCTGTAGAAACAGGACGAGGAGATAATCCTCCACCTTCTCTGTACATGTCCACCTCTCCCCCAGAGAAGAAAACTCCACCTAGGAGCCTTCTTCTACAATGGCTTAAACGATCTAAAGAGTACAGACGTTAACAGTCGATTGCGCTTCATCAGAAGCTCAAATTGGTTCCATGAGTAAGAGGATCGTAGATCCACGCCTAACCGCCACTCTCACCTAACCTAACCTAACCTATTGTAGTAGTACAGAAATCTGAGCTTGAAGTCAAATGACTTTAACCTCATCAAGCCCTAACCTGCAGCTTCACATAAAACCGGTGCTACAATGGGGATATTTATAAAGTTCTAACCGCAGGACGCAGTTCAAAATAACAATCTGTGAGCAGCTTAAATGGCTCCTTTCTTATAAAAGATTTGGATTAGTTCAGGAGATAGAGGAAGCATTCCACGATGCTATTTAACTGTTAGGACGAAAGGAATAAATGTTTCAAAGCAGAGAACACCGCCTCTCCCTTTAAATGAGGGTTTGAAACAGTTTAAAACCGTTCAAAGATTAAAACCGCAATAAAGGCCCTCAAAGGAAAAAAACCAAGGCAACTACAGTTCCAAAACAAATGAGGCCCACAGCCAACGCATGGAAAATGGACATTTTTCAAAGGAACGAAGCGAGGGATGTTTGCCAAATTAAATTAACGAAAGAAAGCTATCTGGTGAACTGAGAATATATGTGTTCTATTGACTTTGAAGAAAGTAAAGGATAATGAAATCCTTGACAATGTCAAAGGCGATGGATTCAACTGCAGATATTTAATCTACACGATCCCATTCAATATCTTCCTTCAACCACAATACATATATTTTAAAAATTTTGCGGATTACTCATTGAAGAGCAATGCTTAATAAATATATATACGCATGTATGTATATATATATATGTAGGTTATGTATCCGGTAGCGGCATGTGCTCGTTACCCGAGCCTCTCCATGATAAACTCTTAATGTTTAAAGTAAAGGTAAAGAAACATGCGCATGTCACATGTCATATGAACTCCACTATCTTGAATATTTCTCTTCCTATGAATATTCGCAAATTCTTGGAGATCACATTAAATGCATTTCCTGCATGATCGTGGAAATCATGCAAACTCGACATTTGAAGTTGTAATAGAATAAGTTATTTGAAGATCGTATAAAAATTGTTAAGTCAGTTGATAAGTGCCCGCTGAACCATTAAGTGTATCTGTTTTTTTTTTTTTTTTTTTTTAAAGCCTCTTTGTGTTTCCAAACTTATAAGTTGTAGGTAAGAGAATGACAGCCTTTTATGGAGCAAAGCTTAGTTTCTCAATTTAATATGTTGTTTACTTTGTCTTCTCCAACTCTAAACCATGTGAGAATCAGATACTTTTCTCAAGCGGTTTTCTATTGACGTCAGGATTTTTTCCTGAAGTTATGTATGAAAAACCTTGCGCAGGGGGAGCACTCCTGTCAAACTCTTCGCTTGCTGTTGTTGAGACTACATATGAAATAGGTGCAGGAAGTCATCATGTCTTACACAACGCTAGACTATCACTGGGTTTTAAAATTCAAAGTGAAGTATAGTACTGCATTATATCAACGGGGTTTTTTTTTTACTGTAAAGGGCAATGATAAATGGCATCTTACTTGAAATACATATATTACGCTCCCGAGATCACTCTGAATATTTGAAAATAGTTTCCGACATATTTGGGCCGTATGTAGCCTGTTAATCAAACAATTTTTTTCTGCAAAGCGTCAATCGCTGCTGGTTTATTGGAACTGGTGATTTGACGTCATGCTACAGAAAATAGGTAATTCATTTCTTGATTACAAAATAGTGTTTTCAAAAAAGCAATGTTTTCGTTAGTATGGGATGGACCACCATCGTCTTGCAGCCACAGTTCTTCCACAAATTTGGTAACAAATAATCGTAGATCTTGACCACTTTTTTTTTAATTCAATGACATCCAGTAAATTTTTTCAGGATTATCCTTGCTCCAGGTATGGCAATTCTATATTTATTGCTTACGTAGCCATTTAACCAAAAATGAGTCTTGGCCTCCTACTATGAAACATAACGTATGATGAGATTTTACGTCTATTATATCTATATGCTGCTGAAACAGCAGCTAGAAGTAATATAACTCGAAACGAACCGTTGTATCGCAACCTGGCAACAATATTCGAACATATCATAATGAGTCGGTTTTACCAGACGGGCGACAGTGTGACGTCTTTTACTCATAATTTATGCGAATAACGAACACATTTTTATTTAATAATAAATAAATTGTATCAATATAATAATAGATTATAATATAAGCTCTGCTCGGCAGTTTAACTTGCGCAAACACAATGGAAACAACTCTCTATTAAGAAAAATGTATGACACTCCTACCCTATTGTGCTATATTTATCGCATAATGCATTCAAATCCCTAACAAATAAATCAAAACATTTTAAAGTGCGCCCTATAGCTGTGAATAGAATACAAAAGGCTTACAAGTGGCCTATCTTAACCTTACAAAAATTTAGCATAAATGAATAAGACAAATAAACCTTTTTCGAATTAGCTTTCTTCCTGTTTCCTGTATTATTTTATTGCAATAAAAGGGCAGTCTCAAGCCAGCTCGACTGTTGTGTTTCAACCTATAAAAAGGTGTAACTGGGTCCATCTTTTCAGGAAAATTACCATCTAACCAAAAACAAAAAAAAAATAACATATGGCTGTTGCCATAACGCCCACGCATATATTGGATATGTAATTTATTTCGTACGGTTTTTTTTCAAAATTTTATTTAAGAAAAACATGTACAATAGTATTATTCAAAGTATTGCCCATCTGAAGCTATGACTTTTTCCCATCTTTCTTGCAATTTGTGTATCCCATCCCAAAAGAACTACGCCGGCTTGGCAGCCAAGAATGAATCAAGCCAATTTTTGATATTCTGCTCTGATATGAACCGTATTTCAGTGAATGCGTTTTGCATCGACCGGAACAAATGGTAGTCAGAAGGGGCAAGGTCTGGACTATAAGGCGGGTGGGGTAAGACTTCCCATTCACTGTTTTCCAAATAGTTCTTAACCGGAATAGCAACGTGGGGCTGAGCGTTGTCATCATGGAAAATTGTTGCCTCGTGTCTGGTCGCATATTCCGGGCGTTTTTCGGCTACTGCTCTCTTCAAACGGATTAATTGTGTTCGGTAGCGTCGTCCATTGATGGTTTCACCCGGTTTTAGCAGCTCATAATACAGCACACCCATATGATCCCACCAAATACAGAGCATTACCTTCGCGCCATGGATATTCGGCTTTGCCGTTGATTTGGCTGGTTGGCCTTTTGTGGCGTTCCAGCAGCATTTCGGACATGCAAAACCGGCTTTCGACGTCTCTCGGCTTGAGTTCAAGTGGAACCCAATTTCTTTGCTTTTGAATACATCCAGCTGCTTTTAAACGTTTTGAAATGGCTGCTTGAGTGACACCCAAAGATTTCGCGAGCTCTTCTTGTGTTTGGCAACAATCTTCATAGAGTAATGCTTTCAGTTCTTCATCTTCAAACTTTTTTGGCTGTCCAGGACGTTCATCGTCTTCTAAGCCAAAATCACCACTTTGCCAAACGTGCAAACCACTTTTGGCACGTACGCTCAGCTAGCGCTTTTTACCATAAACTTCCACCAAAATACGATGACTTTTGGCAGCAGTTTTCTTCATATTAAAGTAATAAAGAAGAACTCACCGCAAAAACACTTTTTCAGTCACAAAGTTCGACATATTTGAGTGAAAAAAAATTATTGTTGTTTACGCTTCAAATGAATGACATATACTGGAATGACGTACAATGACAGTAGCTTTTCAACGCATGTTCCAATGGAATAATAACAATGGAATAATACAAGTTATGCCATCTCTTAGCACGAATTAAGTTATAGACCCAATAGTATGGTGTCAATGTGACGTACGGATTATAATTTATATCTATACAGCTTAAGCTCTCTGCATTGCAAAAGCAAAAAATATAATCTCAAATAAATAATACGAGTACGAGTCTATATTTCATTGTCATCTTATCAATAACACTTAGCGCTGTTTATTGTCGAATTCAGAACAGAAAAGCCACACCACCTGGTCGAACACCATGAAGAATTCTTATCACAATTACCAGGCACGAGCAAATAAAAATTCTCGTTGTCCAAAAATTCGTCATCTTCAAGTACAAGCAACATAGACGGCCTCTACCCACACAGATACACGTCTTTCCGTTTTATTAATTTAAATGAATACCATATATGAAAAGTCCATGGAAATCGCCACAGTATCTATTCCATTGGGCGCGGTGATTAAACCCATTCATTAATAAATTATCTACAACAATTCTGCGGAGTTTATTTACTTTCGGTCGCAATTTGCAATTTTCGATTTTCGATTTCTTAAAATCACGTGAAAATGTTTACATAAAATTTCGTGTTGTATCTTCTCGTGTGAGGAAAGATTCCCTGAAATCACCGGGCTTTTCGATTGCCTAATTCAAAATTCAAGTGCAACCTCAATGTCTTGTGCCTCACCGTTATTTACACAGGGATTAATTTTTTTATGATTTAATGAAACGAGATTCAGAATGGAAAATATGATTTGTGGAAGAATGGAATTTTTATCTACGTTCTGAAAGTGAATATGTGATTAGAAGATGGGTGGACTTAATTGAAGAGTTTCGAAAACTCTACAGGAAAAGTGGTATTCCACAAGTGTGGTATTGAAATGTAAATGAAATGGAAATACTTTCGATAAAGTGATGTTAAAATTACCCCATCTGTGAATTTATGTAAAGTGGGGAAAGTTGTAGATACTCGAAAATGTCCCATATACTCTCGTATTTGTATTCGTATGTTGAATGGAAATCCCGGTCAAGTTAAACTTTTGAAAAATGTGTTTGGACATCAAATGTTAACATGGAATAATTCTGGTTAAATTTTCTAACACTTTATGCCAATTTTACCTCTTTCTTTAGATGCAAGTTTTTTGTTTTGCTGATCAGTTTTAAGTGAGTACCTCTTTTTTAATGTGTATTTGAAAACAACAGTGTTGGGAGCTGGTTTTTTGAATTATTCAATGAAGATGGACTTAGTTCCAATTCATTTTCACTATACCCTTAGAATCCTTAAAGACTGGGCCATCATGTGTGCTGGGAATCAATCCGCTAAAAATAGAGCTTATTCTATTCACACATAAACGAATAATGTCACAATTTGATCATCCTTCCATAGATGGGACAACCCTTGACGCTTGTGAAGCGCTGTCGCAAATGACTTTAATATTTAATATATTAAAGGCAACTGGTAGACTAAAGTGTCAAACGTCTACTTTGTACTCTGACAATACAAATGAAGCGAACGATGTATATAAAAGCCAATGAAAGGTAAAGGTGGAAAAATCTTATAACCTAAGAGACCTCAAGATAGTTATAACCTTGAAAAGCAGAGTCCAAAAATCTTCTGGGGGAGCACGCAATAAAGCTGCGCCTTACCGACGCCGACCTCTGCAGAAGCTGTCGAACACTGCACTGTCCTAATCTCAATAATTTGAGACAAATCTGTAGCTTCACTTACATCTCTTTTCAGATTCGTTGATGCAATAAAATGGATTAGACTCGCTCAGGATCAAAACGACAACTAACGCGAGACAGAAAGCGGAAAACAGTATCAGTGGGTCTACACAAACCTAAGTATGATGAATGGACTCAACTCCAGATAGCTCATCTACCCGCCAAGCTAACCTAATTTAACCTAACCTGACCTAACCTGACGGTGGAGAGATCTGATCAACCTCAAAGACACGTCGCATTGTGTTATTGGAAATCAGGAAAAATCGACATCTCTTGCACACTTTGTGTGGAACTGCTACGCTTTATCATGAATGAGATACATCAGAATACAATCAGTGCACACCTTCCACTTTCAAGAGGTGTTGCAACTTTTTTAACCCCTTCGTATAGTACCACTTTTGTTGGCCTGCAAAATATTCCTCCGCGGTGGCGATGACCTGTACTTCTTCCCAGCGAGCGATATTTTAAGGTTTGGGAACAGACAATACGGAGGATGGGGGAGCAATTCGTAGTGCAATTCGACCAATGAGGCTGTGGCGACTGCGGAGGTGTGAGCCGGTACGTTATCATGGTGGAAGAGCACTCTTTTCTTCGCCAAATGTAGTCGTTTTTTTCAAATCGGCTATGAATCGGACCAATAAATCGATTGTGATTGTTTTTCCCTTCTCCAAATAGTCAACGTGGATCACACCTGCCGTATCCCAAAAAACTGTGGCCATCACCATTCCGGCCGAAGCCACGGTCTTCACCTTATTTGGAGCACGTTCACCGGGTAACACCAATTTTTCGATTGTTCTTTGGTCTCTCATGTCTCATCGACGGTCAGGAAACTCCTCCAGACTTCGATTAAAAAGAGCCAAGTACGTCTTTGAAGTGGTATCATGATTCTGCCTATTCTCCGGTGTAAGCAAACTCTGCAGCTATCTCGTGGATAGCTTTCTCATGACCCAAGTCTCTTGCAGGATAGGGATAATGCATTCAGTTGAGATGCCAACTCGCGATTTTTCACTTGGCGGTCCGCCAACACGAGATCCGTGTCTGCGAACCGATGGTATACGGTTGTACGGAAAAGTGAATGGGTCTAATATACAACATAGAGAATGGACAGGTTTTGCCACTCAAAAACAAGAAGCGGATCACGGAGCGATACACTCTTTTGCCTTGGTCGCAAAAAACACTAACGCGATGTTTTGAAATGGAAAGAAACTAAGCGTCGAATTATCACCAAATTTTGATTTTGGTTCAGTAGTGCCACCTATCTTCCAGTCCGGGTACTCATCAAACAGCCCACATATCTAGTAAGCAGGCAATATATTATTCTACCTACTATAAGGTTTTGTAATAACGACTTGACAACTTTTTTTTTAAATAAAAGGCAAACCATTCGAGATATTTCAAAAACTTTATTATTGGCTTGAAGTACAATCAAAACATTTATGAATGGAACTCGACTTCGTTTATATGGCCACTGCGGGCACGTTTGCAGCGGTCGATTCGTTGGACCTGATTTTCAACGACTCGGTCACACATTTCGGCCGAAACGGCCGCTATTTCGCGTTCAATGTTGGCTCTGAGCTCTTCCAACCTCGTCGGCGTATTGGCATAGACTACTGACTTAACGCAGCCTCATAGAAAATAGTCAAGCGGCGTTAAATCGCACGAACGAGGCGGCCAATCGACTGGCCCATGTCTTGAGATAACACGCTCACCATACTTACTCTTCAATTGTGGCTTGTGGCACCATCCTGTTGAAACCACATGTCGTCCAAGTCCATATCTTCCAATTCGGGCCAAAAATAATCGGTGATCATGGCGCGATAACGCTTACCATTCACAGTAACGTCACGATCGTTATCGTCGACGAAAAAATATGGCCCAATAAGGCCGAGGGCATGCAAACCGCACCAAACAGTTATTTTTTGTGGATGAAGTGGTGATTCATGAAGTACATGTGGGTTTTCACCCGACCAATAACGCATATTTTGCTTATTGACGAACCCATTGAGCCAAAAATGAGCTTCGTCACTGAAGATGATTTTGCGATGAAATTCATCATCTTGGCGCATCTTCTCCAGAACCCAATCGGAGAACGTACGTCATTTCAAATGGTCCATCGGCTTCAATTCTTAAGTCAGCTTGATCTTGTATGGTTGCAAACCAAGATCCTTACGCAAAATACGCCATAACGTGGTCTGAGCGATGCCCAATTTTTGAGAACGCCGTGGAATTGACTGATTTGAATCGTTTGCTACGGACGTCTGAACGGCAGCAATATTTTCGACACTTTGACCAACCCGTTGTCTCACTGACACGGGAACATCATACACAATTTTTGCACTAAACTTGTTATTGCCTGTCTACTAGGGAGAGAATTACGACCGAAAATTGGAGTTAACACTCTTAAAGTTGCAGTCACCGTCTGAAAATGTTGAGTTTACTGAATAAATTGACAGTGACAGTTTGATGATTAGTGAAAGTGTGTGTGAAAGAGTGCGTTCACAAATTAAATTTTAAGTTATCAAGTCCCCATTGAAAAACCCTATATAAGGAATAATGAAAAGAATTCTCCAAAATCAAAGCAAGGATATTACCTCCTTCTTAAAGTAGGATAAATCAAAGTACACAGGAATTTCCTTTAACTGGAAATATGAGAGTTTCAGCAAATTCGTGCATCGAATAGACATCTTTAAATAATTTCATTATGATGAATAGCCAGATGTAAAGCTGCTCTCTTCATTCACGGTCGTATCGTTTGCAATAAAAAATCTTGCACTTCAACGGAAAAAAAAAAATCATTAAACGGTTTTGCTTTCACAAAGAATTTTCATTTAACAGAAAATTGAATCTCTCTCCTGGGAGGCATTCAAAAAAGGTTCAAATAAATGCAGACTGTAATCCTGTCGTCTTATGTTGTTCATAAGTACTCGTAAGTACATAGCAATTCGCTCCAGTAAACATTTAAAATGAATATTCCTGTTCCTCAAAGGACATCACTAAGTTTTTAATTTACTCCAAGTGTGAAGAGAAATAGGTTTCGCATTTCCTTTTGTAAATGAATATCAGGGAAGGTGTCGTATTTGTTTTTCAATGTTGTTTTCGTCGCATTGGAAGTATGTTTAGTTCGAGGGAATCCTTATATGTATGTTGATTATACGAGTATGTTCGCGGAAATAAGCTTAGCACTGAATGGGAGTAGATTATATTCGCTTTTCAGCATTCAATTACATGGAACTGGCTTAAATTTTATAGGACTCAATAACCGAGAATCTTTATCAAATATCGAAGTTTTAATGAAAATGTTCGACTCTGTCTTTTGACTAGTCAAACCGAAATTGATTAGTTCTTTCAAATACCTTATTACCGAGTATTTAACATACTACTGAAGTGAGTTCAGAAAAAGTTAATATTTTTTTAGGTCTTACGTCTGACGAGTGCGCACTTTATCATATTTGAAGTAAACTTCCACTTATACTCGCCATCTAAGGTGAGTTCTTCCTCTTCTGTGTTGTCCATGTGGATATAAATCGAAGACTCTTCTAGTCAGTGCATTATTATTTATGCACTCTACATGTTCTGGCTATCTCAAGCATTCGCTGTCAATTCTAAAAATAGTTCGAAGAACCTCTTTCGGCTACTTGTGGGGAGAAAAAGTTCAAACCAGCAACTACAGGAGAAACATGCAACCGAATTATTAAATTTTAGTTATGAAGCTTTCTTGTGATTGTCTTATGTTTCAAGATAGCGTTTACCAGCCTCATTATAAGTCATCTACACACGCATAAACTCTCTTTGGACGAAAATAACAGACTTTAATTCGTGTTAGCGCAGTTTCCAGTTCCATCATCCCAATTGTCCATTTGTGTCAAATTTTACAATCAAACCGTTTAATTACACAGAAGTTAATTGGTATAGCGTTTCGTCAGCAATATAATATCAGTTAATTAAGAACGCAAAAATCTGTTCATTTAAAGGCTTTTTCTTTAATTTATGCAGTGTTTCTCACGGTATGAGACCAATTTCTTTAAGAAGTTTTAAGTTTGCTTGCTGAAAGGTTTAGGGATCATCCCCGTTTACTCTTTCTTGCGATAGCATAATGTTTTGGGTAAACCTTTGAAGCGGGGATTAAGTACAGCGAAACCTTTACTCCTACAAAGAGTGAATCGTGGCCGTTCAAAAAGATCTCAATTTCATTCCATAATTTGATGAAATGATGAGAAAAACGACAGTAGAAATTGCAACAACCACCGATCAATTCAGCTCTAGACAGTCGGCAACTGAATATTATAAATATCCTTGGCAGTCAATGCAGCTTTGTTGGAGGCAGGTCGAAATATGATGGAAAAACACCGCAAACCTTCTAGGGATCTGCATATCTTCCACATCGACTTGGACAAAGCGTTCGATAGAAATCCCAGAGATCTTCTGAAGCTGAAGCTATTGAAGTAACATTCCTTTAAGTAGCTCTTAGTACCTAATTAAAGAATGACCCTAGTAGATGACGCATTAAAAATCAGTCGAACCAAGCAATAAATGCTCAAGTTCAGCCGAGATTGAAGGAAGTTTCCGAAAATCCAAATGCAAATGCATTAGAATATTTTTGCCGTCACTAACAAGGTTATCTAAAAAAGAGTGGTGTGTGCTCTTGGAATGGTTCTAAAGTCCACAAATTAACCCAACCTCACAGGCTATTTATGAAAGCGCTGAAGTTCAAATGCAACTCGACGGTCATTATAAAGTTTGCCAAAAGGTCTTCATCATATTCAACGAGATTCAAAATTGCTCTTCCGTATCCCAGACGCAATGTGAATTCCTCAGGATTTTAGCTTGGCCTTGAAAATCCACCGGAGAGTGAAGTACGAAAGCTTAATCAGATGCAATGAGGGAGATCTTTTCTCATTGAAGTGTCCACGTTTTCTGCGACACTCGGTCTTAAATCGAGGACCTCATAAAAATACCTCCTAAAGCCTGCCGCCAAATGCGATATTTAACTGAACAAACCCAGAACAATCTCTCTGTAGTACCACGTTTAAGAGCTCAGGATACTAAGTTGCTTCGCTAAACAATAATGTCTTTTTAAGCCTAAAGGAGTAGATGTTTATAACTATTGAAAAAGCCAGATAAGGTGTCAATAGATATACGGCAAACAATGAAGACAGAGCGATGTAATGGTGTTTGATTTTTAACTTGTTTCTCTGTTAAAGACTGCATTCTAGGCTTTTGTCTTCAGCCATTTGATTAAAAATACTGTTGCGCTTATAAGGCTTCCATTTCTTTGAACTGAGGGGCTGCTTAGGCTCCTACCTCTATTTCTGAAATTTTAATTTCCTCACATCCTTGGATTCGATACTCTTCTCATCGCAGCTCTGATGTTGGTTTGAAGTCCACTATTTTGTACAATATCTGTCACCTTTTGTAATTAAACACACTCATTGTAATGCCAAATGGTTATCTCTGGTAAACCATAGACCATATTCATCTTTGTAAAAGATGAATATACCGAAAAGAATTAATGAATCATGTAAATTTTCGTTAGTTCAGGCTGAAACTTTGACGTCAAATCCTCTTTTCACAGCTTCATGTCGTTTAATATAAAAGTTCAGCTTTTTTACTGGTGGGCTGCCACTAGAGAGTACTTAGAGCTCATATCATGATAGACTTGTAAGCACGAAGTCAGCTTCATTGCTAGTTCGGGAGTTTGGAAATAGACAAATAAATCTTAAATCATTGTTCTATTACTACTTAAATTTATTATGAATAATTGTCCTTTCTAAACTAGGAATAAGCAAAACAGAAGACAAAATTACAAGTACTTATAATGATACTGCGAGCTATTTACATACGTTGTTGTATTTACTACGTATCTTAGTATGTTGTTGATTCGGAAACTACGAGTATGTACTCCAACTAATCTGTCAAAAATTAACTTTTTATCGATGACTTCGTACTCTAGACCAGCCCCGTAAGTCATTGAAGTAATTTTTGATTGGAAAGGTAGGGACCTGTGCACATACTATACTGATGTATAGTCAGTTTAGTCCAATGGTGAACTATAGAATTACACAATTATGTAGAATTTACAACTATAATCTAAATCTCAATAAATAAATTTAAATGCATTTTTTATTTTTATTAAGTGGTTTACTATTGCCCAGCCTTTTCAGCTTGAAGAAGAGTCGCTCTAACCATACGGTATCGAAAGCCTTCTCCAAGTCAGTCAGCCAGACACCAGTGCACTGGTTCCTGCCTCTGTTCCATTGGATATCAGAAACTAGTTTCGACGCTGCATGAATGACATCATGGCCCGCCTTGAAACTGAATTGATTATCCTGAACAATCATTTTGTCCACTTAGTCAGGACTCTATTGACCACCTTCTCGAACACCTTACTGATATTTGGAAGCAGACTGATCGACTGGAAATTCGTCGGAATGGATGTGTCTTTATTCCTTTTTGGGATTGCATCATTGCATCATTAAGCAGGGTGATATAAATTTCAAAAGATGTCGAAGCACAATATTCGGTATTTCATCGGTTCCCACTGATTTCTTACTTCTAAGCGATCCGAAGATATTTTGAAGGTCTTCCTTTGAATTTTCCATACTCTCGTCACTGAACTAGGTAAAACCCGAGCTCTCGAATCGCCAGTTTACTATTTCATTTCGAAGGTAGAAATTGTGCACAAGGACTCGACCTTCCAGGTCGTAATTCGGGCCTTTATAAAACATTATCAGATTTAATGTGACGCACTATAGAGGTAATTACAGAATATTGTCTTCACAATTTGTGAATTCTCAGATACATTAAATGAGAATATAATAGACAAACATTAAAGTGACATTTTATTTACATAGCAACCAACTAATTGGTTTAATCTGTTAACTAATCTATCAGATTTGTTTTTCCCCAAATAGAGTCCAACTTTATCAGGCCTTAATTCAATCATAATTAAACATAACTACCCTCAAGTGATTTTAAATACCCGTTGAAACAAATCGTGACTTTGAGTAACAAATGCCTCTTAGTTTCTTCTCATAAAATACAGATTCCTGAGACAAATATCGCGTCGTATACTTACGAGTAATTTGTGAAAATTCAATATACAATACATACCTTGACTGTCACGGACATTTCGTGCTGACTTGCCTTGAGATATAAAAGTGTGACGTAGTACTCGCACTCAAATAAAATGTAAAACCACCTCGAAAATGCTCAGCAACGATAGCATTTTTAATTAGAAATCAATAGCGGACTCCTACGGATATTTATAGAGTCCTGTCAAGGCCAAGGTAAAATATATTACCTACCAAATCGATGTGAGTTGAAAAATTAATGACTTTACAAATGTTGAAAGTAAAAATAGCAATGGAGGAAAAAAAGGACTGTCTGAAGGTGTTTCTTAGAATCGAAAAAGAAAAATAAAATCGATATTTTGACTCCCAATTAAATCGAAGATAGATTAATTGAATTTTTCGATGCGTTCGGGCGTTGATTCATTGTTTACTACATTTTAATTTGAGCGAAAATATTTTCTCCTAATTAACAACTATAGTTTAAATAATGGAAGGTATGTTTATATCTTTTAATTGAATTTCTTAAGCCTCGACTGATTGATTGATAGGCTTCATAATCATAGCATCAAATTTACCCTAGATGCCTTTCTCTAAGTAATGTAGCCAACTTTTGATAAAAAGTATATTGATACGACAGTCCACAGGGTAACATCAAAAGAATCGTCCGCCTTAAAGAAATTTGCTCTCGAATTTTTTTTTTTTTTTTTTTTACATTAAAGAGCCTTCAAAAATGTGCGACTTGCAAAAAGTTTAGCAAGATTACCACAATGTTGAATCTACCAAAAACCAGTTCAATTTCGAGGAATGCAAACTGCAGAAACGAAGTTTTCGGAGGAAAACTACACAGAGGAATTCTTTCATCCTTTATCTAGGTCGCTGTGATTGCCGAGATCTTAGTAATACAATAAAGTCCTGAGTTGACGGTCTACCCCAATCATCTTAGTAAAAAATTATCCTCAATTCTACTTAAAAGGTTCAATCACCCGCTACTACTGATGAGACGTTGAGCCCATTGAAGGAGACATCCTTCGAAGTCGAAGGTTATCCTCTTTATCAACAAGAAATCAATCTTAACTGACCTTCAAGCTCAAAAATTAAAGAAAATGAGTTAAGTCATATAAGATCAACAAAATTTCTGGTTCCTGATGAAAAATGGATATGAAAACAAAGTGTAGTATATGCACTTACTGTGCATATTGGGTTTGTATAGCTGTTGTGACATAAAATTTATCCTTAGGAAAAGTCCACTATTCTGGAGGAAAGAAAGGGAACTCATCAGGATCCAGATCAACTTTGTTGTGCTCTATATACTGCAGTAGTATAGCAGCCAAAGGCTTCTGGAGAGCACATTATGGTAACATCTTTATAATCTCTTCTTACGAAATTTCAGAAAATTTGCAATATAATTCTTGTGCTGTTTTTTTGACAAGATGTAGTAGTCACTATCTGAAATCTTGAATTCTTTGTGAAATATTTATTATTTAAGAATTGGCTATTTACAATAATAGTGCTTAGAAGAACATAGACACTGCCTCGGGGCTCCACTGCGAAACCCTATGATTCAATTAGCTCTTCAGCGTAATGAAAAGATGAAGTCAGTTTCAAGATATATGTAGGATATGTATCTATTAATGTTATGAACTCCGCAATCATCGATCAAGGATCAGCAACCTCCTTAACGAGATATTGCACACAATGAGCCCAGGCGCAGGGAAATAACTCCCGAAAAAAAAAAAGAAAAAAAGTCGGCTAACTACTAGAGCAAATGGATATTGACTATAATGAGAGAGATAATGAGTTTGATAGTTGACGAAGAAAGAGCCAACACTACAAAAATTAAATCATTAAACTGGGTTAAAAGAGACATCAATGAAGAACCCAATAGTCTTCTTCTGGATCCATCTTGAAACATTCGCAAAAGTAAATTTCGATGAGAGCTTCATGTCCGGTATAATCGCAAGTTGCTGCATATTGCAAAAAAGGTTATGGTGGCTTAAAGTCCGTTCATATTTAGGCAGACATGGCAAATTTCAGTGCGATACTGTCTATAGTTTTGTTTTGACAGCTGATTGTTGTTGACGTGTTTGGCATCATGTTGAGTATGAAAAAACGATTTTCGTTCTCTCATAAAACACAATTTTTAGAGAGGCAAAACTGCGAAGGAAACAAAAGAAAATTTTGGGGCTAATATTTCGTCAGATTACACCGTCAAATATTGGTTTCGAGAATTTCGTGGTGGCCGCAACTCCACTACCGATCAAGTCCGCAGCGGCAGGCCCTCCGATGCGGTTATAGAGGACAATGTCAAAAAATACATGAAATGGTGTTGGTTGACCGGAAAGTGAAGGTGCGCGAGCTAGCAGATACCACAAAGTTTAGTACTGAGTGCACACGCCAAAGTTTGGGCAATATTCTGCTGGGTGCCGCATACTCACTCCTGACCAAAACACGAATGCGAAAGCACTTTGAAAGAGTGTTTGGACTTGCTGATGCGGAATCGAGCGAGAACAGAATGAATGCCCGGCAATAGACTGAAGCCGGCACTATTGCTCCGTAGCGGCCGAGGGAGGCTCGATGGGTCAGAAAGCTTATGGCGTCGGTTTTCTGGGATTGTCTTCGCATACTCTTCGTAGACTACCTCGAAAAAGGAAAAACCATCAACAGCGAGTATTACTGTGCATTGCTGGAACGATTGAATGCCGAAATCGCTGCAAAACGGCCTCACATGAAGCGAAAAAAAAATTTGTTTTTGCAAGACAATGCAACCACGGCTAAAATCAATGGTTTACGGCTCCAATTGCTGTCGCATCCACCGTATTCGCCCGGTTTGGTTCCTTTGGACTATAATCTCTTTTCAAACCTCAAAAGATGGCTCATCAATAAAAAATTTAGCTCACGCGAGGAAATCATCGACGTCACGGAGGAGTATTTTGCAGACCTTCCGGAAAATTACTTTTCAGATGGGATCAAGAAGTTGGAAAATCGCTGGAATAAATGTAGCTTAGGTTACTTTTCACCCCACCTGGTGCAATACCATACATAGCAAACTAAGGGCGTGAGCAGTTTTTACTGAAGTACATAGCAAAACTTTTAGCCTCTAAATTTTTTTTCAAGAACATAGCGGGACATTTAGAATTACTATGGAAGCTATTAGGATATCCATTGTACGTATTTGAAAGAATTCGAAACCGGTACACTTACCTATGATTTTAGTAGAATCAATTCACAAACATGTAAATGCTTCGTCAATATTTCCTTAAAAGCATCAAATCTTGCTAATTTTGAGGCGTCGAACGTAGACGCCTGTACCAAATTCTTAAAAAACCGCCTCATAACCTGGTTTAATCACTGAAATTGCTAATGAGCTGAATAATACAACTCATCGCCGCTTGTATTTGTTAAGGATTTATGGCAACGAAGAAAGCCATTAATTACGCTGTTGTGTTCGTTGATGGCTGACATAAATCAATCGGTATACTTACCTATGATTTTAGTAGAATCAATTCACAAACATGTAAATGCTTCGTCAATATTTCCTTAAAAGCATCAAATCTTGCTAATTTTGAGGCGTCGAACGTAGACGCCTATACCAAATTCTTAAAAAAACCGCCTCATAACCTGGTTTAATCACTGAAATTGCTAATGAGCTGAATAATACAACTCATCGCCGCTTGTATTTGTTAAGGATTTATGGCAACGATGAAAGCCATTAATTACGCTGTTGTGTTCGTTGATGGCTGACATAAATCAATCGGTATTAAAATTACAGAAAATCTTCTTAGACTCAAATTAAAAACCATTTAAAGAAGATATAACGGAGAAGAGCTGCATTTACAAGAAATCTGTAACTGTATAACGGCGGCAAAGCCCAATATCCTGACGTCAGTCAGAATAGACCATTTAATTTAGGTGATCACAGCAAAACCGTCCACTTGACCAAAACGAAGTGAGGATTGCATTAAGCTCAAATCTAACAAATCTTCTGGACCTGAAAGCTAACCGACCGAGATAGCCAAAGCTACTGGAACTCCTGGAACTCAACTCAGCATCGTTTGCATGATCCAAAAAAAATTATTACCCTCAACTGCTCCAACAATGAAGTAATCTTATTTGCCGTGCAGTGTTAACATCTGAAACCCCTTGTCACCAATCTATTTGACCCTTGTTACAGGCCAGAAAAGTTGACAATCGACCAAATCTTCATACTCCAGCAATTCCTGAAAAAAACTCAGGAAGTCCAAATCGATATCCTCCATTTCTAATCAATCTTAAGGCCGCAGAAGCATTGTTTTAGCGTACTTTCCAAACTTGTCCACCTATGCAGAATGCCGATAAAGAACGCTCTTTTCTTCACTTCAAAGAATTATGCGGAATGCATAAGAGAACAACGGAGGCACAGTCTTTCAAAGCTTTGTAGAACTACTAACTCAGCGACCTGTTTCCGGTGCATTCGAAAATATTGAAAGGGAGCTGCTTAAACATTTAGGTTTGGCTATATATGACGGCAAAAACAAGAAGAAACATACAGCATCAACGACTTGAACAGATCGTCATGGTCGACAGCTATTATTTCGAGGTAGTAAGGGACTTTGCCAACCTTGGCTCTGCTATCAATTCTGCCAACAACACCTCAGTAGTAATAAAATAAAGAACCACTCTTACCTCGCTGTTTGATTGGGCTAAGTAGATAAGTGCTTATCCCAAACCACTAAAGAGACTCTATAAAAGACCCTGATCATTCCAGTCGTACTTTATGATGCTGATGAAGATATCCGTAGTCATTTCGAAAAAAAGCCTTCGTACAATATTGGGTCCGGCTAACGTTAGTGGGCTTTTGAGGAGAAGATGCAATCACGAAATATACCAGCTGTACGGAGACATTGGCATAGTCAGAAAACTGCGCACCAGTCGTGTAAAATGGCTAGGACATGTGAAACAAACGGACACCAATGCTCCGGTCAGCTGAGCAAACCAGGAGGGATAATACAGTAGTGGAGACCTCAACCGACTTTGAGTGCGCAACTGAAGGCGAAAAACTTATCAAAAACTGAATGAAAGGTCTCAACTTCTCGACAAGATCTTTATACCCATCAGTCGACATCCCTCCTGAGTTTTATAGAGTTTTATACTGGTTTCTTATAAACACAATTTTGATCGCAGATGCTAACTTTGATCAATATTTAGTACAGCACGAGTTACATATGATATAAAGACAAACGAACAACTTAGGTCAACAGATAGCGGACAATCACCGGACAAAAGTGCATCATCAGCGACACGGAATCGATCACAAGCTGACACCAATCAAATCGTCGAATCATCACTTATTGGTAATAAAAGCCCAACAACAACCCCAGCTAGTCGCTTAGTAATACGATATTAGTTGATGGTTGATCGCAGCGACGCTGAGGACGGCGGGTCACTTGAAACTAAGTATTCAATGATTGTAAAGAAAAATAAAGAATAATAAAGTATTACTGGCCTGTGACCCAATAGAATTAACCAAATTGTTTTTTTTTATTTTCGTTCGCCACATAAGACATAAGTCACTTCAACTGTTCTACAGATTTATTCAAGGAGTCTATCTGTTCTTACGTGTATACAGATCACGGGGGTGACCGTGGTGTAGTGGTATATGCATAGACTCCTCAAGCAGAGGTTCGCGGGTTCGAATCTCGTGCCATTTAATTCTGTGAAAAAGTTTTTTCATAGAATTTGATTGTAGTTATATGAAAATCCCGTCGGCGTCAACTCTGACATGAAGGCATAACACTGATGTTGAAGTGGTTGCTGGCTGGGCTAAATGTAACGAACTAACAACTAGCACGTACTTAAGACATACTGGTTGAGGAGGATGTACTAGCTCGTCCCGTCCAGTTTGACAACCACCTCTGGGAAAAATATCGAAACTTATTGGGTGTGTAATTTAATTCGTTGTTTTTTTTTTTTTTCAAAATTTGAACGTTTATTTAAAAAAACATGTACAATAGTATTATTCAAAGTATTGCCCATTTGAAGCTATGACTTTTTCCCATCTTTCTGGCAATTTGTGGATCCCATCCCAAAAGAACTGCGCCGGCTTAGCAGCCAAGAAAGAATCAAGCCAATTTTTGATATTCTGCTCTGATGTGAACCGTATTTCAGTGAGGGCGTTCTGCATCGACCGGAACAAATGGTAGTCAGAAGGGGCAAGGTCTGGACTATAAGGCGGGTGGGGTAAGACTTCCCATCCACTGTTTTCCAAATAGTTCTTAACCGGAATAGCAATGTGGGGCCGAGCGTTGTCATGATGGAAAATTATTGCCTCGTGTCTGGTCGCATATTCCGTTCGTTTTCGGCTACTGCTCTCTTCAAACGGATTAATTGTGTTCAGTAGCGTTGTCCATTGATGGTTTCACGAGGTTTTAGCAGCTCTTAGCACACTCATCTGATCCCACCAAATACAGAGCATTACCTTCGCACCATGGATATTCGGCTTTGCCGTGAATTTGGCTGGTTGGCCGATTTCACATATAATTTTTTTGCGCTTGGGGTTGACGTAATGGATCCATTTTTCATCACCAGTAACAATCCGATGCAAAAATGACTTTCTTTTGTGGCGTTCCACCAGCATTTCGGACATGCAAAACCGCCTTTCGACGTCTCTCGAATTTCCTTGCTTTTGAATATATCCAGCTGCTTTTAAACGTAGCTGCTTGAGTGACACCCAAAGATTCTGCGAGCTCTTCTTGTGTTTGCCAACAATCTTCATAGAGTAGTGCTTCCAGTTCTTCATCTTCAAACTTTTTTGGCTGCCCAGGACGTTCATCGTCTTCCAAGCCAAAATCACCACTTTAAATTGTGCAAACCACTTTTGGCACGTTCGCTCAGCTAGCGCATGTTCACCATAAACTTCCACCAAAATATGATTATTTTCGGCAGCAGTTTACTTCATGAAGAAGAACTCCCCGCAAAAACACTTTTTCGGGCACAAAGTTTGACATATTTGAGTGAAAAAAAATTATTGTTGTTTACCCTTCAAATATATGAGATATACTGAAATGACGTACAATGATAGTAGCTTTCCAACGCATGTTCCAATGGAATAATAACAATGTAATAATGCAAGTTACGCCATCTCTTAGAAAATAATAATACACCTGAGTTTCAAACTACTACACCACCCGGTCGCGCTCTAGAGAAAAAGCCATATCCCCTTGGTGCGCGCGCGGTATTATAAAAAAAAACTAGTACAATAGAAGTGATATTTTATCAACTTTTTTGCTAGTTGCTATTGCAACTACTTTCCGTCTAATTCCGCCAACTAATCCTTAATATCGGCTACAGCGCAATCAATTTTGTTGTGTGCCTCGGCTACACCCTTAAAGTTATCCACCACTTGAAGGAAATAATAAAAGACTTAATTATTATGAAAAATTTTACCCAGAACTGGGTTTCACCAGAATTTGGTCTGGGAATGAATATTCTTGGCCTTGGCCCTGATATATTTGATGCTAGTAAAAAAGCCACTTATCACGAGAAGACTGAAAAATAACATTTAAAGTAAAATTAAGACAGAGCTTAATTTAGGTTCAACTTCAGACCTAATTGTAAGCAATTGTGTACGTAATTCACATTAAATCTATACTTATACTAATTTTGATTGCCTATCTTTATAATCTTTGATATAATAGGATCTAATATCTTTATAGGAATCAGAATGACTGCCAGTAGGAAGTTCTCGTTTTAATATCGTATTTAATAAATTCTACACATTCCTATATAATTCGTTCAACAATATTCTGGTTATTTCGTTGTACAATAAATACATATTTTCATACATATGTTGGGCCTCCCCTTTTTTAAACAGACACTACAATGCGTTAACTTCCAAACGACTCATTAATTAATGCTTCCATTCATCTTTATAAGCATCCTGCTAATAAAAAAGTAAACCTAACAACGACAAATGGAATCAATTTCTTTCTTTCAATGATTTATTTAACTAGCACCAGGGGATCAACCACAGACTACCCCGCAAAACAAACGTTTGAACTTCCCACCCTCTCTAGGGAACACAGACTTTCAAAATTTTCCGCAATTTAATCATTTCTAAAATGTTGTGTAAACAATAATCTGTTGAATCTTTTCACAAAAATCAACATCGATTCTTCATGGATTTTTTTTTTTATTTTTTCGCAGAGCTCTGAAATAATTTTCTTTTAAACAAACAAAATATCATGTTGGTAGCAAATTACGTCCAACATCGTTAACTCACTGTGGGAGGACAAAAAAGTATGTAAACAAAATTAACCACCCCGTAGTTACATGTTGAGAAAATAAGTGCGTTCATAATTTGATATAAAGTATACACCTACATATGTGCATAGAGAGACGTATCTGTTCATGACAAGGATACTCCTCAACTTGCCAGAGCTCTCCGCACAACCTATCTGAACGATTTGGGGCTATTTATTTTATGTTTGTCTGATAACCAAATTCTGCAGCCTTAAAAACGCTTCAAGGGGTTGGTATCACAAGTCGAACAACGATTAAATCTACGATATATGAGTGATTTTAATTTTATCGCATTGGTATCAACGCGCAAATTAAATCTTTCTGTTGACAAGGATATTTAATGCTAGGCACTCAATCTCCATCAATACTCTTACGCAACATGTTAACACACAAATAAAATAACTAAATGATACAACGTGTCCAACAGGCATTGAGCCGAAGCAAATGCCCCAACAACGAGTGTATTGGTCGACTTCCCTCTGAAAAAATTCTATACATTCCAGAATTAAATATCATCCCTTGTCCTTAAAAAAAAAATCCTTTTCAGTTAATCAAAATTGTGTCACAATTGTGTGGCAAGTAACACTGACCTGTATGAAGTCATATGCCTTCCATGAGTTCTAATTCCAATTTATAAAAAGTGATCTCGACGGCATCATCTCCGGAAAACAGTAAATCTAGTAACTGCAGATAGAATACCTGCAGTTGTTTGCTGAACCAATATATGCCTTGTCGCTGATGATTATTTTTCTTCAAAGAGTCCAAACAGCAAAAGTTCGAAGTGATTGGTTTATTCATTTGGCTCAACCTCTTAGGTCAATATAATCTCGTATGAGCATATAGCAAAGTCGCTTAACAAATACATCACAAGGATATTCGAGAGATGTCCAGCCCGGCGTGAAATTAAATGACTTTGGTCTTGAGTTTTCAACTTGCGTAGCCGCAATATTCTTTAGATTTTGGGCATTTCGCTACCTCACGGGCATGGCAATACTATGGATTCGAACTTCTTCAACAAACACTCTGTTGTTGGACGATTTTTATGAGCGGAAATTGAAGATATGCACTGCGATCAGATTGATCTATTATACCATATTCTTTCATCAGTTATTTAATACTTCCAGAAATTGGATCAGCCCTTTCTGCGAGATAACCTTCAGACCCTCTTAAAGGAAAATATATTTGTTTAAAAATGTTGCTCGTCTACGTGCCAATGCCGGACAGTTGGTGACTACAAGTTAGTGTTCTATAGACTCACAAAAAATGTGACTCGTACAGTACTCTTTTACTTTCCCTGAGTGGGAAAGATCATCCTGTTCAGTGTTTTATTTCCTGTTTAAATATTTTATCACTAAAACTTAGGCAGGTTCTGATAAATGTACTTGCTAGGCCTTTCTCAGTCTGATACTCTGCCTTTTCGTCGCCATCGTAACTTTCAGGCAATGGTACTCATTTCTCGAGGACTTTCGTTGAAAATGGCGAATCAAAATTATTTACTCATCCAGAAACTTGTCCACTATCGTTCTGCTAACATGGCGATTGCGCACATACTTTTTATTAAATCCGGTTTCGCAATACCGCTGACTTTACCAACATTTTCTTGCATACATAACAAAACTATAGGGTGATTCATCGTTATTTTTGATTTTCAATAGGCAGATCACGCGGGATTCCTATCCAACTACTACATCATGGAAAGACTCACACCACAATTGCGTCTCCAAATCGTTCAGCTGTTTTACGAAAATCAGCCTTCTGTGAGAAATGTTTTTCGTGCGATTCGAGGAACTTACAGTGCGCATAATTGACCTACTGAAACCAGTATTGACAATACCATTCGCAAATTTGAGTCCCAGTTTACATAAGTGGATGATACTCGACCGGTGACGGTATAAAATTCAACTTGTGCAAGAATTAAAGCCAGGTGACTTGAATTTGCGTCATATATTCAGTGAATGAGCTCTGGAAAAAATCAATGAAAATCCGATGTTTTATCGTAAAAATTTTTTCAGTGATGAAACACATTTCTGGCTCAATTTTTTATTTTTATTTTTTTTTTTCATGGGAAAGTGAGAAATCTTCATAGACACTATAGGCCCGGAGTCTATAGTAGTGTGAGATTCTTACTCACTAAAAAACCACGACTGAGTTCACACTCAACAAGCAGTTCTTCTATCGCATTTTATTTTGTTTTTATAAGATATCCTGCAGGTGATTTTCCATTGAAAATTCCTATGTACTTTAGAAAAATTACGCGCTGCTAATCACCGCGCTAGATCGAGAGTCAGGACTAAGGACTAAGGACTTGTCTCGTCGAGGATCTGTTGAACCGAAATATTCGTATGACCTTGTAATCGATTATTATGTTTTCGCGCAAACATTTTAATTACGTTCTGAACGTTTTCGACTCCTAAGTCTCTGTGGATATCATCGTTTCTAATGTACCACGGCGCATTAACAATACCTCGAAGAACTTTGTTTTGAATGTCTGTAATACATCAATGTTACCATTTTTAGTACAACCCCAAAGTTGTACACCATATGTCCAGATCGGTTTTAGCACTTGCTTGTATAACAGCAGTTTGTTCTCTAAGCTAAGCTTGGAATACTTTCCAATAAGCCAGTAAATATCTCTTGATTTCAAGCTCTTCACGTTTTTTCTTGACGTGTGCTCTCCATTTTAGTTTAGCGTCGAGTGTCATACCGAGATATTTGGCCTCGTTCGCGTAAGGAATTCGTACTGCGTTGATAAACACCGGTGTATTCTCAATTTTCTTGAGAGTGAAGTTCACGTGGACAGACTTGTTTTCATTAAGCGCGATTCGCCAAGTCTTTGTCCAATTGTTAATCCGTGTAAGGGCACGTTGCAACTTGGCAGTTGCTTCTTCGACTGTTTTAGCCGTTGTCAAAATGGCAGTGTCATCAGCAAATGTGGCTAGGACAGTGTCGTCCGTTTGCGGTATATCACGGGTAAAAAACAAATGTAGCAGAGGGGCAAGTACACTTCCTTGCGGCACCCCCGCCTTTATTGTCTTAAAAGTGGAATATTCGTTTCCGTGTCTCACACGGAAGAGTCGGTCTTCCAGATATGAACCTAAAATACAAGACAATTGCTGGGGTACGACTTGGCGGAGTTTATATTTTAGGCCTTCATGCCATACCTTATCAAAGGCTTGCGAAACGTCAAGGAATGCGCTTGAACAGACTAACTTACACTCGATTGCTCCTTCAATTACATCGGTTATTCGATACACTTGGTCAACTGTAGAGTATTGGCTTCTAAAGCCAAATTGATGGTCAGGCAAGAGGGAATTGATTAGGAAGGATTCGCTCGAAGACCTTCGATGTAATCGGGAGAAGCGATATTGGTCTTTATGAATTGACTTCAGTCAGCGGTTTACCGGGTTTCGGAACCATAATAACTTCGGCTACTTTCCACTGGTGCGCTACGTGCTCTAATCTAATGCTGGCATTTATAAAATAGAGCAGCTTTAGCAAACCTTTTTTTGGCAACGCTTTAAGTATCTCTCCCGTTATTAAGTCATATCCCGAGGCTTTATTGGGCTTAAGCGTGTCTATAACTTGTCTAACTTCCCTAAGTGTAGCCTTTTCTACTGGAAAATTTGTCGTCACGTCTAGCGTATTGACATTCTCAGGAAGCACCCCCCCCTCCCCCATCGAATGGTTTGAACGTTTCTGCAAGATGGTCGGCGAAAACATTAGCTTTTTCCTTATCTTCTTTCGCCCAGTCATCCTGGTTTCTTCTTATTGGCGCCACGTGCATTTGGGGCTTTCGAACACTTTTAACGGCTCTCCATATGGAGTAGTTGGTATCCTTTGTCGCTGTGAGTCTTTCAAGGAAGTTATTAATACCTTGATTATTGAAGTCCTTGATCGATTTTTTCAACAAGTTGCAGAGCCTATTGAAAGACATTTTATCTTGTGGTGCCCGGGTTCATGCCACTTTTTCCGCGTTCTTCGTTTCTTCCTTATCATTTCTCTGATTTCCGGTGGATATCTTAGGCCGACTTTGGGAACTTTGTTCGATTCGCGGGGAGTGTTCTTCCAAGCAGCTTGCTGTATGACTTCAACGAAACGTTCAACTTCTTTTTTTCTGGCTCAATGGATACGTGAAACAATGGTCTTGTTGAGAAATCATTTTGGTGAGCACTTAATTTCACGTTTTTGTACTGTAAATCGGCTGCCTAGATCGTGCGATATCACACCTTTTTACTATTTTCTCTAGAGATATGTCAAGTCTCAGGTCTTCAGGAATAAGCCAGCTACGATTGATGCTTTGGAAGCCAACATTACCCGTGTTATCCGCGAGATACCAGTCGCTATGCTCGAACGAAACGCCCAAAGTTTGACCTTCCGAATGGACCACCTCAGACGTAGTCGTGGCCAACATTTACATGATATCATTTTCAAGAAGTAAATGCCATGAATTTTTCTTTTAACCGATAATAAAAATTCTAAGTTCACTTTCAAATTTATGTGTTTTATTTTACATTACATATAAATCAAACCTCATGATGAATCACCCTTTATATGATATTTATTTGGATGGTGCGTAATCTGTTAGCTCTCATACAATGTCATAGCATCATTGTTTCCCTACGTATGCTTGCCTGTATCCTTCATCAAACTATGGGTTTCGTGGGGGTGGTCTGGTGAATCCCTGTGAATACTACTATTCTATGTCTGATGTTGGTTGTATGAGCGGTTACTCCGTTATGCTAAAACCAACAATGCTCGAGACCTAATTCAGCAACGTATGGTAAAAAAGACTCCTTTAACATCTGTAAGCGGTGCTTACAAGTTACGGTTACGATTGTGCTGTCGACATCTTCAAAAAAATAAGGGCAATCACTCTTTCACTACAAAGGCTGCACCAAACAGACACCTCGAAGGAATGCAATGGCTTTGCGTGCATATCATTTGGATTCTCCATGCCCCTGAGAAGCAAAATTTGTGGAAACGGGCTTTGTCGCTCATTATGATTTTGGATATTAAATCATCCTCTTCTTGCACTAGGTCTTTACTTGACGATCGGCAGTCAAAAACTAGTCAACGACTTTTACTTTAGGGGTTAACATCTTCAGGTCTTTCACCTTAATTCGACGCAACAGACGTCTGCTGATGCCAAATTGTGTGCATCGCCGTCTCTTCCCCATTTGTGGCCTCTCTTGGACATCATCGGCTACAGCAGTGATATTCTCGATCAAACTAGCAATACATTGTCTGTCATTTCTTGCTTGACAGACAATGACATCACTTGTGGACCCAGTTTTCATGAGAGTTGAAAAGTTAAATCAGTTTCTTTTTAATAAATATGCATAAATATGTATGCAATATGTAATTGTCCAATTATTTCGTAACTCTTCTGATAGTCTACAAGTTAGATGTGAAAATAGATCAAATTTCAAAGTGAATGTTATTTGTTGGTTTTGTAATCAAAATTGGAGTCGAATACTCGTAGCTTAACATGTCCACATTATGTACTATACAGTATAATGGATTCACGAACGATGGCGACTATAATCGGGAACCTTATCAACAGTTGGACTGTAGTATAATATGTCGACAACTAGAAGAGGTGAACCAAAGCATCATGAATTCATCAGATTTTAGCGACCAGTTTAAGAATACCCAAAAACTTCAAATGAAACAAAAAATATCTAACTACAATACCTCGCCATCTTGGCAACAGTGACTGCATTTTGTATTCTTAAGAGTCTGCCTGATATTAGGATATTAGGCGACAAAATTTACCACTATGCATTCATCATAATTTCTCATGTATTGTCGTTGAAAAAGTATTTACTTTTTGTTCGGAAATAATTAGTGACCACCACATTGTCCAGAAATTTTCGATTTTCATCAAAACTATCACGATAATGGTCCTCTACCTCAATACCTGAAGTAGCTGCCTTAATTTTGACGTCATTATTGGTGCTTGTCCATTTTTAATGCTATGCCTAGTCTTCATCCACAATCTCATTGATGGTGTTAAACTGAGTAGATTTTCATTTATGTTAACACTATGGAGTGTATGCGCAGCGAAGGACCTAATTTTGCTAGGAGCATCAGTTCTTACAGTTTATCTATCACTGTCAACTAAACTAGAGTCAAATGTGACATCGAATAATGGCAACGCAAGCAGTTCTCTCTGAAAACTACCTAAGCGATGATTATATTCGTGAGATGATTAGTCTTATTAGTCAAAAACTCAATAGTAGCGCAAATAGTGATTCACTGTTGCCCACTTTTAAAAGCTTCGCCGGAGTTGATGATCAATTTCATATGTAACTTTCCCAGGAATTGCTCCATTCTTTGTTCACATTTGAAAATGAATTGCAATCGGCCTTAGTCCACGTTTGGAGCGAATATTTCTTTTAACACTCAGTATGCAATGAATGTCACCGTCGAACCAAATAACAATAAACTGAACAACCATAGATATACCTACTAACATCTCAAAATTAATGATAAAATTTTGTAATTGAAATCTTTATATGGACCTTTACAATTGTTTCTGTTAAGTGTAAAAGATGATATTCCCCAATTGGCTGCCGCCAGTGTTAATACCCACTTGTGCTCGTTTTACCAAATTTTCTATTTCCACAAGATTTCCGTTTGCATTCCTGTCGAATATTCTCCTAAAGTGCTGCGATTGGCTGAGGCTTGTTGGCGTTAACCCGTGACTTCAAGTAGCCCCAAAGAAAGAAATCTGGAATAATTAAATCGGGCGATCTTGCTGGCCATGCCAAATCGCCAAAACGGGAGATTACGCGACCAGGAAACGCTTCCTTCACAATATCCACTGTGGCTCATGTTGTGTGTGTGGTTGCGCCGTCTTGTTGAAACCACATTTTCACCAAGCACCGCTCATCCAATTCCGGCAATAAGAAGTCGTTTATCATGACCCTGTAGCGTTCGCCAGTAACAGTGACCGTATTGCCGATGGCGTCCTCAAAAAAATACGGCCCAATCACTCCTCCCGCGTGAAGGCAGCACCACACAGTGGCTTTGAGTGGATGTAATGGCTCTTCAGGCATCACACGTGGATTTTTAGTGCCCCAGAAATGAAGATTTTGCTTATTGACGTAACCGCTTAAAAAGAAATGCACCTCGTCGCTCATGATGATTTTCGACACAAAATCGTCCTCTTCGTTGTTGAGATTGAGGATGGCTTTACAGTAATTCACACGCGACTGACGTTCAAGAGACATTAACTGATGCATTGTTTGCACTTTGTATGGAAACATGTGTACATAAGTCTCTCAACAAATGCGCTGTAGAGTCCGTCTGGTGATGCCCAATTGCGTGGCCTGTCGACTGGTTGATGTTTTTTCTTTCTCAGCTACATCGAAAACAACAGCCGCGATATTCTCGGCCGAACGACCATTTCGGTGGCGGCCACGCCATGCATGCTCTCCTGTGGTTTCATTCTGTTGGAGTCGAGTAGCAAAGCGACGGAATGTTTTCCCAATTGGCGCCACACGATTAGAAGATCGACGTCGAAATTCACGCTACGCTTACATCATCATTATAGGTCAAAAACATCGACACAATTATTGCACGCTCTTACGGAGTATAGCGCTCCATAGCTTGTCTGTTTGTATAATATATAGTACTGCAGCTTTCTAATTCGCAAATACCAATATGATTGACGTACGAAGCTATTTGCAAAAATTATACCATCTTCCGATATGGTGATTAATTTTGCCCCACCTTGTACTAACAGCTTAGCAACTAACAATCCTACAGCTTCTTGGCTTTTTGGTAATTATTTCATAAGTGCTAGTGCTGTCGCTGAAAACCCCATCAGACAAGCGTACGATGTTGGCTGTCAACTGGATTCAATGTTGTTGATCTTTTTGACAGATATCGTATAATCTTTGGCAATTCTAATCATAGAGTTCTCTAACACGCAACAACGCATTTTTGTTATTCAATCTGATTACGAAAATAGGTGATCTGTAAAAGTAACATTTCGTAAAATTCGTGAATTTTTAAGTCAACCTATCACCCATGTGAGTCCGGCATTCGTGCAATGGTGAAGCGTTTTGAAGAAACTGGTCCGGTATCGGGTCAAACTCCTTATCGCAAAGCATCACCACTGTGAACGAAAGTCAACAATTGGGCCTTACTTTACGGCGATTTTTAAAAGTTGATCCTCCATAAAATCCAAATTACACAAAAATTGAAATCTACTACGTCGCCGATTTGTTAACTGGATGTTGGATCGCCAGGACAACTTGTCATCGAATTTGATCTTTTCCGATGAAGCCAATTTTTGGATAGATGGCTACGTAAGTAAACAATATTGTCGTTTCTGCGGACCGAAAAACCCATACGAGATTCATGAAAAACCAATGCATCAAAAAAAAAAAGTCACTTTATGGTGCGGATTATGGGTTGGCGGCATTATTGGCCCGTACTTTTTCGAAGATGAAGCTGGAAAGACAGTTACAGTGATTGGAGAACGTTACCGCAACATGTTGACCGATTATTTTTTTTTTAAATTGAGTAAATTGGGTCTGAACAATCTCGGGTTTCAACAGGATGGTACTACTGCCCATACAAGCCATCTATCAATCAATTTATTGCGTACAAAATTTGAAGATCGCATGATTGAGCTCTAAGGTCATGCGATTTGACACCTCTAGACTTCTTTCTGTGTGGTTTTTTGAAAAGTAAAGTCTGTGCTAATAGCCCAGCGACGATTCAAGATCTCAGACATAACATCCAAGCTGAAATAATGGCCATTGACCCACTTATTCTTCAAAAAGTCGTCGATAAATTCAAACTTTGGCTGGTAGCTAGCAACAGATTCGTAGTTATCTCTCATCTGGTTCCCAAATAAATTTGAATTCTCACCTACCACTGTTGTCAGTCTATTGCAATCAGGGTTACTGGAAACCGATAAGGGGACACCCGACTAACTCCATGTCGAATGAATTCATCGTAAAATCAACGAAGAACTGCCAGCGATTTAAAGGACCGATCTGCTGAAGAAGTGGAAAGAGGGTCTGACACTGCCATAGGTGTCTTAAAATGTTTCACTTGATTTAGCTAATTCATTGTGCAAGTTCTGCCAACAGCACCTCAGCGGAAATAAAACGAATAACCACTTTTGACAATAGCTGTTTCTTTGTACTAGAATGGTAATTGATTAGTAAGGCCCTACTCCAAACAACTAAAGAGACTATATAAGACCTTGATCACCCTAGTCCTACTTTATGGCGTTGATGCATGGACTCTAACGAAAGCGGGTGAAGATGTCGGACGTTTTGAGAGAAAAATCCATCGTATTGTACAATTTTCCATTTCGTTTGCGTTGATGGACTTTGGAGGTAAATATTCAACGACAAACTATTATATGAACTGTACAAGCACATCAACCAAGTCAGAAAGATGAGCACCAGACGCCTAAAATGGCTAGGACATATAGAATCTAATCTTACTCGAAAGTACAATGCCATAAAAGGACACCTCATCTTAGAGTACGCGACTGGAGCTACTTATCTACGGATTGGATTAACTTGACAGCCTGTTTGTCTGGAGCCAGTGCATCCTCAACCAGAGGGTCTTAGTACGTGTTAGTTCTAAGTTCGTTGCATTTAGCCCAGTCAGCAACCACTCCAACGTCAGTGTTATGCCTTCATGTCAGAGTTAACGCCGACGGGATTTTCATATAACTACATACAAATTCTATGAAAAGACTTTTCAGAGGAATACCTCGCACGGGATTTGAACCCGCAACCCTCTTGAGGAGTCTACGTATATACCAATACACCACGGCCATACCCGTCCTCATATTACGTTTATGTTTGCTTCGCAACGGTGAGCTTTTCACGTAGCCGGTTGGTTTACTCCACGGACAACACCTATAGGACCAGGCCTTTTCATGATCCCTTGGGCGAAAGGAGACGCATATTCCAAAGTCGGCAAACTTCGTTTGAGACCAGTCTTTGACCTATTTTAGTTTCAACTGCAACCATCTCTATTTCAGCACCAGAGGTTTGATGTAGAACATATACGATAATACACCCTGACTGACTCGAACTGCAACCAATTTCAGACTGCTATAATATCCAAACCGTTCATTACTGTGAGCTCAAATTTTGACACATGACAGATAATTTTATTATTTACAAACCTTTTAAACGATTTGCCTCTCAGTTGAATTCCGCGATGGAATTCAAACGTGATAGTGTGATTGCTTTATATTTGGCTGGAAAACTACAAGTAGCTATTGTTAGAGCCCTCCAGCACCTCAACGTGAATAAATCATTTGTGTCTCAAATCATAGCTCGTTACCGTGATACTGGCAGCGTTGCAAAACGCCATAGAGGTGATCATAAAAAAAACAGCAGCATCGGTAGAAATGGTTTGGAAAGTGAAAGCTCGAATTGAGCGAAATCCGCGTCGGATGCAACACATACTGAAAAATGAGCTTGGGCTCAAGTCATTAAAGTTCCAAAAAACACACGATCTTATACCGCAACAGAAAAAAGTTAGAGTCGAAAGAGCGAAGGAGTTGCTACGCTTGCACGAAAGTGGTGAGATGCTGAATTTGGTTTTTTCCGATGAGTCGCCGTTTGTTATAGAGCAATATGTCAACAAACAAAATGACCGAGCTTACTTGCCAGAGAAGTCCTTCGAAAATTGACACCTTCGGACGGACATCGGCAGCACCGATGATGATGGTCTGGCCCGCCATAACCACCGATATTCGCTCTCCGCTCGTATTTTTGGACCGTGGCGTCAAAATTCATGCGATCATATACAGTGAAACTGTCTTAGATAGTCTCTAAGCCTTGGGCAAACAATCATTTTGGTCGGAGACCGTGAACATTTCAACAAGACTCGGTACCGTCTCACAAAGCGCGCGTCGACCAAGATTGGTTAAAACACAATGTTCCACACTTCATTTCTTCGACACAATGGATTGAAAATTCTCCGGATGCAAATCCGTTGGATTTCTCTGTCTGGGGTATTTTGAACTCGAAGGTTGGCACTAAAAAATACCAAAGTTTGGACCACCTCAAACAAGCACTTTGCCGGGAATGGGCCAAAAAACCGCAGAGCCACTTGCGTGCGATGCTTTCTTCGGCCGTCTCAAAGCCATTATTCGCGATAAAGGTGGACATATTGAAAACTACTGATACAATATGAAAATTGATGTATTTTTCAACAATTTTTGCTTTGGCACAATAAAATTTATGAAAAAATATAAAAATTATAGCATTTAATAAAGTTGCAGTTCGAGTCAGTCACCCTGTATATAAAGTATCTGTCACACTGACTGCTGAAGCCGTGAATTCATCCGACGTGCATCCCCCTTTTGTCTCGTGTAGTCATTTCTGACAACGAATTTCTCATTTATTTTTTTCTTGATCATCACTACTACAAGAAGATAAGATAAGCACAGTTTATAATATGTGTTGTCATAGTTGTAGCGCTGGACATCGCCAAATTGACGCCGATCAGTGTCTGCTCTAATCGTATACACCCAACCGAGCATAGGTTAATTAAAGTATAAGCCATCTGAGGTTTCAGCTTATAAGGATTGACCTTTTGCATTTTAGTGCTTAGCCACTTTTGTATTTGTATTTGTATTTTGCACAGATCAGAGTATCGACCGGTAACCATACATCAACAATTATTTATTAGAAAATCTTTTCGCTAATATTTAAAGGCAGACAGATAGAGGTTTAGACTGCTAACTTCCTATGGAATAATTATTTTCAAAACTTTTAATCGATTTTTAGAAATAAATGAAAGTAGAGGTGCCAGTACATACCATATATGAATGTATATTTTCCTGATCTTCTGTCCTGGGTGAAAGGTATTAATATTATGCAAACCCAGCCAGCTCAATTGACTAGTTTTGAGTGCGAAAACTAGCATCACATACCTCTGAAGAAATATCATAATATACTTCTTTATTTTTATAAAAATATTTTCCTGACTAATTGCATTGCATGGATGTAGAAGTATTAAAGGTGGCGTTGCTATGTAAGCTTCGTTTACCCATAGGAGCACTTAAGAGACCTCTATGAAAGTTAACTCATGCTCTATCGTTTGATGCCATAAAAGATACAAAACTGACATACCTACATAAAGTTACTAATACAAACATCAATTCAATGCATGTAGGTTATATCAAGCAAGTACTACAAATATCGTGTATGGTATGTGTATGACCAAAAGTCTAGCCACAACACTGATTTACTATGCGATAGCGTTTTACCTTTCATTCGACACGTCATTGTTATTATTGACATAAGTATTCACAATGGTAAGCAAAACAAATCTAAGAACTTGATTGCTGTGCTTGAGGAAGATCTAATTGAAGTGTTTACGCATTTACATTTTTACGTTGATTACCTCCCGACCACGGTTTGTAAATAAACATTTATTGTGAAATTAGTTCGATCCGAAATCGATGGGGTGTTATAAATTGCTGGACGGTGATGAACATATTTCTAACAATTCGACCTCACATTGCACGGTACTTTGTGTGAGCTTCCGGAATCAAGAAGTTTTTCTTTGAGTGCTGTCAATTTACTTAAAGCATTGCAGATACTAGTACTGATTTGTATTTAAATTTGAAGTGAGTGAGTGAATACAAAAAAAAAAAAAAAAAAAAACAGAACTAATGCTAAGCATAGTATCTGCTTGTTAGATTCGTATGTCATGGGGTAGGAAAGACGGTGGTTTGGTGTGGGTAAACTTCAAACGGATGCGCCTATCTTTTCGAATGTATTAAGCTTCGACATTTTTGAGAATTCTCTCTGCAATTTTATTGCTGAGATACATCCAAACACTTTTATAACTATGCATTTAAAATCGAAGGGAATTTGTGTTCGTGCTTGCACTTACAATAGCTTGTAGCTTGTAAGTTACATAGTATCTTTTATCTCGACACTTACTGCGAGTTTGAGTGGAATAGTTGGGAAAGTCTTTTTTTAAGGAAGGAAATTCTTTTCAAATTTCTATCTTACTTTTGCACAGTTTTGGTTAGTGAAACGGTTTGTTTATTTTTAGGTGGAAAAGTTTGTTTGAAAATTGTTTTTCTTTGCCAAGTATGCTATGAATATATGTATAAACCTTATGCGAATTCGCTATCGGTCGCCAAGAAAAAAGGTGATATAGGTGCTTTTTACACAAGTAACGACTTTTGAAAATTTATATTTTGAAAGGTCAACATTATATCGTTATGTATTCGTCATTTTTGACTACGATGTTGAGCCTTGTAGTGGGCAAGAAACTGAAAATTTCATCTCACAAGTTTCGGATCTGTGTGCGAAGTATGTTTTTCCAATCGAAGTTAAGACTGATCGCCTACACTGTGAACGCTTCGTATTTAATATGTTTTCCATGCGTTCATCACCCTACGAAGAACGAAAGAATGTTTATACAGCGTGAGTTTTTTAACTTGCGAAAAATGTTTCAGACAAAGTCAAAAGGTTCTGAAGGGGACATAAGATGATGACTACAAGTTTGACCTTGAGCGCGATTTTCAAGGTCAAACGAAGGTCAATTTTGATTTTTCAAATGATAATTCCTGATTTTCATTGCTCAGTCGTATTGCTCGTAGGCTTGTCGTTTGTTTTTACATACTACGTTTAACATAACCCAGAAACAACGACGTGGACGTAGCAGTATTTTGTTTCCTTCGGGGTGATTAATTAGAGTGGGTCCCCTTGCCTCCCACTGTTGAATCATTGAATTTTTCCCATTTCGACATTTATCTCCCGAGTCTATTTCAACAAATGCTCGAGAATGTGACCATTCACTTCAATACACTTGTCTATCCGCGCTGTAAATGAACCAACAGAACTGAGAAGTATTTCTGGCGTAATCTTCCGGCAAGCTTCAGTTATTCGTCTTTTCATGTCCTCACGTGCTGTTGGCTTTTTTCTGTAAACCTCACTTTTTAAGTTGCCCCACAAGAAGAAATCAAGTGACGTAAGATCAGGTAATCTAGCAGGCCATTGCCTCGGACCCCTTCGTCCGATACATCGTTGAAGGAAAACATTGTTTAATACGCTCCGGGCTACTTGATAATAATAGGCTGGACCACCATCATGTTGAAACCACATTGTTTGTCGCAACTCTAATGGCAGTTCTTCTAGTAATACTGGAAGATGGTCCCGCAAGAAGTTTGCATACTTTTTGCCATTCAAGTTGCCTTCAATAAAATATGGACAAAACAACCCAAAAAGGGTTTTCGGTAGCTCAGTAATGCATATTATGTCGATTGACCGTACCGTGATTGGTGATAGCCAACTCATCAGAAAAGGGGGTAAGTCGTTTGAGAAATTCCTGATTCACGACTTATTTGGCGAGTGCTAATGTGAGGATCGTGTGCAACGGCAGCTAACACTGCTATTTCATTGTCCTCAACAGCCACCCTGAACTGAAATCTGACCGATTCCTTTTCTTTGGTTGCACACTTCCTTCACCAGTGAATTATTGGATGACCCGATAAAAGGAAGCGCGCGATCGTATCTGGTCTGGGAAACGTTGGGTGTAAAGAGCAACAGCACCATCAATGTTCCTTCCACTTTTTCCATAAATCAATATCATTTCAATTTTCTCTTGAATTGAAATAGCCTGCATTATTAATCTGGAAAACGTTACTAATAATAATCAGTTCCTCAAAACAAATATCGAACTTCTAAATGAAGTACAGTTCCGTTCAAGTAGAAAAAAAGGGCAGAGTGCACATCATCCACTCTCAGATAAGTTTAGGACAATTTGTCTCTATCTGAAATTTCTTTGCCTTCACTCGAGGCAATTATGACTTCCTCAGAATAAATCTCGAACTTCTAACACCCTAACAACGTTGGAAACCGATTAATGATTTAGGCGTGCCAGTGCAGTGGTATCTAGCACTGAATGAATAAGACCTTTGAGACAAAGTCGTGTGCCCCATTGAAGAATACGACTGAGCAATGAAAATCAGGAATTATAATTTAAAAAATCAAAAGTGACCTTCGTTTGACCTTGAAAATGAGTCTCAAGGTCAAACTCGATCAAACAAGATCACCATCTTATGTTTCCTTCGAAACCTTGTGACTTTTGTCTGAAACAATTGTTGTTTATGACAACAATTTTAAGATACACCAGCATTACTTTTTTAAAGCAGAAGGGCAGGGTCGCGAATCTACGTTGAAATATTAAAATCAAAGAGCAAGTAAGAAATATATTCGATTTGAGGCAATGACCAAAAAAGGTAACCCTGGTTGGTTGATATCAGGACATCCAAGGAAAATTAAATTGAACATTTTTTTTTTTTTTTTCTAATTCATTGACAAAGACTTTTGTGCATCTAAAATATTCATCAAAGGCGTCCGACGTAAGCGCCTTACAACTTATGCACTAAACCTTATTACGAAAACCGTATTGCTGATCATTAAGAAGTTTTCGTGCTTTGGGGTATTTCCTTAGCTGAAAATTTGTGTTGTATTCGCATTCAAAAGATGGAATGCGTCAATCTATTTCGTGTAAGATTTTGAGCATGGGTCTTAGTTAACATGCATACAAGATTCAATCGCTGCAAGAATTTTAGACAGACACTCATCTTGAGGATACCACCCCAACGGTAAGCCCCATAAAGGTCAGCATTAAGGTTAACATCATGATAAACACAAAATCCACGATAAAGATAACTTATATATTAGGTGCGCAAAATGGTTACAAATGAATCATTTAAAGTATTGCCCATCGCTAGGTATAACTTTTTCTTATCTTTCTGGCAAAGCTCAAATACCATTACGGTAAAAGTGTTTATCTTATGAGACTATCTACGAATCAAGCCATTTTTTTATGTCTTCATATGAACGGAACTGCTGATTAACCAGACCATAAAACATTGAGCGGCAAAAATATTATCGGACTGCGCAATATCTGGGGAATATAGCGGGTGGGGTAGGACTTCCTATTTGAGCCCTTCTAAATAGGTTTTACCGGGTTTTGCAACGTGAGGCCGTATAATCACTTTTCACCAGCCTCTGCTCGTATTGTAGCCGTTCTTCGCGCAGTGCTTGACTCAAAGTCGATGCCATTCCTAGTGATGGTTTCGTTGGGCTTCAACATCTCATAATACATAAATATGAATATATATACCCCTAAATATACAGCATAACTTTTGCAGCGTGAATATTCGGCCGAGCTGACGACGTAGAATCATTACCGGGCAGTCTCCATGCCTTTCTTCTCTTTGAGTTGCTGTAATAAATCCAGTTTTCATCACCTCAAAACCCTTCCTTTTTTTTGCTGCTGGAACAGTTGTTCACAGGTGGAAAAACAACGCTCAATGTCCCTTGTCTTCAAATCATAAGGAACCCAAATTTCTTATCCTAATCCGCATCGAGTAATGCCTCCAATTCAGCATCTACGAAGGATTTTGGCCTTCCTTTAGGCGAACGGTCATCAACATCGAAATCACTTTCATTCTTTTCAAATAAAAGAAGAAAATCAAAACTTCCCGCAAATGACGATTATTTGGCGCAAGTTCAGACATTTTCACACAACCAAAAGTATATGACGCCAAAACAAAGTCACTTATGTGTCGAAACGGTACGTTTGCTATATGTTTAATACATATATGCACCTTTAACATACGTACGTAGAAAATCATTAAATCGAACTAGATACCGCATTATCAAAATAAAATGGAGTATGGCTGGAATTACGGAAATCTGAATATTCGCCTATAACCAAAGGACTTCATAAAGTTGAGTTTCTAATAAAAGGTGTGCTTAAGTTTAACAGTTAAACAGTTAAAATATATTTCTCTTCTTTTATTAAAAATCGGAGATTCTAAAATCTCTGTAATTCAACCTAATGCTCCCACTGAAGAATCATCTGAAGTCACCATCACGAAATTCTACGAAGACCTGGAACTGTGATAGTACAAAGCCATTGCATGTCAAAATACCATTCACCATTCTAAAACGAAAAAAAAAAACGATTATCTATGTAATAATGGGTGATTATCGATATGGAACAAGGACCTTTATAACCTGTTTCAGAAAGGATAAAGGACCATGGAGATCTTCCGACTAAATTAATTATATTCTAGTCAATAACAAAGCCATTGTACAAGATGTCTGGCTTTTAAATAAATTCGAATACATTAGTTATCATATAATGGTTTGTGCATACTACCACACACAAGTACAGAAATGAGATATACGAAAAACTTTAGAAGAGGAAGACGTAAATTCATACTCAAAACAACTAACAACAAAATACAAATGAAGCAAAATTATTTAACAACAGTGCAAACAACTTAAAATCTGCTGGAAAAGGGTATAACCGAGTCATCAATAAATACAAAATTAACAAACACTTAAAATTAAGTAAACAAAATGACTTAAAATACAAATAATATATATTCATCGGAAATAAAGAATCCCTGCGACAAAAAGGAGATACTTTAAGCACTCAGGTGAAACAAAAAGTCGAGAAAGATGGACATTTACTTTCGGTAAAGACTGGATAATGAAGCTAACGAAAAATGACAAAATAAGAATACAGAAAAGCAAACCGATAAATCAAAGTAACTAAATCGACTCTAAACAAAGAAGAAGAGGTATCTCCAAATTTCTTGCCCAGAGAAATTGAAAAAGCAAAAAACGAATTGCCAACGAAAAATGCTTTGGAAATAAATCAACAAAAGCCGAGATGCTTTAAGCCTTATTAACTTAATCAATAAAAATAGAATCGACTATACTAGGTGGAATGAAAAGTAACCGCCTTGACCGCCAGAATGCACTGCTACTGCAAAAAATGTTATGGTGCCTTGAAGTCCGTTCATATTTAGGTAGACATGACAAATTTCAGTGCGATACTGTCTTTAGTTTTGTTTTGATAGCTGATTGTTGTTGACGTGTTTGGCATCATGTTGAGTATGGACAAAAAACGATTTTCGTTCTCTCATAAAATATTATTTTTTGAGAGGCAAAACGGCTAAGGAAACAAAAGAAAAGTTGGAAAAATATTATGGGGCTAATGCTCCTTCAAATTACACCGTCAAATTTTGGTTTCGAGAGTTTCGTGGTGGCCGCAACTCCACCAGCGGCACGGAGCGGCAGGCCCTCCGATGCGGTTACAGAGGACAATGTCAAAAAAATACATGAATGGTGTTGCGTGACCGGAAAGTGAAGGTGCGCGAGCTAGCAGATACTACTAAGATTAGTACTGAGCGCACACGCCATATTTTGGGCAATATTCTGCATATGAAAAAGTTATCCTGCCGCTGGGTGCCGCGCATACTCACTCCTGACCAAAAACACGAACGCGAGAGAACTTCGAAAGAGTGTTTGGACTTGCTGATGCGGAATCGGGCGGACTTTTGGCGTCGATTGGTAACTGTTGAACAACAGAGAACAGAATGAGTGCCCGGGAATGGACTGAAGCCGGCACGAGTGCTTCAAATCGGCCGAGGGAGGCTCGATGGGTCGAAAAGGTTACGGCGTCGGTTTTCTGGGACTGTCATGGCATTCTCTTCGTGGATTACCTCGAAAAAGGAAAAAACTATCAACAGCGAATATTACTGTGCATTATTGGAGCGATTGAAGGCCGAAATCGCTGCAAAACGGCCTCACATGAAGCGAAAAAAAAATTTGTTTTTGCAAGACAATGCACCGGCGCACAAGAGCATCGCAATCACGGCTTTGGACTTCGGACTATTATCTCTACCCAAACCTCAAAAGATGGCTCATCAATAAAAAATTCAACTCACGCAAGCAAATCATCAACGCCACGGAGGAGTATTTTGCAGACCTTCCGGAAAATTACTTTACGGACGGAGGAGACTATATTGAATAAAACATTTAAAAAAAATTTTTTTTCATTCCCAAGGAGGTTACTTTTTACTCCATCTAGTATGTTTGCTCTACACAAAGGTAAGAAGGAAAATTTAAGCATCTACAGACTTTTAACTAACATCCCAACAATGTGAAAAATATTTGTTAAGTGCATTTTTAGAAGAATGAAAAAGGGTTTAGAATCTATAAAAAAAAAACAAAAAATTGTATAATTAGCATATTTTTAATTAAAACAAATGTTAAATTAATCTTCAATCGTGCCAAGTAATTTTTACCCCACGAAAGAAGGAGATCTTTGGCAGGTCAGTTGGTAAGCACAGCCTATACAACACCATGTTTGGCAACGGACGTTGGCTTGGATCATCAAAGGCTAAGTAAAATTGGGCATTTTACGATAGACGTTTGGCATGTGTCCAGTATCTTAGACATCCGAACTTTCTAGACAGCCGACATTAACTCGGATCTTCACCTTACTACAAAAAAAAGTATCAATGCGAATTGCCCAAGCGCCAAAACAAAGAAGAACTACTGTGAGAAAATATAACGTAAGGACCACTAGAATCTTCGCCGAACATACATATATCCCGAAATCTCTCAATAACTCCTATGCTCCTATGCCAGCATCAAGTACCGAAGAACAGTGGCAACGATGCCAACGTACCATCAGAGACATCGCAACTGATGTGCTGGGTTTCACCTGACCAATATCAAAAAATCACTGCATTAATGAAGAATGACGTGAGCCGCTCATGAGCCCTACAAGTAGAAGAGACGGGAAGAACATCTGCTTTTCCATACACAGAAAAAAGAGCACACAAAATGTACTATCGAAGACATTGAGTGTTTGAAATCCAGCGGTATCGTACGGAAGTCTTACCAAGAGGTAAAAAAAAACGTATCAGGATATAAAAACTCCTACAGAAACTTGTACAAAAGAAGAAGGAATCCTCGTAGTAAAAAATATATGAAAACCTCTTCTGCAGACTATGTAACGGCAAAGAAGCCTAACATCATGTCTTCAGTCAGAATATATTGTACCATTCAACATAGACGACGATAGCCAAAACATCCGTTCACCTGACTAAAATAAAGTAAGGATATTAATCTCTAAACTCGAAACCAGCAAAGCAAATAGACCTGATACCTTACTGGCCGATGTCTTCAAAGCTGCTGGAAATGACTTTGTAGAAAGCACACACAAACTCATTTCTCAGATCTGGTCAGAAGAGTATTGCCCGAACCACACAAAAGCATACCCCCTCAACTCCGCCAAATTTTAGAGGTATAGGTCTTTTCAACATCGGATATAAGTGTGAACGTTTAAAACCAAATACCAAATACCTGATTAGTCACTACCAGTGCGATTTCAGACCAAGAAAGTTCAAAATCGACCAATTTTTCACACTCCGACAGATCCTGGAAAAAACTCAGGTCCAAGTCGATACACACCAACTTTTCGCCAATTTTCAAGTCACCTTAGGTAGCATTTATTATCACGCGTTATATAGAGCCATGTGTAGTTTTAGCATCCCTGCTAAACTTCGTCTGTGCGGAATGACGAAATAGAACGCTCGCTGCTTCATCAAAGTCAGTAACGACTTAGCCGATAATTTGGATATCATAAATAGTTTTAGACAAGATCAGGCGCTCTTTATGTGACTTCTTTATTATCATTCCTGAAAGAATTGTGCGGAACTCACAAGCAAACAGTGTAGGCCTTATCTTTCAGTCTGTCTGTGTAACTACCAGCGTACGCCAATGGTATCGACATAAGGGGTGATTCATCGTGATCGTCATCGTGATTTTCAATAGGCTTTTTTGACAAGTCACGCCTGAATCCTATCAATCTGCTTTGTCATTTTTACTCAATATCGTTTGGCAAGTCATCATGTGAAAAATGTTTTTCGTGCAATTGGAGGAACTTACGGTGCGCATAATCGCACTGAAAACCACTATTGCTAACACCATTCGCAAATTTGAGTCCAAAGTTTACATTGAAGCCAGGCGACTTGAATTTGCGTCATATGTTCAGTGAATAGGCTCTTGAAAAACTCAATGAAAATTCGGTGTTTTATCATTCAATTTTATTCAGTAATGAAGATCATTTCTGGCTCAATGGATACGTTAATAAACAAAATTGTTTTTGTTTTTGGGCTGATGAGCAACCCGAAGAGTATCAAGAGCTACCATTATATTCTTTCATATTTCTTCAAAAATGAGGCAAATCAGAATGTTACCGTCAATGGCAACGGTTATCGCGCCATGATAACGGACTATGTGCTTCCTGAAATTCAAGCACATGGTCTCGGTGAGCTCTGGTTTCAACAAGATGGCGCTACGAGCCATACGTGAAACAATGGACTTATTGAGAAATCATCTTTGTGAGCACTTTTAATTTCACGTTTTGTTACGGTAAATTGGCCGCCTAGATCATGCGACATCAGTCCTTTGGACTATTTTCTCTGGGGATATGTAAAGTCTCAGGTCTTCAGGAATAAGCCAGCTACGATTGACGCTTTGAAAGCCAACATTACTCGTGTTATCCGCAATAAACCAGTCGCTATGCTCGAGCGAGTCTCCCGAAATTGAACCTTCCGAATGGACCACCTCAGACGTAGTCATGGCCAACATTTACATGATATTATTTTTAAAAAATAAATGCCATGAACTCTTCTTTTAATTGATAATAAAAATTTTAAGTTCACTTTCAAATTTATGTATTTTATTTTACGTTATAAATCAAACCTTACGATGAATCACTCTTTAATTGGGACATCTCTGCAGGTTTTTACCATTGCGTTCGCTGGTATTGAAACGGATGCTGCTAAAATAGGTTTAGCGGTAAATGAGGTCAAAACCAGGTATATGTTATGCTGTCAAAAATAAAGGACGTACAACATCGACGAATTAGACATAACTTTACAGTAGACAGCTTTAATTTCAAGATAGTAAGGGATTTTGTCTACCTTGGCTTTATGGTGCTAAAGCATGGAGTCAATTGAAAGAGGATGAAAATATCCGCAGTCATTTCGATGATACTGTGCTCGTGCAGTACAACATTTGATCCCGTTTGCGTTGACGTACTTTGGGGAGAGATATTCAACGACGAACTATAAGAGCTGTACAGCAACATCACCCGAGTAAGAAAATTGCGCATAAGTCGCCTGAGGTAGCTAGCGCAGGTAGAGCGAATGGACACCAATGCTTCGGTCCGCAGAGTATTCAAATGTAACCCAGAGTGACAACTCAGTAGAGAAAGACCATACACAAGTAAAGTTGACCTTAACCGACTTGAAATGCGCAACTATAGGCAATTATCTAAAGGCGCGACTATCTGGAGAGGCTTGTTAGTAGCGCCACCTAAGCAAGTGTGTGAGGAAACCTCAACTAAACTAACTACACTAAATAAGAATATACATACAAATACAAACTTGGGCATTACTTCATCAAGAATGAAGAAAATCTAAATTTCAGTGTCAATTGCGACTGGTGCAGAGGCATAATTAACGAGTTTTGTTTCCAAAATTCCTTGAAAAAATTCTGCATGGCATTTGGTTTCAATAGCCCTTACGATCTCCAAATCGAAGACGCTAAAGAAATATGCCTGACGACTAGTTAGGAAAGTAATATTAAACGCTGGGGAGTCCGAAACCGTTCTGACAGCCCGAATTGGAATCAAAGGTACCTGATGTTCAAAGTGTGTATACTAGTGACTATGTTGTTCCATCCTAGTGAGTAACTCAGAAAGGAATGGGAAGAGAGAAATCGATTGCATATTAGTTGCTTGTTTCAACTTAAGACAGAATTTCAGACTTATTAAACATACTAAGACTCCCCTACAAAGGGAGATAAGCGATTTATGGAAGACAGATTGAATGATTAATAGATCGCCATTTTTAATACTCGGATTAGAAAAGACAACTCAACTTTTCTAGGTTTTGACAATTTATTTCTCAATATTATCACCTTTTAACTTGATACACTTCTCCCAGCGGTCCTGCAAATTCTTTTAACCCCTACGTATAGTTCGACTTTTGTTGGGCTGCAAAATACTCATCAGCGGCGGCGATGACGTTCAACCCGTACTTATTTCCGGCGAGCGATCTATTAAGCTTTGAGAACAAAAAGAAGTCGCAAGGAGTCAAATCCGGAGAATACGGGGGATGGGGGAGCCATTTGTATTGCAATTCGACCAAGTGTGAGCCGGTGAGTTATTGTGGTGAATCGGCCCAATAAATCGACGAAGTATGCTCTTGTGATTGTTTTTCCTTTCTCCAAATAGTCAACAATAGATAAAAACATAGGTAAAACCCATTAATTCGAATGTTCTTTAATCTCTGGTGTATACTTATTAATCCATGTCTCATCGACGGTCAAGAAACGACGCAGATACTCCTTCTGATTTTGACTAAAGAGGCCAAGCAAACGCGGCGCACCTATCGCGCGGACAGCCTTTTCATGCCCAAAATCTCATGCAAGATATGGCTAACACGTTCAGTTGAGATGCTTGCCATCTCAGCCAACTAGCATATTTTCACTCGGCAGTTCGCCAACACAAGATCATGAATTTTGTCCACGGTTTCCTCTGTGATAACCGTTTTTGGGCCACTTCGGTGCGGTTCATCAAAAACCGACGTGCGGCCACGGTGAAAATTTGCGAACCAATGGTAAACGGTTGCACGAGAAGGTAAATGGGTCCCAAATATACCATCAGGATTGGGCTTGATTTCTTCACATGTTTTGCCACTCAAAAACAAGAATCGGATAACGGAGCGATACTGCTCTTTTCCCTTGGCCGCAAAAGACACTAACCCGATGTTTTGAAATTTATGTCAAAAGAACACTAAGTGTCGGATTATCACCAAATTTTGACAGACGGGCTAAAAGAGGTTAAACTAAATAATGATATGTTCATTTTGGTTCAGTAGTGCCACCTATCTTCCAATTCGGATACTCATCAAACAGCCCTCGTGCATGCTCTACCAGTGGTACCCCAATGTAAATGGTTCAAGTACACCTCAATACATAATACTCTTATTTATCCTTAGCTTGTCTATGGTCCATTCGATTGTGAATTATCAATCAAAGTTAAAACAGATTAAACTAAATAATGGTACACACTATCTTCCAATCCGGGTACTCATCAAACATCCCTCGTATCATTCTGAAAAGGCAATCTTTCTTTCTCTCCTCTTGACAGGACATTTTACTTTTTCAATTTTATAAACTCAAGGTTTCTCTTCTATCCAATGCAAAATATCCTTATGGGATCATCTTAACTTAAACAAAATAAAAACACAAGAGAAAAATAGTTTGCAAAAAAGTAGGACATGCAATAGAGAAAGGACTTTTTCCGTTTGCTTTTAATATTCTAAAAGGATGACATTACTCAAATTTGAATTTATAAAGTAATACTACGAACAAATGCATCGGGTGGGATTTGATGTATTGTATGTATCTATAAGTATTACCATGTCTCAGTAAAAGATGACAAAGAGCAAGAAAAAGGAACGTATGATAGTTTTGAATCCATTTGGCTAATGTTGGTTTGTTTGCTACAATATACTATCTCAACTCGGTTTGCATGTCAGAAATTCTTTTTGTTTCTTAATGCGCGTATATTGTTCATCCTCCAACGTAGTTTTTTGTAGTTTTTTTTACGTAAGCATACTGCCTCGGATAACTTTTCACTTTATTTTCTGGCTAAACAAATTGTCGCTATACATCATTTCCTTGTGTCAAAAACAATAGTGCTTTCCATTAGGTCACTCATTTATTTCAACGTGTCAAATATCCTAACGAATGAATATACCATATGACCATTCGACCATTTTAACATTTGAACATTTGGTACAGTGCCAAATTTAAATGAATGCTTTTAAATTTGAACACCAATCGAACATTTTGTTTGCTGTCAGTCACGAAGGAAGCTTTTCGTCAGAGAACAACTAAAGGCGTCAATCAAGGAAAAACTTTTCTCTGTTATCTGAAATAACCACCTGGGAGAACATGTTCTAATCTAAAACTACCACATAAAATACCATAGGGTGACCTACTGCCAAAAGGACTATTGTCACAGGATAACAACGATAACGACAAAAAAAAAAAAAAAAAAAAAAAAAATCAATATCATCAGAACCCATCCTGAGGGTTAGAGCCGTGCATTATTCGAGAGCTTATGTAACTAATTTCAGGTTCGGTGATAAATGACCTTAATAGCGAAAATTTCGAATGCAATATGGGGAGAAGGAAAGCGATAAAAGCCGTTGTGGTACAGTTGTGTCGTTACGGGCAATTAATTACGTCTGTGTGACATTGAACTTGACAGAGGAGGAAGAGTTTTGTAAGCAAAGCCCGAGTGAGTGAGTACTGGCTGTTTTTCTCTGGTTTCGAAATCATTTTTCAATTCGATTTCTATAGAAGAGAGAACTGAGGGTAGAAAACCGAAGAAGGAAACTTCTGCGAATGGTGAATTATTACTGAAGATTTTTGATGCTGTTAGTGACTCTTTGGTGAAAACCGGAATTCATGAAATATTAATGAGTTCATTACCACGCAAGTATTTTTCGAAATATTGTATAATCATATGATTACAAGAATATAATGTTACAACATCTGATAACAACGATACCAAAGCAAATTAAACCAATTAAGACCATAACATGACCTTACTTTAGACTTGTGATGTTAAAACTCAACTAGAAATTATGTCGTATACATCTATACACCTATCCACTTTCGTTGTCTTTTCAAAATATCAGCGCTGTAAAAGATCATCTTGAAGATAAATATATCGCTACTCATTTTCTTCAAACCTTACAGGCTCAGGTTCACTCATTTTTACCCTTTTGCGCCAAGTCTGCTAAGGGTGATTCATACTTCTACTTTGTAAAATGAGTAAACATCAGAAGATAACATATTAAAGGTTGTATCATGTTATTATATACTCGTTTGCTTTTCCTCTTCTTAGGTGGATTGATATTTTCGGCCTTCTAAATTCTCGGAACTTAACTTTGCTCTCTTTCACAGCGCTGAATGTGCTTGGTATTCAGGTTATCATAGACTTGGTTCTTCCAATGTAAAAAAAGGCGTTCCTTTCTACAAGTTTCACCAATACATCCAATACTTAGTCAGGGCAGCCGTTGCATTTCCTGCACTGAACTATGTTAATGCCGGAGTATAGCTCGTGGTATGCTATGCTCTTCCAAATCCCGTCAACACAAACGGGACTGAATAGTTTTGGAAGAATTTTTTCTGGAAATGGCTGAGGATACCTTCATTGTCTTTCGATAGGGTCCATTCTATAGGTTCTACTTGCCTTGACACGTTCTTTTTATCTGTTGGCAAAACTTCCATACGTTAGTTCTGGAGTACAACTTCCCAATATCTTTGATCGTGCGCTTCTCGTCCTTCTGCTCATAGAGCAAACGAACAACTCTCGTCCCTTGTTGCAGCTTTGTAAACTTCTTGCTTAGCTACGTATTCTTGTCGGCATTCCACGTCTCTGGTCTTTAGTACTTGGTCATAGGAATTGTCAAGGAATCTGGTAATACGCGTCGATTAAGATTCTTACGGTGTCTTGCGCGGCTAATGTACTTTATATCTTGTCACAATAACACCCACAAGGTGGTGATCCGAGTCAATGTTGGCTGTCCAGAACGTTCGGACGTCCAGAATATTGGAGGAATGTGGATAGCCGTGACTCAAGTGGTTATGTATTGGCTTCCAATATTAGCTGCGCCCGAATGACTTTTTTTTCCCGTACTCGACCTTTTTGTGCATAGAAAACACAAAAATTTTGGAAAAAAATTTATTTATTTTTCAACATTATGCCTTTCAGCTTTATACACTTTTCCCAGCGATGTTCAAAAAGTTCGATACCCTTTCTATAATAAGGACTGTCTTGCTCCTTAAAATAGCCCTTAACTGCCGACATCACTTCTTCATCATTGGAAAATCTTTGATCACTGAGCCATTTTTTCAAGTTTGGGAATTTGGGGGCTAAAACTGGCGAATAGGGTGCATGAGGTAGAAATTCAAACTTTAATTCATTAATTTTTACCATTGCAATAACGGATTTGTAAGCTGGTGTATTGTCTTGATAAAACAGCACTTTCTTCTTAGCCAAATGCGGCCGTTTTTGCTGGATTTCTTCGCTCAAATATTGCAATAAATTCGCATAATTCTGAACGTTAATAGTTTTTCCTTTTTCAAGATATTCGATGAAAATTATCCCACGTGCATCCCAAAAAATCAACGCCATGACCTTGCCTGCAGATAAAACGGTCTTCGCCTTTTTTGGAGCCGGTTCACCCTTTTGAAACCATTGTTTTGATTGTTCTTTTGTTTGATTCTTTTGATTCTACCTTGTTGCTGTGAAACTTCGCTAAACACTCAATTGAAATATCTTTACGACACTGTTTTTGCTCGAGTGTGAGCAAACGCAACACCCAACTTGCACACAGCTTTCTCATATCCAAATTTTTAAATAATATACGATGTACCGCACTTTTTGAAATGCCTACAATGTCTGCTAGCTCGCACACTTTCAGTCGATGAAAGAAACTTACCATATACTGCTCTTTTGATTTGTTTTCTCTCTTGATCCACCACCGTTTTGAGGAGGAACGATCTTGATAAAAGTGATAATTTTGATATGATATTGTGATTGCATTTGGTGCTGTAAAGCTGATGCCTCTCTCTAAAGAGCAAATGGTTGCTACTGTTGCAAAGTCTAAAGTCTAAAGCCAAAACTAACATGCAGCCGCTACTTTTAAGTGTTCCTCCACGAGATTATAGATGCTGGTGTCATGTTTAGAGGAAGTATAAGTGATGAAGGCTACTATCTACTTATCCAATACTACTGATTCTACTGCCGCATAGTATGTACAGAACTGACTGCATGTAGTTACCTCTCAGGTCATTAAAGGTGAGTTTTCTATTGATTAAATGAACGTTCTCTCATTGACCAAAAGAAAAAGCAAAAACGACTCTTGAACCAAAATATCGGCTTACATTTTGGTTCCTACAACCAAAGTCAACTAAGCGTATCGGCAGGCAATTTGTGACCGCCGATTTAATGCTTTGCGGGGCTGTTGTCTCGTCTTCCTCCAACATATCAATATCACTTGTTGGAGCTGAACATCCGATTTTTTCACTCGTAGTTCTAAACGCTTCATTGCAGTTTGGCATTCCGAAGGAAGTAGGTACTGCAACTATTTCTCTATTTCAGTTTTTTCATTGCTGCCAAACTCCTTCCAGCTTTTACTAGAACTTTGTGTAATTACAGATAAAAGCAGACATACACGCTTTCTCTAAGTTTTTACTTCAGATGATTGATAACCTTTGCAGTAGCTATCAATTGTATATATGTTTATACGTCATTTTTCCCGGTGCATCCTTTCTAAGGCCGTTGTTTCCTTTTGACTGATATTGAGTTACAGTTGTATGAACTATGTAATACCTTCTACAAGAGACCCTTACATAAGCATGGAAAGGTTATAGTTTTTCTCAATGGTAGCCCCTTAATAAATTGGCCCTACTCTAACAGAGGGAAGCTCGTTTAAAATTTGTAAGACGTCTTATCTCTTACTTTTTTGTTCTCCTTTTAATTTGATACTAGACTTCTGAACATGGATCAACAGCTTGACTTTACAGGCACTTGAATTGATCATTACATTTCTGGACAAAATGTTATTTCAGTTCAGAAGAAATTTTGTTTTGTGCTCATAATATCGCATTGCCACTCTTGGAAATTGTATGTTAGAAAACTTTTGCATTCGTGTCAATTCTTTGTTATCCCAAAGATAAGGTAGATTGAATGTATTGTTTCCACCCAAGAGAACATACATAAATTATTCTCGCCTCACTAAAGTAGAAAAGTACGAGTACATATGAAGAAACAGACAGGGAAAATCGAAAAAAAAACATGTCATCAGGAGAAAAATAAGGAAAGTTCTCAAGGGAGTGAAATTGAATAGTAATGGAAAACTAGTCACCATCTGGCACGTAGACGTCAAAGCAATTTACGTTTCAAGTCCTTAAGCTTCGAGTGAAGGGTTACAAAGAAAAAAGTAAAAACCAAAGGGATTCGTTTACTATTCTATGTGGGTGATGTACGGAAATTCATGACAATAGAATTTCGTTGGGCCATGGACAAATTACATTCACATGTGTGACATGCCTGTACTCATATTGCGTCCCTAGTATGTACGCCTTGATGATTGAAAACGATTTTGGAGAAAAAAGAATCCCTTTTGTCTCCTGATAATAGTGGGAAGAAAACTTCTTTTGTTTTGGGTTAGTTCGATTTTTTCGTTCTGCAAGACATGGAACTTCTTTGAGCGAATTGTTATTAGGGATTTATGAGGTTTATGAAGACTCTCTATGTGAACTCAGCACTGGCATTCCATCTGGGACTAACAACAGTCATAAGCGCAATTTGTGTCAAAGTATAGAAGAAATGAAATTCGTTTGATGTATTAATGATTCCTGATGACAGGATCGATTTTTTATTTTTTTTTTTAAACTAATGAATTGTTCAAAGCCGATCACCTCACCAGGGTTTTCTAACTTAGAGAAATGTATGAAGAAAATATTACGACTAACTACTTTATGACTTGTAGTCGCGAAGTGACCCAACTCCTGTAGACTGCTTGACGGTAAAAGCGACCAACATTCCATTCAATGGCAGAATAAACGATTCAAAACAAGCGATGATTCAAAGAAATTATGTGAACTCAACCGAAAAGAGGAAGCAAAAGACACAAAAAATTACTGCTGGAAGCTACCTTCCGAATCGTTCAAATCTAAAAACCATACACCACCTCATCTCTAAAATAAAATTTGATAGTAGATGTAGCGGTGAACGTATTCTTGGAATTATGTTCCCGAAACAAAAGCTATCAATTTAGTTTTAGACGTTGTAAGCACATCGTCTATTGCATATTTATCTTAAGGCTGATCGTTTTCAAAAGTAGGTGAAATTGCGATTGGATGTTCTGAGAAAATTTTTTTTTATAAATTAGCTTCATTGAGAATTGAGCAAAGAAACGCTACTGCTCAAAAATTTTTCTTATCCACTCTAGAGAAACAACACCGAAAAGGGAAGAACCTTAATTGGAAACTAAAATAAATCGCCAACTCTGCACAAGAGGGTCTAGGTTCAAGATTAGGCCAACACCAAAAAGTTAAAATGATAATCTACTTCTTTGACGTCACCATCTGTCCCCGTTATGAAATTTTCTCACTATTACGTAGTACGGAGTCTGACCGTGCACTGTGGGTCCCTGCCCAATTATCAAGGCTTCGCCTATCAATGCCTTGTCTAATAAAAAGCGGGCGTAGATATGTACTGGTTTTGTTGTAACGATTTTCAGATGACGCCACTGAAGGTTGCTACGATTTGACCAGTTACAAGCAGCCGGTCATAGGTCCTGTTGGTGGCAGAGTCACATATATGGACTTAAATCATGGTACCATGGGAGTCAGGAGCCCCCAGATCTCGTTCCGGGCCTAACTTATTAGAGGTCATGGGGGCTGTGGTTTGACTCATTGTAGAATTGCAAATAAGTACTGAGTGATGTGACCTTAAGATCAGGGTGGAACTTGTGGCTCCAACACAGATTCTGCTTTGGTATTATACTTTTAATGTAGAAAAGCAATGGCATTAAGTCTTTTCGACAGGTAGCTTTCTCACGTTAAAATCCTTGACTCGTTGTGCACAAGAAAGATAACAAAATTTACAAAACACAGAGTTTGATATACTAAATTTTATTCTAACCCCGACTGTCACTTAATCACTGTCAATTTATTTATTTTTACTGGGTTCCTCCAACCGGTTATGAGCGGTACGAGCTTTAAGGTAAGAATGTTAAGCGAGAACAAAATAGCTACACTGTAGTTCTCTACGAGTGTTTAAAGGAAGTGAATAATTCCTCTTGTGAACTACTTCAACACATTTGAAGCTGATGTAAATAAGAATTTTGAGTATTAATTAAGGTGCATAAATAGAAACGGTAGTGGATGAACTCTTAATCGATCAGCTGCAGCTTGCATATCCCTGAATTGGGTTATTGACCTTGCACCGAATCCGATAAAAAAAAGATTGTCATTGATTGGAATTCGTTGATGATTGCTGCACATATCAGAAGCCTTATCTGATTGCGTGAAGATTTGTTAAAAGCTTAGACAGGAAGGCTTAAGATTCCAACGATTGAGTAAAAAGCATCTGAGAAAGAAAGTGACTTAGAAGCACACGGTGGAGAAAATAGAAAGAAATATGTTTATACAGTCTTTCAAGGCAAAAAAGGCCTGAACAGAGACCTTCAGAGATGAACTAGAAACCTAATAAGTCAAAATATAATAGATTCTAAGGAATGCAAAAACTTCTTCAGCATCCTGTTTAACAGCGAGGATTATCCAAATTCCACCACTAGGAAGAAATATTCAATATCTTTAATATTGTTTACAAGACGTGTAAATGAAATTAATTGCCGATGGCCTGATTGGGCCCCTAGGTTTTAGACCTAGTAAGTTCAGAGCTGACCAAACATTCACCTGGATTAAAAGGCTGAATATAAAAGGATCTAAGGAGAGCTACGCAAAGCCTATAAAATTTGGATTCCCAATCATACTCATCAGAATAGAAAAGGACGATGGGGAATGCTCCCTGCTCCGGAGTGTAAACGGCTTAAGTGGTTAAACATATCAAAAAAAGGGCTAAATCTTACAAAAGATAGTTATTACTTTGTCTGCATCGATTACGCTATAAACTCTCATAATGACATGAATAATGAAGGCAATAATGCATTAGAGGAAGACCTTGCTGTAGATGATGCGAATTCCACCCACTTGGAATTCGCAAAAAGAAGGAACCTGCCTGAAAAGACGTGTTGGATGAGGCCAGTATCCACAATAGATTATAATGCTATCTTTTTTTTTTAAATACTTTTATCTACAATGTAAGAACGATCTTTCCATAGACCTTTCAAAAGTTTTCTTTTACAGAACTTGAAGGTAATCGGAAAAAGCTTGATTCAAGATTTAAGCTGGGAGAAAATGTTGTTGAATTAAGATTAATATTAGAAAACGGGCAAACAGTTTTTTGAAGTTTGAGGTCTTTACTCTTACCCCTGCTCTATAGATGACTTAGTTGACAGCTAAAAGCTAATTTACCAGTACTATTGTTTTTGGTAAATGTAAGAGTCTTTATTATAAACACCGTAAGTGGCAAAAAAAAAAAAATAAAAAATCCTACATGACCTAAGTGCCTTTGGAAGATTCGTATTCGCTGACTCTAAAAAAATTAAACTCAGCTCTTAGGCGTGTTATAGACTAGGTGGGGTGAAAAGTAACCACCATTTAAATAAAAAAAAATTTTTTTTAATGTTTTTTTATTTTATTCAATATAGTCCCTTTTAGTTTGACACACTTAGATTTTCCAACTTCTTGATCCCGTCCGAAAAGTTATTTTCCGGAAGATCTGCAAAATACTCCTTTGTGGCGTCGACGATTTCCTCGCGTGAGCTGGATTTTTTATTGATGAGCCATCTTTTGAGATTTGGAAAGAGAAAATAGTCCGAGGGAGCCAAATCGGGCGAATACGGTAGATGCGAAAACAATTGGAGCCGTAAGTCATTGATTTTAGCCATGGTTGCGATGCTCTATTGCGTCGGTGCATTGTCTTGCACCTTGGCCTTCAATCACTCCAATAATGCACAGTAATACTCGCTGTTGATGGTTTTTCCTTTTTCGAGGTAGTCCACAAAGAGTATGCCATGACAATCCCAGAAAACCGACGCCATAACCCTTCCGACCCGTCAAGCCACCCTCGGCCGCTTCGGAGCACTCGTGCCAGCTTCAGTCTATTGCCGGGCACCCATTCTGTTCTCTGGTATTTAACAGTTACCAATCGACGCCGAAAGTCCGCCCGATTCCGCATCAACAAGTCCAGACACTCTTTCGAAGTGCTCTCACGTTTGTGTTTTTGGTCAGGAGTGAGTATGAGCGGCATCCAGCGGCAGGATAACTTTTTCATATGCAGAATATTGCCAAAATATGGCATGTGAACTAATCTTTGTGGTATCTGCTAGCTCGCGCACCTTCCCTTCCCGGTCAGCCAACACCATTTCATGTATATTTTTGACATTGTCCTCTGTAACCGCATCGGAGGGCCTACCGCTGCGGACTTAATCATTAGTGAAGTTGCGGCCACCACGAAACTCTCGAAACCAATATTTGACGGTGAAATCTGACTCATAATATAGGGTTTTCTAATAACGACTTGACAACTTTTTTCTTAAATAAAAGGCAAACCATTTGAGATATTTCAAAAACTTTATTATTGGCTTGAAGTACAATCAAAACATTTATAAATGGAACTCGACTTCGTTTATATGGCCACCGTAGGCACGTTTGCAGCGGTCGATTGTTTGGACCTAATTTTCAACGACTCGGCCACACATTTCGGCCACAATGTTGGCTCTGAGCTCTTCCAACGTCGTCGGCGTGTTGGCATAAACCAATGACTTAACGTAGCCCCACAAAAAATAGTCAAGCGGTGTTAAATCGCACGAACGAGGCAACCAATCGACTGGCCCATGTCTTGAGATAACACGCTCATCATACTTACTCTTCAATAAATCGATTGTAGCGTGTGCTGTGTGGCTTGTGGCACCATCCTGTTGAAACCACATGTCGTCCAAGTCCATATCTTCCAATTCGGGCCAAAAATAATCGGTGATCATGACGCGATAACGCTGACCATTCACAGTAACGTGACGATCGTTATCGTCGACGAAAAAATATGGCCCAAAAACGTCGCTTTAAATGGTCCATCGGCTTCAATTCTTGAGTCAGGTTGATCTTGTATGGGTGTAAACCAGGATTCTTGCGCAAAATACGCCATAATGTGGTCTGAGCGATTCCCAATTCTTAAGAACGCCGTGGAATTGACTTATTTGGATCTTTTGCTACGGACGTCTGAACGGCAGCGATATTTTTAACACTTCGACCAATCCGTTGTCTCACTGACATGGCAACATCGCACAACGAATATGTAGCCTCAAATTTCTGCACTAAACTTGTTATTGCCTGCCTACTAGGGCGAGAATTACGACCGAAAACTGGAGTTAACGCTCTTAAAGTTGCAGTTACCGACTCCGAAAATCTGTAGAAAATTCTTATAATTTGCAGACGTTGCTCGTTAGTGTACTTTATTATTGTAAAAATGTTGAGCTTAGTGAATGAATGGACAGTGATGGTTTGATGATTAGTGAAAGAGTGTGTTCACAAATTAAATTCAAAGTTGTCAAGTCCCTATTGGAAAACTCTATATTTATCCAACTTTTCTTTTGTTTCCTTCTCCATTTTGCCTTTCAAAAAAATTATGTTTTATGAGAGAACGAAAATCGTTTTTGTCCATACTCAACATGATGCCAAACACGTCAACAACAATCAGCTGTCAAAACAAAACTAAAGACAGTACTGAAACTTCACATGATGCCTAAATATGAACGGACTTCAAGGCACAAGGCAAGTAGCATCGCATTCTGACAGTCAAGGAGGTTACTTTTCATCCAACCGATTATTTCGTTACGTCGACTTCTAAAGGCATCTTCCACAACCCTTCTACTCCTTGCTAAGTACAGACAGTATTAAAGTTGTAATCAACTTAGTTTAAGATGTGTCCTAAATTCAGTGGCCAACGTACATAGATCCAGAACACCCCGACAATCTTTGTGAGTATAGGCTTAAGATCTAACTTATTGAAATTATCTGTAATAATATCGTTTTCAATAAGAAAAAAAAGGCTATTCGGTAGTTAAAACTTTCAAAGCGTGTTCTGATTTAGAAAAAATATGTTCAGTATTATTTAATAGATCTTCTGTGACATAGTCATATTAGAAAAACGCTTCCGTATCATTCAACTTTCTCTTGAATGTGGGTCCTCAATTCGCAAATCGTATTAGAAAAGAATGTTGGTTTTCGTAATCGACCACTTGAGCTCGATATTTATCATTACTGTGGATAACTTTCGCACCACATACCCTCTCCATAATACGTACGAGCAACGTGTTTAAGTAATATCCTGCATGCGCTGTGAATGAATGTATGACGGATTTTGGTCTTTGTCCATAATCTTTGTAGACAATTTCTGGAAAAGATCCATACAATCCAGCGGATGCAGCAACCTAAGCGACGAAACCATGGCTTGCGACTACAGTTAGTGTATTGAGCTGTTAAGCAACTTGAAATTATTTTTATCGAAAAATTGGGCTTAGTGACGACGTTACATTTTTGTTTAACTACTGCTTTATTTACAGAAGCCTCAACCTAGAAAGCAATTAAATTTACGAATAGTACCTCTAAATTCTTAAGCCGAAATCTCTTTTTTGAGCGCCTTCAATATATCCAATTCTGGACGGCTTCACGAGAAAAGGTATGTAAAGACCTTCGCTGAGTACTTACATACCTCAATACGGCTATATGATATACAGATCCACTGATCCAGCTGCTTTAATTGTCCTTCTTCTGAAGAGGTACTCTTCCACGCTAGCAATATCACTGTGCATGTTCGGTCGTAATTTCCATCTATCAATCAGCATATTTCTAGATGAAATTTCTCTTGACAATTTACAAAAAAAAAAAAAAAAAAATCGAGACCCGAAAACTTCTTCAATAACCGGTAGCACAATTTTTGTAGCAACAGACCTACTACTAATTTAGAACAGCAGTCTATCTACATAATATCCACAAAAAATAAATGCTGGCGTGCTCCAAGACTCTATTCTATCTTTAAAACTTTTTTTTTAATTTTTATAAATGATCTCTTGTTTCCCAATTCCAATTGAGGATATTCCTGTACTGACGAAAGAACTCTCTACGTTCTCGAGTTCCCGTGCTCTTCGAATTTAGAGCTCATACAAGAACAGCTTAAATTATTAGGGAATCACAAACAGAGTGAAATTTGTGGAACCGAGATCCACATGCATGGTCGAAACCGAAAAACTTTGCATTCTAGGTATATGTGTCAATAACAATCTACACTACAAAAATACAGCGAATTGTCTAGGTATCCTGAAGCGATGTAAAAAAAAATTGTTCCCTCTAATCTCCCCAAATATCTTTAAGTGATTTAAAGACCACGCTGCGCTTGCTACCCGTAGATGGTATTCAAAACTCACTCCTATGTTGCACAGTCAATGGTGCCCTAGAATACCACATTATGTATCTTGCTTTCCTTTTTTTATAACAATATTTGTTATAACCAGATGATGTGTTGTTCCATTAAGATGGAACTACGTGCAATATTGTGCATACAACCATTTACATTCTGAGAAATTGACCACAGAGACAGTGCGATTTATTGCTACTCGCTTACTTTTGGTGAGGCTATATAAAAGCTTCGAAGTATGCTTACAAACCGAGAACTAAGCAAACCTTGGAAGTCAATACTTGTAGGGATATAGGATGCGTTTCATCAAAACAAACTCCAGAAACTATATGCATGAAGTCGGGTTCAAAAGATAATATCAAGAACCGTTCTTCATAATTTGATTTGTTGATAAAAGCTTGTTCTATACCTTTTAAGGAAACGAATATCTAAACAGATACAAAAATTAAATTAAATTTAACCTAATAAAATGTTATTCACCTTTTTGCAGAGAACCACGTTAACTAAACAATTGTCATCAGCATCAACAAGGGACACAAAAAGAATGATCCAAGTGGAACAAACCCTTCATTGAAAAGAGTAACAGTTACAAATATTAAAAGGTAAGATGCCTTAAGCAATTTTATTATTCATTTTCGTAAAAGAAATAATGAAATTTTCCCGTCATATTATACATATCTTTCTAGAAATAATTATAAAAAAAAAAGAAATTATTGTACAAATAACTAAAAATCTCTTTAGAATATCACACATTTTTCCCAGGTGGCTCAAAAAGATTCTCCTTTTTATTTTTTCTCCTTCAAAAACAAAAAAAATCTAAGTATCTTCTAATACTCTCACATGTTATTCTTGAAAGTTTCCTCCTTAATGTATTCTTAATGTTTACCCACAAGGCTACGAGGTAGAGATTGCATATTGTCAAACCGATAACTTAGATAACATGAACACAAGGTATCACCCACATGTGGCTTCAGTCTGAATGAATTCCCTGGTGTACTCGTATATATTAAAATTTAGATTAGGTAGATCTCTGTTTATCAAATTCCTCATTGAGCAATTTTATGCAATTAAATATTAAGGAGTATATTTGGATATGCTTTAGGTCCCTTCCTGGGTACAATGGTACATCACGTAGTTCATGTCTTAGGAGAAAACGGAAGAATTCGATTAGTTTGTTTTTTTCCCAAATGTGAGCATAACAAAAACAGTAGTTGGATAAGAAGTCTCGTTCTTTCCACAGTGTACAAATGGAAGAATGGTGAATGCCGGGCTAACTAAGACTAGAACCGTGCTAAACCCCTATAAACATAAAACTTTTAATATTTGCTAAGAGATGGCGTAACTTGTATTATTCCATTGTTATTATTCCATTGGAACATGCGTTGGAAAGCTACTGTCATTGTACGTCATTTCAGTATATTTCATTCATTTGTAGCGTAAACAACAATAATATTTTTTTTCACTCAAATATGTCGATCTTTGTGCCTGAAAAAGTGTTCTTGCAGGGAGTACTTCTTCTTTAATATAAAGAAAACTGCTGCCAAAAGTCATCGTATTTTGGTGGAAGTTTATGGTGAACGTGCGCTAGCTGAGCGAACGTGGCAAAAGTGGTTTGCACGATTTAAAAGTGGTGATTTTGGCTTGGAAGACGATGAACGTCCTGGGCAGCCAAAAAAGTTTGAAGATGAATATCTGAAAGCATTACTCTATGAAGATTATTGCCAAACACAAGAAGAGCTCGCAGAGTCTTTGGGTGTCACTCAAGCAGCCACTTTAAAACGTTTAAAAGCAGCTGGATATATTCAAAAGCAAGGAAATTGGGTTCCACATGAACTCAAGACGAGAGACGTCGAAAGGCGGTTTTGAATGTCCGAAATGCTGCTGAAACGCCACAAAAGGAAGTCATTTTGCATTGGATTGTTACTGGTGATGAAAAATGGATTCATTACGTCAACCCCAAGCGCAAAAAATCATATGTGAAACCCGGCCAACCAGCCAAATCAATGGCAAAGCGAAGGTAATGCTCTGTATTTGGTGGGATAAGATGGGTGTGCTGTATTATGAGCTTCTAAAACCGGGTGAAACCATCAGTGGACAACGCTACCGAACACAATTAATTCGTTTGAATAGAGCAGTAGCCGAAAAACGCCCGGAATATGCGACCAGACACGAGACAATAATTTTCTATCAGGACTTCGCTCGGCTTCACGTTGCTATTCCGGTTAAGAACTATTTGGAAAACAGTGGATGGGAAGTCTTACCGCACGAAAATAATTGTATACCCAATACATAAAATAATATTTCATATTTCTTACCAGCCCAGAATCTATACGAAAATGAACGTTAGATTGAATACTTGTAATAGTTTCTAAGGTAAGGGAACAAACAAAGGCATAGCAGAGGCGTCCTGATTGATAAGCTTTTCTTGTTATTTGTTAACTCATTCAACAAAAAAATTAACCTCGGAAAGATGCGGGTCTCCAAATGCACAGATCAGCCAACCAAGAAAAACATATTATTATCGGCTAGTACCATTCCCCATCCACATCCTAAATCTGACCCCAACTGGAGCCTTAAAACCAAAACATTTCCCAATCTTTCACCTCCTGTCTATATTCCTTAGCAACCTCCTTCACATCTCCCCACAAAAGCACAAATTGCCTCTCTTCCATCCAAGCCCCAAAATCAACGATTTTCTTTTAACTTAACCGCACACACCCCCTCCTACGAATACTTATACCTGCTTCCCAATTTCGATATTACAACAGGAGCCAAATATCGTAACTTTATCAGCTCGCATATCCTAAATCCCGCTTCTAGCTTGTTTTCTTCCTCATTTACACGGGCTCTTGTCCCTATTTTGATCCTCTTTCGCCATATAACGTTAAATTGACCCAAAAAAATATAGACATCGTGGAATGCCGGCATGCGCTCTATTAGCTTTGAGGGAAAAACCAAAACAAGTGTTATGGTCTCTATCTAAAAGGAAAGCCTTCTTATTGATAAAACTAATCTCAGGAAACTTTACAAAAGGTACCACGAAATTTTCAACACACCTCCTCAAAAGATTTCAGATGACCTAGCTGCTTTCCGCAGCTATGTATACTCTAAAAGAGTTTCTCTTCTTCAGCGTAGGCGAGCTGACCTGTATTGTCTAAATCTCATTCACAATATTGCCATTCACAATATGTTAAAATGAACTCTTCTCTCATCGCTATCTCTCCTTCCGTCAAACTTGACTTTGTTTCAATTAAAATAACACTTCCCAATAGGTCCTTGTACGTTATGTGTTGCTACACTCTCCCAGGTCAACATATCGAATCTTACATCCTTGCTATTACAGCGATTGACCGACTTATTGAGCTAAGTGATTCAAACGATGATATCCTTTTCTTTGGTGACTTCAATCTGCCTCTGCTGAAGTGTTTTCACTTTTTGTTTACCGCGTCAAAAGCAAGTTCATCCAAGGAATGTCAATCAATGAATGATCGTATAACACACTCAAGCCTAAACTAAGTGACGTCCGCAACTCCATCGGTATGTGACTTGACCTTACTTTCACTTGCGATCCCATCAAACAGTAACGTTTTGTCCCTTAACCCTATCAATTATCGACAAGTTTCACCCCCGCCCCCTCCTCTTCTTCTCTCATTTTTCCATAACTCCTCACCACAGTCCACTTGTTCCCAAATTATCTCTTCTTACGACTTTCATAAAGCTAATTTTTGCAAAATCAATATCTTACTTAGCAAATTTTCTTTTTATTTTACCAATCTATCTTTATCTGATGCTGTCTCCATTTTTTGCAGTGAAATATTTAATTCCAATTTTCTTTACGTCCCTGGTATAACAGAAGACTTCGTTCTTTACGAACCAGAATAAACAAATAATGTGCAGTTTTTCTCAGCATGAATTCCTATTCTGACTGCTCTAACTATTTTAGAACTTATCTCAAAATCACCCAGCTCTATAACTGCCTCTATCAGCGTTTTCTCGATACAGCGCAGACCAATCTTACCAACAATCCTAAGATTTTTTATCAATTCATTAACTACAAAATAAAATCAGACGGTTGATGAGACCCACATACTATCGCTACTAATCATTTGCAAACAACTTCTTTGTACCTGACACCATATATTTTAAGTTCCTTCCCAATTTCTGCATTGGCCCCTTTGAGTCATACTCTTATGAAAGAAAAGTTACAAGACCTTACGGATAATTTTTTAACCCGGATGGGCTCCCAACAATATTTCTCAAAAAGTGTGCCTACAATCGTTCGCACCTACTTTGCTCCCTGTTTCATCTGTTTCACTTATATCAGCCAGTCAGCGTGGATTTCTGAAAGATAGATCAATTACTACAAACTTAATTGAATTCGTATCCTTTGCGCTTCAAGCCCTAGAAAATGACAACGAAATCGATGTTAATACTACAGATTTTGCTACGGCCTTCGTAAAATATCTCATCAATTGATCCTTTTCAAATTGTCTCCCCTCGGTTTTGAACCCATATTGTTAAAATGGATATCTTCTTATCTGGAGAACCATTATAATAGCATTCGTTTTAGGTCAGCCGCCTCCTTAACTCCGCCTTTAGCCACTTCTGGTGTACCACAAGGCATCCAGCTAGGTCACCTCTTTTTCATTTTTACTATAAACGATCTTGATTAATTAAATTAATTATTAAACACTGCACCCTATCCATTTACGCTGACGATACTAAGTTCTCCAAAAATACTTCTTAAACCCAAGACTCTATTGCCCTTCAAGAATACCTCGATAAATTTTCAACTTGGTGTCTAAAAAATTGCTTTGAAATAAATGTCTCCAAATGTCAATTTATGACTTTGTCACATAAGTCCAATCAATCTCCCCCTCGACATGGTTTTCTGTATGACCAACATGTATCCCAGGTTCAATTCCTTCGCAGCTTTGAAATTGGAATATTATATGATAGAGAGTTAAACTTCCATTCGCATATTGATGAGACAATCATTAAAGTCAATTCATCGCTTGGTTTTGTGAAACGATGGTTCAAAGAATTTTCCAACACTTATGTCACAAGGTCACCTTACAATACCCTTGTCCGGCCCCCTCTTGAATATACCAGCCAAATGTGGCCCCCTTTCAGCGAACTCATATACCCTGAATCGAGAACATTTAAAGTTGTTTCCTTCGGTTTGCCCTTCAAGGAATACTCTGAGATGCACTTTTTATCTTCGAAAAACGCGGAAAGTAGCTGACATTCTCTTCGTTCATAGACTGTTCTCTGGGTCTTCAACACACTAACCCTAGTAATTTACGCTGTCCTCGTCTCTTCTACCACATATTCCAACCCATCGCACCTCTTATAATTCCAATGAACCAATCTCCCACGTGCTCTGTAAGGAGTTCAGATAGGCTTTGAGCGCAGCTTCAGGATTCATAAACATCCGTTTAAAAGACACCAACGTTACATACCAGGAGTATACCAGTTTTGTAGCAATCCGTGGAAACCCGATATCACTCTTTTCCTTACTCAAATTTTGGCCAAAATTAGTCCTGAACATAGGAAAGTTCGAATTTGTTTTTTCGTTTGTTCTTCCCATTTCATTTTAAACAGACAATGGCTGTGAGAGTGCAGCCCATAGGTGAATTCACCATTGCGTCTAAAGCAGAGTCAGACGTGCCAACATGCAGCTGAAACACACCATTTCGTGGAGTCTGCTTAAAGCAACAACTGATGCATTGGATACAATTGGTCTTATCATAACCATATAGGTTTCAAAGGCTTCTTTTCAGAAGAATGCCCCGTGTTTTGCCGAAAGCGGCCTTATACTGTAAAAAAGATGACAGCAATTCGGGATGACATACAAATAATTGGACTCGCTGGGGCTAATGGAAGGTGATGGCTTTTAGCACATAGGATTGGTATTATCGATTACTATTAGCTTAGGCAAAACTATTAAAAAAAAGAGAACCTTTCTGATGTTAGTTCTCCTATCTGTGCAAAGAAATGAGAAAGTGCAGTTCCAGTTGTCTAGTTCATTCTAGATACATCTTCGAATATGGGAAAGCCACCCAAATCAACATTCCTAAAACAGAAAAAGCTTTTGATTGTATGGTATAACTGAAGGTAGCTGATATTTCTTCATTGTTGCAAGAAAAGGTTGTGTATTAGACCAAAGGCTAAACGTACTAAATTTAATAGATACGGTGAGAGTCATCTTATCATTACCACAAAACCAAAATTGTTGTGCGTCATTTCCATGTCGTACCGAAAGTATCTTTGTTCTACCAACAATGTTTTAATAAGTAGCTATCGCAATTTCGGGTTAATCGATCATGTTCGTATTTTAAAGGATACATAGGGCAGCTGAAAGAATCTGCTAAAACAACACTGAAACATCTGAGTTATGAGTAGCTCCTGGCAGGACCATATGTATGATAACCTATGAGGTATAAAGAGACGCGATTGCATAAGCTCAGATTTAGACTTTCTCTTTTGGCAAAGAAATAAACCACAAATACCAACATCGTTTCATACTGATTGATGAAGTCATAAAACTTTTTTTTTTGAATATCTTTTCGAAATGGATTTCTAACTAGCAATTTCCTTCGACCTTCCTACTCATTTATAAATATTAAAGTGTTTCCTCTGAACTACTACTCATACGAATAAATCTGACTCAAAATAATAGAGAACGAATGAACAAGAAAGGAAATGAGTAACACTTTTCCTAGAATAAGACTTATAATTTACATGTTAATCTTCATGCATGCAAAGGAATCATGAATGTCAAAGACTAACAATGTCAAGTTAGCTGCAACACTACCTATGCCGGGTACTCGTATACCTGAAGAACTTAGAAAAAAAAAACAAAACTTAGAAGGGATATAGAACACTACTATCCTTGATGGCTTTGTATAGTTATTTTTAAATTTAAAATGCACTCAAATTTCAAAACGCAACAGAACCTTAGACAAAGAGATGTAAAAGTAGATACACTTGCGGTCATAAAAACCGCACCATATCAAAATGATTGAAAAATTGTTAATAACTACGATAATAATTTTTATAATGAAATGAAATTTTTGTTGAGTACTCTGCAGTAGTTTCTAAGTATTTCTATCTAATTTCCATCTGTTTATTGAATGTTTGAAAAAAGATATTAACAAAGAAAGAAAAACCAGTTAATTTTCTTATTTTTTTTAAATATTTAAATACAGTCATTGGTTAACAAAATCAAACGATACATTTTTTAAGTATGTGTATATAAGATGTTTAGATATGCCACTTTTGCCAAAAAATTATCAATACCGAGTTACTCCTCCTTTGGCGTTTATAACCGCTTTTATTCTAGAAGGCATCGAGTTTACTAGAAGTTCAGTAATATCCCTTGAAATTTTAGTATTCCATACATGTTCCAGAACTTCATTTAGCTTTTTTTTACTCTCTGGTTTATGTTCAGCCACCTTACGTTTCATTACATGCCACAAGTGTTCGATCGGGTTTAGCTGGCCAATCTAGTCTGGTAATTCCGAGGTCATCAAACGTTGTCTTGAGCTGAAATTTATTGAAAGACACTAGTTACTTGTCTGTTTATTATTTATAAAGTAGACATCTAGAATTTGATTTATAATACTTTACTTACGGATTTGGCGCGGTGGCAAGGTGCAGAATCATCATGAAAAATGCACTTGTCAATATATGAATGACGCTGTTCAATTGCTGGTACCAAAAACTCCCTTACTACTTCTCCATACTTTTAAGCGATCATAAAAAAGTGCAAAGGGCCCAAAACGTAAAAAGAAAAACATCCCCAAACCATCTGGCTTTGAGGAAACTTCACTGTTTTGACTATTCACTCGTCCTTGAACATTTCACCTGTTGACCGTCGTACGTATGGCAAATTGTCGGCACACAACAAATTAAATTTACTTTCATCGGACCATATCATACATAGCCAATCATCCTGCGTCCAATCTTCGTACTTTTTTGCCCACGTCAAGCGATCTTTTTTCATTTTTGTGGTTAGGAGAGGTTTTTTCGCTGCTCATCTTCCATATAAATCTATCTCCCGTAACCGTCGGCGTATGGTTTCGGCGCTTAGATCAACTTGATGAAATTCACTCAGCTCTGTTCTTATACGGACAGCACTTTTAAAGCGATCTTTCATGCTAATTCGTTGTAATACATTGTTCGTCTTCTGGGTTGTTTTACGTTTTCGTCTCGAGCCTTTTTTCCTTACCAGTGGATACAAATTTTCTTTTTTTTTCATCAGTCGTACGATAGTTGAATGACAGCATTCTATTTTAACCGCAATCTCACTATAGCCAAGCCCTTCTTCGACTAAAGTCAATATTTGAACTTTATCATTCCGAGTCAGTTAATGATATTTACCAGACATTTCACTTTTTTTTACTTATCACCCTCATAACTCAATTTAAACTGATTTTTTTGCACTGAATACGAGGCCGAACTCCGCTATAGGTATACCCTTCATTAGTATGGGAAAAACCCTTACGATCTGATGTAATTATGCTTTTTTTGAGAACTCATTAGGTGGTGCGGTTTTATGACCGCAAGTGTATGTATCTCGATATCTCTTGATTTTTTTTTTTTTTTTTCTGAATTAAAATGGCAATGCTTGTTTTCTTTCAACTAAACAAATCTAGACGGACGCTTTTTTTCAAGAATTAATTTTTGTTAAAGAGATAATGGGCATCTGGAATAAGTGAAACCTACAAGAAATGTGAAAGCAAAAAATCCTTTCACGTTGAACCTCTGACCGCATGTGTCAACATCAAGTGTATCTACAGTTGCTCAACTATCACCATTGAAATATCTGGGATGAAGCTGCGTATCTTTCAGTGAAACAGTTGATAGAATCTGCGTATCAAACAGAATAATAAAGAAAGTGGAGCAATTGCGTAGCTTAGGCAGAACAAAAGGAACTCTATGTATATCTTGTATCAGATACGAGAAGAGAAGTTTATCCATATGCCTACAGTTGACAAGTGAGTTGCAGCTACATTCAGTATGCTAATTACGTTAGGGAATTGTTTGTATGATATATTATATGTAAAGCATATATATTGCATATTAAAAAGTCTTTTTGAAAATATTTTGAAATTCTATAGAGTACACAGACAAAAATTTAACTTTTTTCAAACTTCTCGATATAAACGCTGTGAAGGTGAAAGTTACCCTGATCATCTTCAATAACATGTTGAATTGGAATACGAAAATTATTACACAAATCTGAATATAGCGTTCAAAAACCAAACTAAAGTTTTTACACTATAAAAATGCGTAAATTTGTCTGAATAAACATATAAATTTAACTGACGGGATTTACTTCTGAGTATCATCCTAGAAGACAAACATGAGTAAGCCGTCAAATTATTTTTGAACCTTGAAATTGTCTGCAGCTATTTTAAGTTATTCTTAATTATGCAAAAGAAAGAAGAGCTACATTAAAACCCAAACAAATCTCTACAATTTAAGAAATGGTATGAGTTTTATAGAGCAGGAATGGCCAGTTTTTTTTAAATGACAATCTCTACCAAAAGCATTGGTATGGATCAGAGAGTTGCAATACACTAGAAAAAACACAAGAAGTCTCAAATCTCTTTTCTGACATGCGTCAATATAATCATAGATAGCTACCTGCTCCGATATTACCTACAAGACAAAGGGTTCTATACCAGAAGATGCCCTGTCGAAGGAACTTAGAGTAGCGGTTCACCTTAGAATCCTCGATTTCAGTTATATGAAGTCCAGAACTGAAACTATGAGTATCGAAACTAGCCCAGTATCATATGCAGTGACCTAGCATTTAACCAACACAATAGAAGGCACGTAAACGACCCTGCATGAAGTTGTCAGCACAATTGGAAAAATCGCCATTAAAGTAGATTTAAAATATAAAAATGTGGCGTCAACTCTACACTAAAACCCAGAAATAAATCCTACTCTACACATGAGTGATCTCACCCTTTCTGTGGACCTAAGTTGTTAATGAAGCATACACCTAAAACGGTGTGATGGACAAAGGTAAGTTCGTTTCTACATTAACTAAAATCCTGCCATATACCCTTATAATAGTGAGATTATGAGCCAAATTCAGTGGGCTAGAAAAAATAGACAGGGCAGCCCAACAACTACCTAATAGTTCAAAATACCTAGACAATGAAATAAACTGGAATCTCAATCTTGAAGAATGCTAAGAATACATAAATCACCTTTTACACCTGCGGTCACTTCAGAAGAAAGTGCGGTCCCAACCCAAAAAACACACTTTAGATATGCCTATATATGCCAACTTAACTTAACCGTTAAAATTTTATATTTCTTTTTCAAAGAAGAAAATGCGGACAATTTCAAACATTGACGCATTTAGCATCATGAGGATAATGACAATACCAGGATATGTAACTATCCTTTGGCTGTTATTTTCTTTTTAAAAGAATCTGTCATCAAAAGTGATCGCCTACCAGCTCACATTAGTACTTTTAAAATCGAGATATTGGGTATACATATGAACCGATGAACCATTTGAAGCTACGTACATTCTCCGATTAGGTTCTGGAGAGGATGCGCCAAGATGAGGAATTTCATTACAAAATCATCTTCAGTGACGAAGCTCATTTTTGGCTCAATGGGTTCGTCAATAAGCAAAATATGCGTTATTGGTTAGGTGAAAACCCACATGTGCTTCATGAATCACCACTTCATCCACAAAAAATAACTGTTTGGTGCGGTTTGCATGCCGGCGGCGTTATTGGGCCATATTTTTTCGTAGACGATAACGATCGTCACGTTACTGTGAATGGTTAGCGTTATTGCGCCATGATCACTGATTATTTTTGGCCCGAATTGGAAGATATGGACTTGGACGACATGTGGTTTCACAGGATGGTGCCACAAGACACATAGCACACGCTACAATCGATTTATTGAAGAGTTAGTATGGTGAGCGTGTTATCTCAAGACATGGGCCAGTTGATTGGCCGCCTAGTTCGTGCGATTGTTGATTGTAGGTTTATGCCAACAAGCCGACGACGTTGGAAGAGCTCAGAGCCAACATTGGACGCGAAATAGGTGGCCATATTAACGAAGTCGAGTTCCATTCATAAATGTTTTGATTGTACTTCAAGCCAATAATAAAGTTTTTGAAATATCTCAAATGGTTTGCCTTTTATTTAAAAAAAAAAGTTGTCAAGTCGTTATTAGAAAACCCTAATAATTGCGGCTAATTTATCAGCAATAAGAGATATATTTCATAACAACACTCCTATATTTATTAATTCATTGATGGAGGTCATTTCAAAAGGAAAGATGATAAACTTCTTCATCACCTGCAAATTACTGACCACTGGGAACCCACCGATTTCCAACCGATTACGTCAATCTTATCTGCGAACATGTGAATTTCAAAATATTATTACTGAGGCTTACAAGTTAAACAAAATTATAAAAAATTCGTATGATAACGCGTTGCTTTGTCTGAAGCCTTTCTTGTATTCAAAAGATTTAGTCTTCCTATAAATTACCTTATTTTGATAGAAAATCTAGACTTCTCCAGCCGAGCTTATCAGAGATTAGATTGATAAGTTCTGTGACTTTACTACAGATTCCTATGGATCTCAGTGCTCAACTAGTATATAGCGGTTGTGTGAAACTTGTAACATGTTCATAGTTAGTTTTTCATCATATTATTTGATTGCTACTACTCGTAGAGTCGTCGTGTATTTTGCCATATGTAGTCAAAAAATATTAGAGAAGTTAATACAAGTAAAGGTAGCATATATGTTATTACATACAATGACAGATTGTCTGCTGCATAGGCGATCAGCTGGGGTCTATTTGCCAAGCTGTTGTCACACTAAATGTGTCTGTAAACAGTGCTAGCAAAAATAGTCTCGTTCCTTAACTTGGCTCTTAAAATCAACAAAATATACATAAACTTCATGATAACCACAATTTTCGCCAAAGAACTTATAGACGCAACCTTTAGCAAACCGTATTGTATTTTTTGATTTTATGAACGCATTCTAACTTATGATGTTGTATCATGACTTGATTAAACTTTTTTTCAATTGTAATCAATATTATAGGGCATTTGACTCCCTATGAATTTCTAAAGATTTTTTGACAGTTTTCGTTGACAGGTTTCGAGACAGGTTATATTATACATCAAACACTTAAACATCCGTCAGCATTCTTAGAAAGGTGGCACACTCAAATATATAATTACCTACTAATATTTGTGGCGAAGTATAGATTTGTCATCATCAAGGCCTTGGTTGTCACTATCTATCTTCGAGATGACGTCTGTCATCCTTCTGAATGGTGATGTCTCCATTTAATGGAATTTTTTTCAACACTTTAAAAGTAGAACACTTAGTCAGCAAATGTGTGTTTCTTTGAAATGCTACAGAGCAATTTTATGTTTAATCTAACTGTAAGTGGTCGAATGAAAAGTTCGTAGGCTAGCATAGTAAAACATATATTTTTTTTTTGGTAAAATTCGATTTTATTATTCAACATAGTTCCCTTCGAGGGCGAAACAGCGATTATCTACAGCGGTCACATAATTTTTCGATACCATTTATATACAATAGTACGATTTATCTTAAGCTGAGTTTTTTTTTTTGAGGTCTGCAAACAGGAATAAGTCATTGGGGACCAGATCTGGTGAATACGGTGGATGGGAAAGCAATTCGTATTCTAATTCATGCAGTTTTGCCATAATTTTCATTGATCGGTGCATGAATGAATGAAACAGCACTTTTTTGGTCCAACGCGCTCTTTTGTTATCTTCAGAGTCTCAGAGTCTCTCGACCACTTCACTTTACGGTTATTCATAATTATTTTGTGAAATTTTTTCACGTTTTAGCCCGTAACAGTGTCGTTGCCGTTGCATCGTCTTCGGCGCTCATTTCGCACCGTTTAAATTTGACAAACCACATCTCAACGGTTGATTTTTATGATGTAATGTTTGTTAATCCGAGCAGTATTTTTGTTTTTTTTTTTTTTTTTCATAATAATGAGCAATGCTTTATTAACACACAAAACTCTTTTTTTTCCACAATAACAAAAGTTGCTTAAATCACAATATCTCACGAACCAATTATCCGAAAGTTGTCAAACTTATACACTTGTCGTTTGAAGGTTAGTACTACTGTAAACCATATGGATTTAATTTTAGTAAAACTATCTATGTGTTAGCCTACGAACTTTTCAGCCGACCTGTTATTTCAGATTGGGTCGTTAGCTTTAGGGTATCCTACACCACTGCATGTACATGCACATTAGTATTATTCAAAGTATTGCCCATTTGAAGCTTTGACTTTTCCCCATCTTTCTGGCAATTTGTGGATCCCATCCTAAAAGAACTGCGCCGGCTTGGCAGCCAAGAATGAATCAAGCCAATTTTTGATATTCTGCTCTGATGTGAACCGTATTTCAGTGAGGGCGTTCTGCATCGACCGGAACAAATGGTAGTCAGACGGGGCAAGGTCTGGGCTATAAGGCCGGTGGGGTAAGACTTCCCATCCACTGTTTTACAAATAGTTCTTAGCCGGAATAGCAACGTGGGGCCGAGCGTTGTCATGATGGAAAATTATTGCCTCGTGTCTGGTCGCATATTCCAGGCGTTTTTCGGCTACTGATCTCTTCAAATGGATTAATTGTGTTCGGTAGCGCTGTCCATTGATGGTTTCACCCGGTTTTAGCAGCTCATAATACAGCACACCCATCTGATCCCACCAAATACAGAGCATTACCTTCGCGCCATGGATATTCGGCTTTGCCGTTGATTTGGCTGGTTGGCCGGGTTTCACATATGATTTTTTGCGCTTGGGGTTGTCGTCATGGATCCATTTTTTATCACCAGTAACAATCCGATGCAAAAATGAGTTCCTTTTGTGGCGTTCCAGCAGAATTTCGGACATGCAAAACAGCCTTTCGACACCTCTCGGCTTGAGTTCATGTGGAACCCAATTTCCTTGCTTTTGAATATATCCAGCTGCTTTTAAACGTTTTGAAATGGCTGCTTGAGTGACACCCAAAAATTCTGCGAGCTCTTCTTGTGTTTGGCAACAATCTTCATAGAGTAATGCTTCCAGTTTTTCACCTTCATTTTTTTGGCTGCCAGGACGTTAATTGTCTTCCAAGCCAAAATCACCACTTTTAAATCGTGCAAAACACTTTTGGCACGTTCGCTCAGCTAGTATATGTTCACCATAATCTTCCACCAAAATACCATGACTTTCGGCAGCATTTTTCTTTATATTAAAGTAATGAAGGAAAACTAGCCGCAAAAACACTTTTTCAGGCACAAAGTTCGACATATTTGGGTGAAAAAAAATTATTGTAGTTTACGCTTTAAATGAATGACATGTACTGAAATGACGTACAATGACAGTAGCCTTGCAGCGCATGTTCCAATGGAATAATATAAGTTACGCCATCTCTTAGCAAGTTATAGACCCAATAATAAACTTGAATAGAAATAGTCGTAGACCGTTTGATTTACTTGCGGTCAATGGCTAACTTTCTCCAGTTACCCATTCCAAGTTGGTTTAGGCACCCTTCTACTAGTGCGCGTTGGCGTTTATTCTCTGGAAATGCCTTAGCCATAAAGCCATCAGCTTATGCAAAGTACAATCTATTGGAAAATTTTATCTCTGTTGTAGGCATATGGCAGCGCATCACGTTGCGCTAAATCAGTTTTCAACACCAAAGGCCTCAGAGAAATTATTTGCGACATCATAAAGAGCAGCGAGTGTTCTCTATCGTCAGTCTGGACAATCTGATGAGCTCTGAAGGTATGGTAAAGCTAGACATGGTTCTTTTAGATAGCCTCATTAAAGAAAAACATACTTTTACTATCAAACATCTAACATTGCTTTTGCTACATCTGTACTAATTTGTAAGACAGGCATAAACAACCGCATGTGATCTATGTACACGGCCTTTGCTGAGGTATTTAGATGAGTCAATCTGATAGTTCTTCCAGAAAAGCTTAAAGCATGGTTTTTCTGGTTCGCTGCTGCAATGGCTTTAAACATATTTACATACATATGTTGTAATCGAAAACTATTTTTCAAAAGAAATTATTATTTTCTCTGGTGTTCCAAAAGGCAGCCATTTAGGTCCTTCTCTATTCATACATTTTATAATAATCTATCGATTCTGTTAAAACATTGCTATTGCATTATTGTATGTATGCAAATGATATTTATTGTCATAATATCAACGATATTTTTGTTTGTTGCTACAAAAAAGCACTTCCATGAGCTGAAACAGGACCCTTCTTTATAATTTTCCATATAATATATAATCATTATCAAATACGAATTGTTGATGGGCTTAAAGATCTTTAATTATCGTTTATTGTTGCCAACAACTAAGGTTCATTTTATTCTATCGTGCGTCCTGCCGTTGTGTATGCTTGTGTTGTCTGAAGTCTTTCCACTATTTCAACTATATCTAGAATCAAAATCGTCCAACAGAAATTTTTAAAATTTTCTTTGCTTGATTGGTTTTGCAATAATAGCGTTAAGTTTCATCATTCTTGAAACAAGAAACTAAATGTTTAACGTCTTGTTAATAAGAGATAGTGTATGTGTAACAATCGTTAGTGAGAATTTGCTTAGTTGTTTGATTTTATATACTCCTTAAATATTGTATGATGAGTGTGCCTATTTCCTTGTGTTGTAAAATGTTTTACATATACATCTCAGAATTATAATAGACTTCTCTTTGCAAAAGAAATATTTTTAAAAATTAAATAATTTAATTGTACATTCGTAGATTGAAAATACATAAATAAATTAATATAACTTGTTTTGAAATCGAAAAAGAGATTTGGACTTTTCGGGTTTTTTCCAGGATCTGGGGTAGTATGAATATTTGGTCAATTGTGGACTTACTAGGCCTTAAACCGCACTGATAGGGCAAATGATAAATGGCTTCATACGTTTACACAAGATGGGTGGTAGCTTGTATATGCGATGATAATTAAGCCGATGCCTTTCAAATTGGAGTAGTTTAAAGGGTCTTCGTTGTTGTTTGGTGGATAGACGGTGCTGAGTTTTCATTCTGCGTAAAAAATCATAGAGATAAGTTGCTGCATGCTCTATTTAACCAAGTCATCTCTCGCTGCCTTGTTTCCTAAGATTTTATATTGTCATTACTTCATTTTGGCTGGAATGACAATTCTTTTGACTTCCACTGTCAACCAGTTCATTCAACTGCGTCAAGCATTGACCTCGTCGTTTATCAGTATGTAGTTTCTTCATAACCTCAGTTCTGATTGTGGCTCTACTGCCAAGTGTCATTATGTAATTTTATGTGATTTTGCAGTTGTAGGTCAGCCGCGGTGTTCTTATTATTCATCAAAGAAGATGTTTATTTATTGAGGGGAGAAACCTCTCAAATATACCATATTTGCCACGATAATTGTAATGTGGTCGATCAATTAGAGTGTAAGGCCTCTGTTCAGGTCATGCTGTCCTTACACATTCTTCTTACTTCTTGGTTAAACTTTCGAAGCAGCATTTCTCAATCGCGAGCCTTCTTTCTCCAAACAAACCCATGATTTTCCTTCCTCTTCTGATCGCAAAGGCCTTTGACTGCTCTCGTTGTTTTATGAACGTTCCTTCGTAAGCAAGTTGATTCTCTAGGCGTGTTTGCCTGTATTCTTCTTCAAACCATGGGCTTTATGGAGGTAGACGGAAGGATGAAACCCAGGCACATTAGTTGCTGCATTTCTGAAAGCTTCTTGGCATCGATGTCACTGGTCTTTTACTGCTTGATAAGTGTACGTCGTGAGGTGGAGGAATGCGCGATCAGTAAAGACTCTTCATACGATTCACACGATCTTCATACTGGTCTCGAAGTTCTTGTTGTTCAGTCCTCAATGGCCGAGCTTATAGTCTGGGGTATTTTGGGCTCTACGGACTATATCGATGTTTCAAAAGGGTTTGTTTGATTCGCTTTTGCAATTTTCTTCCACTTTTTTTTCATCGCAATTCACTCCCATCTGCCTGATTGTTTTCTGGCTAATGATTATAACATGTGAACTTTGTAAAGTCCAAGACGTATACTGCTATGGGTTGTTGACCTTATCTTAAAAATCTCTCTTGCTGGTGCCCATTACCAGCTGCTGAAATTTTTTTTTTGTAGAAACTTCCCCTATTTTCCGTGCTTTGATTGGCGGGTCCACGCATGAGTGTGTTGTCTTTACAGAGTTATCCACAATCAAGGCTGATGTCATACCCATTATTTTTAGGTGGTGAGAAAATCAGTCCGACATTAAAACCCCCAAGTAAGAGACCCAAATCCTAACAAAATCCCTAGCAATCTCCTTTGGAAATGTACGAGTAAGTGCTGCCGCTGGCACATTACAAATTCATCTACTCATCACTATATCACTCTTCATAAGAAGTATTCTACCCTTTAACAAGCAAAGTCCTCCGGCTAGATACACATAATCAGCAGAGAAATAGACCCTAACATCAAGTTTAATTGAGGTATCCACCAAAAACATCTGTGAGCTAACTTCATGCAAATTGGAAACAATCGCGCATTGTAATTCCATTCTACCGCTGTCATGTCAGATAAATAATTAACACCTTTTCACTGTTTCTAACGAAAGTGGATTAAATATCAATTCACACTTTTACTCTGAAAAGATATAGATAAGCCACCCTATTCATACCAAAATGATTATTTTGTTTGTCATGTGCCTATGAGTATATATATGAATATAAGTACATTGCTGGCGGCGGTATCGACATTATATTTGAGCCGATTCGGCTTGTTTTGCTGTCCCAGTATCGAATGACATCGACATATTATCAAATAATAATAAAACCATTGAATCAAACTGTTAAAGTGAAGTACATTCTACACCCGTACACTATCGTTAAGTGTAATTTGCAAATATACTTGTATAGCTACCGGGTAAGTGGTAATACGAGTATGAGAACGGAATGATAATTAATGACAACTGGTGAAAACTGTGAGAACACCATATCGTAATGCTGATAAGCTTGGTCAAACAATTAGGCCTCAAATAAGGTGGGCGGATATCAATTTGTTTCCCCCTGGAGCCTTGAGTATTTATGTTTTATTTGAACTCTTATGTTATGTATTTGCAACCCACTAGATAGAATCAAGTTGTTTTTTTTTATATTTTAGGTTGATGGTTTTTTGAGTAGTGAACTGTTTTGTCACTTTTCACTCGGTTGGATCTAACCGATTCCCTTGATTTGAAAAGGAATGTGGAATCCGTAGGAACTAAATAAATTCTTTTTATATCTGACTAGAGATGAAACATCTGATTGTGTGTATTACGGTTTTTGTGCCGTTTTAGTCTATCTTTGAAAGCTTTTCCTAACAAATCATCCACACCAATCTGTTCCCACATATCAACATTCAAAAAGGAACCTGGCTACCAATCGACTCCCAACCAAATGGATCAAACGTCTCAAATTTCAGACAGTCCGCCAACATTCTAAGTGTCCGATATTTTCGAAGTAGCTAACAGAGTCAAGTTAGACTGCCAAGACTAGCGTTTTCTTTAAGTTCTCTCAATGCTTCCAACGAGCCCTCATGTTTGATGGCAGGTATACTAGATGGAGTGACAAGTAACCTCCTTGACCACCAGAATGAGCTGCTACTGCAAAAAAGGTTATGGTGCCTTGAAGTCCGTTCATATTTAGGCAGACATGCCAAATTTTAGTGCGATACTGTCTTTAGTTTTGTTTTGACAGCTGATTGTTGTTGACGTGTTTGGCATCATGTTGAGTATGGACAAAAACGATTTTCGTTCTCTCATAAAAGAATATTTTTTGAGAGGCAAAACGGCCAAGGAAACAAAAGAAAAATTGGATAAATATTATGGGGCTAATGCTCCGTCATATTTACACCGTCAAATATTGGTTTCGAGAGTTTCGTGGTGGCTGCAACTCCACTACCGATCAAATCCGTAGCGGCAGGCCCTCCGATGCGGTTACAGAGGACAATGTCAAAAAAATACATGAAATGGTGTTGGCTGACCGGAAAGTGAAGGTGCACGAGCTATTAAGTACCACAAAGATTAGTACTGAGCGCACACGCCATATTTTGGACAATATTCTGCATATGAAAAAGTTATCCTGCCGCTGTTTGCAACGCATACTCACTCTTGACCAAAAACACGAACACGAGAGCACTTCGAAAGAGTGTTTGGACTTGCTGATGCGGAATCGGGCGGACTTTTGGCGTTGATTGGTAACACCAGAGAACAGAATGAGTGCCCGGCAATGGACTGAAGCCGGCACGAGTGTTCCGAAGCGGCCGAGGGAGGCTCAATGGGTCGGAAAGGTTATGGCGTAGGTTTTCTGGGATTGTCATGGCATACTCTTTGGACTACCTCGAAAAAGGAAAAACCATCAACAGCGAGTATTACTGTGCATTATTGGAGCAATTGAAGGCCGAAATCACTGCAAAACGGCCTCACATGAAGCAAGTTTTTGCAAGACAATGCATCGGCGCAATTAACGACCATGGCTGAAATCAATGACTTACGGCTCCAATTGCTGTCTCATGCACCGTATTCGCCTGATTTGGCTCCCTCGGACTATTATATCTTCCCAAACTTCAAAAGATGGCTCATCAATAAAAAATTCAGCTCACGCGAGGAAATCATCGACGCCACGGAGGAGTATTTTGCAGAAATTCCGGAAAATTAGGCATATGAAGCTGAGCTACATCAAAGGACCAAAGATGCGCTTGAGATCTACGAGCAGAAAACAATGAAAAAGCATAGGATTCTCGGAAGGAAAAAGAAAGACCACCAGAATTGGGCGATCGAGCAAATAGACGCGTATTACTGCAAGAATGTCGTTCGAAAGTGTAATCAAAGAATAAAAGGAACATGCTGTGGCTCTAAAACACAGAACGAAAGCCTGAAAAGAAGAACATGGACAAGTAGAAGCAGAGTCGTCGTGTGTAAAAAGGCGATGAGGTCCATTCACTCTGGACCTAGGCATATTTACTTACTTACTCAAGTGGCGCAACAGTTAAGGGTGAACCTGGGCCACAACTTATAAGCTTCTCCATAGGAGACTCCTATTAGGAGTTACTGAGATATATCGGCATACGTCCTCGGCGAAGATGCTGGAACTCTCTTGACATTTTTGCGTTATATGTTTTCACGATTCTCCTTCTTTGTTGTGGCATTACGTGCTTTGGGACGAGCTATATAGAGAGCTAGTTTTGGCATCTCTGCCAACATGTCAGGTTGTACAGGATGACTACGGGCAACTTAAACTATTGCATCATGGTCGAAAATAAATTAACCGAAACCCATTATCATGTGACACTTTTTGCATTGCCCTAGAAAGGATCGTATAAAGCACAGTGTTCAATAAACTAGGCTTGATCATTTTAAAGTCCGCACAATTAGACAATGCGAATCAATGGAGCTTCCGTGAGCGGTAAACAAGGGGAAAATTAAGTTTTGTACATGCTGTCATCAAAAAAAGACGCATACCACCGACGACTTGGCCAGAATGAAAATGCAAGGTAATAAAGGTCTTCGTATATATTGGTTTTACAGTAACAACCCGGAACGACATTAGAATCAAAATCAGAAGCAGAAATAATCTTGCCAATTACTGTTTCTTTGTGCTCTCAAGATTAACCTGGTTTTATATCAGACTTTGATTATCCGGAGAGACTTGGATCTATTGACAATGGATCGAGCAGCACTTGGCTATTATGATAGAGAAATACTGAGTGTAATTTTCGGTCCGTTAATATTAACAGGGAAACGATGAGGAGATTTAACGGGTTGAAAAACGAAATCGATGAAATACAGCATCTACCGATCCTGGAATGAGATAGCTGATCCATATACTATAGTATATGGTATAGTACTATATATATCCTATAGTACCGAAGAATCTGTGGGTCTTCTCCTAACCCTAATACGTACAAAGTCGATGTGTTATCCCCCCTAGGCTCGGCAGACCTCTGTAATTTCTCGAACACCGACCACACATTTTGAGAAAAGACTCCTAAAAGAAGCGTATGGCAATACGAGAAAGCCAGTAAGAGCTTCTTGAGGAATTTTAACTGGTAATTACATATATTTAGTCGATAATGGCATAGACAGACAATATTCCCTTTAGAATGAGATCCTGTATCTCTCATCGGATGAATATTATCAAATACAATGAAAGGCATGGTACTAATGGAGCTGTGAAGGGTCTGCTGGGGTCAGAGAAATGTTTTTCGGTCCTACAAAACCAACCCTACAGAGAAAAATCGAAATTTAAACGAGCAACGAATGACTGCAACACTTCCTAAACGTGTGAAATTTCGATACGACTGAAAATTGAGGCAAAAAGTATCACAACTGCCCAAAAGCTGTAAACATGTTTGATTATTCGTCAAACCTGTAAGAAATTCTGCCTCATCCTTAACGCTCATTTATAGTGGCATTTCAGCTATCAGCTCTTTGTCCGGCCAGCTGAATACTTTCAAATTATGCTTTGTATCCGCCTACACTCGAGTGCGTCGAATCTTCAATTAGACTCTCAATCCACTTTCGAGCTCCTGTAGTAGCAAGAGTCCTTAAAGATTTCAATATACACAAATCCGCTGGTCCAGATGGTATATCTTTCCTTCTTTGGAAGAAATGCTCTACTACGATGTCAAAATCACTGCTTAAGTGTTTTCATCAATCCTAATCACAATTTCCGAGCATTTTTCCAGACCGTCTGTAAAAAAGGCGAATCTTCTCTCTCTTCCTGTAGACCCATTGCACTTACGTCCCTTCTCACCAAGGTCATGGAAACGATGATAAACCGTCTGCTCATAACCAGGTCCACTGCTGATTTGACGGCATATCTCACCGAAAAGTGGAACCAAAGCATACATCAATTTGGCGAAAGCAAGATAGTTGCACTTGATATTTTTAAGGCATTTGAAAGAGTTTGGCATCAGGCTCTTTTGTCGAAAATGTGTGCATTTTGGATAGATGAATCTCTTCTTTAATAGATTAGAAATTGCATTTTGGAACGTTAAATTCAAGTTTGATATCCACAAATGAAAATCGTCATTCAATTCCGGACCCAAGTCACTACTCTTCGGCTGTAGAACGGGAACAGCAGCGTTTGTTAAGCTCATTTAATTCTGATAGTAACAGCATAACTAATTAGGGAACCTCTTACAGAGTAGGTTTTAGTGCTTTCAAAACAAAATGCTGTCTGCTGTCATTTAACCGAAATTTCGTTACTCAGCCATTATCCATGAGTAGCACTTAAATTGTAAAAACCATAGACATCCATTTGTCAACGACAATTTACGTCAAAAGGAAGACATATTCGATGTTGTTAAAAATGTTATGAAATATCTAGGTTTCTTCAAGCGATGTAAGAAACACTTCAACACCTCTGATCCGGCCTCAATATTGTAAGGCATTTATCCGCTCGAAACTGCAGTGCAATGCCCACATTTGGTCAGGTACGCCTAAAACATCTTTGCACCTGCTAGATCTGATTCAAAACCGTGCGATGAAAGTCGTAGGTATTAGTATCACTGACGTTATGTTTCGTGTCTAACTCTCTTCTATCGTTTTTTCCACCACAAGTGCTATATAGAAATCGCCAGTAGCATTCCGCCCCTTCAAACTTTTTATCATAATACCCGTCTTATAAGAACATCCTTAACCCCACTTTCGGACGTACACTTAACCGTACAACTCGCTTATGGAATGCTCTGCCGAACTCTTTTTTTCCTAGTCATTATAACCTTCAAACATTTAAAACCAACGTTCATCGCTACCTCTCCTCCGCAATAGTTCCATTGGAAAGAGTGAACTTGTCAAACAATTTAAATAAGCAAGACGATGGAGTAAGAGGACGACTGATGGAAGATCTATTCCTTAAACTTAAAAAAAACTGAGAAGAGTCGACAGAAGCAGATGTTCTACCATGTGTTGTGAACTAAGCCCATGAAGTAATACCTAACGATAATCTCGAGAGCAGAGTTATAAAATAGCATAGAGGTACGGTTCGGTATGCAGGCGGAAGAGAAAGGCTTACAAAAATAATGACTCCAATTAGTAAGAATTGCTAGTATATCTGAAAGTTCCGTATCCATTGATGATCTACAAATTGAAAATGTTATCAAGCATCCCTCTGTTGGGCCTACAGAAAGCTCAATTATAATTATCCCTCTGCAATCAGCATTTGTAATCACCAGCCTTTCACTTTCCGGCAACAATTATACTGACGACGTTATCTGTACAGATAGTCCTGACTCATCAACTTTAGATTAGGTAAAAAGTAAAATAAAAAATGTGGAATGCGCTCGTCAGCCAGAAGAATTGGTAAAAAAGGCGTTGTTTAAAAAATTAATTTAATTTCCCTTAAAAGTTAACAATTCAAATCCTCATCAGAACTTAGCTCATAAGTAAGTAATCAGATAATTACGAAAGCCCTTATTCAATTGATGATTTAGGGATAAATTTATTTCGTTTATTGGCCTCATTCGTTTCATTTGCTGTCACTGTATTAACTTTATCCCTATATACAATACAAATGATTGGAACATTTAACAATTTCACAATTTTAATCCTTCAGTTTTAATCTCATGTTCAGTTGATTTCCCCATCGTCTGACAGACAGCTAAAAGCGGCTGCAGTTTTTATCGATCTCGGAGCTTTTTCACTCACAGGCAATAAAAGCAAATAGAAAATCCTGCAAAGGGTGGCGATATCGAATATGTTAATGTGGCATACGTGACATGTTCAATTCGATGATACACTCGTACCTACTTTTTGTTTTCTAGAACAGCGTGGATGTGGAAATCCCTATTTTTCCAAATCAAGCGGCTGCTCAATGAATTATTGCCACCCACTTTGATGCCATTAACATCATCATCAGTACAAATATCATCATCCCACAGAAGCAATTCTTCTTATTTTAGAAATTTTTTTCTTGTTCTGTTATGTACTATAGTTGTTTGGAAAACACACTAGAATCGGTTTTCTATTTCAAAGCAATTGGGACGTGCTGATAGGAAATGGCTTGGCTTTTTCACCAAAGTAAAATGAAAGAGATATCGTTTTCTTGTTGTTTATTGCGTAGATAAAATTATCTGAAACGCAGTCTCTCAGATATCCTTGTGCGTATGTACATGGTTGTTAACACATGGATATCGTCGCCTTGTCATTGTATAGGACACACGTGTTCGATTTAAGAAGTTTTGGAGATGCTTTGTCGTTTACGAAGATAAATCGAGTTCGTATTTCGATGTTAAGGATAATCGCTATTTTGCAAAAGCTGGCTTTGATATACGGGTAAGCTTTAGATGGTTTCATTCAAAACCTTTTTTTCAATATTAATTTGTGGAAGCCAAAACTTCCCCCGGACTAGGATCGAAAGAAAGAAGTGTCATCAATATTCAAGGTTGACTGTTTACAAACTTATTCATTTTACTAAAAAACTTATTGCCATTGCATTCGTGTATTCAAAAAATAATTATTAATATTTTTTAAGGGCTCTCATCCTTATGAAATCAGCGCCCAGGAGGCCAGAACAAAATCCAAAAACTCTAACCAACAACTCAAGAAAGGAAACATCTGTTTTGAAGTGCGGAGCAATTTAACATGTAATTAGCGCTAGTCCATCATCTACCACACCAGGGCTGAAGAAGCGACAAGCAGATACGATAGTAGGACTGTTTACAGTACTAGTATCTTTAAGCAACTTTTTGGTGACTTGAGCTCTAAACTATCATATAAACAAAAGAAAAACCCATAAGGCAGATGTCTCTAATGTTTTAAGTGGACGTCTGTCGTGTTAACTTAAGTCCACCGAATACGCCTTGTAGTCACTCACCGTCAATTCAAATTAATACCAAAGTAGGACATGTGTTGAAGACACAAGTTCCATACTTGGTATGGCTCGAACCTCTTACTGTTCCTAGCGTCACAGCATACAATATTTATTGCAACTCTACCTTGGGTCAAACCAAAAGGAAGACCCTTCCCACGATTTGGATTTAAGCCGCAGCCACCATGACGCTCTCACAAGGGGGCCTATCTCTACAATTTAGAAACGCACCGAAATCCAGGGAGCTCCTGCCTCCCATGGTACAGTGATTTAAGTCCTGGTAGAAACTACCGTTGGTCCTGCTATCAACAGGACCTATGACCGGCCGCTTGTAACTGACCAAATCGAAGCAATCTGCAGAGGCGTTTAATTCAGAAAACCAGTACGATAAGTTCTAGATTTCGAACTGGTCCAGAACTAAAATTTCGACAGCCATCAGAGGTCTAAAAAAAACTGACGAAGTGCAAAACCTAGAGAGAAATATCGTTCTTTCAGCGATATCTAAACTAATAATACGAATAGTCCGAAACCAAACCAAATCTATTTGGATTGAATCCTACATCATCGATTACTTTAACACGCTAAGGATCACCGCCGAACAATATGACCAATTCAGAACCCCGCTGTATATATACAAAATCGGGCGAACTCGAAGTCAACAGTGACACCCGGATGCTTTCTTTTGCGATTGCTATTTCTTGTTATTATCGAAGGTGTGCTGAGATTGACAATGATCTCTGACTTAAAAAACGGTCAAGAATCTCAGAGAACATGCAAATATTGTCTGGTTAAAATCTCGACCAAAAAAAAGGCGTTAACACTTCCAACCAGTCGGGTGTTGGCGGATTTTCTGTACCTGGAAGGTATGGTCTCGTCTTATGGTGGTACCAACTTATTTCTTAACATCAGAATATGTAAAGCAGGGCTGTTACTGATTAGTATATGTAACACACTATGTAATACAAAGAGAATCAGTGGTTATAGAGTGAGAACCAAGCTTAAACACTTCAGATCCAATGCCGAATCAGTTAAACTGTTTAAATATTGTATATGAAAAGCCACGATGACTGTCCCGCTGTCACTGTCATGGATACAACAGGTTTACTTTTGATTACGCTTGCAACCGTTTAAAAGACAATGATTTTCGGTGTTGCACGTGGAATATTCAAACCCCGTAACAGACCACGTACACTCTGTTCCGAACAATTAGCAGAGGCCATCGACTGCTATCACGCAGATATTACCGCCATCAAAGAAATGTGATGGGGCACAAAGAGGAAGGAAAATTGTGATATATACTACAATGATGTAGGGAAAAAACTCACCGCTTTTTTGTCATATGCGGCAGACTAGGGCAAAAAGTTTTGAACCTCCGACACGCGAGCCAACGTTTCATGACGATCTGCACCAAGGCTAAATACGCGAGCATAAGCTCGTAATTTTTCTACAAGCTCCTCAATAAGACTTATAAGCAATGTCCTAAGTATGACGTTAAAACCATAGGATAGTTGGATAAGCATAGCCTACACGATACAACTTCTGGTAACGTACTTGACTTTGCGGCGGGATGAAATAACACTGAAGCAAGTAGACCTTATCTACGGTCTACGGATCATAAAAGGCTAAATCAAATTGATCACATTGCGATCGAGGTAAATCATGCCTCAACTTTTTCGGACTTCCGAATCTTCCGGCAACCAGCATTGACTCGGATCACCACCTTGTTGCAGCCAAGATACAAATATGGATTTCCCAAACACCACAACAAAGTAAAACTACTGTGAGAAGATATAACGTAAAAAAGCTGCAATCGCAATAAGCCCTCAGAAACTTCACCGAACTCATATCCCAAAACTCAAGACAATAACTATAACCCCAGCATCAAGTACCGAAGATAAATGGCAACGCTACCAACATGCTATCAGAGACTTGCTATCAGAAATGAAGAAGAAAGCCTTGTAGCGTTGTTACAGTCAGTGAAAATATGGAAAGACTTTCCCTGGAGACTATATAATGGTGAAGAGGCCCAATAGACATTTAACTTAGACCAGAATAGAATAGACCATTCAGCTTAAACGATAAAAGCAACAACATCTACCTGACCAAAGTAAAGTAAGAATACAGGTATCTAAGTTAAAATCCAACAAAGCAGCTTGATCTGACGGCTTACCGGTTGATGTATTCTGCTGGAGATGACTTTATGGATAGCATTTCTCAGATCTGGTCAGAAAAGTAAATGGAACTTCAGCATCGTTTTTTCGATCCACAAAAAGGAGACTTTCTCAACTCCGCCAGCTAGGAGGCATAAGTCATGTTGTCATGTTGTGTGAAAGTTTAAAATCCTTCGACAACAAACCTGATTGGCCATTGTCAGTGCTGTTTCAGACCAGGAAAATCTATAGTCTACAAAATTTTCACACTCCTGCAAATCCTGGAAAAAACTCGAGAACTCCAAATCGATACTCACCAGCTTTTCATTGATCTTAAAGCAGCATTTATAGAGACGAGTTAAATAGAACCATGTCTGGTTTTGGCATCACTGCCAAACTCGTCCGTTTGTGCAGAATGACAATTGAGAACGCCAGCTGTTTTGTTAAAGCCGGTAACGACTTAATCGAGACCTTTGATGTCAAAAAAAGTTTTAAACAAGGCGACGCCCTGTCATGTAACATCATACTATGTAGAAAAAACTGTGCCACTTCAATCTTTCAAAAGTTTATGCAACTGCTAACGTATGCCGATGATACCGGCGTAATTGGGAAAACTCAGCGGAAGTCGCTGATGCATTCGCTAGTATTGAAACAGAAAAAGAAAGCAAAATCAAATATATGCTGTCAACAAGAAGGGATACACAATGTCAACAAATTAGACGTAACGTAGTAGTAAAGGACTTTGTTTACATTTTTTTTGCTATAAATTCGGCCAACAACACTTCAGCAGAAATAAGACAAGGAATCAGTCTTGCCAATCGCTGCTTCTCTGATCTAGGAAGGTAAATAAGTAGTAACGGCGTATCCCGAAGAACTAAGGCGACTCTACATAAGACCTTGATCATCCTTGTCCTATATTATGACTCTGAAATATAGACTCTATCGAAGCTTATGTGGATATCTTTAGTCGTTTCGATAGAAAAATGTTTCGAACAATATTCGGTCCTGTTTTTATTGATGAGCTTGGGAGGAGAATATTCAACGACGAGCTGTACAATGACATCAGCCTAGTCAGAAAACTGCGCATATGTCACCTGATATAGCTGGAACATGTAGAGCGAATGGACACCAGTTCTAGGTGGCACGCACAAATATAGTGGGACCACAACCGACTTGAAGTGAGCACTTGAAAGCAATTAGCTAGAGACCAAGCTAACAGGGAAGTCTTCTTAGTTGAGGCCCATCACTCCGATCTGTAGCGCCACCTAAGTAAGATGGGGATATTTAGAAGACACTTCTTTCGTTCGTTCGATTTTTTTTACAGAAAAGTTGGTTCTTTACTTTTGGCTTTGACAAGGATATTAATAAAATAGTAATAAATAGGGGAAAACAATGCTCAAATTCCATTCATCTCTCCCAAATTCTTCGCATGAGATTTGGTGGATAAGCTGGTTTATGTTTCTTGCTTAACCAGTTCCAAATATAACTTTATTATTTATGTCATAGAAAAGACAAGAACTTCGTCAATAAAGGGTGATTGGGGGTTTGGTTTTTCAGTGTTCAATTTTTGACAATTCTCGCAGGATTCGTGACATGTGTCATGTGTCAATGCTCAATAAGCATTGGCTTTTAATGGCAATGAAAGCTTGAATGGGTATGTTAGTGAACAAAGCTGCCATATTCGGTCCGATGAGTAAACTCAGGCAACCCACTGTTCGGTGGGGTTTATGGTCCGGCGGAATCACACACGTTAACCGATGTACCGATTTAGAAATTAGTTCAGTGAGCAATTTATCCCTCGACCGTTGAATTTTCCGGCTAGATCGTGCGATTTGAGGCCTTTAGACTATTTTTTATGGGGATACGTCAAATCACTCATTTATGCCAATAAAAATTTGCTGCCTTTGAAGACAACATTACACGTGTTATTAGGAAGATACCAGCCAATATGCTTGAACAGTGATTTAAAATTGAACTCTCCATATCCACCATTTCAAACGTAGTCATGGTCAACATTTACACAAGATAATTTTAAGAAAATAAATGGTATGCATGGATTTATCAACACAAATAAAAATTGTATAGATTTTTGCAATTTTTCAGTGTTGGTTTGACAATTAAAAACCAAACGCTTATCCTCGTAAACGCCGTATCCTCCGTTAATTTTGCAATTATTCTATTTAATCTGTTTCCAGTCTTCCGTTCGGTCTCTATAATATTGTCATCTTTGCTTAACATTTTGGCAATGATACCTCTGCAATTCTTCAGTCAAGCATTTCTTTAGTTTTCAATTTATTTTTCTAAGAAGCTGGTGTACATTCCTTCTTTTCTGATTACAGACCATAAGGGAGTACTTCTTTCCAAAGGCCATCCTAATTTCTTGCAATTGTAGTTATTCTATGATTTGCTTGATGGCTGTCCAAATCGATTTTGAATAACCTTCCACAATTGGCGGCTTGTTACGTTCAGAGGATGCAGGAAAGCCACTGGCAAAACCACTGCGTAAGCCCACTCTTTAGGACTCTCTCCGAGCAGATGGAAAACAGCATGGAAATGCTGATAAACCGTCAGCTCATGAAATATCTCGAAACACGAAAACTTCTTAATGACCGGCAATATGGTTTTCGTAGCAACAACAGGTCCACTGGTGGCCAAATCAAAATAGTTGCACTTGATATTTTTTAGGCATTTGAAAGAGTTTGGCATCAGGCTCTTCTGTCGAAAATGCGTGCTTTTGAGATTGATGACTCTCTTCTTCATTGGATTGGAAATTACCTTTCGGAACGTTCAATTCAAGTTGCCTTGGACGGTTTCAAGTCTGTATTCACAAAATAAATTCTGGTGTGCCCCAGGGCTCCGTTTTGTTTCCGACACCCTTTTTAATTTTCATTAATGATCTCTTGTCTGCTACTTCTAATCATATATATTCCTTTGCTGATGACAGTTCTCTCTGCTTTTCATATTCATTCCCAGACTCACGCCCCTGCTCTTCGGTTGTAGAACGGGAACGGCAGCGTATGTTAAGCTCATTAAATTCCAATATTAACAGCATGTCTGTTGTCATTAAAGCGAAATTCAAATATCCAGCCATTATCCATGAATGGCACTTGCATCGTCGAAACCGATAAACTTTCCATTTTCGGTATGTGTGTAAGTAACTATTTACGTTGAAATGACCACATATTCGATGTCGACAAAAATGCTGCGAAATGTCTAGGTTTAGTCAAGCGATGTAAGAAATATTTAACCCCCTCTGATCTGGCCACATTATAAAAGGCATTCATCCGCCCAAAATTTGAGTACAATGCCCACATCTGGTCAGGTACTACTAAAACATCTCTGCTCCTGCTAGATAGGATTCAAAACCGTGGGATAAAACTCATTGGTGGTACTAATATCAGTTGATATCAGTTGATAATTGACACCCTCGAACATCGACGTAATGTCTCCTGTCTCACTATGTTTTATCGCTATTTCGCCAGTAGAATTCTGCCCATTCAAACTTCCAAGCGTAGCACACGTCTCCAAAATATCGTGATTCTTTCCTAAGCCGTACAACTCGCTTATGGAATGCCCTGCCGACCTCTGTGTTTCTTGGTTGTTATAATTTACAAACATTTAAAAACAATGTACATCGGTACCTGTCTTTTCTTCCTCCCTAAATTTTCTTCGCCCGTGCTGTGTACGAACATTTTAAGGGTACAAAAACCCCTTGAGCGCGCGCTGATTATAAAAAAAAAAGAGGAACACCTGCTCGATTCCTGGAACGAGTCTTTAAGCCAATCAAGGCAAAAAATCACTCGGGTGTGGATTCGCTAGACCAGGTGTTCAACTTCATAACCTTCGTTACATTCAATATCTATTATTTCAATAGAAAGTAGAGAGGTGATGAAATAATTTTGAAGTCATAAATATGGATATTCTTGGCTGTAAAATGCCAGATTTTTGATAATGTACACCTATAGAACTGCTATGTTTGAGCCTTTGCAAGCACTTATTCACGATTTGAGATAACAATTTCAATTTTTTTACATAAAAATCCAATCATATCTTGCCTCACGCGCAAGTGAAACTTAGTCAAACTAAACATTTGTGCGCTTTTATACCAACGTACACAAATACGTTGTCCGCGTTGCTATTTGCAGCATCTTATTCTCGCAAAGCCGAACAGCTTTCACAAAGTATTTCCTCAATACACAACGCAATCTCAAAACAAGTGTTGTAAGAAGTGATATTCGAGAAGTACAAGTAAATTGTCAAGTGTTCTCCGCTCTCAAAACTGCATAATTCCTTTTTAAACCGATGATAATGCTTATGAGCTCAAAATGACCTTAAGCAGTCATTTGCATCCTATTCAATGAGAAAAATTTATTCAAATTTCTAGAAAGTTTCAAAAGTAATTTCTCTTCATCTCCATTGCAGTGCCTCTACTCCACTAAACAAAAAATAATCAAAAACAATACCATACCATCCCTCCGTGTTCAAATTTTCAACCACACTATGTCGCCCTAGTTTGGCGTAAATTTCAATCTAATTCAAACTTTGTTGCCCCCTCATTGGAAAACACTCGTATTACATAGCTAAATTAGTTTCGTGCTCTCTAGTGGTTTTCGAACAACTAAAAATGCATCAACTTTCAAGCATTCAAACAGGATAGATCAGTTGAGGTATGAGAACTCGTACAAGTACTCGTTGTACTAAAACTTGCAGGTATCCGTACTAGTCAATGTATCCGTGCCAGTGCGAGTTGATATTTATTCGTAACTCTATTCACCACTTGTAAGTTACAGACACATGATATGAATGCACTTTTGAAAGCTTATAAATTGCACGCAGCTCGAACCAATATCCGATTGCACATGCCGCAAAATATAGTGACGGGCACATAAAAACCTTTTACTCAATGTCCTGTTTGAAACCACAATCGATGAAGGCAAACATTTAACCTGCGGTACGTTTGAAAATGTTGTTAACGTGTTCCAATTTCGTTGTGTGGTTTTCCAACAGAATTAAGGCGATTCGCGATGGAAAATTATCGTGGTTTCCCAAAATTATTTCTGGGACTGGGACTGGTAGGACATGAAACTTCGTTTGCGCGACCATTCATATTCACAGGAAGGATGAGAACATTCAATTGAACTTACCACCGATATTTTCTATCTCATGGATGGTGCAAAAGGATATTTTCGGATGCTTTAAGATTTACTAAACAGCATTACTTAGACATCAAAATAATTTAAACCACGTTCACAAAAGCACCCCTAATAAAATTGTTATTAAAATTTCTGCACCCTTTCGTGAGTGCCGACATTGAAGGCGTGAATTAACTGTTATAACCTCGCCTCTGATGGCACAATAGCGACGAGGTAAACAATCAAATATTACATATTTTTCAGGGCGCAAACGGGGGCTTTAGGATGATGGCTGTATTCTGTATTGTTCTTGCCCTTAATTACATTTTGTGTTTTGGTTAAACCAATGCACGCTGATAAAGGCGGGCGGTCGGTGTTCGGTGGCCAGTGCACGGTCGACAGCGACAATCAGTGGCAGTGTTTGTAGCTGTAGAAGGGAGATTATAGTCGAACGTTGAGACATTACAATCGTGAGCTTATTGAATTGGCCAGACAATTCGCATAATCTCATTAGCAGGGTAAAATAGCTTATTGAAGATTAAATTAAAGCTTAAATTAAAAAAGGAGATCGAAAAGGGTGATTTCTCCTAACAAAAGGTTCCTTGGAATGTTTATTTTTAATAACTTGAGCTGTGGGAAAATTTCAAAGTTAATTTCGAAACCAAAAATGAAAGTTTTTTCTAATTAAAAATAACAGATGCAAGGCTGGAAATTGAAAACCGACCCCAACCATCATTTGATTATGTGAATGGTATTAGATACATGTGGAAAATGGTTGGCTTACCTAAAAATCTGCCAAAATTGCAGGAGCCTAGTGGACATCTTTTCTGAGGCAATATCTTCTTTTAATGAGGATACACAACAATTTAATCAAAAAGATATAGATTTGGGGTTTTTCACTTACTTGGGGTAAACCTGCGCCTATCCAATTAACCTGATCTTTTGCTAACTGATTCCAGTTGGGCACTCCAATGCGTTTAAGGTCTGCTTCTATAGGATTTTCCAATAGGGACTTGAAAACTTTGAATTTAATTTCTGAACACACTCTTGCACTAATCATCAAACTGTCACTGTCAATTTATTCAGTAAGCTCAACATTTTCATTATGGTAAAGTACACTAACGACCTACGTTTTCCGATTGGGTTCTGGAGAAGATGCGCCAAGATGGTGAACTTCATCGCAAAATTATCTTCAGTGACGAAGCTAATTTTTGGCTCAATAGGTTCGTCAATAAGCAAAATATGCGTTATTGGTCGGGTGAAAACCCACATGTGCTTCATGAATCACCACATCATCCACAAAAAATGACTGTTTGGTGCGGTTTGCATGCCGGCGGCGTTATTGGGCCACATTTTTTCGTCGACGATCGCGCAATGATCACCTATTATTTTTGGCCCAAATTGAAAGAAATAGACTTGGACGAAATGTGGTTTCAACAGGATGGTACCACAAGCCACACAGCACACGCTACAATCGATTTATTGAAGAGTAAGTATGGTGAGCGTGTTATCTTAAGACATGGGCCAGTCGATTAGCCGCCTCGTTCGTGCGATTTAACGCCGCTTGACTATTTCTTGTGCGCCTACGTTAAGTCATTGGTTTATGCCAACACGCCGACGACGTTGAAAGAGCTCAGAGCCAACATTGAACGCAAAATAGCGGCCGTTTCGGCCGAAATGTGTGGCCGATTCGTTGAAAATTGGGTCCAACGTCAAGTTGGTTTTAGAAAACCCTATATTATATAGCCCTTAATTAACACTGACAAAACTTTTTTGTAACTTTAAAGAATGCACTCAGACAAGTCGAGGACCAATTTAATTAAAAAGTGGAAGCTACCAACCTTCGGCATACAAAATATTATTATCCCTACGAGAATTTTTTTTTTTTTTTTTTTTTTATTTTTCATTTATAGCTGCAGTGCTTTTCAGTTGTCGTTTGAGTTTCAATAGCCCTCTGGAGCGAGCAAGTGTCAGTCACCCTTATTTACTTTTAAATTTACGTACTTAATTTTGGTTTAATTAAAAATTTTATTTTAAAAAGGTGCGGTAGGCTGGTACACAGACGAGACGATGTGAACGTAAATAACGTAGATTGATGTTGTAGGAAATAGTGTTGCAAAGGGATGTGCGTTATTAGAAACTAAGAGCACTCGATGAATGAAAAGAATATCAGGGACTTATACCTAAAATGCTGGCTAGAAAAGCATTAACTAAGCTTAATTATATTAATAATACCACCACAAACCTGAAAAAATTCCAACTAGCAAGAAGTCTTATAGACCGATTGCAATTCTCCCAAAGGTATGGCATCAAGGCTTAAAGTTCAAATTACGTACAACCTTCGCAGTGCGAATATTCTGCCGAGCCAAAGACAAAGAAGCATGACCGAGTCCCCATAACTTTCATCTGTTTGTGTTGCTGTAATGCATACATTTTTCATAACCCGTCATGATGCGATGAAGAAAATGCTTTCTCAACATCCCTTGGCTTCAAATCAAAAAGAGCCCAAATTCCTTGTTTTTAAATCACTACCAATGCATGCAATGGCTTGGAATTGGTTTGGCGAATAACTTCTAATGCTGAAGCAAGCTCTTGTGTTTGCCATAGATCCTTATCGAGCATTGCCTCCTTCACGCGAATGGTCCTCAACATCGAAATCACCGTCTGTGAAGCGACTCACAATGGGACAAAACGGCCTCAAAACTGGAAACAATTCAAAAAATGACATGAGAAAATTGATAATGTTTTGCATGTTTCGCGTTAGATAACATGTCAGTGCATTGAATGATCACTCATTTAAGTCATTTGCAAGCTCTCCCACTCTTTGTTAAGCATTTGAAGTCACAACTTTATTACGATTGCGAAGATGATGTGCAAAAATTGAAAAAAAAAAAAAAATTGGTTTCAAAATTCTGTAAGATATAACATTGCTAAGACATGGAATCGAAAGCTTCAGGTGTGTAGTTTAATATTCTAATCAGTAGTAAACCATGTATGTAACTGTTTTTAGTTGTTTTAATTAAAAATGGAAGTGTGTTCCAGAAACTAACACATTTTATGTCTTTTCTAAAACCTTAAGCTTAAAGTTGGTTACCACATTGTTCCACATCGAGATATTTGAATTTCTATATAGTTGAATTTGTTGGCTTATACATTTAATTAATTTATAAATAAAATGCCATTTTTGGTTGGTTTTTTATAAATTTATAAAATGTTCACATTTTGCCCTAAGTTCGAACTCAAGTAATTTATTTTTGTCTCGGATAGAGTTATTCGACATTATGAACGATTCTGGACGGGCAACGTTGGAGGAGAATATAGAATTCTTGAAATTGAACCGGCAGGAACGCACTAATTGCCCTCCGGATAAGATGGTCGCAATAAATCACACACTTTCTCAGTTTGTTTCAAGTTTCAAAGAAAAATGGTTCAGATCAGATCGCAAAGTAGCACGATTCAAGATAAAAAACGAAAAGTGGTTGCAAACATCAATTGGTTTTAGGCAATACAATACAACCCAGACATCAGTACAATGTCACTAGAAGCAAAGATCCTGAAAGATTTCCTTCATTTAAAGTCATTTAAAATGCCAAAATAGACTGTTATCCAGAAGATATCAAAGTATCTTCATTTTTCGCTGAAGTTTCTCTTCAGGCACCTATGAACCACACCAATGCACGCTTGAAAAAACCTCAAAAATGTTTAATCACGGAATTAAATAACGATCAACTGAACAAATTAGAGTTGTTATCAAAGTGAGGCTTTGACAGAAGTTCAGGCCATAGTTCATATAAACAAAAATATTTTGAAATGGAAGCTAATGATTCCACAGTTTTTATTATTTCTATAAGTTCCATTAAAACTTTTTATTGACAATTTGGATAAAAGAGAAATTGTGTGGCAAAACTCGCAGCCTTCTTCTACGAGATATTGTCGTCCTTTAGAAATATGTTTCGTAAAAAAATCGGCCGATCTATTGGGTCTATAACTTCGTGCGGTTTGCTAAGAGATGGCGTAACTTGTATTATTCTATTGTTATTATTCCATTAGAACATGCGTTGGAAAGTTACTGTCATTGTCCTTCATTTCAGTATATTTCATTCATTTGAAGCGTAAACAACAATCTTTTTTTTTTCACTCAAATATGTCGAACTTTGTGCCTGAAAAAGTGTTTTTTGCGGGGAGTTCTCCTTCGTTACTGAAAACTGCTCCCGAAAGTCATCGTATTTTGGTGGAAGTTTATGGTGAACATGCGCTAGCTGAGCGAACGTGCCAAAAGTGGTTTGCACGATTTAAAAGTGGTGATTTTGGCTTGGAAGACGATGAACGTCCTGGGCAGCCAAAAAAGTTTAAAGATGAAGAAATGGAAGAATTACTCTATGAAGATTGTTGCCAAATACAGGAAGAGCTCGCAGAGTCTTTGGGTGTTACTCAAGCAGCCATTTCAAAACGTTTAAGAGCAGCTGGATATATTCAAAAGCAAGGAAATTGGGTTCCACATGAACTCAAGCCGAGAGACGTCGAAAGGCGTTTTTGCTTGTCCGAAATGCTGCTGGAACGGCACAAAAGGAAGTCATTTTTGAATCGGATTGTTACTGGTGATAAAAAATGGATCCAATACAATAACCCCAAGAGCAAAAAATCGTATGTGAAACCCGGCCAACCAGCCAAATTAACGGCAAAGCCGAATATCCATGGCGCGAAGGTAATGCTCTATATTTAGTGGGATCAGATGGGTGTGTTGTATTATGAGCTGCTATTGTCAATTGCAACCATCAATGGACAACGCTACCGAAAACAATTAATCCGTTTGATGAGAGCAGTAGCCGAAAAACGCCCAGAATATGTGACCAGACACGAGGCAATAATTTTCCATCAAGACAACGCTCGGCCCCACGTTGCTATTCCGGTTAAGAACTATTTGGAAAACAGTGGATGGGAAGTCTTACCCCACCAGCTTTATAGCCCAGACCTTGCCCCTTCTGACTACCATTTGTTCCGGTCGATGCAAAACTCCCTTAATGAAATACGGCTCACATCAGAGCAGAATATCAAAAATTGGCTTGATTCATTCTTGGTTGCCAAGCCGGCGCAGTTCTTTTGGGATTTGATCCAAAAATTGCCAGAAAGATAGGAAAAAGTCATAGCTTCAGATGGGCAATACTTTGAATAATACTATTGTACATCTTTTTCTTAAATAAACGTTCAAATTTTGAAAAAAAAAAAAAACCGCACGAATTAAATTACATACCCAATATTAATTTCCGAAAAGATGCATATTGATAAACAAATACAGAAATTAAACTCTTGGTTGTGGACGTTGATGGAAAACAGTTAGCGTTACTCACACTCACTACGGTATATGGGAAAGTGTGTAACGCATTAGCCAATAAAACGTCCACTCTGCTTAATACGTGCTTAATATGTGGTGCAAGCTCTAAAGAATTCAATGATATAGAGAAGATGCTGTCAAAACCTCATAAACTCGATACTTTAGAGTTTGGCTTATCAATATTACATTGCTGGATTAGAGTGTTTGAATGTCTGTTACATGTTGAATATAAACTGCCAATTAAAAAGTGGCAATCCAGAAATGACGACAAAAATTAGTGGCAGAAAGCAAAGCTCAAATACAAAATGAATTCAAAAATGGAATGGGATGGTAACACTGCTCGGAGATTTTTTAATAATACAAACCTCGTCTTCGAAATTTTATGTGTTGATAAAGTATTAATTGAAGAATTTTATACAATTTTAGTGGCAATTTCAAGCGGGTATGAAATAAACATTGAAAAATTCAAAAAATTCGCAATTAATAATACACTTTGTAAGCACCTATCCGTGGTTTTTTATGCATCCCACTGTGCACAAACTTTTAATCCGTGGATCAGATATAATATCCACTGCTCTTCTTCCTATCAGACAGTTATCTGAAGAAGCTCAGGAGGCGAGAAATAAAGATTTTAAGAAATATAGCGAAAACTACTCCAGAAAATGTTAACGGGAGAGGACTTATCAAGATGTTAATTACATCTGCTCCACTAATTACAAGTCTGAGAAAACTTAAAAAAAAAAAAATCCTTTTCCAAAGATGTTTTTAATTTGATTATTTGTGCATTTGAAGGTGATGCATCTGATGGCAAATTTGAGAGCGACGGTGATTCTTCATTACATAAATGATGAATAGATGTATATTCTTTATTACGTCTTTATATATGTATATAAGTTCGAAAAAAATGTTAAACAATTGTAAATAAAATTGTTCGATTTATGTCTTCTTAAATAAATACTTTAATTCTTAATTAAAACGTAAAAAATAAAAAAATTAAAGTAAAAATGAGTTTATTTATCACTAATAGATGATATCTAGCGATTTTAAAAAGTTGAACTTGTCTAAATCCAGCACAGGAATTGTTTCCAGTTTTTAAGCCGTTTTGCCCCACTGTGCGACGGAGCCAATCACGGCAAATTAATTCACTCGATGCGCTTCAGCCGCCGTCAACACTTCCCGCAAACGACGATTTTTTGGCACAAAATCAGACATTTTCATACAACTAAAAGTGTATGACGTCAAAACAAATTCACTAATGTGTCAATATCTAAGCCATATGTCTAAGCTTGGTTCATGACATTTTGGATACGTTCAAATCGACAAGCACTTACTGCTAGAGCTATCGATTGAGAACTTAATTACGCACCTAATGTATCATAGTTACCTACTACGTTCTTCTGGTGAATTCAAATTGATAAGTTTGATACGGTTCTGATATAGAGGTAAGATCAAAGAGTCCAAAAACAGGGACAGCAAATCGGAGGAATCGACATTGGTTTGGAAAACAACTCGCTAAAAGGAGGACCAAGAATGACTGGCTTTTTCAAGAAAAGGACGAATAAAGATAATCTTATCGACATGCGAAAGGAAATTAAGCTCATTGTCGAATAATATGCAAAAGTCCTGAAAAGATTGAGGCAGGAGAATAGTTGTAATATAGAGAAAATAAAGGCAAGAAGGAGAGGGATTGAATTTACCTGAGAAGATAATAATTAGATTGACATTTGGCGATATTAAGTCTTCAGCAGTTTTTGAACTGCCATATTGAAAACCGATCGAGGTCTTCTTGAAAAAGGGTGGAGTCTTTAAGAAATGTTATTTCATCAGCGTAAAGAGAGAGGGAGGAGTGTTTAATGACCATCTCACAATCTCAAAAGGCCTTTAGTTCTAAGAATGAAGAGAAGGGGACTAAGAATGCTACCTTGTGGCACTCCAGAGAGATCGAGTAAGGAATGAAAATCATGGATCTAAATCGAACACTGTAATATCGGTTTACTAGGTAAGAAGACATCTTTTTTTATATAAGCCGAGTGCAGACAATTGAAGATCATCAATTGATGATATATCTTGTCGAAAGCTTTGGTGAAATCTGTTGCGATAATATCGATTGCTTTGCAATTTTCTAAGGCTGAGAGAACAAAAATCATGATTTCAACTAAGTTTGTGATAGTTGATCTGCTTTCGAAAACTTTGGGTGTATGAGAGAGTTTAGCAATAGGAAGATAATTGGTAACTTAATTGGTTGATCCATTTTTGTACATCGGGTATATAAAATTGGTCTTAGAAATCTAGGTGAAATTCTCTCTGTGTAAGAGCATTTCTTCAGAAAAATAACAGGGAAACCATCTGGGTAGGGTAGATTCATTTTAAGCTCTTGTAATTTTTCTTCGTAACAGCAGGATCAAAATTTTAAGAAAGAAAGGGAAAAACGGAGAAATTTGGTTTCTGATTGAAATAAGAGGGATCTGGTACGAAGAAGTTTTGGCAAATGTTTGTTTGAAAAATGTAGCAAACAATTTGTTAATAAATCACTAGAAGATTTATTTTCTAAAGAAACGGGGGGATTTAAACTTAAGGACTCACTTTTAAGATATACGATTTAAAACAAAAATAACCTGGGATAGTTTGTAAAATTGGTTTATGCAGTATTTAGATAGTGTTGTAAGAGATAGTTCTAGAATTCAATAGAATCAGGATATGGACCTAGATAGCTGAAATAATCAGAGGAAGAGTTGGTGCGAAGGAATACCGCCCACAATTTGTTCCTTTTGTTTCGAAGAGAGTGGATTCTATGATTGTATCAACATGAAAGGAAATGGATTTGAATACTTCTCTACAAAAAAATGAAGAGGGCATCGACCGGAGATTGATAAATTCGAAGAATACCCCACTTAAATAGGAACTGATTTTACGAAAATTAGCTATGTGAAAATTATAAGAAGAGAGAATTACGAATTACCAGGGCAACCAACTGAAAGAGAGAGTTATGAAAAAACTAAAGAAAGTTAGAAATAGTTGAAAGTGAAAGGGAACAATGGGGTAAGTTGTGAAAATAAGGTCTAATTGTCTTTTCATATAGGTGGAAACGAAAACAGATAGGTCTTCATATGGAGTCTATTTCAGCTGAAGTAGATTAAAATCTCCGAAAATAATTGGTCAAGTCGACGGCGTTGGAGGTGTGTACATAGAAAGTGTACATATGTAGTTGCAAAGAGCGACAAGATTTTGTGCAACTTTTTGAGAAGGTATATTAAAAATCTAGTGATGATATACATAAAGTAACCTGAGATTAGTAACGTCGGTAGGGAGACCTTTCTGTTGGATGGAAACCATGAAAATTGTTTTTGTTTTACTCTCGCTGCACAGTCTGATTTATCGTGTAGATGGGCAATATGCAGACGTATATTATCATACATCTTTCTATCTCTACACCTAGTGAGCGCATAGCGATAGTTATTGTTGTCGGTAGTTTACTGGGTTAAATGAACAGTGGCCGACGAAAGAGCACCAATGAAAAATGTGGAGGTGGATGTTGTAGACGGGGTGTTTGATTTATTAACCGAGATGGACTTGCAACACAACTAATATATCTCGCCATTAAGCATTACTAACTTCCTTAAGTAGGCCATTACAAGATGATTATAGTACGTTTTCACCTCAACGCCACATTTATTGCAAGGTTTTCTTCTTCTACGGTGTCGCTCTGGATAGGAATCAATAACTTCGCTTCACATGCCGTAGCCATCTCAGGCGATTGAGATCTTATGTTCAAAATAGGCGATCGCATCTTTATTCTTTACTGTAGTGGATGTCTGACGACGATTCAGATTATCTGGAGTTGGCTGTTGTTGGTGAGTCTGATAATTTTTTGCCCGAATTATCTTCAGAGTCGTCCGGTACATTGGAGTCTCCTGCAACAATGGCGTATCTCAACCGACGCACCACCGCAGTAACCTCAATCAAGCGTATCTCAACAAAGGTTGCGAAGAGTGATTTCTCGGACGACGAATTTGGCCTTCAACAGGAACTTCAACTCAACTCAACTCGCTACAAATGCATTTCGACCGGTTCGTGGCTGCACTTGTGGCAGTAGCACAACCGACCGAAATTGAAACTCACACGAAGCTATGGGATGATGTAGAGGAACATTACAACGTTACAATGGCTAAGCTGCATCGTGCGCTTTCGACTTCACAGTCGAGACGAAATACTGACGTCATCGAAGAGGTGGCATCGCAACGTTCAATCCATTCAACCACTGGCGGTCCCGAAATTCGATGGCAAACTCCGAAATAGGCTTGCGTTCAAGGACACTTTCGAGACGCTGGTTCATTCACAGGACTTTCCAGAAGCAATACAAGCTTAGCAAACTGCGTGAGGCAGTTCAAGGCGACACCGTGGCATTGGTTGGCGGCATATACACTGGCGGATATGAGGATGTATGGAAGGCATTGAAGACTCGCTATGACAGTCCGAAGCAGTTGGCTGAGATTCATGTCTCCATATTCATTGGCCTCAAACAACTGTTGAAACCATTTCCTCGTTGCTCTCCGTGGTGGACACAGTGAGGGAATCTTTCCGCGCACTTGCTGTGATGAAGTAACCCGTTGAAAGTTGGGATGCGCTGGCAGTTCCCATCATCACATTAAAAATTCCAGCGACTCAGCAGGCCTGGGGTATGAGTCGAACTTCAAACGAGATTTCTAAGCTAGAGGACTTTTTAACATTTGTGGAGAAACGAGCTCACAGTTTGGCGTCGGACGTATTGCGATGGAATGCTGTCGACCTTCACAGCAAACCTAAAACGAAGGTTAATCCCAACCCTTCAAATCGTGCATCGCGCTTACTGAAGACGAACGTGGCTACATCTACACCTGGCAATTGCGAGTTTTGCGACTTCAAGATTCATCGTATCAGCATCTGCCCAAAATTGTTGGCCCTGCCTGTGGCTGAACGATTCAACAAACTTGGTGGATCCAATCTATGCTTCAACTGATTGAGGCCGGGACATGCAACCAAGGCATGTTCAGGTGGCAGCTGTCGAAATTGCTAAAGCAGATACCACACATTGCTGTTGCGCATCAACTCTTCCGGCACTACACCAACCACCAAGCCGACATCAACTGCTGCTCAACAGCTTGCAACATCATCAAGTCAACCACCAAGGAACTACACAGCCTGACTACCATCAGCAACTAAGACGTTTATAGTGATCGGCGAGAGGGTAGTTTTGTTTGGCAGATCCGTCATTTGGAAAAACGGGTCCAATCAATGCGCTTCTTGGAGCTGACGTCTGGGGTCATATCATCCAAGAAGGCATCGTACGAGGTTCATCACATAAATCCTTTGCGCGATCAACAACGCTTGGCTGGCTGATCTTTGGACCAGCCGAAATCAATACTCCACTGGCATCATCCATTCGTTCATCGCTGACGGTTCATGGGAACATTGGCAACGAAGATGAACGTCTCGACTTGACTATGGCGCGTATATTCGAAGCTGACGCAGACAACCCAAATACGGATGGCGATGACGAATTTTGCGAGAATCTATTCCTGGTTGCACATCGACGTGATTCCAATGGCCGTTACATCGTGCAAATCCCGTTTCGTCCAGATGCACCGACGCTTGGCAACTCACATCCATTGGCACTACGGCAGTTTCATCAACTGGAGCGCAAACTGACGAACAATCCGGAGCTGAAGGCAAAACACCTGGCTCTCATGCAAGAATACATTGCTCTGGGCCATATGAAGGATGTCGACGAATCGACGAACGTCACTAGCGATGGCAGCAGATCCTATGGCGTGAAACAGCTGATCAACCAATTCGTACATACCAATTGACCGCTGTCACTTACGGCATGGCTTCTGGTCCGTACAATGCTTTTTGGGCATTGCAGCAGTGTGCCCGCGATAATTGCAACATATTGGCTGATAGTCCCCGAGCAGCGGCGGCTCTTACGAGCGTTTTGCGGGACTTCTACGTCGACGATTATCTCGCGAGTGTCGAAACTACTGAACAGGCGATTCAGTTGACAAATGACGTCGACACGGTATTGCAGCAAGGTCACTTTCATTTGCGCAACTGGCAGTCCAACGATACGATGGCTTTGGCTCAAATAACACTCGATCCTTGTCCAACGTTTGACATTGAGTTGAAATCGCCGGAGATGACTGTGCTTGGGCTGCATTGGTGTCCGACAACGACGAACTCTTTCATCGAATCCATATTGGCGAAACAACATGGTGACTGATATTCCATAACTTTCCGAGGCAAATCTACAGGCGATGGAGGTGGAAACTAAACCACTCAAGGCGCATATTGGGCTTACTCAGAGTCATACAAACCCAATACAACTGTGGCAACGAAGTCATCACCCTGGACTTGGTCGAGCGCTTCTCTAACATTGACAGGCTGCTACGAACTACTGCGTATGTACTTCGTTGCAATCCAACTCGACGACAGTACTGGCATCAACCATTGGTGGATTGCGATAAAATGGCTATGGCATTAAAGTGGCACCTTCGAGCAAAACAAGGCACGTACTTTGGCAATGAAATTCAATTATTTAGAATTTTTCGACATGTTGCAGCTACAAGCAAACTGGCATCCCTGGCACCATATCTGGACTCAGATGGGATATTGCGAGTCGGTGGTCGACTTAGGCACACTGAGCTAACTTCCGGGCAACAGCATCCAATTATCATGGCAAAGGAAAGTACACTGTCACGACTCATCGTTCGGGACATTCATCTCACCAATTCGCATGCTCAGGCGACACTCATGCCACAAACAATTCGACGACAATACTGAATCATCAGTGGTCGTGCGCTCGTCAAACGATGTGTACATGAGTGTGTCATATGTCGACGGCACTCTCAGCAAATGGCTAGGCAATAGATGGCATCGCTACCGACCGCGAGGGTCGTAGCATCTCCACCCCTCTCATCATCAGGTGTCGACTCTTGCGGACCCTTCAACATTCGGAATGGGGCACAGTACACACGCACAACGAAGAAAACATATATGGTCATTTTCGTCTGCATGGCAACCAAGGCTGTACACATCGAGCTGGCGGAGGATTTGTCAGCCAAGGCATTTATCAACGTCTTCTTAGCGATATACTGATCGTCGTGGCCCATGCACTCAACTCTACAGAGATAATGACACTCAGTTCAGGAAGGCGAACAAACTTCTACAGGCAGATTTGGCAGAATGGCATAATGAACACACAACAGCAGTTGGCGAACCAGAAGACTCGATGGCATTTCATCTCAGCAGCGGCTCCACTTCAAGGTGGCTTATGGGAAGCCGCAGTAAAATCGGCGAAGAAGCATTTGCTGCGCGTAGTTGGAGGTCAGACGCTATACTACGACCAATTCCGTACCCTTCTATTGCGAATCGAGGCTTGCTTAAACTCGCGCCCATTGGTTGCGGTGCACGATGACGTGGACGACCATTTGGCGCTCTCTCCAGCCGATTTTTTGGTCGGCCGTTCACTCTTTTTTTTTGTGATTTTCTATGTGAATAAAAATATCGTTAAAATTGAACTGGCTTCTGTTTTTACATTACAACAATTATCCGCGTATATAATTTCTTATACACTTCGCATTGAATGATGTCAGTGCAACATGGTTTTTTTTTAGAAAAATGCACGATTAGCACAACATCGTATCTATCTTTTTCGATATCAAAGGTATTGGTAGAATCGCTTTTCTATCCTTACGATGCAGCAAGCGTTCTCCATCGTTATTCTACGTAATCTGGAATGTAAAGCTTTAAAGCTCATCTCTACAGAAGCTGTCATATGTGGCCATAAAATTGATAAGGAGATGGTTATTATCGGCCTGGACTGGTGTTCTAAGTCAAGTTGGACTTAGGAATAAATCGGCAAGCAATGTTGTTTTGGCTCAAAAAAAAAAAACTGACTTCAAAGGAATGCTGTATCTATAAATGCTGTATCCACTTTGACTTACGTTATAAACTTATGTATTGTTATATATGTAAATTATAGATTCTACCCTAGTTCCCATAAAACCTCGCTTTTGGTTCCTACTGTAAAATTAACGTAGCATTATGATTATATGTACATATTGGCTATATATTTTAATTCGTGCGGTTTTTATTTCAAAATTTGAACGTTTATTTAAGAAAAACATGTACAATAGTATTATTCAAAGTATTACCCATCTGAAGCTATGACTTTTTCCCATCTTTCCGGCAATTTGTGGATCCCATCCCAAAAGAACTGCGCCGGCTTGGCAGCCAAGAATATATCAAGCCAATTTTAGATATTCTGCTCTGATGTGAACCGTATTTCAGTAAGGGAGTTTTGCATCGACCGGAACAAATGGTAGTCCGAAGGGTCAAAATCTGGGCTATAAGGCGGGTGGAGTAAGACTTCCCATCCACTGTTTTCCAATCAGTTCTTAACCGGAATAGCAATGTGGGGCCGAGCGTTGTCATAATGGAAAATTATTGCCTCGTGTCTGGTAGCATATTCCGGCCATTTTTCGGGTACTGCTCTCTTCAAACGGATTAATTGTGTTCGTTGATGGTTTCACCTGGTTTTAGCAGCTCAAAATACAGCACACCCATCTAATCCCACCAAATACAGAGCATTACTTTGGATATTCGGCCTTGCCGTTGATTCCGCTGGTTGGATGGGTTTCACACATGATTTTTTGCGCTTGGGGTTGTCGTAATGGATCCATTTTTCATCACCAGTAACAATCCGATGCAAAAATGACTTCCTTTTGTGGCGTTCCAGCAGCATTTCGGACAAGCAAAACCGCCTTTCGACGTCTCTCGGCTTGAGTTCATGTGGAACCAAATTTCCTTGCTTTTGAATATATCCAGCTGCTTTTAAACATTTTGAAATGGCTGCTTGAGTGACACCTAAAGCTTTTGCGAGCTCTTCTTGTGTTTGGAAACAATCTTCATAGAGTAATGCTTCCAGTTCTTCATGTTCAAACTTTTTTGGCTGCCCAGGACGTTCATCGTCTTGCAATCCAAAATCACCACTTTTAAATCTTGCAAACCACTTTTGGCACGTTCGCTCAGCTAGCGCATGTTCACCATAAACTTTCACCAAAATACGATGACTTTCGGCAGCAGTTTTCTTCATATTTAAGTAATGAAGAAGAACTCCCCGCAAAAACACTTTTTCAGGCACAAAGTTCGACATATTTGAGTGAAAAAAAATTAATGTTGTTTACGCTTCAAATGAATGACATATACTGAAATGACGTAAAATGACAGTAGCTTTCCAACGCAGTAGTAGGTCAATGACCACATGAACTAGACTTGGAATTTCTTAAACTGTTGTACATTAATGCATTAACATTTTTTTACTTTTACAGAATATGTGTGTGTAGGTTTACATGTATTGTGTTTCATAAATGTCATACAATTAATGCCCCCGATTAGCCATGTGTTTAGAGCCGAATGCATTATTTCTCCTTGATCAATTTGTTGAAAGTGAATAAGTGCTGACCTCATTTGGATTTTAACACCCATGTCAGAGGATGTTGATATTTGTTGACATTCTTCTTCATGTTCTCCAGTTGTGGTTAGTGGCTCCAGATTGTTTTCTTTTTTTTTTTCAATATAAAATGTGTTGGGAACCAACATGCTGCCGACCCTTGGCTGATCAATTTCGGATTCTGGAATTGAAGTCTCTCTGGATTTAGAAGCAACATCCCTCCCTGGAGTCACTTATACGAGCCATCGTGGATTGGTTGGATGCCTCTCATCGTGATGTTGACGATGAAATCAAAAAGAACAAGTATTAGTCAGAATGTTTTTAAGAATATGAAAGTACAAATTAAACCAAATTCAAATTCAAGTATGTAATTATCTGCGTTAGGAAGACTTCCTTGGTGATTAGAGAATATAATGGATATTCGCACCTGGGGTGAGTTCCAATTGTTTCCCTACTGTGTGGTTATGAGATTGATTTTGATTTAAGCTGCAAGCTGCTTTTTTTTTCTTTTTTTATTTTTGTGGTAGTGAATTATTTTATTATTATTATAGTGTGGATAAATATTATTTTTATATTCTTTAGATTTTGTTTTGTATTTATTGTTTTTTTTTTTTTCGTGAGTTCAGATACCGGCAAGTGGGATAATTCTACAATTGGTCATTTGAGTATCGATGAATGAGCTTTTATCGACGTGACACGCGTTAATCCGTCCGAACTGGGTTGTAATTCGATCACTCGTGTAAGTGCCCATTGCTTCCAAAATTCTTGGAGAAGCCGCTGAATGTATCTCCATTTACCCAAACTGGTGATATTTTTGTCGCGCTGGTTTCGTTCTGGCCTGGGGTCAATACAGTTAAGTCGTCCGGATCTGAGGACATTGGACACAGTGGCCTAGAGTTGAGGCATGCTTCAATTTGACTTAGTAATGTCGAATACTCCTCAAACGTTAATTTTAAGTTGCCTATAGTGCTTTTGATGTGGTGTTTTATGGATTTCACTCCTGCGTCCCAGAGCCCCCCAAAATGTGGTGATGAAGAGGACGCACCTTATCTAAAAGTAGTTAATAGTACGAGTCTATATAAAGCAGTTGGAAAGTTCATACATCCAAAGGCATACAGAAAAATAGGAAAATACTTCATTTTAATGCCATTTTTAAACATTCGCATCACTATAATCACGATGGTAGGCAGACTCCATTATTACAAAAGCAGCTCCACTTGGGGTTCTAAGTGCATAAACTATGAAAGAAGAGTAATTTAAAAACTCAAAAAGACAGCGTTGATTATTGTATCAGATAATCAATCATTGAGCAGAAAAACTCCTGAATGTGACCAAGAGTCTCAGAACATTTATCATATTTGGCATTGTACCCGATAATTGAATGTTTCAAAAAGCAGAAGCAAGAAGAATTCTTGCATCTCAATGACTACACAATCCTGACTCTGAAGTGTCTACAGAGTATACACAGCGAAGTGAGTTTCATAATTGGTTCATTGAACGACAAGTCAACCATACATTTCTTGTTGATTAACAGTAACTCAGGAAGTGATTTGGCATTTGGAGGGACGAAAACTTGTATGTGTTCCATTAGAAAGGAATGCATCCTAAATGTACCATTGTTTCGTATGAGAATTTTAGGCTGGAAGCGTCATTAGATCAATTTATTTTCGAAGACGCTGGCGTGGATGCACAATCAATCTTAGGCGATTGGTATTTTTTGTTGCCTCAAATGAAAAGTATGGATCTAGAATGTTTATGGTTCTAATAGAGTTTTACCGCCTGCCATACGTTCATTAAGATAATGATATCCCCGGCGCCTAGTCTCTGGTTTAATCTTCGTTTGGGTGTTCATAATTTTCCAACTAAATCGTTTTATTTAACGCTTTTTTCTGAGATTTTATGACATCCAAAGTACATATATATCATAGTTCACACACGTCAACAAAGTGCTTTTACACTTGCTTCTCGTGTGTGATTCAAAAAAAAAAAAAAACCTAATGCAGTGTAGCGTTTAGGAAAATAAAATAAAAAAAACACAGTCTAAGTAGCTTACACTTGAGTTCTGTTTTAAGGACATAAAACCTACAACAAATTAATTCGGTAAGCCAACACCAAAATTTTCACATCGCAGCCTTGCTTAGCATCGGCGATCTTTGTGCGTTCTGTGTTTGTTTGTGATTATGAATAGAAAATTCAGGGTTCACGTAGCTAACATATTCGGGCTAAAAAGCAATTACCTTTCTGCGTACGTCCACGTACACACCAGCTGTTTTGGCACTTTGTGAAACACAAGTAGATACTCGCCTTTTAGATCACTCTGATCTAAAGCTACCTGGCTACGAACTAGTACAATTATTCTTCCCTCACCGCGGTCTCGCCATTCACGTGCGTAGTGATGTAGCTTAAAATTCCATCTCCGTAAGCAGATTATTCGCTATTGTTTTATTTACAGAGGCCACAAACTGGACAGCAATTTGGTCTTTAACGAGTTCGATGCGCTGTCTGTATCCCGATATCCTTATACTGAAATCGTGATTACGGGCGATTTCAATATACAAAATTCTGGGTGGCTTTGACATTTTGGACAGACAACACGCGAAGGACGGTGTGTTGAGATCTTCGTGGCAGAAAACAACTTGACTCAGTTTGTAAATGAGCCCACACGTATACCAGACGTTGATAGTCATACCACCAACACCATGAACTTGTTTTTAATCTCTCACCCTAACAAGGTCAATGTGCTATCCCCTCTAGGCTCGTCGAATCATTGTGCCAAATTAGCTTGTTTCTCGTACATCGACCATACAGTTATAGAAAAGAATCCTAAAAGAACAGAATGGCAATACGAAAAAGCCAATTGGAGCGGACTTAACAGCTTCTTTAGAAATTTTAACTGGTCGTTATGTTTCCTCGATAACGACGTGCATGCCGCTGCTGATATGATCACAGACACTATTCTGAATGAATAATGAGAATGAGATCCTTAGTCCCTCATCGGATGAAGAGTATCAAACCAAAAGAAATGGCATGGTAACGACTCGAGCTGGAAAGAGGGCTAGAGAAATGTTTTTTTCGTTTCTTCAAGACCAACCCGACAGAGGAAAACCGAAAAACTTTAAACGAGTAAGGAATAACTGCAACATCTTTCTTGAACGTATGCAATTTCAATACGATCAAATCCACTTCCACATTCGTGTAGTAGCAAGAGTTCTTAAAGATTTTAACATCCACAAATCCGCTGTCCAGATGGTATATCTCACCTTCTTCTGAAGAGGGGTTCTTCCTCGCTGGCAAAACCATTGCGTAAGCTTATCCTACTCCCTACAATCCTACTCTTTAGCAATCTTTCCAAGCAGATGGAAAACAGCATTTGTGGAACCAAACCGTACATCAGTTTGGCGAAAGCAAGATAGTTGCACTTGATATTTCTAAATCAATTGACAGAGTTTGGCATCAGGCTCTTTTGTCTAAAATGCGTTCTTTTGAGATTGATGACTCTCTTCTTCAATGAAATAGAAATAAACTTTCGAAACTTTCAATTCAAGTTGTCTTGGATAGTTTTAAGTCTGATATTCACAAAATAAATACTGGTGTGCCTCAGGGCTACCTTTTTTCTCTAATACTCTTTTTAATTTTCATTAATGATCTTTTATCTAATATCGTGATTCGTTCCTAAGCCGTACATCTCGCTTATGAAATGCCCTGTCGAGCTCTCTATTTCCTATTCATTGTAACTTGCAAACATTTAAGATCAACATACATCAGTGTTTCCCTTTTCTACCTCCCTGATTTTTCGTCGCCCGCACTGTGTATAAATATTTTAAGAGTACTCAAACCCTTTGAGCGCACGCTATTTATAAAAAAAGAAAAACTACCAATGTCTAGACGTTGTATTAGTGAAGTCCAACAAACGGCGATTAGAAATTTCGTCAAAAGAACGAAAACGCACCAGCAAAGCTTACAAAGGCTTTCATCGGATGTGGTATTTCATAGAAAATTGTAATATGTTTAATTAATTCTTATACATATGTCTATCGAAACTACAAAGTTTGGATCGGCTGAGCAAAGTAGTCACATCAAAGTGCCTTAAGGTCTTTCATATGCGTTTTCTACGGATTATCGGAATTAAGTATTGCAATTTTCTAATGTGTTGAGGCTTTTAAAAACAATTTAAGGAATTCCTTTTCTTTTAAGGATTAGAATAATTGGGTGAGTTTTTTTAATCACACTGTTTTGACATTAACCCTCTGATTGATAGATCTGAGATGCCATAATCAAATCGTAAACTTTATTTATGGTTTTTTCCATCAATAAATCAGCATCAACTTCCTTTTATTGCTATCGTCAGATCAGAAAAACCTTTCAGATTTTTTCAAATTGCTCATTTCTTCCCACTGAATCATGGCTGAGTCATTCGTATATATTTTTGCAATTAAACTGATTTGATCTTGATGTCACTTTTTCTAGCAGTCTGCATTTGATATTCCTAACAATTAGTGGCTTTTAAAAGAATACCTATGAATCAATTACAGAAAACATTGTATCCAATTCCCCATTTGCCAAATCCCTAATTAAATTGACTTTATTTTCTCACGATTTTTTCTGATTTCTGTTTATTCTCATTCCAGCATACCTACGACGACAATCAAATTCCAGATTATTCCAGATATTAAGAACGATATCTGTGTTCAAACAATCAAGAAGAGGAAAAAACATAAACTTGAATAAAAAAAGAAAAGAAAAGAAAAGGGTTTCGATATCCCCTCAGTATTAAATTAACTTTACAAAGCTCAGCAACCTTAATCATCCCCATCATCATCAGCAACAATAACAACAGCAACAACAATAAGGAAACCAACAATAACAGCTACCCACAGAACATTATCACATAAACCGATTTGTTTTGGTTTTTCTTTTTTGTGCTATCCCTTTGCATGAAAAACGAAGACTACCGCGTCATTCATAACTACCAAGCAAACGTCACTCAAACCAAACCAACTGAATAAACTAAATGAACTGAACCAACTCAAAGACGGACTGTAGATAATTTATTATGATAAATGAGCTTAAGATTGAATCGGAGAGCTTATAGAGCAAATCAGCAACGAGCAGAGACATCCAACGACCAAAAATACAACATTTTAATGATCATTCATAAATGGATACAAACGAACCGCCACACGAATATTATACTCGTCTAATCCCGTATATTATTATATCAACAATAAAGGCACAGACACGAGTACAACAACACCAGTCCAATAGAGTAGGAAGTATATTTAGTCAGGGTAGTGTAAGTCTCGTCTTCATTATCTTCTCTGGAGGCAATACAATTGTAGATGCTATATGCGAAGACGACATAATCATCCCAATAAAATCGCCTACACCTACACCTCCGTCCCCCTCACTTCGACAAACTGAAGAAGTAGTAATAAAAATTGCGAGCATATACGGATAGTAAACAAGTCATAGAAAACACAATAAATTAATTTAAAGAGCAGCCACAAAAATAGAAACATAAAAAAGCATACCCACATGACCTTAGATTCATAAGAAAGCGCTACTCGCTACGAATGTCTGTTTTATCAGTAAAACATTTAAACTACCACCAATTACAACAATAAGAAACATAGTAACAAAAATAACAAGGCGAAGTAGAAAACTAACTCTAGTCAACGAAGAACGTTATCGAATCCTTTATATTCGTCTGCTCTGAATGGATCCGTTTAGAATCAATGAGGATAAAATTGCCATCGCAGCACAGACGTACCAATATAACATATCAACACCACTTGCATTTCTACTGCAACCGATTACAGCTTCAGTGGGTGTAGGTCATCGGGTTTTAGAGGAGGACGAACTGTCACCATTGCTAACATCTACGAGCACGAATATTACAAATTTTACTACCCTCATCGCATCCATTACAAACAACAGTAATTTTGACTCCAGTGTGGGCAGTGTAACAAGCGTCCTGTCCAGTTCTCTTGGGCCTCTACTCGATGGCCGTACAACTTACACGTATTTCGATGATGAGGCAGAACTCCCACCACTTAAGACTATCATTGTCTGCCTTATTCTGTTGATCGTGATCCTAGGCACTGTTGTAGGTAATGTCCTAGTTTGTATCGCTGTTTGTATGGTACGAAAACTACGACGACCTTGCAATTACTTACTTGTCTCGTTGGCTCTCTCCGATCTCTGTGTTGCAGTTCTAGTCATGCCGACTGCTTTGCTTTATGAAGTTCTACAAAAGTGGAATTATGGCCTACTTTTCTGTGACATTTGGGTTTCATTTGATGTTCTATGTTGTACAGCATCTATTCTAAATCTATGCGCCATTTCAGTGGACCGATATTTGGCTATAACTAAGCCTCTAGAATACGGAGTTAAACGGACTCCACGACGAATGATGCTGTGTGTTGCATTGGTATGGCTGGCGGCTGCTTGCATCTCATTGCCACCTTTACTTATTCTCGGTAATGAACATGTTGGCGAAAATGGTGTCCCACTCTGTAGGGTGTCACAGAATTTTGCCTACCAAATCTATGCAACAGTTGGTTCTTTCTATTTACCCCTGTCGGTGATGCTTTTCGTTTACTATCAAATATTTCGAGCTGCACGACGCATCGTTCAGGAAGAGAAACGTGCCCAAACTCATTTACAGAACGCTTTAAATGGTGCAGCTGCACAAAATCAACGTTTAGAAATCTGCGGACTCCGACACAGTGGCAACTCGTTGAGTACCTCAACTTGCGGTGGTGGTACTTTAGTTAGTGGCAGTAGCAATCTACTTGGTTCGCCGCATCATAAGAAATTACGGTTTCAATTAGCCAAAGAGAAGAAAGCCTCAACTACGTTAGGGATTATAATGTCAGCATTCACAATATGTTGGCTACCATTTTTTATACTAGCACTAATCCGGCCGTTTGAAACGATTCATGTTCCCGAGACTCTCTCCTCGCTGTTCCTATGGCTGGGCTATGCCAATTCATTGCTGAATCCAATAATTTACGCCACTTTAAATAGAGATTTTCGAAAACCCTTCCAGGAGATATTGTACTTCCGGTGTTCATCACTAAATACCATGATGCGTGAGAACTACTATCAGGATCAGTACGGTGAGCCACCATCGCAGCGGGTAGTACTTGGTGGTGAGGGACATGGGGCGAGAGAAAGTTTCCTCTGAAATCCGATGTAAAATGTAGGCTTTTACAATGGTTAAGAATATCAGCACTAGTTTAGACGTTTAGGCACTAGAACACTCAAAATCTCTCTCACATTTTCTATCTCTGTCATAGATGTATGTAGAACAGGCGTACAAAGCAATTCAATTTGTAAACTAAACAAATGAAAATAAAATCCAAAACCAAAACTAAACAAAGGCAAAATTATCATTAAGACAACAACAAAATGTATGTATTGTATATGAATACATGAAATATTAAGTTTCAAAAGCTAGAACCTAAACTCATCAATGTTAGTGCATTTTACTCTGTATAGATAGTTATAAGACCATTTCATCAAATCGAGGGAATCTGTTCTAATTGACATTGGAACAACGTAGAAAGTGTCACCATCAGAAAGTCGATTAAATGACAAAATCTGCAAGTGTCCACAGTCAATTTTCGGTGACCTCTTCTAGCAATAAGAAGCAACCAAATTGCTAAAAAAAACAAAAAAAAAAAAACAAAAAAACACAAAAACGATTTTCTAAGGTATTAACAAAAAGCAGACTTTATAAAAAAATTATCCAATAATTTAAAAAAAAAAAAAAACAAAACTTTAATTGGAAAAGTTTAACTCTTTAACCATGGCGAAAAATTCTAAAACAAATTTCCTTCTCTGTACATAATCCATAACTTTGAGAATCAACAAGAAGGAACAATTTTTAAAAAAAATATATTCCTCTTATCTTTTTGTGTACATATAGTATATATATATATATATATTGGCAACCTGTAAATGACCATCATTTCTATTTATACCCAAAACCAAACTTCCAAAAGCAAATCGTATTCAAATCAAAAACTAAAAATGGATGTGAGCAAATACGAAATAAGAAGAAGAAACTCATAATCAATTCAGTAAAATAAATGTCTAGATTAAATTCACCACAACTTAAGAAAAATCGTTTGTAAGAAAAAGAACAACACAAATAAAATATATACAAAAACAACCTGTTTCTTAATTGTTTCTGTTATAGTTTTTTTTGTTTCATGTTTTATTTTCTTAAACCAAGCTGTATACATTTTTAAACAAAAAGTAATTTTAAGATTTAAATAAAACCTCTTTCTATTATTATTAAATACAAGAACTTGTGTAAAAAAAAAGTCACGTCTCTCTGTGATACTGAAAAGAAAAAATACTAAATTAAAAATAAAAGCAAAAATAAAATATCTTACTAGAAAAAAATGAATATATAAAAAAAAATCAAATAAAATAATTTTAAATTAAATATTAAAAGAATAAAACTAAAATACTTGCAAATATTTTCATAAATTATTAAATTATACACGACAAAGGATACAATTTATTAAAAATCTGATGCAGTTTTATGCAATCAGTAGCTCAAAAATTTATAGATTTTTATATTTTAATTTATAGACATCTTTATAGTTTACTAGTATTAAAATGTATATTTTTTTTTTTTGTTTTGTTAATTAGTTTTAGACAATGTTTTCCCTTTGATTTTTATTTACTAGTTTTTTTGCAATTTTTATGACTAAAGAATATAAAAAAAAACTTGAAACAAAATCTGGACTGGTCTGAAGAGCTCTTTTAAATAAGATTGTCATTATTAGTTATTTTTTCTTTTTTTTCCCGCGCTGAGAATTGTTATGCAATATTTAAGATAAATCAATATTGATGCCACACTCCCAGTCTTTTCTAAATAATAAAAAAAAAAAAAACGAATATTTAACTCGGAACTATTAAGTTTAATTGTTTTAGAAGACTTCAATTTTTTTTTTTTTTATATATAAAACAATTTTGTTATATAAAAGGAAAATATCATATAATTCTATTAAAAACCAAAAAAAAACATATTCACTAGACAAAATAGTAATGTACATGCATGTAAAGAAATTGACTTAAGATAAATGAAACTAAGACGGAAATGCAAGTATAAATAATTTAGGTAAAGTATCTAAAACTGTATAAAAAAGCAAAACTAATAATATATTGTAAGAATGCGATGTTTTTATTTTGAACTCTTCCTGACAATTATACCAAAACATTATTTACATAAGTATTAAAAGAAGAGGAATTTAATAAATTAAAAAAAAAAAAAAAAAAACGACACACACATTAAATTGAAATAAGAGTGGTGGAAAACTAAAAATTTGATGAAAATATAAGAAAAAGTGTTTTTTTTTATTTCTATAAGAATGTGTTACGTATACGACCCCCGGAATCTGGAAAAGATATGACATGAAAGGATTTATACTCTACGCAGACTTACTAAAGGGACTCTTATTTCAAAAGAACTATTTCAAATGGTCGACTTTAAAAAGTCAAACATTAGAGTTAATTAGTTTTCTAGGAGTGTACAAATTAATTTACTTAAATCAAATACAGGGTTTTCCAATAGGGACTTGACAACTTTGAATTTAATTTGTGAACGCACTCTTTCACTAATCATCAAACTGTCACTGTCAATGTCAATTTATTCAGTAAACTCAACATTTTCATGGTAAAGTACACTAACGAGCAACGTCTGCAAATTATAAAAATTTTCTACAAATATTCGGAGTCGCAAAATCATCTTCAGTGACGAGGCTCATTTTTGGCTTAATGGGTTCGTCAATAAGCAAAATATGCGTTATTGGTCAGGTGAAAACCCACATGTGCTTCATGAATCCACAAAAAATAACTGTTTGGTAAGGTTTGCATGCCGGCGGCGTTATTGGGCCATATTTTTTCGTCGACGATAACTATCGTCACGTTACTGTGAATGGTCAGCGTTATCGCGCCATGATCACCGATTATTTTTGGCCCGAATTGGAAGATATGGACTTGAATACAATCGATTTATCGAAGAGCAGGTGTGGTGAGCGTGTTATCTTAAGACATGGACCAGTTGATTGGCCGCCTTGTTCGTGCGATTTAACTCCGCTTGACTATTTTCTGTGGAGCTACGTTAAGTCATTGGCTTATGCCAACACGCCGAGCCAACATTGAACGCGAAATAGCGGCCGTTTCGGCCGAAATGTGTAACCGAGTCGTTGAAAATTTGATCCAACGAATTGACCGCTATAAACGTGCCCGCGGTGGCCATATGAACGAAGTCGAGTTCCATTCAAAAATGTTTTGATTGTACTTCAAGCCAATAACAAAGTTTTTGAAATATCTCAAATGGTTTGCCTTTTATTTAAAAATATCTGTCAAGTCGTTATTAGAAAACACTAATGATCTATTGTTGATAACAATGTTTCGTAATTTTTTCCCGGTAAAGTCGTGAAGCTATCGGTAAATGACTTCTGTGATGTTTGGTTGAAAAGTGAAATCAAGTGATTTTGGCAGGCTTGTCTTTAACCTGGTTTAGTGCCATTGAGATAGTTCTACAAAGACCGAAAGAAGTAAAAGCCAGTGGGTGGTATGTCTAGACTATAGGTTTGGTGCATCAAAACTTTACAAATTGACTCTTGCAATTTCAGATAAGTCTTTAAATAGGCCGTTTCTTTAAATTGCCTGGCGTAATCTCTTTAATCGCTGTCCATTCAGAAATATCTCATATTGAACGATTTCCTTTCAGTCCCACCACACTCACATAACACATGGCCTGAAAAGTCAGTGCCGTTTTATAGTAAAATACAAAATTTTTGCAAAATTCAACGATTTTTCAATCGTTCGATACCAGTTTTGTAGTACGATTTCGGTTTAGCGTCAAAATAGGCCGCTGTTTCGACGATTACTTCTTCATCGGTCTTAAATCTTTCCGGCGAGCATTCTTTTGAGGTCTGCGAACAGGAAGTAGTCGCTTAGGAACAAACCTGAAGAATACGGTGGATGAGGAAGCAATTCGTAGCCGAATCATTGAATTTTGCCATCGTTTTCATCGACTTGTGACACTGTGCATTGTCTTGATGAAACAGCACTTTCTTTTTCTTCAAATGCGGCCGTTTTTCTGCGATTTCGTTCTTCAAACGCTTCAAGAATGCAATTTAATAGTCGCTGTTGATAGTCTGCCCCTTTTGGAGATAATCGATGAAAATGTTTCCATGTGTATCCCAAGATACGGATGCCATAACCTTGCCAGCCGACTGTTGAGTATTTGGTCGTTTTGGACGACTCAGCTGACTGCCGACTTGACTCTGGTGTGAAGTGATGGAGCCAAGTTTTATCCATTGTCACATACCACCTCAAAAATTCGGCTTTATTGCGGTTGAACAGCTTTAAACACTCCTCTGAATCATCAACACGTTGTTGTTTTTGGTCGACTGTGAGCAAACGCGGCACCCACTTTGAATAGAGCTTTCGCATGTCCAAATATTCGTGTATGATACATCCAGCACGCTCTTTTGATATCTTCAGAGCCTCAGCTTTCTCGATCAACTTCACTTTACGGTCATTCGTAATCATTTTGTGGATTTTTTTGATGTTTTCATTTGAAACAGCCTCTTTTTTAAGTCCACTTCGTGCATCATCTTCGGTGCTTGTATGACCACTTTTAAATTTTTCAGTCCACTTGCGAATGGTTCGTTCGGCTGGTGCAGAGTCCGGGTAACACTTATCAAGCCATTTCTTTGCATCGGCTGCATTTTTTCTCATCAAAAAGCAATGATAAATCAACACACGAAATTGCTTTGAATCCTTTTTTTTCACAGTATCAAAAGTTACTTCACTCACAACGCTATATCTCGAGAACTAATCGTCCGACAGCTGTCAAATTTATACACGTATCTTTTGAAGGTTGGTACTAACTGAAAATGGTATGGATTTAATTCAAGTGGTGCCCTCTCTTAGAAACGGACTTTTCAGCCCATGTGTTAGCATCACCGGCTGCGCATCACCGCCGTTTTAACAACGTATTACATATATGATGTTAACTCTGTCCATTATATTTTTCTCACTCAATATATCACAAACCTATATATGAAGCTACTTTTTGTATCCAACTTTCTGTATATGGCAGTTTTGTAGTAAATGTCATGCTTCACACAAACATTATGCCTGTCTTGCTCCACTTTTCATCAGCTTTTTGGGTGAATCGACGATTAGACCTTGTTGTAGGCGGCACTTCTGCGCTTACAAATCGAGCAAGATGTATGTTTGTTAAGATCAAATGTCATTCAATAATAATTAAATCAAAAAAATAGGAACAGTCGATGTTGTCGGTTTAGAGTTGGTCCTGGACCGTCATTGAAATGACTGGAGCTAGAGCTTGGGGTGATATATGGTATAGTATGCTTAGTAAGAAAGTGTTAAACACTTTCTAGAGTATGATCATTGATGGCGAAAATGAAAATGAATAAACCAAGGCGATTGCGTTAAATAAACGAGAATGAAAATGAACTAGGTAGGGTAGACTGGGTACGGTTGAAACATTGGACGATTGAAACAAAGCGAATATCTTGACACCGGGCGTAATAAGGATGTTTGGTGCAAGGGGATAACGAAGCGTGCGATACGCCGAAACACGAATTTTAGTGTTGCGTCGCTCTTCGTGCGCTGTGGTTGTGTACAGGAGGCCTCATTCTGTTTTTTGACGGAAAAGTAAATATTTTTTGTACATTTTAGCAATTATTTTGATTTTATTAAAGGTAGAGTACTGATTATATTACATATTGTATATATTGAGTATTATATCGTTTTAATTGAAGTTTGTCAAGTACTGTGAACCGTAGAAGGGGGGTTGGGGACAGTTGAAACATTTTTGTGGGAACGGTTGAAACGGTTGAGAGGTCAGGCCGACTTATTAAAGTACAAACAAGCCTATAAAGCCGGATCTTCATTAAGATCAGCGGCAGAAAAGGATGTACTGAACCACTTTTCTCTGTTGAGGTATGTACATAAACGAAATGCGAATGGAGGCGATTAAATTCAAAAAATGGGATATAAGGCTCACAATCGAGTGTTTAACCAGGAACAAGAGCGTGAGCTATCTAAATATTTAATTAGATGTGCAGACATATATTTTGGCCTAACTAAAAGGGATGTTATGAAATTGGCATACGAACTAACCGTCAGGTACGACTTATCACGACCTCGGATAACGAAATGGCTGGCGAAGAATGGTTCAGCATGTTCATAAGAAGAAACCCTGAACAAGTTTTAACAGAAATAACGTAGATGCTTTCAACGACAAGTTGCCTACTGTCATGGACCGCTATAAATTTTAACTAAAAAATATATTGTATATAATGCTGATGAGACCGGCATAACTACTGTGCAAGAATCCAAAGGAATAATAGCTAGACTGGTGGACGTCAAGTAGGTTCTGTGACTTCAGCCAAGAGGGGTACGTTAATCACAGTAGCCCTTGAGGTCAATGCCATCGGAAATGCTATGCCTCCATTCTTCGTCTTTTTGCGAGTGCGATACTAAGATCACTTTATGAGTTATGGACCAATAGGATCATTTATTCATTTCCTGGATCATTTTAACTAACATACAAACGCTTTTCCTTTACATAAAGTCATACTTGTACTTGATAACCACTCTTCACACATAGACATAAACGCACTAGACGTTTGCAAAACGTCCCACTGCTCACATAAACTCCAACCCCTTAATTTTTTTATTATTTGCATGTGCTTCAATTGACCCCAAGCACTGTTTCAACCGACCCTGGCATTGGGACGGTAAAAACAAATTTCTTTTTTTTTAATTTGATTCTACACATAAAATACCATACCGTTATCTCAAACACGGTTTTATATACTTCCGTCATCGCTCGCTTAACTAATCGCGATAAACGATAAACGCTAACATGTTTCAACCGTACCCAGTCTACCCTACTAGGTAGGCCATAATACATGAACCTATCGTATATTTTTGATGAACAATTCATCTGTGATTTTGGCACAACGTGCATTTTTTGCACGTTTTCCTGGTCCGCCGGCCGGCACAAGTCATTCAATGAAGCGTTTAGCTGCACAATCCTTAAAGACTGGAACACCACGGGATCGAGCTCGTTCAGATGATAAAATCACTGTCGTGGTTGAAGTCGCTCTAGAGGCTTCGTTGACACCAACCAGCCGACGTGCCACACAATTGGCCATTCCATGCAGTTCTTTACAGCGTATTTTCGCGAAGGACTTCAAGATTTTTTCTAACAAAGTGAAAGCAGTCCATCAGTTCATTGACTGTGAATCGCGTATAACCTACTCTACGCCCTCATGCAGCTCAACAACGAAGTGGACGGTTTTCCGTCAAAAATGATCATGAGTGACGCAGCCCATTTCCATCAATGGCATACAAAAACAAATAAAATGTTCGGTTCTGGAGCACTGAAAATCCGCTAGTAATGTACAGAGAGCCATTACATCCGCTTAAAGACGCGAAAAAGTCATTGGACATTTTTTTTTTTTTTTTTAGATCGGCTCTGAGCAAATGGTCACTGTAAATAGTTCCGGCAGGACGGACCAACGGCGCAGACTGAACGATTCACAACAGACATTCTAAAGCAGATGTTTGCCGGTCGCGTGATATTGCTTTTTGACAATTTGCACTGGCCCGTAAGATCACTCAATTTAACCACCCTTTACTTCTTTCTATGAGATTATTTAAAGTCACGCGCTTATATGAACAAGCCACAAACTCGCAACCCTCAAGGATAAAATCCGTTAAGAAGTAGAGAATCTATCGCCCGAAGTTCTGAAGAAAACCATTAAAAATACCATAAAAGGAGCGCAAATGGTAATTAAAACTGGCGGCGGCTACTGAAGGCATATCATTTTTAAAACATTTTGGACGAAAAAAAAATCATAGGATAAATAAATAGGATTACACTTTATGGCCCACCTTATAGTAGCATTCCTCTAGGAAGGATTTAATTCAAAAGATCAGGCCATATTGGAAACCGAGTATACTGCAATTGAAAGGAATTAACTTGTGGCCTTGCTAATGCAAACACATCCACTTTCTCTCCCACGACGATAGATTTGCAATGAGGCAATGCGCGCGGCGATTGATCAGAAAATTGCAAACTGTCCCAACAAACATTGTTGAAGACATTTGCAAATATATAAAGCAAAACGAATTTCGGATCTGCATGTGGAAAATGTTGACCCTTAAAAGGCCACGTGCAGCCGAGCCCCTTAACTGCTATCACGCAGATATCTCCGTCATTCAGAAAGTGTGGCATATACTGTGATGATTGAAAGAAACAGCGCGTATTCGAATGTGGATTTTCCATATACGAGTAGGCAAGAAATCTTGGACTTTCGATACGTGATACGATATAAGCAATTTCCACCAGTATAGAATAGGGTAGGACAGCTGGTAAGCATAGCCTACACGTCTAGCAACGGACTAAGGCTTATTAACTTTACAAGGCAACGTAATATTACTTGAGCAAGCACCCAGTTTCCTCGTATCAATAAGCACAAGGCGACCTGAAAGTCTTCGATCGACGTTAAATATATCTCCAGTATTTTAGACATCCGAATCTTCTGTGCAGCTAAAATTAACTCGGCAAAATTAACCAGTAGTAATGTACTTCCTTTAACCCGACCTCCATCAAGAAATCACCGGTTTGATCAAGGTTGCAGTTTGGCGCATGCAGCTAAACTAGAAGCGTACAAAATAGCGCTGCAGCGAAGGTTGAGAGCTAATTATGAGCTCTGCTAGCAGAAAAGACGGGAAGAACTTCTTCTTCTCCAGAAGAAGAAAAAAAAACCACGTGAAGCGCTCGATCGTACATATTAAGAGCTTGTACCTTTGGCAATACGTACGGAAGTCTTACCAACAGGTAAAGAGAACGTGTCAACGCAAACGACCCGAAGCATACCTTGTAATGGAATCACAGTCGGTGCAGCGAATATGAAGATACTTTTGCAGCAGACTCTTTAACGGCGACGAAGCCCACCAATACGCCATCAGGCAGAAAGGACCATTCAACATAGACGATGATAACCACAACTTCTGTCTAAATGACCAAAGATAGAACAGCAATTTCTTAGCTGATATCCAACACTCCTGGAAATGACTTTGGGGAGTGTATACGCCAACTCATTTCCCAAATCTGGCCAAAAGAGTGTATGCCTGATGAATGGAAGCTCGCATCATTAGCCAGATTCTATCAAAAAGGAGACCACCTCAACTGCGCCAACTTTAAAGATATAAGATCTTATCTGCCATATCATGTGATCGTCTAAAACCATTCCAAGAACCTGATTGACCAGTGTCAATGCAGTTTCAGGCAAGGAAATCTCACACTCCGGCAGATACTGGAAAAAAACTTCAAGTCCAAATCGATACGCACGATCTTTTCATCGATTTTAAGGCCGCATTTGACAACATTAATAAAGGCGAGCTACACTTGTGGTCATAAAAATAGGTACCACCTTCGGTGATAGATAAAATTGATTATTTTTAAACTAGTACCAATTTGATTTGATTTTGATTATGGAACCTTCGTGAGCCATCGCCATAGTGATTGCAACAATTTAAAGATTGAAAGATACTATTTTTCCATCAGTAACCACTATGCCCAACAGTATTTTAGACGACTTTTCTACAGGACCACCATACCACAATTCGGTCTTATTACGGCAATTTTGTTTCCCAGTTCTCTTTTTCAAGTCTTTCCAAAGATTTAGGAATTGATCGGGCTACTGCATAACATTAACAATGTTCCGTTGAAAGCAATCACTTACCAAAGTTGATGAGTACCACCGAAGTGGCATTTCCTCCTCTGTAAAAGGCAATATAACATCTTGTAGCATGGGCTTGTGCACAAACTTCATCATTGTGTCACTAATGAGATGCGTTAAGTCTACTTTATACCACGAAAAGCATCTGCAAAGTATTATATTACCCTCTCCTTCTTTTACTGTCTTATTCGGGTACCGTGAGTTGAATTCTGAATTATGATGATATTCAGTGCAGCAACATTCGCAAACAAATTGATTTTATTCTTACCGCTCAAGAGTATCTTCCCCCACTTTTTCTTAACCTTCTGGTCTACACCAAGACTTGTGGCAATGTGCAAATGCTTTTCGCTGCAATCACCTTTGAGGAATCTCGCCTAGCCAATGTTGTAAGAATATGCTGTCAATAATAAGGGACACGGAACATCGACGAATTAGACAGAACGTCAAAGTCGGCAGCTATAATTTCGAGGAAGTAAAGAGGTCATCTCAGCGGAAATAAAACGAAGAATCACTCTTACCAATCGCTGTTTGTTTTAACTTAGAAGGCAATTGAATAGTAAGGCTATATCACAGAAAACGGGAGGAGGAGAAATTATTTATAACCTTGATCATCCCAGTCCTACTTTGTGGCGATAAAGTATAGACTACCGAAAGAGGATGAAGATATCCTCAGTCGTTTGGGGAGAAAAATCCTTCGTACAATTTTCCGTCCCATTTGCGTTGACAAGCTTTGAATGAGAAAATTAAACGAGGAACTATCTGATCTATACAGCTATGTACATCGACCTAGGGAAAAAAGGTACATTAGACTTCTGAGGACATGTAGGGCGAATGGATGCCAAAGTATTAGATGAAAACCTCACCTTAGTTGGGCGCAAAAGTAGAAGGAGACTTCAATCGACTTGGAGTGAGCAACTGGAGACAGTTAGCACAGGATCTTACTAACTGAAAAAATTTGTTTGTTGAGACTTAAATTTGCCTCGATGAGTAGCGCCACCTAGGTAAATAAATAAGATACGCAATGAAAGAATACTATTTCGCAAATTATGCTTTTTGGAAGACGAGAAAAAAGTTCCTGTGTCCGAAAAGTCTGAAAATACTTGCGACGGATTATATAAGATTGCTGACACATTATTTTCGAAGGTTGGCGGGCAAACCGTCAGGACCAGGAGCAAGATGTGAATTTTGTATTTGCTTTATCGAAATTCGCTTAGTTTAGAATGATAGTGAACATAAAGATAATTTCGATAGTCAAATTCATTGCTCATCATATTTTCTCACATTGCTTTCCAGTCCCACCCGTCATCGATTATGATCAATAACCCTATCTATTTACGGTTCAACACACACCGACTTCATTTTTAATAAAAAGAGATCCAATGGTCTCCTTTGCCAAACCGCACCAAACGATAGCATGTTATTGATAGAGAAAAGGCATTTCGACAATTATTCCTGGACTTAGGTTAGGTTAGGTTTAAGTGGCTGTTGAACAACGCGTTCTTAATAAAGCGTAGGAGACTTTAAATGTCTATGTAGCTTGAGTCACTAAGCCCCCAGGTGGAGATTTATTCTTTGGGAGAGAGCTGGACATGTATCCATATCATCCATGCAGCTTATGCAAAAGTCGTTAGTAAACATGTCAAGCATATTAACCTTTGAGGCAGTGTCCAGTGATGACACCTATAATGGCGCTAAGATGTGTTCTATTTAAATCGCTCCTGGAGCGATTCAGATCTAACTTTAGCCAAATTTGTTTGGTCGCTTAGCTTGTCGACCCAACCGCCCATCTATGGTTTGTTATTCTATATTCTTGTTTGCATGTAGCGACAGGTATACCTTTATTTTCCTTTTCAGGTTCCAATTTTGGCAAATTCGTCGATTCACTGGAATGTCTTTATGTCCCGGCACCCAGCAAAGATGAATGTTGAACTGCTCCGCTAACTCCATTACTCCATGACTTTTTTTGAATTTAGAGAGCATGAGTCCACGGATTTGAAAGCGCCTTGACTATCGGAAAAGGTGCGGATATCCATTGCAGATATTACATTTTTCTTTAGCCAGGATAGGCCTCCCCGTGATTGGGGAGGCGGAAGAAGAGGTTAAAGTTAAGCTTATCGGCAAGAATACCAAGTGGGGTTGGTGGTGGTATTTGAACCGTCGGTGTAAAAGTGGATTCAATTTCCTGGACTTACTAAGCCCCAAATATGGCAATTTTAATTTTTTTCAAGCCCTCAAGATAGAATTAAGATCAACTAACGAAAACTAGCACTTGCTGAAAAAATTAAAAAGCTCGATTAAGGTAAGAAAAGAGGCCAGCGCACAAGGTATATACATAGAACAACTTCGAATTAAAATGTATGAATGGTGCAAAAACTCTGCTCGGTATTTCAAAAGACTAGCTTCACATGAAGAAAGGTTTTGGTTGAACTTTCAAGTACAGGGAACATAGTGAAAAGCCTATAAATTGCATCTTGAGTTAGACCATAAATGCTGCAAAAAAAAGGTAAAAATAGCCGTAGCCAGAGCACGCACGCCAACAAAAAAAATTTTGTACCGGAAATTAGAAATCTCGTAAGATATTCAATCACACCAAGGGTATGATTATATAAAATGATGAGAGGCGATCGAATGTCTAACCGGTGAAAGGAGAGCTTACCTGCAAGACGAGAACTTGCAACAGCTACTAGTCAGAAAAGCTAACGTCGCATACTTTCAAAAAATATCGACTCCTGTATACTTGCAGCAGCTACTAGTCAGAAAAGCTAACGTCGCATACTTTCAAAAAATATCTACTCCTGTATACTTTTGGCAGCACAATACTATTAAATCATATAAAAATCAATGCGTCCTTATGGTGTTCTCTACGATATTCAAAATTTTTGTAAGCTTACCGACATAAAATCGTATTGGTAGGGGCAAATAGATCCGGGATGTTAAATAGGCTGATGCTTCCATACATTGACAAGTTCATTTTTCATGTAGATCGGGCAAATGAATGATATCGAATGTGTCGTTCTACCTAATTCAGAATTTAGATGGTCCCTACTATTTGGGTAGTTGGTTTTTTAATATTCAACTGTGACCCTACTCCTAAATGTATTTATTCATCTCTAAAGGTTTCAATTCTGATTTTGCTTGACATATTCCTTTTTTAATCCTCTTGGTAGTGTTTTATCTCTGTGGATGACCTCTCCATTTTCCTAATGAGTATCAGATGCTTTTGTCTTCTCGTTCTATGCAGTGCGGCTTCATAGAAGAGATATTTTGCAAAATATACTTGCATGTAATCTTTGTAATAAGCCCAACACATGGATTACTGCATTTCTTCCGGCTTCTTGGAATCGATACTACTGATGTTCATCATTTAATACAGGTTGTAAGGGCAAGCCAAGAGGCTTAGTAATACGCAATCTGCAAAGGTTTTATCTGCTTTTTGTCGATTGGAGCTCGATCGGACGTGTATAATATTGGAGGAGTCCCTTTTGTTAATCACAACTTGATTAATTAAGTTGGCTGCATGACCTTTGTGCCTTTCTGAACAGTAAAATAAGGCAATTCTGTGTAAAATAAAGTAATACGAGTATGTTGGCCCGCAGTAAAGTAAGGTAACCTGAGTCTGTTTCCAGATCTAGTGTCGTGTAGGTTTTATGACGGTTCTAGCTAAGATCGCCTCCTTCATATTTTGGTGCTGAAATTATCCAAAACGGCTTAAATGTTGTACTCATAAAATTATTTATTATAATTCGAGGAACTCGTTTAAACATTCTTTGGTATCATTGTTTGCCTCTGTGGAAGCATGTTAGCAAATCAGACTGCTGTTAGGAAACGTGCCAAAAACTCCCAGCTTATTGCCTTAGTTCGCTGCTTACAACAATTCTCAGCCAAATAAACACTATGAAGTAATCATAGTACAATGGTAATATGATTATAAGAATTCTGGGGCCTGCTTCGTAACAGTAGCTTTACATTATATAAAGGGTTTTTCAATAGGGACTTGACAACTTTGAATTTAATTTGTGAACGCACTTTTTCATTAATCATCAAACTGTCACTGTCAATTTATTAAGTAAACTCAACATTTTCATCGTGGTAAAGTACACTAACGAGCAACGTCTACAAATTATAAAAGTTTTCTACAGATATTCGGAGTCGGTGACTGCAACTTTAAGAGCGTTAACTCCAATTTTCGGTCGTAATTCTCGCCCTAGTAGACATGCAATAACAAGTTTAGTGCAAACATTTGAGTCTACATATTCGTTGTGTGATGTTTCCGTGTCAGTAAGACAACGGGTTGGTCAAAGTGTCGAAAATATCGCTGCCGTTCAGACATCCGTTGCAAACGATCCAAATCAGTCAATTCCACGGCGTTCTCAAGAATTGGGCATCGCTTAGACAAAATTATGGCGTATTTTGCGTAAGGATCTTGGTTTACACCCATACAAGATCAAGCTGACTCAAGAATTGAAGCCGATGAACTATTTGAAGCGACGTACGTTCTTCGATTGTGTTCTGGAGAGGATGTAATAAGATGATGAATTTCATCGCAAAATCATCTTCAGTGACGAAGCTCAGTTTTGGCTCAATGGGTTCGTCAATAAGCAAAATATGCGTTATTGGTCGGGTGAAAACCCACATGTGCTTTATGAATCACCATTTCATCCACAAAAAATAACTGTTTGGTGTGGTTTGCATGCCGGCGGCGTTATTGGGCCATATTTTTTCGTCGACGATAACGATCGTCACGTTAATGTGAATGGTCAGCGTTATCGCGCTATGATCACCGATTATTTTTGGCCCAAATTGGAAGATATGGACTTGGACGACATGTGGTTTCAACAGGATGGTACCACAAGCCACACAGCACACGCTACAATCGATTTATTGAAGAGTAAGTATGGTGAGCGTGTTAAGTCAAGACATGGGCCAGTCGGTTGGCCACCTCGTTCGTGCGATTTAACTCCGCTTGACTATTTTCTGTGGGGCTACGTTAAGTCATTGGTTTATGCCAACACGCCGACGACGTTGGAAGAGCTTAGAGCCAACATTGAACGCGAAATAGCGGCCGTTTCGGCCGAAATGTGTGGCCGAGTCGTTAAAAATTGGGTCCAACGAATCGACCGCTGCAAACGTGCCCGCGGTGGCCATATGAACGAAGTCCAGTTCCATTCATAAATGTTTTGATTGTACTTCAAGCCAATAGTAACGTTTTTGAAATATCTCAAATGGTTTGCCTTTTTTTTTAAAAAAAAAAATTGTCAAGTCGTTATTGGAAAATCCGATATATGTTACGTGCTAGCTTGTAATTGCAGGCACAACCTTCTACCTTGAGGACCAGGTCTTCTTTGGGTACCTTTTATAAAATGACTCGCATATTCCCGGACATACTCGTACACATAAGATATAAGAGCTACTACGAGCTTTAATTTCAGCACCTTAGCTGGCACTGAAAGCCCTTATTAGCCCCAACTCATAACATATCTAAGTAGAAGGAGAGTACTCCTAAGAATTGAATTCTTCGTATTTTTTTAAAAATAATTAGCATGCGCTCAAGGAATTAAGAATTTCCTTAAAAGGTTTGCATATAGCAGAGGCGAAGGAAAACCACAGAGTAAAGACAGAAAGACACCGACTTTGCAGGTTATAAAGACTAGGAAATAAGGAGTCTGGCAGGGCATTCGGTAAGCGGTATTTTAGAGTAACTGGAAAATTTGTTTGGATCTCTGATAGTGAAAATAGCAAAAAAAAGTAAAGGATATTACGTCGGTGTTTGAAGTATCAATCGAATTGACAATATTGGATTCAGCTATAAGTTCTAAAAGTTGACTAGGTCTGGGTATTGAACCTTAAATTTTAGAAGAAAAATTCCCATATTTTTTTACCATACCAGAACAGGAGCATTAACGTACTTCTTATGTCACTACATCAGTCTATACATTTCGCTCCGTTTTTACTAATACAGCAAATGAAAGACTTTTCTGTTTCCAGAATGGAAGTGCCTCCAATGGATATTGGCTAGGTGCTCAAATTTTCCCTTTTAAAAGCATTCAATTTCAACCCATATCAACTATGCTAATGCTATTATATATACTTGTAAACTGACGTTCCAATTCTGGGTCCGAACGGGAAAGATTTAAAAGATTTCGGAAACAGAACGGAACCATTTAACATGTAGAAATATTGTTTTGTATCGGTCATACTGTTTTGTGATTGTGAATCTAAATACGGTTTTTATTTCTTCATCTGATTTTGATGGACACTTAGAAAATCCTTTCATAACTAAGGGGTTCATGGAATAGAACAATAAGAAATATTTCAAAATTATTGGCTTGGAAATCACTTAGCAGTGTCAAAATTTTTTTCACACATAAAACTTCATGTCGAGAACCATACAAGTGTTGTCGGTTTAATAACAATACACAGGGTTCGTCACTAGGTCTACTATGGACCAATAAGGCAACAATACGATTTATTTTTGAATAATAATCCGAAAGTTTTTTTCTGCCTCCGCATATTGTTCTCCTAATACAAGAACTACTTATCCCCTTTAACTTAACAATAACCCCAATTAGTTTCTAATACACAATTATCCAATTATCTTTGTCAACCAAAGTATTATAACAACATCTAACTTAATCCGTTACCACACACAAAAGATCTCGAACCTTTTAAGGAAATTACAGAATGAAATTACCGACTAATACTGGTGTTGCGGAAGATTTTCCAAGATACACAACCCTAATCACTACTCAAAAGTTTCTGATTTCATTAAAGTGATCAAGAAATACGCATCTTATGGATACACCTGCCTTATCCAATCTCCCATGTAGGTAAACTTCCGACGATGTTAACTAAGTGGTCACACGTAAATCACGCTCTGAATATGCGGAAAAATAAGCAATTACTTTGGTTAGTGCGAAATTGCCTTAACTACTTGTAACAATGGGCCTTACGGTTGGGACTTGGGAATCCTTTTCACAACCAAACTCATGATGCCATGATGATTTATACACAAGAACAAAAAACGCATAAAGAAAATAGATAACAGAAACTTGGAACAAGGCACTGCTAGGGGTGTGTTTAGTCACGGTGTCAACAATAACAGAACATAACACATGCTCCAGACAGCATCCGTAAAACCAGCACGAAATATAAAACAAGTGTTTCAGGGCAGTGTTGTATTCATATCTGTAAGCTATGGGTTAGTTGTTGTTAATACCAGAGAACAACATGTTTACAGTGATAAATTGAACGGGAAATTGGGTGGCAAGTACAAGAGTTATGACTCTTGTGAGGGCTGTAAATTAAAGTACAAAATTAAGAAAGCAAACATACTCGTACGAGTATATATGGGCCCTCGCTTATTATGAATGCAACCAAGGGGTTACGATGTCATCGGGGATATTTTGGATTGTGATTTGCAGCTTTCTTTTTTTAATTTACTATTACGTGTAAGATACACAGTTTGAAATAAACACTCGTGATACTGAATATACTCGTAATAATAATTGCAGCTGGAGTTAGTCGAACTTAGCTTATAAAGTTATTGTTATGTTCAAAATTGGTCGGAAAAGCTGCACTTTCTCAGATTATGAAGTTTTAGAATAAAATTTCTTTGGAAAATAAAAAGCATGGATTTGAAATATTAAATTAACTTCTTATCAGTGCTGTTTCCATTGATTTTGGGTGGTGGATTATCCTCAGGTTCACTACCTTCTGAAATTGACTGTTCTTAGTTTCTAAATCAAATAATCTTACTTAAGAGTGACAGTTAAATTGGTTTCAATTAGCAATTATAATTAAATTTGTTGAAATTCTATTAAATCAAAATTAAATCTGAATTAAGGGTAAAAAAAATATTTCTTAAATTAAAAATAGATGATGAAAGATTAAAATTAAAAGAAAATAATTGTGGTTCACGACTGACAACTAATTATTTTATTGATAATTTATTAATTTAATAAATAGCCAAGCTATATTTAGTCGTAACCCGGTAAACAAAAACTAGGTCAGTTTTACCAAGCAATAATAATGTATTTAACCATTACCAAAAAATCGTTTCTGTGTGCTGTACGATTAGAGTGGCATCCATGTACTAATGACCAGTGTAGATACAACAAAAATTCTGATAGTCACCGGGTATGAGTTTTATTTACCCGGGCTTTACTTGACTGATACTCGTGCAGTCTAACAGAAAGTGATGGAACTATACTGTTGGGTATATATTTTAATTCGCGCGGTTTTTTTTTTTCAAAATTTGAACGTTTATTTAAGAAAAACATGTACAACAGTATTATTCAAAGTATTGCTCATCTGAAGCTATGACTTTTTCCCATTTTTCTGGCAATTTGTGAATCCCATCTCAAAAGAACTGCGCCAGCTTGGCAGCCAAGAATGAATCAAGCCAATTTTTGAAATTCTGCTCTGATGTGAACCGTATTTCAGTGAGGGAGTTCTCCATCGACCGGACCAAATGATAGTCAGAAGGGGCAACGTCTGAGCTATAAATCGGGTGTGGTAAGACTTCCCATCCACTGTCTTCCAAATAGTTCTTAACCGGAATAGCAACGTGGGGCCGAGCGTTGTCATGATGGAATATTATTGCCTCGTGTCTGGTCGCATTTTCCGTGCGTTTTTTGGCTGCTGCTCTCTTCAATCGGATTAATTGTGTTCGGTAGCGTTGTCCATTGATGGTTTCACGAGGTTTTAGCAGCTCACAATACAGCACACCCACCTGATCCCACCAAATACAGAGCATTACCTTCGCGCCATGGATATTCGGCTTTGCCGTTGATTTGGCTGGTTGGCCGGGTTTCACATATGATTTTTTGCGTTTGGGGTTGTCGTAATGGATCCATTTTTCATCACCAGTTACAATCCGATGCAAAAATGACTTCCTTTTGTGGCGTTCCAGCAGCATTTCGAACATGCAAAACCGCCTTTCGACGTCTCTCGGCTTGAGTTCATGTGGAACCCAATTTCCTTGCTTTTGAATATATCCAGATGCTATCAAACGTTTTGAAATGGCTGCTTGAGTGACATTAAAAGATTCTGCGAGCTCTTCTTGTATTTGGCAACAATCTTCATAGAGTAATGCTTCCAGTTCTTCATCTTCAAACTTTTTTGGCTGCCCAGGACGTTCATCGTCTTCCAAGCCAAAATCACCACTTTTAAATTGTGCAAACCACTTTTGGCACGATCGCTTAGCTAGCGCATGTTCACCATAAACTTCCACCAAAATACGATGACTTTCGGCAGCAGTTTTCTTTACATTAAAGTAATGAAGAAGAACTTCCCGCAAAAACACTTTTTCAGGAACAAAGTTCGACATATTTGAGTGAAAATATTCATTCAAATGAATGACATATACTGAAATGACGTACAATGACAGTAGCTTTCCAACGCATGTTTCAATAGAATAATAACAATGGAATAATACAAGTTACGCCATCTCTTAGCAAACCGCACGAATAAGTTATAGACCCAATATTATGTCAGAAATGTCTAGCCCTCAGGAGGAGAATGATGATGAGCTACAATACTTCAAAAAAGTTGAACCGAGATTAAAAGAATTTTCAGGACTAGCCACGGTGCTGAAAGAAATAGAGGAAGATAAGCCTTTTATAGATAGATAAAAGCTTTTTCTTTTCCACAAAATAACTGTTTGGTGCGGTTTGAATGCCGGTGGCGTTATTGGGCCATATTTTTTCGTCGTCGATAACGATCGTCACGTTACTCTGAATGGTCAGCGTTATCGCGCCATGATCACCGATTATTTTTGGCACGAATTGGAAGATATGGACTTGGACGACATGTGGTTTCAGCATGATGGTGCCACAAGCCACACAGCACACGCTACAATCGATTAATTGAAGAGTAAGTATGGTGAGCGAGTTATCTCAAAACATAGAACAGTCGATTGGCCGCTTGACTATTTTCTATGGGGCTACGTTAAGTCATTGATTTATGCCAACACGCCGACGACGTTGGAAGAGCTCAGAGCCAACATTAAACTCGAAATAGCGGCCGTTTCGGTCGAAATATGTGGCCGAGTCGTTGAAAAGTGGGTCCAACGAATCGACCGTGGCAAACGTGCTCGCGGTGGCCATATGAACGAAGTCGAGTTCCATTCATAAATGTTTTGATTGCAATTCAAGCCAATAATAAAGTTTTTGAAAAGTCGTTATTAGAAAACCCTATTTATTAAACATATTTCTGAATGTGTATAGTTTTAGATAGTTGAACTCCTAATCTGAAATTTGAAATAGTTTTCCTCAAAAAAAAAATACACAAAAAGGACCCCTTAAGCTCCCTAAATATGTATGAATTCCATTCATAAAAAGTGATTTTAACTACAAATTAGAAAATAAGGGCTTAAGGTAAAAGGGATTGCTCCAATATTTAAAATGTTTAAACCTGTCGTGTTGTTAATATACCTTTAATATAGCTGTAACCAAGGTACGCTGTCGAATATCTCAGATACCACAAATACGGGGAAATTGTTTTAAGAAAGGCGGCTGGAGTCATTTAACGTCTTTTCTTTCCCTTTAAAACCAAATATTAAAGATCAGTCACATCGATATCAAAAAGGCATTAGAAATGCCACAACTAATGTGCTAGGTTATACCCGACCACCACCACTCCGGTTTCATGAAGACAACATGTATAGTATATAGTAAGAGGACTTATCTATAAGGTAGTTATGGATTTTGTCTATCTTGAGTCTGCCATTAACTATTATAAGAACGCCTCATCAGAAAGGAAATGAAGAGTGACATTTGTCAATCACTCTCTGCGCATAAACCTAATCTACCCAGTTTTAATCTATGGCACAGAACCAAGAATAGTAGCAAGGGCGGATAAAAGTATCCTTGATTCTGTGAACATATTTCGGTCCCCTTTTCATTGACCCGCTTTGGAAAGAAAGATATAAAAATTCTACGACTTGTAAAGCAGCATCGACCTCATCACATGTACATTTCATCAGTCACTTGAGATTCCCAGCACATACATATGAAACGAATGGATATTAACACTTCGGCCCGATGATTCTTCAGTATCTATACGTAGGTACAACGCAGTTCATGAGGGCTTTATCTTAGGTGGCACATGCAAGTGGAAGGAAACCTAAACCATTCCTTTACAAAAAGCTTATTTCTACATTTCGCCCATAGAATAAATAATGACCGTATACCACAATAAAACAATATGGGTATGGTGGACTGTACGAGTATTCTAACGAACCGCAACATTAAAAATTTGATGATATGAATGAACAATTTTTTGCTGGTGTTGATCGCATTTGAATGCAAGCCCTATGGACTATGGTTCTTGAAAACGCCAGTGATACAAAATTTCAAACTTTAGATTGAGCAAAATAGTATGGTCGGATGTTTGCGAGCTTCCATGGAAATGTGCATTATTACGCCTTAAAATTAATGCCTCCACCAGAAATATGAAAGAGCCTCATGCTATTACCCAATATTAGGCAAAATATCCGAATATATTGATCTCTAAGAATTGTACAGTGAAGCGCATTGATGAAGCTAGGGAATAAGGCAGGAATATTCTGTGACCAATCAGTTCATATTAAGGGTTCACATGATTAATAAGTCGCCTTTTTGACTTTCAAAATAGGCGGGGAGCCGATGTTGAATTTAATACAACCACCAGCTTACGAAATCTATGGTAAGTACAACTACGCACAGCATTTCAAGGATTGTCTCAGCTTAAAAACGAAAACAGAATGCAGATCTGTTTACACAATTATAAACGACCATAGTTGATCTGTAGAAAATGTCCTCATATTCTGGCCTTAACCAACAACCAGCAAACTTCTCCAGCCAGCTCGATCTTAAGCTAGATGGTCCCCTTCCAATTACTTGCTCACAAACCTGGAACTTGTTAGCCAAATTAGCTCAAAATCTATCAACACCCCAAAGAGCCATGGAAAGAACTATCATAAATATATCTAGAAGGCAATGATAGCACAATGAAACGCTCAGAAATATGTAAAATCTTACAGATGTGATAATCAGTGAGAGACAACAAAAATAGAAGTGAGCCGGGCATGTAGCAAGATTGAACAATAACCAATAGACTCCAAAAGCTACACAGTAAATCGCTAGAAATGGTACACAAGAATAGGCAGACAACTGAAGCGCTGGAGAGACGACATTTGCCAATTAGATAATACGTTTCGAAGAATAGCTTAAAACAAGGAAACTTGGAAAACATTTATAGAAGCCTACGTTTTATCATTAAACTAAGAAATAATTAAACCATATGTAATTATTTTATCTCTTTATTTGTAATTATTTATTACTAATTAAGGTAACTATAGAATAAAACTCATATAATAATAATATCTGATTTCCAGTAGTCTAGGGCCTCCGCTGGTTATTCGGCTGCACGTGCCCTTTAAAGGGACCTTATATTCCACTTCCACGTGGAAGTCCGAAAGTCATTGTCTTTGTTTCATTTGCTGGCGTAATCAACATTAGATCCGTCCAACTCCGAGGCTTATTGTTGTTTCTTGACATCAATATTTTCTTTATTCAGAATCAATTTGAATCAAGTATATATATGCCATTATTATCTATGGCATTTTGCCATTTTCTGGGTAGCTTCATAATTCCATTTTTTTATCATCAAGAGAGTTTTGCAAAGACCGAAACAAATAGTAATCAGGAGGTACAAGGTCCAACTTCCTTTATGTTGGTCAATTCTGTCCTCTCTTTCTTGAAACCTTCATTCCAACGGTCTAGTTGTACACAGTAGAAAATCAAATTGACCGTTTTGCCACGTTCTTATTCCCTTCCAATCCCACCAAACACTCAACATTATCTTGTTTGCCCTCAATCCAGGCTTTGAAGTCGTTAGCTGGCCTTTAGCCTTTGGCAATGATCGCTTGCATTAGATACTATCGCATCTAATCTATTTTTCATCGCACGTTCGTTTCGTAACGTTTCTGATGGTTATCTGGTCAATTAAATTTCATGTGGAAACCAAACATTGAGCTTCTTTGAGTAGCCTGCTCGTTTTAGATGATTCTAAACTATCAAACGGTTGATGTTTGATGCCTCCGCTATCTCCAGACTGCTTCCGTGCTGGTCTTGCTCCATCAGTCGCAAAATTTCCTCAACTTTTTCAGTGACAGGCCGACCAGTGCGAGGTGCATCTTTTACATCGAAATTTCCGGAACAAAATCGAACAAACCACTCCTGGATCCAGTGTTCACTCACAGTATTCTCATCTTAAACTACAGAAATTTTTCGGCATGTTTTTGCAGCATCACATCGCGTATTTCTTCGGGTATTTCATTCATATTCAAATCAGTATAACTTTTAACACGAGCAACAGTCTTCATAAAAAATTGTAACCTGACATGTCACCTTTTAAAGACGTGTTCGTTTGACACAATTAGATTAGTGTTTCCAGATAAATGAACACCAACAACATCTAGTGGCATAAAAACCGCGGAGACTTTTTATATGACCCGTATAAATTCTTGTGACTATATTTAACCATTTGGACTATAGGGTGATCCTAAAGTCGAACAAGAAACCGAATAAGCAAAAGTTATTTCATCAAAACTCGTTGCTGACTGATAATGATTCGTTCAAGATCGCTTTCGAATTTTTTACTCGGTGTTTTACGTTTTCCCAGCAAAGATGGTCATCTATCTTTATTAGCGTTGCTAATCATCGTTGCAGTTACTTTTATTTTGTTAATACCGTTTTTAGTTTAGTTAAACCTATGATTTGAACGATCTTAGTGTATTTACGAGCTTTGTTTTCGTTTTTTCTCCACTTGCTTCCTGAATTGTTCTTTTTGTAATAATTTCATTGAAGGAAACATTCGATGAGTACATATTTTTGCGGATAGATCTGTGAATTGGCTTCCAAAAATATGACTATGAAGTCCCTCGTCTACAACCAAAAACATGGTATTGTGTTCGAAATTCATTATTTTGTACCCGTCAAAGTGCTTACTCTATATATTGCAAATCTTGTTTTTCCCGTTAGCAGGTATTCCTGCTCATCTTCAATATATCTCGGCGATTGAATGCCTTCCTCTCTTTTTTTTTTCATTCCGCCGCAGTATTAAAAAATATTATCTCGTATACCATGCTTCGATATTGCATTTGTTTTGAGGGTACCTCTTCGAGTTCTCGACACAATGCTGCTTCTGCTATCATATGGGCTAAAACTACCACTTTCTTCGTTTCCTTTTTTCAACATTAATATCTAACTCAAGAGGCACTTTATCGGTTTAGTCTTCAACTCTAATCTCTCTTCATCAAGTCTTGTGGTTCCAACACCATGTACCATAGTCATAGTCATAGTCGCTTAGTTCTTCTTTTTCTTTGAAGAACACATATATGGTGTTATAGCAAATTTAGCGCCAAAGCAGTCCTCTTTCCTTGTTTAAATTGCTTCAGTTTTTTTTTTCTGGATTGGTACCTATTTTCATTGGTACTTACCTGACTGCTAATAGTTCGCGTTAGATCCACCATACTCGTAAACTTGGTAAACATTTGCGTTTGTAATCAAAAATTGCTCTTAATGCTCTTTAGAAAGTATAATTTGCATGAGTTTAGTAAATCTTCTCTCGTTCCAAAACCATTTATTTCATGGCAATCTTCGTATTCGTAGCTCGGCTCCCAATCTTATCAAAGAGTTCGGCTTTCAAGATGCTAATAAGTTCACTCTCACAAGATGTATGTCCTCTTTAATTTGTAAATTCAAAGAGGCCCTGTTTCTGACATTTCGATTATTGATTTTACGATTTGCCCGTCATTATCCCGACCTTCCAGCGTGCGACATCTAACTGTGGAAAAGTGATACCTCGTCGCGGTTGTGTATTCATAAGCCTTCTTTTCCATGATGCAGCACTTTCTTATATCTCCTTTCACCTGTGTAGCGCTGGTATGCGTGAAATGTGAACAAAATACTGCAATATTCTAAATATAAGCAGATATACCATAAATCAAAAAAGATTCATCATATAATGTTTCCCAATGAGAAAATGTAATAATAAGAGTATTCATTTCTGTGACACCTCAATTTTATTTTAATATCCTTAACTCTAAAGCTACTATGAAGTGCGAGGCTCTGAAATGCACCATGGTGTCCATTAAGATATTTCCTTAAGCTGCTAAAATTAATTTTATTATTTTAAGTTTAAAGTGAAACTTTTTCACTGTTCCATTGTGGTGATAATGGCTTTCTCTCAATCTATTAAAAGTTAAGCACTTAATGTCATTGTCACTTCGTCACAGTGAAACTTTTTGCATTCGAAACATTTTATAGGAGCTTATAATATGGAATGGAAACAGGATTATTTAAGCCAATTTAAATGGTTAGTTATTCACATTAATGGAAGTTAAAATAATGAATCTAGAAATAAAATAAAATTTCATTGAAATGTTTCTAAGTTTGTTTTACTGGAAACTATCTAACACAGAACCAAACATACTCGTACCATAATACGTTTATAAAATATCAAAATCGATTAAACAAGTCCAATATTTCTATCCATTTTTGAATACAAATTCGAATCACTAGTCCACTACACTTAATCTAATATTCTAAATACCAGCAAGAGTTCAATTAATCATTTGAAATCTATTATTGAATAAAACAAAAGGAAGCCAACAGTCGAACCCGAAGATTGATAATTTCCGGTAGAGATTTTTATCCTCTCTACATAATTAATCCTTCTTTCCATTAACAAAACTGATTGGCAGCACCATCAACAAGGTAAATGCCCCACTGATGGTGGGCTTCCCGTGGAATATTCAATTAAGTACCGACCAACTTTTCTGAAATCGATAAATGTCAATATATCGTGGGTAGGTAGGATTAACGAGTATCTCTCCCACATCATAAGCTTAAGGAATTGTAATTATCTATTGTACATATGTACATATAATAATTACAATCGGAAGGTAAGAACTCAATTAACCTGGGCTTTGTTCTACTTTGATTATTGGCCAGGATAACAACTTACTAAGCGATTACAATGTTTTGGAAATCTTCTTCTAGGTGCCGAAGTTATTGAAGAAACGAATATTTTTTTTTTATAATATTTAGAGATGTATTTTGAACTATTTTGTATTTAGAAAAAAATTTGATTTAATTACAGCCATGCCTGATGTTTTCTTAAGTATCTGCTTTTAAGCAGATGTCATGTTTTTAAGCCGGTGCAATTCATATTATTTTATAGAAAGACTCAGACTAATTGTTTACTTAAGAGCTAATAATATTATTGGAAAGAAATTAAAGTAATTTACGCTTCGAACTTCAAAACTCTAAAACCTAACATTTAAAGATAATTTCTGCAATATGAGCACCGCGACTGACATGGCTGACAGAGTATGCTGTCGGTGCGATTTTCGATCAAATGTTCGAGCATCTGGTGTCATTTAACTGCAATAACTCGCTGTATACTGTCTTACAAGGAGCCAATATCTTTGTGTCTAATTTATAGATTACAATTCTGAAATCATTCTCACTAAACTTTAATTTAAATAAATCGATACAATTGCTAGCGATATGGTACAAAACGCCATCCTGCTATAATTCCATATTATGCACATCATTGTCGCGAATCTTCAATAAACACAGTTTCCGTTGTGAAGTTTCTGTATCGTACCGGCTTGATAATTCGTATGGCTCGAATTTAATGGATGTGATAATATTTTCAGAGTCACTTGGTTTTTGTTTTCACTCCAAAAGTTACCTATTTAAGCATCTATTCGTGCTGCTGATGAAATGTTGGATCATCTTGGCTTTGAGCCCATTCAGCGAAGACCCAACGAATGCCTTGATTCACACCAGTTTGAGCCAATTGAATTTGTTAAAATATTTACAAAGTATTCAAAGTTGTCGAATAGATCCCAAACTCTTAGGTTCTATGCCTCTACGAACTCTCATTTGTACGAGTCTAACCACAACACGACGAATAGAACGTTCAAATGGGTGGTTATTCGGTCCATATATTTTTTGGATTGCTCGATAAGTTAATGTGAGTAAACACAAGATCACTGTTCATAGTGATCTATGGGTTTACGTTTCAGGCGCTAAGTGAAACCCGTGTTATCAGCAACTAATGTCACCTAAGTGACATTCTGAAGAGGTGAGGATTAGAAGGCGTTGTCGACAATTTTACTTAGTGTGTAAAATCTTCACAACTTATTCATATTAAAGCCAGCCAGGAAGGTGGCTTTTTCTAAGCAATCTCTGTCCCAGAAAATGGCGAAAAGTGATTCTATGTGTAGTCACTTAAATAAATTTTTTGATATTTCCGAAAAATTGATGGAAATTAATTCTAAAATGAAAGATGAATTTTTAGTTATCATAGTGTTGTTGAGCTTTCCTAGTACATATGAAAATTTTGTCGTAGTCATTGTGTTAAGGGATTCGTTTCCAGTACTAAGTGCTATAAGGACGAAGCTCTTAGAGATTAAGGAAACCGGAGAGACGAAAATGCTGTGGAGACAAGTGAATCTGCATTTTTCATCCGTCGTCAAAATAAAGCTTCTCACTCAAGTGTTATAGCAAGCATTACAATTTTCTGAAGAAAGGGCACTATGTTTCTGAATGTCGATATCCTCAAGAAATGTGACGTCATCGTTTGCGATGTTAAATACCAAAATCTACCTGTCACATATGTTATGACAAAAGCCTTTTTACAGTCATGCAGCCACACGTTGAGAAGATGGCAATTATTCTATAAATTCAACAGGCATTGGAGTTGTCAACATTTCTACAAATTACAAAAATATAGAACTGCTCAATGTCTCAATGTCAATGTCCAATTTTTTATTTGCTCACTGATGGTGGAAAATAACTATTGTGTTCAAAGAGGCTACAATTTTCGACAGCGGCAAGAATTTGGTATTACATGCGATGAAATAGGTCGTTCTGTGTAGCATGAAAAATAACTGAAGTGACAGTACATTACTATGACATGCATGTTTAGGCCACTTAAATAGGAAAATCATGAATCAATTATTTAGCGAGCGGTGCTTAAAAATATTCCATATGCGTTGGAGTGTGATATTTGTTCGAAAGGAAAAATATGTAGTTGCTTTCTTACAACAAATAAGGGAATCGCATCCAAATGGTTACTGGAAGTCATTCATTCAGATATATGTGAACCGATGAAAAAATTGTCATTGGATGGCACTAAGTAATCTAGCGAAGTTTTCAGTGTTTTTAAAGAATTCAAGGCTGAGGTGGAATGTGAAACAGGGTGCCAGATTAAGGTGTTGAGAAGCGACAACAGTGAGGAATATTTGAGTTCACAATTTTCAAAATTTCTTTTTTAACATTGTTTTAAGCAACAACTGACCGTAGATTATACACCTCAGCAAAATAGAGTGTCTGAACGAGCAAAAAGAACTTTGGTAGAGATGGCCAGATGATTGTTGTTAAGTTCTAACCTGCAAGAATCATTATGGACTGAGACAGTTAACACGATTCTATACATTCAAAACCGATCATTTAAAACTATTTAGGTCCAAGGCTATTATGCTCGATAAACGGCCAGGAAAGTCCAAATTTGATGCAAAGTAGATAGAATGTGTCATGGTTGGATATTCAAGAGTCTAAGGCATATATGTAGATACACGAATCGAACATGGGAGTTGGTTGATCTTCCTCCTAATCGGCACGCAATTAAATCTAAATTTCTTACAAATAAGCATGACAAACAAGGAAGGCCGGTTCGATATAATTCAAGGCTTGTGGCAAATGGCTGCAGTCAAAAGCTAGGGATCGATTACACTGAGACGTTTTAACCAGCCGTAAAATATTCAACTATACGATTGACTCAAGATTTGGCTGTGGAATTTTATCTCAAAGTTAACCAAGTCGATGTTTCGTGCGCCTACTTAAATGAAGATAAAAAAGAAAAAAATTATATGCATCAACCTAAGCATTTTGTGAACACAAAAAACCGAGTTAAGTTATGTAAATTAAGAAAATCATTATATGACCTTAACCAAGCAGGGTGAAAGTGGAACAGTAAACTGAATAAAATTTAAAGGATATTGGTTTATCTCATTGTGTTTCAGATTCTTGTGACTTAATGACTTCAATGTTGTCGCAGTGTAATAAACTCCCTTTTACAGAATCTAGTAAGCTACTACGTGGGTTTACGTATGCGGATTGGGCTGGCAGCTGTGAAGATTGAAATCTTACATTGGTTACATTTTTTCCCGGCTGGTTTAGAGATGGTCCTGTAACTTGGAAGTCACGTAAGAAGTCTACTGTGCACCTAGTAGCACCGAAGCATAATATAAGGTTTTCTAATAACGATTTGACAACTTTTTTTTTTAAATAAAAGGCAAACCATTTGAGATATTTCAAAAACTTTATTATTGGATTAAAGTATAATCAAAATATTTATAAATGGAACTCGACTTCGTTCACATGGCCACCGCGGGCACGTTTGCAGCGGTCGATTCATTGGACACAATTTTCAACGACTCGGCCATACATACGGCCGCTATTTTGCATGCAATGTTGGCTCTGAGCTCTTCCAACGTCGTCAACGTGTTGGCATAAACCAATGACTTAACGCAGCCTCACAGAAAATAGTCAAGTGGCGTTAAATCGCACGAACAAGGCGGCCATTCGACTGCCCCATGTCTTGAAATAACACGCTTACCAATAAATCGATTGTAGCGTGTGCTGTGTGGCTTATGGCACAATCCTGTTGAAACCACATATCGTCCAAGTCCATATCTTCAAATTCGGGTCAAAAATAATCGGTGTTCATGGCGCGATAATGCTGACCATTCACAGTAACGTGACCATCGTTATCGTTATCGTATCGAAAAAATATGGCCCAATAACGCCGCCGGCATGCAAACCACACCAAACAGTTATTTTTTTTGTGGATGAAGTGGTGATTCATGAAGCATATGTGGGTTTTCACCCGACCAATAACGCATATTTTGCTTATTGACGAACCCATTAAGCCAAAAATTAGCTTCGTCACTGAAGATGATTTTACGATGGAATTCATCATCTTGGCGCATCTTCTCCAGAACCCAATCGGAGAACGTACGTCGCTTCAAATGGTCCATCGGCTTCAATTCTTGAGTCAGCTTGATCTTGTATGGGTGTAAGCCTGATGATCCTTACGCAAAATACGCCATAATATGGTCTGAGCGATGCCCAATGTCCGTTGTCTTACACAACAGTAACATCACACAACGAATATGTAAACTCAAATTTTTGCACTAAACTTGTTATTGCCTGTCTACTTTGGCATGAATTGCGACCGAAAATTGGAGTTAACGCTCTTAAAGTTGCAGTCACCGACTCCGAATATCTGTGGAAAATTTTTATAATTTGCAGACGAGCAACGTCTAGTTAGTACTTTACTATGACAAAAATGTTGAGTTTACTGAATAAATTGACAGTGACAGTTTGATGATTAGTGAAAGAGTGCGTTCACAAATTAAATTCGAAGTTTTCAAATCCCTATTGGAAAACCCTATATATGGAGTTGGTGAAAGCAACACAATAAGTGGTTTACTTGCAAAACCTACTTACAGATATTGGTTTTGTTTTGTTGTCAAAGGGCTAACTGAATTATGACAACTTGAGCGTACAAGATTTAGTAAAAATACCTGCATTTCACTCCATGTTTAAGCATATAAAGTATACGAGGGTTGTTTGAAAATTTTCCAAACGAACAATGATACAAGACATTTTTTCTCAAAATTTTTTTTTATTTTTCTACATAGACTTCTTGTAACTCTTCTATCTCTATAACCCGTCGAAATAGTACTTGGTGCTTTTCTCTGCAAAATAATTGCTCACGAAGGTGATTGCCTCCTCATTTGACGAAAACCTCTGTCCTCCGAGCGAAGTTTTTAGATAAGGGAACCAAAAGAAGTGGGGCCAGATCTGGTGAATAAGGCGGATGGTCAAACAGATGGTGAAACAGGATTTTCTTTTTATGCAAATGTAGCGGTTTTTCCTGAAATGATTTTTCCTTTTTGAAGATAATCGATAACTCGATAACTCCTTTGCAACTAAAAAAAACACTCGCCATTACTTTCCCAGCCGAAAAAAACTGTTTTTACTTTTTTTTGAAGACTGCTCGCCCTTTGCAGTCCATTGTTTTGATTGAATTTTTATTTTGGGCGTATAATGGTGTATGCAAATTTCTTCTACAGTAATTAATCGGCTCCAAAACTCGGACTTATTGCGCCTAAACTGCGCCAACAGAGCGTTGGAAATGTTTACTCAATCACGGTTTTGGTCTAACGTAAGCAAACGCGGCACCCAATGCGCGAACAGCTTTTTCATGCCTAAATCTTGATTTAATATATAACAAATACGTTCTTTGGACATTTTCATAACGTCTGCTATCTCTCTCACTTTAATTTGGCGGTCGTCTAACACCATTTAGTGAACTTTAGCAATGTTGTCGTCAGTGGTTGCAGTTTTTAGACGTCCCGAACGTTCATCATTTCCCAAGCTCTTACGGCCACGTTTAAATTCAGCTGTCCAAAGTTTCACTGTGGTAAATGATGGTGCAGTACGCCCATACACAGAGTCCAACTTATTTTTGATTTGCGTATGCGTATTGCAAATCAATCAAAAAATAACAGCTCGATACTCAGTTTTACAAAAAAACACTCACATCGGCTCACTCAAACGACTGTGCACTAAAAACTGCGCGTCCAAAATGACTGAAACTACGGTAAGTAAATGTCGAAAGATGAACAACTAGCATTCACTAGCCTTTATTGGCGAGTGCCGCTATCTTACCGTACGGTCGGAAACTTTTCAGACAACCCTCTTAGTTATATTCGTGATATACCATCTTGATTAAATAAACTTTAAACTCAACTAGCAACTTAACTTTTTGTTAAGTTGGTTCATCTCTTGTTGACATTCCCTCTAAATCTTAGCATCGTACCCTGACATTTGCCAAGAGTACATCTATTCCTGTGTGTGTTGTGATTTTTTACAATTTTAGAAATGGATTTAAATTTGCAGCAACGAACTTGTATTGTATTTTGCGTAAAAAACGGATTTAATGGTGCGCGAACGTTGGAAATGTTGGAAAAGTGTTTCGGCAACGATTCTCTAAAGAAAACGGTCGTTTACCAGTGACACGAGCGGTTCAAAAGTGGTCGTTAATCAAAGATGATGATGAAGACCTTAATTTCATGCATGTTAACGGCGCAAAAGAGATGATTTGCAAGGCTGAATCCGATCCCACATTCATCAAATGGATCATTACTAGAGACCAGACGTGGGTTTATGAGTACGACACTCAATCCAGACATCAGGCAATTTATTTTTTTTGATTCCTCATGCGCACGAAGGGGATATGAACACCCTTTTACTGACTTTTCACCAGGGAGCGGGCGGGTGGTGAAGTAGTTCGAAACTCAGGTGTATTAGGTTTCGATATTTTTCCCAGAGGTGGTTGTCAAACTGGAGCTAGTGCATCCTCAACCAGTGGGTCTTAAGTACGTGCTAGTTGTAAGTTCGTTACATTTAGCCCAGCCAGCAACCACTCCAACATCAGTGTTATGCCTTTATGTCAGAGTTGATGCCGACTTTTCGTCAATTTCATATAATTACATGCAAATTTTATGAAAAGACTTTTCAAGCAAATTGCCTTGCACGGGATTAGAACCCGCGACCCTCTGCTTGAGGAGTCTATGCATATACCACTACACCGCGGCCACCCCCAAGTGAATGGCGTTCACCAAATGAGCCGATACCAAAAAAACCACGTCGTTTTCAGTCAAAAAAGAAGGTAATGCTCACGGTTTTCATGGATTACAACGGTTTAGTGAATCATGAATTTTTGCCAGAAGGCCAAACAGTAAATAAAAAGTATTATTTGGGCGTTATGAGACGTTTGCGTGAAGCAATTCACCGAAAGAGACCAGAATTGTGGGCAGAAAAATCGTGGATTTTGCGCAATGATAACGCACCGTCGCACAGTGCCATCATTATTCGTAATTTTTTCAAGAAAAATGCAACAAATACCATTCAACAGCCATCAAATTCACCTGATTTGGCTTCTTGTGACTTCTTTCTGTTCAATCGAGTTAAAGAACGCGTTTCAGCAGCGGAGAGGAAGTAATGGAAAAATCTCAGGAAGCACTGATGGACATACGGAAAACCGAATATAAAAACTCTTTCGAGGATTGGATCAAGCGCTGGTGTAAGTGTGTTGAAGTCGATGGGGATTATTTTGTAAGGGAAAATATAGATTTAGATGAATAAACTTGTATTTTTAATTTTCTGAATAAATGCCGGGAACTTTTTCAAGGTGGAATATAATAAACCTTTAACGGAATTAATATATGTCCCACCCTGTGATATGATTACAGATATTTTTACTAAAACTCTAAATAAATCAAAGCATTTAAAATTATCTAGCAAACTATTTACAGTATAAAATTATAGATTTTGTATTGAGGGGAAGTATTGAAGTTTGTTATTTATTTGTATCTATAAATTGAATGTGTATACTACTGGCAACTCCCAACAGAATAATCTAAAACTCTTATACACTATATGTGTCGTGACACCAAAATCGCATTTGCGCCAAGTTTCATCACCAGAAACAGTCAATTCATATCATTACCACACTTTTCGGCGGGTAATTTTTTTTTTCTTGTTCACCAGCTATTTTGAATGACATTGTCCTTATAGATTCTGTAGCATCAGTCAACGACACTCCAAGCAATCCCATCACAAAAATAAATCGACGATTATCTTCGTACGCATTTTGGATTAACGGGCATGACGTGATTTCTTTTGGCGTACAGGACTTGCAGTTTATCACAATTTTAAATCCGAGTCCTCTTCAACTAGATTCGTAAAAGTCTACATCCTACTATCTACTCCTACACACTTTACATTTCACGTTCGCACTTATTGCTGTAAAAACAGCAAAGAAATTGATCAGTCTTTACACGATATTTGGATTCACCGTAAAGGAATCTAGTTGTCAACTGCTCAATTTTTTCGCAGAGCTGCTCCTACCTCTCTACTCTTTATCACGATACACAGAATAAACGATACGAATCGAATGATAGATACCAATAGTATCTGACTCTTTCGTGTCAGATTCTTCTACACTTCTTCACCGTAAAGAGAATTTCTCATCTCTTCCCTCCTAGCGAATACAATACATTAACCGGAAAATATTTGGTAGAATAACGACTTACAGCGGCCAACAAATGATGAGCAGATAGCAAACCAGTCTAACAGCCGAACGTGTGCCGCTTGGCGCTGTCGTGCGCTCTGAACAGTTTCACACAAAATGCTGTATTTCGATCAATTTTAGGTACTAATTTCCTTACTTAATTTAGTAAGAGCATTCTTAACAAATCCATCTTTCAGAAATAAAAAAGTTTAAGCGTGGTCTAGTGCCTTAAAATTGCTTTTATCTATTAGACCCCGAGTTTGCTACCATTTAGGTCAAAGTTTTCGTTTTTTGGCTACTTATTCCAATATTTCTTTGGAAATGTTTTGTCCAACTACTTTCGTTTTAAAAAAAAGATTTGATTTCCAATTAAGTCATCTACTTTTTATTATTTATGTGAATGACACGCCGTTAGTGCTCAGGAAAAATACTGTGTTTTCTATGCAGACTGGCCGTATTCATTTAAGTAGATTACATGGACGTTAAAACTGCTGAAAATAAAAGTTAAAAACCAAAAATGGCTACATAAGATCCAGAACCACATGCTATTTCAAGCCGATGACAAATGCTCTCGAAAATATGTCAACGTACAGGAACTTGGAAGTTGTAGTAGACTATAGTACTATGTAGAGTTACCATATTACTCAGCTAACGAAAAACCTTAAGTAATATGCCTACGCTCTAGTCCATCTTAGCTATAGATGTCCATAACATGATCTTAGGCAATGCTATTAAGCTTGGTGGAGCCGGACCTCAGGTATGGAATCATGGCCTAGGGCAATGCACCGCAGCTACAAAAACTAAAGTCGATATATGGTATAGAAGTATGTAGTCAGAAAATGATAATGAGATCGCAACGTCAAAAAGGTAACAATATTGAAACGTATCCATCCATCAACTAACTGTATATACCGAAGGACAACTCATACCAAATAACAGTTAAAGAGGGTTAGAAGACGTTTACAAAACAGATACAGATCAGATATATTCTGGAATGACTACGGCTGTCATGACTGTCATCTATGTAGCAAGCTACATTCAACGAAATGCCAACGTCATCTTACTCAACAGATTTCTGTTCTTAATACATCGGCTGAAAAGTCCGTGCATAAATCTGACAGCTGTCGGACGATTAATTCTCGAGATATAGCATTGTGAGTAAAGCAACTTTTATTATCGTGGAAAAAATGAATTCAAAGCAATTTCGTGTGTTGATTTATCATTGCTTTTTGATGAGAAAAAATGCAGCCGATGCAAAGAAATGGCTTGATAAGTGTTACCCGGACTCTGCACAAGTCGAACGAACCATTCGCAAGTGGACTGAAAAATTGAAAAGTGGTCATACAAGCACCGAAGATGATGTACGCAGTAGGCGTCCAAAGGAGGCTGTTTCAGATGAAAACATCAAAAAAGTCCAGAAAATGATTACGAATGACCATAAAGTGAAGTTGATCGAGATAGCTGAGGCTCTGAAGATATCAAAAGAGCGTGTTGGATATATCGTTCACGAATATTTGGACATGCGAAAGCTCTGTTCAGAGTGGGTGCCGCGTTTGCTCACAGTCGACCAAAAACAACAAAGTGTTGATGATTCAGAGGAGTGTTTAAAGCTGTTCAACAGCAATAAAGCCGAATTTTTGCGTTGGTATGTGACAATGGATGGAACTTGGCTCCATCACTTCACACCAGCGTCAAGTCGGCAGTCAGCTAAATGACGAGCAGGCGACGAACCTCGTCCAAAACGACCAAAAACTCAACAGTCGGCTGGCAAAGTTATGGCATCCGTATTTTAGGATACACATGGAATAATTTTCATCGATTATCTCCAAAAGGGGCAGACTATCAACAGCGACTATGTGTTAGTTTATTGACTGGACAAGTTATTTTTATGTTTTAGTAAAACTTTCGAATATCGCTCCTAATTTTGTACCCCTTTAGTTCTTCGATCATGTGGTATACTCTTCATTAAATCATGAAATTGTGGGGATTGCCGCGTAAAACTCACGTCTTTTGGCATCGATATCACTAATCTCACGATAAGCTGAAAGCTAAGCGATCGACTTCGTTGACGTGCTGCAACCGCTCCCATGTACCATCAAATCACAGACTTTATTTGTAGCTATACTTTCTGAGATACCATGGCTGCAGTTAGGTAGTGATCCGTGTTTACATTAGCTTCTCAGAAAGATCGAACGTCTATAACATTCGTCAATCTTAACATAATGAATTTTGATGACTATTTAAGGATCAAGTCATCCCCGTGTTCTATAACCTTAGTCTTTTTCCAAACGCTGTGTCCTGTAAACTAGCTTTCTGGTTAAACGTTGGAATCAGCGCAGTCAGACTTTGTGGTTTTAAGTTAAAGTATTTCAGGCCCTGTTAATTAAACTTCCCCAATAGTTATCCCAATAATTTCTCAGAATCATTCATTCTATCTAATATCTAACAATTTGCAATCTAGAATCATTGTAATTACATATTAACGCTGCAGAAGTCTACATTTTTATGGATTCATTCCCATTCCCCTGAATTTTATAAATTTTTTCCAACAAAATCGTTGATACGCCTGAAATATTTCAACAGAGAATACTGACTGCAGAATTCACTTCAATACATTAATTAAATTCATTTCCACCTCCGCCGTCTAAACAAAAATGAAAATATTTCAAAATTTCCAAATGATGAACGGAAGAGAAGCCATTTCTTACGTTGCATCCTGAATTATCTAATTCAAGTGACCAACAACCAAAAACAAGTACAGTTGGTATACAGAATCTCTCACGTAGCCTCTGGTGAATTAACTTGACCAATGCCAACATACGAGTATACTCGTACACAGGAATCCAACCACAAATGCGCAAAAGTGTATTTTCAAGTAACTACGTGCAAGTAACAACGGTTCAGCTGCAGCAAAAATGTTTTAAAAACCCAATTCAATGTACATATCAAGGATTCTTGGATTCACTGGATTCACACTCGTGATCTTTATACTCCTCAGCACCATATTATCCGGATATTTCATCCGCAAAACCATACGAAGTGCCTTGCAGTTCGAGATATGAGTACGAATACTCGTACATTCTGCAAGCTTAACCTCCACTGTCAATTGCCCATGGAAAATAATAAACCATGAAATGTAATACAATGCGCACACAATAAAGTGAGAAAAACGAACAAAACAAACTGATGAATCCGATATCCTTCTTTGTTTCTGCTGTGTATCCGGTGCTCGAACTATTCATCCTGTTGTTTTATGACCGGCCAACAGTAGTCCTTTTAGTTTACTTTCGTTTTATCTCTAGCAAATGCAGAGCTGTTGAAGTCGATTCCGGCAAAACCAAAGTTAGCCCTGACGTACACATCCGTTCTCCTGACGGCCATAATTGGTAAGGCGTAAAAGTACAACAGAGCTTTTAATTCACGTTACTCCATATGGTTGTGTAAATATTAAGTTAGGCTACAGACAACATATAGAGTCCAAAAGAATAAGATTTTCTACTGATTGAATGATTTCTGTGGCAACTACTATACATCGTTGTTTCAAGAAATTTTAAGTAAATATCCCTGTTTGGTAATTTTTTTTTTTGGACTGTAGTCAGGTCATACCCTTGTGAACGATAAGAGTAAATCATAGTAATTTAGACGCGATGTTGGTTATTACTCGGTAACTTATTTTATTTTTTCGCTTTGATGAAGTTGGTTTTTTTACTGATATACTATATCTGCTGTTCTTTCAAACTGTACTCCAATTTTTGACCCACACCAGTTCTACACCAGAAGATCGCTTCTGTATTATCCTTTAATTCACGGAATATATGGTAATCTTGTTCTGTCGGAACATAGCACTCAGACAAAGGACTAGCAGTCTATTGTACTCATTGTACGTTCCCTTTATTGGAATATTTCAGTCTTTCGAAAAAATACAAACAAGAGCACCAGTGATAAAGTGCCTACGGTACCAGAACTGACAACACCATCGCCGAGCATCTGCGGACAGATTCGTGTGTAGTCCGGATACCAACAGAAACAGAGTCGTCTTTACCCGCACACCTAGCATTGCAGGTTTTTTTTTTTTTTATTATTATGCCCAATAAGCAGTCTTCTTTGCTACCAAAGAACAGAAGAAAGTTCGCTGGGCTCCTTTAAACGGTAACCTGGTGAGCCATGCCATCTGCCATCATGTCCATACTTCAATTGCGCACCTTCTAATAATCCTGGGACACAAAAAAGGCTTACTGGATTCATCTTTCATAGAAGTATTATGTATATTGCTTCGAAATCAAGTGAAGGTTTAGTAAAGTTAAAGCTTAGCTTGGCTTTCGCTACTGATGCTTAGACCCCTCCACCGATTCTTAACAATATATTGTAGTTCATTGCTAAATAGGAGCAATTTTTTCTAATGAGGAGTGATATTTTACGTTTTCTTGGCAAATCCGCGTGTTCTTTTTATAATTCGCGCACGCTCAAGAGATTTGCGTACCATAAAAATGCTTGCACAAAGCGCGTTGGTTTTAAATGTTTGACGGTTATAATGACGGAAAAAATAAACAGAAATAAAGAGCTCGGCAGTGCATTCCATAAGCGAGTTGAACGTCCTAAGCCGAATCACGAAATTTTAGGCTACGTCCGGCTTAATGGTGTTCTGATGGGCATTCATGATGCTATTGGCGATATCTATGAAGCACTGGTGCAGGAAATAGCGATATTATTAGAGAGCGTGACGCAACAGCGAGTTTAATGACTTCTCCCGTCACCACAAGCGAAAACAGATTCTCTAATAGAAGCTGATTCTGATTAGGTTACCAGGAAAGTACACGACGCAGTGTAGGTACAATAAGATTGTCTGAGTGAGTCTAGCCTGGCTGATTTCCCCCTTTTGAGGAAAAAAGCTTAGCTTAAGCTAAGTTCCCTTTCGCACAAAATTGCAATATCATGTTCATCCTGAGAGGATAAAGTCAAGGAGGAGACTGGTGGCATTTACGTGAAAAACCAAAAATAAAAGCTATGGAAGTCACCTTAAAGCAGTTTGTTGCCTTGGAGGGAAGTCATGGCTTAAAAAGCCAGGAGCGTTAAATAGCAAAGGATCAAAGATCATCTCGCGCTAAGAAGCACAGCCTTTTACAAACGTGGGACGTGACCATACCTTTATTGAAATTTATATTCTATAGACCAAAACATCGTACACTTCTAATGGGACATTTGCCACAAAAGCTATATATTCTCCTGATATAGCAATACTCACAATGAGCTGAAAATTTCTTATTGAAAAATTCGATTAAAATTGAAAACATTTTAAATTTTCAAACAGAAATCCTTTTTCGTTTTGAGGCATTTTGAAATGGTAACCACCAGAATGGTATCGGGGGTCATAAGTACGTGAAAAGATGAGAAGACTTTTTTATTATTTCCTCTTTCTTTCTATGAGAAGTTAAGTATAGGAGTACATCCTTACTAAGCTTAAAATTACGAGGATGGTAAGGGCAGGACATTTCCCTAACTTCCTGTCGTCTTTACCTATTCGTTGAAAAATATTGTTGAAATGTGCTGTTTGGGTAGAGACATGAGTTCGAAGTAATTGCCAAGAGCTCTTAGAGTGAAAACGATAAAAATATTTTTATGTGGATGCGTTTAGTACTTTTTTTTTTTTTTTTTTTAGTGTTTTAAAACGACTGTGGTTATCATGGCTCATTTTTATTTTAATAAACTTCGGCGAGACGAACAAAGGTCACAGGGGGTGTGGACGTTAGTATTATTGTTAGAGATATTGCTCTGAAGGTAAAATGAGGTGGAATTTCTTATAATATATGTATACCAAAGAACTCCTCGATGAAAGTAATTGAATGTGTGAAATTGTTTAGGCGGTAGATAATAAAATAATAGAGAATCGTTAATGCTGGATTATGGACGAAGAACAAATGATTTTTGTATTTCTTTACCAGGTCATAGTGATTGGCAGAGTGGTCCCAATTATGGCCCTGCAAAGGCAACTAGACGCAATCGTTTTGTAAAATGTCTTTCCACTGAAAATTCTTTTAAATTTTAATACCATGTGCTGCCTGATCATATCGTGATGGAGGAACTTCTGGCAAGTCTATCCCGGAGAGCCTCGATTGCGTTCATTTTCTTTTGGAGTGTTCTATTTCCCACGTGCTTGTACAACTGTAATGTTTTTAAAAAAAAAAACTGGACTATTATCTCCCAGCAATATTTTGTATCTCCAATTTTTCGCACCCACCCATCTGTCCTCATCTGTCCTCATCTGTCATCTGTCCCTCCCTAGTTTGAAAGACCTCTTGCATAGCCCCGGTCCACAAAAAGGGATCAAAGAATGAAGTACCTAATTACTAATTATATGTCCCCTATTTTTTATTTTAACTATTAGCGATCTGAAGAGAATTATTAAACACTCGACATTAAGTTCTCCAAAACTATTTGTTCACCCCAAGACTTTATTCTCCTTCAAGAAGATCTCGATAAGTTTTCCACTTGGTGTCTAAAAAATTGCTTTGGACTTAATGTCTCCAAATCTCAATCTATGACTTTTTCATGTTAGTCCATTCAATCTCCTCCTCGACTTTATTTTCTGCATGACCAACCTGTACCCCAGGTTCAAACCCTTCGAGAACTTGAAATTTTATACGATAGAGAGTTAACCTTCCGTTCGCATATTGATGAGATATTCCTTAAAGCTAACTCATCGCTCGATTTTATCAAACGTTGGTCTAAAGAATTTTGCAACCCTTATGTGGCAAGGTCACTTTACATTACGCTTGTTCGTCCGGTTATCGAATATGCCAGCCATGTGTGGTCTCCCTTTTTTAGCGAGTTCATATATCACGAATCGAGAACATTTGCCCTTTGAAGACTCTTCTGTGGATCAATTTAAGGATGTAATTCTAAAGCAAATTCTTGCGAAGCTTCACGTAATGGAACTGCAATGTACGAGGTGTGTTCAAAAAGTAGGATGAAATTTGAAATTTCGCGGGCAACGTATCTACTTTCGATTACCGATTTTTTTTTCCCCTGTATTGGTACACAATTACCGAACATATGTTCATAGTTTCAAGTACAATACGTGCAATTTTTTCGGATTCTGGGACATGAGACGTATGTCAGCGAAATTTGTTCCGAAACTTCTTAATTTCGATCAGAAGAACCGTCTCAAGAGCTTCGCTCAGCAGCTCTTGAATGACTTCAATGATGATCCTGACTTACTTAAAATGGTCATAACTGATAAGGTATCATGGGCTTGTGGTTATGACGTCGAAACCAAAGCCCATTCGTCTCAATGGAAGCACCCAAGAGAGCCAAGACCGTGGCGTAGTGCATCAGAAGTTTCTACCTCAAGGTCGTACGGTCAATAAGGAGTATAACCTTGAAGTTATGCGCCGTTTGCGAGAAGCAATACGAAAAAAACGTTCGGAATTGTGGAAAGACAATTCATGGCAATTGCATCACAATAATGCACCTGCTTATTCATTGTTGCTTGAGAGAGATTTTTTGGCCAAAAACAACCCGACATACATGCCTTAGTCACTATATTCACCGGTTCTTGCATAATTGTGACATAGGCGATCTATGTTATCCTCTTCGATGCACAATCCCTCTATTTCTTTAAAAACCCACTTGATCTTGCAAAAGATCCATTGCTCTAAGCGCGTGAACTCGATGATTAAGTGGTTGACATTATGTTGACGGTTTAAGGCCGTGAACATAGTTACGATATCTGTCACGGGTTGTGCGACAGCACCCATGATATATATCTAATTATGTGAGGTATAGACCAGCTGCTGCCGACTCTATAGAGAATCTTCACTGCTAGCCTGAGACCGAAAACATACCGAACTTATGGCAGTTGAAGTGGCCTTTATACCAAAAATTGGAAAAAATGACTGCACGCTCGCTCTGAGACGTAATCAGTTCTGGAAGTAATCGGCGATTGGTGCATTTGAATCGGAATTTCAGTCAATCATTTCAAAACTGAGGTTGTTCTCTTTACGAAAAGGAGAAGGTTTACTAGTCTGGCTTTTCTAGTGATTATGATCATGATCTGTTGCTCCAATGAAATTGATAAAAAAAAATGCTTTGAACTGGACATGTTAAGGCATTATCAGCATAAAAGAGCTTTTGCTAAGACATGAGGCTTTTTACCGAAGATTCTTTAAGTCTACCTGGATAAGGCCAAATATTGTAATTTACGTCGGTTGGGTTCCAAGTCACAATAGACTCACGGAAATTGTTATTACCGACGAACTTACTAGCCTAGGCTAAGAAGATTGAGAATTTCATCCCTTTTTCATTGTCTTATTACTATGTTCCAACAGAGAAGGAAAAAAGTAGTTACAGTCTGGACGTCTGAGCGCATTGTACTCTGACTTACGTTCTACAAACGAACCCAGTGCTTATGAACATCACAAAAACGACATTACATAAATCATAAAAATTTCAACATGGAAAATATTAAAATAAAAAAGCCCTTTACGCATTCATTAAGCCTAAAAAACTTTGTCGCCCTTTATTCTTAAATAAAACAAACAAAGAAGACAAGGACACACCGTCAGGGAGTTTAAAGCCTTTGCAAAATTAAGGACTTTATATCTTTTGAATACTCAAAGGTTTCACCAGACAATCTGCCTTCTTTTTTTTTTCATACTCAAGTAAATGCAAGAATGACACAAGATGCTTTGTACTCGTATTCAAATAAATTTTTTAAACTCTCGAATCCTTGTGGAGTTTTACGATGAACTCAGTTCAAATATGTTCTTTGATAAAAATGAATCCGTATCACTGAAACATAGTAAGCACTGTTGGTTTGAAATCAATATTTTCAAATTAAACGAACTCTAGTGATGAAGTGTATTTTATATTTTCCCAACTATTCCTTTTTAGAGTCCAATAAAAAATTTCAACAAGGACATTCGGATGCCAACCACTTGAGAAAAGCACTTGCAAATGAAAAATTTTGGCCGTATCACGTCAAATACAATATCTCATTTTGCAGAATACTACTGAATATACAGAATACTGTTTATTCCGCAGAATATAGAATATGGTATACTCAAGAAGCAAAACGCAAAACTTTAGAACATTGTCACAGAGTTTCAGGATTCAAACAGGTACACAAGTCATTAAATGAACAGAAAAAAATCAGCAATTACTGGTCCTGCTCTGGAACTCTCTCCCTGATTTCAGTGAGCTCCAGTAGCATTCCCTATCTATGGGTACTTCTATGTATGATTGAACTATATACTTCCTTCTTTTAGCCACCCAATTTTGGCCTGACAATGAAATCAATGTTGCACGAGCTTTTACAGCTTTGTTTCGTCCTTTTTTTTATTGTTAGAACAGGACTCTATGTATCATTTCCTGGAGTTGTTTTTGCGTCGTGTAAAATATATAAACGTCAAATACATATTCGTATTTCTTGGGAAGGTAATAAATTTCTCATCGGATTCTTGTCGTCCTCATGATGTCATTTTCAAAATTTATTGGATTTTATTACAATTATGTTTGTAGCGAGCAGCGTGATTGTTTGCAGATTCTGGGCCTGTGAGTCTTTTTTTTTTTTTTTTTTGTTCTTTTATGAAGGTGGCCATAAACCAATCAGCACTAAAGGTGAATTTAATAGCCTCTTCGGATTGATTTGGGATTTTATTGCCTTTGGGAAAAGCTGAGGAGAATTCCTCCAACATGATTGCTGTTGTAGATTTAATAAGAATTTGTTTGTATATTTTACGGATATACTATACACATATGTGCCAATATTTCACATGGTGTGGAAGGACAAATTAAATTCATTTTAACCATTTACTTTCGAACACAAGTTTGCCCTTTCGAACGTCACAATTATATCAGCTCAAATCCGTATCCGTATATACACGAGTATTTCCCTTGCACCTCGACTAATGTTGGAACCAGCTACTTCCAAATTTAAAATTCAAACTAACTAATATAATCTGTAAGGATATTTTGTAATAAAGATTTTTTGAATTCTCCTGCACCATATCACGCAGACGTTGCGTTCAGTTTTATAACCTTTCTAAGTTCCCTCGAGTTTATATAGCTTTTCCAGGTGAAACTTTGCCCAGGTAGAAGTCTGTATTGTAACTCATAATATATGCATGTATGAATGGGGTAGGTATTTTTAGCCACACCTGGTGTAAATTTTCTCACTCCGGTGGCACTTTTTAGAATTTCAGGTGTCAATGGTGAATAAATTGTGTTCTAGAGCTCTTCATATTGCGAAACTCTGGGTTATATGGAACAAAATAAACATGAAGGGTACTTATTTTCGTTGGTAAATACAATAAAGGTTGAGTACATTATGTCTCAAAGGATTTAGTTTCACAACGAAGATGAGCACGACAAAGAAGTCATTTTTATCTGTATCCAAATGACACTGGAAGGATCCTACATTAATTGAAAACTATGTACCACAAAGTTGGCGTGTTTCAGATTGTTGGTCAATACATGAACATCCAAACCATAGTTCAGCTAAGTCGACTTGCAACATATATAAACTCCCTCGTAGGTGCACAAGGTTTTTTCGCCCCACAGTACTTTCAAAAGAGCAACCTAATAATACAACGAAATACGAGTATGATAATGCATCAATGTATGGAGTTTAACAGACATGCTCCTTCCTTTAATGAAATCAAATTGGATACCTAAAGTTAAGTCAACATCCGGGCTACTAGAACAAATTTAAAGCATCGATGAATAAGGATTTACAACACTGAGATGAGCTCATAAACGGAAGTAATAGTTTCCCAGAAATTGTTCACTAAAACTAAAATCCTTAGCTACTTGTCTTAAGAGTTTGGTCTTTAAAACTGGGGTTGCCTCGATGGCCTAACTTCCGGACCACGGAAACATAACTACTAGCTGGAGTGAAAGGTTTAAATGTTTATTTGATTTTATTCAATATAGTCCCCTTTTAGTTTGATACACTAATTCTAGCGATTTTCCAACTTCTTGATCCCATCCGAAAAGTAATTTTCCGGAAGGTCTGCAAAATACTCCACCGTGGCGTCGATTATTTCCTCGCGTGAGTTGAATTTTTTATTGATAAGCCATCTTTTGAGGTTTAGGAAGGGATAATAGTCCGAGGGAGCCAAACCGGTCGAATACGGTGGATGCGACAACAATTGGACGCTCTTGTGCGCCGGTGCATTGTCTTGCAAAAAAAAATTTTTTTTCGCTTCATGTGATGCCGTTTTGCAGCGATTTCGGACTTCAATCGCTCCAATAATGCATAGTAAAATTCTCTGTTGATTATTTTTCCTTTTTCGAGGTAGTCCACGAAGAGTATGCCATGACAATCCCAGAAAACCGAAGCCATAAGCTTTCCGACCCATCGAGCCTCCCTCGGCCACTTCAAAGCACTCGTGCCGGCTTCAGTTTATTGACGGGCACTTATTTTATTCTCTGGTGTTCAACAGTTACCAATCGACGCCAAAAATCCGCCCGATTCCGCATCAGAAAGTCCAAACACTGTTTCGAAGTGCTCTCGCGTTCGTTTTTTGGTCAAGAGTGAGTATGCGCGGCACCCAGTGCAGGATAACTTTTTCATATGCAGAATTTTGCTCAAAATATGGCGTGTGCGCTCAGTACTAATCTTTGTGGTATCTGCTAGCTCGCGCACCTTCACTTTCCGGTCAGCCAACACCAACATGTATATTTTTGACATTGTCCTCTGTAACCGCATCAGAGGGCCTGCTGCTGCGGCCACGAAACTCTCGAAACCAATATTTGACGGTGTAATCTGACGTAGCATTAGCCCCATAATATTTATCCAATTTTTCTTTTGTTTCCTTCGCCGTTTTGCCTCTCAAAAAATAATGTTTTATGAGAGAACGAAAATCGTTTTTGTCAACAACAATCAGCTGTCAAAACAAAACTAAAGCCAGTATCGCACTGAAATTTGGCATGTCTTCAAGGCCCCATAACCTTTTTTGCAGTAGCAGCGCATTCTGGCGGTCAAAGAGGTCACTTTTCACTCCACCTAGTACATAGTTACGAAGCAACAAACTACTGAAACGGGATAAGAAAGTCTTTGCACTAAGAGTAAGAGATATGTGAAGGTTATGTCAACCAGCTAAAACAGTAAGAAAATCCAAAAATAACAAAAGTCTGATTTTCAGTTCCGCAGGAGTCAACACCAGACACATGTAGAACTCGATCGGGGAGACCGCCCTTAAAACCGCAGCGGGGTCGTAAATCATAGGAAATATCTCACTAAAAAAAGGGATCCTGTGTGCATGACCTGAACTTCACGAATAACAAACTGACATTTGAACAAAGAGAATAAAACCAACGATTGACAGATAAGGCAATGACAAGAAAGTTTTTGGTAGTTAGTGGTTGCGAGTGTAGAGTGGCACATCGGAATTAGCAATTTGTAATCTTTAAATTATAAATGTAAATTGGTATTACAGTTTGAAATTAAATAAAAAATGAATTTATGAATGAAAGTTTTAAGAAATGGTTTTGTAGTTTACCTATACCTAAATCATCCAAGCATTCCAAATGGTACAATCAAATTCAATACGACGTCCAATATAAAGTGATGACACCGAAAGAATACCGACAAAGTAGAATCTCAAACATGAATACATTGTATGTTGCCCGAGTCAATGGGGATTATGTCATGAATCATATGCATATACACTGCATTGTTTTGCTTTCGTTGACGCGCCATAGTGTACACATTGTAGGCTGGAATATGTATCAAGATCGTTGGTCCTATTTCTATTCGATGTATCGATATGCATGGAAAAATTCAAAGTAGATTAGTAGATAAGTTGCATGTTATTACTAATAAGAACAGAATCAAGTTGACTTTCAAGATAAGTGTTTACTTTTATAGTTTTTTATCCCGCTACAAGTTAACAGACTCTAGCAGACTTTATGGCAACCAGCTCAACCTACGAAGAATAAGGAAAATAGCTCTTCTTAAACAGAAACATTACAATTTGTAGTTGTAGTTTTTATGCTTACATATTGTATTTCTTTTCGACAGTGCTTCTACTAAGTGAACATTCTCTCTGAAGTTTTAGGCTCAATATCTTATTAAGGGTTCTGAGAAGTGTTACGCAATAAAATATAAATATCCGAATTGATTCACTTTAAGTAGTGTTTTTTTAAGAAAATATCTCTGAATTAAATGGATTTTTTAAATGAGTCGCGCAAAAGATGTTTCTTAGGGAAATAAAATGAGAAATTTGTGCGTATCTCGATTCCGGACACTTATCCTTGGAGACATTGAAAAAAAAAAAAAAAAAAAGTTTCTCTGGGAACAGTGGCAAATGTAGCAAAAGTTCGAAATAATGGTAATAAATCTTTAAAAACAGTCATCAAAATTGTAACAGAACACGAAAATTTTCTGAAAGAACCATGGGGTAAGTGGTTTAAAATGGTCTTAGAGAATAGAAGAAAACCAGACTATGGTGTCGATATCTCCCTACAAAGCGTAGAGAGAATTTTTTCAACAAAAAATTTAAAGTGTAGATGTCCTGCAAAAAATCCAAAACTAACCAAAATACAACAGCGGTATTTTCATCGCAGCTTTGAAATGAAATAAGGTATGTCACCAACAGTCTTCTTCTGTAACAATTTTTTACTGCAAAACGTGTGTTCTTTTTGAATCATTTTTTGTTCCTTACTTAAGAGTCATATTCAGTGATAAATGCCGCCTTGAGGCCACCACTGAAATGATTAAATTTGTTTGAAGATTGCCACAGGAACGTTACGAAGATGTGTGGTCAAAACTGTAAAACATCCGCCGTCAGTTATGATTTGAAGATTCTTATCGTCGGTAGGACCTAGTCCAATATTTTTTGTTGACAAAATAATGAACAGTGACCTATACGTACTTCAAAAAGGTATAGAATTTATAAACACCAGAAATATTAACATTCTTACTTGGGCAGGCAGTTCTGCAAACTTACCTAAAATCTAAAATTTGCTCTCTAAAGAATGCAACCATTCAAATGCTGAAAGAAAATATTGAGGATATACGAGTATGGAAGAATGACAGTGGTATCAAAGATATGGTACAAGCATGCATTAAAGCCAAAAAGATTTCACCGTGTCTTAAAAAACAAAGGCAATTTCATAAAATATTAAGTGAACTTATTGGGTATATATTTTAATTCGTGCGGTTTTTTTCCAAAATTTGAACGTTTATTTAAGAAAAACATGTACAATAGTATTATTCAAAGTATTACCCATCTGAAGCTATGACTTTTTCCCATCATTCTTGCAATTTGTGGATCCCATCCCAAAATAACTGCGCTGGCTTGGCAGCAACGAATGAATCAAGCCAATTTTTGATATTCTGATCTGATGTGAACCGTATTTCAGTGAGAGCGTTCTGCATCGATAGGAACAAATGGTAGCCAGAAGGGGCAAGGTCTGGGCTATAAGGCGAGTGGGGTAAGACTTCCCATCCACTTTTTTCCAAATAGTTCTTAACCGGAATAGCAGCGTGGGTCCGAACGTTGTCATGATGGAAAATTATTGCCTCGTGTCTGGTCCCATATTCCGGGCGTTTTTCGGCTATTGCTCTCTTCAAACGGATTAATTGTGTTCGGCAGCGTTGTCCATTGGTGGTTTCACCCGGTTTTAGCAGCTCATAATACAGCACACCCGTCTGATCCTACCAAATATAGATATTCGGCTTTGCCGTTGATTTGGCTGGTTGGCCGGGTTTCACATATGATTTTTTGCGCTTGGGGCTGTCGTAATGGATCCATTTTTTATCACCAGTAACAATCCGATGCAAAAATGACTTCCTTTTGTGGCGTTCCAGCAGCATTTCGGATATGCAAAACCGCCTTTCGACGTCTCTTGGCTTGAGTTCATGTGGAACCTAATTTCCTTGTTTTTGAATACATCCAGCTGCTTTTAAATGTTTTGAAATGGCTGCTTGAGTGACACCCAAAGAATCTGCGAGCTCTTCTTGTGTTTGGTAACAATCTCCATAGAGTAATGCTTCCAGTTCTTCATCTTCAAACTTTTTTGGCTGCCCTGGACGTTCATCGTCTTCTCAGTCAAAATCACCACTTTTAAATCGTGCAAACCACTTTTGGCACGTTCGCTCAGCTAGCGCATGTTCACCATAAACTTCCACCAAAATACAATGACTTTCGGCAGCAGTTTTCTTCATACTAAAGTAATGAAGAAAAACTCCCCGCAAAAACACTTTTTCAGGCACAAAGTTGGACATATTTGAGTGAAAAAAAATTATTGTTGTTTACGCTTCAAATGAATGACATAAACAGAAATGACGTACAATGACAGTAGCTTTCCACTCATGTTCCAATGGAATAATAACAAGAGAATAATACAAGTCACGCCATGTCTTAGAATTAAGTTATAGATCTTTTTTTAATCGGATACTGTATAACTTGTCTATCATCTTTAGATATTTCAGGGTTGTTAACAGATCCATTCATCTTGAATGCTTATATGTTTCAAGCCAAAGTTGTGTGGTACAAATTGTCTCGATAAGCGGCTACTAGCGGTGAATAAGTACTGTTTTAAAATGTTCTGCGGAATATGTTACGCAAAAAAATAAAGCCATTCAATAATTTGAATGAACGGTACACGGCTATATAAGGCTTTGAATTGTTCTGGATTTAATCCTATCCAATGCCAACATAAATACGCGTTCAATTCGTTGAAATTGTGAAGATTGATTGGATTTGCAGCCGTGTTGGTAACAATCGACATCATACCATCCACTTTCTCCCCAGTAAAATCACCAAATTCGATACTATTGGCTTATTTCGAGCAATCACCCGCAGAAATATGAAAGCTACAAAAGCGAGCAGTTTCTAACTGTTTCCCTGTCGTTCTCGAGGTACGTAATTTTTTACTACATCGGCAGTTTCCGAATATGCACATGAATTCTGTTACAGAAACGCGTTTATAAATTGCTGAAAATACCTTTAGTTGCATAAGTAGTACTTCATCAACCACCTGTTCTTTGCGTTCACGAGAGATAAAATTACGTCGATTTTGATCTTCTTTTCGCTGCCTTGTCATCATTCGAGTAGCCCGCAACCAACAACGGATACAGACTTGACTTATGTTGGTATTCTGAAATACTAGTAGTTGTGTGGAACATTATAAAATCCAATCGACCTCAGAAAAGAACGACAACGCAAACATACCGATGTATGTCCAAATTCTCGCAACGAGCTAAGATCATTTATGCTTAGTTGGTGTTGTTGACATTCCCTCTAAATCTTAGCGCCATAGCTTCACATTTGCAAAAGTTACGTAGCCAAGAGTACATCTATCTCTGTGTTGGCGATTTTTTACAATTTTAGAAATGGATTTAAATTTGCAACAACTAACTTGAATAATGCGCGAATGTTGGAAATGTTGGAAAGTGTTTCGGCAACAATTCTGTAAAGAAAACGGTCTCTTACCAGTGGCACCAGCGGTTCAAAAGTGGTGTGAGTTAATCGAAGTTGATGAATGCAGTTACACTCAATAGACATCGAAAACCGACGAAAACATTGATGAAATAAAAGAAATGTTGGTAAATTTCATGCAAAAAAGAGACCGTGTTGACGTGGCAACAGAGATGATTTGCGAGGCTGAATCCAATCCCATATTCATCAAAAGGATTATTACTGGGGACAAGACGTGTGTTTATGAGTATGACACGCATCCAGCCGAGACCACGTTGTTTTCAGTCAAAAAAGAAGGCAATGCTCACGGTTCTTTCTGTTCAATCGAGTTAAAGAACGCGTTTCAGCAGCGGAGAGGAAATAATGGGAAAACCTCAGGAAGCACTGATGGACATAAGGAAAACCGAATATAAAAACTCTTTCGAGGATTGGATCAAGCGCTGGCATAAGTGTGTTGCAGTCGATGGGGATTACTTTAAGGGGAACAATATAGATTTAGATGAATAAACTTGCATTTTTAATTTTCTGGGAACTTTTTGATCAAGGTGGTATGTCGCACATAGAGGTAGCTTCACAGGTAATACAAGTAATAACTGTACATTCTTGTCGTAGATTCTGCTAGCTAGATAGTTGGTGTTCATTCGGTCTACATGTCCTAGCCATCTCAAATACCTAATGCGCAGTTTTGTGATCAGGTAGATGTAGCTGTACAGCTTGTAGAGTTCATCATTAAATCGTCTCCTTCAGAACTCATCGACGCATACGGGACCAAATACCGTACTAAGAATTTTTCTGTCAAAATGACCAAAGATAAGTTTATCCGATTTAAAAAGAGTCCGTGTTTCGGAACCTTAGAGCAGGACTGGGATTATAAGGGTTTTATATAGAGCTTCCTTGGTTGTTCAGGAGAGGGCCTTACTACACAGTTTCCTTTTCCGCCGAAAGAAACAGGGATTTGCAAGCGTCCTTCTTCGTTTGATTTCTGAAAAGATGTCATTTTCAGATGTGATAGCAGAGCCGAGGTAGACAAAGTCGCTTGCCACCTCAAAGTTATAGCTTTCGATTGTGACATTCTGAACGATTCGTCGATGTTGGATGTCCCTTCTTGTTGACAGCATGTACTTTGTTTTGCCCTCGTTAACCTAGACCCATTTATTCCGCTTCTGTTCCTGTACTCGTAAACGCACCAGTGACAGCTCGCTGTATTCTACCAATAATACAATACCAATATCGTCAGCATATAAAAGCAATTGAACAGACTTTTAAAAGATCGTACCTCGTGTTGGCTTGTGAGTTTTGCACAATTCTTTCAAGTATGATGTTAAACAAGTCACATAACAGCGCGTCGCCTTGTCTAAATCCTCTTTTGACATTAAAGGTAAAGCAGCAGCGAGCTTTCCCCATCGTCATCCTGCACAAGCAGACGAGTTGGGCAGGGATGCCAACTTCTTGAGTTTCCTCCAGGATCTGCCGTAGTGCGAATATTTAATCAATTGTAGACTTATCGGGCCTAAAACCGCACTGAAAGGGCCAAATCAGATTGTTGTACACTCACAGAATACGGCAGACATGATTTTGTATGCGATATTTAGGAAACCGATACCTCTATAGTTGGCGCAGTTTAGAGGGTCTCCTTTCTTATGAACCGGGCAAACAATGCTGAAGCTCTATTCATCAGGCATATTTTCATCCGACTAAATCTTGGTATGCTCTCTACCAAGTCATCTTCTGCTGGCTTAAATAGTTTGACAGGTAGGGCATCTGGCCCGACAGCCTTGCTTGACTTCAATTTTGATATTGCTACTTTATTTAAGTCGGGTGGACTTGCATCGTCAATGTTGAATGGTTGGCTCTGCCTGACAGGGGAATTTGTGTCGTCTTCGCCGTATAGCAGTCTGTAGAAATGCTTTTCAGCACTAACTACAAGGTTTCCTTGTTCATCTCTACAAGTTTCCGTTCGGGTCTTATAACCTTAACATGTTCTTTTTACCTTTTTGTAAAATTTCCAAACATTATTCCTCGAGTAGGACCTCTCTATTTCCTCGATCGCGCGCTTCTCATGATCTTTCTATTTTCTCCGGAGAAGCCGATGTTTTTCAATTCTCTTTTGCTCCTAGAACTTATGAGCCGCTCTCGTCCTTTTGTGCAACGCCGCTTTGTAGACATGTTGTTTTGCTACACGTGTTTGCCGGCACTCTTCATCAAACCAGGGGTTTTATAGTTGCGGCATTTCTGATGGCTTCTCAACATCTAAGTCATTGGTCTTCAGCACTTCATGCTGGCTACAAAGTACTTCTCAAGAGGTTGAGGGGAACGCGATCGGAAAAGGTTCTAGCGGCTTGTTGCGATTGCAACCGTTTAACGTTAAATCTCTTCCCCGTTGTTGTGACGTCTGAGATATCCGTAGACGTACTTTCGTTGCAACAAGGTAGAATTCCGAATTGCCGCTCGGAATGTTCAGACATCTAAAATTCAATTTGGTTGACAGTTTGCTGATCTGGTTTCTTCCATGTTTCCTTGTGAATATTGAGATGAGGAAACCGTGTGTCTGCTATAGTAACGTTATGTCCCGCAGCGAAATCTATTAGCCTAAGTTCTTTTCCAGACGGACAATACCTTTCTATTGTGCTAACAAAGATGTCCTCCTTTCCAATATTGGCATTAAAGTCACCCAGAACAATTTCAACGGCATACATCGGACATTACTTTTAGGTCTTGTCAAGGAGCTCGTAGAAACTTTCTTTGGTAGCACAGTCCTTTTCCTCTATTAGGCCATGAGCGCATATAAGGCTGATGTTAGCGAATTAACCTTTGATACGGATTGTCATATGTTATTATGTTCACGTGAAATTTCAAAAAAATTTAATTGAAAAAAAAAAACTGTTCTTTCAAAGTCTTCAGACCTAGGCTGATTATTTCAAAAACTGAAAATCTTAGACCACGATGTTATTAAAAAGATAATGAATGTATAAATAGGGTTTTCCAATAGGGACTTGACAACTTTGATTTAATTTGCGAACGCACTCTTTCACTAATCATCAAACCGTCACTGTCAATTTATTCAGTAAATTCAACATTTTTATCGTGGTAAAGTACACTAACGAACAACCTCTGGAAATTACAAAAATTTTCTACAGATCTTCGGAGTCGGTGACTGCAACTTTAAGAGCGCTAACTCCAAATTTCGGTCGTAATTCTCGCCCTAGTAGACAGGCAATAACAAGTTCAGTGCAAAAATTTGAGTCTACATATTCGTTGTGTGATGTTGTTGTTGTGTGAGACAACGGGTTGGTCGAAGTGTCGGAAATATCCCTGCCATTCAGACGTCCGTAGCAAACGATTCAAATCAGTCAATTCTACGGCATTCTCAAGAATTGGGCATCGCTCAGACCACATTATGGTGTATTTTGCGTAAGGATCCTGGTTTACATTCATACAAGATCAATCTGACTCAAGAGTTGAAGCTGATGGACCATTTAAAGCGACGTACGTTCTTCGATTGGGTTCTGAAGAAGATGCGCCAAGATGGTGAATTTCATCGCAAAATCTTCTTCAGTGACGAAACTCATTTTTGGCTCAATGGGTTCGTCAATAAGCAAAATATGCATTAGTGGTCGGGTGAAAACCGACATGTGCTTCATGAATCACCATTTCACCCACAAAAAATAACTGTTTGGTGCGGTTTGCATGCCGGCGGCGTTATTGGGCCATATTTTTTCGTCGACGATAACGATCGTCACGTTACTGTGAATGGTCAGCTTTATCGCGTCATGATCACCGATTATTTTTGGCCCGAATTGAAAGATATGGACTTGGACGCAATGTGGTTTCAACAGGATGGTGCCACAAGCCACACAGCATACGCTACAATCGATATATTGAAGAGTAAGTATGGTGACCGTGTTATCTCAAGACATGGGTCAGTCGATTGGCCGCTTCGTTCGTGTGATTTAACTCCGCTTGACTATTTTCTGTGGTTCTACGTTAAGTCATTGGTTTATGCCAACACGCCGCCGACGTTGGAAGAGCTTAGAGCCAACATTGAAAGCGAAATACCGGCCGTTTCGGCCGAAATGTGTGCCCGAGTCATTGAAAATTGGGTCCAACGAATCGACCGCTGCAAACGCGCCCGCGGTGGCCATATGAACGAAGTCTAATTCCATTCATAAATTTTTTAATTGTACTTCAAGCCAATAATAAAGTTTTTGAAATATCTCATATGGTTTGCCTTTTATTTAAAAAAAAAGTTCTCAAGTCGTTATTAGAAAACCCTATATATATATATTTTTTTTTTATTAAAGTTGGTTTTAGTTGGTAGTTCCCTGGTTTATATACGAATAATTCCGTCAATAAAATTCGACGCTTGCATGTTTATCACCCAAATTCATTTCACAATCTTTCACTCGCTGCAATACATCGTCAAATATTGGTTTCGAGAGTTTCGAAACTACCGATCAAGTCCGCAGCGGCAGCCCCTCCTATGCGGTTATGGAGGACAATGTCAAAAAAATACATGAAATGTTGTTGGCTGACCGGAAAGTGAAGGTGCGCGAGCTAGCAGATACCACAAAAATTACTACTGAGCGCACACACCATATTTTGGCAATGTTCTGCATATGAAAAAGTTATCCTGCCGCTGGGTGCCGCGCATACTCACTCCTGAACAAAAACACGAAAGCGAGAGCACTTCGAAAAAGTGTTTGGACTTGCTAATACGGAATAGGGCGGACTTTTGGCGTCGATTGGTAACTGTTGAACACCAGAGAACAGAATGAGTGCCCGGCAATGGACTAAAGCCGGCACGAGTGCTCCGAAGCGGTTTTCTCTGATTGTCATGGCATACTCTTCGTGGACTACCTCGAAAGGAAAAAACCATCAACAGCGAGTATTAATGTGCATTATTGGAGTGATTGGAAGCCAAAATCGCTGCAAAACGGCCTCACATGAAGCGAAAAAAAATTTTGTTTTTGCAAGACAATGCACCGGCGCACAAGAGCATCGCAACCATGGCTAAAATTGCTGTCGCATCCACCGTATTCGCCCTATTTGGCTCCCTCGGACTATTATCTCTTCTCAAACCTCAAAAGACGGCTCATCAATAAAAAAAATTCAGCTCATTCGAGGAAATCATCGACGGGATCAAGAAGTTGAAAAATCGCTTAAAGGGTACTATATTGAATAAAATAAAAAAAAAACATTTAAAGAAAAATTTTTTTTCATTCATTTTTCATTACTTTTCACAACACCTAGTATGTTACTAAGTGTCGCTTTAATTTAAGAAATTGCATTTTTGGTATAGTACATAGAACTGTGTGATTTACATGAGTCTGGTATATCTTCTGCTGCCGCTTGTCTAGTTCCGAAACCATTCATTCCATGGCAGCGTGAAGTGCGTGTTTAAGTCTATTCCTCCCTATTAATTCCTTGTAATTGTTCTTCAAAATCGCGGAAAATTTTTTTTTTTTTCTGATTGTAAACAGTATTCACGTGCGCGCTAGCAATATGTGTGCAATTATCAGTTTTATTTTCACGAGTCGGTCTTTAATTTTTGATACGCTTACGATTTCATCTTGTATCTCCGCTGTCAAGATGATGGCACCTGCATTCATATTTTTTTCCAATTCGTAATAATACATCTTAAACGATTTCGATTGCACGTTCAATCAATTTAGCTGGCTCTATTCCCGACGTTTCCCCACTTTGTTTTTTGAACGCATATTACTCGTATGTATATCGATTTTACGTTGCTACAATGAGTTTTCTGGTTCGAAACTGTGATAAACCGGGGCGGTAGCGTATGAATATGCCTACTACTATTATCCATCTCTTCCTTTTCCAATTCAGCAGTCTCCAGACATGAAAACCCGACGCAGACTACGGGTAGTCTCATTAATTGTTAATTGATTTGATTGATTGTGGAATACCCGTATCTTATCTGCTTATTTCAAAACAGAAACATTTCGAAAATTCATCTAAAAGTCGCCTTTATCACTCTACAAATTCAGACTTTACAGAAAGTTTAAAACAGTAACAGCCTGGCTCAAATTGTTTTCAATTATCCTTGCATCTTATGAAATTGATTTTTTTGTGACTTTGATTTTTAGAGATCTTGTGTGGAAATTTAATAAAAATTTCAGATAAAATGTAATATATGCAAATGCGTTGAGCGAACTTAAGTCATGCTTTAAGAGATCTCCTTCCATTTTCCTTGCAAACAAAGAACAACAAACTTTTCATCGTTAACAGGACACCAACACCAAAGTTATATTTTTATTTTTATTTATTTTTATGAAAATAATACGCCCGAGCCGTCCTTATCCGTACATCTTACGCATCAGTAGAGACACAGACGTATTATTTATCGCCTACTCATGCTTATCAAATGGAGTGAAAAACGTATACTGCTTCCGTCGTCCTCTACAACCGCTTCCGGAGTAATCCATAATAAAAAAAATTCATAATTTTTTTCCTTAATTTTTTTGTCCTTTTTTCTTCATATTTCCAAGCAAATTTGTTGGCAATTGCTTATCATGGATTATAAATAATAAAAGTGGCACAGAACAAAGTTCCATCAGAGCATACATTCCCATCGAATGAATCCTCCTTTACGGTTCACAAGACGCATTATCTCTTTGCGATTGTACGAGGATGTGGGTGAGTTTGAACGGGACATTTGTATGTTTGCAGGAAACCTACTCAATGCATTCCATCATTGTATTGTACCGAGGTAGACGGAACAGAACTGAGTAATCGAATAACTCATTTATCATCTTTAGTTATTTACTTTGGATTGAGATATGTCGCCTGATATCCTGGCAAGAAAGCTGCAAGAATAAGAATTGTATGAAGAATGTCTCGCTCCAGAGTGAACAAAGTCTTTCGGAAGGAATTATGAACGGAAATCCTTGCAACTTGATGCATTACATTACGTACCATGTCCTTGAGGTTACTATATACCTCATTTTGATCAATTATTATTTATCATAATTCCTTGGGGCTAATTTTACATTCGACAGAGGATGAATTTTAGTGATAAGGAATCTCAACACTTATATCCTTACTGGGAATACAAAAACCAATTACGGAAGACTTATGTGTATGTATGTTAGTTGGTTCCTTGTAAGTTTGAAATAAGGTTGCCACCTTCTTCTCGCTGTCTTTAATGATATACTCAAGTCATAAGAGCTTTACTTACCCTTGGTTGACCTATGTCACTTTCTCATATTCCGAATTTTAATTTTAAGCTTTTATAGCTCTAGCTCATCAAGATCTCATATGAATGCAATTTTTAAGCAGGCTTTGCGTAACCGAAATCTAGAGGTTCAGCAGCCAACCCTTACATCTCCTATAAGTCCTAAAAGACTGCCTTTGTTTCAACTGGACATCAGTGCAAAGTCTACTCGTACAAATGAAATTTTCTTACAGTTGGTGAACATGTTCGTAACATATTTGTTTATGTGATTCAAACGAACTGACCCATGTGTCAGTCTTTCTTATACTCGATGTAAATTTCTTTGCATGAAGAACAAACTTGTGTGATTAGGATTAAGCAAAAAGCCAACATAAACCCTCGCTGAAAAAACTTCGTCACTCTGTGGAATATCTTGTACCCCACAAAATAAACATCGATCTAAATGTCTTCAACATGCAGCCCTCGGCGCTTTGAATTTTTACAAAGTGGCGCAAATTAATCATCCAATTTTGTTTTTGAATTACAATGATGGAAATCTTTATTCAGACCTTTACAGCAGTTTCGGTTCAGTGGAATAGATGATATCCGCCAAGTGGCTGCAGCCAGTGTTGATAGACATTTGTACCCGTTTTATGGCACTTTCCAAGACTTTCCGCAAGACTTCCGGTGATAACTGTTCGCATTCCTGTCGAATATTCTTCTTGAGGGCTGTGATTGTCTGAGGTTTCAAGCAACCCCAAAGAAAGAAGTCTGGGATGGTTAAGTCGGGCGATCTTGCTGGCCATGACAAATCGCCAAAACGGGAGATTAAGCGACCAGGAAACGCTTCCTTTACAATATCGTGTTGTTGAAACCGCATTTTCACCAAGCCCCGTACATCCAATTCCGGCAGTAAGAAGTCGTTTTTCATGGACCTGTAGCGTTCGCTACCGGACCGTATTTCCGATGGCGTGATCAAAAAAATACGGCCCAATCACTCCTCCCGCCTGAAAACCGCACCACACAGTGGATGTAACGGCTCTTCGTGCATCACACGTGCCTCAGAAACGGTTAATTTTGCTCAATTACGTAACCGCTTAAGTGGAAATGCGCCTCGTCACTCATGATGATTTTCGACACCAAATCGTCCTCTTCGTTGTTGAGATAAAGGATGACTAATCTAATTCACACGCGACTGACGTTCAGGAGGCATTAACTGATGCACTGTTTTCACTTAACATGTATAAGTCTTTCACTAAAATTCGCTGATGCCCAATTGCGTGGTCCGCCGTCTGCTTGATGTTTCTTCGTTCTCAGCGACATCGGCAACCACAGCCGCGATATTCTCAGCCAAACGGCCGAGTATCCTTATAATGCTTGTACAAAGCGCGGGAGAAGAAAAATCAGGGAGGATTGAAAGAGAGGTGCCGACGAACATTGGTCTTAAATGCTTAACGGTTATAATGACTAAGAAATAAAGAGCTAGGGAGGTCATTCCATAAGCGAACTATGCGGCTTAGGAACGAATCACGATATTTTAGAGGACGTCCGAAAGTGGGCTTGAGAGTATACTGATGAGCATTCTTAGCGAGACGGGTGCTACTTTTAAAAGTATGAAGGGGTGGAATGCTACTGGCAAATTCTGGAGCACTAGTGTTAAAAATATCGATAAAACAGAATGACGCACGAGACATTACGTCTTTATTCAAGAGTGTCCATTGTCTGACTGATACTATTATTACCTATAAGTTTCATCGCACGGTTTTAAGTCTTATCTAGCAGGTGCATAGATGTTTTGGATACCCGACCAGATGCGGGCATTGTACTCTAATTTCGGGCGGATAAATGCCTTATATATTAGGGCCAGTTCAGAGGGGGTAAATTATTTACATCACTTGAGCGACACTAGACAATTCGCAGTATTTTTGATGACACCGAATATGTGGTCATTCCAATGTAAGTTGTCATTGGCACATACACCGAATAAAAAGATTTTCGGTTTCGACGATGTAGGTTCCATTCATGAACAATGGACAGCGATGTGTTTTGGAAGCATTAAGTAGAAACTACTCTATAAATAGTTCCTCAATTAGTTATGCTGTTAATTTTATAATTTAATGAGCTTAACATAAGCTACCGTTCCCGTTTTACAGCCGAAGAGCAGGCACGTAAGTCTGGCAACAAATATGAAAAGCAGAGAGTACTCTCGTCAGCAAAGAAATATATTGGTTTCGAATTATCAGACAGCAGATCGTTGATAAAAAGAGCTTCGGAGACAGATCATTGCCCTGGGGCACACCAGCATTTATTTTGTAAGCATCAGACTTGAAACCATTTAAAACAATTTCTAATCCATAGAAGAAGAGAGTCATCGATCTCAAGGCACGCATTTTGTCGTGCCTAATGCCAAACTCTGTCAAATGCCTTAGAAACATCAATTGCAGATATATTGCTTTCGCCCGATTGATGTACGCTTTAGTTGTACTTTTGAGTGAGACATGCCTTCAGATCAGAAATGGACCTGATGCAACGAAAATCGTACTGGTCATTGAGAAATTTTCATGTTTCGAGATATTTCATGAGTTGACGGTTTATCAGCGTTTCCATAACCTTGCACGTAAGTTCAATTAGTCTTTAGGAGGAGGGAGAACAGATGCTGTTTTCGTAAAAAGTCCTAAAGAGTAGGATTCATGAAAAAACTTACTCAATGGTTTTGCCAACAAGGAAAAACACCTTTTCAGAACAAGGGGAGATATACCATCTGGACCAACAGTTTTGTGAATGCTAATATCTTTACGAACTCTTGCTACTACACGAGTGCGAAAGTGGATTTAACGATTAGACGCACTCAAGTGTAGGCGGAGACAAAGCACAATCTAGGAGTGTTGAACTGGTCGCAAATTATGCAGCAAGCAGATTGGCCTTCTCCAAAGAGCTGACAGCTGGAATGTCTTTGTAAATGAGCATTGGGATGGATGATGAGGCATATTTTCTAATATTTTTCACGAGCGACCAAAAACTTTTACTACCTTTGCGATATTTAAGTAAATAACGTTGCAGTTATGTCCTGTTAGTTATTCCGTATAAACTCTTTTCCGTTTTCCTCTGCCGGGTTGGTATTGAAGGACGGAAAAAACATTTCCCTAACCCTCTTTCCAGCTCGAGTCGTACCATGCTGATGAGGGATAAATAATCTCATTCCAAAGAGAATACGGTAGTATCTATGACCATATCAGCAGCGACATCCATGTCGTTATCGATGAAACATAACGACCAGTTAAAACATCCTAAAGAAGATGAGAAGTTAAAAACAAGTCCAGGGTGTTCGCGGTATGACTATCAACGTCCGGTATTCACGTGGGCTCACTTACAAGCTGCATCAAGTTATTTTCCGCATCGAAGATCTTAATACACCGGCCTTCGGGTTATGTCTGTCCAGAATGTCGAAGCCACTCAGAATTATGTATATTGAAATTGCCCGTAGTAAGGATTTTAGTATGAGGATACACGGATACAATTCTTTGAATGGAGTAAGACAGCGCATTGAACTCGTTAAAGGCCAAATTGCTGTCCAGTCTGTAAATGCTTCTGTAAATAAAACGATAGTGGATTCTTTGCTTACGGAAATGGAATTTTAACCACATGATGTTGAATTCCGGATTGGAACAGGGTTTACATTATGGTGGAGATTGATGAGCTACGTCACTTTGCACGTAAATTGCGAGACCGCGGTGAGAGAAGAATGATGGCACTAATTCGTAGCCAGGTATCTTAAAAGCAGAGTGATCTGAGAGGTGTGGATGGGTGCCAAAACATTGGTAATATCCACTCTAAATTTCCGAGTCATTATAAAAAAGGTCAAACACAACAATCACACACTGACGTTAATTTTTACAGCTCAGAGTTGGTTTATCGAATCAAATTGTGTTAGGTGTTATGCCCTTACAACAATTGGAAACAGCATACCAATAAAATTCGTACCCACAACTCGCTATCCATCGATCAGTTGTTACATACACTCAGTTACGCACCGCCAGTACATCCTGTAGTAGTAAATGTATGACAATGTAATACAGCAACGACAGTGGCAGAGTGCTGTGAACAGTATGACTAGGGGCAAGAAGGTATGGGATGATGTATTTATTTCCACATGAATTTTTATTTTATTTATTTATTTATTTATTTATTTTTTTTTTTTTTTTGTTGCCACGGTTTGTGTTGTTTTTTTTGTTTTTTTTTTTTTCATGCGAGAAGCGAGTGCACTTGTACGTGTGCAATCGTCAATGATCAGCTCGGAACTTGAATTTAACAAAACAAAAAACCTTTCGAAAAGATATGGGGTATTTTGCATCTGCATAGCTGTGGTAAGACCAATTGTATCATACATATAGTATAAGTAGTCTTTGTGCTAGGGTTTTCCGAAGAACGATTTGTTTTGGCTTTATGGAGGCCTTCTCTGGCACGGCTGTCAGTGCTCCAATGAGTCTCCATACGTTTGATATTCTTATCAACCATTTTCCATTTGACAAGATTGGGTGTTTACTATAACAAACATTGACGTTTTTTCGACATTGGGCACTGGCAATTTCGATTGAATACTTGTGGTGAAAATAGCGATAGAACAAAACAAGACAAGAGACTTTACGTCGGTGTTCAAGCATGTCATTAGACTGTGCAATATTGCCGCACCTATGACTTTTATCGCACTGTTTTAAATCTGATATAGCAAGTTCAAAGAGGTTTTGAAGGCATCTGACCAAATTTGGGAGAATATATGCCTTATATATTGGGGCATTATGTTACCAGAGGGGATGAAGCGCTACTTACATCGCTTGAGGCAAACCAAGCATTTCACAGCATTTTTGGCGACATCGGATAACTTAAATTATGTATAATTGATATACAGAGAATGGAAAATCTTTCGGTTTCGACGATGCAAGTGCTGTGTATTTAAATTTAGCTTATGTCATCAATTCCAAGCATAACGGAAGGTTGAATTTAATGATATTTATTTGGGCCTTAAGTCGCAATCGGATTTTGATAAATAGTATCGCCATTGAACTTGCAAGTTAAGGCTCAGAAAATAGTTTTTCAGGTCCTGTACCTGCCTACATTCACGGTTCATTTATAATTCCTATTGACAGTTGGGTATATTTAGGAGCAGAATGCCAACAAATCGCAATGGGAAAGTCTGCATACTGGTATCGTATTAATAAGAAAATTATGCAGTGTGTTATTCATAAATAACAGGACGCCTTACAATACTTGGGTGATGACAACAGCGCAAAGGCTACAGATACTCGCCTCTGGTGTGGTCGATGCTGGTACTAATTTTTTCTTTATAATTGAAGCTCTCAGTCATCCTTTTATGAAATTCCCGGAAATTTCAATTAAAGAAATGTAGAAAAAGTACAATGAGCTGAATTTTTGTACGTGCCTTTACCAAAGATATGCTCAAAGAAAATCCATTGAAAGGGGCAAGAGCAAAAGGTTCAGCAACTAAACCTTAAAGCCAGCTTTTAAAACTGACTTTTATCACGAGTCAATTCATTTCTGTAAGCACGATATGACTGATTTATACACCTAAAACTAAACTTCTTAAACTTGGCTATCAGTAGAGCTTTAAAAAATCAACATTTTCTGAGAAAACCCGGTGCTAAACTCTTTTCTCGAGACTAGATCATACAAGACTTATATGCTATACCAGAATATATTCTTTGGAAATCCTAATAAAAACACAGGTAGAATCTGCATGTGTGATCAGCTGTTACTAACGCCAATTGCTTACATTTTACTAGGTTGTCTACAAAATGCTAAGCTTGAAATGCAAATGTTCATATTTCAGCTGGCCAACGAGGAACAAGTATGTTTATTTCAGTAGCATGCAGCTCCAGATATCTGAAGGTGAAAGACTATTACGATTAATTGTCAGGTTATAGTACTTAGCTTAGATTGTAGTTACACATTACTACTTACGTACGAGTTACGAATGAACAAGTAATATTTATCGCAGACAACGGAATAAAAACTTTTGTTATTGTACTCAGAGTTTCGAAGGGTAAAACGTTAGATGCGAAGGGCAAATAGCTTACTGGGACCTGATACTTCATTGATATATGCCTACTAAACGGCAGGATTAAAGGAGTGACACTTATGGCAAACTAATCTTTGTCAAAGACAATGGCTGACCAATCGCAATTTTGTCAGTTGTTTTAAAGTGTATGGAGGAGATAGTTGTTAATCGACTTAACAGTTTTATAACCAAGCACCAAATACTACATCCAAACCAATACGGTTTTTAAAAAAATAAAAGTACTGGAATGTTACAAGGCGACTTAACCAATATTGTTAATGCCGGCCTGAACAGAAATCACCATGTTCGATACACTAATGCATAAAAAGCTAATCGAAAGCCTCAGTAAAATAGGTTTGAGAGGAATAACACCAAACTGGCTTAAGAGCTATTTGAAAGATAGGTTAAGGTCTCAGACAAAATGAGCAAGGAAAAACCAAGTGAATACGGTGTACCACAAGGCTCTAAACTGGGCCCGTTGTTATTTATCCTCTATACAAACGAACTCTTGCGCTTATTCAAAAAAAGTACTGCCTATGCCTACGCATAGCTTAAACTCTGCGGTGGAAATATTGCAAGACGAATTTAACACCGTCTCCAAATGGTGGCATGATAAAGACCTTCTAATAAATGCGGTCAAGACAAAAGTAATGCACATACGCACCCCCTCTAAGCGAGAAGATATTGTTCAAATATATCACCGAAACGAGCACTGCCCATTGTCAGCCAACAACAAAGAAATTGAAGTAGTTAAATGCATGAAATACGTCGGGATCATTATAGATGAACACCTATTATGGCGAGAGCATATAAATACCTTACGTCTTCAACTTAACAGCGCGCTCTTTGCGATGGTATACCTTAAAAGATATTCCTAATTTAAAGTGCAGAAACAAGTATACTAGTCGCTAGCAGAATCAAGAATCAGATATGGGATTCTGGCTTGGGAAAACGCGGCGACAACCAATGTTGATAAGTTATTGAACCTTCAATATCGTCTATTTAAAGTTTTTAGACCTGCTTAAACATCTTTTAAAGTCTTAGATGCCAACGCAACATTTCAGATGACAACACTCATACACAATATGGATGATCAGAGATTTCTGCAACCTATACGTCATACGCAAAATACCAGAAGACGAGCCCAAGAAATACTAGAAGTACCAGAAATATTCAACATCTATGGAAAACGAGAACTACGCTATGCTATTCCAATACTTATGAACAAATTTCCTTAATCTTTGAAATACATTCCTAACCTTAGAAAAAGAATTAAGAAAATTTTTTATTTCGATGTATTTTGTAAATTTGTAATTTTGTAGGATAGTCACCAATAATGAATTTAGTTAATTGTATATCTACATAAAGTAGTAATGCTATTCTTTTATATAATGACTCTGAGATATTTTTTTAAATCACCTCAAAACCAACTAATGATACCAATGCTAACAACCACCTGCAGATAAGCACTTTGCTTTGCGGGTAAATTAATGAAATTGATGTAAATTCAAAATGTAAATAAAAAGGTATAGACACAAGAGTTCTCTGACCATATGTCGGTTGTAATTGAATTTTTATTACCAACAAAATTGCCAGTTGTTAAAGATTTAGACTGAAAATGCTAGAAAACTAGCTGAGATTGCTAGCAGCAAAAAATTTTAGTCATTGGCAAAGAAACTAAATGGAAATAATTTTTAAGGGTGAAAGCCGAATAGAATTATCCCACAGGAACACTTAATTGTTTTACTATATACATTACCATGAATTTATAGTGAAACTCTTGATACATCTTTTGATGACAATAAGCTGTTCGAGGCATTGACGAAATCTAAATGCAATAAAGCTCCGGGTGAGGACGGAATCATGTACGAATTCTTCCAATACGCTACAGTATCCTTTCTAAATATAATGCTGATATCATTCAACTATGATACATTTCTGACGTAGGGGATGTTCCAGAAAAATTTCAGAGATCGATTGTCTTCCAGATTTTAGGAAGGGCGACGCAAATACAGCTGCAAACTATAGGAAGATATCTTTTATGATTTCATATTCCATGCGCCAGACTGCCGTGGGTACCTATTGCCTGTGTGCTCCGCTAACTGCTGTGAGACCACAAATCTGATTGCTGTGACACTTGTTTCAAACTGGAAATTATGGGCCAATTCAAATATCTTGGAGTGACAATTGGTCGCAAAATAAAATGGTCCAAAGACAATTTCAATTTAATAGCAATATCTTCTTTCCATCGTTCGGACTGAAAAGTCCGTGCCTTTTCTAAGAACTAAATTGAATTAAATCCATACCATTTTCAGTTAGTACCAATCTTTAAAAGATACGTGTATAAATTTGACAGCTGTCGGACGATTAGTTCTCGAGATATAGCGTTGTGAGTGAAGCAACTTCTGTTATTGTGAAAAAAATGGATTCAAAGCAATTTCGTGCGTTGATTTATCATTGGTTTTTGATGGGAAAAATGCAGCAGATGCAAAGAAATGGCTTGATAAGTGTTACCCGGACTCTGCACAAGTCGAACGAACCATTCGCAAGTGGACTGAAAAATTTAAAAGTGGTCATACAAGCACCGAAGATGATTCACGCAGTGGACGTTAAAAAGAGGCTGTTTCAGATGAAAACATCAAAAAAGTCCACAAAATGATTACGAATGACCGTAAAGTGAAGTGAAGCGTGCTGGATGTATCATACACGAATATTTGGACATGCGAAAGCTCTGTTCAAAGTGGGTGCCGCGTTTGCTCACAGTCGACCAAAAACAACAACGTGTTGATGATTCAGAGGAGTGTTTCTTTAAACCGTTCAACCGCAATTAAGCCGAATTTTTGCATCGGTATGTGACAATGGATAAAACTTGGCTCTATCACTTCATACCAGCGTCAAGTCGGCAGTCAGCTGAGTGGCGAGCAGGAGACGGACCTCGTCCAAAACGACCAAAAATCCAACAGTCGGCTGGCAAGGTTATGGCATCCGTATATTGGGATACACATGGAATCAATAGCGACTATTACATTGCGTTTTTGGAGCGTTTGAAGGACGAAATCGCAGAAAAACAGCCGCATTTGACGAAAAAGAAAGTGCTGTTTCATCAAGACAATGCACCGTGTCACAAGTCGATGGAAACGATGGCAAAATTATATGAATTCGGCTACGAATTGCTTCCCTACACACCGTATTCTCCAGATTTGGCCCCCAGCGACTATTTCCTGTTCGCAGACCTCAGAAGAATGCTCGCCGGAAAGAGATTTAAGACCGATGAAGAAGTAATCGCCGAAACAGAGGCCTATTTTGAGGCTAAACCGAAATCGTTCTACAAAACTGTTATCGAAATATTGAAAAATCGTTTCAATCAGTCTATCGCCTTCTAAGGCAACTATATTGGTAAAGAAAGTTGAGTTTTGCAAAAATTTTGTGTTTTACTATAAAACGGCACTGACTTTTCAGCCCATGTGTTATATGTATAGGTTTCAACTGCCGACAGTTTCAGTTTCCAAAACTTTCAAAAAGAATGGGTGGCAACCCTATTTACATACACTGATTAATATGTCTGTACGACCATGTGTAACCATCAGAGTCCAACGACAGGGTTTTCTAGGATGATAACGATTATAAAGATACAAGGACGACGTCGACATTCCTTTAAATGATTTTGCCTACACGACAAAGTAAATATTTGCCTCCATTGTAAGTGCAAACAGGATAACTTGAAAACCCATTAAAATAGGTAGAAGTGGATTCTTCGAGGGAGAAGACTGCTCAGCTCATAATACAACACTATCCAGATAGTCTGTTAATGGAAATACGATAGTAGGCGGTCATGTGAAAGGGATGCTCATCTGCAGCAAGAATGACACAAATGTGGCCTGTAATATGAGGGAACTACTATCAACTTGTTTTAGAAAAGATAGTTCTGGAACTTTTGGCAAAAAGCTATTAGATGCCTCAGTAGAGATGTGGTTTAAAGGCAGTAAATACAAATATGTGGGTCTGGCCTTAGCATGAAACTGAGTTTTGAATTGGCTATGAAGAAAATCCTTAATGGTACCAACTAAGTAAGGATGAGTTATTTCTAACCTACTGGTCGTATTTATGGTTGTATTATTTTAGTTTTACAGTATTATCATTTGGTAAAGAGCATGGTGAAGAATGCACCAAAGGACGTGCTATTAGGATCTTCCATCAACTTACTAAAACTGTGGAAATGTATTATATACCCATATAAGCTCTCCACTGTGCAGTATCCTTATTTTATTTTGTTTATATTTTTTGTGAAAGTGGAAATACTCATAGGTATTCCTTTTAGCTTAATGCTATTAAAGTAATTTTATTTTGGCTTCTGCAAGAGGAGATGGCTCCTAACATTATACCATAGAATGAAATTCACTCTGCGTGACTACAGTAGATATTGGTATTTTGTTTAAATAAATGTCAGTAATAGAGGTATTATGTGGGTATATGAGATATAAAGAATACAACTACATCAGTCATTTTAAGTTGGAATGTGTTAAGGAGATGATATAGTTCAAGATAACTTATCAAATGACATAAAAGGCTTAGTTTTCTTTCAACTTCCATATTTATTTCATCGGAATGGAATATTGAAGCAAACAAACTAATCCATTGCACTCCTTTTATTTTACTATTAGTTAAGATAATGTTTTCGAAAGCAGATAATTACTCGCTTTAGTGATATAAAGTCTATAGTACCAATCCCTAATGCTCAACCAGACATTCAAAAAGGATAAGCTCCACGATGTCATTATCACTCTCATATCACGATGCTACTTGGGTCAGGCACATGTAGACTATTCGTAAATGTGTCTCGTTACGGCACCAAAAAGTTGACAGCCTTTTATGTCGAGCGACACCAGAGAGGCTATTGCCTTCTTGAGACATGGTTTGGTATTCTTGCAACCTAGAGCCTTAGCAATTGGCACGGCGATCTCAGACAAGACTCAGTGACACCACTCAGCCTTTCATTTGTGTTCAAAGTAGCCTTGCAAATAGACAGATTCGTCAGTGAAGGTCTGAATACATTACTTTCTTGGTTCAGATTCTGACCGAAATTAGTATTAAATATATGGAGAAGCGACTTCGTATTCCGGTAGCACATGCAACATTACCTCGAGACCCGCTGTGAAGGTAGACCTGCATGCACTCTTAGAAAATAGGCATACTGCACGTTGCGCCAAAGCTAATAAGATAGAGTTCGTCGTATAGTTCTAATAATAGAAATGTATGAGGTATGTGTAAATAGTAACAAGACTTTTGTTTTTTTTTTTTTTTTTTACTGTGTTGAAACACATGTCCCGAATAAATGTTCAGAGTTTTAAGTATACGATATATATACAGGTCAAAGAATACAGGTTAGACGTGTTTTGGTGTGCACGGCGATTTTCAATTATTATAGAAAATGAAGCAAAGAATTAGCATCCAATTTTGTATAAAAAATGGAAAGAAGATCTCCAAAACACTTGAAATGTTGAAAGCGCCATTTCAAATGGTTCAAGCACTTCCCAGATGGCTGAGAAGATGTCAACGCCCCTGCAAATCAATAAAAGATGCCAACGTTGAAGCTGTAAAAAAAATTGTTTTGGAAAATCGTTGAACTACCATTTCATATCGGTCGGCTCGTGTCATGCAATTTTTTCGGATGTTTTGAGCATGAGACGTTTGTCAGCGAAGTTTGTTTCAAAACTTCTTAATTTTGATCAGAAAAACCGTCGAATGAGCTTAGCATCCTGACTTGCTAAAAAGAGTCATAACTGATGAAGAATCATGTGTTATGGTTATAACGTCAAAAACCAAAGCCCAATCGTCCCTATGGAAGCACCCAGGAGAGGCAAGATCGAAAAAAGCACGTTGAGTTCGATCAAATATCAAAGTTTTGTTCACTGTTGTTTTCAATAGCTGTGGCGTAATGCATCAGGAGTTTTTACCTCAATATGTTGTACTGTCAATAAGGAGTATTACCTTAAAGCTATGCACCGTTTGCGAGAAGCAATACGAAAAAAAACGCCCGGAATTGTGGAAAAACAATTCATGGCTTTTGCATCACGATAATGCATCTGCTCGTTCATTGTAGCTTATGAGAGATTTTTGGGTCAAAAAAAAAAAAAAAAACGACAAGCATATTCATATTCAGGATTTGGCCCAATGCGTTGGCACAAGTGTATTATATCTGATGGGGATTACTTTGGAGGGGACAACATAAATATTGATGAATATATAAAGTCACCTTACTTTTTGAACACACCTCATATAGTCTTTATTATCTGCCGATATTTTTTCACTAAAAATTCTTTCATTGGATGACGAAGCTATGAATACTCTCTTTATAGCGTTAGGGCTTAATAAGGATAATGCCAAGATATTTGCCACTTTATGTCACCTTCAGTATCAACCCTTACACCAATCCTATCTTGAATGTGGAACTGAATCAACCACATGAGACTTTACGTAGACCCAAATAAAATAGTCTTAAAGTATGAATTTGCACGGACTGAATGTCTAATTGACGAAACCATTCCTAGCAATAATCTGACCACTGAACTTCTTTTTCAATAAGCCGATTGTTTCATACGCTGTTTTGCAAGTGAATCGTCCTATTGAAAGCCCTCCAGCTGTAATTTTCTCGAACAAAAATTTGTAAATATGGATCTAAAGCGGTCTCATCTTGGAAGTTATTCAGCCGAATGATACCTCTGGTATAAAAACCATGCAAAACAGTAAATCATTTTGTATGCTACAGCTAAAAAGCCATTTAGCAAACATTTTGGCTGGTCACTGAAGATGCAAAGCTTAATCAGCCAAAGTTTGACGTGTGTGAAAATCATTTGGCTATTGGGTTAATACGATCTTATTAGGACGTATAGCCAACTAACGTTCGAGAAATTTCTAGGTCTTGACTTACCAACGCGAATGCAGCCGCAATATTTGTTCATTTCTAGCGTTTCGCTATCTTACTGACAGAACAACATTATGTGGTGAATAAATCAATTGTTCGCTCATCGGAATGATTCCAAGGGCAGAAAATTGGAGTTAATGCAAGTAGCATACATAATCGTTACAGACCGCGAATTTTGATTAGATGGTAGACAATCTGGAACACTAAGAAACACGAAGAATACAGTGAGGAAATTTAACGTTGAACGGCTGCAACTGCAAGAAACCGCCAAAATCTTTCCTAATCGCGTATCTTTCGATGCTAAAGAATCTTTTCTTCAATAGATTAAAAATTACTTTCAATTTATTTTGTATTGAATGGTTTAAAGGCCGATATCAACAAAATAAATGCTGTATGAGGAGATGACAGCACCCTCCATTTTTCATATTCTTTCGCAGACTTACGTCCCTGATTTTAGGCTGTAGAACAGAAACGGCAGCGTACGTTAAGCTCATTAAATTTAAATAATAACAGCATAACTAATTTGAGAACCATCAACAGAGTAGAGTTTTGTGCTTCCAAAAATACAATGCGGTAAAGTGAAATTTAAACACTCAGCCCTTATCCATCGTAGAAGCCGAAAAGCTTTCTATTCTCGGTATGAATGTCAATAATAACTTACGTTGGAATTATCACATATTCGATGTTGCCAAAAGTGTTGCGAAATGTATAGGTTTCCTCAAGCATTGTATGAAATATTCGTCTACCTCTAATCAGGCCATAATACTCGTTTACAAAGCACATATCCGCGCAGAATTTTTGTACAACAATCATAAGATTCAAAAGCGTGTGATAAAACACATATGCGACACCACTCTTGTACAGTCAATTGACAGCTTTGAACACCAATTGCTTTGGTATCACTTTGTCCTATCTCCATTTCTACCACCAATGCTCCATCGAAACTATCAGTTTTCAAAATTCAACCCTAATTCCGTCTCGATATCAATGCTCATCAATATCGTGATTCGTTTCTATACTCTGCTGAGCTCCTCATATCCTAATCATTATAACAAATATCTGTATCTTAGAGTCCCATTTTTGTCTAATCTTTCCTAGGTTCAACTTATTTTAACCATACTTTGTCAGAGATTAGAAAAAATGTATCCCAGGTTACATTGTTATGTCATTCAGCACAACTTTAAACCTTTATTTGTACTAATTACATTAATTAAAGTTCCTTCAAATAGAGCCTAACTTGTAAATGCTTAGCTGTTTACATAGAATAACTCTTCGAGAAAGCTGACAATAACGATTGAGTATTTCATATTATTTCCTAATAATCAAAGTTATACAACCAAGCAATCATCAAACTAGCGCGGCTTCAACATACCTATTGCCTTCCTTCGGATTGAGTCTAAAAATACCCTATTGAATGGCACTTAAACTTGATGGCTACATGGGAAAAAGGTACATTTTTATCTAAGTCAAGTACTTTAGAACTACCAGATGAGACAGTTACTCCTAATCTACCAATATTGTGATCTAAAAGGCTATTTGGGCACCTAAAATAGAAACAAATTGCCTTCCAAATTAACATCAAAAGTGAGACGTTTACTATGTACATTTACCGACATTCAACAAAACGCCATTAAGTCTAACACCGTTCTCAACGCAAATTTATCTTGTCATGATGTATCCCACCTCACAGCCAGTTGCACTATCAACCAATCCACCCCTGTCTTAACGGTGGTGTCGATAAAAATAGCCAACACACAAATACAAAGATCGACACATGCATACAAGCAACATCAGGGATATTACTAAACGAAGTCATCATTTCCTTCTATTTAAGTGTTATGGAATATGTATTCCCTTATCACCTAAATCTTTGACCGGCATCGCTCTAGCTATATTCTCATAAAGTGTTTTCTCTTTTTTGTTTTTTTGTTTTTGTTTTTTTTTTTTTTCCTCATCTCCCCTAAACCAAAATGGAAATGGTATCCATACCCGAAGGTGTTGTAATGAGATACACTTAAAACAAGAAGAAAGGAAAAAAAATCGTTTTTCACAACGAGCACTTAGACAACTTTGTCGTCACTATAGCCGCATCATAATTGAAGCGGTACAACGCAATTAAATTCTGGTTCCCTGCGCGTCCTGAAAGATTAAAAGACGAAGTAATACAATACTCTTGCCTTGATGTTTTTGCTTTTCACGAAAATCTAATTAAGAATCTGTGGGTGTTGTATATTAGGGAATACTCGTACTTACCCACTCGTGTCCAGATCGTTCTCATCGTATATACGAATATCTTTGGCTGAATGAAAAAGAAACACAACTTTTCCTGAGTGCAGTAAATATTAGCGTTCTGGTCGAGAATATGTACCTTAATCCTTTTCTCATTTTCCACACACACTTGCACCAGCAGAGAAATGTAATCCAATTAATGTTGCATTAAGACTCATTAGCTTCTTACCATAAACGGTAACAAATACCACCTCTTGGTATTAGTTATCCGTATCTACTCCCCAAATATATTGTAGAAACACACACAGAGGAATTATCCGCAGAAGAATAATCACCGAAAGAAAAAACTCAAGAAATGCTTTAGGTTTATAAATATTTTAAAAACGCTTTTTCTTTTATACGATTTTATGGCAAGAATCCAGCTCGCTTAGTGGCACTCCTGCAATATTAACTGCCCTATGGCGTCTATTACAATGTGTCTTGCAGGTGTGTTTCTCGGGAAAAAAGTGATTGTGCTCGTAGAACTTAGTCTTACCTTAAAAGCATAAGTCGGACTTGGACTCTGATTGGACCCTGTTTAGAAGTATGTAAGTTCAGCGTCCTCCGCAAACAGATGTTAGTCGAACGTTTGGTATTCCTCAAAACATGCAAAACTTAAAGAGTTTACGATGTTATCTGCCGAATGATGATGTGAAATCTTAAGAACCAAGAATGTCGTTAATTTAAGGGGAAGGAGGTCTAAGCTATCAACCGTGTTGGTGGACTGAAAAAAATGTTGCTGCTAAAGAATTGAAGGGATTGCAAAAATAATGGTAAAATTTATATACGAAATTATTTTAGGAACATTCTGTCAAACAGATGTTCAGTTAAATATGCCAGGAAGCTGTAATGACAAACCCAAACAACCTTTTTTCAGAATGCAAAAAGGGATGTATTCTTCGTAAGGTCTGCATGGTAACATCCTAAAGGCCGACCGACTATAACCTCTTCAACATAAATTCTTTCGACATTTGCTTCTAGGTAAAGCAAAAGCCGTACATAATAATTAGATTTCATCTGACTTAGTTGGAAAAAGAAGTTGATGAGTATTTTGGCCAAATTTAGCAGGAGGTTATCAAATGAATGACTTTCAGTATGAAAATTGCCTGAAATTTTTCAGAAAAATTAGCACCCGATGAGTGAGATTTCAGCACAGTTTATGATTGTACTTCCTGAAGAAGGAAAGATCTTTCTAAAGGGCGACAATCAATCTCTTTACATCGCATACACAATTTTTTGTTCTGCCTGCTATAGTTTGCAAACTACTTTTAATATAATAACCGGATAGGTTGGTATCAACGCGCTCTTAAACTAGGTAGCCTCACTGCTGCTGATCGCAATATTGCATATCTTGGGAAAAATCGAGAAAGGTTGCTCTTACAACATCTACAGATATAACCAGTTGACTGGTCAGCTGCAAAACAGAGGTAATTGTAAATAGAAAGTGCAATTAGATGGGTAGGATAAAACTGGCATAGAAAACTAAGACATATATCGTACTACGGCGATTGCTATAACAATCAAACAAGCACTTATTTGAAAACATGTTTTAATTGCTCATGGCAATTCTCATCAAGGATTATTTTTCCAACAGAAACCTGGTATTAGCTCATTTTTTTAGATCATATACGAGTATAGTTACAGCGAGCTCAAGGTACTTTGTGTACACTTAAAATTTTTGGGAACAGCACTCACGAAGAAAAATTAGGGAGAAAAACAAGTGAGGTGCCGATGAACGTTGGTTTTCAATGTTTGCAGGTTACAATGACTAGGAAATAAACAGTTCCATAGGGCATTTCATAAGCAAGTTGTACGACTTAGGAACAAATCACAATATTTCAGAGAACGTCCGAAAGTGGGCCTGAAGGCTGACTGATGACCATTCATAGCGAGGCGAGTGTTATGGTTGAAGGTTTTAAGAGGCGGAATGATACTGAATCTCTCTATGGAGCACTGGTGATGAAAATATCGATAGTACAATACAAGGTACTGGTAAGGAAGGAGACATTTCGTCGATTTTCGAGGATGCCAATTGATTACGTTATATTAGCATCACCTATGAGTTACAACGCGTACTTCTAAATCTTAACTTGGAAATGGGGAGTAGTCTTAGGAGCACGGACCAGATGTGGCCATTGTACGCCTATTATGGGTAGATAAATGTCTCATACATTGACGCCAGACCAGGAGAGGAGATGTACGATGACTTCTGAGAGAGCTAAACATTCGACATATATGTTGATTTTAAAAATTTTTCGGTTTCGTGGATGCGCAAGTTCCATTCATGGATAACGGCTCGGTGTTTCAATTTCACTATATCTACAACAAATAGCTTTGTATATTGGAAACATTCAGTTCTACTCTGTTGGTAGCTTTCTAACTAATTATGCTGTTAATATCGGAATTTAATGAGATTACGCTTTCGTTCCCATTCTACAGTTGGTGAACAGGGACATGAGTCCGGAAACGAATACGAAAAGCAGAGAGTATGTATATATTGGATAAGACGGATGATACAAGAGATGTTCCTCTTTACCTTTCGATTATTTTTGCCAGATTATTCGGTTCTGAGTTGTCGATTGTTCTATTTAGTCACCCCCTAGTCCATTTGTGATATTTAAACATGTGCTGAAATTTGAAGTACTTTTAGGGCAATATGATATCACCTTGTGTCGCGCACAGCCCATCTCAGCAATCTCATTTCGTTGGTACTGAGCTTATCCCCGTTTGTTTTCTTAATGATCCAACACACTCCGCCGTACAATAAAGCTGGTCTTATTGCTGCTTTGTATACTTTGCCTTTTGTATTAACTGACATTTTTATATTGCACATAACACCAGACAGGGAGCGCCATTTCATCCAGGCGGTATTGATTCAGCATTGCTTCTGAATAAACCACAGAGCCGAGATATTTTAATGGTGTAACTCTGTTCACAGAAAATTCTTGGATGTGAACGCATTCATTTTGTACTTCACCATTTAAATCGTACTTGTAAATTTTATATTTGGTTTTGTTTCGACTAATGCGTAACCCTTTTTCCTATAGTGCCTTTGCAGCAAGAACGATGTCATCTGTATACAATGTAACCACGGCCATGGCATTTGAATTTTTTTATTCCCTTGCGGTTTGGCAGGCAACTCTACGGAGTAAACGATCAAATGCTTTTTCCAGATAATAAGTTTGATAGCACGGCAGTTTCCACAATCAACTCTTATTTAAAAAACATCAAAAGGAACCTCGAATTTGGAATTATGTTCCCATATATAGGGTTTTCTAATAACGACTTGACAACTTTTTTTTTAAATAAAAGGCAAACCATTTGAGATATTTCAAAAACTTTATTACTGGCTTGAAGTACAATCAAAACATTTATGAATGGAACTCGACTTCCTTCATATGGCCACCGCGGGCACGTTTGCAGCGGTCGATTCTTTGGACCCAATTTTCAACAACTCGGCCACACATTTCGGTCGAAACGGCCGCTATTTCGCGTTCAATGTTGGCTCTGAGCCCTTCCAACGTTGTCGGCGTGTTAGCATAAATCAATGACTTAACGCAGCCCTACAGAAAATAGTCAAGCAGTGTTAAATCGCACGAACGAGGCGGTCCATATCTTGAGATAACACGCTTACCATACTTACTCTTCAATAAATCGATTGTAGCGTGTGCTGTGTGGCTTGTGGCACCATCCTGTTAAAACCACATGTCGTCCAAGTCCATATCTTCCAATTCGGGCCAAAAATAATCGGTGATCATGGCGCAATAACGCTGACCATTCACAGTAACGTGACGATCGTTATTGTGTGATCTGTGACGGTTACACCTTCCTCATTTTCGAAGAAGTATGGACCCAATTGCACACCATACAGTGCATTTTTGTGTATGCAATGGTCTTCCGACAATTCGCTTCGCTATATGTGACAATTTTGTTTGTTAATGTATCCACCGAGTGAAAATGAGTCTAATCGCTGAAGAAAATGTTGTGTAAAAACTCATCATCTAAACGCTGATTTTTAAGCAACCAATTTGCGTATGTTCTATGCATTCCGTGGTCAGCTGGCTTCAATTCTTGATTAAGCTAAACTTTACAAGGGTGTAAATGCCAATCTTAATGCAAAATACGCCATAATGTGCCGTAAGATAGTCCCAAATGCTATGACATCTTTAACAGAGCCAATCTCTTCAAAATTTCTTTTACAGTTTAGCGTATAGTAAACTCAATTTAGTTTAGTTTAAATACTTAAATACTATATATACTTATGTAGTAAAACTAACAAAAATTTAATTACTAGTGCTGTGGAGTGAGAGTAAAGAGCGAGGGGAATAAAGGGCGATGTTAAGGAAGTGTTTGTTGAAGTGATAGTCAAAGATTGAATGAAATTTGTAGGTACAGTTCTTAGATTACGAAAGTTAACATTTTAGGAGATGCGTTCAAGGAGATCCTCAGAGTCAATGTTACCATTTGAGAGCTAATGAACAAAACTATAGGGAGTAAATTATAAGGGTCAGACCAAAGAAATCCCGGTAACGCGAACCGTAAGAACCTATGCTGTACCGATTCTATACGTGTAATTTGCGCAGAATAATATAAAAACTGGACTTGCATACTTGAGGAGGGGCCGGTGTAGACCAGCGTTTAATGAAGGCAAGAGTCAAACTGACTTTACTTATAATGCTATCATACATACGTAGAGATAAAATAATTATTAACGGTGGTATCAACATAATTTGTTGTTAATATAAACAACCGCGAACCGAGATGACTTTCTTGGGGAACACCCGGGGTGGCTTTGAAAGGTGCACTTTTTTAGAACCATCAGTACACCATTCACTTTTTAGATTACCTATCTTGTCATCTACTAATGTCATAGAGATACCCACCGAAGTAAAGGATGTTTGTAGACAGTTATTCATGTATGAAAAATAAGATATATCCGGGTTTTGGATGTGGCAATCAAACGATTGGCTAAAGAATTCGGCAAATAGGTTTGCTATTCTTTGCGGATCATAGGACGATGAATTGTTGAACTTTACTCGTAAAGTAGAAGCATAACTCTCCGACTTTCCTTTAGAGTTGATAAACTGGAAAAAGCGTTTGGGATCAGAAATATGACTATCATGCATACGGCTTAAGTAATTGGAATACAGTATATCGTATTGACCGAAGTTCATAATCTGCTCGTAATGTGCGAAACGTACCTACTAAAAAATCGCTGTTTGTGTACTAAGTTTTCACAATTAATACACATTATTAATATTATTAATAAAATAATACAATCCATATTGTAAAATGGAAAACCTTAAACTAAACAAATACATTCTCGGATGACAGTTCGGTTTACGTAAAGGGTGATTCATCGTAACGTTTAATTTATAATGTAAAATAAAATACATAAATTTAAAAGTGAACTTAAAATTTTTATTTTTGGTTAAAAAAACAATTCATGGTATCTACTTTTAAAAAATGATATTACGTAAATATTGGCCAGAACTACGTCTGAAGTGGTCCTTTCTGACCATGTTCGACTCATTCGAACATAGCGACTGGTATCTCGCGGATAACACCAGTAATGTAGGCTTCCAAAGCGTCAATCGTAGCTGGTTTATTACTAAAGACCTGACACTTTACATATTCTCAGAGAAAATAGTCTAAAAGTGTGATATCGCACTATCTAGACGGCCAATTTACCATAGCAAAACGAAAAAAAAAAGTGCTCACCAAAATGATTTCTCAACAAGTCCATTGTTTCACGCGCTGTATGGCTCCTAGCGCCGTCTTATTGAAACCAGAGCTCACCGAGACCATGTGCTTGAATTTCAGCAAGCAAATATACCGATAATATGGCGCGATAACGGTTACCATTGACGGTAACATTCTGATTTGCCTCATTTTTGAAGAAATATGGATCAATGATTCCACCAGCCCATAAACAATACCATACCGTTGTTTTTAATAGATATAATGGTAGCTCTTAGTCTCTTCGGGTTGCTCATTAGCCCAAATACGGCAATTTTTTTTATTAACGTGTCCATTGAACCAGAAATGGGCTTCATCACTCAACAAAATTTCACTATAAAACACCGGATTTTCATTGATTTTCATTTCCAGAGCCCATTCACTGAAAATATGACGCAAATTCAAGTCGCCTGGCTTCAATTCTTGCACAAGTTGAATTTTTTCCGCTTTAAGGCCGAGATCTTCACGTAAAATACTATGTGAACGACGATGAATTGATTCGTCATGGTCTTCGCGTACACTTTCAGCTACAGCTGCTATAGTCTCTTCACTACGTGCTGGATGTGGTCTAACCGGTCGAGTATCACCCTTTAATATAAGCTGGGACTAAAATTTGCGAATGGTTTTGGCAATAGTGGTTTCAATAAGTCGATTATGCGCAACGTAAGTTCCTCGAATCGCACGAAAAACATTTTTCACAGGACACTGATTTTCGTAATACAGCTGAAAAATTTGGAAACGCTGTTGTAATGTGAGTCTTTTCATGATGACTTGCCGAACGATATTGAATAAAAATAAAAAAGCAGTTTGATAGAAGTCATGTGTATTCTATCAAGAAAGTCCTATTGAAAATCAAACCTCAAGATGAATCACCTCTTATATTATTAAGACAGGGATGTCAAATCTGGATCTCCTATTTGATAACCCTGTATAATTTGGTAAGCCATTTATAGCCAATGTCGCCCGTTGCATTCCCTCTGTTTCAACAGCTTGGCTTTTATGCATCTTCAGTACAGCTGCCTTCATTTCTCCGTCTGTTATTTGTGGTTTTGGGTCTGCTGTTCGAACCAGGTTCTTCAGTTCACTACTCAACAACTACTAGTTCGGGAGTTTTTTGTAGTATTGCCGACAATGAGAGATTATATCATAGCTTTACTTAAGGCTAACCAATGTCCATTCTCGTCCTTAATGTACCATATGATATTTCCAGACCTGACCACATGAATCGTAACATGTGTACTTTAAAATAATATTTCGACTTCTAAGGCTATATGTGATCGGCGCACTTTGACGTGTCAAATAGCAATAATTGTTCTACGAGTATTTCCCGTTAAATTTTATTTTGAAAAAAAAAAATATAATGATTCTCGAATTGCAAGGAAATAAGTTTGGAATGACGGTTACTAATAAGCTCTTGAACAGGGCAAACAAAAATTTATTAAACCACCATTCAAAAGTTCTAACAAGTGTTGATTTGACTTTAAAATCAATTTTAAACGTCTTGTGAAATTTAGAAGATATTTCTGGATAAAATACGAATCAAGATTTAAGCCAAAATAGTTCTTTTGTCACAAGGTATGAGGGCAAGGAGATTAAAATTTCCAAAAACTTATCTCAATTGGAAATATCTTGAGTGGATGAATCGAAATTCAATATATTTTGAAATGATAGAATGCAGTTCATTCGTAGGGCAAAAGGAGAGGAATACAAAAAAAAATTACATCTTCATATTTCCCAAGCACCCAGTTAGTGTAATAGTATAGAAATGCTTCTCTGGTCCGGATCTAAAAAGATTAGAGTTCATTGAAGGCCATATAAATGCAAAAACGAACATGGAAATCTTAAGAAATTCATTATTTCCAACTATCGAAGAGCTGTTGACAGAGTTTTTTTTTAATCTAAACTATTGTATTTAATCCGTTTAATCAAAAATGAAACTAAATCCTTGCACCATTACGGTATTTTCGAATTTTTTCAATTTGTATCTTTGAAGTGTGATTCATTTACTCTTGAATTGATAGAAAATAAAAAAGTTCAACTTGTTTGCACAAATATTGTATTTTTAGTAAAAATTTAAAATTCAGTATTATTTTTCTGTAAATTTTTATTCAATCAAAATAGGATCCGTTGACATTTATGATATTCTTCCAAGGTGATACAAGGTCAAATTTACCTTTTTCGTAGAAGTGTTGACTTTTTGACGCGATGAAATCTTCAAAGGCTTTTATGACCTCTGCTCGGTTCCGAAAGACCTTCTGCCAGCAAAATGAATCCAGATAGCGGAAGAGATGGTAGTCCGTTGGGGAATTATCAGCAGTGTACGGTTGATGCGAAAGAACTTCAAATCTTAACTGCAACAGTTCTGCACCGTTACTTGTGAGCTATGATGTCTATCATTGTCATGCAAAAGGATCAGACCGTGCCTATTGACCAACGCAGGTTGCTTTTCAGACAATTTGCATTCAATATGTCGATTTCTTTACAATATTTGAGGAGTTTATTGAGTTTATCGTTTCTGCTGGTTGAAGAAATGAAAAATGGATGGGTCCTTTCGATGTCCACCACATTGTCACCATAACTTTTTTTGGGTGAAGATCGGGCTTGGGGATGTGTTTTGGATTTTCATCTGTATACAACCACTGCCCAGGTGTTTTACGATTATCATTCAGTTTCCCATTTTCATCAAAGGTGACTATCCGGTGCAAAAACGGTTCAGTTGGGTTTCTTAATGTAAACGATGCGCAGATTTCTACGCGCCGTAGTTTTTGAGGTTCATTTAGTGAGGTTCATCATGGGGTACCCACTTATCGAGTTTCTTTACCCTTCTTATGAGAGAAAGGTGTCGACTTATTTTCATTGAGGGATACTCCCATGCTTTGTGCAATCTCCCGTACTGATTTTGTTGGGTCTGCATCCACCGTCGCTCTTAACACATCGTCGTCATTTAACGTTTTCGGCTTCCCACGTGGTTCATTTTAGAGTCTAAAATCTCCGGAACGGAACTTTCTAAACCAAAGTTCGTGTACCGCTTCATCCTCAAAAACGTCATAATTGTTTTTCATTGCCAATGACGCAATATGTCCCATCTTAAATTCGTAAACGAAGAGGGTTCGAATTAGAACTGTCGACAGCATGGTTAATAATAAAAAAAAATAACGGTACTTGTAGCGAACCCTAGAATTCTCACTCGTCAAGGACACATGCCACTTTATTTTATAAAAAAAAGAAAATTTAACGTTCTGGCACAGATGTTCACTCGAGAACTTCTTATTTCCGACTGAGAGAAAATCGTACAACCCAACATTTTAGAAAATATGAGCTCCGCAAATTGAAAATTCGATAGAGAAAATTTTGTTTACGGTTCATATGGTCAGGTCTGTATTTCTCTTCATGTCAATTGTGGTTTTCTGGCGCGAAAACGCGTTTTGTAGATATTGTTCATAGAACTTTTCACCAGAGTCTTAGCTATTTTATATGTTTGGAGGTCTTCCTCTAGGTTCGACTGTTGCCTTATTTTGAACAGGTTTTTATTCTCTTCTTCCTTGAACATGCTGCTATTTCCTCCATTCTATTTGACCATTCTCGTGTCCACAAACATATGTTGTTTCAGACGATAATATTGACTGTAGAAGACCATCAAAAAATAAAGTCTGTTTCAGGACTGTAAATTTGTACTGATTTGTACTGATTTGTACAAATTTCTACAAACTCCTATTCCCGCGAGAAAAAATTTGTAAAAGAGAACGCATTTCAGAGAGTAATACATTCCCCCACCCTGCCAATTCTTACAAATTTCTCCACGAGATTTTTCTTTGGCCATAAATGTTAAATTGTAACAAATTTTCTTATACAAATTATTACAAATACTCGCGGTAACAGACCTAATGTCACTCAATACTCGCTCTTAATGTATTAAAGAGAAATGTGTTTGTTTTTCACAAGATAAATCTCCAACACCTTCCCATCAGGCAAATCAAATCTACATCCTAAAAGTGATGGAAATTCTTCTCAATCCAGCGAACTTAAAGGCTTAGAAACAAATTCGACTGCACAATTCAAATGTCTTCTTTCGGAATTTGTTGTAAATTAAAACAATAAGATCAGTAAGACAATATGCGCTCTTAGTAGTAAAATACAACAATGTGAGAATGAAATGAAGAAGCTTTTTAAAGAGAATGAGAGAACAGCTAGCTGATTTACATCGACAGCAGCATCCGCGCGCGCAAAAAGGGGATATGAATACCCTTTTACTGACTTTTCTCCAGTGCGCAGGCGGGTGGTGTAGTAGCTTGAAACGCAGGTGTATTAAGTTTCGGTGTTTTTCCCAGAGGTGGTTGTCAAACTGGAGCCAGTGTATCCCCAACCAGTGGGTCTTAGTACGTGCTAGTTGTTAATTCGTTACATTTAGCCCAGTCAGCAACCACTCCAACATCATTGTTATGCTTTCATGCCAGAGTTGACGCCGACGGGATTTTCATATAGCTACATACATACAAGTTCTATGAAAAGACTTTTTCAGAGAATTGCTTCGCACGGGATTCGAACCCGCGACCCTCGGCTCGAGAAGTCTATGCATATACCACTACACCACGGCCACCCCAATGAGAATCCCATTGATCTTATCAAAAATATTGCAGCAAGGGTACAGCACTAAATGTCGGAGTACATAGATGCTTTTCGTCTCAAAGCTATCACAAATCTTCTGACAAGCAAAGATCCTTAGTAATTCGGCTCTCATCAGTTTTTGAACAAAAAACTCAGATTTCAGCTTTTCGGAAAAATAAAGAGCTCTCCGTCAATTTTTGGACAACGCCAACTTTAACATTGGCAGCCACAATGTAGCTCAAAAAATTTACATTAATAAAAGCCTCACGCCTTACGATGAAATAAATCTAAATATTTCAAAATGGCTAGTAAATTAAGACGATGTGTTAACGGCAATGATAAGTTTTGTTACATTTGTGGAGAATATATTTTCAAAGATCAGCGAAAATAATTAAAAAAAACACTGTGATCTGCTTGTATTCTGCTTACTTCAATATTGAAATCTGCAATCAAGGTAAAGCGTGGGCGCCTCATAGTGTAAGTAAAATTTGGAGTACCGATGATTTGGCGAGAACAAAAAAATCATCATATCGACTGTTATTTCTGTATGACAAGTATAGTGGGCATCAACAAAAACAATCGCCACAAATGTAAATATCCTACCTGGTTCAAATACCAGTTTTTCATCATCTTCCACAATGCCCGGAAGAAGAAATTGAAGGATCTAGTGCTTCTCAAGTATGTGATTACTTTGAATGCTCTGTAGAAACATCGAAATCTTAAGCATTTTCACAAAACGAGCTTAATGATCTCTTCAGAGACTTAGATCTTTCAAAGGAACGTGCTGAGCTGCCAGCATCGAGGTTAAAAGAAAAAAATTGTCCAGTCTCTGATGTGCGAATTACTTTCTATCGCATGAGAGAACAAAACCTAATGCAAAAGGCTTACTAACTTTTATGGGCTTGGAGACCAATCAGACAAGTGACTGGCGTCTCTTTATTGACAGCAGTAAAAGAAGTTTCAAGGCTGTCCTTTTACATAATAGCAATAAACTTGCTCTTATTCCAATTGCCCAATCTACTTGTATGAAAGAAAAATATGAATTAATTTCAGTTCTATTGCAGAAAATAAAATATGTCGAACATTAATGGATGATCTGTGTCGATTTGAAGATGGTTAATTTTTTGTTAGGTCAACAAAATGGCTTTAAAAGATATCCATGTTTTATTGGTCTCTGGGACAGTAGACAAAATCAAGACAACTGGCCTGCGAGAGACGCTATGGTCGCTGATGAAACCAATGTGATAAATAAGCCCTTAGTTTCCCGAGAAACAATCATTCTTCCGCCTTTGCACATAAAATTGGGACTAATGAAGCAATTTGTGAAAGCTCTGGGCAAAAATTGACAATGTTTTCAGTATATATTTCTGAAATTACCTGAATTAAGTGATGAAAAGTTAAAAGCAGGAATTTTAATTAAATGCTCTACTAATTTTGAGGCATTTATGACTGAATTAGAACGAATAGCGTGGAAATTTTTTGTAACGATTGTACAAAATTTTCTCGAAAATTACAAGGCTAATGACTACAGCTAGTTGAGGAAATGCCTCTTAACTTTAGAAATGTTGGCTGTAATATGTGCATAAAAGTACACTACCTCCAAAGTCATATAGATCAGCTTCGGCATAACCGAATATATAGAGACAATAAAGAACAGGTATCAAGGAAGATGGGACGTTCATATGATGGCAGACTATTGCTGGGGAATTATGTGCGATTGTCCTAAACAACTTCACTCTAGAAATTTAAAACAAATCAAGTATTCCTTAAAAATCTAATCTTTTGTCCATCTTATATAGGGTTTTCCAATAGGGACTTCCGATTGAGTTCTGGAGAAGATGCGCCAAGATGATGAATTTCATCGCAAAATCATCTTCAGTGACGAAGCTCATTTTTGGCTCAATGGGTTCGTCAATAAGCAAAATATGCGTTATTGGTCGGGTGAAAACCCACATGTGCTTCATGAATCACCACTTTATCCACAAAAAATAACTGTTTGGTGCGGTTTGCATGCCGGCGGCGTTATTGGGCCATATTTTTTCATCGACATAATGATCGTCACGTTACTGTGAATGGTCAGCGTTATCGCGCCATGATCACGGGTTACTTTTGGCCCGAATTCGAAAATATGGACTTGGACGACATTATGTTTCAACAGGATGGTGCCACAAGCCGCACAGCACACGCTACAATCGTTTTATGAAAGAGTAAGTATAGTGAGCGTGTTATGTCAAGACATGGGCCAGTCGATTGGCCGCCGCGTTAGTGCGATGAAACGCCGCTTGACTATTTTCTGTGGGGCTACGTTAAGTCATTGGCTTATGCCAATACGCCGACGACTTTGGAAGAGCTCAGAGCCAACATTGAATGCGAAACAGCGGCCGCTGCAAACGTGCCAGCGGTGGCCATATGAACGAAGTCGAGTTCCATTCATTAATGTTTTGATTGTACTTCAAGCCAATAATAAAGTTTTTGAAATATCTCAAATGGTTTGCCTTTTATTTAAAAAAAAAGTTGTCAACTCGTTATTAGAAAACCCTATAAATAAAAGCTAATACAAAAAAACAATTAACATTTTTTAAATCACCTTATTAGGTATACTTAAGAACAGGTCTTAAATCCTAGGAACCAAAATGTGGGTAGAGCAGTGTAGTGCTTTCTGAACTTAAATTTACAGCTTGTTTATCTCTTTTCCTTCTTATTTGTCTTACACTTTTCTCCTTTCTCTTCTCTTCGTTCATTTTATCTCTTTCCTTATTTTCTTTTTACATCTTTCCCTTACTATTTAATGTCACTGAGCTCCAATTCTTTGTTTTTGTTTTAATACGTGCAGGTAATACTTTATGATGATGAATCTTTCTTTACCTGCTGCTATGAGCGGATTCTCAACACGAGCGATGATTAAAATACTATCTGATGCACGTAAAGGATTTAAAGTACGTTATTTGAATGCGCGCAGTTTAAGTATATCTAAACTGGATTATCTTAGTTAAGTTTATAATGGAATGGGTGTGGATGTTATATGTGTTACTGAGACTTAGTTCAGAACCAAAAAAGGGGATACAGATGCTGCTGACGATGATAGGTACAATATTCGTGGGTACAAACTGATTCACCATCCAACGATCACAGATGCAATCGGGGAAGGAGTATATTGTATTATTGTAACACATCCTTTATCATTATCATGTTCCTGGGTTTTGCATATAGTCACCATCGTTATTGTTCCTTCGACACATCTATGAGCACATCATTATGTACGGTGATTCAAACATAGACCTCTATAGGTCGGACATTAAAGCTTGCCAATAAACTCCAGATCAGATAGCAATCGCTCTAACTAGTTATCTCTTGAAACCAAATCTGATCACGATTTACTGTTATGTACATATCATATTCATTTATCTCGTACGTCTCAGCAAATTGATTCGAGTATGCTTCCTTGGCAAAATTGCTATTTTTCGGCGGATGTTAATGCAAATGAAATTTTCATAAAATCTTTATTTCTGGACTTGTACAACAAACGTATTCCTTTAAAAACTGTGTCAATACGCAATGAAGTTTTTCCCTGGTTCACGCCTGACATAATTCTCACGCTGGAAACGAAACCAAAACAGCTTAAATTAGAGTAATTTCTGCCATGCTCGCAATCACTCGATTTGCGAAACACAAAGTGCGAAGAAAAATTATTTTCATTCTAAACAAGGTCTCGACCGATCTACCAAAAACTTTGGAATAATTAAGTCACATTTGGAGTCGGGAAAAAAATACCTTAAGCAGAATTCCTGATATGAATGATCTCAACGAAACTTCTAAGCTCTTTTTTTTAAAAGATTTTGACTTCGACGTCTAACAGAAATTGAAGTCATTGAATGCAGTTGGGGAAGACGGCGTACCTATTGGCTTCATTAAAACGATACTCCCCTAAATATTTAGTGTACTTAAATATGTGTTTAATTTCTGCATTTTACATTCATCATTTTCTGGTAGTTATAAGTTGGCTAATGTCTTACTCGTGCCAAAAACATCTCAGCCAACCTCTACTAAGGATTTCCGCCCAATTAGTATTTTTCCATGTTTGTCAAAAGTTTTGGAGAAAATACTTGTAAAACGAATTTTAAATCATCTTGATCATCATAATTTACGATATTATCCCCCGCTCAATCTGGTTTTCGTCAAAATCACAGCTACTTCACAGCAATGATTAAAATATTTGATGGCATTAGATTGGAATATGACTTTGACAATATCACTTTACTTTGTTTGCTCGACTTTTTCAAAACTTTTGACAAAGGAAATTTAGTGAAATGTGTCAGCATATCTAATATCCAGTTATTTGCGTAATCGTAGTCAGAGAGTAATATTTGATGATACAGCATCTAATTCTAAGACTTTGCTAACAGGGATTCCTCAGGGCTCAATTTTATATCGAATTTTATTCTACATGCTCAAATGAAGCTCATATCTACTTATCCCGTCCAATCGGGACAGCTGAAGACTTTATCTGCAGAATAAATGAAAATCTTTCAAGCATATATAGTTGGACTAAAGGAAATGAACAAACTCTCACTCCTGTCTATACTAAGCTTAGGCTTATCCAAATTTTACTTGTGCCTATTATTGACTACGCCATAGTTGTGTACAGCAAACTTGATTCCCAATCCCACCATAAGTTACTTGATAAGATATTTTTGTATATAGCCTTCGCATCTTTACAACAATATACTCGGATGTTGTATTTTCCTGCATAAAATTATCCATACCAAATCACCTCCGAATTTGTTCGCAAAGCTTCAATTCGTTCAATCTTCTAGGACATGTAATCTTATCACCCAATTCCATTACAATTTAAATACCTCGCGACATTTCGTTTTTCATGTTACTAGGCTATGGAACTCTCTACCAATCTCAACAAAACAAATAATTGGGGCCAGACAACTTAAAGCTTCTGCGTTAAAACACTTTTCCTGAATACTACAGCAACTTCCTTCTATTTGTTTTCTCCTCTTTCTCCTCATATTCTCTTTTCACTCTATTACTACTCCCTCTTTCTCATCTTTCTTTACCTTTCTCTTGTAAGAGTATCTTAAAATTTTTTTTTTTTTTATTGTTTTATGTTAATTGTATTATTATGCACTTAAAGCTAAGAAACGTTATTAGCATCATTTATTATATATTTTGTCTTATTTTTGTACAGTTTGTTCTATGCAATAAATTGAAATTGAAATCCCTCTTCTCTTGGACAGAACAACCTACTTGAGTGCATGGAATGATACTATCTTCATTTTCCAGACAAGAGATCAGTGATGAAAATTTAAGACACAACAAACATTTATTTTGTAGACATCAAACTTGAAACCATCCAAGACAACTTCAATTGACTGTTCCGGAATGTAATTTCAAATTCATTAAAAAGAGAGTCGTCGATCCTACGTGCACGTATTTTCGACAAAATAGCCTGATCCCAAACTCTGTCAATTGCCTCAGAAATATCCAAAACATCATTAAGAAGTTTTTGTATTTCGAGATATACGGAGAAGCGGAGATATGCCAACTGTACCAGCCGATTCGAGTAAGTTCTTTAAGTACTCTGGGTACCACTGGAGTGAAAAGGTGGAATCATCCCATTGAAGATTCGATGCGTTCAAATGTTGGCTGAGACAGGGGAGATTCCTAAAATGTTGAGTTTGCTGCAATGTATGGGATAGACAGATTTGCCTTGTGTTAGTAGCTAATATCTGGAATGTTATTAGAAATGGGCCTTGGGATAGAAGATGAGTCACAAATTTCGATGTTCTTGACGAACATCTGGCAGTAACTTTGGGACATTGTATTGTATATGTAATCTGGCAGTTTTAAATGTGTATGATCTGTTATGGAGCGAGGAGCGAGTATTAACCTAAATTTCACTAAATTAGAAAAAAACTGACCTGCGTTTCCGGATATACGCGGCGAAGTGATTACTTTAAACTTATTGGCTACATCGACTCGGGGAAAAAAAAAAACACCGAAGATGCAAAGTAAAGTTTTCGAGTGTTCATTCGGCAGAGAAAATCAGAAAAAAAACGTCCGAGAGAGTTCACAAACATCGACAATACAAAGATGCATATAATTGGATATCAGCAGAAAACAGAGACATTTTCCATTTTTATTAAAATGACAGCCAAATCACATTATGACATTACTTTTGCGCCACCTTATCTTTGTTCTACCTCGTTGTGGTAACAATAAGATCCTGGTCTCATCCAATCGGGTTAATTTAACGCCTTAGCGTTGAGCATGAGATAGTAGCAGGACTGGAATATTGTATCATTACTTTGGTTAAAAGCAGATTTGTCACCGGTTACTGTGCAAAATGAAAAAAAGAATAGTGACGTTCGGATCTGTACACAAAAATTTGGAAAACCTCGTAAGCTCTACACTGCTATAAATCGGGTATCATTATCGTGTGGTGAAATGGGCTGGACAAAAAGAACATAAAATACTAAGACATACTCATATTATACGGTTTTTCCTATAGAGAATAGAAGCAGCGCCTATTTGGTTCCGAATGAAGGGTCTTTTTTTCTCATAATTAACGCGCGCTCAAAGGTTACAATATTTGCACAACAAACATCACGGACGAAAGAAACTTAGGGTGAAAGAAAAGGTAGGTACCGATGTACATTGGTCTTAAATGTTTGCAAGTTATAACGACTAGGAAATAGAGAGCAAAGCAGTGCATTCCATAAAAGAGCTGTACGACTGTACGGGACGAATCACGATATTTTAGAATGCATCCGAAAGTGGGCTTGAGAATGCATTTATAAGCATGGGTAGCGAGACGTGTGTTACAGTTAAAAGTCTGAAAGAATGGAACACTGGTGGTGGGAATATATATATTATATTATGTTAATATCACCTATAAATTTTATATATAAATTTTATAGCACGGTTTTGAATACAACGTATCTAGCAGGTGCAGAGATATTTTAGGCACACCTGAGTAGATACGCGCATTATACCCCAATTTTGAGCAGATAAATGCCATATAAATTGAGCCCTGATCAGAGGGAGAGAAGTATTTCTTATACTGCTTGAGGAAACCTAGAAACTTCCCAGCATTTTTGACGACTTCGAATATGTGGTCATTCCAACGTAGGTTATCATTGACACGCATACCGAGAATGGAAAGTTTTTCGATTTCGGTGATGCGAGTGCGATTCATGGATAATGGCTGGGTATTTCAATTTCGCTTTAACGCCAGCGCCAGCACATAGTTAATTGTTGAAAGTTAATTGGTTAAGCTGTTAAAATCGGAGTTTAATGAGCTTAGCGTGAGCTGCCATTCCCGTTCTTCAGCCGAAATACTTTACGTGAATTCTGGAATGAATATGAAAACCAGGCTAAACCATGTCAGAAAAGGAATATATTGGATTAGAAGTAGCAGACAAGAGATCATTGATGAAAATTTTAAATAGTTTCGGAGACATAATGGAACTCTGGGGTACACCAAAATTAAATTTGTGAATGTAGGACTTAAAATCATCCAAGATAATTTTTATTAAAGGTTGCAAGAGCCTTTCCTTTTCTAATCCATTGAAAAGGAGAATCTTCGATCCCAAAAGCACGCATTTTTGACAAAAGACCTTGATGACAAACTTTGTCAAATGCCTTAGAAATATCAACAAAAAGCAACTATCTTGCTTTTCATTGAGACATGCTACCAAATCACCAATGGACCTGTTGCTACGAAAACTGCCGGTCATTGAGATGTTTTCATATTACGAGATTTTTCATGGCCAGACGGCTTATCACCGTTTCCATGATCTTGGATAAAAGAGACGTAAGTGCATTGGGTCTGTAGGAGGAGAAAAAAGAAGATTCGCCTTTTTTAGGGACGGGCTTAACAAACGCTATTTTCCATCTGCTCAGAAGAACCGCTAAAGAGTAGGATTGATGAAGCTTACGCAGTGGTCTTACCAGCGTGGAAGTACATACCTTCAGAATAACAGGAGATAGACGATCTGGAGCACCGAAAATGGATTTGTCCCATTGAAGATTCGATGCGGTCAAGTGTGGGCGGAGACAGTGCACAATATGGAAGTGTTGAACTGGCCGGAATGTGTGCAGGGAGCAGACAGCAAAGAGCAGACAGTTGGACCGTCATTTTAAATGAGAGTTGGGATGGAGGATGAGACAGAATTTCTAAAAGTTTTGACGAACAACCAAAAATGTTTACTAAATTTTGGACATTGTAGTATTTTTTGCCTCAGTTGTTGGTAGTATTGAAATTTCCCACAGCAATTATTCCTGGCTCGTTTGAATGTGGTTCGGTTTTCCTTTGTAGAGTTGGTCTTGCAGGACCGGAAAAACGTTTCTTTAACCCTGACAGCCTCTTTACAGCTCCAGTCGTATCATGCCTTTTCTTTTGATTTCATGCTCTTTATCCGATGAGGAATAAACGATTTCATTCTATTGAGAAAAGTGTCTGTTATCTTATCAGCAGCGGCATCTAAAGAAGCTGGTAAGTCTGTTACAGTTGGTCTTCTCTTATTGTCAACGTTTGGTATTCCCGTGGGCTCATTTACCAACTATGCCAAGTTGTTTTCCAAATCGAATAAGCGGGAGGTTCAGAAAAAAAATGAATAGATGTCCGAAAAACCCGATCGGATAAAAGGACTCGGATCACTATGTATTTGATTACCGCTGTAATATTAGGCGTCACGGAGAAGTACTGTTAGGAGGCTTATGCTGCTTTCATAAAATTCCCTCAGGACATTTTCCGATTATATAGGAGAACGACTTGAACGAAAACCTACATAGAGAGAAAAGAGTCTTTGGAATTGAACTGAACCGAACAGTTCAACTTGACAATGAAAACCAAATTTCCATAAACGCGAGCGAAATAAAGTAACGAAAACAATATCTGAAATAAGTAAAACAAGAGCATCGTGATGTCGTATCGGACGACTTTGATAGAGAAAATATCGTACAACTACACATTTTCAAAATTTGTTAGGAAACAAGTGTACGTTGCTCACAGGAAAGGAAACATGTAAGTCTTTCTAATGTTTCGTATAATACCTTGTCGTCAGAATTATTTAAGTGCATGAAAACGGTTTGTCACAAACGCCAGCATAAACGTGGTAGATATATGCCATACATAACATGATAACAGCTAAGCTCATAAAGTAAAGATCGATACTCACTAAATTTTAAGCACGCGTATAAAAGCATCTACGATTGTTGGAACTAGCCATGTCTTGTTTAAGTATTCCTTCCAAGCTTGCAAGCATCAAATTGTGCAGAATGATTATAAAGATTACAAAGCCAAAGGTGATCAAACGCAGATGATCAACGCTAATGTTGTAAAATGTTAAAGGCAGGTGATGCGCAGTAATAGAAGCTCTTTAACATCATACTTGAGTATACTTTGCGAAACTCGCAACAAAAAAAGGCGCACGCTGGAGGCAAAGTTTTTCGAAAACCTTTCAATTACTATATGGCATACTCTGATGGCATTGATATTATTGGCAGAAAGTAACGATACGTCACCAATGAAAGAATCGGCAAAAATGACTTAAGTTGTTCAAGGGAACAAAATCAAGTCAAAAAGAAGAGAAGTAAACCTCAACGAATTGGAGGTGACATTCTAAACAATAGAAAGCTATAACGATATTGAAATAGATGAACCTGTATCTTATTGACTCTGATAACGATACCTCATCAGAAAAGAATAAAGGACAACACTGGCCAGTCTTTATTTGGCCTTAAAAGACAATTTGGTGATAAGGCGTTGTTAACAAACATTAAGGAGACTCTATTTAAGACCCTAATCATCCCAGTAATGCTCTATGGTGCACAGATATGGACATGAGTAAGGCTGCTGTTGGCTGATGGCTAAGACACGCACCTCGAAATAATATTAACGTTCCATAGAAGGAGAAAACGCAGCAAAGCAAGACCTCGCTTTAGGTGGTTTTTTTTTTTTTTTTTTTTTTTTTTTTTTTTTTAAATCACCAAAGGTGTAACTGTCTATTTTTGCGATTTTGGTGACTTACTCAGATGTTAAATCCTAAAACTATTAACTGTTTGGCACAAAAAAGTAGAAGCTTCAATACTTCAACAACAGTTTGATCAAAAAATCCTCTGGCGTCAAATGTCATACATACATTACTCTAATTCCTACGAAATAAGAGTAAGTTAAAGCTTATAATCGGGTCCGAAAAGGTAATATATCTGTACTAGCAATCGGAGAATACCGAGTCCTAAGTATCCGTATTTCTTTTTTAAAACAGTTGTTTTCAATTAAGAGATCAGTTCATATTTACCTGAAGGCAAATTTCAAATCCTTGAAAGGGCTATTTTTGTTTCTATCTCTTTAAATAACAAAAAGGTAACTTCACTTGAAGGCAACACTGTTTAGCCCTGGCTTCCTTCAGACCAAGTCGCCAAAACCATCCCTTTGGAATCGTTAACCAAATGTTCTCTTTGTTGCCAGTTGTGCACCTCTCAGGAAGATCCTACAGAAAATCCTAGAACTCCCATCCCATTTTTCGTTGGTTTCTCGCTAAAACAGTAACTCATTCTTTAGCATTTTCTACTTGTTTTATGACCGAAATGTACCGGACCAGTGAAAGTTTTACGAGGAAAAACTTACCGTGCAGAAAAAAAGAAGAAATAAAAATAGAAACATCCATGCCAGGACGCAATTGATTATTTTTCTCACCGTCCCTTTGTGCTAATAAATTGGAAAGTATTGATTAAAACTGGAAACTACGAGTGGGTACAACAATTGACAGCGAGAGAAAAAATCTGCTTAAGTAGGAGCATATCCGTAATATCCTGCATACGAGTATAATGCAAACGTTCTTGCCTATGTCAAGGTCGTGCTTCTGTTTCAAATGTTCCACCCTTCTGGAAGATTGCTATCCTTTATCGTAATACTAAACCACCTACTCCCCTACACCCATTTCATATGTTTCATGAAGTAAATGTAAAACAAGTTTTTTGTGTTATCGTGTGGATGTTGCAGATGATGGGGAAGGTGGTAACGTTTGGGTTAGTAAGGATTTTGAAAATGGTGAATGGTGATGGTGACTCACATTAACATTACTTGCACACAAAAAAAGGGATGCAAAGAAGCTTTTTGCTCGAATTCCAGTGGATTGTCTCAAAGCACACATCTATCCGAAGGTAGACCCAGAGTAGAAGTAGTTTCAGGATGCAATAGAACAATGTAAATTTTTGGCTTTATCCTTTTTTCCTTCAGTTCGTGTGTGGTTTCCAAAATGAGGCTGTATACTGAAGCTGAAGTCAAAGCTAAAGTTGAGGTTGTTACACTACCACAAACGATATACTCGTAGTCAGTGTGGACATTTTCTTATTGGGCTCTTGTGAACAAGATATTTCTATGGAGTGTAGATATATATATACTTGTACTGGTGACAAAACCGCACATTAGACCTGTAAAAGTGGGCTTATGACCTTTTAATTCTTTCGAAGTACTTTTCTAGTCTTCAAGTACCCAACCATAAGATATTTCCATAAGCGCGTCACCAAGAATGAAAGTATTTCTTTGAGAGGTTATCGCCGTATTGCGTTATTCTATTCAAGAAAAGTGGAGATCCCACATTACAGAGCAGAAAACTGGGGCAACGTTCCTCTGATAACACCTTCTTTTCTGGTCGATATTCGATTTAATATATATATATATATTTTTTTTTTTTTTACTTTTTGCCGTTTCGTTATCTTTTATAGGGTGGACACGGTGTTTTTGTTACAGTTTTTGTGTTCTAGCATCCATGAAAAATCATTAAGTTTTGCAGTGTGATTTATATGTAGTTACTATTGCTAAAGGATTTTCGTAAAATAAATGCCCGAAAGCGCATAAGGGAAAAGCTTCATCGGTTTACCGTGACAAGAATTTTAAACAAAGTTGGATGTATCTTTTGGATTTAAGAACGAAGCAATGATGTGCATTTTGAAGGAGCTTCAAATGAGAAGTTGTAACTTAGTTAGGTAGTTATGCTGCATATTTGTATTCCACTGTGTGAAGAAGAATCTCCGGTTTGAAAGATCCTCAGGCATACGACCTTCACAAAATTCTGCGGTACCGAGAGCATTTTTAATTTAATTTTCAATTTGTTATCATGTGTGACATGTGCAAATACTCCTTGTAGTTTGAAGGAGATTAGTGAATGAAGTTAGTGACTGGTATCTACATATGACTTGACAGTTAGATACAGAGTAGTTTAAATATCAATGTTTGTAATTGTATCAATTTTAGTTGCTTTGGGCAGTAAAGTATTTAAAAGTTCTCGTAATTGTAATTGTATTGTATTGTATGTGCATACTCGTTTAAAACCATGTTAAGTAAAATATTTAAACACAATACTTAATGCTTGTGTGAATTGAGATTATCATCTCTTGCTCACGCTTGGAAATAGTAGATATATTCCTGATCTGAGCTCTTAAAGTTGGTAAAACTATATAGACTCTAGCTCTCATGTTACATTATATATCGTTCCGTATCTAACCTGTCGTTAACAATGCTACAACGAAGTGAAGCAATTTTACAGGAAGTAACCTATGTAAAAGGACAGATCTCAGCACGGCAAAAATTGAAATGACATCTTATATTTCGCTTTTTGCAACGGCCAGCTTCTTAGAGGCCAGCGTCTAAACCATTTGTGGTACAGTTCCTGGGCGTAATATCAACAATAGTTCAGAATAATAGCAAAGAATGCTGGCTGGATACAAGAGGATAAAGCCAAACGTTTTGTGATGCAGCTAAGAAGGAAAGCGTCGTATGTGTGAAGCGCTTTACCTTTAGATTCAGACTCGAAATACCAGCGCCTTATAAGCTTATTTTGCCAGTAACTCGCCGAAAGTAGCAGATCTAGCTTCATTTAGCAAACTTTCCTAAGTTCGTTTTGGGTCTACCTATAAGGACTGGTAATTTTAGTTCTGGATGTCTGGTAAATAATATATGTTGGTCAGCCGATTTAAATATTCAGAACATAGTCGCGGAAGTCAACTAATGAACTAAAAATGAAAGTGTTAAGTCTAGCCTGAAGATTAGCTCAGGAAATTGTCTAATATAGTAAACAGAAGCACCTAACCAACGACGAGGTCGTATATAAAACACAATGAACTGCAAACGATGTTTCTAGATGCTTCCTGGAAAGAAGAAAGACGCATATCACAATTTGCGTGAACTACAATTCCTGCCTTTGCAGTAGATTCTTGAACAAATATGTCTGCTTTGACGGAATGATTTCCTATAGATACTACAAATAAGATGCTGGTCCCTTCTGAGTGATCAGTTTTGAGCAAGGAAATGAAAGTTGTAAGGTCCTTCATTCCTCGTAGAAAATGTTATCACTCTTTTGCACAAGTTTAAAGTTTAGTGTCAGACATCCTTGGAAGGATTTACTAGCAAATATACGCTTGGGCCGTTCAATACAAGGTGTATGAAAACTGAGTATAAAACTGAGCAAAATTAAGAACAGATACTTCTGGATCGGTAAAGCACGGTAAGGCACCCGATTTTGATGCTCCAATTCAACTATTAATCAGACTCAGAAGGCTCTACTAGGTAAATATGAGGATGGAATCCAGTCTTCTAAAATACCTATTTGAGAGAACCGCGACCGACTTTTTAAGGTCATTCTTTCAAACTTAAACCGAGAGTCGTTTAATTTTCGTCATCATGGAATACTTTTGAAATTGGCAGAAATGTGGCAAATTTTGAGGGAATTTAAAATTTATTTTAAACCAGGCATGGGATTTAATTTGAATACGTGAACAAGCGTATTTAGGTTTACACATGAATAAGTACATGTTAATGTATTTCAATTGCTCGTCTTCACGTGAATGGATAATCGACCGATGAATGGATGATTGGTGTAATGTGAATAGAGCATTTACAATTGTAGTCCCCGGGACATAAGACCCAAAAGCAAAAGTCTCACTTAAGTGAGACACAAGCCCCAAAGTCGATTTGTGAGCTATGTTCCAGCTAATATATATATTTTTTGATAAGGTTATTGCGCTTAGTTTTGATCGTCTGTATATTGCATGAATATATTTCCTTTCGTTTCTATATGTTATTTGTATTATTGTAGCTAGCACGTGGTTAACGCTTCTCGATATTCATAAAGTGACTTGGAGATCTCCGCCAGTCAAATTGACCACATTGCGATCGACGCAAGACACTCCTCCCGTATTAAGGATGTCCGACCATTCTACGGGACCAACATCAACTCAGACCTTACCTTATTGTATCGAAGGTACGGTTGCAGTTATCTCGAGCATAACAAAGGCAATCTAATACAACGAGAAGTTTTAATCTTGGACGACTACAATCGCAAGGGATCGCCGAATCCTTTTCCGATCGAGTCTTCCTTGATCTCTTACGATGTCCTATGCCGCCAGCATAAAGTATCGAAAATCAGTGACAACCTCGCCAAGAAACCATCAGACAAGCCGCTTCTGATGTGTTGGGTTTCACTCAGCCACTACAAGGAAACACCTGGTTTGACGATAAGTCAATTCAAGCACATCCAGCTAAGCAAAAGGCTCTGCATACCAGGACTAGAGCTGCTCACGAGCTCTACGAGCAAAAAGGAGAAATGAACAACGGCTTTTCAGAGGGAAAAAAGAAGGGGCATGAGAAGCGCGCGATCAAGGAAATTGCGAGATGCTACTCCAGGAATGAGATACAGAGGTTTTGCCAAAGACAAAAAACCATGCCACGGACACATAACTCAAACCGAAGCCAGTAGAGACGAACCAGGGCAAGAGCATTTCTCTAGAGTGTAGACTGTAAAGCGACGATGACGAACAAATTACCGCTGTCTGGCAGAATGAACCTTTATATGTCCACCCGACCTGGATGAAATGAAGAAAGCCATAACTAAGCTTGAGCCCAATAAAACTGATGGAGCGGACAGCCTGACTGCGGGCGATGACTTGATAAGAAGCACACACTATCTCTTCTGTGAAATATGGTCGAACAAAAGTATGACCGACGAATGAAACCTCAGCATTGTTTGCTCGATCTTCAAGAAAAAAAAAACAATCTGAACTGTGCCAACTACAGAGTTATCAGTCTTCTTAACATCGCCTACAATACCATTTGTTGGCGTTAGTCAACAACCTTTTTGGTCCATATCAGTGTGGCTTCAATCTGGGAAAGTCCATCTTCGACCAAATATTCACATTACGGCAAATTCTGGAAAAACTCAAGAAGCCCAAATCAATACCAACTATCTTTTCATCGATGTTAAGGCCGCATATGACAGAGAGACGAGCTCTGTAGAGCCACGTCTAGTTTTGGCATCTCTGCCAAATTCGTTCGTCTGTGCTGAATGACGATAGAGAAATCGGTAACCACTTAACCGAGACCTTTTGTGTCAAAAAAGGATTTATACACTTCGATGCGCTGTCATACGACTTCAGCATCATTTTTGAAAGAATAGGGCCAACACTATTAATTAATTAACGTCTTATTACTCGCATACGCCGATGATATTGACATAATTGGAAGAAAGCGGCGTGATGTTAGTGGCGCTTACGTAAGTATTGCAACAGAAGAGGCGAAAATAGGTTTACCGATCAACGACAGCAAGTGCAAGAGAAGATGGGTTTAACAGTCAAATAGAGCAAGATTAAGCATATGCTGTCAATCAGGAAAAACACCCAAAAACGACGTATCGGACAGAACGTCACCCTCGACAGATATAAATTTGCGTTAGTTAAGGACTTTGTTTACCTAGACTCCGCTATTTATTCAGACAACGACACCAGCGCTGAGATTATACGAAGAAAAACTCTTGCCAATCGCTGTTTCTTTGGACTAAAAAGGCAATTGACTAACAAAGCGCTCTCTCGAACAACAAAAGTGATTCTGTGTAGGACCTTAATAATCCCAGTCCTACTCTATGGCGCAGAGGCATGGACTTTATCAAAAATGGATGAGGGTGCTCTTGATTGCTTTTTGATGAAAATCCTTTGGGTGATTTTCAGTCCTGTCTTCATAGACGGTAAGTAGAGGAGGAGATACAACAACGAATTTTAAAGACTATACAGCGACATTGACTTAGCTATTTGAATGAAGGTGGAATTGAAGTTGTTGGCTTATAAAATTTTCGGCTATAATACACGATTCAACGTAGAATTCTTGGAACTATTGGATTACTGTTTTACATAGATCAAAGTCGCGTGTAATTTATATATTGCATGAAATGTGAGCTAACATGATGTCGCGCATGACCACCAATACAAAACTCAAAACGATGTCTAGACATATATTTCCAAAAATCTAGAGCTTAAGTGGGACAGTTGCAATTATTTTTCAAGTACCGCCCACTGGAGATTTATGAGCTACACTTTCGAACAAAACAACCTGATCAATATCTATTAACAGAAATACTAACAGAAAAAAATGGGTAATAAAAAATAATGGTAACACTCATGGCAGCAGGCTGTCGAATAGAGCTTTGTGGCGAATTTACGTCCCTCATTGCCTTTAACCACCCTTTTTCCTGTATTTTTACTCACTATTTCGCCAATGGTTTCATGATGATAGTGAAACGAAAACAAGAGCCGCCTTCGTAAGACTGTTTACTTCGTATTAGCAGTTTAGCCACTTAATTTTCAGCACTTTATGCTATCATTAGTCAATTTTTCGTAAGCTTGTGAGATACACGATCCATTTAAGGTTTTTTTTTACATTATTTGAGATTAGTCCAACACAATTTCCCTTTGATCCATATTAGGTCTCATAGAAACTGCCTTTGATGTATATTCTCTTTGTCAGACTGTAAAAGAATATTAAGCTAATATGACCAACCAACCTTTTCGTATCATTTCTACCCACCCAAATGCAACCTTCTATAATTAATATATAATTTCTCCCAAAAGGAATAGCTATAACAGATTACCAAAAAATCGTCTCCTAATTGAAGCTAATTTATCACATAAATTGAACGTTTCACACCCCACATGGCTGCCTTGCTCTTTCATTACATCTCAACAAGGATCCCAGTCCGCTACCAGTTCACCTCAATTGAATTATCGTAACAAAAATGCGGAACCCCCAAGTCAATCTGAGACGAACCACTTGACATATCCGCACATATCTTGCTTTCAATTGATTTATCATCTGTGCAATCATTTTGTATTACGTGTGGAGCTAGGCTCCATAGCAATGTAAAACAGAAAGGAAAAAATACCACAATCACGGCAATTCTCTTCGAAATTGAGCACATTCACCAACATTCCCAGTTGCCATATTTCATTTGACTTGTCACTTGAGCCTTGCGTGTATGTTTCCAGGACAGTGCTCCCAGTTCCTACTTAAAGTACAGTATTTTGCACTTTTTTTATATTCGCATCTTCCTATCGGAGACAATCCAATTCGTCATTTCTAAGGAGCCCTTTGAGTTGTGAGCTGTAGGTAGGACATTTGATGTAAGACTTTCCCCAAAAAGAATTTGTCAACTATGCTATGTAGGTTTTTTGCTGCATTATTATATGTATTTATTTTTTAGGTTGTCGGAGACCCTTTTGGTAAACTACTCGTAAATGGGGAACATTTGCGAGAGAAACAAATTCATAAATCATATTAACTGCGAAGGAAGTGGCCTTATGATAAAAGACTAAATTGAAGGATTCGAGTGAAGCAGTCAAGAACAGGAATATAAAAGATTTTTTTTTTGTTTTTGACAATCAGTGTCACATGTGAGTTCGTTCGTGATAATCATAATATCTTTTTTTTTATTTCGCTTGCAGTTGTTTTACTATGATATATATTGTAGATAGATTCGGCCTTATAGATAGAATGACCTTACTTCACTTCACTTTGGTTCTTAAAGTTATACAATGGAGGGAAAGGAAGGACAACAGAAACAGAAGGCAGATTGTAGTGTTTAAGTAAGACCCGATCTAATCTGAACGTGATGCCATCAGGAAGTATCTTGAGAAATCGCGAATTGCTATATTCGAACAGTGGTTATCTTAGGGCGAAAAAAATCGTTTGTTTGTTTCTTATTCAATTACAACAACAATGAATACTGCTCTTAAATACTTAAATTAACACTTCGGGCAATTTACTCGTAGAAAATCTTCCAATCAGTCTACCTAATCTGAAACCTGCTTCCCTGCTAAAGAGAATTAAAAAAAATATATTAATTCTCTTCATTCACCGTCTTACGAACACTCCAATTGAGTGGTATTACCCACAATCGTAAAAGACAGCTTGATACTTATTATAGCGAGTAATTACCAGCTCACAAATTAATGCCTTCAACACCCACCTCTATCCTTGACATTTTCGTACGACAACGGACTTAAAAGTCTGTATGAAAAGGTAAGTCAGACTTCCCAAAACTAAACTATTTACTTTTGTTAGTAAAAGCAATTTCGACTCTCAATGAACACCTTTGACTTCCTATAGATGATGCTCTTGCCATTTTTTATTCGAAAATTGTCAACTGCTTTCCACAATATCTTCTATTTTTGCCCCAAAGGAACTCGTCTGCACACTGGTAACACAAAAACCACACTTGAGATCACGTCCCGACGTAGATTTTTATAACTACCAACCAATTTATAAACAATTCTTTGTTAATAACTTTATTTCAATTATTTTAACAGTACAAATCACATTTTCATACCTGATCTCAATATTTTATTTATTTTTTTTTTTTTTCTGATAAATTTATCGACGCTAAAAGAAAACTACTCTTCCATATTAAAGCTTGCCAATACATGCTCTGATGAACCTCAAATACTAGGTAGAGGATTCTGGACCTCCAGAATGAGCTGCTACTGAAAAAAAGGATATGGTGCCTTGAAGTCCGTTCATATTTAGACAGACATGCCAAATTTCAGTGCGATACTGGCTTTAGTTTTGTTTTGACAGCTGATTGTTGTTTACGTGTTTGGCATCATGTTGAATATGGACAAAAACGATTTTCGTTCTCTCATAAAACATTATTTTTTGAGAGGCAAAACGGCGAAGGAAACAAAAGAAAATTTTTATAAATATTATAGGGCAAATGCTCCGTCAGACAATGTCAAAAAAAAAATACATGAAATGGTGTTGGCTGAAGAGAAAGTGAAGTTGCGCAAGTTAGCAGATACAACAAAGATTAGTACTGAGCTCACACGCCATATTTTGGGCAATATTCTGCATATGAAAAAGTTATCCTGCCGCAGGGTGCCGCGCATACTCACTCTTGACAAAAAACACGAACACGAGAACACTTCGAAAGAGTGTTTGGACTTGCTGATGCGGAATCGGGCGGACTTTTGGCGTTGATTGGTAGCTGTTGATCACCAGAGAACAGAATGAGTGCTCGGCAATGGACTGATGCCGCGACGAGTGCTCCGAAGCGGCCGAGGGAAGCTCGATGGGGCGGAAAGGTTATGGCGTCGGTTTTCTGGGATTTTCTTGGCATACTCTTCGTGGACTACCTCGAAAAAGGAAAAACTATCAACAGCGAGTATTACTGTGTATTATTGGAGCGGCAAAACGGCCTCACATGAAGCGAAAAAAAATTTGTTTTTGCAAGACAATACACTGGCTCACAAGAGCATCGCAACCATGACGAACTTCTCCAATTGCTGTCGCATCCACCGTATTCGCCCGGTTTGGATCCCTCGGATTATTATCTCTTCCCAAACCTCAAAAGATAGCTCATCAATAAAAAATTCAGCTGACGCGAGGAAATCATCGACGTATTTTGCAGACCTTCCCGAAAATTACTTTTCGGACGGGTTAAAGAAGTTGGAAAATCGCTGAAATTAGTGTTTCAAACTAAAAGGCGACTATGTGGAGTAAAATAAAAAAAAAAAACATTTAAAAAAAAATCGCAGATCTATTTGCTCAATTCTTTGGTCAGTCATTAACTAACCATTCCGATGAACAGATATACTTTTGCTACTTATGGAGTTTTTCTCAAACATTTCTGATTTCGGTGGACATGCTCGTAACTCCAAATTTAGTAGAAGAAAATATTTATAAACTCAATGACGAATATTCTCCTTAAATGTGTGAACTACTTAACACAACCTTAACAGTTCTATTTCTTTAATTCAGATTAATTCAATTTAAATTTTAAATTTTAAATACAATTATATTTACATACATACATTAATAATAATAATAAAGATATGGACACGATTAATTCATTAAATAAATAAAAATATAAAAAAAAGATTATTAATTATATTTAAGTGTTTTTTATGAATATACAATACATAAACCATAGAAAGAAAAAATTCATAGATACATTCTGTCGTCAAGTCACAAGTGTCCAATGTAACACATGGGCTGGAAAGTCCGCGCCGTTTTATAGTAAAACACAAAATTTTTGCAAAATTCAACTTTATTTATCAATATAGTTGCCTTCGAGGGCGATACACTGATTGAAACGATTTTTCAATATTTTCATACCGGTTTTGTAGTACGATTTCAGTTTAGCCTTAAAATAGGCCTCTGTTTCGGCGATTACTTCTTCATCGGTCTTAAATCTCTTTCCGCCGAGCATTCTTTTGAGGTCTGCGAACAGGAAATAGTCGCTGGGAGCCAAATCTAAAGAATACGTTAGGTGGGGAAGCAATTCGTAGCCGAACTCATTCAATTTTACCATCGTTTTCATCGACTTGTGACACGGTGCATTGTCTTGATGAAACAGCACTTTCCTTTTGTTCAATTGCGGCCGTTTTTCTGCGATTTCGTCCTTCAAACGCTCCAACAACGCAATGTAATAGTCGCTGTTGATAGTCTGCTCCTTTTGGAGATAGTCGATGAAAATTATTTCATGTGTATCCCAAAATACGGATGCCATAACCTTGTCAGCCGACTGTTGAGTTTTTGGTCGTTTTGGACGAGGTTCGTCGCTTGCTTGCCACTCAGCTGACTGCCGACTTGACTCTGGTGTGAAGTGATGGAGCCAAGTTTCATCAATTGTCACATACCGACGCAAAAATTCGGCTTTATTGCGGTTGAACACTTCTCTGGATCATCAACACGTCGTTGTTTTTGGTCGACTGTGAGCAAACGCGGCACCCACTTTGAACAGAGCTTTCGCATATCCAAATATTCGTGTATGATATATCCAACACGCTCTTTTGGTATCTTCAGAGCCTCAGCTATCTCGATCAACTTCACTTTACGGTCATTCGTAATCATTTTGTGGACTTTTTTGATGTTTTCATTTGAAACAGCCTCTTGTGGACGTCCAGTGAGTGCACCATCTTCGGTGCTTGTATGACCACTTTTAAATTTTTCAATCCACTTGCGAATGGTTCTTTCGGCTAGTGCAGAGCCCAGGTAACACTTATCAAGCCATTTCTTTGCATCGGCTGCATTTTTTCCCATCAAAAAGCAATGATAAATCAACACACGAAATTGCTTTGAATATATTTTTTTCACAATAACAAAAGTTGCTTCACTCACAACGCTATATCTCGAGAAATAATCGTCCGACAGCTGTCAAATCTATACACGTATCTTTTGATGGTTGGTACTAACTAAAAATAGTATGGATTTAATTCAAGTGGTGCCCTCTCTTACAAACGGCACGGCCCATATATTATGTGAGATTAATGTGGAAGATGAAGCAGCAAAAATTTGAAAATTTTTGGATGCAGAACAAGCGTCGCTCGAAGTCAATTCATTTTTGACACTAAAATGTGATATTTTTCTGAAATCAAGAGCTTAAATCATAAACAGTCTTTAGAGCCTACTTTGTAAGGAGAAATATCCACATATGTGAAAAGTTGCAGCTCATCTGACTTAACATTTTGGCTACACGTACATGTGCGTCTCAGCATTCTCTTTAATGAATGCCATCAAGACAAAATATTGCTTTCGTTTAACAGACCAACATTTGCATTCAGTACAAATGGACCAGAGAACGAATAACTTGCTTCAAATATGCAGAGTCATATTTCAGGAGCATCTTTAAGTATTATTCAGCAACCGTAATCAACAATTTGCTTTAGTTTTATGAATTTTATGAGTTCCTCCACAAATTTTTTTTTTTTTTTTTTTTTAAATTTTCAGTTCTTATACAAAAAAAAATTATATCACACTTACAAATGTAAACACTAATTTTCTATGCAGCATATAATTTAAGCTCAAATTAGCAAATTTCTTTAATATAGTAAAATTGTTTGTTTATTTTGTTAAAACTTGCATCAGTAAAAGTACAACAAATTTACCACTTAATGGTTGGTGTGTATAAATTTATGTTTTCTGCCAAGTAGGAAGAATGGGTAGCACGTAAATTGTTAGAACATAGTGCTGTGAAACGTCTTAAAAATCCTAAATCACAGGCAGGACCCATAGTTCCTGTATGGATGTTATGTAAGTACAACTTCAACTTTTTTAAAACGCCCCAAAGCTCTATTCTGTCTCCGACACTCTTTTTAATTTTCATCAACGATCTCTTGTCTGCTATATCTGCTATATCTATTCATTTGCTGACGACAGTCCTCTTTGCTTTCCATATTCGTTCACGGACTCACGTCCCTGCTCTTCGGCTGTAGAACGGGAATGGCAGCGTATGTTAAGCTCATTGAATTGCGATGTTAGCAGCACAACCACTTGGGGAACTATCAACAGATTGGATAACTCAATGCTGTCTGTTGTCGTTAAAGCAAAAAATCACAGCCATTTTCCACGAATGGTATGTTTGTCAGCGACAACTTACGTTAGAATGATTACTTATTTGATTTCATAATTCCTCAAACGATGTAAGAAATACTTTTTTTTCTCTGATCTGGCCTCAATGTATAACGAATTCATCAGCCCAAATTTGGTCAGGTGCTCTTAAAACATCTCTGCACCTTCTAGATAGAATTCAAAACCATGCGATAAAACTCATAGATGTTCGACGTTGAACTTCCACATAATGGTTCGATGGCTTTGGACTGTTACGGATGTCCAGATAAGTATCTTGGTTACAATACAATGGCCCGAGTCGATGTTAGCAGCTCGAAATGTACTGCTCGGACATCCTCAATACTGTAGAAGTGCCTTGTGTTGATCGCGATATAATCGAGTTGGTTGACAATTTGTTCATCAAGAGACACCCAGGTCCTTTTATGAATAACAAATAGAAGTTAAAAAATTAAATAAGAAGATCCCAGGTACTTCATCTGAAGATAAATTGCTTCTTCTTATCAAGAGGCAATAAAAAAAAACGGGAACTTTGTCAGAACTCCGATCGAAAGCAATCTAAAACAAGTTCACCCAACTTCATCCTCGGTAAGATTATTAGGATTTAGAAGGCAAGCACCTTTTCGATTCGGGACCAGGCAGGCAAATTCAGATACCAGGAAGTTGCCGATGTGTGCATTAAATCCTGTTACACACGATAGCCACAGGAAGTGAACACTTAAAGCGCTTCACTGCCAAGGCGAAGATACGCTAGATTCGTAGACTAGTGAAGCTGTTATGTGATGAGTTCGAGAATTAATAGCTACCTGATGGTTACCTAAAATTGAACGACCTTTAATTCACGCTTATGGACGAATTGGAGCTGGCCAACAACCTTCAGGTCTTCGGTCGTAGTACGTAGAGTTCGATTGATTACAATTTGATGATGTGAATGATTTTTTTATCAAAAAAAAAAAATAATAATAATAAAACAGACATTTTGTAAAAATTCATATTTCATATCTTCAAAATAGGGAACATTTATTGTGAACGGGCCTTTTTTTTTTTTTTTTTGGTTGCTATAACACCTGTCAAACATATTTAGTATACATCAAGTCATTTCTTAAAAAGTCGAATTTTGTACCAGAAAATGATGACTGGCAGAAAGCATTAATTTTTTGTTTTCATTTGAAGAAAAGTGTTGCAAAGTCGCATCGAATGCTTGCCGAGGCATGTTTCAACGGTTCGGAGATAACGATTTTGATATGAAAAATGAAGAACGTGGACGACCACCAAAAAAGTTTAAAGACGCCGAAGTGCAAACAATATTGGATGAAGATGACACTTTGAGTCAGAAAGAAATGGCAAAAATAATAAATATTGCACGACAAACAATTTCTAAACGTTTAAAAGCTATGGGAAAGTTCCAAAAGTATGGAAAATGCTTTCTTTTCATCAAAGACACGATAAAAAATCAGTTTTGCATCGAATTGTTGCTGACGATAAAAAATGGAAGTATGGTATTGTATTGCAAAACCAGATCGATTCGGCAAGAAGACATTGCTGTGTGTCTGGTGGGACCAGATAGGTGTGGTGTACTACAAGCTCCTAAAACCTGTTGAAACCGTTAATACAGATCGCTACCGACAACGAAGATCAATTTGAACCATGCATTGATCGAATAGATCAGAATAGATCAGAAGACGCGGCAAGGTAATTTTGCTCCATGACAATGCACCTGCACACAAAGCAAAACTGGTTCAGCATTTGGCTGGGAGCTGCTACCGCACCCGTCGTATTAACCAGACTAGGCTCCTTCTGACTACCAATTGTTTCCATCGATGGGACACACATTAGCTGAGCAGCACTTCGAATCCTACGAGGAAGTCGAAAACTGGGTAACTTTTTGGTTTGCTTCAAAAGACGAACAGTTTTATTGGCGTGGAATCCATAAATTGCCTGAGAGATGGAAAAAATGTGTAGCTAGCAATGGCCAATACTTTGAATAAAAGGTTTTTTACTTTTCCATTAAAAATTAGTGTTTTATTTTCACAAAACTGAATAAAGAAACTCTCAGATGAGCTCAGCTGTATCTCATTACAAGTAAGCCCCCACCTTTCGGAAATGTTGCTTCTTAGATGTCTTTTTAAGATAATGATTTAAAAGACGTTCTTGTTTCTTCATATCGTATGATAATTGATCATTTTCGGTGCTGGTCAGAGAATTAGAAACGATAGGAGAAATATGGTAAATATTCGGCAAAAGTCATGCTTTTCTGCAGGTCATTGTAATGGATAAGTATTGTGTTTTTGTTTACCACTTATCAGCTCTCTATGTACAGATGTCCATAACGGGTTACACAGTTACCATTTCATTTATTATTGTAAGAGTTGATGAACTTAAAAACGATTAAGGAAGTTGTTGTAAGTTCACTTTTAATAGAAAATAAAATGGGTGAAAAGAAGTCATGTACTCCAGAGTATACTCCAGTACTTTTGGTAGAAGCTTGGAGAGATAGGAAGGAATCAATGGCAGCAATCGCGAATAGATTTGACTGATCTAAGAAGATGGTTTTTGGAGCCGTGCACACTTTTAACAGGCAGCTATGAAAGTCCCAAGAGAAAAAAAAATAGGCAGAAAAACAAAAGCAAGTGGGGACAGATTGATTACTCGAGTTTCGAAATCTTCTTCAGAAGATTGAATTCTGCAGATATTAAAGAAGTCGTTGGGCCGCAAATCAGCCAAAAAATATCAGCCAGAACCTTCGTGGATGCAGAAGGCCATTTTCGAGCAGTCGACGCCGTATGGTTCTTGCTGATTGCACGAAGAAAACCGTACGGGTTGGCCGGTAATTTTAAAAGACTAAACTTCTCATAATTGCATTCCAACCAACCTATTGCATTTTGGAAAAAAATCCTGTGGAGTGATGAATCGAAATTTAATTTGAAAAGTTCTAAGATGCCCCCCAACCAGGCACATAATCATAGATACACGATTAAAACGGTTAAGCATGGGAGAAGCAATGTTAAAATTTGGGTTGCATTTTCTTGGTATGGTTTGAATCTTTTAGTTGGATGGCCGGGTGTAGTGGTACATGCATAGACTCCTCAAGCAGAGGGTCGCGGGTTCGAATCCCGTCCAAGGGAATTCTCTGAAAAATACTTTTCATAGAATTTGTATGTAGTTATATGAAAATCCCGTCGGCGTCAACTCTGACATGAAGGCGTAACACTGATGTTGGAGTGATTGCTGGCTGTGCTAAATGTAACGAACTAACAACTAGCACGTACTTAAGACAACCACCTCTGGGGAAAATATCGAAACCTAAAACACCTGAGTTTCAAACTACTACACCACCCGCCCGCGCCCTGGAGAAAAAGCCAGTAAAAGGGTGTTCATATCCCCTTGGTGCGCGCGCGGTATTATAAAAAAAAAAAAAAAAAAGTTCGTATACAAGGCAATATGGATTGGTTTATGTAAAAAGCCATACTTTAAGAATCGATGGAGCCCTACTGCTTCGAAAACATGCCAGTTACGTACCAGAAACTTACCAGCACGATAATGACCCTAAACACACCGCAAATGTTGTGAAAAAATGGCTAATGGAGGAAAAAATTAACAATTAAGACTGGCCAGCTCAAAGCTCCGATTTAAGCCCGTTTGAGAAGTTGTGGGCAGATGTGGGAAAGGGAATTAAACATGTGAAATCTAAAAATGCGTCAGATCTTTTTCAACATATTCAAGAAATATGGAAGAGCATACCTCCTTCAGGATGTAGGGCTTTAGTGGAAAATATGCCCCGAAGACTTGATGCAGTTATAGCGAACAAGGGTTTTCTAACAAAATATTGAGTTTTTTTTATTTATGTTTTTCAATATTTATTTTTTAAATGAATTTTTATTTTTTCATTTCTTATGCTTTGACCAGCCTTTAGCTGAACTATTTTTATTTTCTATAAATTTTTGTTTGTATGGGTATATAACTTCGTGCGGTTTTTTTCAAAATTTAAACGTTTATTCAAGAAAAACATGTAAAAGAGTATTATTCAAGGTATTGCGCATCTGAAGCTATGACTTTTTCCCATCTTTCTGGCAATTTGTGGATCCCATCTCAAAAAAAATGTGCCGGCTTGACAGCCAATTTTTGATATTCTGCTCTGATGTGAACCGTATTTCAGTGTGGGCGTTCTGCATCGACCGGAACAAATGGTATTCCGAAGGGGCAAGGACTGGTCTATAAGGCGGGTGGGGTAAGACTTCCCATACACTGTTTTTAAAATAGTTCTTAACCGGAATAGCAACGTAGGGCCGAGCGTTGTCATGATGAAAAGTTATTGCCTCGTGTCTGGTCGCATATTCCGGGCATTTTTCGGCTATAGCTCTCTTCAAACGGATTAATTGTGTTCGGTAGTCTTGTCTATTGATGGTTTCACCCAGTTTTTAGCAGCTCATAATACAGCATGCCCATATGATCCCACTAAATACAGAGCATTACCTTCGCGCCATGGATATTCGGCTTTGCCGGACCCATTTTTCATCATCAGTAACTATCCGATGCAAAAATGACTTCCTTTTATGGCGTTCCAGCAGCATTTCGGACATGCAAAGCCGCCTTTCGACGTCTCTCGGCTTGAGTTCATGTGGAACCCAATTTCCTGGCTTTTGAATATATCCAGCTGCTTTTAAACATTTTCAAATGGCTCCTTGAGTTAGAAGGGTGATTCTGCGAGCTTTTCTAGTGTTTAGCAACAATCTTCATAGAGTAATGCTTCCAGTTCTTCATCTTCCAACTATTTTAGCTGCCCAGGACGTTTATCGTCTTCTCAGTCAAAATCACCACTTTTAAATCGTGCAAATCACTTTTAGCACGTTCGCTCAGCTAGCGCATGTTCACCATAAACTTCCACCAAAATACAATGACTTTCGGCAGCAGTTTTCGTCATATTAAAGTTATGAAGAAGAACTCCCCGCATAAACACTTTTTCAGGCACAAAGTTTGACATATTTAAGTGAAAAAAAAAATATTGTTGTTTACGCTTCAAATGAATGACATATACTGAAATGACGTACAATGACAGTAGCTTTGAAAGCGCATGTTCCAATGGAGTAATAATAATGGAATAAAACAAGTTATATACCCAATAAATATTACCGTTAGGATTACAATTCAAATAAATAAATAAGTTTTTTGTAAGGAGTTTTTAAATGAAATTAAATTAAATTTTGTTAAATGCTGTTTAAAATAAAATAATCAAACAGAAAATAAACAAAAAGGTCCGTTTCTAATTCTCTGATCACCCTGTATACATAAAGGCAACCACAGGAAATGATTCCTCTGAAATATGCTGAAGGCTTATTCCTCGGGGGATACTAAGGCAATAACAAAATAACGAGTTTATAAGCACCCTGTTGTCGGCTTTTACCTCCAGCTATTAAAAATAAGTTGTCTACTTAGTACAAATGCAATTTCAGTAGCAATGCTGTACTGGAGGAACTTAAAAATGTCTAAAAATCCTGTCTACTAGTTCGATTAAAAATGTCAGCAAAAAGTCGTTTTAGACCTTTTCCTCTATCGAAAAAAATGAAACCATGACTTCCACTCTAAATATAAAATTCTGTTAAGACGTTAATCTACGATGTTTTCCAAATCCTTTGCCCCAATTCTAAAAAAAAAAAACAAATTAAAACCTTTTACCCCTTTAAGATTAAATTTCAAGGATATAAATTCGTCAAACATTAATAAAACCCTTCATCCTGCGTCCGACCTAAATCCAACAAAAAAAAATAAAAAAATAAAAAATTAAAAAATATCTGCAAACAGATAGGAATTTGATTTTAAGAATTGGCTTCCATGGAAATTGGTTTTGCAGATTTTGTGTCCTTTTTTTGGCGAACTAAAAATCTGTTCACCGTTGGTTTACTTGGAATGTTTTAATCAAATTTCACCAAAATTAATTGGCTGACCTAATTTTTTTGAGAGAACTGCCCTCGATGCTCTGCCATCCATGAACTTTTTTTTTAACCAGATACATAAACGTACATCTACGGTTATAAATGTGGTGTAACTGTTGGTAGTAGGGATAGTTTAGTCAAAAACTTCATAGGCTTGGGCCTCTCTTAATTAAATTTGTGATGATTCCAACAAGGTGTGGCTAATGGCGTTGCAGTGTAATCTGCCGCCAAGGATATTGACATATAAACAAAGCCCCACTTGTATTAAAAGCAATCTACTTATGTATGTATGTAGGAGTATGAACACACGCTTGTGTGCAAAGTATTCTTTTGTTTCATTTAATCATCTATAATTAATTCACTGACAAGGGAACAATTTATATCGGTTGCTAAAGGGTCTTTCGACGTCGAACTCACCTTTCTACCGACGAGTTTGGCCAAGTACAGGACTTACACGGCCTGCTGTATACAATGGGATATTTGATTGTTATCGGAAGCTTTTCTGTAATTAGAAATTGTCTACTATTACCACATATTTAATGGAAACCAAATTAAACAGTCCTACGAGCCTGAAATGGATTTCTATTGCACGATTTCGGCGAATCTGGAAGCTATCAGTTTATTAATAGATGACAGAACCTGATGACTTCAAGAAGCGAGTAATGAATCTTGTTATTGAATACCAGTATGAACATTGAAACATACCAATACGAGCACTTTCTCTATAAATACAACTTCTAGAATACCGGTATCTGTTTGAAAACAGTAACAACGACATCGGATAGGATGGGAAGCTGGCACCATCTGTTGTATAAACTTCATTGTTATCAGAATGATAAGTTATATAGACCAAGAAGACACAGTTTATTTTTTTCAAAACTAGATAGAGAGCTACGAATGTCATAATAGGGATTGAAGTAAGTCCTTTGAATTATACTCGTATACCAGCGAAGCCCAGGAATACGACGTGACGTCAAGTAAAACGAGTTGCAGAAGAATTGTAATTTATTCACAGCAGACACAACAGACATACGAGTAAAAAATAATTATTATAATTTGAAGAAAATATCGAAGAAATATATATGGTTCTTTCTGGTGAAATATCATATGAGTAATGGTTTACTTTACTTTAAAATTAATTTTTATTTCTCCTTTGCATATAATACGTAGGCTGTAAAGTCCATACCATTTTCAGTTAGTACCGACCTTGAAAAGATACGCGTATAAATTTGATAGTTGTCGGATGACTAGTTCTCGAGATATAGCGTTGTGAGTGAAGCAACTTTTGTTATTGTAAAAAAAATGGATTCAAAGCAATTTCGTGTGTTGATTTATCATTGCTTTTTGATGGCTTGATAAGTGTTACCCGGGCTCTGCACTAGCCGAACAAACCATTCGCAAGTGGATTGAAAAATTTAAAAGTGGTCATACAAGCACCGAAGATAATGCACGCAGTGGACGTCCAAAAGAGGCTATTTCAGATGAAAACATCAAAAAAGTCCACATAATAATTACGAATGACCGTAAAGTGAAGTTGATCGAGATAGCTGAGGCTCTGAAGATATCAAAAGAGCGTGTTAGATATATCATACATGAATATTTGCAAACATGCAAACGCTCTGTTCAAAGTGTCTGCCGCGTTTGCTCACAGTCGACCAAAAACAACAACGTGTTGATGATTCAGAGATGATAAAGTCGAATTCTTGCGTCGGTATGTGACAATGGATGAAACTTGGCTCCATCACTTCACACCAGAGTCAAGTCGGCAGTCAACTGAGTGGCGAGCAGGCGACGAACCTCGTCCAAAACGATTAAAAACTCAACAATCGGCTGGCAAGGATATGGCGTCCGTATTTTGGGATACACATGGAATAATTTTCATCGACTATCTCCAAAAGGGGCAGACTATCAACAGCGACTATTACATTGCGTTGCGTTGTTGGAGCGTTTGAAGAACGAAATCGCAGAAAAACGGTCGCATTTGAAGAAAAAGAAGGTGCTGTTTCATCAAGACAATGCACCGTGTCACAAATCGATGAAAACTATGGCAATTCGGCTACGAAATGCCTTAATCAAAAACTATTGCTTTTCAGCCTATCTATCCTACGATTAAACTTAGATTCGTGACTATAACTTTTACATTTTGTGTAAAACTTAAGACTACCTATGCTACTTAACCTACATAAACTACTTAACCTTACTTCATTGTAATCGGTATGGCGAGCGCTCGATATCTCTTGCTTCGAATTCAGGCGCCTGTTTCGTCAACATCCTGCACACGCACCGCTGAGACCTTACCGATCCCATGAAGCATTGGCTGCTTCTTAAAGGCATTGCCTCATGTCAACGAGCCCGGCCCTTCCGCCAGAACCCCCTAACTAAGGCCTAAGAGAGCGTATCCATCCTCTCCTCTTCTCTAAACTACCAAAACTCGGTGTGCCATTTTTCAGTATCAACCCGGTTTTTGTCAGCAATCGCGGAACTAAAACGGAAGAGTTTGGGATAATAAGGCCCAAAGATAAGATTATTGCCACTTGTTATCGCCTTTGCAACGTGCCTTCGAATCACTTTAATCAGGAAATTGTCAAAATGTCAATGTAAAGGGTCTTGATAATATTTTATAAACTCAGATTCTGATATTTTATACAACCTAAAACAGCTTCTAAGACATTACTTTTCGAACACCCGCATTGCTTCCATATAATACGGAGCTACATTTTACCACACGGGACAACTATAAGCGATGATTGGCCTGATTAGGGCCATGTAGCATATTACTTGCTACAAGTTGACTGCTGTCAACTTTCTTGTTAGGTCTAAGGCTCTCCTGGCTCCAGCTTAACAAAAATTTATAAGTTTGTCAAAATATAAATACTTACCGAACGAGGTGCTAATATATCTAACTACGCTTCTCACTGAAAGGCAGTGCTATCCCATAACGGCCAAATTTCGCCAGTGATTTCTGGTATCCCAAGAAGCCATCGCAACGAGGTTCTAAACATTGTTCGTTTATATTGTTTCCAATTTTTAAAAATTAATTTTCAATTTCCAATCATCGCAATACGCCATAATATGATCGAAGTCAAATTGCAGAAAAGTATTGATAACCTGGATTTTCGGACCTGATCTGTACGTCACTAAATCGTCTGTATACCCTGTGTGAGGGGATTCTTAGGAAACGTGGATAGTATGCAGATAGAGCTGGTTAACATAGGCTTTATTCTCAATTTCGTAGCTAGATATCTAGATCTAGATCGTTGACCGTGTACAGGGCCTCACAAAAAACTCCCAGCAAATACTTTTTTTTTTGTGGATATTCGACCACAAAAAAACCTTCGCTATCGTCAGCACTTTCTGGACTTAAACGAATAGTCAATAATGTCTGTCTGTTTTCTGTCAGTTTGTGGGATTCGGATACACTGAATGTCATTGTGATTTTCCGGCTGAACAATTTATTTACTTCTGGGAACATATTCGGACTACTGGATTTTATACCCCGAATCTTATAATTTTTTATAATTTTTTGTAATTTTCTTTTAAAAATTTTTTGATCAGTAAATTTAATGTCCAATTTCCAAATTTTTCCTGTCAGTTAACTGCCTGGACAGCTGTTAAAGACTCGAGAGCAGTCTAATTTTTTGTGTGTATAGTGCGTCAATTGTTGGGGTTCTATACGTGTCAGCCAGGTTAGCGTCTGAGCGTTATACCCGAGGAATAGTTCGCTCCATTGTTTGTTTGATAATGTTTTCCATTTCTAATAAATGTTGGCCAAACTTGTTGTTTGTCAGGTTTCTTTTTCTAGAGGGATCAATCCCATTCAAAGGTAAATTAAGCTTTCAAATCCTAGAAAATCACAACCAACGTGTCCTACGATAATCGTATGAGAACTCATGGTCGTACTGCTCCAGCTACGTTTGCTCGTTTAGTCACTTTCGTACTGGATCGCCCGCAAACAGTTCCGGCTTTGCCGGTGTACATTGATAAGTTTTGTTCTGGTATCTATCAACATTAGGTCTACGAACGAACAGGCTGATAGGGAGGACGGGATATCCGTCGGGTACAACACAAGTTTGTACTCAATAATATGGTATCATATTTTGATGCCACTAGCTTAGTATTCGGTGGATTATTACCCCCTGCCGCGCTAAGTATAAATAAATAAATAAAATAAATAAAAGTCAGAGGTACAGATTTTTTGGAGGGAATAAAAAAGTAATTCGAGTTTGGTAATAATAATAAATGCGAAGACGTGATTCAGGTGCGTAAAGCGACACTTTTCTCACTGAAAGAGGAACGCAAGGCTTCATGTGTTATAATAACAACCCCACTCCGTTGAGTGGAATCAGGCTGGTCTCCTCTGTATAGATGGTAGCTACTGTACCCAATTTTGTGATTTGGTTAAGCTTATTTTCATTTACCAAAAACACATCTGGACATTCGCTTAACAATTAGTTACAAAGATTGGTTCTTTCCTCGATCCTGAATAGTGAGTTAACATTTAACGCATGGATCTTTAGATTAACTTCAAGATGACGTCAATTCGAGCTGCTTGTTCATTTAACTGTTTCTGGAAATGACCGATTTTTCTGAGCAGCGACTGAAGGATCCTTTCAAATCCAGATTCGCTTCCGGTTCTTTTTCAGCTACCTTTGGCTCAAATTTTGCTGTTATTGTAGCCTTACCAGTTCCGGATACCATCTACGCAAAGAATACCATCTTGATTAAAAAAGGGAATAACCACCGTGTGGCGCTCCAATTGTTTCGATTTCAGTTCTGTTTTTTTGTTAAGTTGGCACATCTGTTGTTGACATTCCCTCTAAATCTTAGCATCATAGCTTGACATTTGCTAAAGTTACGTAGCCAAGAGTACATCTATCTCTGTGTGTGTTGGCGATTTTTTACAATTTTAGAAATGGATTTAAATTTGCAACAACGAAATTTAATGGTGCGCGAATGTTGGAAATGTTGGAAAAGTGTTTCAGCAACGATTCTCTAAAGGAAACGGTCGTTTACCAGTGGCACGAGAAGTTCAAAAGTGGTCGTGAGTCAATCGAAGATGATGAACTCAGTGGCAGACCATCGACATCGAAAACCGACGAAAACTTTGATGAAGTAAAAGAAATGTTGGTCAATAACCTCAAATTAACCATCAGAGAGATAGCGGATTACTTGAACATTGCCTATGGTTCCATCCAAGACATTTTGGTTAATGATTTGGGTTTCCGTCGTGTTGTTGGTGCCAAAAGACCTAAATTTCATGCAAAAAAGAGACCGTGTTGACGTCGCAAAAGAGATAATTTGCGAGGCTGAATCCAATCCCACATTCATCAAAAGGATCATTACTGGAGACGAGACGTGAGTTTATGAGTCTGACACGCAATCCGGACATCAGGCAAGTGAATGGCGTTCACCAAATTAGCCGAGACCACGTCGTTTTCAGTCAAAAAAGAAGGCAATGCTCACGGTTTTCATGGATTACAACGGTGTAGTACATCATGAATTTTTTCCAAAAGACCAGACAGTAAAGAAAGAGTATTATTTGGGCGTTATTGGACGTTTGCGTGAAGCAATTCACCGAAAGAGACCAGAATTGTGGGCAGAAAACTCGTGGATTGTGCACCATGATAACGCACCTCCGCACAGTGCCATCATTATTCGTAATTTTTTGACGAAAAATGCAACAAATACCATCGAACAGCCACCGAATTCACCTGCTTCCTGTGACATCTTTCCGTTCAATCGAGTTAAAAAAACCACCACGGGGAACGCGTTTTAGCAGCCGAGAGGAAGTAAGGAAAAAATCGCAGAAAGCACTGATGAACATACCGAAAATCGAATATAAAAAATGTTTCGAGGATTGAATCAAGCGCTGGCATAAGTGTGTTGCAGTCGATGGTGATTACTTTAAAGGGAACAAAATAGATTTGATAAATAAACTTGTAATTTTAGTTTTCTGAATAAATTCCGAAATTTTTTTGATCAAGACGGTACATTAGGTGCTATAAAATTAGAAAACGCGCGATTTTCTGAACCCTTCTCTTCTTCGACGAACTGTTTTCGAGCCTGGACTTTTTCCAGCTCTTGGAGCCTACGACATCCACTGAAAATGGCGCGGTGTCCCGAATTTTTGCAGAGTACCCTAAAGAGTTACCACCTATCCGCTACCCTATCGCTACCTAAAGAACATTCTCCATTTTTGTGGCCCTTATCGCGCTTTGCACATCTAAACTGTTGTTGTTGTTGTTGCTAATGCTGCTCCTTCTGTTGCCGCTGTTTTTGCTGCTGCTTCTATGGGTGGTGTTGTTGTTTTTGTTGCAGTTGCGGCTGTTATTGTTGTTTCTATGGTTTCTATTGGCTTGTCTCTAAATGCTGTTTCTCTTGTTGTTGTAGTTGCTTAGTTTTTGTTATTGTTGCTGAGTCCGCTGTTGTTATTGTAATTTTTCTTATTGTAAAGCTTCCTCTTCTTCCTATTCCCTTGATGATGATTTCATCATCGTCATTCTTCGACAGTTCTCAGAAGGAATTTCCTTCGCCAATGTATCTGCTCTCTCCTCCTTTTGATTTATATGAAAACTCTTTTTCCATCGTCAGCTCAGCAATTGATAAATTGTTTTCCAATAGGGACTTGACAACTTTGAATTTAATTTGTGAACGCACTCTTTCACTAATCATCAAGCTGTCACTGTCAATTTATTCACTAAACTCAACATTTTCATCATGGTAAGGTATACTAACGAGCAACGTCTGCAAATTATAAAAATTTTCTACAGATATTCGGAATCGGTGACTGCAAACTTTAAGAGTTAACTCCAATTTTCGGTCATAATTCTCGCCCTAGTAGACAGGTTATAACAAGTTAAGTGCAAAAATTTGAGTCTACATATTCGTTGTGTGATGTTGCCGTGTCAGTGAAACAACGGGTTGGTCGAAGTGTGAAAAATATCGCTGCCGTTCAGACGTCTGTAGCAAATGATCCAAATCAGTCAATTCCATGGCGTTCTCAAGAATTGAGCATCGATCAGACCACATTATGGCGTATTTTTCGTAAGGATCTTGGTTTACACCGATACAAGATCAAGCTGACTCAAGAATTGAAGCCGATGGACCATTTGAAGCGACGGACGTTCTCCGATTGGGCTCTGGAGAAGATGCGCCATGATGAATTTCATCGCAAAATCATCTTCAGTGACGAAGCTCATTTTTGGCTAAATGGGTTCGTCAATAAGCAAAATATGTGTTACTGGTCAAGTGAAAACCCACATGTGCTCCATGTGGAGCACTTCATCCACAAAAAATAACTTTTTGGTGCGATTTGCATGCCGGCGGCGTTATTGGGCCATATTTTTTCGTCGACAATAACGATCGTCACGTTACTATGAATGGTCAGCGTTTTCTCGCCATGATCACAGATTATTTTTGGCCCGAATTGGAAGACATGGACTTGAACGACATGTGGTTTCAACAGTATGCCTCGTTCGTGCGATTAAACACCGCTTGACTATTTTCTGTGGGGCTACGTTAAGTCATTGGTTTATGCCAACACGCCGAAGACGTTGGAAGAGCTCAGAGCCAACATTGAACGCGAAATAGCGGCTGTTTCGGCCGAGTTGTTGAAAACTGGGTCCAACGAATCGAACGCTGCAAACGTGCCCGCGGTGGCCATATGAATGAAGTCGAGTTTTATTTATAGATTTTTTGATTGTACTTCAAGCCAATAATAAAGTTTTTGAAATATCTCAAATGGTTTGCCTTTTATTTAAAAAAAAAGGTGTTAAGTCGTTATTAAAAAACCCGATACAACTGAGCCTGTTTCCTTCGCCTCTTTTCTACCTTACCTTATCTGTTCTGTCCGATGTTTTTGTTGTTATTTCTGCATGTTGCTGTTTTTCAGATGCTCTTTTCGAGCGCTGAAGCTAGTACTTCGGCTGGCCGCTATCCATTACTTGATTGCTTTTTGGCACATGTTCCAGTTTAAGAATTTAAGTCTTTACCTTTTACCTGCACCTAGTGTGCGAAAAAAATATTCTGTTATGTTGGAACTAACATCAAAAATAAACCTTCGCAGGATTAGGTAATATTAACATACTTAGGTGCTAAGCGAAGACATAATGCTTCAATAAGGTCTTCGAAAAAGTCTGATTGCTATTAGATTATTATTAATAATCTAAATAGGCTCTCTGATCCGGTGGTCATCTGAATATCGTCAAGGTCTGCAAAGGCCCAATAAATGGATATCTCAGTCAAAAAGACTGAACATCGGCAGTCTTGTTGTATTGAAGAACGACAATCTTCCACCTCTTAAATGGAGAATAGGTCGCATCGTAGGATTGCATTCTGAAAAGGATAATATCGTTGGAGTGGTTATCATGAAGTCACCTTCTTCTATAGATAAACGAGCTATTTCTACTGTTTTTACGATATATTACCTATTAATGAATCTTTAATCCTTCAAGGTGGGAAGCATGTTGACTGAAGTAAACATTGTAAGGGGTGATTCATCGTAAGGTTTGATTTTCTATAGGCTTTTTTTGACAGATCACTCATGACTCCTATCAAACTTCCTTATCATTTTTGTTCAGTATCGTTTGGCAAATCATTATAGAAAGATTCGCACTACAACAGCGTCTCCAAATTGTTCAACTGTATTACGAAAATCAGCGTTCTGTGAGAAATGTTTTTCGTACCATTCGAGGAACTTACGGTGCACATAATGAGCATACTTAAAACAATATCGCCAATACCATTCGCAAATTCGAGTCCCAGTTTACATTAGTGGATGATACTCGACCGGTTAGACCACATCCAGAACGTAGTGAAGAGACTATAGCAGCATCTTGGCCTTGCGTATTCGACAGCTTGGCGTATTTTACGTGAGGATCTCGGCCTAAAAGCGTACAAAATTCAACTCGTGCAAGAGTTGAACCCAGGCGACTTGAATTTGCGTCATATTTTTAATGAATGGGCTCTGAAAAAACTCTATGAAAATCCGGTGTCTTATCGTAAAATTTTGTTCAGTGATGAATCGCATTTCTGGCTCAATGGATACGTTAATAAGAGCTACCAAGAGCTGCCATTATATCCATTAAAAATAACGGTGTGGTGTGGTTTATGGGCTGGTGGAATCCATATTTCTTCAAAAATGAGGGAAATCGAAATGTTAGCGTCAATAATAACCGTTATGTTAACGGACTACTACCTTGATCAAAAAAATTTCGGAATTTATTCAGAAAATTAAAACGCACTTATGCCAGTGCTTGATCCAATCCTCAAAACATTTTTTTATTCGGTTTTCGGTATGTCCATCAGTGTTTCCTGCGATTTTTCCATTACTTCCACTCGGCTGCTGAAACGTGTTTCCTGTAGTGTTTTTTTTTTTTTAACTTGATTAAACAGAAAGAAGTCACAGGGAGCCAAATCAAGTAAATTCGGTGGCTGTTGCATGGTATTTGTTGCATTTTTCGTCAAAAAATTACGAATAATGATGGCACTGTGCGACGCGACGCTGCGTTATCATGGTGCAAAATTCACGAGTTTTCTGCCCACAATTTTGGTTTCTTTCGGCGACTTGTTAACCGCAAACATCTTATTACGCGCAAATAATACTCTTTGTTTACTGTCTGGCCTTCTGGCAAAAAATCGTGATGCACCAGACCGTTGTGATCCATGAAAACCGTGAGCATTGCCTTGTTTTTGACTGAAAACGAAGTGTTTTTTTTTTTTTTTTTTGGGCTCGACTCATTTGATGAACGCCATTCACTTGCCTGATTTCTTGATTGCGTGTCGTACTCATAAACCCATGTCTCATCTCCAGTAATCATCCTGTTGATGAATGTAAGATCGGATTCAGCCTTGCAAATCATCTCTTTTGCGACGTCAACACGATCTCTTTTTTGCATGAAATTTATGTCTTTTGACACCAACTTTGCTGCTACACGACGGAAAGCCAATTTATTAACCAAAATGTCTTGGACGGATGCATAGGCAATGTTCAAGTCCTCCTATCTCGCTATCTCCCTGATGGTTAAATTGCGGTCATTGACCAACATATCTTTTACTTCATCAATTTCTTCGTCGGTTTTCGATGTCGATGGTCTGCCACGACCACTTTTGAACCGCCACTGGTGAACGATCATTTTCTTTAGAGAATCGTTGCCGTTTCCAACATTTCCAACGTTTGTATACCATTAAATCCGATTTTTACGCAACATTTAATACAAGTTCGTTGTTGCAAATTTAAATCAATTTCTAAAATTGTAAAAAAATCACCAATACACACAGAGATAGATATACTCTTGACTACGTAACTTTTACAAATGTCAAGCTATGACGTTAATATAGAGGGAATGTCAACAACAGATGTGCCAACTTAACAAAAGAAACAGAACTCAAATCGGAACAATTGGAGCGATACACGGTGGTTATTTTTATTTTTTTATCAAGAAAATATATGCATCTTGAAATTCAAGCACCTGGTCTCGGACGGCGCTACGAACCATGCAGCGCGTGAAACAATGGACTTGTTGAGAAATCATTTTGGTGAGCACTTAATTTCACGTTTTGCTACGGTAAATTGGCAACCTAGATCGTGCGATATCACACCTTTGGACTATTTTCTCTGGGGATATGTAAACTCTTAGGTCTTCAGGAATAAGCCAGTCGAAAAATTGGACCTTCCGAATGGACCACCTCAGACGTAGTCGCGGCCAACATTTACATGATATCATTTTCGAAAAGTAAATGCCATGAATTGTTCTTTTAACCGATAATAAAAATGTTAAGTTCACTTTCAAATTTATGTGTTTTATTTTACATTATAGATTAAACCTCACGATGAATCACCCTATAACACATACTTTTTTATGAATTGAAAAACTTACACATGTAGTTTACTTATGTATTACTCATTCTCTTTTTGTCTTCTAAACACGTCCCTTTTGTACATTCACATACATATACGAGTATAATAAAGTACCCTTTTGTCATTCAACCTCCTTCGACAAACGTTATATATACGTATGTGTCTGTGCGTTCTGATTTTAGTGAGATAGTATGTTATTGAATTATATTATAAAAAGTGTGACAGGACATTTGAGTTAAGTGCAGTCGAACACGTTCATCATCTACAAACTTCAGTGTTAAACTTTAATTCATCTCTGAGACCAGATCGTAGAAATCCGATGGTAATCCTAGCACTAAATTGTCCTTAATCCGCTTTCAGTCGTCTGTAAAGATCAAAACTTTCTTCTTTGTCAGATAAGCAATACAATACCTTCTTAAATTTGTATGCAACCAAAGCATTGTTCCACAGTGCACACTTGTCGCTGTCAAGTTCAAACTTTCTTTCTTCGAATAATGAAATCCGAAAAACAATGCCTTGAAGGATTTTATAGTTTTTGTTCATCTGGTTTTCAGTTTTCAGTTTCCAATTCTTATCGTCAGGACAAAGTTTTTCTCTGGTTCAAAACAAGAAAAAAAAAACGTAAATTGAAAAAGAAACGCGTTTCAATCTTATGCTCGTTTTGTACTTTTCTTTCCTGCAGCGCAATTCGTAGCAGCAGCAGTGACAGCCTTGCCACCGCACATGGGACGACAATTAATTACACGCGCTTGCAGATGAAAGGAAATTAAAATCTAACAAATTCTAGCTCATAAAATTGGATGGAGCTGCCAAACAATCGTACAGAATACGGGACCAGTAAAAAACCCTGCCCACCAACCGCGACGTCCTCACCGTGGATAAGACGAATTATCTTTCCAGAAGAACAGTTTTTCCCGCATTTTTTACGTTTACGAGTATGGAAAAAGGACCATCAGCATTAAGTTTTTATCTCAATGGTATGTCAGCACCACCACTTTCAAAGTCCCCAGTGCCAACGTCGCTATGGCCGTCGAATAAGAAAACGCTGTGTGGATACACATCAACCATCGAGTAATCAAATGTAATCCTCGGCCATAATTTATCGAAATTCCAAAGGGACTTTTCCCCACAGGCAAGAAAAATTAAATTTTTGCATTTTATTGAAAATTACAAAATAATCTTAAAATGACGCAACCTGGAGAGGTTGACCTAATACCACACACCAGGACGTCTCTGTCAATACATCCAATATTTCAAGTTCCGCTTGATTTGCAATCATAAACGGACACTTTCCGGATATTTGTACGAAAGGTCAAGGATATATAAATCCTGTCTTGCCTGGTCTTACGCGTACCGTCGCCATACCCTTTACTTATTCATTAATCATTCGACAGCATTCGGCTATATTCGAAAGCAGCCGTCTTCAGCTTGAAGGGATGGAAGCTTTCATTCATAGACGGCTGTATTTGACAAAGTTGCTTGTTGTCCTTAATTTTATTTACTTTTCTCACGAAGAAATGTTGTAGAGACTCGAGAAACATGCGCCTGGCGCGACCGAAAATGCTGATGATGATAATAATTTTTTTGCTTGGTACCCCGACGTTAATAAACATCAGTTTCCGGTTCATTTCGTTAAATATTAAATCTTCAATATTCTCATTTCATACTTATAGTCTGTCGTAGCTTAAGCAATTTTTTAGCGTCACGGTCGCCACCATCACCGCTCGGGTGGATTCAATTTCAGACAATTCAGACACCCGGCAAATGATGTGCCTGGTGCAAATGATGATGATGGGGGAGGCTCTCCATTGCGAGGAAGTAAAGAGAAATTCTTTGACTTCCGTTAACTTAAGAAATTTTGTAAGTGTGTCAGATAATTGAAGCAAAAGCGTTTATATTGAATAAGTCAAAGCGCTAATTACATTCAGAGATATGCTTTATAAATAAGTTATATAGGGTGACTGAGACTGGGAAATGAACTCGTTCCATCAATAAGAAAGGAGTTACCCCTTTCAGCTAAAGGATGTACTTTTCTAAAAAGCACAGCGTTTGTTTTTTCTCTTTTGAAGTGAACAAATTAAAAAAAAAAATCCTTAAGAGTACGTTTTTTCCTCATTCTTGCTGTCAAATTTTAAAAGCGCTTAGCTTAGATTACACTTACACGATTTCGAAAGATAAAATACCGAGGCGCTTGGCAAACATTAAAATTGGAAAACTAATTGCCATGTCACATTCTGATTTAAAAAAAAAAAAAAAATTATTTGTTAAGCAAAGTTTCAGTCCAAGTTTTTTTTTTTGATAAAAATGTTATTGACTTTAAGTATAGGGTTTTCTAAAAAGACTTGACAACTTTTTTTTTTTTAAATAAAAAACGTTTATGAATGGAACTCGACTTCGTTCATATGGGCACCGCGGGCACGTTTGCAGCGGTCGATTCGTTGGACCCAATTTTCAACAACTCGACCACACATTTCGGTCGAAACGGCCGCTATTTCGCGTTCAATGTTGGTTCTGAGCTCTTCCAACGTCGTCGGCGTATTGGCATAAACCAATGACTTAACGTAGCCCTAAAGAAAATAGTCAAGCGGCATTAAATCGCACGAATGAGGCGGCCAATAGACTGGCCCATGTCTTCAGATAACACGTTCACCATACTTATTCTTCAATAAATCGATAGCGTGTGCTGTGTGGCCTGTTAAAACCACATGTCGTCCAAGTCCATATCTTCCAATTCGGGCCAAAAATAATCAGTGATCATGGTGCGATAACGCTGACCATTCACAGTAACTTGACGATCGTTATCGTCGACGAAAAAATATGGCCCAATAACGCCGCCGGCATGCAAACCGCACGAAACAGTTATTTTTTGTGGATGAAGTGGTGATTCATGAAGCACATGTGGGTTTTCACCCGACCAATAACGCATATTTTGCTTATTGATGAACCCACTGAGCCAAAAATGAGCTTCGTCACTGAAGATGATTTTGCGATGAAATTCATCATCTTGGCGCATCTTCTTCAGAACCCAATTGGAGAACGTAGCTCGTTAGTGTACTTTACCATAATGAAAATGTTGAATTTACTGAATAAATTGACAGTGACAGTCTGATGATTAGTGAAAGAGTGCGTTCACAAATTAAATTCAAATTTGTCAAGTTCCTACTGGAAAACCCTATACATATAAATAAATTGGATTAAGTTGTCAAAGGCGTAGGTCAAGTATTGGGTTTAGGACTGCCATCCGCCAAGTAATCCCTGGAAGTAGATTGATAGATATTGCCAGTTAGTGAAAGCGTGAAAGTATATGTTAGTTAAGCCAGTTTGTAAGTATTTTTTATTTTTTATTTTTTTACTTGTAAGAGCCAATTAACTAAATATAATATAAATGCATTTAAAATGAAATAAAATGATGCATGTGTATGTATAAAAAGATCAGAGATGTTAAAGGTATGATGATATATTTAACAAAAACCACATTTATAAAGATCAATAAGATCGTTGATAAATGATTTCAGACGTTGAATACGACCGATAAGATCTTAAATGCTATGTTAAGGAGATTTTTGCGTCTTTAATTCGCATATGAGTAGTTTATATCGTATTCCTTCTTATGGATCGAGTAAACAGAGTACAGGCTCTATTCATACTTTCATACTTTCTTTTTACTTTTTGCTGTCTGCTTTCTCCAGACTAATATCCCGCTTTCTAAAATAGTTATGCAGATAGTCCATCGATTTCACCAGCCTTATTGTATTGAAATTTTAATACAGCTTTCATCATTTCAGTCTAGTGGGTGGATCCCTTACTAAGCCTTTCTTGATAACTTTTTACTCACATACTTACTAAACGAGTTCCCGACCAATGTAGAGTCTCTGCCTTGACCCACTGTTCTAGCTCTCTAGACGAAGAGCACTCCCATCCACCAAGGCAACTTAGCAGTATGTGCCATAAAGTATCATTGATAGGATTAGTGTTTTGTACCCAATACCCAGTTGAATTGTCAGCAGTGCCAAAAATAAGCCTTTTCCGAATCTCTGCTAGGTTTTCATTCGTGGAGACTACGGTTATATTTACTTTTAGGTAGATAAAATCCTTAATTATCTCAAAGTTACAGCTGTCAACACTCACATTTTTTTCCGAGTTAGTAGAAAGATACTTCTTTGTACATTCATAGCACTTCAAATTGACTGATCTCCGATTGCAATAAATGTCTTTATTACACCAAGCTCCAAGAGGCCATTGATATCGATGTTGTCTGTGTATCCCATTAACTGGGTTGTTTTGTTGATACATATTTAAAAAATTGGAAGGAGCTGTTAGCATTAGTAATGTAGTGGGATAAATAAAATTTGAACTTGATATTCGTTAAGCTTTTCCTGGTTTTGTTTCGTTATGGAAATTTGGTCTATAGTCGATCTGCCCGGCTGGAAGATTGTCTATTTGTGTTTGATGTATTATATTTGTATTACCCAAGCTATGCCCTAAGTTATCAGAGCTATGCTTACTGGAATAAGGAGCTCATTCAGCGAAATCAATCTCTCGTGATGTTGCTCATCCAGCATTTGCTGAAAATGCTGTTAAAACTAATTTGGAAATCAACACATTGCGCATGCGTGGTGGCTTCATTAATTTTTCGAAATACACTACTACCTTGAGTTCTGAGAATACGATTTGTCTTCGTTCTTACGCAACTTTTTTTTTCGCATCCCTTCATTTTCAGTATCGATATGCTTTTTTCGCAGCTCTTAGTACTTTAAGATATGCATCTTCCGACAACGAAGAACGACCAGTTAAAATTCGCGCCTCAAAGTCAAAGTCAAAAGCGAAAATGATATTAATTTCTTATTTCGATTCCTACGCTATTGTTCACGTAGTATTTACTAAAAATGTACTTGCTCGACTTTTGAAAGGGAAACCGGCACTAGTATTTGGCTAACACATATAGGTTCTGTGATCAACCACCATATTCGCCGGATTTTGCGCCGGCTGACGTTTTTCTATTCCTTAGCTGACGAAAAGCATGAAAGCAGAGCGTATTGAAAACGTGGAGTTTACGAAGCATTCCGAGTATCTTTCAACGGCCTTCCATTTTTAGACTTGTATATGGCTATTTCATGTTAAAACATCCAAAATTAACTAACATCTTAGGCTATTCGTAGATTTATTTCATTGTAGAGTCGTGCTCAAAACTTAAATGCATTCAGATGATATCCAGAGTTAACATTTGGTGCGTCGGCAGTGTTCACTGCTAGCTACGTAACCAAGTTCCTTTTTTGATGAGTAGTTTCGGAAACGTAGTGTCACTTACCATCGTATTCCATACTACGACAGCTGCTAAACAATCAATTTATTCGTCATGATGCCAACAAGTTGGCCATATAGGTTTTCCTTACCGATTCTGGGGTTAAAATTTCCAAGTACGTCTCCATAGGCCGTAGACTGAATTCTCCCGTGACTGAAACTTAAGCCTCATTGATAGGGGCTCTGATTCGGATAATGACTCAAAGTCATAAACCTTTTACCATTTGCCGCGACGATTATATTTTAGAACATACGCAACATTTTGTGGCAGCTGTACTAGATGTCGAAATGTTTCCTCTTTTTTACAATTAATTCTATCAATCATATCAAGTTTTTGAGGTGGGAAATGTGCATGCAAATACATATTCGCAGGTTATACAATACATAGGTCATAAATATTCTGGTTCGTAATTTTATAAAAGGAGATACGCTTGCATCCGACCCTAGTGTATTACTCTTAATTGTGTTGTTTTTTACGTGGTAGGGAAAATTTACCGATGGCGCAGGCCCTAATCTGTAGAGCCAGGTTCCTTGTCAAAAATCCCTGTGATCGAGATTCGAATGAAACCAATGGCAGTAGTCTACTTCATAGGTATTAGCGATGCTATTGTCCTGGTGAATGCTTTTTTGCCACCATCTCTTTGTATCATCACCGTTCACTTTATCTAAGAATTTTCTCAGCTGACCTGTTAATAGTGTGGCTTTGTTTGGCTCTGGATCAGAAGAAGGGCTTAAGTTTGGCAAGTCGGGACCTAGTGGACAGCAAGCTGCATCCGATGCCTATAATCATAACAAAAGCCATCGCCAGGTTATTAGATAGGTTAGTCTATTATTGCACTTTTTATACACACAAAATACACAAGCCCCTATCTTCAGGGCACTTACACCCCCTGTTATCGAACGAATAAACTTTTTTTATGAGTTTTTCCTCGGTTTTTTGAGCTGGTGACGTTGTGAGTAAAGTCCGAATTCGAAACGTAAATTTTTTGTGCATATCGTTTTTTGCACCATTTTGCTTTCGATGCCCATGCTAACACGTTGACTGCTGCAAAATTTGTAAGGTGCTGACCAATGTAAGAAAGAATAATTTTTTTCTTTTGTATCTTTTACAACTTTTTGCTCTAATGGAAAATAAAATCAACAATCAATCAGCTAAAGGATTTTTATTTTTGAAAAGAGAAATTTTCAGTTAGCCGCGGGTCAACATCATTTTATTTTATTGAGGTATCGGTGTTGTTGCTACATTTAAGAAGAAAAATGCCAATAGACGCCGAACATAACTATGTTCAGCCGAGCTGCAATCTGTCTGATGACGACGATATGGTCTTTTGTGATTCCTGTAGACGCTGGTGGCACTACGCATGTGTTGACTTCAATCCTTCCTTGTTTGACACTGCTACTTCTTGGTTTTGTCGCTCGAAAGATTGCAAACATGTTGTTCAAGGAGCTCAAATTAAGGAAGTCAAAGAGGGACTTATGGCAAACCCCAAAGATAGCGACGATGACGCATTGGTGCCGGTGGATGTTCTTATCGAGGCGGCAAAGGTGGCTCAATCTGTTGTGGAGAAGAGAAACACTGAAATCGCCTCACTATGAGTCGAAATGGATAAGCTGAAATTACAGTTGGCAGCAGCATCTTCAGTTCCGGAGCAAAAAGTGACAGGTGAGGCTGGAAGTGATTCGCCAAATTGATCGCACGCACCGTCAATTGTTGACAAGTTCTCATCATGCTATGTCTCCAACCCCCCTGCCTGCTCAGCGTGGTAACGAGGAAAGTTTCCAAGATGATTTGTGTTATCAACCCGACATGACAAATTTATTGACGATACTAAATCTTAACCAGGTACAGGAGCTGCCGTCATTCTCTGAGCAAGACAAGCGAGAGTGGCCATATTTCGAAGCTGTATTCAGATCAACCACAGCAGGGGGAGGTATAGAGGCAAGGAGAATGTTGCTCATCTTAGGAAGACACTAAAAGGTGAAATTTGTAACTTCGTAACCGATCGTCTGAGATATTCGACAGATGCAAATGGAATTATGGATTATTTGCGAGCAATCAACTATATGGTAGGCCTGATATTTTGGTGCACAGTCTCACATCAGAACTGCTCAAGCTGCCTGTGTTGGGTTCAGGTGGCGACGTTAAGCCTCGTCAGTGGGCTGTGACATTGAACGGATTCGTTGCAGGTATTAAATTAATGGAGTTGGAGAAGGAGCTTCACAACAGTTATGTTTTGACGGATCTTGCAAGGATATTATCACCAAGTTTGTACCCCGATTTGCAGAAGCGTAAATCCTTGAAACCTTTTGGAAATTTAGAGAATTTCGCAGTCTTTCTCACCGATAAGTTGTTGAAAATACCTCCAGAGATATCTAAACCATCGAAATTTCTGTCTGTGAGATTGTTACTACCCTCCCAGGGTCCTCACGAAGAGTGCTGACACATAAACCCATTTGTTCAAGTGGCATTTGTTTAAAGTGCGGAGATTCTCATAAGTTAAGCGATTGTAGAGAGTTTAAAATTTTGACTGCAGAGCAAAGATTCGCCTTTGCCAAAGACAAGACCATCTGTTTTCGATGCCTAGACCCGACACCTCATCAATGGAGAGGATGTTCACAAGAGAAGACATGCGGTGTTGGAGGTTGTTCGAAACGTCACCACCCTTTACTTTATCCATCAGTTCCCAAACAAACTTTAAGTTCATCTGCTCGTCCGTACGTCCCACAACCGCAGTTTCACTCGTCGCAGGTTGGAACTAAGTTACCAGTTTTGTTTAAGGTTGTTCCCATCCGCTTATATGGGAATATAAGTTTGTGGACACTTTCGCCTTCTTGGATTACGGTTCCTCGATTACGATGCTTGAGAAAAAAATTTTCGATGAGCTTGAGTTGACAGGTGATCCAGAGCAGCTAGCACTCCACTGGACGAAAGGAGTTTCAAGGGTTGAGGATTAAGTCCGCAGCAGTTTATATGTTTCAGCCGTGAACAAGCGTAAGCGGCATATGCTGAAGGAGATATATACTGTGAAGGATCTGGAACTACCATCTCAAGATATTGACGCAACAGTTTTGAAGACGATGTATTCTCTCACCGTTACCGGATCTCCATAGTGCAAAGCCAAAAATTTTGTTGGGTTTAGACCGAGCCAAGTTCTTTGTGGGTCATAGCAATCGATCTGGGATTGATGAAGAGCCACATGCTCTAAAGACAGTGCTAGGTTGGAATGTTTTTAGAAGATCATGATGTGTGTCTAACGCATCATGTGTTAATCCACCAAAAAAGTAATCGCAAGTATTTTTTCACGACAGCATTAAGTAGGACGAAGAACTTCACGACCTTGTAAAATGACATTTCACCACGGAAAAATTTGGAGTGCGACCTTCCAGAAGAAGTTTTGTGTGCCAGGAAGATGTTCGTGCCTTAGAATTGATGGAGCAGACTCTGCGTCAAGCTGATGATCACTACGAAATCGGTTTACTGTGGGACTCAGATGAGGTTCAGCTTCCAGACAGTTACCCTATGGCTGAAACGCGACTTAATAGTTTGGAGAAGTCGTTATCAAGAAATCTCGAGTTACTAGAATGAAAAAACCAACATAGAAATAAGAACCCTCTAAAACCCAAAGATGTTGCGGATATTGCCGCAAGAGTTAATGGAGTCTCCTTGAATTCGCACTTGTTAAAAGGGCCAGCTAATCAAGTTCCACCTCACGCCGGTTTGTTTAAGTTCCGGGAACGGCGAGTTGCTGTGAATGGCGATGTAAGAGAAAGGTTTCACGCATAAGGACAAGCGAAACAAATCAACAGTGCAAGCGGATTCTTTGGAGAGATGGTGATACATCTCGAAAGCCTTTGGTCTACATCATGGAAGTGATGATGTTTGATGTTGTTTGTTTGATGTTAATGTTTCTGAATAAATTCCGAAATGGTTTTGATTAAGGTGGTATTTCAATAGCCACAATACAGTGGAAGAGGCTGTGAGTGTGAATCTAGGCGATATTCGAATATGCAAAACAATGAATTTCGACCCAGTGGATTTTCAGTAAAACAGTCTATCTTTCTTGGAGCAGCAGGCCTGGTCAGCATCGATTCAAATGAGTCCGAGGGCTATGTCACCAAGATTTTGAGAATGTTTTTGCATCCAAATATCATTTGGACATTTCTTAGCGAAAAATTCTTAGGACCATGATGAGAGTGTTTGAACCACTTGGCCTTATATCATGATTTGCGGCCGAGTTATCTTGCAAGAGATTTGGAGGGAGGGCTACGATTGTGACGAGCTGATATCGGGGCCATTGAGAGGTCAGTGGCTGGAATTTTTGAAGTATCTAAGAGAAAAAGAAGTAATAAGTATTGGCGTTTTGAGCAAAACGGAAACGTGGAGATAGCGATTGCTATGGCTAAGGCGAAGGTGGCTCCAGTTAAGAAATTGTCAGCGCCTCGCTAAGAGTTGCAAGCTGCTGTGCTAGGAGTGCAAATGGGAGAAATGGTAATGAAATCACACACCATCCAACCTGCTGAACGAATTTTCTTCTCCGATTCAAAGGCGGTGCTATCGTGGATTGGTTCCTCTACGTTCAAGTTTCCATTTTTTGTAGCCGTACGTGTTGGTGAAATTTTGGAAACTACTGACCCAAATCAATGGTGGTTTGTTGGATCAACGGATAACGTTACTGATGACGGAACTCGATAGAGTGAGTCGTCGTACAGATTTGAAATTCAGAGATGGCTTATGGAACCTGATTTCTTAATGCAGTCCAGTGCCAGTTGGCCCATAACTCCGGGAAAAGCTGTTCACTAGGTAAGCGACGTTGATTTAAATCCCACTTTTTCGATAGATGTGGGGGCATCAGAGGGAGATTTCCTATGGGGTTTTTGATAAGTTGAGACCAAGGTTCCGGTCAAAATGGTATTCGGCGGTAAGATTGCTGGCGCTAATATTTCGCTTTAATATTACATTTTACATGTGCAAGCTGAGAACTGTATGTTTAGAAAAATCCAACAAGATGCTTTTCAGGCTGAGACTGTTAGTTTGCAGGTGCAGCGATGTTTGAAATCTACTAGTCACTTGTTAAGATTATCGCCATTTTTAGATGATGAAGATACTAAGTTGACTTAAGAAGTTGACCTTCTTGTACAACATCACCACGAAGCAAATCTGCACGCTGAGACGGCTGAGACAACAATATTGGATATCAGGGAGAAAGCTTGGATTATAAGTATCCGTGATGCTGTAGCCTATGTCAAAGCAAGATGCTTTATGTGTAGACGACTTAAAGCCATTCCAGTCATGCCACTTATGGGCCAGCTTCCTGAAGGGCGGCTGGCTTTCGACTTGAGGCCATTTACCCATGTTGGAGTCGATTGTTTCGGGCCGAAGTGTTTCCGAAAGAATTAGCTCTGCTAAACGTTATAGAATGATATTTGCCTGTTTGACTTTTCGCCCTGTACACATCGAAATGCTCAATGATCTTAGTTTGGACCAGTTCACTTTGGCAGTGCGGCGATTTTTGATCACGATTTTGATTTTTGATTCATCTATAGTGACAATGGTCTCAACTTTGTCGGAACTAAAAATCGACTGGAGAAGGACGTCAAGGAGAGATTACTCTTGGAGAGTACTGTGCGAAATACGAGGGCATTCTTTGGCGTTTTATTCCCGCTTATTCGCCTTGGATGGGAGGAGCATGAGAGCGGCTGATCAAGTCCATCAAGATCAGCTTAGACTTCATTCTAAAGGGTGTGACACCTCGGGAGGACGTTCTTCTGAATGCGTTAGTCAAGGCAAAAGGGCCAATTAACAGACGTCCGCTGACTCACATTCCCGTAGAACCAGAGGATCCGAATCCACTCACCCCGAATTCGATTTTCTTTGGCGATGCTGAATAAGATGTCACAACCCCTTAAGTGTTCTCCGCTCATGACCAGTGGAGTAGACTGTACAGTCGGCATGCGCAACATCTTATGAAAGAATTTTCAAGACATTGGTATACCGAATACCTACCGGACATAACACGTCGTTCGAAATGGTATATTGGGTATATATTTTCATTCGTGCGGTTTTTTTTCCAAAATTTGAACGTTTATTTAAGAAAAACATGTACTATAGTATTATTGAAAGTATTACCCATCTGAAGCTATGACTTTTTCCCATCTATCTGGCAATTTGTGAATCCCATCCCAATTTTTGATATTCTGCTCTGAAGTGAACTGTATTTCAGTGAGGGCGTTCTGCATCGACCGGAACAAATGGTAGTCAGAAGGGGCAAGGTCTGGGCTATAAGGCGGGTGGGGTAAGACTTCCCATCCACTGTTTTCCAAATAGTTCTTAACCGGAATAGCAACGTGGGGCCGACCGTTGTCATTACGGAAAATTATTGCCTTGTGTCTGGTCGCATATTCCGGGCGTTTTTTGGCTACTGCCACACAAGCGAACTAATTGTGTTCAGTAGCGTTGTCCATTGATGGTTTCACCCGGTTTTAGCAGCTCATAATACAGCACACCCATCTGATCCCACCAAATACAGACCATTATCTACGCGCCATGGATATTCGGCTTTGCCGTTGTAATGGATCCATTTTTCAACACCAGTAACAATCTGATGCAAAAATGACTTCCTTTTGTGGCGTTTCAGCAGCATTTCGGACATGAAAAACCGCCTTTCGACGTCTATCGGCTTGAATTCATGTGGAACCCAATTTCCTTGCTTTTGAATATATCCAGCTACTTTTAAACGTTTTGAAATGGTTGCTTGAGTGACACCCAAAGATTCTGCGAGCTCTTCTTGTGTTTGGCAACAATCTTCATAGAGTAATGGATCCAGTTCTTCATCTTCAAACTTTTTTGGCTGCCCAGGACATTCATCGTCTTCCAAGCCAAAATCACCACTTTTAAATCGTGCAAACTACTTTTGGCACGTTTGCTCAGCTAGCGCATGTTCACCATAAAAATACGATGACTTTCGGCAGCAGTTTTCTTCGTATTAAAGAAATGAAGAAGAACTCCCCGCAAAAACACCTTTTTAGGCACAAAGTTCGACATATTTGAGTGAAAAAAATATTGTTGTTTACGCTTCAAATCAATGACATATACTGAAATGACGTACAATGACAGTAGCTTTCCAACACATGTTACAATGGAATAATAACAATGGAATAATACAAGTTACGCCATCTCTTAGCAAACCGCAGTTAGTTATAGACCCAATAAATATACAAAACCAGTGGAGGTTGGGAGCATTGTTCTTGTGGTGGAGTCAACTGAGTTTCGTTCTGCGTGGAAGCTTGGCAGAGTTACAACCGTTTACTCAGGCCCAGAGGGTATTGTAAGAACTGCGTATGTCCGTCTGGCTGACAATGTTTTAATGGTAAAAAGGGCCGTTGGTAGGCTCGCTGTTCTTGATCTGGAGTCTTCCACTTAGAGTTTCAAACGAGTAAATCTTTTTTTATTTCGAAATTTAAGATGTTAGTGAATTTTAATTAATTTTTTTGAGCTGGTAACGTTGAGGGTAAAGTCCGAATTCGAAATTTCAATTTCTTGTGCATATCGTTTTTGCACCATTTTGTTTTCGATGCCCACACTATAATACAATAATTTTTGCTGTAATATAAAATAAAATCAACAATCAATCAGCTAAAGGATTTTTATTTTTGGAAAGGGAAATTTTCAGTTAGCCGTGGGTCAACACCCCTATTGAGAAGTCTAATGTATTTGCTGCTATTTTCTCCTATTTTTTTATCTTTTTAAGAAAAATACAATTTTCGCAAATCATTCGATTCTTTTACCCGTACTTGCGGAAACTGATTTCTTAAGAGGAACTTTGCTTGGAACGAAAAATAATCCTTCACACACAATGTCATATTTATGGAGAACGCAATATCACTCCCCACAATGGCATTAGAAAATTTCCTCTTCCATCGTCTTCATTTTAGAAGGAAATGATTTTTCTTTTTTGCTCATTTTTATTTCATTTAGCAATAGAGAAAGGAAAAAGCACACATCGTATCAATTGTCCAATAAACCTCTGGCTAATGGAACCGTATCTACTTATCCTACACAGAGTTGTCAAGGATGTCCTTCACCATTAACCAATGACGTGATTTCATCGTCATTGCTTTCATTCCATACAAGTAGCTATAAAGCACATGGCAACTCTTCTCAGCAAGAAAATCACTTTAGATTCCTTCCCTCAAGTCTATCTCACTTATCGTCATAATTTTTTATTTTTACATACACACACATGTACATTTTGTTGCACCCATCTTCCCAAGTTTCCCAGTATTCTTTCATTCAAGATTAAAGGAGTGCAGCATCAACAACAACAAAAAAAGAGAATTCAGAAGATAAAAGAGAAAAATCAAATCCACATGAAACTTCAACTTTTCAGATGCATCATCGTCGGAGGACGTGTTGAATGCAGAATGAAAATACACCCTAGCTCAAGATCAAGATGTATGTCAGGGGCTTAAGTGCATCTAACCGCCTTCCTGCTTGGTAAATTCTGTTTGCCTTCTTTTGAAAGAAATTTGAGTCTTCCTTTTTTTCTTATTTTTTTACCACTTTCGTTTTGAAGTCCTTTGGCGCCTTTTGCCTTTCAGATAGTGTATCTCAACTGAAGTTATGTATTATGCATCAAGTTCTTGGAAGGGATATACAAGTTTTTGTTGCCTGTGAGGTAGTTGCCGGTTGCCAGCCAGTTTCTGGTTAGCCTGTGTGTGATAGTTTCAATTTTGCCATTGTTCTCGCTGTAAACAATTTTTAACTACTACCGCAGCGAAATGGCATTAATGAATCTGAAAGTACAAGTAGCTACCGCTGGCGACAGCGGTGATGCTTGTGATATTGGTGCTGAAAGTCAGAAAAGAAATTCCTGGTGGGAAGGAGGAATCCCATAACGAAGTGGCGAAAAGTTTTTCTCCAAACTTTTCGATTTGGATTGAGATTTTGCTCCTTAGGTACGATCTGTGGCTGGTAAAGAGAGAATAATCTTAATGAATGAGTTAGTGGACTGCGAAAAAATGAATTCCCCTGTTTTATCCCCGCCAGAAAGATCTAGATGAATGACCGGTGAAGGCATTAAAATGCAAAGATAAAGGATTCTAAGTTTTTTTTTTTTTTTTTGTTCTCAAGAATATGCTGAGGAGAGTGTAGATAAGCCTGCTAATTCTATTTATATATTACATGGTCAGATGTAGCTAATATTTTCCGTCGCTTTGGATCTTCAATGGTAGCTAACAGACTGCCTTCTTCACACTCTGGCAACGTATTGAAAATATTTCATTTAAAGTAATCAAGCGTAATTTCATCTGAGTGTTCATACCTTTGCACCATATAGGTAAGAGAACGGGGATGATGAGGGTCCTGTATAGCGTATTCTTCGTTGCTCAGGATATTTTATTTTTCATCTCATTTATGTAATTTTTTGTTCTTCAATTCAAAAAACATTGATACATTGATACCCTCAAGTGGGTATGACTACAATATGATGTCAAAGCACACGTTAAGTTTTCGAAAATGGAACAGAAAAGAAGAAAGATGTTTGGACTCGGTGGCTATTTCGCTCCATGAATGTTTTCAAATATTTAATGGGAAGATAAAATTATATTACTGGACTTGTTGTTGTATTCTAGGCAACCACTCATCTTACGTGATTTGAAAAAAAAAGAATGTCTTTCGGGTGCAGTTGGGATTAAACGCCGAACCGCCAGATTTGAAAGCCAAACCATTTGAGCCACTACCACCCACTTATCTTAAAAATAAAAAGAAATAACTGTAATCTTTATTTATAATTTACAATATGAAATAATTACTAATTGAGTGCTATAAATTGAAAAAAATATTTAAAATACACAATCTGTTGTCTAATGACTGGTGTCGAAGGTATCACGCGATAAAGTACGAGTATATTTCCTAAAACAAAATAAATGTTGTGGGGTTGGTTGGTGATTGATCAGGAAACTGCTGAGTGTCCTATAACTTAATTTGGTCCAGCAGCGCAAAAATTAAGCTCGTATCGAAGTGCTTGCCAGTGGTGGTTAATGGTAAATGATAAATGATAAACGACTTCATAGGGCTCCCAACCCTATACGAAACTGATGAAAATATGTGACAAACCAACTAATGGCCTGGGATAAAAATTGGCTTGCTCTTGATAATCCTAAGAAACGTGTTAAGGACAACCATCTTCGAATTACACTTTGAATGTTCGAACCTCTAACCATGTGCAGACAAACAATTATCAGGCGCAGATATCACCGCCATCCAGGAAGTGCGATAGGATGGACCGGACATAAGGAGGATGTGTGACATATTGACTAATTGCAATAGTGAAAAGAAACAGCGTTTATTTCGGTGCGGATTTTCCATCTGCGGCGGACTTAAGCAAGAAGCTTGAACATCCGGCTCATGAGTGAGCGTTTTTGACAATCCACATCAAGGCTAAATTCGATACTAAAAAATTCTACTATGCGCCCTTGCCCCTACTGAAGTTAGTGCTGGTAACTAAATCAAGCTATTCGTGTTGTATCATCTCCTTTTTAGGTTTCTGTCACTTTTCTAACCCTTTCTATTCTCAGAAGCTCATTTTGTAAACTTGTTATAAAAATACATATTTCGGACGAATTCTCCTCTGCATGTTCCGTAACTTCATCTTCATTTGGGCATTCGGGGCAAAATGATGAACTGTCGTGCCCAAAACGGTGGAGGTACTTGCGATAAACACCGTGGCAAGACAGGAAATGCATAAGGTTGTAATTGCAGTCCTCATGTTTACGTATCCAGTCATGGATTATCGGCATAAGTTTGAATGTCTATTTGCCTTTCGTTGTATCGTAATATCCCAGTAAGTTTGCCACATAGCTGTTGACGCGGATTTTTCTTCAATTTTGATCATCTTGATTCCATTGGCATCGTGTTGGCATAAGGCTCTTCTCAATATTTCCTCAATGTCGCCCGGAACCATTCCAGCTATAACAAAGGCGGCCTCATCTGCTATGGTTCGAAAGCCGCTGATTGTCCGTAGCGCACAGAGAGTGTATGTTGATGATAGTCTTCTTTTGATCTCCGTTGTCCTTAGTGCCCGCGCCTAGATTGGGACGACATACAACAGAACTGGTGTAACAACTCTGGAGAGTAGAATCCTTTTTGCGTATCCCGGTCCAGTAATGTTACACAGTATACGCGAGAGAGCTCCCTGCATTTGCGATGCTTTCTTAATTAAATAGTCCGCGAGTGTTCTGAACCATAATCTGTTGTCCAGTATTACTCCAAGATATTTTAATGCTTCTCCAGTTTTCGGGAAACGTTCTTTCTTCAAGGCAATAAAGCCGTTTTTATTTCCGTATTCGAGATGCCGTTGGGTTCGGGAGAGTTTTTGTCACCTGGCTAATTAGTGGAATGTCCACTGCACTGACTTCTCTTACGATATTGCACATAGTAGCTGGTATTTAGAAAAGAAGCTCTATTGTGAATTTCACCCTTTTTGAGGGGTTCTGTAGCCCTTCAGTTTGTTCATTACCATTCTGTATTCTGAACCATATGGGTTAATATCGGCTTACTCACAGAGGTTATTAAAGAACGCGATTTAGCTCTGCTTGATGGCTCTATTTAAACTACGCCTTGCTAGTTTAAAAACTTCCAGGAAGTTGGAATTCTGGTCTTTTTCTTAAGCTCTGGACCTTGCGTCGGGCTTGTAGACATCTTGCCCAAAGTATTTTTATTTCCTCGCTACACCAATAACACGGTGGTACCTTACTGCTATTTGTTTTTCTAGGCATTGATGCATCACGCAGTGGTGATAGTATTTGTGAGGCGATGTGCGTGAGTCTTCGCTGTTTCACTGTGAGTATCCCTCACTGAGCCTCGACTGTATGGTTCTCAGCAATGGTGATATCGATTATGGAGCCTATTCTAGCCTTCCGGTACGTGTTTGCGCGAATCTTATTGGCGAAACTTGTCAACAGAGGAGCTTATGTTTCCAGTAGGGCTTGCACTATGATGTCAGTGTGTCTGCTGCCTTATTCTATGAGCCATGCGTTAAAGTCGCCATCTATATTTATGGAGAGCATGCACCAACTCATTTCTCAGATCAGCTCAGAAGAGTGTATGTCTGATGTATCGTTTAACGATCCCCACAACATCGCCCACAAGATCTTATCTGCCAATCCATGGCCAGAAGACTGATTGGTCCCTATCAGTGCGATTTCAGACCAGGGAATTTTACAATCGACTAAATCTTCAAACTCCAACAGATCCTTGCAAAAACTTAAGAAGTCTAAATCGATACCCACCATCTTTTCATTGATTTTAAAGCCGCATATGACAGCATCTGCAGAGACGAACTATATAGAGCCATGTCTAGTTTTAACATTATTGCCGAACTCGTCTGTCTGCGCAGAATGACGATTGAGAACGGTCGCTACTTCGTCGAGGTCGGTAACGACTTAACGAGCACCTTTGATGTCAAAAAAGGTTTTAGACAAGGTGATGCGCTGTCATGTGACTTCTTTAACATCATACTTGAAAGAATTGTACGGAACTCAAAAGTGAACACTGGAGGCACAATCTTTCAAAAGTCTGTGCAACTACTAGCGTACGCTGATGACAAGAAGTGGCATACAACATCGTCGAATTTCACAAAACATCACAGTCGACAGCTACAATACAAATTCGAGGTAGTAAAGGACTTTGCCTACCTTGGTTCTGCTATAAATTCTGCCAACAATACCTCCACAGAAATTCATAAAACGAAAAGTCACTCTTGCCAATCGCTGTTTTTTTGGGCTCTATCCTGAAAACTAAAGAAACTTTACATAGTATCTTGACCACCCCAGTCCTTCCTTATAACACAGAAGAATGGACCCTATCGAAAGCAGATGGAGATATCCTCAGTCGTGTGGAGAAAAAGATTCAACGACGAACATCGACCTGGTCATAAAACTGCGCATCAGTCGCTTGAGATGACTAGGACATGTAGAACGAATGGACATTAATGCTTCGGGTCACAGAGTCATCAAATCTAACCTGGAGGGACAATGCAGTAGAGGAAGACCTCACCTTAGGTGGTGCGCACAAGTAGAAAGGGACCTCAACCAACTTGGAGTGCACAACTGGAATAGGTTAGCTAAATGTCGAACTAATCAGAGAGGCTTGTAACTTGACGCCTAGGTTCATCCCGTCACCTAAGGAAGTTAGCTAACAGTTTTAACGTAAGCAGAAGTACTATAACATATATCATAACAATTTAAACTAATATTCTGTAGGCATCTAATTTCAAAAAGTACAATCTAGGTGCTACTGATGCATAAAAATTAAAAAAGTGTTGAGTATTGTGGACTGAAAGGGTTGAATGATTTCTCTCCCTGTTGTGCAATGTACAAGCATATATTAGGAGTGAAACTGAATTCTTTGTTTGTCAATAGATGGCTCCAGCAGTAAGTGCTGGTCTATTTTAACATATCCAAAACGTCATGAACCAAGCTTAGACATATGGAAAAAAACCGTTTTGACACATTAGTGATTTTATTTTGGCGTCATATACATTTGCTTGTGTAAAAATGCCTGATTTTGTGCCAAATAATCTTCATTTGCGGGAATTGTTGACTTTCTTCTTTCGTTCGGAAAAAGTGAAAAAACATACCTTGATTGGTTCCGTCGCCTTAAAAATGGTGATTTCGATGTTGATGACCGTCCGTGTAAAGGAAGCCCAACATATTTCGAAGACGCTAAATTGGAGGCATTGCTCGATGAGGATTCTAGAAGAGCTTGCTTCAGCATTAGGAGTTACGCGCCAAGCTATTTCGAAGCAATTGCATGCGTTGAGAATGATTTAAAAACCAAGAACTTGGGTTCCTTACGATTTGAAACTAAGACACGTTGAGCGTCGTTTTTTTCGCCTGTGAACAACAACAAGATAAACCAAAGTATGATACTTGAACTCAGTTACTTTTCATATGTGAAAAATCATATGTGAAACCCGGCCAACCAGCTAAATCAACGGCAAAACCGAATATCCATGGCGCGAAGGTAATGCTCTGTATTTGGTAGGATCAGACAGGTGTGCTGTATTATGAGCTGCTAAAACCGGGTGAAACCACCAATGGACAACGCTACCGAACACAATTAATCCGTTTGAAGAGAGCAATAACCGAAAAACGCCCGGAATATGCGACCAGACACGAGGCAATAATTTTCTATCAAGACAACGCTCGGCCCCACGTTGCTATTCCGGTTAAGAACTATTTGACTACCATTTGTTCCGGTCGATGCAGAACGCCCTCACTGAAATACGGTTCACATCAGATCAGAATATCAAAAATTTGCTTGATTCATTCTTGGCTGTCAAGCCGGCGCAGTTCTTTTGGGATGGGATCCACAAATTGCCAGAAAGATGGGAAAAAGTCATAGCTTCAGATGGGCAATACTTTGAATAATACTATTGTACATGTTTTTCTTAAATAAACGTTCAAATTTTGAAAAAAACCGCACGAAAATAATTATATACACAATAAATACTGAATTGTTACATATGTATGAGTAAGGAAATAAGTTGGACCAAGAGCTCATCCTTGAGGTACTCCAATATTTACAATAAATCTCGGTTATCACTAAAAATGTCTTACTTTTACACCTTTGCTTTCTACCTTCAAGAAAAGAAGCAAATAAATCAAGAATAAAACTCCTAAAGCCACCTTTGTCTAAATTATATACAAAATATTCTACCGTATCGATCAATTTTTATTACTGTCCATTCTTCCATAGATTAGAGAACAATAATTTAACAGTGCACCTTCAGACTATTATACGGCTTTAAGCCCATAATTTAAATTAAAAAAAAAAAAGAATTTTCAAGAAGAAGTAGGATACTACTTTTGACAACAGCTAATTTCTCGTAAATTCCTAAAAGAGAAAGCCAATTGGAGCGGACTTACCATCTTCTTTAGGAATTTTAACTGGTCGTTATATTTTCTCGATAATAACGTGGATGCTGCTACTGATATGATCACAGATACCATTCTCTTTGGAATGAGATCCTTTATCCCTCATCGGATGAAGACTATCAAACCAAAAGAAAAAGCGTGGTACGACTTGAGCTGTAAAGAGGTTGTCAGGGTTAGAGAAATGTTTTTTCGGTCCTACAAGACCAACCCCACTAAGGAAAACCGGAAAAAGTTCAAACGAGCCAGAAATGACTGCAACATCTTTCTTAAGCGTGTAAAATTCCAATGCGACCAAAAACTGAGGAAAAAAAATACTACAATGTCCCAATGGTGGTAAAAAATTTTGGGCGCTCTAAAATTCTGCCTCATCCTCCATCTCAACGCTCATTAACAATGACATTCCAGCTGTCAGCTCTTTGGGCTAGGCCAATCTACTTGCTGCACCCTTTGCGGCTAGCTCAACACTTACAGATTGTGCTCTGTCCTGCCTAAACTTGATTGGGTCGAATATTCAATGGGACGAATCCACTTACGCACTCTACACGAGTACTTAAAGATAATACACGTAAATCCGCTGGTCCAGATGGTGTGTATAGGTATATCTAGATATATGTCGCCTTCTTCTGAAGAGGTGTTCTTCCTCGCTGGCAAAATCACTGTGTAAGCTTTTTCATCAATTCTACTCTTTAGGACTCTTTTCGAGCAGATGGAAAACATTATTTGTCCAGCCCGTTCCTTAAAAAGGCGAATCTAATACTGGCACCACTTTAATTATATCCATACAATTTTCAATTAGTACCAACCTTCAGAAAATACGTATAAATTTGACAGCTGTCGGACCATTAGTTCTCGAAATATAGCGTTGTGAGTAAAGCAACTTTTGTTATTGCGAAAAAAAAAAATGGATTCAAAGCAATTTCGTGTGTTGATTTATCATTGCTTTTTGATGGGAAAAAATGAAGCCGATGCAAAAAAATGGCTTGATAAGTGTTACCCGGACTCTTCACCAGCCGAACGAACCATTCGCAAGTGGATTGAAAAATTTAAAAGTGGTCATACAAGCACCGAAGATGATGCACGCAGTGGACGTCCAAAAGAGGCTGTTTCAGATGGAAACATCAAAAAAGTCCACAAAATGATTACGAATGACCGTAAAGTGAAGTAATCGAGATAGCTGAGGCTCTAAAGATATCAAAACATGCGAAAGCTCTATTCAAAGTGGGTGCCGCGTTTGCTGACAGTTGACCAAAAACAACAACGTGTTGATGATTCAGTGGAGTGTTTAAAGCTGTTCAACCACAATAAAGCCGAACTTTTGCATCGGTATGTGACAATGGATGAAACTTGGCTCTATCACTTCACACCAGAGTCAAGTCGGCAGTCAAGTGAGTGGCGAGCAGGCGACGAACCTCATCCAAAACGACCAAAAACTCAACAGTCGGCTGGCAAGGTTATGGCATCCGTATTTTGGAATACACATGGAATAATTTTCATCGACTATCTCCAAAAGAGACAGACTTTCAACAGCGACTATTACATTGCATTGTTGGAGCGTTTGAAGGACGAAATCGCAGAAAAACGGCCGCATTTGAAGAAAAATAAAATGCTGTTTCATCAAGACAATGCACCTTGTCACAAATCGATGAAAACGATGGCAAAATTAAATGAATTCGGCTACGAATTGCTTCCCCACACAACGTATTCTCTAGATTTGGCCCCCAGCGACCATTTTCTGTTCGCAGACCTCAAAAGAATGCTCACCGGAAAGAGATTTAAGACCGATGAGCAAGTAATCGCCGAAACAGAGTCCTATTTTGAGGATAAACCGAAATCGTACTACAAAACTGGTATCGAAAGATTGAAAAATCGTTTCAATCAGTGTATCGCCCTCGAAGGCAACTATATTGATAAATAAAGTTAAATTTTGCAAAAATTTTTTTGTTTTACTATAAAACGGCACTGACTTTTCAGTGTTACTTCTCTGTCCTCCCAAAGACCCAATGTACTTAAGTGCAAGGTCATGGAAACGCTGTTAAACTGTCAGCTCTTGAAATATCTCGAAACACGAAAACTTCTCAATGAACGACAGTACGGTTTTCATAGCAACAGGTCCACTGGTGATTTTGAACCAAAACGTAAATCAATCTGGCGAAAGCAAGATAGTTGCAATATATATTTTCAAGGCATTTGACAGAGTTTGACATCAGGCTCTTTTGTCGAAAATGCGTGCTTTTGGGATCGACGATTCTCTTCTTCAATGGATTAGAAATTAACTTAGGAACGTTTAATTCAAGTTGACTTGAATAGTTCCAAGTCTGGTATTCACAAAATAAATTCTGGTGTGCCCCGGGGCTCCGTTCTGTCTCCTACACTCTTTTTAATTTTCATTAATGATTTCTTGTGTGATACTTCTAATCCAATATAATTTTTTGCTGAAAACTGCTTTTCATATTCGTTCCCGGACTCACGTCACTGCTCTTCGGTTGAAGAACGGGACCGGCAGTTTGTGTTATGATATATACAGCATAACTAATTGGGGAACCATCAAAAGAGTGGAATTTAATACTTCCAAAACTCAATGCTGTCATTAAAGCGAAATTTAAATACATACTTACATCGTCGAAACCGAAAAACTTTCCATTCTCGGTATGTGTATCGTTGTCACTGATGGAATGAACACATATTCGGTATCGTCGAAAATATTGTGAAATGTCTAGGTTTCCTCAACCAATGTAAGAAATATTTCACCCCTTTGGTCTGACCTCAATATATAAGGCATTCATATGAATTATATTGGAGTACAATGCCCGCACCTGCTAAATAGGGTTGAAAACCGTGATACTAATATAAGTCAGTCAACACCGACCTAATTTCTCATGTCTCACTTTATTTAATCGCCATTTCCACCACCGTTTCTCCATTTAAATCGCCAGTAGCATTTTGCCCCTTCAAACCTTCAGCTGTAACACCCGTCTCGCTATGAATGCTGGTCAGACGTACTCTAAAATATTATGATCCATTTATAAGCCGTACAGCTTACCTATGGAATGCCCTGCATTCTATTTCCTGGTCGTTGTAACTTACAAACATTTAAAAACAATGTACATCGGTACCTCTTTTTTCTTCCTACTAAAATTTCTTTCGCCCATTGCAAACATTTTAGAAGTACTCAAATCCCTTGAACGAGCGCTCATTAAAACTTGCCTTCAAGTCAATCTTCTAACATTGCCGCCATTGTTATTGCACTTCCACGATTTCTTATAATAGACCAATCAACCGTTTCATTTTAGGAGTGCATCCATTTACACGTCAAACAAAAGTTAATCAAAAGCTAACGCTCATATGCATAACCAACTTCAATCCATTAAATGAATACTAATTATCGCCCACCGTATTGCGACCAAATCAATACCATGCCCGCAGATGCGAAATCTTAAAACCACAAAACAGAATCTCTTGCATTAAATGCTGCGTGCTTCCGTTCAAATACAAGTCACATCCATAACTACTCACTTTGTCCTGTCCGAAAATGGTCCCATCGAATTCTCCGGACAAAGTGATCAAAATTAAAATGTTGGCTCTTCTACTGCACATCGACTTGAACACAAACAAGGAAAATTGCCACAAACACCACATTTGACCAGGAGCTCTCCTTGCGTATAAACTTATCCAACAAGGGATGTATGTAATTAAAAACTCACAGGGAACACAATGCATTCCATAACGGTAGCTGAGAATCACCGGTAATTCCATTGTGGCTAGTACTACTTTACAAACATCTTCTCTCCCCAGTTTCATGGATTTGAGCCAACGGAAAAGGATGTCGAAACATTAAAGTGAAGTTCCCCTCTAATGAGAGCTCTTCCTCAGGTTCTGTACCTTGACTCCATGCCTTGCTCTTAAATAATTTTCACTTTGAATAATGTATGCACTCACGTTAAATGACAGATGATAGCCCCGGGAAGATTTAGAGCCATCCTGCGCTCGTTTGCAAGTATATGTACATACTAGAAAGAATGTAGGTAGATTTTATGGTGTTTCAGTGCTGGTTCCAACATATCCATGGTCGTCGGAAGTGCCTAAAGTTTCGTTGTACTAATAAATCCACATTCTGACCGGAGTAACCACTCTTGTGTGCCCTTAGATCGCAGACTCATAAAATATTATATCATATCTGCTAACATTACTACCAAGGCCAGGGGTTGACTATTTCCATTTTTCATTTCTCTACTTTCTGAAACAGGACGATGTAGGAATTAGTCGAACCGCCGGAGTGTATGATGTGAATAAGTAAGACTCGGTGAATGAAGTCAGGTGGTCACAATACCCACATGCAGTTTTCGTATGCACCTGCAAATATAAACTCTCATAGTTACGGATAAAGATATACGAGTACAGATACGAGTCCGGATGACCGTATGATTTGCCCCCTCGCTGCTGGCGTGGGAGTTAAGAAACCTAAACATACCACATCGGCGGGATGGTTTCGTGGAACTCAGAGAGGCAATTTCGTTCGAATTTTACAAAAACTTTGGTAATACTTCAACTTGCTATTCTGTAATCGGTTTATAATGATAACGAGATGTATCCTCCCTTCCATTATACTTAACTTCACTGAAATGACACCAATAGTAGGCACTGCAACTGGCATTGTACAAATATCGATACAATTGAGAAATTTACATATCTGCAGTGACGATTCTGTTCTTGATATTCCTCCGTGCAAAGTTTATCCAAAGATAGGAAGACTTCCATTTGCCTCATCGAAAACTGGAACAGGATTTAACTAACTCTGAGTTGGCTAAAACTTACAAAATCTGGAGAAGTCTCAATCACATATTTTTAAAATTTTTCTTATCAGTTACACATACAATTTGAAAACAAAACGTGCAAAACCTACTTTACCGATGATCAGATACACAAACCATTATTGAGGCGCCATCTGGTAGGTAAAAGATAAATATTTGTTGATTTACTGTGTAGTGACTTATAAGAGCTGCCATGACTTGTTTTTACTTTTTGAAGTAAAAAAATTAAACAATTTAAGGCGAGTTTTCAAATAAGCTTGAAGACCACAATTGGCGGGCACGTAGTTATCGATTTACACCGAAAGCCTTCTTGGCACGTTTTTTGTTGTTTCCTATGGGAGAGAGTATTTTTCAAAGCAAGAAAAACAGAGCAGGTGAATTGTCAGAAGCATACGACTGCTATGCATAATTTTTGACGTTCACGACGAATAATTTCTATTTAGTTTGCTTTTTTATTTTAATAGAAACTATGAACACCATTTTTAAACTAGCACTTAACACCGTATTGGATAGTTGCAATACAAATATTAAAAAAATGAAAAAAGTGCATTTCAAGAAAACAAGTCCTCGTTGTTGAGCATTCTATGCATTTAATCCAAATCGAAGACTTCAACGACGTGTCATCCCCCTGTTTTTATATTCATCTCTTTCTATATTTCTTTTTATATCGTAATAGCCGGATAAGTTCAATATTGTGAGACACTTATCCGAGTAATGCAACTATAAATACCCGGCTAAGTGCCTAAGGTACTTATGTTTCCTCCAATCACTTAGGTCAAAGTATTACCTGTTGAGTGCTCTTACGCAAGACTAAGTGCCCGGGAACGAGATATTCTGCGGAAGAGGCGAAGAATGTGCTTCTGGAACTACGATCAAATAGAACACCTTTAAACGCGGTGTAAAAAACCGGTACGACGAAAAAACTGCTTTCACTGCAGTAACAATCAAATAAGGGATATAACCGGCAAAAGCGGCTATCAAGAAGCCGGTCAATCTTTTCGAAGCCATCAGTCGAGAAATGCCAAAACACCTACTTCACGGGCAGAAGTTGGTAGCAGGCAAGGCGATGCAATAAAAACATCCTGGCAGAAGTAGTCAGCGATAAGCAAAAATGAATGGCAACAATAGACATTGGTACCACACCCTTAATCACCAGAAGAGATTTTGTACAGAAGTTTTGGTTGCATAACACCAGCATTTACAGCTTGCGAAGAGAAGAGAAATGTCTGAAATATATATTGAAGTCCGCATAAAAATCCACGTGGCCGGTGTAGCCTTCTCTCGAGTTTTTCTGGTCGCTGATATACCATATATGACCAGTACATCATTGGTACGGATTTCATGAAAGAATATGGACTTGGAGACGAATGATTTCATCTACCGAAATCAGATTGTGGGAACTTCGTCGAAAGCAATCTTTGGGCATTAGGAAGCTGGTCTTGGTGGCCACCGATCCTATTTGACGGAGCCAGAAAATAAGAGAGCCTTCGTGATGCGAAAGACTTAAGTGGAACTAAAGAACAAAAAAATGTCCCTGTAAGGATTCTAAGTCCAAAGAAATTCAATGTCAAAGTGAAAAAGGGGGAGATAATAGGAAAATGTGCACCTATTGAGTCTACATCGACTACAACGGAAACAAATCGTGCAACACCGGTCGCAACAGTCCAAAGTATGAAAATCAGGAACAAAATTCTCAGTCTCTGTAATCTAGATCAAGAGCAGCGTAACCTGGCAGAAAAATTAATCGCTGAGTAACCTGATATATTGTATTTGCTACACAAGATGGAGACAAGAAAATAGTACACAACTTGTTCAACACCATATTGACACCGGAGATGTCGTTCCCAAAGTGGAGTCGAAGATGAAAATTGAAGGGCTGTTTGAAGACTCTCAGAATGTGTGGGCATCCCCAGTGGTCCTTGTAAAGAAAAAAACGGAAGAACGAGGTTTTGCTTAGACTACCGACGCCTCAACGATGTCACCAAAAAGGACAGCTGGCCACTACCAAGGATTGTCGACACTTTAGATACGCTTTCTGGAGCAAAATGTAATAATTAATACTTGACCTAAAGTAGAGGTGGAGATTAATTACAAAATCGGTGAGAAAAGTATGACTTGTTCCGTCCGAAAGTAAAATATCTGAGATTATATCAGTGGAAGGTGTAAGGACGGATCCTAACAAAATCGAAGCCGTTGACAGTTGACCTGCCCCCAAAGATAAACACCAACTGAAAATCTTCTTGGGACTTGTAACGTACTACAAGAAGTTTGTAAAGGATTTTGGTGGTATTGCGAAGAGCTTGCGCCAACTCACGGAAAACGGCTGACAGTTCAGGTTTGGAGAGTGCAAAAAAGCATTCCAAGAACTCAAGGGGCAGCTGTACCTTGCACCCATTTTGGGTTACCCCACACGCGGAAAAATGTTCATCGTGGACGCAAACGCTAGCAATGTTGGAGTCATAGCAGTGATCGCTCCATTAATGGTGGTAAAAAGAAAGTGGTTGCATACTACAACAAGGTACTCTCCAGACTTGAATGAAACTATTATGTAAGTCGCCTTCAATTCTGGCAACGATGCATTTGCATAAGTACCTTATGCAGAAAATTTCATTATTCGCACAGACAACGCAGTTCTGAAATGGTTACTATAATTTAAGAACCCTGAAAGCCAAGTTGCTTGCAGGGCTACGACATTGAAGTGTAACACGAAAGGGCAAACTGCACTCAAATATTGATGCTCCCTGTCGTGAAATGTTAACGCTGCAACCGAAAAGAAGCGAAAAAATAGGCCATTATCCAAGTACAAACGAAGTCCGTTCCTTCCAATTGGCAGACAATAACATCGAGCCAGGAAATTTCGGTCTGGAGGCAAACTCTAAGGGCATTTTGTCCGCAGTGGGACTCTCTTTGTGTCCAAGATCGTTTGCTGAAGATAAAATGGGAAAGTGCAAATGGAATAATAGCACATATGCAGCTAACCGCGTCACAGCCTAGAGGCAGCGAAGTGTTCCATGAAATACATGACGAAAGCTCAAGAGATCACTTGAGAATTAGCAAGGTGTTAGAGAAGGTAAAGAAATGTCTCCATGGGCTAAGTGCAAGACAAGAAGTCGAGAATGCATAAAGTGTGCGTTTACCAATGGCCCAAAAGTAAAGCTACAGGGAAGAATGCAGTAAAATAATCTTGGGAACTATTCTAACGAATAACCATTGACATCGTTGAATTTGACAACTTTGAATTGTGAACGTCAATTTATTCAGTAAACTCAACATTTTCATCATAGTAAAGTGCACTAACGAGCAACGTCTGCAAATTATAAAAATTTTCCACAGATATTCGCAGTCGGTGACTGCAACTTTAAGAGCGTTAACTCCAATTTTCGGTCGTAATTCTCTCCCTAGTAGACAGGCAATAACAAGTGTAGTGGAAAAATTTGAGTCTACATATTCGTTGTGTGATGTTGCCGTATCAGTGAGACAACGGGTTGGTCATAGTGTCGAAAATATCGCTGCCGTTCAGACGTCCGTTGCAAACGATCCAAATCAGTCAATTCCACGGCGTTCTCAAGAATTGGGCATTGCTCAGACCACATTATTGGCGTATTCTGCGTAAGGATCTTGGTTTAAACCCATACAAGATCAAGCTGACTCAAGAATTGAAGCCGATGGACCATTTGGAGCGACGTACGTTCTCCGATTAGGTTCTGAAGAAGATGCGCCAAGATGATGAATTTCATCACAAAATCATCTTCAGTGACGAACCCATTTTTGGCTCAATGGGTTCGTCAATAAGCAAAATATGCGTTATTGGTCGGTTGAAAACCCACATGTGCTTCATAAATCACTACTTCATACACAAAAAATATCTGTTTGGTGCGGTTTGCATTCCGGCGGCGTTATTGGGCCATATTTTTTGTCGACGATAACGATCGTCACGTTACTGTGAATAGTCAGCGTAATCGCGCCATGATCACCGATTATCTTTGGCCCGAATTAGAAGATATGGACTTGGACGACATGTGGTTTCAACAGGATGGTGCCACAAGCCACACAGCACACGCTATCGATTTATTGAAGAGTAGGTATGGTGAACGTGTTATCTGAAGACATGATCCAGTCGAATGGCCGCCTCGTTCGTGCGATTTAACGCCACTTGACTATTTTCTGTGGGGCTTGTTAAGCCATTGGCTTACGCCAACACGCCGACGACGTTAGAAGAGCTCAAAGCCAACATTGAACGCGAAATAGAGGCCGTTTCGGCCGAAATGTGTGGCCGAGTCGTTGAAAATTGGGTCCAACGAATCGACCGCTGCAAACGTACCCGCGGTGGCCATATGAACAAAGTTGAGTTTTATTCATAAATGTTTTGATTGTACTTCAAGCCAGTAATAAAGTTTTTGAAATATCTCAAATGGTTTGCCTTTTATTTAAAAAAAAAGTTGTCAAGTCGTTTTTAGAAAACCCTATAGTTAACAACAGATTTGGGGTCCCAATGGATTTACACTCCATCAACGACGAATCTTTAACGGAACTGTTTTCCAAGAAACGTTGCCAATATCTTGGGAAAAGGGAAACAAAGACAACGCCGTTACACCCCGAACCCGATGGGATGATCGAGTAATTCAATAGGATATTGAATAAGCATATTTCATAGATCGTGGGCAATTTCCAGAATGAACGGAATTGACACATAATTCTTAATGGTCAAGCGAAAGGCGGTCCATAGTTCAATAATACATACACCATCCGAGACCTTATTTGGCCAAAGTGAAGCAAAATTTGGATCCTCACCTACGGAGCCTACCGAGGTGGGGACTCGTAAATTGCACGAAAACACCAGAGAAAAAATGAAATCCCATGACATCAACCGTAAGAAATCAAGGCCAAATCTTCCGGCTTCAGCGAAGAAGACCTGGTGTGGCTGTATAATCCTCTGCGTAAAAAAGGCAAATCCCCGAAATTGCAACAGGATTGGTAAGGTTCGTATAAGGTGATAACACGCATCAATGACGTTGTCTACCGTATCCAGCGTGGAAGTCGAGTGAAAAGGAAAGTGGTGCATGGGAAAAGAATGTGTCACTTCATAGGAAAAATGAATGAAAGAGTTGTTTTAAACAAGCAACTTTAGGAAGGGAGCATGTGATAATCGCTTAAATGTGCGCAGCGCCGTCTATTGGGTCTATAAATGCGTGCGGTTTGCTAAGAGATGGCGTAACTTGTATTATTCCATTGTTATTATTCCATTGGAACATGCGTTGGAAAGCTACTGTCATTGTACGTCATTTCAGTACATGTCATTAATTTGAAGCGTAAACAACAATAATTTTTTTTCACTCAAATATGTTGAACTTTGTGCCTAAAAAAGTGTTTTTGCGGGGAGTTCTTCTCATTACTAAAAACTGCTCCCGAAAGTCATCGTATTTTGGTGGAAATTTATGGTGAACATGTGCTAGCTGAGCGAACGTGCCAAAAGTGGTTTGCACGATTTAAAAGTGGTGATTTTGGCTTCAAAGACGATGAACGTCCTGGGCAGCCAAAAAAAGTTTGAAGATGAAGAACTGGAAGCATTACTCTATGAAGATTGTTGCCAAACACAAGAACAGCTCGCAGAATCTTTGGGTGTCACTCAAGCAGCCATTTCAAAACGTTTAAAGGCAGCTGGATATATTCAAAAGGAAGGAAATTGGGTTCCACATGAACGTTCAAGCCGAAAAACTGGAACGCCACAAAGGGAAGTCATTTTTGCATCGGATTGTTACTATTGGTGAAAAATGGATCCATTACGACAAACCCAAGCGCAAAAAATCATATGTGAAACCCAGCCAACCAGCCAAATCAACGGCAGTTCTTTTGGGATGGGAACCACAAATTGCCAGAAAGATGAGAAGAAGTCATACCTTCAGATGGGCAATACTTTAATTAATACTATTGTACATGTTTTTCTTAAATAAACGTTCAAATTTTGGAAAAAAAAAACCGCACGAATTATAATATATACCCAATAATTCACATAACAATTTAACTAAATCAATTTCATCGCAAAGGCACATTACATTTAAAGCTCTCCAGTGGAATATAAAAGGTTATGTTAATAACTATGATGAGCTTAATATTTTAATAAAAGAATTTTCGCCTTGTGTTATATCTCTTCAAGAGACACATTGTGCGTTTGGTTCTACTTTCCTTGAACCCAATCGATATAAAGGTTATTTTCAAAATTTCCCTCACAATACAACGGCAAAGCAAGGTATTGATCTCTTAATCAATATTAACTCTAATATTTAAGCGATGACAGTCCAAATAAATTTATCTCTGAAATTCTCTGAAAGTCCCTCTTTACATCCTACCTAATCAACAATTTTCACAATACGACCTTGAAAATATCCTTAATCAAGTCTACACCCCCGTTTTAATTGTGGGTGACATTGACTCCTGGGGCGTTCTTTGGGACTCCCCATATACGAATTCCAGGTGAGATATTTTGAAAGATTTTCTGCTTAACTCCAACCTCATGGTGTTAAATGACAGATCAGCTACCCACTTCTCCACACATAGAACCTTTACACACATTGACATCGCCTGTTGCTCACCAGAACTTCATCCGCGAATTTCTTGAAGAATCCTTGAGGATCTTCACAACAGTGACCACTTTCCAATTATTACTAACGTTGCAATAGGCCCCAAATTTAAAACTGATGAGGCCAACTGCGACAAGTTTAAAATTTATGTTACTGATTTTCTTTTAAAGCATACACCATCGTCCAATATAAACAAAGAAGCCGCAGTTATCTTAAAAGCCATACGATCCACCTCCAATATCTCTTTACCCCAAACCGCTTCCTCCCGCACCAAACATTATGTCCCGTGGTGGAATCCCACATTAAAAACTTTAAATTCCGAGAAAGTGAGAACTTGGAGACTTTTTAAGAAACACCCTGCCAATACCAACCTAATAGCCTATAAAAAATCGAATGCTCTATTCCGGAGAGAAATGAAAATAAGCATAGCCAAAAGCCTACAAGAGTTCACTTGCTCACTCCCTCCAAAATTTGGCACAAAATCCGCTGCCTAACTGGGAACTCCGTTCCACGTTCCATTAAATGCATCGAAACACCAACTGGCCCTTCTTCGTGCGCAGTAGAGATTAGCAATTTCTTTGTCCACACTTGGTAAAATCAGTCAAAAGACGAACACTTTTCGAACAGCTTCAATACCATGAAAAACAATTGCCTTCATGATAATCCTCCGTCAGCTACCACAATTCCATCAGCAAGGCACATTGAAGTTGCGATAACGAATCTGGAACTGGACAGCTGCCTCTCCAAATTAAAAGGCAAAACGTCAAGCAGGAACCGCATATCTTACCCTATGCTAAAAAAACCTACCACCGTCAACAAATTTAAGGCTTTATCTCTTATACAATAAGATTCTTGAGACTGGCATAATTCCACAAATCTGGAAGTCAGCTACTATTATCCTCCTGCCCAAGCCCAACAAGCCTATTTGTGGCTACCGACCAATTTCGCTAATTTCCTGTTTATCTAAAGTTTTAGAAAAAATAGTTGCTAAACGCCTTTTCTGGTTTATCGATTCCAACAAACTCATTAGCGAGAATCAAGTGGCCTCCAAGCCCAATCGAGGTTGTGCTGATGCCTTATTACACGTGGATTTCTATATCTCGAATGCGCTATCGTCTCGAAATCACGTGACTCTGTTATCACTTGATTTCAAAAAGGCCTTCGACACAATCGGTATTCATCTAATTATTAACAAATTAAAAGCATGGGGCATCGGCTCAAAAATGTTCGGTTATGTAAAATCTTTTCTTATGAACAGAAAATTTTCGTTTAAGGTTAACAACCATTTGTTTTCAACTTTTCCACTGAACAATGGTAGCCCTCAAGGATCCCCTTTGTCGGTGGTTCTTTTCATTATAGCTTTTGTCGAAATAAGTACAATAGTGAGAAAATACAAACATCTGGATCATTGCATCTACGCAGATGATTTTTTCGTCATGTGTAAGCTCAATGATCTAGAAAAAACCAAATCTACAGAAATATAGGGTTTTCTAATAACGACTTGACAACATTTTTTAAGTAAAAGGCAAAGCATTTGAGATATTTCAAAAAATTTATTATTGGTTTGAAGTACAGGCAGAACATTTATGAATGGAACTCGACTTCGTTCATGTGGCCACCGCGGGATTCGTTGTACCCAATTTTCAACGATTCGGCCGAAACGGCCGCTATTTCGCGTTCAATATTGGCTTTGAGCTCTTCCAACGTCGTCGGCGTGTTGGCATAAACCAATGACTTAACGTAGCCAGGCAGAAAATAGTCAAGCGGCATTAAATCGCACGAAGGAGGCGGACAATCGACTAGCCCATGTCTTGAGATAACACGCTCACCATATTTACTCTTCAATAAATCAATTGTAGCGTGTGCTGTGTGGCTTGTTGAAAATACATGTCGTCCAAGTCCATATCTTCCAATTCGGGCCAAAAATAATCAGTGATCATGGCGCGATAACGCTGACCATTCACAGTAACGTGACGATCGTTATCGTCGACCAAAAAATATGGTCCAATAACGCCGCCGGAATGCAAACCGCACCAAACAGATATTTTTTTTGTGGATGAAGTGGTGATTTATGAAGCACATGTAAGTTTTCACCCGACCAATAACGCATATTTTGCTTATTGACTAACCCATTGAGCCAAAAATGAGCTTCGTCACTGAAGATGATTTTGCGATGAAATTCATCATCTTGGCGCATCTTCTCCAGAACCTAATCGGAGAACGTACGTCGCTCCAAATGGTCCATCGGCTTCAATTCTTGAGTCAGCTTGATCTTGTATGGGTGTGAACCAAGATCCTTACGCAAAATACGCCATAATGTGGTCTGAGCGATGCCCAATTCTTGAGAACGCCGTGGAATTGACTGATTTGGATCGTTTGCAACGGACGCCTGAATGGCAGCGATATTTTCGACACTTCGACCAACCCGTTGTCTCACTGATACGGCAACATCACACAACGAATATGTAGACTCAAATTTTTGCACTAAACTTGTTATTGCCTGTCTACTAGGGCGAGAATTACAACCGAAAATTGGAGTTAACGCTCTTAAAATTGCAGTCACCGACTCCGAATATCTGTAGAAAATTTTTATAATTTGCAGACGTTGCTCGTTAGTGTACTTTACCATGATGAAAATGTTGAGTTTACTGAATAAATTGACAGTGACAGTTTGATGATTAGTGAAAGAGTGCGTTTACAAATTAAATTCAAAGTTGTCAAGTCCCTATTGGAAAACCCTATATTAAATTGGATATCCGTCTCTAGTGCCAAGCTTTCATTAGATAAATGTAAGACACTGCATGTTTTTCGTAAAGTAGCTTGCCCACAATTAATTTTAATTTTGAATAATGTAAGCGTGCAAAATGTAAATAATTTAAGAATCTTAGGGGTGAGATTTAATAATAGATACAACTGGAAACCACATTGTATAGAGCTTAAGAAGAGCCTAGCTGGGAGAGCCAACATTGTTAACTAAATATTTAGCTTGTAAAAGATTGAACGTAAACATAAATTCTCTTTGTAATATTACCAAAGCTTTAGTTTTAAGTAGAATTGATTATGGACTGTTCATATAAGGTAAATGTCCCAAAACAACGCTTAACCTCCTAAAATCGACTTATCATCAAGCAACCAGAAGAACTATCAACGCATATCGAACATCCAGAATACAAAATATAATAGCAGAAGCAGGGCTTTCTACTTTAGAAGAAAGACAAGCAGAATATTTTACCAAACTTCTTGCGAAATTCTCCTTCTCATACAATTCCATTATTGACGAGGACATTACCGCCGTTATCCGATCAAAAACCATCAAGTGTCTCCCATCAGCTCGAACAATATACAGCGCAAGAGAATTTGATCTACTCATCAAACAAATGAAACATTACTCCCCATCTTACCCACCATGGTGCATAAAACAATCCTCGGTTCTACTCGGGCACATTTTCTCGAAACAATAAGTGAACTTAAATCTAAAGGATGGAATCCTATTTTCACAGACGGATCTAAATCAATACACATCACATCCTTTGCCGTCACCTCAGAAAACGGATTTCTATTAAAAGCCGAAATTTTTGCCAGAAAAGGCATCAATTTTCACTGCAGAGGCAATTGCTTTACTCGAAACAGTAAAAATAATGACAAAACTAAGGGGAAAAGCAATAATATGCACTGACAACCTATCAACGCTAAAAGCCTCATTAAACCCCAACCACAACACTGGACTTATAAACCACATTAGGGATATTCTCACAAAATACTCCAACAAAATAAAGCTTATGTGGGTTCCAAGTCACATGGGGATACAAGGTAACGAACTTGCTGATATGGCCGCAAAATCCTGCAATAATGCGCCTGTTTTCACCTTTCATGTAAGTATATCGGCATGATCTGCAAAAACAGATCACCCAAAAGATTTTAAATTCGCTAAGTCACCAAAATTACTACGCTAAAATCAACACTAGCCGTTGCATTCCCATCTACCCGACATCCACCTCTAAGGCAAATAAACTCCAACTTTGTCCGTCTTCGCCTAGGCCACACTATTCAAACACATCAACACATCCTAAAGAAGAACAGCCCACCACAGTGCCCAGTCTGCAATAACACAATCGAGATAGAACATATTTCTCGGACAAATTCCTTGCCAAATCTCCAGATCTTTTAATTCCCTCTTCCTTGAAAATCAATCAGTCTACTTATTACTTAATACAATCAACCATGAAAATATAACAAAAGTTTACAACTTCCTCCAGAATGAGAATTTAGTTATATAAAAAGTATCTATAGAATTTTTATCACTTATAATATTTCATATTACATACACTTGCGGTCATAAAAACCGCACCATACAAAATGATTGAAAAATTGTTAATAACTACGATAATAATTTTTATAAATTGTTGAGTACTCTGCAATAGTTTATAAGTATTTCTATCTAATTTCGATCTGTTTATTGAATGTTTGAAAAAAGATATTAACAAAGAAAGAAAAACCAGTTAATTTTCTTATTTTTTTAAAAAATTTTAATACAGTCATTGGTTAACAAAATCAAACCATACATTTTTTTATGTATGGATGTTTAGATATTCCACTTTTACCAAAAAATTATCAATACCGAGTTGATCCTCCTTTGGCGGTTATAACCGCTTTTATTCTAGAAGGCATCGAGTTTACTAGAAATTCAGTAATATCCCTTGAAATTTCAGTATTCCATACATGTTCCAGAACTTCATTTAGCTTTTTTTTACTTTCTGGTTTATGTTCAGCCACCTTACGAGCCAGTCTAATCTGGTAATTCCGAGGTCATCAATTAAAGACTTTATTGAAAGACTCTAGTTACTTCTCTGTTTATTATTTATAAAGTAGACATCTAGAAGTTGATTTACACTTTACTTACGGATTTGGCACGGTGGCAAGGTGCAGAATCATCTTAAAAAATGCACTTGTCAGTATACGAATGACGCTGTTCAATTGCTGGTACCAAAAACTCCCTTACTACTTCTCCATACTTTTGAGCGATCATAGTTCCATTAACAAAGTACAAAAGGCTCAAAACGTAAAAAAAAAATGTCCCCAAACCATCTGGATTTGAGGAAACTTCACTGTTTTGACTATGCACTCGTCCTTGAACCTTTCACCTGCTGACCGTCGTACGTATGGCAAATAACACAACAAATTAAATTTACTTTCATCGGACCATATCACACATCGCCAATCATTCTGCGTCCAATCTTCGTACTTTTTTGCCCACGTCAAGCGAGCTTTTTTCATTTTTGTGGTTAGGAGAGGTTTTTTCGCTGGTCGTCTTCCATATAAACCTATCTCCCGTAGCCGTCGGCGAATGGATCCGGCGCTTAGATCAACTTGATGAAATTCACTCAGTTTTGCTCTTATACGGACAGCACTTTTAAAGCGATCTTTTATGCTGATTCGTTGTAATACATTGTCCGTCTTCTGGGTTGTTTTACGTTTTCGTCCCGAGCCTTTTTCCCTTTCCAGTGGATCAAAATTTTCTTTTTTCTTCATCAGTCGTACGATAGTTGAATGACAGCATCCTATTTTAACCGAAATCTCACGATAGCGAAGCCCTTTTTCGACTAAAGGCAATATTTGAACTTTTTCGTCCCGAGTCAGTTGATGATATTTACCAGACATTTCACTATTTTTTACTTGTCACCGTCACAACTCAATTCAAACTGTTTTTTTTTTTTTTTTGCACTGAATACGAGGCCGAACTCCGCTATGGGGAATACCCTTCATTAGTATGGGAGAAACCCTTACGATCTGATGTAAATAGGCTTTTTTTGAGAACTCATTAGATGGTGCGGTTTTTATGACCGCAAGAGTAGTTTTCACTTATTCATATTCATTTAGAGCTGAAAGCCTCTGGAGCTAGTGCTCCTTTTTTTGTTTTCAATTTCTGTATTAGCTTAAGAATTTATTGTTATGCTAATAAAATAATAATAATAATAATAATAATAATAATAATAATAATACAGCGTTCTACACCCAGAAGTTATTTTTTAGATGGAACTTTTTGTGTTGTACCAGCTTGCAATTACAAACAACTGACCGTGCTGACCGCGCGTTGTTACAAATGCAACAATAACAACAACAGCTGCACCAGAATTATCAGCAACTACAACTACAACTACATAAAACGGATATGTCAACATTTTTCACCACCCGCCACAAATAAATTGCAAAATATTCAATGTCAATGCACAGGCGATTTGAATAAATTGATTAATCAGCGTCTGCTGTACATCCGCTCCCACGATCATCTTTGCAAGTCCGAGCTTAAAATTAGTAAAATTAAATTAAGTCAGTTCAAAGCAGCTTGTCATTTTATTGACATTGTTGTTAAAATTTTACTTTTTTGTATTCAGGGCAGTGTCTAAAACAATGCAACAAAAAAAAAAGCACAGTGCGGGTATCCGAACTCTCTTACCGCACTGGCTGAATCCATGTAACAACCTATGGAAAGTGGGTTGCAAGTGTGAATTTTGTTGTAAGGGCATAACACCTACAAAAATTTGATTCGGTAAGCCAACAACGTCAAAATTTTCACTTTGCAGGGTTGCTTAGCATCATCGTTATTTGTGTTTTCTGTGTTTGTTTACGATTATGACTAGGTTGACGTAGCTAACATACGTGGAATAAAAATAAACCACTTTTCTGCGTACGTCCACGTCTGTAAATACAGACCAGCTGTTTTGGCACTTAAGCTGGGCATCCGCGGTCACTCATGAATGTCACTCCCAGCGTGAGCGCACTCATGAATGCCGGTGGATGGCATTGCGTGTCAGAGTGCGCATTCATGCGCGATGGAATTCAAATATTTTTGAATTCCGCATTCATGCATGATTGTGGATGGCGATGAGTGTCGTTCTTTCGTTTTGATTCTACATTTGACTGCAGACGTGCGCGGACGAATTGAAAAAATGCCAGTGAGCGACGATAAAGAATTTTGGCGCGAATTTATTTAGTTTTATAAAGGAATGCCAGAATTGTGGCAGGTGAAAAATGAAATATATAAAGACCGTGATAGGAAAAATAAAGCGCGTATAATGAAAAAGAAAGATAAAATTGCGAACAAAGATTTTATATAAAAAAAAATTAAATACCCTAAGCGGTTCCTACCAGAGGGAACTCAAAAAGTGAGAAATCTGCTTCGGGAGTGGACGATTTATACAGGGTGAGTTTTTTTAACTTGAGACATCCAAATTACTCGAAAAGTCACAAGGTTCTAAAGGGGACCATTTTCAAGGTCCGAAAAGAAGAAATCAAATCAAGTGAAATCGGACCCCCTCGTCCGATACATCATTGATGGTAAACATTGTTTAATACGCCCCGGGCTACTTGGTAATAATACGCTGGACAACCATCATGTTGAAACCATATTGTTTGTCGCAACTCCAATTGCAGTTCTTCTAGTAATACTGGAAGATGGTCCCGCAAGAAGTTTGCATACTATTCGCCATTCAAGTTGCCTTCAATAAAATATGGACCTATTAATTTATCCCCAATAATTCCTGCCCAAACATTAACATTCCAAGGGAGCTGGCGTTCAACTTGTCGCAACCAAAAAGGGTTTTCGGTAGCCCAGTAATGCATATTATGGCAATTGACCGTACCGTGATTGGTGAAAGTCGACTCATCAGAGAATAACACCTTGGAGAAGAAAAGGGGGTCTCGTTCAATTCGCTGAAGTGCCCATTGACAAAAGGAAACCCGGTTGCGAATATCCTCACTAAAAAGTTCTTGATGCATTGAAACATGATAGGGATGGTATTTATGCCGATGTAATATCTTACAGACAGTCGTTTGAGAAATTCCTGATTCACGACTTATTTGGCGAGTGCTAATGTGAGGATCGTGTGCAACGGCAGCTAACACTTCTATTTCATTGTCCTCAACAGCCACCCTATCTGACCGATTCCTTTTTTTTGGTTGCACACTTCCTTCACCAGTGAATTGTTGGATGACCCGATAAAAGGAAGAGTGCGATCGTATCTGGTCTGGAAAACGTTGGGTGTAAAGAGCAACAGCACCATGGATGCGCATTCTCTATAAATCAATATCATTTCAATTTTCTCTTGAATTGAAATAGCCTGCATTATTAGTCTGAAAAACGTTACTAATAATAATCAGTTCCTCAAAACAAATATCGAACTTCTAAAAATATCGAACTCTAAAAAGAGTGCACATCATACACTCCCAGATAAGTTTAGGACAATTTGTCTCTATATGAAATTTCTTTAAGTTTTAACTTCACTCGAGGCAATAATGACTTCCTCAAAACAAATCTCGACCTTCTAACACCCTAACAACGTTGTAAACCGATTAATGATTTAGGCGTGCCAGTGCAGTGGTATCTAGCACTGAATGAATGAGACCTTTGAGACAAAGTCGTGTGCCCCATTGAGGAATACGACTGAGCAATGAAAATCAGGAATTATCATTTGAAAAATCAAAAGTGACCTTCGTTTAACCTTGAAAATGGGGCTCATTTTCACCATCTTATGTCCCCTTCAGAACCTTGTGACTTTTGTCTGAAACATTTTTCGCGATATCGCGTTTTTTTCGAGTAATTTGGATGTCTTAAGATAAAAAAAACTCACTGGCCAGTCTCCAAATGAAGCATGTACATCGGAGTGTTTTCTGGTAGACGAAAAATTTTCTTCAGGAAGTATCTTAGCAAATTTTCAACGTCATAATACTGGAAAAATCCCCAAACCTGTGCAGCATAACACATTGTGGTTCTTATTACCGCTTCAAACAGTTTGTACTTCACACTTGTTACGAAGTTATTTTTGCCAAGATGTCCTTTTCAGTTGCAGTTGATGGCCATTTTAGTACCATGTAGTTTGGATCTGAAGTGCTTTCCAAGTTTGGGAGCCAGGATTCATTTCATTTACTTTGATTTTATTATTTAGTTACCACTGTATATTTGAGAATATCAAAGATTCTTATAGATTATGTTCAGGTAAAATATATGGAATAAGGAATTTTAAAGACAGCCAATAAGAAATTTCTAATACAATACAATAGAATTGAATACAATTAAATTTAAAGGAAATAGAAAAAAGAGTATTAATACACAAATTCAATTAAATTTATTTTAGCAGAATCAGTATTTAGAGTTAGATAGAATTCTAACTATGTATCTTTTGGAGAAATTTCAATAATTATTGAGGGCAGTTTCTTGAGTTCGATATTCGACCTAAAAGCAATGAGTAATTGTTTTGTTCCATAAACTGACCGCACGAATGAAAACTTGTCTTCGCGAAACTAAACAGGTATGCTTAAGCGGCCCCAATGAGAGGTAGTGTGCAGATGCAATTAATGCAAGTTTTTCAAATAAATATGACGGTTGTTTTTTATAGATCAAATTGGCGAAGTAAATGCAGCATTTATACTTAAAAAATAGTTAAAATTGGCACTACTATAGGAGAGTCCTAGCTAACTTCATTTTAATTGCAGTTGGAGATGGGGTACTTGTTTAAATATGGGAATTGCCTAGGTTTTGGTAGGGTTCAACATCAGTTTATTTGGTGAGGCCCAATTGGCAACTACAGACAGGTCATCATTAATTTTCGAAATGGCATCCTCGACAAGTCTTAAAGCAAAGTTATAATACAACTGAATGTCATCGGCATATATAGGGTTTTCCAATAGAGACTTGACAACTTTGAATTTAATTTGTGAACGCACTCTTTCACTAATCATCAAACTGTCACTGCCACACAGCACACGCTACAACCGGTTTATTGAAAAGTATTGTGAGCGTGTTATCTCAAGACATGGGGTAGTTCGTGCGATTTAACGCCGCTTGACTATTTTCTGTAGGGCTACGTAAAGTCATTGGTTTATGCCAACACGCCGACGACGTTAAAAGAGCTCAGTGCCAACATTGAACGCGAAATAGCGGCCGTTTCGGCCGAAATGTGTGGCCGAGCCGTTGAAAATTGGGTCCAACGAATCGACCGCTGCAAACGTGCCCGCAGGTGGCCATATGAACGAAGTTGAGTTCCATTTATAAATGTTTTGATTGTAGCCAGTAATAAAGTTTTTGAAATATCTCAAATGGTTTGCTTTTATTTAAAAAAAAAAAAGTTGTCAAGTCGTTATTAGAAAACCCTATATTTCTGTTGGGTATTCAGATAGGATAGATTTGGTTTTTTCTAGATCATTGAGCGTACACATGATGATAAAATCATCTGCGTAGCTGCAATGATCCAGATGTTTGTATTTTCCCACTATTGTACTTATTTTGAGACCTATTTTCTAGGTGAAACGAAGGTCACTATTTTTCAAATCATAATTCCTGATTTTCATTGCTCAATCGTATTGTTCGTAGGCTTATCATTTGTTTTTACATACTGCGTTTAGCATGACCCACCAGAAACAACAACGTGGACGTAGCAGTATTTTGTTTCCTTCGGGGTGATAAATTAGAGTGGGTCCCCTTGCCACCCACTATTGAATCATTGAATTCTTCCCATTTCGACGTTTATTTTTCGAGACTATTTCAACAAATGCTCGAAAATGTGACCATTCACTTCAATACACTTGTCTATCCGCGCTCTAAATGAACCAACAGAACTAAGAAGTATTTCTGGCGTAATCTTCCGGCAAGCTTCAGTTATTCGTATTTTCATGTCCTCACGTGTTGTTGCCTTTTTTTCTGTAAACCTCACTTTTTAACTAGCCCCACAAGAAGAAATCAAGTGACGTAAGATCAGGTGATCTAGCAGGCCATTGCCTCGGACCCCCTCGTCCGATCTATCGTTGATGGTAAACATTGTTTATTACGCCTCGGGCTACTTGGGAATAATGGGCTGGACAACCATAATGTTGAAATCACATTGTTTTTCGCAACTCCAATGGCAGTTCTTCTAGTAATACTGGAAGATGGTCCCGCAAAAAGTTTGCATACTTTTCGCCATTCAAGGGTGCTGGCGTTCAACTTGTCGCAACCATCAGAAAATAACACCTTGGCCAATAAAAGGGGGTCTCGTTCAATGTTCAAGTTCTTGATGCATTGAAACGTGATAAGGATGGTATTTATGCCGATGTAATATCTTACAGACAGTCATTTGAGAAATTCCTGATTCACGACTTATTTGGCGAGTGCTAATGTGAGGATCGTGTGCAACGGCAGCTAACACTGCTATTTCATTGTCCTCAACAGTCACCCTGACCTGAAATCTGGCAGATTCCTTTTCTTTGGTTGCACACTTCCTTCACCAGTGAATTGTTGGATGACCCGATAAAAGGAAGAGTGCGATCGTATCTGGTCTGGAAAACGTTGGGTGTAAAGAGCAACAGCACCATGGATGCGCATTCTCTATAAATCAATATCATTTCAATTTTCTCTTGAATTGAAATAGCCTGCATTATTAATCTGGAAAACGTTACTAATAATAATCAGTTCCTCAAAACAAATATCGAACTTCTAAATGAAGTACAGTTCCGTTCAAGTAGAAAAAAAGGGCAGAGTGCACATCATACACTCTCAGATAAGTTTAGGACAATTTGTCTATATCTGAAATTTCTTTGAGTTTTAACTTCACTCGAGTCAATAATGACTTCCTCAAAACAAAACTCGACCTTCTAACACCCTAACAACGTTGGAAACCGATTAATGATTTAGGCGTGCCAGTGCAGTGGTATCTGAAACTGAATGAATAAGACCTTTGAGACAAAGTCGTGTGCCCCATTGAGGAATACGACTGAGCAATGAAAATCAGAAATTATCATTTGAAAAATCAAAAGTGACCTTCGTTTGACCTTGAAAATGTGTCTCAAGGTCAAACTCGATCACAAGATAACCATCTTATGTCCCCTTCGGAACCTTGTGACTTTTGTCTGAAACATTTTTCGCGATATCGCGTATTTTTCAAGTAATTTGGATGTCTCAAAAACTCACCCGGTATATTATGTGCCGTCCCTCTGGTATTTCGAAGAACTCCATTTTTAGAATGACCAAAAATAAGTTGATGAGGGAATCAGTACTTGCGGCAACATTGACGATACTACGAGCTCAGTAAGTATGCATTCCGAACGAATTGTAAAGTTTCCATATGTTTTTATATATTTACATCACATTATTAATACATGAAACTTGTTTAGGAAATGCCCGAGGTGATTTCGAGAGAGAAATCGAAATATAAAAAAGAAAAGACATTGACGAGTCCGATCACTTTCTACAAACTGCTATTGATCATTTAAAAAATATGAACGATGACGCCGAAATTTACGGGAGGGCGTGGGCAGCGCAGTTTAGACAACTTGCGGCAGATCAGCAGATACATGCTCTGCTCTGCAATCCCTCTACCAGGGATTGCTGGGGAGACTCTCACAACCACAATCAACACCTTATTTTTATTCAACACCTAGTAATTCAACTTCTTCGCGACCATCTTCATCTTTCTGTTTCGTTGATTCTCGGTTATCCACATACAGTGATGTTGCTGCAGGAAGAAGCTTCGAAATCTCTCAACCAAGGAAGTAGGTTCAATTTATATCAGATAAAGTTATACAATAAATGAATCATCGTACTCATCTATAAAAGATCTTTTGTATGATGCTCAATACCAATAAATAATAATTATTTAATGAAAGGAACAATTTTTCACTGCTCAGATTAAGTCGGAAATGAAAGGGTTAAATCAATTACATCTTTATTAGAATCTATTGAATTGCCATGGTACAGAACCCTTGTTATTAAAGTAGTGACAAAATTTATTTCTTATTTCTTTAGTAGAAGACTTGGAATTATTATATCCGGCTTTAGGTTTAAGATTAAGGAGTTGGTTGGTTTCAAATCTCCATTAACAACATCTTCGAAATCAACTTCCTTTCTTTGATAAAAACCTCTCTTTTTTGCTCTTATGAAATAGTGTAAATGGCAACAAGTTAGTACGATTACAACAACTTTTTTTGGATCTAAATTGTTGGTATGTATTGTAATAGGATTCGAAATCTAGCTGCCAAAATGCCGAAGGTGTTTTTGACAATATGCCGAGCTCTTGATACTTGATAGTTGTAAGTTAACTGCTCGGTGTTCAAACTGATTCTCGAATAAGGCTTCATTAAATTTTCCATAAGTGGAAATGCGTCTTCACCCACGACAACGTATGGCATTATTTCGTCAGTGTTAGACAAAGCATCCGGTTTAGGAATAGAAAGCTGTTCTTTTTCTAATTTTTTAAAAAATGTTGTGTTTGAAAAAAATCCTGCATCAGACATTCTGCCGTTCGCCCCAACATCAAACATTATAAAGTCATAATTTGCATTTACGAGGGCAAGTAAAACAATACCGGAATTAGCTGGATTTGTAATTTGAATATGCTTTCCGTCTATCGCTCCTATACAATGTGGGAAGTTCCAAGTACATTCAAAATCACCAGCTATTCCTTTCCATTCATTTTCATTTGTTGGCAACTGTACAAAAAAAAAAAAAAAAAAAAACGATAAGTGCAATTACTTATTGTAATAATGCCTCACAAGTCTCCATGACAATCCTTCCAAGGCTTTGGGGAAAAATCGCTGTAGCGAATTTGAACCCCTCAAAATTTTGTAAAGTAACAAGAAATCGTAACGTGGCTGAAACGCGTTGACTGGGTGATATAGAATCTCTCATTACCGTATCTTCCTTTTGTATAAACGGCGCAACCATGTACAGCAACTCGGTGAATGTTTGAAGATCCATTCTAAGTAAATTTTTGTTCCTATAAAAGGTTTTCATGGGTAAACTTTTGCCTTTTTTGTAGCCAATCTTTCATCCAATATTTGTGTTGACGTTTTTCTTTTATTTGCTTTTTTTCCATCACTCACAATCTTATTAATAACTAGTAATGCCAAGGCTTCACTCGTTTTAAACACAGTTGATGAGTGATAGTGAACGCAAAAAAAAAGAAAGGGAGTGACATTCATGAGTGACCGTGGATGCCCAGCTTTAGTGAAACACAGGTAGATCCCGCCCAAACCTCTCAGATCACTTTGATCTGAACTTATCTGGCTACGAAATAGCGCCATTACCCTTATCTCACCACGGTTTCGCTATTTACGTGTGTAGTGATGTAGCTTACTAGTTAAATTTCCATCTCCGTAAGCAAATTATATGCTATTTCTTTATTTATAGCCCCAAACTGGACAATAATTCGATCTTTAACGAGTTCGATGCGCTGTCTGACTTCATTCAAAAAAAAAGTTCCCTGATAAATACAAGGTCAATTATCTATCCCCTCTGGGCTCGTCGGATCACTGTGTTATATCAGCTAATTCCTAAAAGTAACGTATGGCAATACGAGAATTGTAGCGGACTTAACAGCTTCTTTAGGAATTTTAACTGGTCGTTATGTTTCCTCGATAACGACGTGGGTACTACAACTGATATGATCACAGACACCATTCTTTTTGAAATTAGATCCTTTATCCCTCATCGGACGAAGAGTATCAAACCAAAGGAACAAGCGTGGTACGACTCGAGCTTTAAAAAGGTTGTCAGGGTTAGAAAAATGTTTTCTCCAACCTGACAAAGGAAAACCGAAAAAAGTTCAAACGAGCCAGGAATAATTGCAACGCCATTCGTAAGCGTGTGGAATTCCAATACGACCAAAAACTGGGGCAAAAATACTACAATTTTCCGAAATTTGTGGTTGTTCGTCAAAAACATTAGAAATTCTGCCTCAACCTCCATCATAAGGTTCGTTTACAATGACATTCCAGCTGTCAACTCTTTGGACAAGGCCAATCTGCCAGCTTCATATTTTGCGGCCAGTGTGTCGTCTCTTCAATGGGACGAATCTACTTTCGCCCTCGCGTAGTAGCAAGAGTACTTAGAGATCTCAATATACATAAATCCGCTGGTCCAGATGGTACATCTCATCTTTTGTAGAGGTGTTCTTCCTTGCTGGCAAAACCGCTGCTTAAGCTTTTTCATCAGTTCTACTTTTAGGTCTCTTTCTAAGCAGATGGAAAACAGAATTTGTCCAGCCCATCTATAAAAAAAAGTCGAATCTTCTTCTCTCTCTTCCTACAGACACATTGCACTTACGTCCAAGGTAATGGAAACAGTGATAAGCCGTCAGCTAATGACCGGGGGTATGGTTTTCGTAGCAACAGGTACACTAGTGATGTGATAGCATGTCTCACCAAAAAGTGGAACCTAAGCGTCAACAACTTTATTTTTTTGGGTTTATCCATTTTTGTACGTCTTAATGAGTAATAACACGGAAGATATTTATTGTCGCATTAGACATTGAGTCACAATATTTAAAATTTTATCCAAACTATTTTACAACTAATTTTAAAATACCAATAAAAAAAACTTAAAAAAATGTTCCTTTTGTTGGTTTCATTATTGCCATTATTAGAAGAAGAGCAAAAACATTGTACAATAGTATTATTCAAAGTATTGCCCATCTGAAGCTATGATGATCTTTCTGGCAATTTGTGGATCCCATCCCAATAGAACTGCGTCGACTTGGCAACCAAGAATGAATCAAGCCAATTTTTGAAATTCTGAACTGATGTGAACCGTATTTCAGTGAGGGCGTTCTGCATCGACCGGAACAAATGGTAGTCAGAAGGGGAAAGGTCTGGGCTATGAGGCGGGTGGGGTAAGACTTCCCATCCACTGTTTTCCAAATAATTCTTAACCGGAATAGCAACGTGGGTCCGAGCGTTGTCATGATGTACAATTATTGCCTCGTGTCTGGTCGCATATTCCGGGTGTTTTTCGGCTACTGCTCTCTTCAAACGGATTTATTGTGTTCGGTAGCGTTGTCCAGTGATGGTTTCACCCGGTTTTAGCAGCTCATAATACAGCACACCCATCTGATCCCACCAAATACAGAGCATTACCTTCGCCCCATGGATTTTTGGCTTTGCCGTTGATTTGGCTGGTTGGCCGGGTTTCACATATGATTTTTTGCGCTTGGGGTTGTCGTAATGGATCCATTTTTCATCACCAGTAACAATCCGATGCAAAAATGACTTCCTTTAGTGGCGTTCCAGCAGCAATTCGGACATGCAAAACCGCCTTTCGAAGTCTCTCGGCTTGAGTTTATGTGGAACCCAATTTCCTTGCTTTTGAATATATCCAGCTGCTCTTAAACGTTTTGAAATAGCTGCTTGCGTGACACCCAAAGATTCTGCGAGCTCTTCTTGTGCTTGGCAATAATCTTCATAGAGTAAAGCTTCCAGTTCTTCATTCAAACTTTTTTGGCTGCCCAGGACGTTCATCGTCTTCCAAGGCAAAATCACCACTTTTAAATCGTGCAAACCACTTTTGGCACGTTCGCTCAGCTAGTGCATGTTCACCATAAACTTCCACTAAAATACGATGACTTTCGGCAGCAGTTTTCGTCATATTAAAGTAATGAAGAATAACTCCCCGCAAAAACACTTTTTCAGGCACAAAGTTCGACATATTTGAGTGAAAAAAAAGATTGTTGTTTACGCTTCAAATGAATGACATGTACTGAAATGACGTACAATGACAGTAGCTTTGAAAACGCATGTTCCAATGGAATAATTACAATGGAATAATACAAGTTACGCCATCTCTTAGCAAACCCCACGAATAAGTTATAGACCCAATATAATGACAGCATTTGTAGGTTTGAAATTGGATATAAATTTTTCCCCTCGTCCAAAAACATTTTTAAAGAATTTATCGCTTAAATACAGAAAGAATAGATATTGTAGTATTAGCCAATACCGTCAATAGAGTATAATATGAAGTAATTAATGCCCAAGTTCACCAAGCTATCAAAAGACGTAAAAATCTGTATTCTAAATGGAGACCAGCTACTTTTAACTGGGATATTTTCTGTCGTGCACGTAATTACTCCACTTCAATTACTAGAAGAGCAAAAAAAAAGATACCTTCTATCTAAATTAAAACTTGAACAAAGCTCGAAAAGACTATGGAACAATTTGCGCTCAATTGGCGTTGGAAAGAAAGTTGATAGTATCCCTGATATTAAAGATCTTAATAATGCGTTAATTTCCAATGCTATAACCGAACCACGTTTCACTTCAAATTATGACCTTACTACCGGTTTTGACATCTATTTTGATGTGTCAGAGCTTGACGTAGTGCATATTGTACGTAACCTTAAATCGAATGTTATAGGAGAAGATGGAATACCTGTCCGTTTCGTGAAGGTTATTTTACCTCACATTTTAAGTTGCCTTACGCACATAACTACCTTTGCTTCCACTTTTTCTGATTGTTGGAAGTTGGCCACCATCATACTCGTTCCGAAAAAGTCCCAGCATCTTACCATGTTTATCAAAACATCTTCGAGAAGGCTCTGGCTCACCAAATTATAGACTAGTCTGTTATCTCCTTTGCAATTGGCCTTTCGAGCTAATCATAGTTGTTCTACATTAACTAACGGTGCTATATTCGCTTGACTTCTCGAAGGCTTTTGATAGTGTTAACCATAAGGTACTTTGTCAAAAACTTATTCGGCTTTAGTAAAAGTTCGGTGTGCCTGATTTATAATTATCTCGACAATCGTTATCAAAGAGTCGTTCACAACAACGCCTCGTCAAAATTCGGCCTCTTAGCTACAGGAGTTCCTCAGGGGTATATACTTGGTTCGATTCTATTCTGTCTTTTTGTCAATGATTTACCAAAAGTTTGTTCAACCGTTGATATCCACTTATATACTGACAATATACACAATAGATCCATATCTCGCGAACAATTGGATTTGTTGAGGAACTAGCATCAGATTAAATGAAGACCTGTCCAAAATGTTTGACTTGTCTATTTGTAATGGACTGTATCTCAACCCAATAAAATCTCAACAGATTTTATTAAACAAACAACACTTTGACATGAACGAAATACCACCAGTATTCCTGAATAACAAACAACTCAATTTTGTTGACGTGGTTACCAATATGGTATGGATACAAATTAAATAGATAACTTTTCGCTGTTGACTACATAAATTATTTTATTGGGCGACTATATGATGGACTGCGTAAACTCTGACTCTATTCTAATGGACTTTTGTGTTCATGCACAAAATTATTAAAAATAAATGCCCTGCTTATCTATTTGACAAGGTACGGTTTTCTTAATCTATTGCGATCATAATCTCATAATCCCTGCATATAATTATTTGAACTCCTCGAGGCTCTTCCTTATCTATGTTACCAGGCTTTGGAACACACTTTCTTTACCGGCTAAGCAAGCAATGGGAACTGCATATGGTAATTCAAAAATGCAGCACTGGAACACCTTAAGCACTATCAATAACTACGATACTTTCCTACGTACTCCTCTACGTTTCTTCTTTTCTACTTTTGTTTTGTCTTTATCTTTACTCTAACTCCTTTTAATATCTTTTACGCCTCTCCTTTTGTTTTTCCTTTCATTAATCTATTAACTAATTTTTATTATTTAACTCAAAATGCGAATAATGTATTTTATATTAAAATATCTCTACTTACCCTTTCCTAGTTTAATTGTAATTTATGTGTATAAGGTTGTGCTCATAAGGTTTCATAAGGAATTCAATTCAATTCAATTCAATTCAATTCAATTCTGAGCAAGATAATCGGTAATCTCGTATACGAAATCCAATCGTGATTTGCAAAAAGCCTCGTAGGTAAAACCTTGGGCGCATCTTGACAAAGAGATATGGTCATCGAACCGTCAACCATCAACCATCAATTGATCGTGTTGAGACCAAGGCAAGATATTACTCCAATGTTATATCATAGATATCAGAACTTTTCGAGCGGCGAACAATGATTCGGTTTCGGCCCTGATACTTGCCTGCATTTTCCATCAAACACTGGGAAATAACTCGCCTACTCGCGAACTGCGAAGATTATCGGCTTCTCCGGAGGAGAGCTTGAGAAGCGCAAGATCAAGTAAATAGAGTGGTGCTACTACCGGAGCAATGTTCGCTCGTGTTACGAAAGAGGAGCCTATAGGGGTACACAAGGAAATTTAGATGTAGACTGCTAAAAGGCGAGAATAACTCAAATTCTGCTGTCAGTCGGAATAAGCCATTTAAACTAGACATTTAAGGTCAAGAGATCTGTTCACGCGACCAAGACAAGAAGTTAGAATAGCGATATCCAAATTTCAGTACAACAAGGGTGTTTGACTTAATGCAGCTAAAAATGACTTGGTAGAGAACATGCAGCCCTGGAGAATGGAACTTTGGGTGAGTTCATATACGTCAGCATTTCTACATGAATTTCCCTCCTGTGTTTTTGAACGCATTCACTGCGCAGGCATAGCTTAATTTGATCGTGATTTGTTGTGCGATCAGTAACGTCATGTCAGGGCAAAAAATAAAAGTATTATTTAGCCAAATCTTAGATTTGCTTTCTTCAGAAAAAAAAAAGTTTTTTATTTTTATTAGATATTGTTTCAATAGTTCTTACATCTTTCTTCTTCAAAAAAAAACACAAAACTATTTTGCACTAAAATCTTTTAACTTTTTTTTGCAGCCACAATTGAAAAGCCTAACTAATTTGCATACTGCAAGGCGATATGTTGATGTTTATGAAAACAAGGGTAATACAGTTTGACTAAATGAGTTCTGCAGAAAATCTGCATTATTGAATGTAACTGATGCAGTTCTTTGTTGGTGGAACGTTTTTAAAAACGGTGCTTACCCGATCGAACAAGTCCACAATTGGCCTAATATGCACACTACGGCAAATATTCGATCTAAAGGCTACATAAGAGAGCATCTATAGAGACGTGTTTATCTGTGATATCCCAGCCAAGCTCATCAGACTATGTATTGTAGAATGATGATGGAGAACCGTTGTTGATCCTTGAAGGTCGGAAATAACATCTCCAAGGCATAGGCAAGATGATGCGCTGTAATGTTACTTTTTCAGCATCATAGTTGGGAAAATTGTTCAAAACTTACAAGAGGCACATTTTTCTAAAACTCTATACCATTACTTACATTGACATCATTGGAAGAACTCAATTAGCTGTCAATGGTACATTCGCAAGGATTGGAACAGCAGCAAAAATGGGTTTAGTCATAAAGGAATACCTAACATCGACGTAGGAATCTAATGAGACACTCTTGAGAGTGTCCATGTCACTGCAGCGCTTACATAGGTAGATAAATTCCATTACCACTTTACAATTATAGTTGTCGTTAGTCACAATTTACCTAAGGCGTCGGTGCTGATAGTCCTTTATATTTGTATGTTATTTTGTTTTCACTGACCGCCAGACCTGTCTTTGCTGCCTCAATGCTCACAAAAGCCAATATTATCGGCATATGCGAGAAGTTGGACAGATTTTCGAAGTATTGTGCCTCTTGAGTTGGTTTATGATACGAACCTATAAGATTGTTGATGATTGATTTAAGGCGATCATATAATGCGGCAGCAAAGATCTTATATGCCACGTTTGTTTGACTTATTCCCCTGTGGTTGAGGCGTAAGACAGAGAGAGGAAGAGTCTTTTTCTTCAGAAACAGACAGGGGATGCTCAGATTTTATTCAGCAAGCATGCGTTTCCCTGACCGGATTGTACATACTCCTATGAGCTGATGAATGCTTATTATCTGATCAATTAGATTCAAGTTTGGATATATCATACATAGTTATCTTCACTTCATTTTGCTCAGGTGAACGGATGTTTTCGAAGGCATGATTTCATCTTTGATTCTGTTTCCAATAACAAATCCACACCCAAGTACGGGATGCGTGCGATTAACATCGCCGTAGTTGATATTGCAGTGTTTTTGTTTAAAGGATCTGATCTGCCAATTGCGGAGACACTGCTACCTAAAATTTGTTTTCGTTCCACAAAATTAGTATTAAAAAGCCAAAATCGGCTCGACACTTTTAATGAAATTGAGAATCTCTCTGTTGGAGATTTTAAGAATTTCTCTAGGGATTAAAATTTCTCTGAGTAAACTTTCCCTTAAGGCACTAAAAGGCTTCACATAAAAATTCAATGCAAAGATGACATTCAGATTCCTAAATAAGAACTATTTTGTGTAGACGATATCGTAGGTGGCAGTGTCCAGTTAGAAATCCAACCACTCTTCTGATATCATCCCTTTTGAGTTATAGAGACTGTTTTGATCTTTTGTAAAATGACTCTTTTAACCTGGCGAAGTCCTGTGATGGGTCTTAATGGGATGTAAACATTTTGTTTTCCCAACTCTTTATAGCTGAGTTAATTGCTGAATTCGGGATATTACAAAAAGGCTCAGGGATGATGAAAGGACCAGCCGAACCATTTCCGTCAATACCTATGGTATATAACAAGGCACCCACCAAAGTTGTACTTTGTTCTCATGGGAAAGATCTTGTAGTGTATTGGAATCAATGAGATTAGGCAGTTATGTTTAATGACTGGTTGACAGTCGAGGATTAGATTCACGCACATCTGAATGGCATGTATAAAACGTTTTTCCCATGCCCATCTTCGATCCATCCGTATACTACTTGATACCTTTAAGGTTTGAGGTGGGGTTTTTTTTTAGTTCCATGCTTCTCGACTTGGGATCACTAGCATATACTGAACCTTCTGTCGAAGCACAGATTCTTAAGTAGGCAGTCGTTTACTACGCAGATCATGTCAAGCTTGGGGATTTTAGAGAGAAGATTCATTTGAGCGATGTGATCTGAATGATTAATCTCTCCTGTTTATAGTAGCCTGACCGTGCTTCGAATTCTTTTTTTTTATAAGGAGGTGGAGTGGTGCTAAGCCAACTAGGGCTTCTATAGCTACTGTGGGATATATATGTACATTCCACCGGTGATGCCGAGGCATATAAGTCTTTGTAGCCGCTACAGCTTTTGTATGGCAGATGTCTCTTTTGTTTTGTTCTACCATACTACTGATGAGTAGGTGATGATGGGCCGTATCATTATTGTAAATGTCCCATGGGTGACTTTTGGTGCTAATCCCCAGGTATTATCATACAAACGACAGCAGGCACATATGGCTTTTTCCGCTTTGGTAATTTTATCAATAATATGTGAATTGTAATTTAGTTATTATCGATATTTCACTTCGTTGAAGTAGACAATTATTGTACCACTAAATGAGTTCTGATCAAGGTTCAGATTTCTTTAACGAGTGCGAGGATCAAATGTAGCTTTACTGAGGTTGATTGAGAGATTTTCTCCAACACACTCGTCGTTTAATATTTTAGAGCACTATTATGATAAGTCGTCGTCATATGCTATTATTTGATAGCCCTGCTCACTCTGTTAACTAGCGTTTATCAATGACCAGTGGCCAGAAGAGCGATAAGAAAACATATCTTTGTGGACAATCTTTAAAGGCTGGCTCTAACCCAGTGGTTAGTGGGATGGTCAATATTCTTTTTAGGATTGCCTCACGAAATGGATTCATATGCGGTATTATCGAAGGCATCCACAATATCTAGAAAGGTACACAGTGCAATCTCCTTTTTTCGGTAGACCTCCTTAATCGGTGTTACAAAGAGTCTATAATGTGTTAGTCGATTAGTCTTTTTAAAGACATTTCAGTGCTGGGTACCTTGTACGGTTTAAATGAGCTTGTACTGAACATATTTCAATATAGGCTGCTAATTCTGTTATTGTAGGAACAGCTTCTAGCTTCAGAATTGAAATATTTTGTATCGTTTGAAAGGGTCGAGTCTGGGGAATACACCTTAAGTAGCATGTTTAGAGTTTCCTCTCGACTAGATGTGAGAGTGTCATCTCCTTTTTGTAACGAACCTAAACTACTGTATTTCAAGAGTCTTTTGAGAGAACTTTTGGGAAACGCGAAGTCTCTGGTAGTTTATCCAAGTTTTCGCAGTTCCTTCTCTAGAAAGTTCTCCTTGATTTTCTGAATTTTTCATTGATATTGGTTAACAGATTTGTACGAGTATTGGTTCCAATTTTCTGAGTGTTTGGATTTGTAAAAAAATTTTCTCACCATTTCATGCTATTGTTCCAGTTGAAGATTACATACCGTTTGACTATATTGCGTTTCGATTTGCAACTGCATTTAAATGATGAGGCTATGTCTTCATTAAATTGATCCGTTGAATTATTCTCGTAACCAATTAACTGTAGAGATAAAGGCAGTGAATTAGCTTTGATAGTGAAATTTTCTCGAATACTCCAGTTCGTGAGTTTCTTCATATATGTATCTTGTTTGACCTTGTTCGATTTTGCATCCTATATTCAACCTTATGCCTATATGGGCTGATAAAGACATAACACATGTCAATCCTTGATAAAAGTATGAAGAAAGAGAGACGAGGTGTTAAGGTCAAGTATTTCCTCTCTTATAAAATTGATAAAAATGGGATTTTTGCTAAAAATATAATTTAAAAGTAACTCACGCCTACATCTACATCTACATCTACATATGTCTCTGGGGAAAAAGGCTGAGTCGCACATTTCACTTCTCTGAGGTAGTCCTATGATCTTTGCCACTAGATCTCTGGTGCTAAACCCTGGAATAAGAAGATATTTAGTTTTGGAACTGATCAGTAAAGCGGCCTTCGATCTGAAATCTAATCTAGCAAATTTTATTTTTCGCTCATTATTATTGAGGCCAAATATCCTATCTTCAATAGCCCAAAGTTATTCGGTTAGAGAAAGAGCAACTCTACTTTTGGGTCTATTCGCAGTAGCTGGTTTATGTGTTAATCGTCTAGTTGAGGAGAGCTCACGTGCTCTATCACCCTCAGTTACAGGCGTATTAACGGTGTTGTTTTGTAGTCTCATTGACAGACTACTGGTGTTGTTTGTAATGAAAGTTATTGGAGTTTCTCTGAGCTCTTTATAATGAGCCTCAACTTACCTGAACGGTACGCGATATGACCTTTTAGATTGTTTAGCCGTTTCACAGTACTGTCATATACAGCAAAGACCATGTGAATGAGGTCTTTCTCTTTTACTTTGTGCATCCCAGGACGGGTGAATTTTCTCGCTAGCTACACCGATGCTATAAGGAAAGAATTTCCTGTTGATGTGTGGTCACGAAAACGAATCCTCCTTCACTAACTTCACGCCCTGACCGCATTTCTTCTTGATTTTAGACAAATTATTCCTCAGCGAATTTCTAGTGGCTTCATTAAAACAAAGAAACGCAAACAGGCCAGACCTAATTGTAGAGCTGTCAAAAGACGGCTTCATCTCTCTCTCGAAGATCAGTCGAAATGTCGATAATTCCCTCCTGTATTTGAGCCATTTTCTTATAACTAAGGGAGTTAAGATTGATGTCTTCCGGGATTACACCTTGTCAAACCTTGTCGACTGTAGTATTTTCTGCTCTGAATCTGTTGGCTTCCGACGTCGGGGGAGTGGAGTCATCAGATCGAGTTCGTTAAACTTTTGTACCGTTGCTTTCGGTTTCGGCAATGGGAATCTCTAAAATACGCTCTCTAAATTTACCTTGTTTCATGGCTTGTTTGAGCCTTTTCTTCTCTGAAGTTCTTAGTTTAATGTAGTTGGTAGATTTTTATAATATGTTCACAAATTCCCTTCCTTGCTTCTCTTTTCAAGGTCAGATTTCGCAGCAGACACCAGACGCACATATTCCCTAAAAGTTCATGTTTTGAAAAAGGCATTAGTCTCTAACGTTAAAACTTTTGTTTGGTCAATTTTGATTCCCACGAGTAATCAAAATAAGATGGTCACCTAATAGCAGAGCCCGTTTCGCCTAGAAGACTACAGGGGAATTAAACCAGAGGTAGCCCAGTATCCGAACTTGCAAAACTAAAGACTAAGCACCCTCTTAGCCATGTATCTATCGGCGCTTACTGTTCTACTTTTCTCATTTTTATCGGTGTAAGGACACGAACACAGAAAATCTTACAAGCTTGCGAGTGCAAAGAGTATACACACTCTGAAGTATCAAAGAGAATTCGTTAGTCGTGAAATAAAAACCGTTGCTCGGTGGTCGCCCTGTGAACGTAATGAGTCTTCTTGTGTCGATTAGTCTTAAAAATCATCCTGCAACTTTATCCTACAAGTCCGCACCGGACCACCGTTTCTGATTGTCTTCTTGTCCGGTTCTTCCCATCGCACTTATTAGGTGACGGCTATATCAGGTTTCCAGTGTCGCCAGTTGCTTAGAGCAACTAGTTTGCAGCGTCGTTATCTTCGTAACGTTTCCATAGGCTGTCACCAGTTAAATAGTTCTTATCCGAGACTGTTGTTACTTTCATCAGAATTATTTTTCATTCACAAAAACCTGTGAGGCTTAAGGCGAAGTATTCATTCAAAATCGGCATTTATTGGTCATAACATACTATTTTTCTCGATAGGCTTCTTGTTAAAAATTCTTAGACACATATTACAGAGGAATAGATCAACAAGTTTGCTGACCCATCTTTAAAGTTCAACTTGATAAGCAAGAGCAGTTCCGATTTTTCAATTGTGGGAGTTTAACCAGCTCATCACTAAAATATACTTAGTTCAATAAAATGTAGCTATCCTGTTGGCTCCTCGGGGAGATGATGAAGCGCTTTTACCTTAAAAAAAAAACTTTGTTTAATTTTCAATCAAAAAATCGATAATTTTCTATGTAACGACGCAATACAACATATTCTGTTGTCCATTCCTCACCTAACAAGGGTAATAGAGAGAACATTGCTCTTGTCGCACAGAAGGGTTATATAATTACATGTAAGAGACGAATAAGTCTAGTCCCGGAGAAGTAAAGCATCAAATCTCCTCAGCAACTCTTATTCGTACTTCTATTCAAACTTTTGAATTATTCACCTCTATTTCATACACCAACCAATCTGATTCACTAATTTTGGTTCTATCCTATACTTAACTAAATTTTCTCTATTACCCAAATAAATGTTGCTGCAACATGATGAAAATTACTATCATTCCTATTCAACACAGCTACATAACCCATACTCATTTGTCCACACCGTGGATCTGTGAAATACCTCACTCACCGAGAGCGCGGCATCCAAAGCCAAGCAATGAATTCATTAGTCCACGATTAGCGAACAAGTGAAGAAGTAGAATTGGTTCGTTGCTGGGTTTGAACTTTGTTCATTTCTTTTTGTTGTTGGCATTGTGCTTCTTTAATTCAGTTTAGTTGTTGTGTTGTTGCTTCCCTCAAATGAATGGTATCTTGCGGTGAATAGCAATTATGTTCGTCAACGTTTTCGTCGTATCCGCCGCTCTCGTTTGCGTCGTCGCGCGGGTCTAAACTTTTTATTTCATCTTCCAAATTCTGAACACATTCTATCTGTTGAAACAAAAAACAAAAGAAAAATACCCAAATTCATATTAAAGCCGAAAATCGAAAACGAAAACCCAAAAACCTCACGGATTAAAAGCAACCAATTCAATCAGCAAATACCTTTTACTACATTCATCACCTGCATCATCAACTTAACTGTCGACGCCTCATTTTTCCTCAAAACAACAACAAAAATGTAATAATCAAATGAAATTCTAATTCAAAAAAATTTAAACCAAAAAAGTCTATCTTTAAAAAAAAAAGGAAAAAAACATCTCGTTGTTGCAATGCAATCCATGTGAAGAGAAGAAAAAAAAAATTAAAAAAATTGTATACTTAACTAGATTGGAATTTCAAGTGAAAATTATTGTGTCACACCAACACTCGTCGAATGGGTGTTTACTATATCGGAACGTGTGTGTGGGCATGGGTGCATGTGTTGCCAAGTGTGTCCGAGTGTGCGTGCGTTCTCGCTTACTCTGTGTAAATTAAGTAGAAAATATGAAATTTTTGTGTATTTTTTTTTTTTTTTTTTTTTTTAATTTTTTTGTTTGTTTGAAGTGAGTATCCAAATAATATCCGCAAATTTGGATATGTGGTTTTGTTGACATAACTGTTGGTAGGGGTTTGGTGAGATCCTGGAGAGGGATTTGTGTTTTTTTTTTTTTTTTTTTGAAATTCCAAATGAGAAGCAAGAAACAAAATCGCTTCCATCAAACTGTGTTGTTTAATTTATGCGCCACGGATACACACATAGATAGTTTCACGATCTTCGCAGGCTTCAAATTCACTAATTTACATGCCTCTCTAATGTTGCTTGCAGCAGCTATTCGAAGCAGCAGCAGTAGCAGCATAGATACAAGATACATCTGTGCTATCTCTGTGTATACAATAGAAATATCTGACAAACAAGAAAATCAACGAAAAGATACCGATCTCTGATACTCCAGTTGGATAGAGAAGTGAGAGAGGAAGCCCAAAGGAGAAAGGAGTAGTGTGTCGTATAGTAGAAAATACTGAGTAGAAGGAGCGAGAGAAAAAAAAAATCATTTGTCATCGTGTTGTTGCGCACAGTGGCACCGGCAGCAGGCAACCGACCGACCGACATCGCCGACACAACAGCAAAAACAACAACGGCGACGACGACGATGACCATTCTTATAGATACATTTTGTTGTTGTCGAAAGGAATTTCTGTGCGAGGCACAAACACACATTGATCGTAACTAGTTACATATATATATCGCTTCTCATTTGACATACGTACAATTGGAATGCGCCCACTAATACATTAGCGCACAAGTGAGAAATCGCTGTATACCTACATGTGCGAGGGTATGTGTGCAATGTGACTGATCCACTCGCAGATCATTTATTTATACATGGTGTTGCCAGTCATAGAGATTTAAATGCATTTCATGGAGTTTGGCTTCAAAAGATAAAAGTTTAACTAATATTTTCCCTTGGCTAGGGGCTCGGACACCGATCGTGTTTATAATTATTGCTGGGAACATATGTTATTTTACTAAGCGTTCTAAGAACAACCCCAAAAGAGGGGCATACATAGTTAACGTCGCTATCCTTGATTACGCTTTAGTCTTTGGGCTTTAGAAACTAGGGTCCAAAAACTACACAATCAAATTTCATATAAATGGAATAACTATTAGGGAGCCGCTCGTTAGGACCAATGAATCCCAAACACACTATTATTAGATCTGTCCCAGAGCCATTACCGGTTAATGTACCAAATCAAAAATTTACTCTTTCACTACCCTTTGTTAAGGATAATGCCACATAAAGTTGAACGCTTCGGTTTTTATTTGATCAACAAAATAAAGTAACGCTGTTAGTGCTCACATTAAGTACAGAATTAAAACCGAGACCCATCCCGCATACTGTTGGCATTAGAAACTTATGGCTTAATACCATACATTATCAGTTCTAATATCAGGAATTTTTCTAAGGGCTCTGGGATCGAATCCAATATGAGGAACACGAACGAACTTACTCGTGCAGTTCCAGTATATACAATCTTATGTGATATCTACCTTTTAAGAATGGTATTGTCTGAACCTATCAAGGAGTAGATAGAAAAAACTAGACATCCGGTCCAGTGGCAAGACCAGATCAAGTGAGTTTCAGATACAAAAATCCTGCTTGAATATATCGAAAAAATCGTAGGCTCCGCTATTGCATCCAAACAGTTTAGACTTGTTTTCAAAATATTGTATGTAGTTTGAAGGGTAGAGGGAAATATCATTAAAAAAGCCTGAGATCTGCTTAAGTAGTTGTACTAAATTTAAGCGTGTTCAGATGGCTAAAGTCTTTCACAGATCTTTTTAGAAAAGAGCCCATTTTAATATTGTCCAGATTTATGAAATATGTCCGAAATTTTCAGAGTTTTCTAACAAATTTTGGTCAAATTACAGATCTTTAGATATTTTAATTTTGTGAGCTCAAATACGCCAGAATTTGAGCCTTCGTGTACAAAATTTTTATGCAAGCTATCTAAAGAAGACATCTAAAATATCAGGAATCTTTAAGCTCTTCTTAGGAATCTCAAAAAATATGCTTCTTCCAAAAAAGTTTAAGAAATATACAAGTCAGACCTGATGTTTTTGAACCAAAATCGCATCTTATGCATCTATGAGAACTTGATGGGTCAAAAATATTTTGGTTTGTTAACTAAATAAGCAGACAAGCACTGATTTCATCACAGATAAGACTTACTCTTCGGAAACTTATGACCTGAAAGCAATTATCGAACAAACTCTAAATTTATTCGGCCTTTTAAAGAAATTTAGGCTTTGGTGTTTCAATGTATTTAGAATTGTCTATTTGCTTAAAGTGATCGCTATAAATAAGTTGCATAAGACTTGAAATAACTTAGAGAGCAGTAGGTACACCAGAGTAGATTAAGGTCTCCTAATATCTCCTAGATGGTCCATTTGACGGAAACTGTAAGAGGCTATGTCTAGACTGGTCTACGTGCTTTAGATAAACTCATCTCGTCAGATACATTTAGAAGGTTTGCCGAATCAAACACCGAAACTCAAAACAGCATTTCTGATTCGATTTTCGGTAGTTTGTGCTAAGATCTGCTCCTCTTTTGCTTTGAAATTGACGATTCCATTTATTTTCATGCTGCTAGATTTATTTGTTCTTTCTCTTGTTTTATATGGTAAATGAAATTCATTAGTTCAATTTTTATTATTGCTCTTCCCTCTTACGCAGTAGAGTGCGGAGTTTCTGTATTGTATTCCGTCCAATACAGTTCGGCTGCGGGTAAGGGTTGTTGTGTAGTTTATCGTGTTTGCTCACTGTGGTGTGTACAGTGCGTACACTGACGTTGTGTGTTTGTTGTTTTTGTAGATCGGAATGCATTGCGAACGAAATAGAAAAAAATTATTGAAACACACAAGCGAGTAAACGAGATGCAGTTATATAAATAAATCCAACCCTAATAAATATGGACTATTCGATTTTTTTTTTTCCTAAAAAATAAAGAATTTAACCCTCGATGAAAAGAGGGTTAAAATATTAAAACAAATCCGGAATTCAAATTTGAATTCGGTGAATAGAATTGACGGAAAGAACCCACTGATCGAAACTGTTGGGTGTTATTTATGATTGGTTTTTGGTCAGAGGAATTCCCAATTGCCTACCAAAACGAGAAATCGAAATCTGTCGTCTGTCGTTAGTCAGTTAAGAAGGGTAATTTCGGGGGATGCACAGAGATACACAGATGTACAAAATATTTTATTCAATCAAATTACGTTGAAATCAAAATATTCATAAAAAAAAAAAACGAAACGAAATTGTTATTTTCTTTTTCTAGATACAAAAATAATTTAAGTTTCAAAAACCAAATCAAATCAACTCGTTCTCCTGCAATTTACTGAACCGCAAAAAGAATGAGACTCATGGATACAAATTCAATTCCATCGAGTGAGTGTTCTACTACGCGTGTGTTATTCCTCCGATACGATCGTGTAAAATAATATTTGAAAAATTCTACAAAAAAAAAAAAGAAAAGAAATCAATTTGAAGAAAAACCTCTCTCCAAAAGAGCGGAAAAAAAATAAAATTAAAAAAAACAGTGCACCTATCTGAATCTGAATTTGAATTGGAAAAAGGAAAGCCGAAACCGACCGAATCGAGAATTCGTGGAAATTTCTAAATTGTTTTTTCTCGTTCGAATTCCGCTTGAAATTATGCCAAAAACACACAATCATGGTGAATTTCCATTGCCAGATGGTTGGGATGTTGCTAAAGATTATGATGGAAAAACTTACTACATTGACCACAATACGAAGAAGACAACGTGGCTGGATCCGCGCGATCGGTATGTATCTCTTCTCTCCTATCCCTATCCGCATGCACATTTATCTTATTTTTTAGAGCTATAGATACGCGCGAGTGTACATATGGACATCTGACTGTCTGTCTGTCTGTCTGACTGTTCGTTCTGTTTGTATGTACATGTATTGATGTATGTATGAACTATAGATAAAGTTTTACCGTTTGAGATGGAATTTTTGTTTTGATTTTTTTATTCTTTTTTTTTTTTTGATTTTGTCATCATTTTTTATTTATTTATTTATTTATTTTTTTTTTTTTTTGTCGTCGGTGTTGTATCATCATTGTGTTGTTATTTTTCCCTCGTGCTTTTCGCCTTGATACATACATCGAGTACCTACCTACCTACTCGTAGTTCGAGTGGATATTTTAATTTATTTCTCTTCTCTCTATCAACGAGACATGAATTTTTGATAACTGAATAAATGATAAACCAAGAACAAAAAGCAAAACCGAATAAATATGAAGAAAAACACAAAAACAACTCAAAATTGTCGTGCGTCGTCGTCTTCTTCGAATTGTGGGCTGTTTTGTTGCGTTGTGTTTGATTTTTTTTTTCTCTCTTTTTTTTCTTATCAACATGTTTATAGAAGAAATCACTGAAATAGTGCTCATAAATTGAAGTTGAAAAGGTTGAAATGGATAAATATACCAAAGTGATGAGTGTAAGTGAAATGGAGATAAACAATTTACGACATAACCTATGGGGCTATGGATCGCATTCCATTCAGGCATTGCCAGATTGAAAATTGAAAATTGCTCATTTTATGATATTTCGTTCATTTTTGTTTCTTTTTTTTTTTTTTTTTTTTCTTTGAAATGAAATTTCAAATGTGAACTGATGTTGAGAGGGGTTACCTTGAAAGTCAATTATATATTATTGAGAGTTTGTTTTCATGTTTATATTGTTGCGTGCATTTACACAGTGACATTGTAGTGGTGAATTTTTATTAAAAACAAAACACCAGCATTCCACATCTGTTTTGAAAGGAATTTCGAAGGGAATGATTGGGTTTTGTTGTATTTTTTTTTCTCGATTTAGTAGAAGGGGGTCTTTTTTTTTATTCGATTTTATGATACATTTGGTCGTTGGAATTTCATTGTGGATTAAAAATTTTGATTTTGGTTTGGTGTTAGCAGTTTTTTTTTTTTTTTTTTTTTGAAATTCGTTAAGATATGTAGGTAATCTGTAAAACATTTAGGTATGTTCACCATTTTTTTAAGTTGGAGTATGAGTAGATAGGTACATAGACATTTATTTTGTATTTGTCGAGATTGCATTCTAGTTAATTGCTGTCTAATTTGGGTCTCTTGAGATTTGCAATGATTATCTACAGGTCTACCCTTTGTATCATGTGCAAAATATATATGTATGTATGTATACACATACATAATACATTTTTTTTTATAAAACTGACCAGTTTGTGGTATTTTTAAAATACCCACAAATTGACGACATTTTCGGCCATGTTTGGGGAAGAAATGGTGCTATTTTATTCTGTTAAGGTCACCATTTTATTTGTTTGTTTGTAGGCACATACGGGGATTGTCTGATAAGTACCCCGATTAGAAGATAGTATAACCTCTTTTAGGCCGCCTGTCGAAATTTGGTGACAATTCGACGCTTAGTTTTGTTTTGACATCCATCTCAAACCTTCGTGTTAATGTTTTTTGCGACCATTGAAAAAGAGCAGTATCGCTCCGTTATCCGATTCTTCTTTTTAAAAGGCAAAGCCTGCGAAGAAATCAAGTTTATTCTCTTAAGTGTGTATGGGACCCATTCACCTTCCCGTACAACTGTTTACCATTGGTTTGCAAAGTTTCGCCGTGGCCGCACCTCGGTTTTTCATGAACCTCACCCAGGTAGCCCAAAATCGATTACGACAGAGAAAACCGTTGACAATGATCTCGTATTGGCAGACCGCCGAGTGAAAATTCGCGAGTTGGTTGAGATAGCAGGCATCTCAATTGAACGCGACATGGATCCGTTCGTACACACCAGAGACCAAAGAACAATCGAAACAAACAAACGTACCTTCGGCCCGAAAGGTGATGGCCACCGTTTTTTTTTTTTGGGACGCGCGAGGTGTGATCCACGTTGAATATTTAGAGTAGGGAAAAACAATAACAGGAACATACTACTTCAATTTATTGGGCCAATTTAACGCCGGTTTAGATAAAAAAACGACCACATTTGGCAAAGAAAAAAGTGCTCTTCCACGACGATAACGCACAGGCTCAAACCTCCGCAGTCGCCACAGCCAAATTGGTCGAATTGCACTATGAACTGCTTCCCCATCCGTATTCTCCGGATTTGGCTCCTTGCCACTTCTTTTTGTTCCCAAATCTTAAAAGATCGCTCGAAGGAAAAAAATAAAGGGTAAAAGGGGATTATATTGAAAAATTAATTCTCAAGACCTAAAAAAGCTGCATTATCATTTCTAATCCGGGTATTTATCAAACAGCATTCGAATGTGAAATGACATCGAAATTAAACAAAGTAGGTATTCGTCATTGACTTTGATAAATATTTGGCAGCAAGATAATAATGCACGACGCTATGTTTTGAGTACGACTTCAGTCAGATTTTGGCGACCCGCATCCTGCAGATCTAATTTTGTACCACTCGTTTGAGAATTTGGGGCTCCTTCTCATTAGTAACGCGTTGAATATTGACTTCAAAGGTCTAGATAGTTTGCGGTTTATCAGCATACACTAATAACTACATAGGCCTACAAGAAGTGATCAAGTGGCGTTAAATCGCAGAATATCAATGGCCAATTCGCTGATCCATTTTATGATATAATGTCATCAATTTGGCTCCTCAGTAAGTCATTGGATACATGGTCAATATGGCAAGAAGCGTCCACCTTGTGGGAACCGCATATTGTCCGGATCAATGCCATCGATGTTTTCGATATTTCACCATCGACTGCAACTCGAACTCCGATCTAATTTTTGAAAAAATAAGGACCACTTACGTGAAGATCGCACTAAACAGTGCACTTTTGTAAGTGAATTAAGTCTCATAAGTCTCTTCTTAATTTGGTTCAATCTAGAAATTGCAGATTTTCTTGTTCACAAGGCCATTGAACCAAATTCAAGCCTCATCACTTAACATGATGTTTTGATAAAATATGACAAAGAGCTCAATCCGTGAACTCATGTCGCAAGGCATCGTCTTGTGTTACGTGTGTAGGTTGAATTTTATTTTTGCAAAATTGTTCACATAGTGTGCAGATAAAGGTTAAACTGTTGAGATTTTTCTTTCTCTGACAGTCTATATTGACATGTTATTGACTTCGCGTCATGTAGAGTGTAAGAGTATCCATAAAATGACGAATAGCGATTAAATTTGAATGATACAAAAATGTTTTTCTGTTGTATATCTGCTCATGATGATTTGCCGAACAATACTGAACGAATGTAAATGTCAAAGACCTGATAAAAATGGCAGCAGAGTTTGAAAGTCATATTTATTGAAAGAACTTTTAATAAAAGAAAAGGGTCTTCTAGAGCCAATGAAGTCTTTGAAGGCGTCTTTGAGGGCTGTTCGACTCCCTTTGTGTGCTATTTCACCTTCGTTCGCGTGCTTGCAATCGATTTTTCCTTTGGGGAAAAGTCCGGGGAACAAAGTAAGTGAGGTAGAATTCTGTACTGCGGTTGATGGGAATTTTACTTGGTTGTAAACGTGTAGCCTCGCATTATTATAGAGCAGTATGATCTAGTGGCCATTAAGTCATCAATTTCTCATGCATATGTGTAATATATTTAAGATAGTTAGATTGTTGCTACTATTGGTACAGACGGTTCTACTCCCCAGTAGTCAAGTGTATCTTCGCCCTGTGCAGCTAAAAGTTTAACATATGTATTTACATACGCTCTACATACGCAACTGGGCTTCAAGTGAAATACTTTTGCTGATAGCTATGTGGTGTTGTTTTCCTGACTCTTACTTACTTATGTGTTGCAAGGATATTTTTACATGTCTTCAGTAATCCTCCATAGTTGTGTAGTCAGACTTGCAGAATAGGATTGTTTCTGGCTTTAGAATAAAATATTCTCAATGGTTCCAATAATTGACACAAATGGTTGGCGAAGTGTAACACACAATTTCGACCACACAATATATATAGGGTTTTCTAATAACGACTTGACAACTTTTTTTTTTTAAATAAAAGGCAAACCATTTGAGATATTTCAAAAACTTTATTATTAGCTTATAGTACAATCAAAACATTAATGAATGGAACTCGACTTCGTTCATATGGCCACCGCTGGCACGTTTGCAGCGGCCGCTGTTTCGCATTCAATTTTGGCTCTGAGCTCTTCCAAAGTCGTCGGCGTATTGGCATAAGCCAATGACTTAACGTAGCCCCACAGAAAATAGTCAAGCGGCGTTAAATCGCAAGAACGAGGCAGCCAATCGACTGGCCCATGTCTTGAGAAAACACGCTCACCATACTTACTCTTCAATAAATCGATTGTAGCGTGTGCTGTGTGGCTTGTGGCACCATCATGTTGAAACCACATGTCGTCCAAGTCCATATCTTCCAATTCGGGCCAAAAATAATCGGTGATCATGACGCGATAACGCTGAGCATTCACAGTAACGTAACGATCGTTATCGTCGACGAAAAAATATGGCCCAATAACGCCGCCGACATGTAAACCGCACAAAACAGTTATTTTTTGTGGATGATCAGAATTACCATGATCAAAATGTTGAGTTTACTGAATAAATTGACAGTGACAGTTTGATGATTAGTGAAAGAGTGCGTTCACAAATTAAATTCAAAGTTGTCAAGTCCCTATTGGAAAACCCTATTTAAGGAGTTACACGTAGCTTAATAAAAAAAGGAATTTAATCTAACCGAAGGACATTTAAAAATAAGACTTACCCTTCACAATAAACAGAATCATTTGAACATACATACATATATGTCTTATATGGATTGCTTTAAAGAAAAAACTCAGAGTTGTATGTAGAGTAATACTGTGTAGTTTTTTTTTTTTTTTCAAAAACATAAACTGAATTAGTCGTTTCATGCTTTCACAAATTCAGCTGAACATCCCATTACAAGCACTTAAAAGTCGCTGTTATTTGAATTATTCTTTGGCAACGCAATTTTATCCTTTCCTGTTGATTGAATTACGTGCAGTTAACGTTCCCTGCCTAAGGATGTGTGTACATAGTATCTGAAAATCCAATTTGTATCTGTTTTAATTGAATACTAATTCTCAAATCTGGTAACTCTTTTTACATGGCCAATTACAAGTGGTAACATTCACAATACCACATCTCCGAGTGAACAATATCAGAGTAGAGTAGAGCAACTAAACAGCACCACTAGCACCAACTCGCAACTCGTGCACACTATTCTTTGTAGAGAGTGTTTATTATCTCTATACTTGGACTGTTAATCATCGCATTGGAATTTAAACGTTTGCTTAAGTATACACAGCAGTAAAACGCGCTCATTAGATATCTCTATCTTGGCCCCTGTGTCTGCCCGTTCTGGTTTTTACCCCCTTAGTCTGTTTTGACAGGCCCACCGCACAACTCTCCTGGTACGATTCGTCACTCCACCATATCCCACCCGAATTGCTTTGCGTTGATGGAGCAGCGTTGCCATGGATGTGCTCTACTGTGAGTCGGTCGGGGCTGGCCGAGCAATATTTGGTATGCGTTTAAGTTTTTAACTGCGCAGCTTATGTTGTACCTACTTAGGCACTATAACAATGTACCAAGTACGAGTAGGGGTATCTATGGGTGGATTGGAATGCAATGCTTAGTTCAGATGGATGGATGAATTTTTGAGTTGAATAGTTTTTGTTTTTAATTCGATAGATTGCATATTAAATAGTGATTGGGTGTGTTAGGAATTTGCAGCTTTTTCACCCGTTTCAAAACATGTTCGTTACAATCAGAATGACAGATCGGCAGTAAAAAAAAAAGGAACAATACTTGTATAACAACGTAGCGTATGTACATAATATATTTGTACGTTAACATTCTGGTATGTTGAATTGGAGATGAAAAGTTTTCGACTGGAACGCGTGCAGCACTCTCACACTGGCAATAAACTAAAGAGTTTAATGTTTGCATTGTCATACATATATGTATTTTTATTTTTTCCTTCACATTTTTTTGTGCGGAAACTGCCGCAAGACACACTGTATTTTGTGTACGAATAAGTATGAAATTGACAGACATTTTGGAACTTTGCCATTTGTCGGTCAATAGGGTCAGCGAACGCGGCTATCTTGTGACAGACTTTTCAAATGACTTACTACCTACTATCCAGAGGTAGTAAGTGGTTAAAGTTCTATGAAGATCTATCATAGAAATATATACGAGTATATATTTTTTAAATGTATCTACCAATCAATTTTCGATGCTCTTAAAAGCACTTAATAAAATTTGGTTGACACTTTCATTAAAAATATTTTTTTTTTTAAATTTTATGACGCACTAATAATATGCGTCAACATACAATTAAGAACTATGTACGTCATTGTCACGATTTCAATTTAAAGTTATAACTTCTTAGAGATAATGGATGGCATACATAGGTATTGCGCAAAATAGCCAAGATCACGTCATAAATTATCTAATACGCGTCTTAACGTACTTTTTTTTATGATTAAATTCTTTTGAGTTCTATATCTTACGAGTAGTTAGGGGTTGCTTGCATTAATTTTATTTCTTAGAAACAAAGTCAGACTTGTTAAGTCCAGAAACGTTGGTTCTTGTATTCGGATAGTTTTTTGTGTGATAAAATAATCCACATGGCAACGAATCACCTGGTTCCGAATACCGTAGCTTTGCTTCATTTTTAGATGATATACTATCATATCGTATGATTTAAATTCGAAGATTTGTCCTTACTTTTCAGAGAATATCAAGTTCGATACGTCTCAAAAATTTTGTTAAGCACAGAGCATTGAAGTCGATGGAAAAGTGTGCCTAGGCTTTGAATTTTTGGTCGTTACGAAGATTTGTATTCACGTTTCAGAGAATTTTCAGTTCGCTTTATCTTAGTTTCCTTTTTCATAGATGGTTCGCCTAATGTTATAATCAGAAATTTGTTCGTCTGCTGTCCTTTACTTGATTGATTGATTATTTCCTTCCAGACTGTTTCAATCACCTCTTCTATATGTTTGACCTCGAAGGACGCAAAGGCCTCACTACTTCTGACTTGAGACTTTGCCTCGTACGTTGCAGTGTTTTTTTTTTTTTTTTTAAGATGTTTCGAATTATATGTGGTTGAATATTTTCACTCTCATATAGATCGCAACTTTTTTTTCGGAACGGTAGCACTTAGACACAAAACTGGTCCATAGTGTTCCATGTGTTCCATGGAGCACTCAGCACTCAACAGCACTCGGGATTGGTAACGAGGTCCCATACGGTCTCTCCCATAAAAATACTTACCGCGCCAAACACTGCCTGATTTCGGTGATCTAGTGGGAACCGATGCTTTCAGTGTGACGAGGCCTTTGTACCATGTTAAGACACTTTGCAGTTTGAAAGTAGCACTTCGAAAACATTGTTTTTAAAAGTTTTGTGGTAAAGGAAGGAACAGGGCTTAGGTTAGGAGTATGTTTTTCACAACAAAGTGGTAATTTTGCAATTGTCCAATATATAGATATATACACGAGTGCAAACTCCAGTATGGTACCACCTGAATTTAAAAGCTTTCCTCTACACTCGCTGAACCAGATGGAGCTTCATATAAAGAATAAAACAATTTTATTGTCTGTGTCAAATTGTTGAAATCTTAGTTTTGTTTTTGGGTAGAGCAGGCCATGATTTGATGAGGAATAGTCTCCCCCTCCTATCTCCCCCTCGGCGCTAGTGTGCCGTTTGTTAAAAGGGATCAAAATTTGTTTTGTTGCTAAATTCATACATATGTACATACATATTTTGAACCGCTTGCACATCTAAGTTTGCTCATTGAATAGCGTATAGTGCTTACACGAATTGTCCTTATGTCCTAACATCTAACAAATGTGAACGTTGTGAATGTTGAACTGCTCATATATCTGCCGAAGAGATGAATGTCAATCAAGAACTACTTTAGAGTTTAGATTTCAAAAATTTGATTACGGGTTGGCTGTCTGAAAAGGTGTAGCTATACATGGAATGTTAGTTTTTTTTTTTTTAACTCAAAACAACTCCTTTTCTTTGGTTATTACTACGAGTACCATCTGGACCACGTTTTATTGATTCAACAAACGGAAAGAAGAATTAATATTTAGCCTGTTTGTGAATTATCATTAGTTTTGATCCATCGCTTCTAGAATGATCTGGAGGCGATATAGGTATATTTTTTGTGCGTATTCAGGAAGAGGACAAGTTAAGTTATGTGAGGGTTTCTGTCCAATCAAAAGATATGTCCATTTTGTTAGCTTACGAAAAGTGTACTGTACTGACTCTAGGGTAAAATTAATTTTAAAATTAATGCTCACTTGATTTTCGTGCTAGTAACGTCCAAATAGCTTAGCGTTAAGTCAAAGTCACAATTTTAATTCCTGGCAAGCGATTGCATTCCACTTTATCACTTATCATTGTATCTTGGGACATAGTATTTTATTTGTTTTGTCGCAAAACATAAGGCCACTCTTATTTATTTATTTCCAGCAAATTCCACAATTCGAATTTCATCAGAGATAAATAAAAAGTCCAGATACCGATAATTACATTTCGACTTTGCCTTATCTCTTAAATAGCTATTCGACCATACGACAATAACCATGTGGAGCAGTTGTCAAGACACCTAAATTGATTCACTGCCATCATCAAAGAAATACAAAAGAAAATCTCTAGAATAATTCCTCAAATTTCAAGACCTACCTACACATCCCTGAGTAGAAAGAGGTGAATTAAAAAAAAAAAAAAAAAAAAAAATCATAAAAGCAACAAGAAAAATTCCTCGACTGTCTCTATATGAATTTCTGTAAAATTAATTCAAAGTAAACGGCGATGAAGTTTATTTATAGAATCTTCACATTCAATGGAAATTGAAAATTCCAGTATCGCACACATAATACTGTATCCACTAGATTCAAGACGCACATTTTATTTATTCCCCCATATGCCGACACTCATAAATTCGGAATGTGTTTTGCCATTTTGACGCATTTTTAAAAAGAAGAAAAAAAAAAAAAAAAAAAAAACGACAATTTCGAAAAAAATTCTTTATAGTAACTACACAAGATACAGATACCGGAATATTCATATTTATTTAGAATCACGAAGAAAATAATTATGAAATTCTCTAATGAAGCTGGGAGGATACCCATAGATGTGTTTCAATATCATACTCTATGTACAGATACTTTAGTTAGTATTTTTTTAGATTTTTTTTATTTTTCTTCGTTTGTTCGTTTTTTGTTTCTTTTAGTGTTTGGCTTCTAATGAAATTCTCGATGAAAGGGTTGCTATCAATTATAATGTCAAGATATTTTTAGAAAAAATAAAATAAAAATAAAAAAATAGATAAATAAAAAGTAAAAATCATTTCTTCGATTGGTTTTTCGCTCACATTTGTCTACTTATAGTGACAATTGGATTCGAAAAAAAAAAAAAAATAAGTAAAGGTTTTCAAAAAAGCAAATTGACTGGTGGAGGAGAGACACGTAAATGTAGGAAATACTCGACATTAGTATTTCGATAGGCATCTTCTTGGTGGTCTGTTTATGTTTTTGGTTTTTTGTTCGCTAGATTGGAAGTTTGCAAGAATTTCAAGTTTAGTCAAAAGTCTAAAAATATAAGTCAGGGCTTAGGCGACTTTTGTTTACGTACTACTGATTTTATCGGAAATTTTTAAAGCGATTTTTGTTTACCCCGAACTTTAGGAATTAGAGGGTAAGAGTAAGAATTCATCGGAAATTGAGGAAGTGCTTGTTTGGATGTGAAAAGTTTTTGAAATGAATCTTCTCAAATGTAGGTTTCCTTGAATTTAAATTTAATGTGAATTTTTTCTTTCTTCTTTTGACGTCAGCAGTATCCATGATCTGTCGTTGTTAATTTTAAGAAAAAGAAAACATTTTTTTGGACTGGGAAATTTCATGTGCCAAAGTAGATTTCGGCGAATTTTCTTTTTTTGTGTCAATGTTATTCATTGATATTTTAGATAGGTACAGTCGAACCGATTTGGTTGCCCTACATTTTCATAATTATCCAAATCTACTGATCGTAAATATTGTCCGAAAAGTGTGAATTTTATCCATATATTGGGTCATAAAAAATTCTCCGCTGTTTTTTGGTACATTTCTTTATTTAAAATCAATTTCAATCAAGTACCATTCTTATCTATGACCTTTTGCCATTTTCGGGTAGCTTCATAGTTCCATCGGTGTAGAACTTCTGTGGCTTATCAGTGAAAAACTTGGCCAAGTGATTTTCAGCGGCTCTTCAGTCGGCGAATTTTTTACCATCAAGAGAGTTTTGCAAAAACCGAAACAAATGGTAATCAGAGGGTGCAAGCTCCGGACTATACGGTGAATGCATCAAAACTTCCCAACTAAGCTCCGTCAATTAGTTCAGGGTCATAAAATATGTGTGTGGCCTAGCAATGTCATGATTAAAGACAACTTTCTTGTGCACAGTAGAAGATCGAATAACATTGTTTGCCGTCAATTCAGGCTTTGAAGTCGTTTGTGGTCGGTCACCGGCCTTTGACCATGATCGCTTGCGTTGAATAATCTCGCATTTAATTCCGTTTTCATCGCCCGCAATGAATAGCTTCAAAAATGGTTACATTTCGTTACGTTTCAGCAGCGTTTCATTGATGGTTATTCAGTCAATTAAATTTTTTTGCGTTAATACATGTGGCACCCAAACATTGAGCTTCTTTGAGTAGCCTGCTCGTTTTAAATGATTCCACACTGTTACACGGTTGATGTTTAGTGCCTCCGCTATTTCGAAATTTTCGGAACGGAATCGACTAAACCACTCCTGGATCCGTCGTTCACTCACAGCATTCTCACCGTAAACTACACACATTTTTCGGCATGTAGCCTGACATGTCACCATGTCAAACGCGTGTTCGTTTGACACAATCAGATTAGTGTTTCCAGATAAATAGACACCAACACCATCTAGTGACAAAAAACCGCGGAGACTTTTTATACATATGACCCAATACATATGTACCTCTTGATTTGTTCTGGACATTTTTTGCGCATTGTTTTATTGTTAGAAGTCGCCGTACAGATTTTCCGCATTCCAAGGCATAGTTTGTGTAATGGAGGAATACATCGAACAAAAAAATTAAGGAAACCAAACTTTGACTAACAAAAAAGCAGTATTATAGAAAAAGGAAAAATATGCATCCAATGACCAGAATTAAAATTGTTATCATTTTGTTTATTACAATTACTAATCGTAGCGAAAATATTTTGCTTTCCAATATACAGATCTCTAAATCTATATGCTAATTTACTTCAAAATATTTTATTAAGTTTATGATTTATTTCTATAACAAATTAATAACTCCTTTTCATGCAGAATCCACATTTTTGTTTATACAATAGGAAACAAAGAGAGATCAAAAACGATTCATGTTTGAGGTGAATTTAAATAAGCCCACCATTAAAAGACCCTTTAACTGAATTGTTTTAATATTTATTTGAATGTTATTATTATTAAAAATAATAATAATTAAATGGTGTAGACCTGGGCATCAACCAATAAAGCACTTCAGCTTTCGTTGTGTTTGCGGTATCCGTTCTTCAAATCTTCGCAATGTACAATATATTGTCCTTAAAATCTGAAAAAAAAAAAATCTCATCGATCGAGAAGTAAAAAAAGCAAACGAGAAAAAAGACAAGAAATACAGACACCGACAAAAATGTCCCAACTTCAAGATTTCGAGGATTATTCTGATACCCGACGTGAGGCATCTGCAGTCACCTCCAATAATTCGGCATCACAGCCCAGTACTAGTTCAGTGAGTACGGCTAATTCCTCAGTGGTAATGCTAAAGCAGGTAGAAATGGTGGTACCAAGGCTGGTAATGCTAAAGCAAATGCAGCAGCTCGCCAGAACCCTGAAAGATCCAAGGGTAAATAATCAACTGTAAGCAACACCCAAAGGTCAAAAAGCCAAAACCAAATGATTCACCTGCTAAAGAAGATCATTTGTGGAGAAAATTTCAAAGGTTTAGAAGAAGAAATCCCTGTAAAGAAATCGAAAATCGAGTGAAAGTAAAAAACGATAAATCGAACAAAAAAAACGGCCGCAAGTTTAGCACGAGTAAGAGCCAGAGTTGAAACCGAAACTGTAGCCATAGCCGTAGTCGTAGCCAAGAAAGAAGTTAGAGCAAAATCAAGACTCGCGGTGACAGTTGCAGCCAAAGCGGCAGTCAAAATCAAATGAGGGCGGCCATGGTGTATTGGTATAACATGTGCATAGACTCCTCAAGCAGAGGGTCGCGGGTTCGAATCCCGTCTTTTCATGGAATTTTTATGTAGTTATATGTAAATCCCGTCGGCGTCAACTCTGACATGAAGGCATAACACTGATGTTGGAGTGGTTGCTGGCTGGGCTAAATGTAACGAACTAACAACTAGCAGGTACTAAGACCCACTGGTTGAGGATGCATTGGCTCCAATTTGACAACCACCTCTGGAAAAATATCGAAACCTAACACCTGAGTTTCAAACTACTACACCACCCGCCCGCGCCCTGATGAAAAGCCAGTAAAAGGGTATTCATATCCCCTTGGTGCACGAGCAGGTCATGCCGAAGCAGGTCAAGCAGTAGTGACGATGGTCGTATGAAACGTGGCAGCAGCAATGCGAACAACCCTAGTGGTGACGTTGGGAAATCAAGCAAGTCTTCATCCAAGTCATATGATTATACGACCAAACAGAACTATCTCTTCAGGGATACTTAATTTTGTTGAATTAAATCGAATAACGCTGACAAAGTTTTACTTTCGAAGAGCAAGGCGAACTTGAATCAGGCATTTAAGGATTCGCGTAATATTTTGCTGATTTTGCTAATTTTCTCTGTTCATGGACGGTCTGCGGACTTTGTTCAAATCTTTCCGAGATATCCCGCAAGAAGCCTGTACAGCACGTGTACACAGTCTGGACCGATGAAAAACCAGTTAAAATTTTAGTTGGTCAAGTAATCGAGCCTAAAGTAGGTTCGAATTGTGTCGCCTTCTACCCGAAGAAGAAAACAACGGCTTCAGACATCGTCACACAAAATGGGTGGTGGACCCTCATCATCAGGTAGTGGCGGGTTAAAGCATTTCTCATCACCATACAATACATAGATCGGATCATTTGCCACCGTGGGAAAGACATATGACATCAGCAGCTGCTGCAGAAGCCGACTCCATGCGTTTAATGAACGGTCAGTTGCCACCCTCACTATTTGTTCCTCAATTTCCGAATATGATTCCAAGTACGCTAGCAGATCCTACATCTTTACCACTATCGCATGTACCACCACGGGTTAGTTGCTACAATGACCTATCACCGCCAGAGTATCCACCATCATAAGCAACCTGTCCTCCACCACCGGGCACTTATGAAAATACACTCGCCCTGCGATGACACAATTCCATTATGAAGTGTTAATCCCGCAATTCGTCAATTTTCGATGGCAGCAAGTGGTGCTGGTGGCACTGCTGCCATGCAAATTCCTGGTATGAATCACAAGAACAACGCCAATGGCAACGGTGAAACTCTTCTAGCGCCCGTTATTGTTGGGCATCGTAGTCGAGTTTTTTAAAGTAGAAATCGTGAACGTACCGGTGGCGATTGGGACCGCCAATGTCGTTATCGTAACAACCCCAGTACCTACAGATAGCAACGTTAAACGTGTGCCCAACTTTAACCCATTTTGTAGAACAGGATATTTTGCGTTAATAACAGCGACAATCTTATGAGGTATCGCTGTCATGCAAATCGCCGTTCTAATGGACTGAATTCAGATATCAAAAGCCTACTCAAAATCAATAAAAAAAAAGATAAACGATTTATGACACATTGCTCATAGAATTGGATCCCCAAAACTTTTATACGAATATATTCAGATATATTTGGATCAGAGCCTGCTTTTAGGACATGTAGAGTTTAATACAGTCCTGTTGCTCTTTGATCATATGCAAGTTGGGACCACAGTCGAATAAAGATAAACACTTACTTCAACTTAATGACTCATTTGATTATAATAGGATTCAAAAGCTCTATCTTTGATCACGACGCAGCTTGGAAAAATTCTTGTTTTGTTTTAGAAAGACTGATGCTGCTGTTTAAATGGTTCAACATACTCTTGATTGATCCCTTCTGTCTTTGAACTGTTCCTCATCTGATATCACGAGGGAATGTTGTTATAGCTGCGGGCCAATAGTCCCAACTGCTCTATCGGGGCTGTTGCTAATTGAGTTTTGATGCAAATGCACTCTTCGAATCACCTCCAGACGTGCTTTTATTTCTATGCCCTTTATCAATGTGTTTACTTCTACCCTTCGATAGGAAAACATTTTTCTCAGATCTGTAGTCATGGTCTGCCGTTATGCACTAAAATACGGTGATTGTTCTGGTTTTATAATTTCATACATATATTAGATTGAGATAGTTCATAAATAGTTGGTAGTTGCGTACTACTATCGAAGTTTATCGTTAATGTACCTGGCATGCTATTAACGGATGCAATACCAAGGCGTGCTTAAGATACCATCAGATTGTGGTCTAATCTGCTCCGACTGCTGCAATTGATCTTGCAAAAATCCCAAGCTCAGAATGTGTACCTTCATCTACTTGGCGGTTGACTTTGCAGAAATTGACAAACTGCTTGTCGTTAAGATCGATGGAGCTGTTTGCACGCTTCGGGCTACCATCATTTTAGTTTATCAAGTGTATAGCACTGTTTTTATAGTGATCTCGCTTGTTTTACTCTCTGACATTCCGTCACTGCACTGCTCTAACGATATACAGACCATATATTTCTTCATTTTCAAAAACCTGTCAAAATATAGGGTTTTCTAATAACGACTTGACAACTTTTTTTTTAAATAAAAGGCAAACTATTTGAGATATTTCAAAAACTTTATTTTTGGCTTGAAGTACAATCGAAACATTTATGAATGGAACTCGACTTCGTTCATATGGCCACCGCGAGCACGTTTGCAGCGGTTGATTCGTTGGACCCAATTTTCAACGACTCGGCCACACATTTCGGCCGAAACAACCGCTATTTCGCGTTTAATGTTGGCTCTGAGCTCTTCCAACGTCGTCGGCGTGTTGGCATAAACCAATGACTTAACGTAGCCCCACAGAAAATAATCAAGCGGAGGTAAATCGCACAAAGGAGGCGGCCAATCGACTGGCCCATGTCTTGTGATAACACGCTCACCATACTTACTCTTCAATAAATCGATTGTATAGTGTGCTGTGTGGCTTGTGGCACCATCCTGTTAAAACCACATGTCGTCCAAGTCCATATCTTCCAATTCGGGCCAAAAATAGTCGGTGATCATGGCGCTTTAACGCTGACCATTCACAGTAACGTGACGATCGTTATCGTCGACGAAATAATATGGCCCAATAACGCCGTCGGCATGCAAACCGCACCAAACAGTTATTTTTTGTGGATGAAGTGGTGATTCATGAAGCACATGTGGGTTTTCACCCGACCAATAACGCATATTTTGCTTATTGACGAACCCATTGAGCCAAAAATGAACTTCGTCACTGAAGATGATTTTGCGACTCCGAATATCTGTAGAAAATTTTTATAATTTGCAGACGTTGCTTGTTAGTGTACTTTACCATGATGAAAATGTTGAGTTTACTGAATAAATTGACAGTGACAGTTTGATGATTAGTGAAAGAGTGCGTTCACAAATTAAATTCAAAGTTGTCAAGTCCCTATTGGAACATCCTATATAAAAAATTTTAAGGAATGACAAAACCCGACAAGTGGGTGAATGAAAGTGTTTACCACAGACTAAAATAATGTTTCAAAGTGAAAACAAAAAGAGCTCCTAAAACTTCACCTTCAAAATATAATAAACTTCTTAATAAGCAAGTTGAGTGGAAAAAAGGCACAATTCTCATTTCTGTGAAAGAAATTAACCTGATTTCCGAAGTACATATCATACATTTACAAGTAAAAGTACCTACTCCAGTTATTTTTGCCAGTAATTTTGCGCACATTTTTTTTTTTTTTTTTTTTTACTATTCATTGCATTCTTTTATCGTTGTCATGGTGATTATATGTTAAAACAAACAATTTTCCATTTACTTTTGTATGAATTTTCTTTCAGATTTTGCCATGAGCTTCTTTATTTTTTTTTTCGCTGTTTTGGTTTCTATGAATTTTCAAACAAGAAGTGATTTCTTTTTGTCAAATCGTTTTGATATATCAATCAGACCTACCAACAAAACTTTCTAGGGTCAACTGAAAAGATATTTTTTGTAGTTAAAACGATATTTGCATAACATAACATAAAAGCTGAAACTGTCATTTTCCCAGGTGTTAAAACTGTGACTTTGACTAATTGGTTGTAGAACCAAAGTAGGATTTTTTTTTTTAAATGGAAAGCTGGATGTCTGACTTTTCATTCATTCAATTTCAATAGGTGAAATTGAACCTTGTATCTTGCTGTTTTTGCTTTGTTTGTTACTTAGTCTTGCCACAGCTTAAAATTCAAAAATTAATTTAACTACGCATAGGTGTGACAACTGTTTTTTGTTCATTTGATGACAGTAGAACCATTCCAAAGTAAACAGCTATTCAAATATCCACCAATGACTGACTCCCCTACAGTGCAGGATACGCTTACTCGAGTTTTCGATGATATTCCCTCAAAGTTTGGGCGTTCTCTCTCCATCAACCGACCAATGTTGTTAAGCGTTAATCTTAAAGGTTGTGGATGGTTGACATAGATACCTACTTTTACATATAGTAATGCATGTTAGTAAGGGATTTACTCATCTCCTGGATAAACGTCAATTTGACAATAGTGCTGAAGGTCACATCATGTAGTGTACAATTTTTGAACTCAAACGTTGACAAGTACATAGAAAATTTTGTCACAATCCCTTTATAATAGTTTTGCTTTTGTAAAAAAAAAAAAGAAAAAAAAACTATTTAATATCAAAAAAAAAAAAAATAATAAAATAAAAAGTAGACACCGCTGCACCTTCTCTCCGAAATTCCGGTTTAACATCAAATTATCGCCATATTGTTTGAAATTGAAATTGAAAATGAAATTCTTTAAATATATTAGTAGACCGCTGTGATGATTAAATTCTTACCTTGACATTCGTTAATTCGTTTCGAATTAGTGTCTTCGATAGTCATCCCGTTAATTACCTATTATTCTGTTGAAAACTTGATAATTAAATTTGACCAAATGGCTTACAAAATTTTCGAATAAGTTATAATCACTTTACTTGAATTTCCAAATGTCAAACTGTCAAAATAAAACGGATAAGAAATATGACTAAAATAATAGGAATCTTCGAAACCGTAATTTAGTGGTTGATGGATAGGTATCTTTTTGTTTTCCTTACAAATGTACATATAAGAAAGTTTGTTAATAATTTAAATGACTAACAAGATGAACACTTTCTCAGATTTGTATTTTTACGTATCTTTGTTTGTTTGTTTTTTTTTTTTTTTTTTCAATGATGACAGATAAGCGTAGGAAGTTGACAATCGAAATCGAATAACTAATCTCAATGACATTTTCGAAATGCTCTTGCCAAATGATACGTCGTAAGAAAACACACACATAGTAAAGTATCTGCAATAGGTGCCCATCAAATGACTTGATTTTTTTTTTTTTTTTGACACTTTTAACGTTACGTTATGTTGTAACTTGGTCTGGAAGAGCAAAAAAAAAAAAAATTCAATACTTGACCTTCAATTGAAAATTTTTTTGCCTCGTATTTGCTTCTAATCGCAACATGTGACATGCGTGTGCTAAATATTTTAAATACTTGTCTTTTGTTGTTGTTGTTGTTTATTATATTTGAGTAAGCCACGTAGAGAAAGAAGTCTTTTTTTTTATTTAAATACGCGCAAACAGGTGGGTGTTGTGTTGAGTTGAGAAGTGATATAACTCTTGGGTTACCACAATACGTGGGCATGCCACATGCAACACAATCCAAATGGAATGGATTTTCTTTTTAGTTTTATTTTTATTTATTTTTTGTCTTTCGTTTTGCTGGTTTTATGCATTGATTACACTTTGATTACACATATATTTCTAGCGGGTTGATCAACGATGAAGGAAAAAACCGAAGACACACAGAGAGTATCTACTCGTATGCTTGTAAAACGCAACGCACTGCAGAAGGCGCATAGAAAGTTTAGAAGCTCAAACTCACTTGTATAGAGACAGAGAAGACCATTTCATGTTGAAGACATTAAACCTGATGTGGAAAATATGGTAGGATCTTGAGAAGAATTTTTTTCCAAGTGTCCCAGGAAAACTGGGTGGAAATTTTGTAATGCTATTATATGTAATAGTAATCCTGCAACATGCTGCTAAGGAGTCGACGACATTTTTGTCTCTTTAGTTTTTCTTTGCCAACACCCCGTTTGCACTTGTTTTGTGGATGATAGAAATGTCAACGGTGGTGTTCACGATCTTGCTCCCAGCGCTACGCTTCTGTAATTTGTTTTACTAATTTTTTTCTGCACTTTTTTTTTTTTTTTTTTTTAATTAGGATTAATTAATTTAAAAGGAGTGGGAGACAAAGCAGAAAAGATACATATTCTAGATCATGAGGTGTGGGAATGGAATGGTAATTAACTACAACAGGTAGTTGAGATGCATAGAAGTGTGGGCGCTAATCTGGTACTGGAGAAGAATAAATTGAGTAAAAAAAAAAGCAACATCACATGTGGATACTTCAATCTTTTACACAGAGACGAATATCTCATAGATAAGCGAGTTGCTTGGCCGAGTGTAAAAGTCAAGGCTTGAGTATTGAATTCCATTGCGCGGGAGGTGAACTGGTGCGTGATGACGTGAAACTTCTTTACCTTTTAGATTCTCTACAATTTGTGGGCGAATCCGGTAAGACTGGTTGGAATTCTTTTGAATAAAAAATCTATCGTGTTTTACAAGGTATTTTTAGACTTGAAAGCCTAAAAAAACCACTCGTATTTAAACTACATTGTAGCGTTGCAAACGCGCCCAGTACTCATACAATTCTTAAATCTGGCAGCGAACGAAGCTAGTGACTCATATAACTGATTTCGATCTATTTATGTGTTTCAGATCTAAATTTAGAAGCATTTGTACGTCATTAATAGTAAGACACACTACTCTCTGACTTTATTTTGAAAGTCTTAAAATGTAAGACGTCTCCAGCAAGTTGTTAACACACAGTCCAGGCTGGATCGTGATCTAAGCTTCACATCCAAACATTCCCCTTGTCATTTGAATACACATCATCTATAGTAAACAGTTTTACACCGTCTCCAATGGTTCCTCGATATGCACCGGATCTTTATAAGGGAAAAATGAGGAGTAGTAGTAGAGTCAGTAGATTTAATTTTTTAAAAACAAAATCAAGTTATATCGCTTGAATATTATACGCAAGGCATGGGGTTATTTTTATAATACTTCAATCAGTTGTATCTTGTAAGAACGCAGCTCAAAGTCAAACGACACATTTATTGCATCAGTTTTTTTTGTTTTTAGTATAATTTCACGATTTTTAAGAGTTGCTCAAACGTTCATAGTAAGTTAAATCTTAAACGATCGCTTCAAGGCCAATAAAAGATGTGGCGTAGATGGCTTCGGGGGAGTCAACACCCATCCAAGTGAAGACATACGCAATCCCAATTGCAATGAACTCTATCTTAAAAAACACGGAAGTCTAAAAATGTTCGAAACACTAGAATCTAATTTGATGGTGTTAGTCTTTCCTTAACGCAGTCGGAATGCAGACTCCGCTGACCGTGGCACATCAACAAATTGCTTCCTGACGTCTCTTAAAAGTCAGGTTTTTGTTGCTCGACAGCAGAGACCTAAGGGCGATATGCATATCTATGACAATCTTGCGATGTTGCTATAGCACTTCATGTGAGTATCCGGCTTACGATCGCATCAAGTTACTAGACGCTGGTGTGCTGAATTAAGATCCTGTACTCACTTCATTTCTACCTATTCAATTTGGGAGAGCAAGAACTTATTAAACAGACCATACAGACAACAGTGTCAAAAAAAAGCTCCAAATACTTTTCCTCCATAAACGCCTCTCCACACATGACGACTTGGGAATATATATTGGTTTTCCTGTATTGCACGTGGTTTCAGTGCCCCAAAAGCTACAGTTTAACTTTAACTTATTCACGCATTTTCGTCTCTCATGGTATCTTTTGTATTTAAAATCATCCTTATGGCAGTCAAGGTTAAGGAGGTCATATGTATCTGTGTTCTGCAACCACTAGACCATGTTTAAACCTTTCAATTGATGCTATTAATGTTTGAGTTCTCTATTGGATATCTTTAGCCATTGCAGCGATATTGAGTCATTGTCCTTAAGTCGATGACGAAATTCACGTTGAGTCAAAACTATTGATGCACATATTCCGCCCTCTTGAAAGGCGGATGCCTATGTGCAATATTGTTTCTGTTTACTTCACAAATCTCAAAGTCGCCGTTTGTAAAAAAAAAAAAAAAAAAAAAAACATTTTCCAATAATTTTTTTCAGTTCAGTAGGCTTCATCGAAAAGAGATTTGATCTTCTAAAACTAGTACTTGGGGCTGCATTCAAAGAACGAAGTGAAAAAAATTTGGATATCACTTTTAGTCTTATTTACTAAGTTTTTTCAATCAAATATCTAATTTGAAACCGGAACGAATGGCAGGGGATCGTTTGCATGACATATACATAAATTGAATTTTTTGCAATTCTGCAACAAATTGAAAGCCAACTACTTTTTAAACTGAACTAAAATTATATTAAAACAAAGGCGTTTGGCTTTTGGTCAGTATTCAAATTATCAACCACATTCCTTATCAATCTACCTACTAACAAGAAGACTAATTCAAATTCATTGACCAAACTATAACACAAATCTTAAATTCCCGCAATGTACCCGAAATCGGATAATTAAAACAAAAATTCTTTCTAAATGCATTCTTTCTCATTAAAACACCTTTTAGGCCATATAACTACCATAAATTCCTTGCGACGCATTATAACATTAAATTTAGGGAAAACCTCAAAACCTATAAATTCACTCCCACCAAGATGTTCCTGAGGCTTAGCCTGTAGGAAGACTCAACCCTAAGTATCTTATACGAAATTCCTTTCGATACAATTCATTTATACTTCAAATCATAAATTTTCCTACATATCAAGAATGGAATTCTTTTCTGATTGCAAAGTACCAACCAACCAAACCTACCGTCCAACCTCACTTATACCTCAGCCTTTTTATCTGCGTACCTTTTGTATGCACACTTTATTGCTATAAAGGTTGCCCCAAAGGTGAAAATCAACAATAATCGACGAGCATTGGAGCTTAACATTGAGAATAAAAAAAAAAAAAAAAAAAGTTAAAAATTAAAGAAGAAGCGTTTCATGTTATGTGTCAAACATGGAATGCAAAAAATAAAGGAAAAGAAAAGAAAACAAGAAGAATATTCAGCTACCGAAAAATAATAAAAAAAAATATATATATATAACAAAAACCAAAAAGAAATAGGTATCTACCTTCAAATCGAACCGAACAGGAAAAGTATCTTAGCTCTCTGTGTATGTATCTCTACAAACAATACAGCAAGATCACAACATGGAAAAGAATTTCGGGAATTCACAAGATACGAGTAAACCGGCTTCCACTTAAAAATGATCGACGAAGAGATCTGCCAACCAACCCAACATCATCAACAGCAGCAACAACAACAACAACAACAATTCAAAATTATTTTTTATACTGCTGCGGGTGCTACTTTCCATCTGGAGCTGATCATCACAAGCAAACATAAAAAAGAGCATTAAAGACGGACGCGGTTTCATAAATTTGTATTTTTTTTTTTTTTTCAAAAATACAATTTTTTATATACACGAGCATATATTTTTAAAAACGGTAATTAATAAAAAATTGATCTACCAATTAAATGTTGGAAAAAAAGATTTTTCTTAAAGAAAAAAAAAATAAATAAAATAAAAAAAATAACAGGTAGCTAACATCATAGATACAAGCGATCATTATATATGTACTTCCTTTCTTTCTATTTCATTTCAATGGAGAGAACGAAACGATATATGAATGTACAATGTGCATATATGTATATGTATGTATGCATGTATAAAAAAAAATGTTAATTACATCAGTTGGTTAGAATGCATAGATACAAATGCATATAATTACAAACGAAATGCCTATGCTGCTAGATAGATACTACGAATATACGAATATATGTTATGATAAACCAAGAGAAACAGAGATAGAAAATGCAAATAGGTGGAATGGGTGGTAAGAGGGAACGGGAATAAATAGATTGGAATGCCGTCTTGACGAGTTCTTCGACATCAGCCATGAGTCGACTCTGAGTCGTCGTTATTGCGTTGTCGTTGTCGTCTTAGTCGCCTTCGCTATCGTATACGTCTGTTGGTCGCCATAGAAAAATTAAGTGCGCAGACTAAGACTGTAGTACTACTGCATTGCTGCATTGCTACATTGCTGCACTGCATCAACAGCAAACCAACATAGCCCGCTTAACTGCCTTCTGCTATCTACTATAAACTATTTCCAACAGTTTTGTCTCTTTTTCTCTGATGTTCAAGTTGAAAAATAAAAAAAAAACCAAAGATTATACTGGCTTTACTATTTTATTCACCCGTTGACGATTATTTGATCGTACACGTCGACTCGACATAGTAGAAAGAGAATCAAACAATTGTAGGGTAGATAGAATGTGTTTGGTATATTTATTAAGTTCGATAGACTTAATTGTAAACATTTTGACAGATTTATACCTGATTCAGTCAAGTTTTTACATTTACAGCTATAATAAATAAAGTATGCATTTCAATCTGGACATTAGTAACCAAAAAACACTTCACCGAATGTAGAATGTATCTTAATGGTGTCTGAAGTACATAGCGTTTTACATTTGACAAAATCCGATCTGATCTAATTAAAAAGTAATTTCTATATCGAAATAAATCTCTTTTAAATTCGGATCGACTTGACAGAACTGCAACCGAAATTAAATCTGTGTTCAAAAATATGGTGGCTGTCTCGGATAATTGTATTTTTACTCTTTTTACAGTCACAAGTCAAGTCTTGACGTACGACAGCTATCAGCCTACTCAGCTGGAAGAAGTCTAAGCCAATACAGACTATGATCTCTTCTAAGATGAATACTTGTCTTGTAGGGCATTATCGCCGAATAGCTCTCTTGAAAGTGTTGTCACATTTCTTAAAAAATTAAATTTGCGCCACTAACCACTCCATATCAAATGGGGGATCATCGTTTTTTAAACAAAGCAACATATCTACCTTACATGCCTTATACATGTTTACATAATTTTGACAGATCTTTATATATTTATATTTTTATATATATATTTTTTTTTTTGTTGTATATTTTATTATTTATATAATGAAAAATAAATACATTGTATTCCCATTGTAAAGCAAAATCCAAACAAATGTCCACAATTAAATATTTTTCCACAAACTGGCAGCAACATTTTTGTACCTTCTCTCTAAGGTGTAAATAGCAGTAGCAGCCACAGTACTACCAACATAGCATCAGTTCTGCAATTTTATTGTTGTTGTATTAATAAAACATGAAGTAGGTAGAATGTGGTTTAGATGAAGTACGTTTACTAGGACTGGATAAATGCTAGAATATAACGTGGAGTTTGCTGTTGATCTTCTGTATCAGTGTTGTTGTTTGTTGATTTGTTGGGGCTTGCTCCATGTTTTTTTTTTTTTTTTTTATATATATATATATATATATATAAAATTCAAGCCACCCCACGAGTTACTCGTATAATGCAACCATTCAACTTTGCTGTTGGTGTATGGTGTGCTGTCATGCCACTACCATGGCTGGCTTATTGCTCTGCTTACAATATTGCTATTTGATGATAGTCGTATCTCGATGCACATTTTGTGCAAACCATACCAGTTATGTACTCGTTCGTAGTCATACTCGTACTCATTCGTCGTATCTATGGGACCAACTCGTATCTACGGAGCCAAATACGGACCCCAACAGAGTGTAAGAGGTAGAAAACTGTTGTTGTGGGGGGAGGGGAGAATGTCAGGGGGAACTTACAACTATTCAAGTATGTGGCAAGGCACATAGTGCAGTTGATTAGATATACAACTTTTTATATCCGCAAGGTATGAAATCAAACATTCCATTCGGTCGGTCTCTTTCTTAAGTCATTTGCTAGAATAGATGAATAAAACGTACTAGCAAAATGAATAAACCGAATGCAGGCAATGAAAGACGACGTCAAGTTGTATACCTCGTTTGGGGGCTCGTATACACCCATTTGACAGGTATGCGCTGGCTTGTTTGTTGTTGCAGTGTTTTTCCTGTGCATAGATAGAAAATTGCACATATATGGTGATTGTAGGTATTTTGCAACAGAAGTTAGTTACCTTTACAACAACAAAATTAAATAAAATCCAACAAAAAAATTTATAAGAAAAAATTGCAATGAAGGAAAGAAGGAAAAAAAAGGAGCATACCTACATATAAATACCCACACTTGGTTATTGGTGGTACGTGAATTACAAAAGCGTTGTCGGGCATTTCAGCTCTCGATATAGTAAGTTGAAGAACGGGAAGGGAAAACAATTGATTGCTAAGGAAAATTCAATATAAAGCAGTCTTTTTTTTTCATTTTATTTTTGGTTTTGTCGGGTTAAATAGTTGAAGAGGAATTTCATTGAGGAATGTCGAAATTAGGCGAATATGCTGATCAGTTGTTGAAACTAAAATTTAAAAAAAACGCGTTATTAATTAAAACACAATATTTATATTCGTTTCTGATGTGGTTAATTTTGCTAACATTTTTTACAGAATTTCTTATTTTTCATTTCTTTACGGTGTCCATACATTCAAAATCAAGCCACATGGGTGTCTTTATTTTTTTTTTTTTTTTGTCCATGAATGCGGTATAAGAAAATTCTAATCATTGCTTATTTGGTGAAACATTTAAAAGACATGCAAGACAAGTCCTATCAACATATGAATCAAAAAAGTAAGAACTTATTCTATTGTAACTTATATGTACATTTTATTACATAAAACAATTTATCTTCCTACATTTGTGATTGATGGAGCACTTCCTTTCACCCTTCAATTCATCAGTGTAACCTCCTCATGTCCATGTGTCGCAGCTTGTCATCTTAAACTTCTGAGTTGATAAGACAAGACGTACATGATGTTATTGTAAAATCGTAAGCACCATGAGTTAGGTAATGCAATGAAAGTTGCCACCAAGTAAAACATTAGAGTGGCGTTGATTTCCAACATTTGAATATCTGGTCTATGAGGCTTGAAACCACATTGATAAGAACTTATCAAATTGATGTAAGGTTATAACGCAAATGGAGTATAGTATTGGGTATATATTTTAATCCGTGCGGTTTTTTTTTCAAAATTTAAACGTTTATTTAAGAAAAACATGTACATTAGTATTATTCAAAGTATTGCCCATCTGAAGCTATGACTTTTTCCCATTTTTCTGGCAATTGGTGGATCTCATCCCAAAAGAACTGTGCCGGCTTGGCAGCCAAGAATGAATCAAGACAATTTTTGATATTCTGCTCTGATGTGAACCGTATTTCAGTGAGAGCGTTCTGCATCGACCGGAACATCGACCGTCCACAGTTTTCCAAATAGTTCTTAACCGGAATAGCAACGTGGGGCCGAGCGTTGTCATGATGGAAAATTATTGCCTCGTATCTGGTCGCATATTCCGGGCGTTTTTCTTCTACTGCTCTCTTCAAACGGATTAATTGTGTTCGGTAGCGTTGTCCAGTGATGGTTTCACCCGGTTTTAGCAGCTCATAATACAGCACACCCATCTGATCCCACCAAATACAGAGCATTACCTTCGCGCCATGGATTTTCGGATTTGCCGTTGATTTGGCTGGTTGGCCGGGTTTCACATATGATTTTTTTGCGCTTGGGGTTGTCGTAATGGATCCATTTTTCATCACAAGTAACAATCCGATGCAAAAATGACTTCCTTTTGTGGCGTTCCAGCAGCATTTCGGACATTCAAAACCGCCTTTCGACGTCTCTCGGCTTGAGTTCATGTGGAACCCAATTTCCTTGCTTTTGAACGTTTTGAAATGGCTGCTTGAGGGACACCCAAAAATTCTGTGAGCTCTTCTTGTGTTTAGCAATAATCTTCATAGAGTAATGCTTCCAGTTCTTCATTCTCAAACTTTTTTGGCTGCCCAGGACGTTCATCGTCTTCCAAGCCAAAGTCACCACTTTTAAATCGTGCAAACCCCTTTTGGCACGTTCGCTCAACTAGCACATGTTCACCATAAACTTCCACCAAAATACGATGACTTTCGGCAGCAGTTTTCTTCATATTAAAGTCCATGTTCCAATGGAATAATACAAGTTACGCCATCTCTTAGCAAACCGCTAAGTTATATACCCAATAGATGTACGCGATGCTATAGAGACCCATGTAATTTTGTGTGCTTTTCTTCGACCCACCTTTGTTGAGGATTGGGCTGAGATTCTATTTATCGGGCTATTGTTGGTTCTTTTAACAGTGCTTTAAACGGTTCGCTAGAGTGCCCATCTGCCACAGTCTTATTGGAGTTTATTTGCGACATTGCTATTTAGGGCTTTTCTTGGTCAATTAACTTTAATGAAAATTTTTTGTAGGACCTTAAAATTGGGAGAAATCGTGTGCAATTGTGGATTTCATTTTAATATATATCTTCCATGCTGCTCTAATTATTGAAAAATACTCCCAATCCTCATTTAGACAATGTCAGAATGCTAATAGAAACAAGGTAAGGCAGGATGCATTACGTCGGTTTTCAACGGCGTCAATTAATTGTGCGATATTAGTATCACTTAAATTGTATCGCATAGTTTTGAACACCATCTATCAAGTGCAGCGAGATTTTAGGAGCACCTGACCAGATGTGAACATTGTACTTTAATTTTGGGTCATATATGCTTTATGTACTGAGGTCTAATCAAAGGGGGTGAAACGCAATTTTAAACTTAAATTCGAAACGTTAAATAAGGTACTTAGCAGTTCCGAAACACTGCATAGTATGTGGCAAAACTAAAGCAACTTTTTATATTCTACCCCCTACCATTGCTTACTAAAAGAAATACGATAAAAAGTTATTTCTGTACACAACTATTCGTCTTTATAACACTTCATATATTGTTTATTAAAAAAATATCAAATTTCTATTTATTTTAAATTGTTTAACATATCAAAAATAATATATAAAAAAAACAATGCATACGAAAAATGCGAAATTGACAAAACAAAAGCAATACCCACTGAACCTGAGCATTTGGTCGAACAAATCAAAAGTATATAAACAATTGAGTACCGTAAGGTCAAATTCTGTTAAACAATACTTGCTGTTTCCATATATTAATCATTGTATTCATTACTCATTGTTAAGTGTTAGGAAAAAGAGGTAAATTTTATATTTAGAGATTTTTTTAAGGATAATGGCCAGAACACTAAGATTATTGGAGATTTCCTTAGTAGAACGAAACAAAGAAAGGGACAGTACAAGCAATTAATCTTGGCGGTAAACCCCGAACAAAACAACTGCAAGTCAAGATCATCTCATAATACGGAAGCTCAAAAAAGATTCTAGATCATCTTCACGGTAAGTTGTCAATGACTTGAGACTCTACATTCATCCAAGAATCGCAAGCAGAAGGAGTGACGAGTATTAAGAGTTATAGGTCTGCAAATGAGCCATTTGTGTCAAAGAAAAACAGGATAGCAAGCATAAAGTTTGCGAAAGAACACATTAACTGGACGTTACAGAAATGAAGAACAGTGATATTGTTAGATTTAAGGGCGCACGTTAGACGAACAAAAGGAAAACGCTTAGACCCTTCGTTATTTCTCCGGCCAGTGAACGGAGCCTATCCACCAAATTACGGACATTTTAAATCGGCAAGGGTACAGAAATATAATGGAGGACATAATGTATCCATACGCGGATAACAACATGCCCTTGCGCTCTGTAATCCAACATGAAAATGAACACAAACACAAGTCGTGCTCGTGACTGAATGGTTAACTGTGGCCGGAGTGTGTGTTCTATGGAAAATTGTAGATCGCAAAATTCGGACTGAGTCCTCTTTTTGCAGCTATAAAAGAAGAATGGTAGAAAATCCCCATGGGTACAATAAACAATTTCAAAATAACGGATATTCAACAAAATATTAATTAACAGTCAGTATTTATTCCGAATTAAGGTTAGTTGTTAAGTTGTTTTAGTTTTGTCAACGCCTTACGAAAAGATGGTTTTGTTCTCCATTGAATTTCTTGTTATATGTTATATTGAAGAAACAATATTTGAAGTATCTTTATGTTTTAAAGTTTTAACTTTTCTTTAACTTTTGTTTTCGTGCCAAGTAGAAAGACAGGTAGATTTTTAAAAGTTGCTTTCGTTCTATCACACAATGTATGTAAGTAACAAAATTTCAACTGTATTAAACGCTAAACTAAAACAGGGTAACTTCAAAACATGTATTTGCCAGCAAACTATGATACTTTTGAAAGTGACATCATAAATGAATAAAAATGATTTTGAATGCAAATGCAATTTCTAAACAATTTTATAATTCTATTTTTGCAAAATGACTATCCGTAAGGATTACGAAAAAAATCACTTAAAAATATCTGCTTCGATAAATTAATACGTAAAGGTGTCAGTGACATCTTTGAACGATGTAATAACCCCAAGAACCTTCTCTTTTCTCTCTACCTCTCTCTTTCCCTTATTTGTTCTGTTATGTTTTTGATTCAATTATCACCTCAATTGAACCAGAAGATGTAGATAAAATAAAAAAAAAGTACACCATCACAATGCATATTAAATAAATTCAATAAATAACAACGAACACCATCAGTAGAGGGACACATGAAAAAAAAAAACTGATTACTTAATTTTAACCAATTAATTTTAATTTAATTTTTTTTTTCTGTCATTCTTTCCCTCTTCTTCATTTAATGAAATTGCAAGCAATTTTTTTTTTTTTTTTGTTTATTTATTTTGGTTTATTTTTATGCCTTCCCTTCTTCGGAACAGCACTTCTGGTGATCACTTAAGTGCCAGTTATATTTGTCCCCTAGAGCTCACAAAATGCCAAAGCTCTTCTAGCGTAACGTGCACATATTTGCTGTACGCCTCTGGGTCTCTCCTTGTACAAAAAAAAAGAAGAAAAAATTACTTTTTTTTAATAATAAATAGAAAAAAAAAGACTGAAAAAAAAATTAACAAACTGTGAAAATTTAAGAGTAAAAATACGGCACAGAAATGTGCCACAGACGCAAATACACCAGAAAGTATGCGAGAAATAAATTCCACAGCTTCATACGTCATTCGGTCATGATGGTGGCTATTTTAGCTCCCGTACAGGGCAGGGTTGTTTGGTTTTTTTTTTTCTTGCTTTTCAATTTCGTTATACCTATTTATTTATTTATTTTTTTATCATTTTTTTTTTTTTTAATTACTTCAATCCAATCTGCGCGCACATATTCGTAGGAGAGGTCTTATACAGTGCGAAAATGGGAGTTTGCGATGCTAGACAGTTGAACGTGTTCTTAAGTGCTTTATAATGGGGCACAAATCACAGAGCTCTGATCTCGCTCGCCTCACTCATTGGAATGTTGAAAATCTACATCCAATTGTGAGGAAACCGAATTATTTAACACGTATGCTTTAATTTATTTTTATTGCTCTGTTTTTTATTATGAATAATTTAAAAAAAAAAATAAGAATAAGCTAAAATCACATAGAGATATATGTATGTATGTACATATTCTGTACTTTCATACGTTTTTTTTTTTTTCATTGGCAATTCGAATAGAATTGAGAAATTCTGGTATTCAATGTCGTCACAGACAACTCATGAGACGACTCGACGAATGTTTTTTCAAATTCTATTTAAACAAAATACATATAATTAAGTGTAATTGTGGCGTCAATTTAATACTTTTTTTTTTATTTATTTGCTAACATTCAGTATGACACGGGTTATGTCATAAGATTTCATGTAAAGACGCATGAAGCAACTGAATGCCTGTACGAACATATTCTCATTGACGTTTAACATCTGAATTCCTGAACGCAGACATCAAGGGGATGCAAACGATTTATGTCACTTATTATTCGTCAATAAAGTAAAGACTTTTCGCAGTTACACTCCTGGGTTAATTTTATTGGGTGGGGGGATAATGACAGATCTCATGTCAATTCGAATGTTAATATTCGGAAAAGATGTTAGCTTCAAAAATCTATAGAAAATACTTGTAAGCAAATATCTCTGCTGATAACTAAAATCAATGCTACAGTAGATCTTTACTGTGATGGAACGATTTTGACCATATTCTAATTTTGAATTTTGAAAGTTAAAACCATTTAGCGCTCCAGCACATACAATATGGCAAGAAATAATTTGCTGATTTTCTACTATCACTTTCCATCAAAAATATTGGCTATATTGGCATAAGCTCAATTTTTTTCTCAATTCGAAAAAAAAAAAAAAAACAGAAATTGTTTTCTCCATACAGACCAAGATAATTCCTTAGATGGGATAGATAGGATATACCTCCCCCTATCCGTCGTATATATAGAAGAAGATGGCAACTTAACCCCAAGATTATTCTATGGATTTTTGAACATGGCTATTGTCAGGCCCATATTAACCTACGGTAACTTAATATGCTTTCAATTTTGGGTCCTCACCAAATTGGTACCAAATTCTCAAATGAAGAATTACATCTGTTTCTTGTCCTGCCATTTAATGTAAACGAATTGCGTAAACAACATCCTTTGCAATCTCTAAATTTTTTGCAATAACCTGCCAAATTGACTAGAGCGCTTTCGTGTCGATCTTCAAAACACTTGCATTTCGAGCAGTGCGTGGCCTTTCAATTATAGCCCATTATTGTTGAAATTGCATATGAAAATGACGCTCCTAATCTCTTTCAGTAGAAATAAGCGACCAACTATAATACAGGGTGACTGACTCGAACTACAACTTTTTAAAATGCTATAATCTATAAAAGATATTTTGATAAATTTTATTTTGCCAAAACAAAAAATGTTGGAAAATATTGGGTATGTAATTTTTTTTTAAAATGTGAACGTTTATTTAAGAAAAACATGTACAATAGTATTATTCAAAGTATTGCCCATCTGAAGCTATGACTTTTTCCCTTTTTCATCTTTCTGGCAATTTGTGGACCCCATCCCAAAAAAACTGCGCCGGCTTGGCAGCCAAGAATGAATCAAGCCAATTTTTGATATTCTGCTCTGATGTGAACCGTTATTGAGTGAGGGCGTTCTGCATCGACCGGAACAAATGGTAGTCAGAAGGGGCAAGGTCTGGGCTATAAAGCGGGTGAGGTAAGACTTCCCATCCACTGTTTTCCAAATAGTTCTTAACCGTAATAGCAACGTGGGGCCGAGCGTTGTCATGATGGAAAATTATTGCCTCGTGTCTGGTCGCATATTCCGGTCGTTTTTCGGCTACTGCTCTCTTCAAACGGATTAATTGTATTCGGCAGCGTTGTCCATTAATGGTTTCACCAGGTTTTAGCAGCTCATAATACAGCACACCCATCTGATCCCACAAAATGCAGAGCATTACCTTCGCGCGATGGATATTCGGCTTTGCCGTGGATTTGGCTGGTTGGCCGGGTTTCACATCTGATTTTTTGCGCTTAGGGTTGTCGTAATGGATCCATTTTTCATCACCAGTAACAATCCGATGAAAAATGACTTCCTTTTATGGCGTTCCAGCAGCATTTCGGAAATGCAAAACCGCCTTTCGACGTCACTCGGCTTGAGTTCATGTGGCACCCAATTTCCTTGCTTTTGAATATATCCATCTGCTTTTAAACATTTTGAAATGGCTGCTTCAGTGCCACACAACTTGGCAACAATCTTCATAGAGTAATGCTTCCAGTTCTTTATCTTCAAACTTTTTTGGCTGCCCAGGACGTTCATCGTTTTTCAAGCCAAAATCACCACTTTTAAATCGTGCAAACCACTTTTGGCACGTTCGCTCAGCTAGTACATGTTCACCATAAACTTTCACCAAAATACGACGACTTTCGGCAGCAGTTTTCTTCATGAAAAAGAACTCCCCGCAAAAACACGACATATTTGAGTGGAAAAAAAAATTATCGTTGCTTACGCTTCAAATGAATGACATTTGAAATGACTGAAATGACTGAGTGACGTACAATGACAGTAGCTATCCAACGCATGTTCCAATGTAATAATAACAATGCAATAATACAAGTAACGCCATCTCTTAGCAAACCGCACGAATTAAGTTATAGATCCAATACATCAATTTTCAAATTTTATCAGTAGTTTTCAATATGTCCACTTTTGGCGCGAATAATGGCCTTAAGCAGGTCGAAGAAAGCATCGAACGCTGCACACAAGTGGCTCTGCGGTATTTTGGCCCATTCCAGGCGAAGTGCTTGTTTGAGGTGGTCTAAACTTTGGGATTTTTTAGTACCAACCTTCGCCTTCAAAATACCCTAGACAGAGAAATCCAACGGATTTGCACCCGGAGAATTTACAATCCGTTGTGTCGAAGAAATGAAGTGTGGAACATTGTTTTTTAACCAATCTTAGTTGACGCGCGCTTTGTGAGACGGTGCCGAGTTTTGTTGAAATGTCCACGCTCTTCGACCGAAATTACTGTTTGCCCAAGGCTTTAATTCTGCCTCTAAGACAGTTTCACGGTCACACGATCACATTAATTTTGACGCCACGGTCCAAAAATACGAGCGGAGAGCGACCATCGGCGGTTATGGCGGCCCAAACCATCACCATCGGTGCTGCCTGGTTTCTGGTGACCGTCCGAAGGTGTAAATTTTCGAAGGACCTCTCTGGCAAGTAAACTCGGTCATTTTGTTTGTTGAAATATTGCTCGATAACAAATGGCGACTTATCGGAAAAAAAACTCCTTCGCTCTTTCGACTCTAACTTTTTTCTGCTGCGGTGTAAGATCGTGTGCTTTTTGGAACTTTAATGGCTTGAGCCCAAGCTCATTTTTCAGTATGTGTTGCATCCGTTTAGCTCATGAGCCATTTTTCTTCCACTTCGACGCGGATTTCGCTCAATTCGAGTCTTCACTTTCCGAACCATTTCTGCGATGTTGCTATCTTTTATGACCATCTCTATAGCATTTTACAACGCTGCCAGTATCACAGTAACGAGCTATGGTTCGAGACACAAATGATTTATTCACGTTGAGGTGCTGGAGGGCTCTAACGATAGCCACTTTTTCTTTTTCTTTTTCCAGCCAAATATAAAGCAATCACACTATCACGTTTGAATTCCAACTGGAATAAAAATTTTCCAACACAACTGAGACGCAAATCGTTTAAAGGGCTTGTAAATAATAAAATTATCTGTCATGTGTCAAAATTTGAGCTCACAGTAATGAACGGTTTGGAAATTGTAGCAGTCTGAAGTTGGTTGCAGTTCGAGTCAGTCAGGGTGTATTTACAAAAGAAAGTTTAATGTGTTTGGCCTTCTCTAAAGCGCTATAATCCATCATAACCTCATCCAAATTGCCGAATATTTTTTTTCCCTATCTGAGTTTACCCAATCATCACAAGTGGCTACCAATTGTGATCACGACCTTTCTGCCATCAAATATTTTAAATGTATACTGCCACTCCTGAAAATTGTCGATAGGAATGATATAAACTATAAAAAAAAACCTCTAAATAAAAACAATATCCCCATTCATATTGTAAAAAAAAAAAACGATCAAACTACAAAAAATTAATAATGACTTATAAAAATTCGGCCATGTACCCTAAATCGGGTTCCATCGAATCAACAACCCATAAAAATCCAATAATGAAGTAATATACCATAAAATATCCCCCCCCTAAGATACATATGATATTATATTCGCAAAGATTTTTTTTTTTTTTTTAACAAGTTATTTCCTTCTATATTGATAGAGTGAAAAACAAGTAATAACATCATAAACATTCCACCACCTTTCTTCATAAAACCGGCTAGCAAAGCAAACACAGAGGTTCTTCTGTGCTAATCGTTTTTAAATAAAAATTGATAAAACAAAAAATATTTTTGCATCTTTTTTACAAATAATAAAAATTAAAAAAAAAAAAACACATTCAAATTCTTGTTGATAAACTAAATGGTGGCGCCTTCTTGTGTTATGACGCGGTTTTACTTAATTTATACTATGCCGCTGGATTAGCAAACTCTTAAACAATCACTGCAACAACTATTTATTTATTTAATTTTTCTTTTTTGCTCTGTGAATATAGATTAGAAAACAAAAAAAAAATCGACTCAGGAATAACTTGTAAATTAGAAATTTCCTAAGCTCATCACGCGCTCTGAGGTTTTCAATAAACTAATAAAATCATCTTAAAAAGAAAAAAAAAGAAACACCGAATAGAAAAAATAAATCTGAAAATGTGAAAACCACACCTCGAAGTAGGTAATAACAATAACAGTTATAATAAAATCAAAAAGCATTGAAACATGTTGAAAATACTAATAGCTAACCATAATCATATTCTTAGTCGAAAATATATTGCTTTAAACCAGCAGCAACAGTAAAAGCTTTTATATGCTTCCAGCTCTACAAAATAGAATAAAATAAATAAAAAATTATAACAAACATTGCAAAGAGTACGAGTATCTGAGACGGATTAAATGGTACCTTATTCTACTTAAAAGAGATGAATGTCATTGTTAAAGCTGTCTAATGGGAGAAACCATGAATTTTAAAATGTTAAACTTTTTCTGGTATTTTTTTAATAGCGCTGATCTCTGAATTAATAAAAATCACGAAAAATGAAACCTGATACACCAAATTTATTTTGAATATTTTATAGATAAACTAATTTACATATCATCCGTAGGCATAAAAGAAGTTATACGTCGCAAGTTTATGTTGCAGACCTAACTATAATTTAGGTAGAAACTTATATTTATATGTATACCACGATGACTATGATTCTTAAGAATTCTTTTTGTCAAACCTTATAGGGTATATCAGTATTATTTTCCAACCAAAAGAATAGTAGAGAAGAGCTACAATCAAGCAGATATTTTCAATCGATCTTTTTATTCATATGGATGATCTAGGTCAATATTTCGGCGGATGGTAATTTACTGTATCATGTTAACATATTTTTCGTAAAACAATTTTTTGACATACATACATACATACATACATCACAAATTGACAGTAGAATTAAAATGTATGCAGAAAATTTGGTGAAAGCTGAATGATTTTTTGGGGACGTACTATAATGACTCCCTCTTAAAAAGATTCGGTTCTTCTTTGCCGATTCTAACAAAGAAATGTGTAGTTGCAACAACTGCCGATGTGATTTTGTTATCAATTGATCAAAATTTTGTTATGTACCATATTATGAAAAACTGAGATAGCAACAGATTATTGACCATAGATACGATAGTTAGATGGTGCAGAACATCATCAAATGACAAATCGGTATCCTAACTTACTATAGTTCGGTTTTGGCAGATCGTAGAGTACTAAGCGGAATTCTTTCAAATAACTTGTGTTGCTGTAAACACCTTCTAAAAAGTGAATCTGGTCCGCAACTAACAAGCATCCACATTTAGTTGCGCCGCCTCTACGAATGTGCACCATCTAAGTTGAGGTATTCCTCTACTGCGTTGCCCCTCCGGGTTAGATTCAAAGACTCTTCGGGCCGGATCATAGGTGTCCATATCCTAGCCATCTAGGCTACAGAGCGCAGTTTTCAAACCAGGTCGATGTCGTTGTAAAACTCTCAAAACGACTGAGGATATCTTCATCCGCTTTCGATAGGGTCCATCCTTTTACGCCTTAAAGTAGGACTGGGATGATCAAAGTCTTATAGAGTCTCCTTAGTTTTCGGGATACGGCCTTACTGCTCAATTGCCTTTTTAGCCAAAAAAAAAAAAAAAACAGTGATTGACAAGACTGATTCTTCGTTTCATTTCTCCTAAGGTGTTGTTGGCGGAAATCATAGCAGATCCAAGATAGTTTTAGCTGTCGATTGTGACGTTGTGTCCAATTCGTCGTGTCCCTTCTTCTTGACAGCATATACATTATACATACTTGGTTTTGCCCTTATTTACTGTTAAACCCATTATGGCAGTATCCGTTTCAATACTAACGAACGCATCGATAAGAGTCCGCTGAGTTCTCCCAATTATGGTATGTCAATATCATCGGCGTACGCTATTAGTTGCACAGACTCTTAAAAGATTGTGCTTCTAGTCATTACCGACTTGATGGAGCAGCGAGCATTCTCAACCGTCATTCTGCACAGACGGTGGGGTTTGGCAAGGATGCCAAAACTAGATATGGTTCCATATAGCTCGGCTATATAAATGCTGAGTTATGCGATCTTAAGATCGATGAAAGCATGATGGTTATCGATTTGGATTTTTGGAGTTTTTTTTCGCAGGTCGATTGTGGTCTCTCTTGGCCTGAAATCGCACTGATAGGAACCAATCAGGTTGTTGGCGCAGAGTTCTAGATGTTCATACAATATGAAAGAAAAGATCTTGTATCCGATTTTGAGGACATTTAGACCTCTATAGTTGAGGAGGTCTTCTTTTTTTTTGTGGATCGGGCATATGATGCTGAGACTCCTTTCATCATGCAAACACTCTTCTGACCAAAGCTGCATTTCCGGCAACTTTGAAAATCTCGCCCGCTAAGCCGTCAGGTCCAGGTGATTTGTTGGATTTTTGTTCAGAGATTGCTGCCCTTATTTCATTTTGATCAGGTAGACAGAAGTTTTGGCTATCTTCATCCTACCTGAGGGTGCGATGTTAGTCTTCTTTACCATTATACAATCTGCAGAAAAAGTTTTTTCATATTTTCACAACCGACTGTGACTACTACAAGGCTTCTATACAGGTCCTTTTGCCTAGACACGTTCTTCTTCCCTCTTAGTAAAACTTCCGAATGTTAGTCCAGGAGTACAACCTCTTAATGTGTTCGATCGAGCGCTTCTCATATTTTTTTCTTCTCCTGGAGAAGCCGATGTCCTTCCGGCTCTTTTGCTCACTCACAAGCAGCTCTTGTCTTTCGTTGCAGCGCCGCTTTGAAAGCTTCTTGTTTAGCTCCATGTGCTTGTCGACATTTTTCATCAAACCAGGGATTTCTTGGTAATGGTCGAATAAATACTGAGACATCAGTTGTTAGCGAAAGCGTTTTTGGTACTTTTGGAACACGCGTTCGGGGAAGATTCTGGCGATTGCAGCTTTTCTACATGATATCTTCTCACAGCAGTTCTTTTTTGTTGGAAAATCCGCATTCCCGCAACAAGATGGTGATCCGAATCAATTTGTCTGCCCAGAATGTTTGGAGGTTCAGAATATTGGAGTCATGCCTTATGATGATCCAGAGACTGCCATGTCCCCTTGTGTATATTGAGATGAGGAGACCGTGTGCTTGCTTATAATAATATTTCGTCCCGCCACAATATCGATATGCATGCATATCGAATGCAGTCAAGGGTCTTTGCTAATTTTTTGGCTGCATGTGGCCTCTTAAAGATCCAAGCATTCCACGTGCAAATCCAAATGTCGGTGTCTCTTAAACGTTTCATCGTCAACAATGAGGCCAATAATTGGTTCGTCATATCTTTTTAATCTCTTCCGTTTAGAGTTGTGAGCCCTATGACAGCGTAGACCAGTGTTATGCTACTTTACCAATGTGCGATATATTTGTATACGATATTCGAAATTTCGCTGATGGTTTACGATAAAGCCCAAATACTTAAATTTTTGTATTTTGCAACAATTGCTTCGTCTAAATGATATCGTCTACAATTTCGTTTGCGTATTCTTTTCTAGTCCTTAAAAAGCAGCAGAGTTTGAAGACAGGCCAACTTTATCTGTTTTGTTAGTGTAACATTGTTATATACTCGTACATATATATTCGTACGTCTCCGGTGTTCTTTAGGAACTTGGCACCTGAATTGTATCATCATAATCATCATCATAATCGATGAAGACTATGTACCTATATGTTAATCTTTTACACTGTCGCTATTAAAACTTATAAGCTTTGAACTCCGTCATAATTCGAGTTACCTCTTAGAAAGCAGCATTGACTGTCATGAATGTTAGTTAAATAGAACTACTACTACTTATCTACAGTTGAATGTACTCATATGTACATATACATATTTGCACCGATCGGTTTAGTTGTTACATATTTTCGTGTTGCCTTTGCCTTTATATAATGGAACAGGAAAGCTGATATAGAAACGTCTGTTAAGGTAAAGCTCTTGCTCCAACTACACCTTTTCGCAGCTCGTTCTTACACCGAGGTTAAACTTTGATGATTTTTTAGGTTTGCTTTTTACCCATAAGTGCCCTTCTCGTTTCTTTTTACCAGCACCATGTTTTTAAAGGATATAGTACATCAGTTTTGGCACTATTCATACTTTTAATTATTTTTTCTTTTTTTTTTCCTTTTCCAAGACAGTGGAAATAAATAGCGCAATCACTTCTTGAGTTTTCTAGGCACCCATTTGTAGGACCTTTTCAAAATTTTTTGGAGCATTGTCGAAGCAGGTTGGATGACACTTTGACCCTTGACAAATTTTAAAAAGAAATATTTCACAGGATACATTAAGAAGGAAAGGCTAGCGAGTGTACCTATGTGAAAACGTGGTATTTGTATATTTTATGATTCCATAGGAAAACGTCAATTGGACAGCTGTCATTACATCGTAAATGTTACAAACGCAAATCCAATTATCACGGACAGACCTCCATAATAGGGTATCAGACGGTCTGTTTCAGACATACGAATACGTATTGTATTGTACATATTGTAATGTCTTTTCTGATTTTAATTTATCTGTTTTTCATTTTTTGATTGTTATTCTCGACAAAACGAAATTTATGGAAAAAAAGAAAAGAAGAACAAAAAAAAAAAAAAAACTACTCTAATGGAATTTATTTAGTATGGGAGGGTGAAAATCAAGTCAGGAATCAAGCTTATGGTCGCCAAAGAGACATTACTCAGCTACGTGTGTGCATTTTAATAAAGTTGGTTCGTTTTTTTTTTTTTTTTTTTTTTGTATCTTTTAAGACAATGTGAATATACAATAATCGTATGCGATGGAATTTGTGCCCCCGTTCGAGAAATCGGATTAAAACAAAATAAAATATGCATTTAAATTTGTTCACTTTTTTTTTACTTTTTATTTGGCTTTTACGTGTTTTGATAAGTCTTAGAATTTTGGCTGTTAGGAATGAGAAAAAGGTCAATATTTTGTTTTGTTTATTATTTGTTTATTATAAGGAGGACATATTCAGATTTGATGTGTTATTGCAATAAATAGTGAAACTTTGATATTGTTATAGGTTTGGGTTTGAGTTATATGAGTTTGTCATAAAGCCGATAAAGTTCTTATTTTCTCTTGAAGAAAATGAAAAAAAAAAAAAGCCGGGCGTTTTTCGGCTACTGCTCTCTTCAAACGGATTAATTGTGTTCGGCAGGGTTGTCCATTGATGGTTTCACCCGGTTTTAGCAGCTCATAATACAGCACACCCATCTGATCCCACCAAATACAGAGCATTACCTTCGCGCCATGGATATTCGGCTTTGCCGTTAATTTGGCTGGTTGGTCGGGTTTCACATATGATTTTTTGCGCTTGGGGTTGTCGTAATGGATCCATTTTCCATCACCAGTAACAATCCGATGCAAAAATGACTTCCTTTTGTGGCGTTCCAGCAGCATTTCGGACATGCAAAACCGCCATTCGACGTCTCTCGGCTTGAGTTCAGGTGGAACCCAATTTCCTTGCTTTTGGATATATCCAGCTGCTTTTAAACGTTTTGAAATGGCTGCTTGATTGACACCCAAGAGTAATGCTTCCAGTTCTCCATCTTCAAACTTTTTTGGCTGCCCAGGAAGTTCTTCCAAGGTAAAATCACCAATTTTAAATCGTACAAATCACTTTTGGCACGTTCGCTTAGCTAGCGCATGTTCACCATAAACTTCCACCAAAATATGATGACTTTCGGCAGCAGTTTTCTTTTTTCTTCATATTAAAACACTTTTTCAGGCAACAAGTTCGACATATTTGAGTGAAAAAAACTGAAATGACGTACAATGACAGTAGCTTTCGAACGTATGTATATATGGTATAATAACAATGGAATAATACAACTTACGCCATCTCTTAGCAAACCGCATTAAGTTATAGACCCAATAGTATTTAAGAGGAAGATCAAGCTCATGATCATCTTAGAAACTATCAAGGTATGTCGCTTTATATATTCGATGATATTGATTTTGTTATTTTCTTATAAATCCGGCTGATTGGCTTATGCTTCGGAACTACTCTATAGACAATTCGTTTGAGTTGAATATTTCGCAACGTGTCTTCCAAGTTACCTTAAGTTCTCTTGACTACTGATAACCCACCTACAGAAGTTGATCTAATTGATACAGCTAAATTAGTTAGTAACATAAACTCCTCAGTAAATTCCTTTCCACAAATACTTTAAAATAAACTGTCCCTACAACTTGCGTTTGTCATTAGAAAGCCAAATTTATTGTAATAAGACGCATCTATCCCTAGATGTCTTAAGATTAAATAAATGGAAAAAGAAACAGTATCGAGTTATTGTTACGTAAATAAGGTTGAGATTTACATTCAAAGACGTACTTAAATTCGGCACCAACACTGTTAAAGACATAATTCAACAAAGAAATAAGAAATTTCTACTCGAATTTACAATTCAGATTATTTAAGACTTACGAGTACAGATGTAAATTTGCCCTTGGAATTTAAGGAATGCTGAAAACTGGATTGTATCATAAAGCAGTGCTTCTTAACTCAATTCTTTTATGTGATTCTGAAATCTTATGACATTGGACCTTCTGTTGAAATGATTTATTCACACTATTGGACTTTTTCTCTCTACCTATGTATAGTTCTATGTATAAAGAATGTTAAATTGCCTGTGAGTAATCAGAAAATATTCCTAAACAGAAAAAAAATTAACACTTTTCTGCCTAATTAATTCATAAGAAATATCAAACTGGGAGTACAAACAAGTATGTAAATTGTTTTGAAGAATACCATGCGATAAGTTAAATCTGGATGATTACTGTGTTATATTCCAGTAGAAAATTAGAAAAAAAAAAAAAAAGAAACAAAATGAATGAAAGGAAATTCCATCCAAGCAATTAAATTATTCTTCATAATCGTAAATTGTATCTCCTTCTTCAGTTTATAAAATTCCAACATTCCTTTAGCCTTCCCACCTTCGATTCTCAAGTATCAACATTGAGATATGAATACACTAGCTGAATGTTTCATTTCAATCGACACATTGTCTGCATGATTACTATGTATTTGTATTTGTGTGAATGAATCTTTTAAAACGAAACCAAAAAATCACCGCACGAATTCCTAAAATTCCGATGATCACTATTCATACACGCGCTGGAGAATGGATTGGTTTACGAGTGCATATGGATCCATGAGTGCATACATTGTTCGTATGTGGTTTGTTTCTCCTTTCGCCATACATTTATCGTTTGAGATACTAATTTTATCTCTATCTAGATGTGTGTATTCATATATGATTTTCGATAATTGAAATACTTATTGTTTCTAAAGATCAGTTGGATTATTTTAGAAAATAAAACAAATTAGTATTGTTCCTAGCCTGTATTGCGATTATATATTGCAAAATTTAGTGTATGTATTGTATATCACATAAGTTGATATCTTATAAGTTATATAAGATTATCAACATCAGATTTCCTCCGATAATATAGCAGCTACTTTGGAAATAAACAACTTCTTGTCAGCTTGAAAAATTCACCTCAATAACGTCAAATTTGATCTCCTAAAATGCAGACCCATACAAATGATACGTATGTTCATGTATGTACGTAAATGTGCGAATATAAGCGATTTGTATATTCTATCCATAATGTCGTGTTCCTTAGCATCGTCGAGTCTTCGCTCACTTTTGGTTTCGTACGTAAAGTGCGATTGCAATCTGCGATTACAAAATCAGTGTTTTTTTTTTTTTTTTTTTTTGGGAGTAGTAAGTATTTTTCTTTAACAAACATTAGTATAGGATCATCCAATTCGTAGTCCGGATTTAACATGCACGTTTCAATTACATACGTCAAACCGAACTGTCTTCCGAACGTCTAAGGTTTGAACGTGTTAAAATTGTGATAACTTACTACAAAAATAGTGATTTTGTACGTATGTTTCGCGCATTACGACATAATCGTCCATCTGAGCGTACTATGGGCAAAACTGCAAAAAAGCAAAGAATAGAGAGACTGGCTCTGTTACAGATGTCTTAAGGCCTATTTATCATCGGAATGCACGCTCTACCGAAAATATGGTTGCCATTAGTGAAAGTGTTGAAGAAGATCCAAATCTATCTATTTCACTGCGAGTACAGCATTTGGGATTTTCTTACAGCACATAATGGCGTATTTTGCATTTGGATTTTCATTGACATTTTTATAAAGTTGAACTCACTTAAGAATTGAAGCCAGAAAGAAACGAAATGACCAATTTTCACACATGTGGAATACGTTAACAAACAAAATTGTCGCATATGGGGAAGTGAAAATCCACATGTAACTGTTGACAGACCATTGCATCCACAAAAAGTCACTGTATGTTGTGCAATTGATCGATATGTCTTCGAAAATGAGGAAGGTGTAACCGCCACCGTCAATTCACATAGCCAAATGTTAACCGAATTTTTGTGGCCTCAATTCGAAGATATGGATATGGAAGACATGTGATTTTCACAAAACGATGCCACATCTTACACAACTTGATCTGCTTTGGGCTTTATTGCAAAAAAAAAAAAACTTTCCTAGTGATGTGAACAGATCACCAAGATCGTGTGATTTGTTACCGTTGGATTTATTTTTGTGCGACTTTGCAAAAGATCTTATTTATGCACACAATCCGCAAACTTTTGACTCTTTGAAAACAATTTTCGTCAAGTTATGGTCAAGTTATTGCCCGATATGTGTCGAAAAGTTATCGAAAAATACTTTGTCAGAATCAAGCCCTGCAACAACTCCTGTGGAGGTCATTTGAGTGTCGTGACATTCCATTAATAATGGCAAGATCCGAACCATATATTGAAATAAAAATTTGATCGATATCTAAATCATAAATGTATTTTTATTTAAATTTACTTCCGGAACCATAAGATGGATGACACTGTATTAGAAATAACACAGCTTTCTTGACATATTTGACTATAATTTTCAATTCATTTTAAAAGAAGAAGGTCTTTGAAATTGATTGTTTTCATTCGTTTGTCATAGAGAATTTATTTTCTTTATTATTTAATCTACAAGCAACTTATGTGCCAACAGTTTTGTTATGAAGTATACAAATATTATTTATAAATGAACAATATTTTGAACAATTTTCTAGATGAAAAATAAAAAAAAAAAAAAAGGCTTAAGAGTGTTCCTTTAAAATTTGATCTTTTATCAAACAGATCCAGATGTTGTTAAAAACTCTAATTATCCTTGTTAGTGATTAATTTTTTATGTATCATGTGTTCTGGAATCTTACATAATAATATTAGCCGAGTTCGGAGTGATCTAGTTGGCAAATAGAATCGAATCAATGAGAGAAGAGTAGGACACTTTATATGGTAGGAAAGTATATCCTTATATCATGGATAATGCGTCTAGTTGTTAAAGATTTGATGTCAAGCAGTTTTCACCTTGCCATATAGCTCGGATGTATCGCTTTTGTACTTTCGATACGTTCAGAAAAAGTTGTGAAGGCGGTTTCAGTTTCAGTCAACAACAGCATATTCAAGGAATGACCTTACCAAGGAAATGTAAAGTGATAACACAAGGCGAATGGATTAGTAAATCCTTTGGTGTTACGCTTTATAGAACTTAGAGCTAAGTTGGTGGCTTCCAACATTGAATGACACTTCCTTAAATTTTAAATTTAGCTATTTATATACCACTCGAAAATGTTTATCAGACTGTAATAATTAGCAGTCGTTAAAATCTTAGATGATTTTGAATATTTTCATGTCATCGGCGTATAACAAACATTTACTGTGGTTAACCAAACAAATAATATCATCAATGAAGATTATAAATAATAGTGGACCTAAATGATTACCTTGCGGTACACCCGAACAACATTTTATTTTCATGGATAACAAACTTCCAATTTTAACTCTGAGTACTGTTTAAAAGAACTGAGAGTGAAATCCGAAGATCTTAAGTTTGTTAATCGAATGTTTTACTGAAATCAGCATAAATAGCATCAACCTGTTTATTGTCTTCCATCTCGTTAATCACGAAGGAAAAGTAAATTGATAAATTGGCGGAGGATTGAAAATCATTTTCGCTATCAAATACAAACTTGAATTGGCGGCTGAATACATTTTTAAAATCCTATTGTGCCTATCTTTTCCATTTGAAGTAACATACTAGGTGGGGTGAAAAGTAACCTCCTTGGGAATGAAAAAAAAAATTTTTTTAAATGTTTTTTTATTTTATTCAATGTAGACCCCTTTTTAGTTTGATACACTTATTCTAGCGACTTTCCAACTTCTTGATCCCGTCCGAAAAGTAGTTTTAAGGAATGTCTGCAAAATACTCCTCCATGGCGTCGATGATTTCCTCACGCGAGCTGAATTTTTTATTGATGAGCCATCTTTTGAGGTTTGGGAAGAGGTAATAATCCGAGGGAGCCAAATCGGGCGAATACGGTACATGCGACAGCAATTGGAGCCGTAAGTCATTGATTTTAGCCATGGTTGCGATGCTCTTGTGCGCCGGTGCATTGTCTTGCAAAAACAAATTTTTTTTTTTCGCTTCATGTAAAGTCCAAACACTCTTTCGAAGTGCTCTCGCGTTCGTGTTTTTGGTCAGGAGTGAGTATGCGCGGCACCCAGCGGCAGGATAACTTTTTTATATGCAGAATATTGCCCAAAATACGGCGTGTGCGCTCAGTACTAATCTTTGTAGTATCTGCTAGCTCATGCACCTTTACTTTCCGGTCAGCCAGCACTATTTCATGTATTTTTTTGACATTGTCCTCTGCTGCTGCGGACTTGATCGCTCAGTACTAATCTTTGTGGTATCTGCTAGCTTGTGCACCTTCACTTTCCGGTCAGCCAACACCATTTCATGTATTTTTTTGACATTGTCCTCTGTAACCGCATCGGAGGGCCTAACGCTGTGGAAACCACGAAACTCTCGAAACCAATATTTGGCGATGTAATCTGATGGAGCGTTAGCCCCATAATATTTATCCAATCCAATATTGCCTCTCAAAAAATAATGTTCAACATGATGCTGTCAAAACAAAACTAAAGGCAGTATCGCACTGAAATTTGGCATGTCTGCCTAAATATGAACGGACTTCAAGGCACCATAACCTTTTTTGCAGTAGCAGCGCATTCTGGCGGTCAAGGAGGTTACTTATTTCTTATATTCACCACGTTAACGTCAAACCAAAGTCTGCTCGTAAAAGTGATCGAATTTCGACATTTGTTTTTGCAGTAAATTTTCAAATATTCACCACAGTAATGCCACTACAACTGCTGTATCTACATACATATGAATAGAGAGGAAAATTTCGTATTTTTTTGGTTCGTTAATGGAGATACTTTAAAATTGTAACAACATAAAATATTATTTGCTCAAAAAACTTACCATGGACACGAGGCAAAAACACTCTCCACGGAAACCATTTGGAGAATTTTGTTCTATTTATTTTATTCTGATCTTGAAGTTTACGTAATTTGAAATTTATTTAGAACTATCTGACTATCTATGTGGTGTTTCTCTTAACAAATTCAAAGAAATATTTCATCCCCTTGATCTGATCACCGCGTCGCTTGTTTACCCTTTCATTCTCCCTCAATTTATGTGATGTATATTTTACAAAAACTGATCATGATAGCGACTAGTTGAGTTGAGGTTCGATGTTGTTGTTGTGTGTTTTATATTATATATAGATATAAAGATATGTATGTATATATTGTTGGCTTTTACACTCTCTTATACAGAGGGGGCTGTCATTAAAATACAACAAAACAACAACTGCTGCGACCTTCGCATTCCAGAGCATACGAGGTTTTTAATGGTTGAATGGTGGCGTTGAAGCGGACGCGAATCAGGCGGTGCGGCCGATGGCGATATCAGACGGAGAAGGAAAGGTGATCGGTGCGGCATGTCCGACAGCTGAATAAAACACAAAATAGCAAGTGTATTGCTTTTTATATTACATATTTATTTCTATGCTCATACAACGAGTTCATTCATATATATGGTATACGATAATGTAGATAAATGTATGTATGTAGATAGATATGAAGAAATGAAGTATGCTAGCTTATTCTTGACGATATTCGACTAAAGTAATAAAGCATAGAGGAAATGAGGCCGGCTTGTGGGGGGGTTAAAGAACAAGAAAGAGAGCAAAAGTTAATGAAATATGTAAGATGAGGACAGAAATAGCATTGGTAAGCATAAATATTGCTCAAGTAGAAGATGAGGAATTTTTATTAATCTTTTTTTTTTTTTTCACTTTTACCGAATTTCGTTGGCTTATTTCTGTTTTTTTCTTCTTTTTTTTTTTTTTCTTGTTGATTTCCTAATTTATAGCACGTATGTTATCAATGAGAAATAACACGTGGGATTTTTTTTAGTTTTATAATTGAGGGTAGTGTAGTAAAGTTAAAGTTGAATAGAATTTGGCTTGGTCAAGGACTCTATGTTCGTATACAGGTTTTGACAGTGATTGAGGTGAATTATTGGAGGCAATTTTTCTTCAGGGGCTTTATTTTTTTTATTGGTAATTCTAAATAATTGGGAAGTGGAATGGAATTTAGGAAGGAGTATTTTTATTTTAAGTCACTACTTTAATTATACACAATGGTACATCACGTAATCCATGGTAATAAAAATTGTTTATGAACGAGGTTCAGTGATTTAATTTGGCTATGAATATTGAAGAAGTAGAATTGGAACTACATATGTACATAAATGTTTATTTTCTGTCATTTCCTCTTATAATCGTAAAATTTTCATATGAGCTTTTTGGTGGGACATAGTATAGTTTTCTGAGGCCGTAATGAGTTATGAGTGTAGTTATGAATATGATCAAGGATGGATGTATGTACGTACATATATACACGAAGTAAATGAAGCATGTGCTCTGCTCGCCCCTGAAGGATAGATTTCATTGCCACTCATACTCAAGTTCTGAAAGCTATAGTTCTAATTATGACAGTCGACAGCACCTTAAAATGAAGCAACCAAGTTTTGCTGTACTCGTATTGTCCTGTTTTCAGAGACACTAACTTTGGTGACCATACGACAAAATTGTCTGTTTTTTTTGTTGTTTTTTTTTTTTTTGACATGATAGGGAGAAGGCTATTCCAAACCTTGCAAAGCTTTATTTGGAGACTTTCTTAAGATTAAATTGCGGCCCGAAACGCACTCTCTACTCAACTCTCTACAGAGTTTTTTTCTGTTGTGGTCTTCAGTAATACTTCTTTTAAACACATACTATCACATCTTGTGCAGAAAGTGGCTATGTAACCCACATTAAAAAAGATTCTATTTCGACAAGCTAGATAACAATCTAATGGACAAACTTATTCTCTAAAAGAATTTCAGTCACATTTTGGCTAAGTAAGATAGCTAAGTACTTAGACCAACGTTTGCGTTTGTTGTTGCCATTTTAGCTATTACCCATTCAAAGAATTAATATTGGGTCTTAATTCGTGCGGTTTGCTAAGAGATGACGTAACTTGTATTATTCCCTTGTTATTATTCCATTGGAACATGCGTTAGAAAGCTACTGTCATTGTACGTCATTTCAGTATATGTCATTCATTTGAAGCGTAAACAACAATATTTTTTTTTCACTCAAATATGTCGAACTTTGTGCCTGAAAAAGTGTTTTTGCGGGGAGCTCTTCTTCATTACTTTAATATGAAGAAAACTGCTGCCGAAAGTCATCATATTTTGGTGGAAGCTTATGGTGAACATGCGCTAGCTGAGCGAACGTGCCAAAAGTGGTTTGCACGATTTAAAAGTGGTGATTTTGGCGTGGAAGACGATGAACGTCCTGGGCAGCCAAAAAAGTTTGAAGATGAAGAACTGGAAGCATTACTCTATGAAGATTGTTGCCAAACACAAGAAGAGCTCGCAGAATCTTTGGGTGTCACTCAAGCAGCCATTTCAAAACGTTTAAAAGCAGCTGGATATATTCAAAAGCAAGGAAATTGGGTTCCACATGAACTCAAGCCGAGAGACATCGAAAGGCGGTTTTGCATGTTCGAAATGCTGCTGGAACGCCACAAAAGGAAGTCATTTTTGCATCGTAGTGTTACTGGTGGTGAAAAATGGATCAATTACGACAACCCCAAGCGCAAAAAATCAAATGTAAAACCCGGCCAACCAGCCAAATCAACGTCAAAGCCGAATATCCATGGCGCGAAGGTAATGCTCTGTATTTGGTAGGATCAGATGGGTGTGCTGTATTATGAGCTGCTAAAACCGGGTAAAACCATCAATGTACAACGCTACCGAACACAATTAATCCGTTTGAAGAGAGCAGTAGCCATAAAACGCCCGGAATATGCGACCAGACACGAGGCAATAATTTTCCATCATGACAACGCTCGGCCCCACATTGCTATTGCGGTTAAGAACTATTTGGAAAACAGTGGATGGGAAGTTTTACCGCACCCGCTTTATAGCCCAGACCTTGCCCCTTCTGACTACCATTTGTTCCGATCGATGCAGAACGCCCTCACGGTTCACATCAGAGCAGGATATCAAAAATTGGCTTGATTCATTCTTGGCTGCCAAGCCGGCGCAGTTCTTTTGGGATGGAATCTACAAATTGTCAGAAAGATGGGAAAAAGTCATAACTTCAGATGGGCAATACTTTGAATAATACTATTGTACATGTTTTTCTTAAATAAACGTTCAAATTTTGAAGAAAAAAAAAATATATACCCAATACATAAATCTCAGAAACTTTTCATTATTATTATTATCAACGGAACGATATAAATTAATTTGTAGGGTCCGGGATTAAACGCCGGGGTACTATGCCCTTAGCTTAAATTGTTCAACTCGCCGTAGAAGTTACTACCAAGAGATCTAATTTTTTCTCAACGAACGTAGGCGATGGACTGTTATGAGACCAGCCATAGGGTTCTAGTCATGGGCCATGTATCCCTGTTGGTCTAGTGTTTCAATATTATCATCATGAATGGGTTTTTGATTGGTTAAAATCTGATACATATTATTGTGAGTTTTTTTTTCATGTATGGAAAGTGTGAATACAACTTCCCCTATACTTCGTGAAAGAATATCAAAGGCTTCACAATTTTATGCGTCATTCTTGTAGAAGGCGATTCTTATCTATGTAAGAATCCTTTTAATTTTAGTATATTGTCTGCTGTAACAGGGACTACATTCTTGTTATTTTTTCATTTTTATCTATCAAATCAAGCAAGCCTTTCACTGTTCACTTGAAAATACGCTGTTCTCTTCTTTATCTCTTTTTAAAAACTGTTAAGGCATTTGGTCTGTCATAATGGAAGTTTAACAATCACTTTTCTTTCAATGAGAAACAACGGCGAAAAATGTAAAGGGTCTAAGTCAAAGATCAAAACTTGATTCTTGATTGAATTTGGACTGAAATATCAAGAATAAGAAATTCGCGGATTTAAATTACCAGGGAATTAAATTTGAGTTTTTGTTTACATCTTTTCTGTAAATAAACCGGTCTGTCTCTTACTCGCTTTCAGATATCTGCGAGTATAATAAGTATAGTCCAGGATATCCTCATCAGTCAATTTATGCATGTGTAATCTAATAAGTTATACAATATATGATACTAAGAAAATTCGTTTTCAAATTGCAGAAACTATAGACAAATTTCTGTTTAATAATGTGCAGTGGATAAGTCTTGTACCCTCAGACTATGTCTGACCACAAAATGTTGTTCCTTGGTGCAGCATATATTTTATTCGACTGGCTTATCGCATATACTCGAATAGCTGGACCAATCCAAAAAAGACCCTACAGACCCCATTAAATTTAGAAAAGTTAGCCGCCTGGTGGCGTTTCGGCCGTTATCGGAACATAATGTGCAAATAATTTTTATTAATGGTTAAAAGAAAAATTCATGGCATTTACTTTTTGAAAATGATATCATATGAATATTGGCCCCAACTACGTCTGATGTGGTCCATTCGAAAAGTCCAATTTTGGGCGACTCGTTCGAGCATAGCGACTGGTATCTCGCTGATAATACGAATAATGTTGGCTTTCGAAGTCTCAATCGTATCTGGCTTATTCCTGAAGACCTGAAGACTTTACATATCCCCAGAGAAAATAGTCCAAAAGTGTGATATCGCACGATCTAGGCAGCCAATTTACCGTGGGAAAAATTGAAATTAAATGCTCGTAGTGCCATCTTGCTTAAACCAGAGCTCACCGAGACCATGTGCTTGAATTTCAGTCAGCACATAGTCCGTTAACATGGCGCGATAACGGTTATCATTGACGGTTACATTCTGATATGCCTCATTTAAGAAGAAATATAGATCAATAATTCCACCAACCCATAAACCACACCATACCGTTGTTTTTAAATAATACGGCAACTTTGTTTGTTAACGTATTCATTTAGCCAGAAGTGGACCACATTACTGAAAAAAAATTTACGATAAAACACCGCATTTTCATTAAGTTTTTTTTTTTTAAGAGCCCATTCACTGAAAATATGACGCAAGTTCAAGTCGCCTGGATTCAATTCTTGCACAAGTTGAATTTTGTATGCTTTTAGGCCGAGATCCTCACGTAAAATACACCAAGTTGTTGAATACGCCAAGCCAAGCTGCTGAGAACGACGACGAATCGATTCGTCACGGTCTTCGCGTACACTCTCAGCCACAGCTGCTATAATCTCTTCACTATGTGTTGAATGTGGTCTAGTCGGTCGAGTATCATCCACTAATGTAAATTTGGATTCAAATTTGCCAATGGTATTGGCAATAGTGGTTTCATTAGGTCGATTATGCGCACCGTAAGTTCCTCGAAATGCACGAAAAACATTTCTCACAGAACGCTGATTTTCGCAATACAGCTGAACAATTTGGAGACGCTCTTGTTGTGTGAGTCTTTCCATGATGATCTGACCTGCGATACTGAACGAAAGTGACAAAGCAGTTTAATAGGAGTCATGCGTGATCTGTCAAAAAAAGCCTATTGAAAATCAAACCTCACGATGAATCACCCTATATTTTTTACTAAAATGGGGAAAATGCGGGCTTATGGATATTGTTTTTGACTGTATGATAGTCATAATGAAATTAGGTTCCGAGGAAAGAAACCTTGGTGATCACTCCAAATTCAATATTTTTGAAGAACGCGTTGATTAGCTATTATGGTAAAATGTACGAGTATATTCCAAGATCAGGGAAGCACATACATTGATTTCAACTTATAAAGGCAAACGAAAAAAATAAATCAAAAAAAAGAAATGCCAACAAATATTTATCTTTTACCTTGTTAGTACACAATCTTGTCAGCCTCCATATACCTCGCTCATTTATTATTATTATCAAAGCCAAGCCCAAATATTGGGCAAAACATTATATCACAGCTTGACCAACTATGTTTGAGAAAAAAATAAAATATATTATGATGACCTGTGCATCATAACGTGTTTTTCAAAAAAAAAAAAAAAGAAGACATTTGACTCATACCATATTTAAGTTCACACATTTTATTTGAAGAGCTCCTAAAGTAATGTTGATACTTGATAACTCACTTCAAAATTTCAACCTCATGGTCACATTTTATACATAAACTTTTACTTATTTATTTTATCAAGCGGAAGTCACACACGGATTTTTACAACATTTTTTCATCTTTACTGAACATGCTATTCTGATTCATTTCCTGTCATATAAAAAAGCGTAACATATTCTGACAGACATAGATAATTTAACCCAACAGCACCATACGAGCATATAAGAGAGTAACTCATCAACAGTCAATTATGCCCGGTTTCAGTCCCTGTTCAAATAAAAGTGAACGTCATGTCATTGCGCCAAACATTTGTATATATGTAGTAAATAAAATTAATTACTACAGATTCAAATCGTTCTCATTTAAGTAAGCACAACAATTAACACTCAAGTAGTTTTCAATTATTTTATCTTCTAAGTTTTCCCAAAAAAAATAAAAAGATTCAACACCGAAACCGTGTTTCTTAAGTAGAAACGTTATTGTATCATACTTGTTTTGTCTATTCTATTATCATACCCCGCCCATTTATTTTATTTTATTATTTCTTCATTTCTGTTATCTTCACATTCCATTATTTGGCTATCTTGACTAAATATCACAATTGCTGATAAATAAATTCTTTTAATTCCAACTTAAAAAAACAAAAAAAAAAAAAAAAAAATTAGCCGAACAATTAAATACAATATTAAAAGGCTTATACTGATAACTTATAATTAAAAAAATAATAATATTGTAATAAAAAATATAAAAATAAACAAAAAAATCTCACAAAAGAAATTAAGAGACGATTTTTGAAAGGTCAACGGCATGTTGTATCTATTAAGTCCCAAATGATACCTATTTAATATTCAAATCAAAGACTTATGAATTATTACCAAAGACTTTCGAATTAAATTCAAAATTCAGTTGTGGGACAAGAAAATCGTGCTCATACGACCGGAACCGACAATCAAGAGTCCACCTCCTAGACAACAGCCACATAGGAAATTTCACAGAATTTAGCCGTTTTTTTTTTTTTTTTGGTTGCTGTTTTTTTTCCACTTAAACTTAAAGTTAACCATCTAATCTTGAAAACAAATTTTCGAAAATAAAAGAATGTGCAACAAATGTGAGATAAGATAGGGAATAACTTTGAGGCTTGTGGATGTGGACGAATTTGCCCCTTCTTGCCTTACTTGCTTGCTCGTACTCAGTTCAACTTGGCTGAATGATTTATGTTGTATGGTTAACACGTTTAAGCATTTTATTCGAGACAAGGTATGTCAAGGTGACAATATTGAAATGAGTTTCTTACTCATATAAGCATATACATATATTACATACAACAACACATCTTGATTGCTTTCGGAATTGTTTTGTTTTTAAACTCAATTGAGATGCTCTTTACACTTTTTTCAAACGCGCACTTGAAACATCAATTACATTAAATATGCTGTTGGGAATTTTTTTGTTGTTAGCAGATCAATTTAATAATCGTCAAGTGATGAATTTCAAAAATAGATAATAATCTATGTTTGCACTTTAACTAAGTAAGCTCATTACAAAAATCTCATTACGTAATTATTGTTATGTAGCGTGTGTTATATCTTTGCCTTCTGGATTGATGGGATAAATTTGAATCATTTTCTTGTTATTCCGTCGATAGCTGGAAATTAATTTTTGGTTTCTTCTCTTTATTCCAAATTGCACAACAAACAAACTCATTCAATTAAGATGCGATTGGTTATCGAGCCCATGCACACAAAGTTTATATATTTCGACAGAAGCGTTATTTCCCAAATGATAGCATGTATTTCCCGTTGTCCATTTTAACTCTTCGATATTTTGTCCTTACTTTTTCATTAATCTTTTACAACTGCGCATTAAGTGCCATCAATGTCGGTATTGCCATTATAGCCCAAAAGCTGTTGATACGAGTAGTGTGTTCCATGTTAATATCTGGCCGGGACATAATATCCTGAAAGCCGGGACTTTCCAGCCCCACACAGCATAAGAAAATCAATTTTTGTGGTATCCCGAAATAATTCATTGTTTCATACGATAAACGTTATCATTAAAAGCCTTAAATTCGATGAATAGGTAGTACGCATCAGCTTGAAACAGGTTAGTCTTTTTCAAGACATATTTAAGTGTCAAGATTATGGTATATTTGTCAGAGTGGGCACTACACTAAAGTTTATATACAAATGAGTGAAGTATACTCAAAATGCTTGATAGGATTATGTTATGCGAAATTTGCCAGCGGTAGCCACTTTGTAGGTTTTAATTGTGTGCCTCAAATTCGAATAAGAACTGATCTGGAGATCTGATCTCCAACTCAATATTTTTAAAGAGCAAAAAATATAAATCTTGTGATACTATAACCACACAAGTTTCTGTTTTCCTGCAGAAAAGACTGTTATAAAAAATATTTTTACTTCTGTTGAATATTAAAAAAGAAAAAAAAAAAAAAAAACTTCCATAATTTTCCATTTTACGCGTCTTCCATTTATTGTGTGTCCCATGTCATCAAACTTACCATCACTTACGATAGGTCCACCTCTTATTTTTCCAGCTTTTGCATATCTCGCTGCTTTCAGTTTTCTCCGGGATTTAGAGGCACAGTTCTTTGGGATCCTAACGGGTAAGCCTTTCTTCTTTTGAAATGTATGTATCACAATACCAATTTAAATGATTTCAATGAAAATATCGGCTATAATATCTGTAATAATAAAACACTCCACATCCAATGCCAATTGAGAAAAAAAAACCGGGCTAAATAAGGATTATTGTGGTATCCCAACAGAATTTTTTTTAATTTTGGGTCACTGTGCCTTACTTTAAAAAAAAAACGTTTTCAATCCCATGTATAACCTGGCCCTCGTTAAACCTACTTTCACCTCTAAATTAATGAAAGCTGAGGCAGCAACATCATGAACTCCTTTTAAGAAAAATGAGAATCGACGAACTTTTAGAAGAGAGTAGAGGGGTATAAAATTATAGGTAACATAAGTCCACTCATCTCAGATCAATCAATCATCTGATTATAAATTCTTCTAAAATACTTTAACGATAAATATCAAATACATCCTATCGTTCAAAGAAGCTATTTAAAAATGCACTCGTTTGTGGATTTAAATACTTTTTTTTTTTTTTTTGTAAATCTAGTGTCAGTATTTTTAAGGAAAACAATACAGGGTGTCCCAGTTTAGAAGTATAATCCTTTAAGTAGATATTCTTGTAGTATTGCGGAACAAAAAATTGTATGGCAGGGGGAGGGTCTATTCTCACTCCATTTCAAGTTACAGCCCATCAAATTGGGTGACCTCTAATTGGGAGATGTAACCACTTTAAACGCTATAACTTTTAAACTAGAACAGGTACAAAAATAGTTTTAGACATTTCGAAAAGATAATTTAGTAGTGCATACAGGTCTTAAATGATTTGGGTACATCTGTGCAGCAACAAACAAGATATGGTTATAGTTATGAATTTTTTATCCTTTCAAAATACCCCAAAAATTATGCTTAGAAACTTTTTTACTTACGATCAACAGATTTTGTAGTAAAAGTCATATTTTGTCAGAAAAAAATGGCCAAAAGTGTACCAATTGAATTACTCATAAAATCTCTTAGATATTTTTTTGTGGTCCTGAGAAGGACCTTTTTGGAACAGTTTATGGAATGTTTAAGCAATTATTCGAAGTGCATTCCTTCCATTTGAATACATTGAATACATTGGGCGCGTTAAACCATTTCGGATGACAGATTAACAGGTAGGAAAATTATTCTCTTCTCTTGGAGTTCTACCAGACTCGACATTTCTCTAAAATAAACCTTTTCTTTCATAGCACCCCAGAAGAAAAAATCTATGTTAGGTCAGAAGATATTGGTGGCCAAGTGTTGGGGTCGAATCGACCAATCCAACAAGAGGAACATTTTCAAGGAGCTCCGGCAATCGTTCTCTAAGAAATTCTGGGTAGTAATGGGAATTAACTGTTTGTGAAAGAACGTGCGGGCCTGCTAAAGTGTTTCCTATCAATCCAGCCCAAATATTTCCTTTAAAAAAAAAAAAACATCCTTTAAAGAAGTTGTTTACAATAATCAAATTCTTTAATTTTAAAGGATGTTGTGCGTATTAAATAGCGATTGTAGTCTGATCAATGGTGTAAATTATGGCGGTTTGTTACGCTATCTCTTGTGAACTGCGCTTCGTAAGTCCACAGAAAGTTTTTGAGGAATTGCGCGTCTTCTGCATGTTTGCGCAGTAGCCGTTGGTAAAATTTCACTCTTCTTTGCCTATCATCTGGTAGTAAATCTTGAACCGGGGTCAAATGGAAAGGGTGTAATCCATTACTCTGTAGAGTCCTGTGAATTCTGGTTCTGGGAAGTTTCAACTGCACAGCTAGTCTGCATACGCTGATTGAAGGCTGAGCTTCCACAGCACACAAAATCTTATCCTCAACTTTGGCCACCGCAGCGTCTGAAAGTCCTTCTCTTTTTTTTGTTGGTGCAGTTGACCCAGTATCAACCAGGTGCTGATACGTATCAGCGAATAGCCGGATGCATGGTGTTCTACGATTTGTGTATCGTTGTTAGTACTCCAATCTTAACAATGAAGCGTTTCCATTGCAGAACTTATATACCAGGTGTACCGGTATATTTGTGAAAATCAAACACTAATTTTTATGAGAAAGTAAAAAACATTTTATTCAAAGTATTGGGCATTGCTAGCTATACATTTTTCCAATCTTTCAGGCAATTTATGGATTCCACACCAATAAAACTGTTCGTCTTTTGAAGCAAACCAAAAAGTCATCTAATTTTCGACTTCCTCGTAGGATTCGAAGTTCTGCTCGGCTAATGCGTGTCCCATCGATGAAAACAAATGATAGTCAGAAGGAACCAAGTCTGATGAATACGGCGGTGGTATCCTGAACCAGTTTTGCTTTGTGTGCATATGTATTGTCATGAAGCAAAATTACCTTGCCGTGTCTTCTGGCCCATTCTGGTCGTTTTTCGATCAATGCATGGTTCAAATTGATCATTTGTTGTCGATAGCGATCTGTATTAACGGTTTCACCAGGTTTTAGGAGTTCGTGGTACTTCACACCTTTCTGGTCCCACCAGACACACAGCATTGTCTTCTTGCCGAATCGATCTGGTTTTGCAGTCGAAGTTGAAGGTTGTCCCGGATTAACCCATAATTTTTTTTCTGTTTAGGATTCTGAAATCCATTTTTCATCGAAAGTAACAATTCGATGCAAAACTGATTTTTTATCGTGTCTTTGAAGCAAAATTTCACAAGTGGTTTTTCGGTTTTCTTTCAATTTATGTGGCACCCATTTTCAAGACTTTTGGATCTTTCCCATAGCTTTTAAACGGTCAGAAATTGTTTGTTGTGCAACATTTAACCGTTGTAACCATCTTTTGCATGTTGCTTCTGATAGAGAATGATCACCATATGCCTCGACAAGTATTCGATGCGACTCTGCACCAATTTTCTTCAAATGAAAACAAAAAATTAATGCTTTCGGCAAGTCATCATTTTCTGGTTTAAAATTCGACATTTTTAACACCATGGAAAAGTATGATGTTGTTTGTTCAATGACTTGATGTATACTAAATATGTTTGACAGGTGTGATAGCTGTTTACTTACAGAGCAAAATGTCGATTGTAGATCAGTTGAAACAAAATTGTGATACATTTGCAAAACAGCTTTGCAAATGTACCGCAATGTCAAATTCAAAAAAAGAGTAATAAAGAATTATTTAGAAGTTATAGCGTTTAAAATGGTTGCACCTCCAGATTAGAAGTCATCCAGTACTTTTTTTTTTAGCAATTTTTTTTTCTGACAAAAGTGGCTTTTCCTATTTACAAAATCTGTTGACCGTACGTAAAAATGTTTCTAAACAAAAATGAATATATATGTAACACATGGGCTGAAAAGTCAGTGCCGTTTTATATAAAAACACAAAACACAACATTTTTGCAAAATTCAATATTATTTATCAATATAATTGCCTTCAAGGGCGATACACTGATTGAAACGATTTCGATACCAGTTTTGTAGTACGATTTCGGTTTAGCCTCAAAATAGGCCTCTTCATCGGTCGCTGGGGGCCAAATCTGGTGGGGAAGCAATTCGTAGCCGAATTCATTCAATTTTGCCATCGTTTTCATCGACTTGTGACACGGTGCATTGTCTTCAAGAAACAGCACTTTCTTTTTTCGATTTCGTCCTTCAAACGCTCCAACAACGCAATGAAATAGTCACTGTTGATAGTCTGCCCCTTTTGGAGATAGTTGATGAAAATTATTTCATGTGTATCCCAAAATACGGATGCCATGACCTTGCCAGCCGACTGTTGAGTTTTTGGTCGTTTTAGACGAGCTTCGTCGCCTGCTCGCCACTCAGCTGACTGCCGACTTGACTCTGGTGTGAAGTGATGGAGCCAATTTTCATCCATTGTCACATACCGACTCAAAAATTCGGCTTTATTGCGGTTGAATAGCTTTAAACACTCCTCTGAATCATCAACACGTTGTTGTTTCTAGTCGACTGTGCGCAAACGCGGCACCCACTTTGAACAGAGCTGTCGCATGTCCAAATATTCGTGTATGAAATATCCAACCCGTTCTTTTAAAATCTTCAGAGCCTCAGCTATCTCGATTAACTTCACTTTACGGTCATTCGTAATCATTTTTTTGATGTTTTCATCTGAAACAGCCTCTTTTGGACGTCCACTGCGTGCATCATCTTCGGTGCTTGTATGACCACTTATAAATTTTTCAATCCACTTGCGAATATTTCGTTCGGCTGATGCAGAGTCTGGGTAACACTTATCAAGCCATTTCTTTGCATCGGCTGCATTTTTTCCCATCAAAAAGCAATGATAAATCAACACACGAAATTGCTTTGAATCCATTTTTTTTTTTCACAATAACAAAAGTTGCTTCACTCACAACGCTATATCTTTTGAAGTTTGGTACTAACTGAAAATGGTATGGATTTAATTCAAGTGGTGCCCTCTCTTAGAAACGACTTTTCATCCCATTTATTAATCCCTTAAAGGATTACACTGCTAAACTGGGACACCCTGTATATTAACTGAAAATGTATTTACTTAAATTATTGTATAGGGTTTTCCAATAGGGACTTGACAACTTTGAATTTAATTTGTGAACGCACTCTTTCACTTATCATCAAACTGTCACTGTCAATTTATTCAGTAAACTCAACATCATGGTAAACTACACTAACGAGCTACATTCTCCGATTGGGTTCTGGAGAAGATGCGCCAAGATGATGAATTTCATCGCAAAATCATCTTCAGTGGCGAAGCTCATTTTTGGCTCAATTGGTTCGTCAATAAACAAAATATGCGTTATTGGTCGGGTGAAAACCCACATGTGCTTCATGAATCACCACATCATCCACAAAAAATAACTATTTGGTGCGGTTTGCATGCCGGCGGCGTTATTGGGCCATATTTTTTCGTCGACGATAGCGATCGTCACGTTACTGTGAATGGTCAGCGTTATCGCGCCATAATCACCGATTATTTTGGTTTCAACAGAATAGTGCCACAAGCCACACAGCACACGCTACAATCGATTTATTGAGGAGTAAGTATGGTGAGCGTATTATCTCAAGACATGGGCCAGTCGATTGGCCGCTTGACTATTTTCTGTGGGATTACGTTAAGTCATTGGGTTATGCCAACACGCCAACGACGTTGGAAGAGCTAAGAGCCAACATTGAACGCGAAATAGTGGCCGTTTCGGCCGGGTCGTTGAAAATTGGGTCCAACGAATCGACCGCTGCAAACGTGCCTGCGGTGGCCATATGAACGAAGTCGAGTTCCATTCATTACTTCAAGCAAATAATAAAGTTTTTGAAATATCTAAAATGGTTTGGCTTTTATTTAAAAAAAAGTTGTCAAGTCGTTATTAGAAAACCCTATATAAACAAACGAATTTGAATATTTTTTTTCCTTATTATAGTTTATCTGTTTTATTTTTATTTTTTTATTTAATAAATTCTCTATTGAGTTTTTTTTATTGGGAAGGCTTTATCCCATTGCTGATCACTTCATTAATTATCTAAAACGATTTGTATGCAGATTTGTATACACGTGTAGTCATTTTTAGACAAAGACAAAATATTGAAAAAAGAACCAGCAAACATAAATATTTACCGACATTCCTTAGATTGCTTTTTTTCGGTATATGGTATGTACGTATCTTTTCTAAAAAAAAAAAAATAAGAAAAAAGGTTCACCACCTGAAAGCAAAGTAAATATGTACTTGAAATATTTGCGAGTCAGAAGAAAAAAAATGTTTACAAAAAGCTAAGTGAAGAATTTTATCTGAACTTAGACAGCAAAAACTGGAACGCATATATTTTGTATGTTTATATATTTTTTTTTCAACTTTATTGTCATTTGAATTTAGATATGGATACATTTTTAAACAAAACGAAAACTCAGTATGAAGGCAATTGTACCCCATCAGGAAGTTGTGTGATTGATATTGTTTTTAGTAAACAAAGAGGTACATAGATTTTTGTTTAAACAAAAAGAAATAGTCGAGGTGTTAACTCATCCAAATAAGGTTAGGCGACTTTTTCCTTGCCTTTATGTCAGTAGTTTCACAATCAAAAGAAAATAAATATATATATGTATATATATATACCTATGTATGTATGAAAGGAGGTATTTAATATCTTGACAATAGACTTAATTTATTGATGAATTTACTACAGAGTTCGAGAATGCCAAATAGATTATTACTCATGAGCATTGTCATAAAGACTTGTCAGTCATCATCCGTAATAAAATGGCAAATTTTATGAATACCATAAGTCGCAGTTAACCAACTTTAGTGTCCACTTTAAGCACATCTTGTCTTTCGGACAACAAACTTGAATACATAGCAAGAATGCATCTTGCTTCTTGTTTCATTTTAACTGGATTTGAATTACAAAATTTAGGTTTTTTTTGGTTGTTTTCAAACCGTAGCGCGAAACTGAAATTGGCTTTTTGTATTAATTTGCTCAACATGTCTTTATTACTTAAGCTTATTAATTTAAACCATTTTAATTAGGTCAATGCCGCTTTAGAACCCAACCATCTTATTGTTGTATCTTTTTCTGGAAAATCTGATGTTGCAAATGAATTAGAGGTATTTTCACCCGTTTTTTTCTTAAGTATTGTAGTTACTTCCGCGACAGACAGTGGAATAATAATGTGTTTTCTTATGTTTATGTCAAAGATACTTGTATATAAAGAGTCTTTCAAAAGTCGCGCCTAGATATCAGTAGTGAATAATTTCTGAACGTTAACTTTTTTTTTAGGTCATCTTTGACATTTGTGAAGTATACACATGCACAATTTCAGCCATTAAAGTTATTCAAATTTACTATGAAAGTGGTCGATCTTTAAAAAACGCATATAGTAAAATTTGTAATTATAATGATCATTGACATGAGTCAACAATCCAATGCTTAATGAAAAAATTCGAAGAAACTTATTCTTTTGAGGATGAAAAAAGGTCAAAAAGACTAAGAACATTGCTCCTGTAGTACAAAACATCTCTGAAGAACCTTCAGCACCGATAGCACGACGTTGACATGTTTTAGGCATTCATCCATCGACTGTTTGCCGTACTTTAGATATGAATTTACATTTAGATCCTCATAAAATCCAGTTAACACAAGAAAACAGTCACACAACAAGTGCAGACATTGAGCTTGTGCGGCCTATGTTTTCAGGTCGATTTTTTTCACGTTATGGTGACATAAACTGTACACCTATATCATGCGATTTAACACCATCAGGTTACTTTCTTTAGGTTTTTTTTTTTTTTTTTTATTGAAAAGTAAAGTCTATGGTAGATAACCCAACAGCATTTGCACGTCTGAAAAACAACATTCAGACGGAAATTGATAAACTTAATTCGGTAATGTGTTAGTCCTTAAAAATGTTGATGTTCATATGAGAGAGAGCCTGTAGACGTGCTCGTGGTGAACATTTAAATATTAAAATGATGTTATTTTTCACAATTAATTGTTAAGAGCCATATTTTTATAAAAATAAACGCTAGAAAAAAAATCTTAGTATAAGTTTTAATAAAAAAAAAATAGAAAAAAACACATCTAGGCGCGTCTGTTGAAAAGCCCTTAATAGTGAGTGATATAGTTTGTGGTAAGGTGTGCACATAGTATGGTATAAATATGTTTAAGTTCGTGGTATTAACGAAATTAATTCATTTGAAATTGGACTATCTCGGTTGATGTACACTTTACAAAAAAATAAAAATAAATAATTAAAAATAAAAAACTCCCGTCTACTCCAGGATCATTCTTATTCTTAAACTCTTCCTGCAATCAGGCAACTATCTCGATTTCTCGCATCGCTTACCCCACTTCGGTGACTTCAAGAAAGGCATATTCTTTAATGCTAACCCAATAACCTTACATTCTAATCGTAATATTATATTTTAAATTGTGTAGGTTATATCACTTAATCTAACCTATTTAAAAAATGTTTCTTACTTTAAAAAAAAAGCAATGTGCTGAATTCGGTTTTCGGTATGTCCATCAGTGCTTCCTGCGATTTGTCCATTACTTTCTCTCGGCTGCTGAAACGCGTTGAAACAGAGAACCAAATCAGATGAATTCAGTGGCTGTGGGATGATATTTGTTGCATTTTTCGTCAAAAAATTACGAATAATGATGGCTCTGTGTGACGGTGCGTTATCATGGTGCAAAATCCACGAGTTTTTTGCCCACAATTTTGGTCTCTTTCGGCGAATTGCTTCTCGCAAACGTCTCATAACGCCCAAATAATACTCTTTGTTTACTGTTTGGCCTTCTGGCAAAAATTCATGATGCACTACACCGTTGTAATCCATGAAAATCGTAAGTATTGCCTTCTTTTTTGACTGAAATCGACGTGGTTTTTTTGGTCTCGGCTAATTTGGTGAACGCCATTCACATGCCTGATGTTTGGATTGCGTGTCGTACTCATAAACCCACGTCTCGTCTCCAGTAATGATCTTTCTGATAAATGTGGGATCGGATTCATCCTCGGAAATCATCTCTTATGCGACGTCAACACGGTCTCTTTTTTGCATGAAATTGAGGTCTTTTAGCACCAACTTTTCTGCTACACGACGGAAACCCAAATCATTGACCAAAATGTCTTGGACGGATCCATAGGCAATGTTCAAGTCCTCCGCTATCTCTCTGATAGTTAATTTGCGGTTATTGACCAACATTCATTAATGTTTTTGTCGGTTTTCGATGTCGATGGTCTGCCACGACCACTTATGAACCGCTCGTGCCACTGGTAAACGATCGTTTTCTTTAGAGAATCGTTGCCAAAACACTTTTCCAACATTTCCAATGTTCGCGAACCATTAAATACGTTTAGCGGTAGCGTTGTCCATTGATGGTTTCACCCGGTTTTAGCAGCTCATAGATATTCGGCTTTGCCGTTGATTTGGCTGGTTGGCCGGGTTTCACATATGATTTTTTGCGTTTGGGGTTGTCGTAATGGATCCATTTTTCATCACCAGTAACAAACCGATGCAAAAATGACTTCCTTTTGTGGCGTTCCAGCAACATTTCAGACAAGCAAAACCGCCTTTCGACGTCTCTTGGCTTGAGCTCATGTGGAACCCAATTTCCTTGCTTTTGAATATATCCAGCTGCTCTTAAACGTTTTGAAATGGGTGCTTGAGTGACATCCAAAATTCTGCGAGCTCTTCTTGTGTTTGGCAACAATCTTCATAGAGTAATGCTTCCAGTTCTTCATTTTTAAACTTTTTTGGCTGCCCAGGACGTTCATCGTCTTCCAAGCCAAAATCACCACTTTTAAATCGTGCAAACCACTTTTGGCACGTTCGCTCAGCTAGCGCATGTTTACCATAAACTTCCACCAAAATACGATGACTTTCGGGAGCAGTTTTTAATAATGAAGAATAACTCCCCGCAAAAACACTTTTTCAGGCACAAAGTTCGACATATTTGAGTGAAAAAAAATTATTGTTGTGTACATGACATATACTGAAATGACGTACAATGACAGTAGCTTTCCAAAGCATGTTCCAATGGAATAATACAAGTTACGCCATCTCTTAGCGTACGAATTAAGTTATAGACCCAATAATACAAGTCGTTATTGTACTTTTGTACTTGCTGCCTATAACATACAGCTCTTCGGAAGGATTTGCAAGTCTAAATTAAAGCCATTCGAATTAAGCAAAATATTCGCACAGATTTTCTTCATTGCTTTGGTGCTTGAGGTATCCCTAAACGTGCCTTGACTACAACAAAATAGTGGTCCGTGTCAATATGTAATAGACATACACAATATCGGAGCTTTTTCTGTTATTAACCTGGTTGGCTGTTTTTTAATCATGCAAATGTTAGGTCCCTTTGCGTATATTAAAGGGTTGGAAACGCCAGTTTGTTGTGAAGCTGGTCTCTTTAATATTCTCCCAGAACTGGAAACAGGTGATCTGAGTGTGAACTGAATTTTATCTGGACTTGCATAATGGGTATGATTTTTGTCGAATAAGGCCAGAGCACATCTTTTCCCTATGGAATGTCTGTGTCAGCTAGAAAGATGTGATAGTTGTGTTACCCTTTGTTGAGATTTCCTTTCGTTGTGGTATTTATGACTAAAATTCATTCCATTTCATCAATTCGTACTATGACTTATTTGTAAATCACATACTTACCGCATCCGTGCCGATAAGTCTAAATTCGCAACCTCAAAGTCTGTGAATAATTGTATAATCGAATTCCAAGTAAGTCGTACTAATTTCTAAGAGAAATATTTCTAAAGGCATTAGTCTGCCGGCGATATGCCAGCATTGACGTCACATGTTACTTTTATAGCGGCGAAATATTCGAAATGTGTTTTTTTTTTTTATTATTATTAAATAATCCTCGTCAAAGTTTGTTTTATTAACGATGAATAATTAAGATGTTCTAATATATTACTGTCATCATTGTTATGTTATTATTAAATGTTGGCGTTTATTACGCCGTGGTAGCTTATCAATGAACTGTTGCTAGCGATTGCAATTTTTTTTTTCTTTTAAATACAATAGTTAAGTTTTTGTGACCGTCCTCGAATAGAATGTAGTCTGTCTTAAGTTAACCCAAGATCCTAAAAATAGATCGAACTTGGATGGTGTGGATAAGAAAATTTAATTTTCTGACTGATAAGACGACGGAATAGTGATTCGTGTTACTTAGCACGTCCGCTGCACAAAACAAGGACTGACAGGTCTATTAGATGCAATAAAAGTTTTTTTTTTTTTTGTGAAAAGGTGCCTCTGACATTCATTCCTCGAGGGAACGAAGTAAAACAATCGCAGAAGATATGAACTACATACAGGGATGATAACTGATTAGTGACGCATTATAAGTTAGTTATATATGTGCTAGTTAAAAATTAGTAACTTGTTAAAAATTAGTAACTTGTTGAGACCTTTCTAGGAGAAAAGTTCTACTGGTACTTTGGATTAATCCTGTCAATCTGAGATTGAAATTTTTACTGGAATTCTCAGAAACTCGGGCATTTTTACTTTATAATATTTTTCTCTTCCAATCATTTATAAAACTGCCGGCTTTTTTCGCAATTTTTTCTAAACAAAGTAAGCAGATGGAAAACTGACAAGCAGGACAGTCCAAATAACGAAATACTATAAATGACGACAAGAACAGAATACGAAAATGTATGAAACAAAAGAAGAATAAAAAAAAATAAAAAAAAGTGCACAAGTCGCGCTCTCAAAATGGCAAAAGTTGCTGACTTCTGCTAGGTTAGAAGAATAATAATTAAATTCTATGGAATTATTTTACATGCCGTCAGCCGCAAGCAAGCCTTGGTATAAGTGTAAGTGGAGTTGTGGGAGAAAGAGGGTGTCTGAAAAGCCAGCACCCTTGCAACAATCCAAATTGGATTCTAAGACCCTCGCCACTGATGGTGGGCTAGTAATGGTGGTGGTATCCACAGTTTCATTGCAGGGCTGCACTCAACCGCAACGAAGCTTATCACTTAGTATCTATATACATGTAAATATATAAGATATACGCAACGGACTTGCATAAGTACTTAGTGATACTATGAAAGCGAGAGAAGAAAAAGTCACAAAGAGTTGATGTTTGAAATTCTATCGGGGCACGAAATGGCTATTTGTTTCTTATGTGGCTTCCTTCGTTAGCCATTTTTATGCTGGGCGGTGAGAATGTGAAGTTTCCCTTTTCATGGTTTTCATTTTTGTTTTTATCGTTTTTTTTTTTTTTTTTTTTTTTACACAAGTTTGTGCTTTTTGTATTTAGATTTGCATTTATAATGAAGAGACTATGACAATGTTTGTCTCCCCTTTTTAGTTGTCATGCATTTGATAGGTTAGCATGTGTAATCCTTAGCGAGAGGCCAAGTTACCAACAGCTCAATCAATCATTTTTGATGAGTGAAGGTTTTTTTTTCTCTTCCACCCGTAAGAGTTGATTTGTGTTATGGAACTGGAGGGCTTTAAAATGGGTGGATAGCTAGCGTGGGAGACATATATCCTTTAATTCAACTACATGACTTTATTTGGCTTAAGCTTACGGGAATGGTTAGGGCCTAAATGTCTTAAGAACATCTATCATCACAATATCGGCTAATGATCAAATAAATCATTTATTAAAAATGTGTCGGAAACAGAACGGAACTCTGGGGTATAGCAGCATTTATTTTGTGAATATCAGACTTGAAACCATCAAAGACAAATCGAATTAAACGTTCCGAAAGGTAAGAGATTCATTGATCCTAAAAGACGCATTTTCAACAAAAGTGCCTGAGGCCAAACTCTGTCAAATGCCTTTTAAATATCAGCAACTATATGCTTTCGCCAGTTTGATGTACGCTTTAGAGGCACTCTCGGTGAGACATGTCATCAGATCACCAGTGGACCTGTTGCTACGAAAACCGCACTGAGGTTATTGAGAAGTTTTCAAGTTTCGAGATATTTCATGAACTGACGTATCAGCGTTTACCTTGGAAAAGGAGGAGGGAGAAGAAGATTCGCCTTTTTTAGGGACAAATGTTGGACAATTGCTGTTTTCAATCTGTTCGGAAAGAGTCCTAAGGAGTAGCATTGATGGAAAAAGCTTACGCAGTAGTTTTACCAGCGAGAAGAAGAACACATCTTCAGAAAAATGAGAGATATACCATCTGTACCAGCGGATTTGTGGATGTCTAAGATCTTTAAGAACTCTTGCTACCCACTGAAGATTCAACGCACTCAAGTATAGGCGGAGACAACGCACAATCTGAGAGTGCTGAGCTGGCGGGAAAGTGTGCAGCATGCAGGTTGGCCTTGTCCAAAGAACTGACAGCTGGAATGTCATTGTAAATGAGCGTTGGGATTGAGGATGAGGCAGTATTTCTAATACTTTTGACGAACGACGAAAAATGTTTTGTGACATTGTAGTATTTTTTGTCTCAGTTTTTGGTCGTATTGAAGGACGTTGCAGTCGTTCCTAGGTCGTGGGTCTTGAAGGACCGATAAAACAGCCCCTTTACAGCTCGATTCGTACCAGTGTACATATGGATGGAATTTGTCCTCTCCCATTGTTCACCCATTCTTCTCTGCAATTGTAACTCTGAATTCCTTTTCAAAATTGGGAGATAGATTAAAGTATGGGCGAGCTTGAAGATCAAACAACTGAAATGTACTTTTCAGGCAACTAACAGTGCTGGCTGTCATCTCCTTTTGTCACCTTTGCTTTGATATGTTGAAGGCCACCAGTACGTTCCTTGAGACTGAAATTATTTTTCAAATTTCTGCGAGGTAAAACGCCACCTGAGGACCTTAGGACTCACAAAGGGACATATGAAAAGCGTTAATCATAATATGTCATATATAATATGTTGTGTAGCAAGAAATGCCTCGGGTATTTTGAACGTGCAAACCTTCCGAACTGCAGAGATCTGCTCGGATCACTGCCTAATTGCAGCCAAGGTACAGATTCGGATATCCCAGACACTACAATGACGACGAAAGTGGTAAGATCCATCGTTTGTTCTATTAAAACGTCATCATTTCCAAAGACGACAACAAGTAGGCTGTTAAAGCTGATAATCTACTCACCGATATTATTATACGTATTCGTAGTTGGGAACCTGTTACGAAACCTGCATCTATTCATCTGATCGGGTGAGCATGCCCGAATAATGAAATGTAAGTATCGTTAACTTAATTCACAAGAAAATGAGAACCTTCAAACTGAATCAATTAAAGAGGCATCAATTTTCTTAACATCGCCTATAAGATTCTGTCTGCAAGACTAATCATGTGAACATGTAAAACGTTTCTCAACCACCAGATCGGCAAGTTATACTGTAACAAATATAGGAGTTTCAAATGAGCGTATTTCTAAATTTAAGACTTCACCAAGCTAAAGACCGATTAATTATTCTATTCCCAATTCCTTTCACCCCTCATTTCTAATGAACCGTAGCATGTTAGTGGCGAATATTCATGTTCTCACAATATGGTCCCTACAGGCATCGGATATCACTTATTTGTCATTTTCAAATTCAAACTTTAAAACACCAACTCTAGTTCCATTTAAAAAAATCCATTCCGAAGAATTGGAATTATCAACAACATATTACGTATGCAAATTTTGTAAAAAAAAAAAACGACGAAATCATTTTGATTTCGAATTTTGTGGTTGGAGACTTAAGATCATCTGTAATGTATGCACAAAGTAACAGGAAATCATAAATTGTTTTCGAAAAATACAACAATCCACTCTCGAGCCACAGAGACACGACAAATATTCAGCTTTGGCTTCGTAAAACAAAAAATGATGTAAGAGCTTTGCTATGTTTGTCTTTTTTTTTTTTTTTTCGTTTGGTCTTTCTATTTTTTAAGCGTTTATTAAAGATACAAAACACACGAAACAAATATTCTTAAGTGACATTTATGTTAATTTATATAGATCTTCTATTTGGCTAAATAATTTGTTCTCTTTTTTTGCAGATACACAAAGCCGCAATCTTTTGAGGATTGTGTTGGTGATGAGCTGCCAGTTGGCTGGGAAGAAGCCTACGATACAAATATCGGTCGTTACTACATTAATCACATTAGTCAAACTACACAGTTGGAGGATCCAAGGCAAGAATGGAAAAGTGTCCAAGAGGCGATGCTTCGAGATTATCTCAAAGCCGCACAGGACGTTTTGGAAAAGAAGAGAGAAATGTATGTGGTTAAGAAACAGCGTTTGCTTATAGCTCAAGACGATTTCAATCATTTAAATACATTGGCTGCCAGTAGAAGTAGTTGTAAGTATTACAAAAATATATATATATATATCTATTACTCCTACGGACTAGGTTAAACGTTTAATGTGTATGAGGGTCAATAACCTAGTAGGCGACATTAGTCATTTAATGTTTGCTAAATCTGTCTGTTTGAGGAATTGATAATCACATTCCAAAAACGATTGTTAATTACTATTCACCAGAAGGTGTATCTCTATCAAACATGCAATTAATCTTACACAGTCCGAAACACAACTATTGTACAACGAGTACATTACAACTTATTTAAAAATATCAGAGTCACTTGTTTGAGACACACTAGTATGAAAATCTTCATTTCCTTTCCTAACCTTAAAAGATCCTCAAGATCTCAAAAAATCATATTACTGCTGCTCATTGTGACTATGCGAAATAATTTGTTTTTATGTTAAATTCGAACTACACATATGTTGAAACCTTAACTTCTCCTACCTCTTTATCTAGTGAATTTGTACCTAATTGAATTTTGTTTTCTCTTTTAGTATGCTCATCATCGAGCTCGATCAATACTCGTCATGATCCTGATCTTCTGCGCGCCGAACTAGTCGTAGCCAAAGAACGCGTTCGTCGTCTCAAACAAGAACTGAATCATATCAACAACGATATCTCGTACACAGAACGTGGTGTTAATACACTATATTCAGTGGGCGAAAAGATCAATGCCCGTCAAAATGGTTGCTACGACATTGCAGAAGTTCAAGCCATTCGCGAAGAAATGCTTAAGGTGCAAAAATCGCTTGTCTCCGGTGAAAAAGTACGCGAAGAACTTATGCGTAGTCTTGTGCAAATCAAAAACGAACTAAGTCGACAACAATACAGTGAAGAAGCAGCAGCTGATCTTCTCAATGCCACATCACCGTTCGATCGTGTATGCGTAGCCTCACAAACAGATTTATGCGGCGCAGCTAATGATAGCATAAACAGCGGTGCTAGATTTGCTGAAATGTTCAAAACTAAAATGCAATATAGCGAATGGCGAAAAAAGATCAAGCAACTACAACAGCAATTGGCCGATCATGTTGAGCGAATTGAACCAGGTCAGCTAGAATCGGACAAAGATCGTTTACTACTAATTCAAGAGAAGGAGAAACTATTAAATGAATTAAAGAGCATTTCATTAAAACATAAGTCACAGCAAGAGATTCATGTTATGCAGCAAACGCGAAAAAAACTAGAAGATGATCTTAATGAAGCATATGAGGCTACAAATCAATGCATTGCAAATCGATTGCGATTGCATGAGGAGAAACAAACTCTGCTCGATAAACTGCAAGAAGCGCTGAGGTCAACCAAAATGTTAGAAGAACGTCTCAAGTCCTTCTCATCGGAGAGTACCTTCTCAATAAGCAGTGGATCTAGTTTAGGATCATTGTCTACAGCCAGCAGTAAGAGTGCATTAAGTTTTACAGATATTTACCTAGATCCATTGGCTATGGATCCACAAATAGATGTTGTCGATCTTCATCGAAGATCACAAGGTCTATTCCAAATGCAATCGGCTATATCATTGTCTCCACGTAGTAGTCTATCAATGGAAACACCACCAGCGTCACCGATGAAATACACAGATGCGCTCAAAGAAGAACCAACCTATGCGAATGCTTCTAATTTCAATCTACCTGCAGCTACCGGACAGGTAATGGCCCAACAACAGCGACAACAAACACCAAATTATGACTTGGATTCAGCTGTTCTTGATGTGATGATGTTAGAGGAGAAACTTCAAGATCTGAAAACGGTTCCAATTAATCTTGCTGCGCCATTATCACCAATCTATGAAAAGCCTTCATTGCTAGACCTGCCCCAAGAAATGCTCAGTCGATCATCATCAACATCGAATACTCGGTCTGTGTCTGCTGCAGTTAGTAATGAATCTGTAGCTGGCGATTCTGGTGTATTTGAAGCATCGAGAGCTCACCTGCCACGAAAGGAATTGGCTCAAGTGCAAATTGGGTTGAAATACTTCAAGAATGAAGGAATCTTTGTAGTTTCCCTTGAGAGAGCAAATAATTTAGCTGCATTGCTGACCACTGCGACGGACAATTCACAAGTGTAAGTTTGTCTTAGGAATAATTGGAGATGAAATCAAAACTTACGTTTGAACTATTTTTCTAGGTACCTTCGTGCTGCTCTCCTGCCAAATTCATTGCAATCTATACGAACAAAGAACGTTCCCGATTTTCATAAACCAATGTTTGGTGATAATTTCGCTGTGCCAATATCTTTAAGCAAACTGCTAACTAAGAGCCTTCATGTAACTGTGATCAGTGTCACCGGACAAAAAGAAGAGATCATCGTTAGTTACTCTTTTTTTTTTAATCGATTGACGAGTTTTAAAGTGATTTTTTTTTATTATTTTCTTAGGGAACCGTTCAAATTAGTTTGGCTGAATTTAATGCGGACGATTCCACACTTAAGTGGTACAACGTTCTCAGCTCAAAATTTATGCCAAGTTTCGATGGGCTAGAGTTGCCTACGGCCTGCAAAGAGGAATCATCTGATGAATCCACAATCACTTCGTCACAAACTTCAACTTTGACAAGAAATCAAGCTCCTCCATTTGAAATGCAAGCACAGATTGCTGAGGAATTAAAAGAGCATCTGAATCTGAATGATGAGGTCGAAGAAGACGATGAAGAGGATGAACCAGAAGATGAGGAAGAAGATGACGGTACTGGTGAATATTGTAAGTATAAGAATACCTACCTTAGCAACATAATTTGAATATTTCATATTTTTACAATTTAATAGCTGAATTAACGAGAAAAATGTTAGACGCTTACATGAACAATGTAAAACAAGAGTATGCCGATAAAGAAACGAATACAGAGTGTGCCTTCCCCCCTGAAAAATGTCGAGCACGACTTAGTGATCCCGCCTCTCAACAGCAACAATCCACTGACGATAGACCCGTTAAACGATCACAAACGTTTACTCCTTCTGCTGCTGTTGGCAAAAGTCGCTATATTTGCCGATTGAATCGTAGTGATTCGGATTCTGCTATGCACTTTGGTGTAACACCTCATCCATTCCATAGAGGAGCCATTGAACGGAGATCATTACGATTCCACACAAAGACTTCAAAACCAGTCACAAGTAAGATTTTAATTAAACTACAGATAGATTTGTTTTACAGTGTTCTAATTTTTTTTTTTTTTTTTTTATCCCTTTTTTTATTACAGAACTCCATCATACTCATATCCCTAGAACAAGTTTGGATCTAGAATTAGATTTACAAGCGCAACATAGTAAATTAGATTTCCTTAATGATGAAATCATGAAATTACAAAATTTGAAGCAAAAGTATGTTCTCTTATTTCTTTCTTATAAGGAAGTCCAAAAATGTATTTCCCTTTTTAAATATTGCAGACTCGAACAAGCCCGTGATAACCGAGATACACGTATCGCTGCATGGGCAATGGAAAATGAGGAATTCCAACGATTGGTAGAGAGAGCTGATCCTGCTAAATGCCCAGAAGAAAAACAATTGCAACGATTGCTTCACAAAACATCAAAGGAGATCTACAAATTGCGCAAGACAAAAGTCGCTAAGGGATCAGTAGATTTAGTTTCTTTCAAGTAAGTTGGTTATACTTTACTTTTTGATCAGGTCATGTCTCGTCTTATCGTTATCGATTTAAGCAATAAACTCACTAAATCGCACCATCGGTGTAAAGTTATTGTTTCACGGTCAAAGCTAATTAGTTTAAAAGACAGTTTTAAATCTTTGGGTTTAAGTAACACTTTACGATCACAAAAGGATCTAACTCTACCTAGAAGACGCAAACGCTTTCTGCTTAAGCAGTTGCAGTGGCAAAAGATGTCCTCGTTGTGCATGCGATAGGTGTTTTCTTTTGCTATTTCAATAGTTCTAAGGTCTTTTTTATTATTATTCTGCAGTTAGGAATCCGGTTACTGTGTGTATCTGATCCAGGAGGAAGTTGTTTTTTCTTTTGAGGGAAAGGGTTGGTAAAAAGTTACTGTCTTGCTTGTTACCTTCAATTTCCCTCGAGTAATGGAGTTCTTGTTTATGTGGATTTTTATTTAGCTAATAACGCGCAGAATGGCAACATGAATGTTGAGGCTGAACCTATTCAGACCAATTGTTTTGCTCTTCCATAACTATCACTCTGATCTGGCACCCAGATTACTCGTAAGTGGCCTCTATTGGTGTTGGCTGGTGTTGTGGGTGGCCTTGGCTCAAGTGGTAATGGACTGGTTCCCGAATCGGAATCCCAACCGCTGTCGAAAGACATTCATTTTTTCAGTTAAAAATCAAGTAAAATGAGTAGTTGACTAGAAATCAACAACAAGCCAACTTCCACTAAGAATTTTGTCTCCCCATTAAATGTTGGATGCCACATATGGAGCGAAATAACCACTGAGCCCAAACATCTTTTTTTTTCTCTCTCTCTCTATCCGATTTTCCAAAAAGACAATACATATTGAGGCATTATGTATTGTGTATTCATACCACTTGAGTTTAAAAAAAAAAAAGTATGTTGCAGTCCCAGACAATTTTTGAAATTGACCCAGAAGCGTTGTAAGACGCAAAAAGGACCGTTGTGGGAGAATATAAATGCTCTTGTTGACGGCAGTTCTATTTAATACAGAGCTCTATTGAGTGTATCTCAGCTTGAAATACAGAGATGCTACTTTCCATACATTACGTGCATTGAGATATTGGTTGATTGTTTGTTTCTTTGTATATGCCTGTCCCAACTCGCAGTCCACAGTTCTGCCGCTTAGGGAATGTAGACTTAAAGTTATAGTTGAAGTTTTACTTAAGAGTAAGAGTAAGAGTAATTCCATATAGTTCATTTCTCCTCGGTTGCAGTGAAAGCCTTCGGGCGAAATAAAAAGTATTGGATTTTTTAGTTTCGCGGACTAATTATTGTTACATTTTCTCTTGTGGTGCTTTGTAGTATGACTTATAGTAGATCCAAGGGTACACTCAGGTCTATGTCTTTAAGTTGGACGGAATACCGAAAAATATTACGTTAAGACCCATAGTTGCGTTTGTTTTTCTCTCTATACAGCTATTTGTAGAAAATTGTATCTGCACAACGTTTCACATTTGAAGGTTCTAGAATCGCACCAATATTTTGCATTCCAAATATTGAGTTTGCTGACTATTCTTATCGATTAAATCCTCTGTCTTTTTTTGAATGTGCATTCTCTATTCATGTTAAGTTAAGAATAAGGATTTAGTCAAGCTGATGAATTCGAGTTTGTATTCAAAACTTGCTTGAGACTGACACTATTAAGGATCTTTTTAATCTGGAAAGTGAAACTGATTTTATTGACTTTTTGAGTAAAATAATCTGAAGCAAAACGCTACGGCTCTATAGATTTAGTGATCGTATATCATTCATTTATCGATTGTACATACGAATTTGTTTAAGACGAAACTGCGCGTTTCAGACGAGTCAATGCGTGACAAGGAAGTCTGTCCATTTCATAGGTTTTTAATGTTCCGCCTATTGTCGATAGAGTGTTTTAATCTTTTTAATCTTTATACCCTAGGGACAGGTCGATGGGCTCTATCGGTGATGTCTCTGAAATTAATTTGAAAATTTCATTTAAATCTCTGATGTATATTGGTGAAAAGAAAGAGTACATCACCACATCAGAATCAGCATCTAATTCAGTAGGGGTTTTCCATTCTAGTTACATAGAATTGGAATGAATATTTAAACTCATTTTGATTCTTTGATATCCTGGGCTCCATTGATTTGATTTTGTTTGTATGTGATTATGTTTCTTGGTTTTAAGCCTCAGTGATATCAGTTAAAGAAGTTCAATTCCCATCGTGCTTTTCGAGCCTAGAATTCAACAAGTCCAATTACACTAAGAATTTAGTTGGATGGCACTCATAGTGCGAAATAGCTCAAATATCTTTCTTTCCCAAAAAACTTAACACATGCTTTGGCATCATCTTTTTTTTCTCAGCACAGTGCGGTATACAAAGTTTTTTGTCTTCCCATTTTTGGCAAAAAATATAAACTTGTTGCGGGCTCGATACCACAAACATTTAGTTGCCCATGTGCAAAACAATGCTTTTCCAAATGAACACCAGCAACTTTTAGTGTATGTCATTTAAACTTGAACGTCATCGCAAATCGTACTTTTTAAAGGAAATTGCAGCCTTTTGAACTGAAATTCTATAATCGGAAAGCTCCTTTTGCTTTTCCTGTCATCATAATAGCTCATTTAATATTCCCTCGCATTAAAATAATTTTTTTATTCATCTGTTCTACAGTTTCAGTAGTCGATGCGAAAACTGTTTTCTGGCACAACCATTCTTTATTCTCCATATTAGCTTACATATCAAGATAGACCTTACTTATGAGTGAGTTATGAGTTCCTCATTGTTACCTCTTGTGATACGACCTTAAAAGCTGCAACACGACTTCATTTTTAGAGTAAAAGCAGGACCATTTAACACTTTTTCCACACTTAATTATTAGGCAGCGCTACAGTCCGGGATGGACCTGGGCCTCAACCAATAAGCCTCTCCAATTAGCGTTGTCTTTGGCTAACTACCTCTAATTGCGCACTCCAAGTTGATTGAGGTCCCCTTCCACTTGCACGCGCCACATATGGCTAGTCCTTCCTCTACTGTGTTACCCCTCCGCATAGAGTCGAAGATTTTGCGAGCTGGAGCGTATCGTTGGCATATGCAAGCAATTGAATAGACTTTTGAAAGATTGTAGTTCGTGTGTTGGCTTGTGAGTTTTGCACAATTCTTTCAAGTATGATGTTAAAGACGTCACATGACACGCGTCACATTGCTTAAATCCTTTTTTGACACCAAAGGTCTCGGTTAGGTCGTTACCGACCTTAATGCAGCAGCGAGCTTTCTCCATCGTCATCCTGCATAAGCGGGCGAGTTTGACACGGATGCCAAAACTAGACATGACGACTCTGTTTGTAGATGCTGTCGTATGCGGCTTTCAAATCGATAAAAAGGTGGTGAGTATCGATTTGAACTTCTTGGGCTTTCTCCAGGATCTGTTTGTTTAACTGTGGACTTACCGAGTCTAAAACCGCACTGATAGGGTCCAATCAAATCGTTAAAAAATGGTTTCAGGCGCTCGCACAATACGACAGAAAAGATCTTATATGCGATGTTTGGGTTACTGAAAACTCTCCTTCCATACAAAACAAAAAAATTCAGGATCCAAGCACTCTACAGAATTTTATTAAGACCGATCCAGCGACCGCCATATGGCTAATATGGTATGAATTAGCAGGATATTGATCCATTTGAGCACATCTCAATATTATTTTCTTACAAACTTCAACATATATAACGTATGTAAGTTTTTTATTAATTATTTTTATATTTTTTTTTTTTTTTTTTTAGATCGAAAATTGCCTTTTTTACCCGCAAAAACCTTTCTGTACCCGAATTACCACCCGAATTTACTGTCACTGAGGAAAACGTCATCGAAGAAGATGAAGGTGAGTACGAGAATGATCCTGACGATTGCAGTCAATCACCTGCAATTGCCATTAACACTGCTTTAGTTGAAGCCAGTGCAAAAAAACAACAAATCAAGAATCTCACAATGACACCAACAATAAATACAACTCCATCAGCAATGTCATCGACGACATCCTTATCACCAGCCTCTGCCAATTGTATGCCAAGGGAATTACCTTCCTATGCAGCAGCTACTGCTGCATCAAAAGCGAGAACAGCAGCAGCTCTGGCTACAATTAATGCGTGCCAACCTTCAACATCAGCAGCTGCTTTAGCAGCATCCGCAGCAGCAGCAGCATCAGTTAAAACAACGTCCAGCAATACAGAAGCTTCCACCGAAAACAGTCGATTTGACTATGTTGTTGATCGTAACTACGGCGTTGAGGTGTAACGTTTTGTTTTGGAATTTGTTTGCACTGCTGTTTTTATTTTATTATTTTCCTTTAAATTGTTAATATTTAATAATTCTATATTCTAAAATGAAAGAAAAATTAATTTTGTAAAGAAAAGAAAACGAAAAAAAAAACTGATAATCTAATGTGCCTTAGAGAGGATTAGTTTTTTGTTTTTTTCTTTTTTGTTTTGAATTTGAATTTGAAAAGGGAAATACAATAACAAAATTTACTAGTAAGTTTATTTAAATTAAATTATAACTCAAACAAGTAAATATACATATATCATTTATTTTTTATACGTAAATATTTAAGAAATGATTCGAAACAGCGATAGGAAGAATCACAAAACAAAACATAAAACATTGTAAAGAAATTTTATTAATGTATAAAACGAAACAAACACATAACTTGCGGCTTGCGTTTTTGTTGAGCTGGATATTCTAAAGATTTAGTAATCAATTACATGCATAATTATTTGAAGTAGTTAGTGAAGATATTACTATGTAGTATATAGTTACCTATTCATTGTTATTTTAGTTATAGTTTGTAAAATTTTTATTCTTTCTATTTAATTAAAATTAACAAAATCCAAAAAATAAACAACATAAAACAAAAACTAAACCATTACAGCGTTGTCTTACGAATACTAATCGTACGCATATATACATATATTTCTCTTCAATTAATAATATTTTTATATTAAAAAGAAATTAGAAAAAAAACACACAAAAATACCCCTTACAATTACCACCACTGTAATGGAATTAAATAAATATTTAATATATACAAAACATTTTTTTTTTTTTTTTTTTTTGTCTTAAGTTAAAGGGAAAGACCTAATCTTTTTTATACATACTATCCAGTACTCTTTCCCTTTTCCTTATATAATAACAAAAAGAAAAAAGAAAAACTAAAACTAAAAATAAAATATAAACATTATAGCAATTGTGCAATAAAAAAATTGAAACATAAACTAAAAATAATTTAACAAATCTTACGATAAAAAAAGAAAAACTACAAAAAAAAAAAAAAACTAATTTTATTATGAATTATTCGTTCGTTTATAAGTGAACTAAAGAGAACCGTGTGTCTGTATTTAATCAGAACAAATTAATTTAATAATTTTTTTTTCTTTTTTTTTTTTTATTATTATAAAATAATATTGTGTAACGGCTTTTTGTATGTATTGTATTGGAATGTGAGCTGAATATTAATGTTGAAAAGATATTTCTTTATATGCATATGGAAATAGAAAACATACACACGTATATGAGAGAGAAAACCAAACTGTTTAAACAAAACTTATATTTATATATATATATATATATAAATATATACAATACGTAATAGTTGCAGTGACAATTTTTGTTTATCTTTGCTTTTAGTACAAGCTGTGTATGGTGTATGGCAAGCAGGGACATCAATATCAGATGGCGGCCTGGCCACAGCTTGACTTTGTTGTAATATATGATGAATGAATTATTTAATGAATTGAAATGATTAGATTTTTAGATTACATAATAATTAATATATAAACCATACATATACACATTATGCCAATTGATGAAAATATACAAAAAATGACATAAAACCAAAAACAAAATTTTCGTTGTTCTTATTTTGTTCTCTTGAAAACCCTTGAAATGCGAAGTCAACGACTTCGACGTAGTTGTTCGTTATACGCAACATTCTAGATATGGGTTCAAAGTGACCGTAGTTGGTGCGGTGAGTTCGGATCAGGAAGAGTGGGACAGATCTTAGATTATGGGGATTGGGAGTGAATGCAATATTTTGCGTTATTCTCGAGCAGTCGATGTTTCCAGTCAATAACTGGTGGATAAAAAGTACATCAGCGACCTCACGACGTTTTTTTTTTAGGGTATGCATGTTAATTAGTTTTAGCGGATCGGTCCAAGGTAGACCACGAAGTGCGAAACGGATAAACCTGCGTTGGACTGCTTCTATTCTTTGTATGTGGATTAGTTTATAGCGTGAACAAACTTGATTGTAATATTCGAGAAGAGACCTTATAAAAGTAATGTACAGGGACTTTGTAACGTGTTGGTTGGAAAATTCTTTTGACCAGCGTTTGATAAAACCAAGTACAGAGTTATCTTTATTTATAATGCTGTCAATATGTGCGTCGAAATTCAATTCTCTGTCGCAAATTATTCCTAGATCCCGTACTTGGGTAGAATCCGTATGGTAGAATAGGCTCATCGCAGATGAAGTAGTTTCTTGGAGGGGGCGGTAGACGTTTGCGGGAATAGGTTATCGCTTGGTATTTGCTGACATCAAGCTCCAAAATGTTTTGCTTGCACCATACCGAAAACTTATTTAAGTCATCTTGCAGGCAATGGGAGTCAGAAGGCAATGAAATGACTTTAGAAATTCTCATGTCATCCGCGAAAATAGATAGATTACAATTCGTTAAAATGAGATTTATGTCGTTAACCGTTAGGATAACGATGATTGGTCCAAGGTGGCTACCCTTACGGACACCAGATGTTGTCGGATATTGAAGATCTGAAGATTACCCTGTATACTCGGTCTGCTAAATAGGATTTGGTCCATGCCACAAAATGAGGGGAAAAGCCAAGTTTTTTTAATTTAAAAATAATAAGTTTCTGAAATCAGTGGAAATTAAATCGACTTCATCACTGTCTTCTAGAGCATGAAGCGTCCTAGAGACGAACTCTGTTAGGTTAGTGGTGGTTGATTTACCTTTCATGAATCTATGCTGATTTGTACAGATAGTTGGCCTACAGTACGGAAGCAGTTGTTGATAGACTATGCTTTCAAAAAGTTTGGGTACGCAAGAGAGTTTTGCTATGGGCCTATAATTATCGACTTCGCATTTACTTCCTTTTTTATGAATACGGATGATGTAAGATTCCGTCCATAGGAAAGGGAAAGTACCTGTTGAGACAGACAAGTTAAAAAGGTCAACTAGGGGAGGACCGAGATGGTTAACACACTAGCACAATAGCCGGAAGGCCATCAGGGCCGGACGAAAAATCATTTTTAAGTTTTGTAATGTTTTCAGATACCAAAGATGTTGTTATATTAAGCGAGATGGATGATTTCTCAGGATAGTTTCTCATGTAGCTAAAGTAACTAGGATCGGGTTTAGCTGTTTTCTTAGAAAAGGATTTATTAAAATGACAGGCAAAGAAATTTGCAATGGTTTTGGAGTCGGCAGAAGATTCACTAAGAAATTTGAGAGTAGACGGGTAGCCGTCTGACTTTCTTTTGGTATTAACAAACTGGTAGAAGATTTTCGGGTCCGACACTAAGCTAAATTGCATGCGGTAGAGGTACTCAAGGTAAAGAGACTCACAAAGTTCAGAAAAACGATTGTATACCAATCGATGATTATTTTAGTCAGAATCAGATCGAGTTCTTAAAAATTTATGCCACAACCTGTTTCTGTAAATACGGAGAGAGCGCAACTCCTTGTTTTACCAGGGAGGAGTTAACATGCAGTCCTTTCGGAAGGTATATGTTACCGATTGGGCAAGGCAGGAGAAAATTAACGAATAGAACGTTGATAGGGCAAGATCAATGTTAGTTGTCTCAGCAATAAAATTAAAGTTAATATTGCTGATGAGGTTTTTAAGTTTGTTAAAGTCGGTTCTTCGGAAGTTAAATGAAAATGAATTTTCCGAATCGACACTTGTGTTGCCATTTTCATATGAGTATATAATTGACAAGGGGGATGAAGGCGTTCTAGAGTAGAAAGAAGATGATCACAGTTATCTGAATCTGATGTGAAGACAAGGTCGAGTTGTCTGTTCATTGTGTTAGGTATTCCACTAATCTGATATAGACTAGAGTTGGTTAGGCAGTCCACCATCAATATTTCTATTTCAGAGGACGAATAAAGAAAGACGAAATGAGACGAATCGTCGGAAGGCTCCCATTTAAGGTGAGGGAGATTGAAATCCCCTACTAGAATAATACAATCTTCAGGTTGTGCATTTTCAGTTAGAAAAATCTACTGCGTGAACTACAGGTCGATAAGACTTAATTGGTTGGGATGTGTGAATGTAACAACAAAGTACGTAAAGACAGCGTTTGGGAGCGTAATGTTGACACATACTAACTCAAAGTTGTCAGTGCGTGAAATGTCAACAGGAGTTGGTGAAAAGAGTTCCGGATTGCTAGTAAAACACCTCGGCCATAGGGATTATCAGCTCTTTCAAATCCATCTTTTCGAAAAATGTTGAAATTTGGAGGAAACAGCTCAAGGTTTTTAATGTCCGGAATTAGATTTGTTTCAGTATGAACAATTAGGTCATAGGGTTACTTTTGAGAATTGAGATATACGACGGAGATTTTAGAGCGCAAACCTCTTACATTTTGGTAGTAAATGGACAAGCTTTGTTAACTGGAGGATGCAGGATTTAGTTTGTTAGGAACTGTAATAGTTTTTAAAATTTGAACGAGAGAGTGGGAGAGATGTTTAGAGCTGACATACGAAGACAGCGTAGAAAGATCATCAGGAGAGATGTCGAAACTCTCATGGCAGCGAACGAAAATTTGCATCAATTCCACTGGCTTAATAGGAAGACCTTCTCTTTGAATCGAAACCATAATGTTGGTTTTGGTTATGCCATCAATGCAAACGGAGTTGGGCTTATCGTGCAAGTAGGCAAGGTAGAGCCAAACATTTTCATAAATGCGGTGGTCTCTCAAACGAGATACTACGTAACGACTGTCATCATTCATATCAGAAATTTTTTTAGTGAATTTGACAGTCGGTGGAAGGAGTGGATCAAGATATTTCGGGTAAGAATCTGGGGCAGGCGAATTACGAGCGGATGAAGAAGGGACAGGTTGTTCAAGCAACGCGGAACTAGAATCTTGACTAGTGAGGGGGTTGGATCAGAGGGATTGATAGATGAAGATGAGGAAGGGGTGGCTGGGTTTAGTATATGGGAGCTGATAAAATTAGGATATTTGACTGATGGGGCAACGTTAGTTGGAACTTGGGTGGAAGGCGCAGGAGCAAGGTTAAATGAAACTCTATTATAAGGCGGCTTTAAAGGTTTGGTGAGGGGAGCGAGGGGATTTGGTGTCGCCACTCTGGTGTTCTTTTTGGATGGTGCAAAGGGCGGAAGGAGTGAGGAGAATCTTGGAAAGATTTGGGTCTGGATAGGGCAGAATTGTTGGTGCTTTCTTTTCTTTTATTAGCAAACTTATTTCATTATATTTCTTCCTAAAAAGGTCTTTGATCCAGGACGGGCTTGCGTGACATGGGGCTGCTTGGAGGAAGAAAGTAGACAGTTCCGGTTTTGTGGTGCCTTCAAGATTCATTTTATTTAATTTTTGAATTCTGTTAGTCCATTCAGGGAGAGTTCAGGATGTCCCAAAAGCCCTAATTATTGGCAATGGTCTTGGGACGGAATTGGTGATCGAAATTGCATTTATCGTAGTGGGTTGAACGGGGGCTTCAGTGGTAGTGGTTCTTGAATGAGTTGGGGCTGAAGTGGTTGAGGGTGACGTATATAGCTCGTCGTGTAACATTTGTGATTTGTTACACGGGCTTACTACAGATGGAGGTGCATCCAATATCTGCATTGTGGTTGATCTGGTGGATGGAGCTTCCTCACTTAGAAAATTGAGGTCATGTTGGATGGATCCGATGTTTTCAGTGCCCTAGAACCGCAAAATTTTTATGCTTCGTCACTCATAATTATCTTTGACGCAAAATCATTAACTAAGTTGTTGAGATCCAGAAGTACATGAGCGTAGGTAAGACGATTCACGGTTAGCTCTCATCAGTTGACGGACTGTCCCCTCTTTCTTAGGAAACTTTTTCAAGTCTTTCACCAAAATACGCCGCCGAGACGTGGGTGAAATGGCGAATTGCGTGACACATCATCTTATCGAAGTCGACGGAGCCTATACGACATCTTCAGCCACTTCAGCGATACTCTCAGCTGAACAAGTGGTACGCAGCCTTCCAGGGCTAGCTCGCTTCAGTGTCGTGCGGCTACTTGAACACATTGAACGAGTAATGGGAGACTGGCGACCAGGAAAATAAGAACGAAATGTACGTTGCGACAAAATCACTGACGAATTATTCGCCAAAAACATCGTGATAATTATTTCGCGTTCTTCAGGAGTATAGAGTACTGTTTATTAACACGAATTCTAATTCTCTTTGTGAATTGACGCATTCGACGCCATTTGTAAAATTTATGGTACTTTGTGATAGGATTATGGTCCACTTTTTAGAACACAGAGATAAAAAAGGAACTTTTCTTAAAAACCGTAAATATTTTCATTCTAGCAAACTTTTTTAGGCAAGACTTTTTTTTAAAAAAAGTAGGGCAGTTAAAATAAGAATCAGTCAAGCGAAACGCAGCCCCATTAACTTTATTTTGGGAAAATATTAGTTCGAACTGTTATATCGACATCCACAGCAAATGTATTTATTCTTTCGCCTGGAGTTATACAACAGTTTTTTTTTCAAAAATTTTTGGATTTTCGTGCAAAGTTGTGTGACAAGAGATTTTTAAAAACACTTGGATAGATGATTAACAACGTTTTCCACATCTTTGTAATGTTTGGAGATTTTAAGAATAATTATAAGACTCTTGTTTTTGTAACTTATGAAAATGATTTCGTACCACAATGCTAAGTGCTCATACATACATACCTTAAAAGGTGAATCTAGGCACACTTCTTATCGATTTCTCCGAAAACGAAAACTTTTTCAAATCGATACTCACCAACTCTTTATAGTTTTTTAAGTCACCTTACTAGCTGCTTAGGGGAATATTTAGTTTAGCTATTCTGGCCAAAATTATCTGTGGCGTTGGCCCTTTATTACGAATTCAAAGACATTACGTGCAACAGCAGAATCGTTCATTCGCTCAACTAGGAAAAGTATGTCACAATAGTGGCACACTGGCGGTGATATATTACTGGGATATCGTCCCTACTCTGCAATTTCATGGTACATAATAATGGGGCAATAAGCCCCAAGGACCAGATTCTTTTCGCTGGTTATCGCTTCTGCAACATGCCTTTGAATTACCTTAATCAAGAAATTTCCAATGATGTGGAGTAGAGCCTCATCATAAACCAACCATAAGCGATGATTGACCTGATTAGAGTCACATAACATAACATAACTGATTCCCTGTTAGGTCTAAAGACTTTTTGACTCCAGCTAAACAATCATTTATATTTTTATATCAATTAAGCCGGATACCGAAGTATCTAACTACGCTTCTCACGGCCAATGCAGTTCGTGCTGTCCACAGACGGTCAAATTTCGCCAATGATTTCTGGTATCCCAAAAAGGCCATCTCAATGGAGTTACGTTGCCTCATTTGAGAACGAATTTCTTTCCTATAAGCATGTTGTAAATCATATTTAGCAGGGTTTTCGGCATGCCCACTCAAACCTAAATTACCCTTTTAAATCCTAGAAAAGCGCGACCATCATGTCCTACGAAATCATATGAGATTTTATGGTCGTTCTGCTTCAGCTGCATTTGCTCTTTTGATATTCATATTGTGGCGGGAAGTCCGTAGTGGTCACTCGATTGCTCGCAAAACAAGGATCTGGGTGATGGGAAGAACGGTTTATCCGTCGCGTACAGCACAATTTTGAACTCAACCATAATTTGACGCCACCAGTTGTTCAACAAATTGCCCCTAGTATTCGGTAGACTATTTCCCCGTACCGCATGTCATGCGATAAGATCTCCGACCAGAAAGTATAAATTTTCTTCAGGTTGAAGCTGTAGGGAATAAAAAAGTAATTCGAGTTCGGTGTCGAATTGAGCAAGTTAAAGTGTTTCAAGTGACACCACATACAATCTTCTCTCACTTCTCTCACTCACGCGTTTACTATATGTATATGATTCTATTGCGCAAGCCTTCACCTATTAAGATACTAACCCCATCCGTCTATACGACTACTTGGATACGATGACGACATTGATGTCATTGACTATTGCCATCACTGATGCGTTTGGAAATATTGAAATAGATGAGGCAAAATGAGTTAAGCTGTGAATGAGTTGTATACTGTAAAAAGAAGGGATACACAACTTCGATCAATCAGATACAACGTCACAAAAGGCAGCTTGAAGTAGTTACCGATTTTGTTAATCGTCAAAATTATCGAATTTGGACATCAGGAACTCCACGAGTATTGTTGAAAAACAAATACATTCACATCGTATCACTGTTTCGTGCATATTTTGGGCTGGACCATTCTTCTTTGAAAATGCGGCTGGTCATCCAGTTTTGTGTGCCTAAATTGCAAGATATGGATGTGAATGACATGTGATTCCAACAAGATGATACGACATGCCATAGAGCCAAAGAAACAAACTATACTCTGTCCAACATAAATTGGTAGTACACGTCTTATGGAGAAACTTTTTCAAAATCAGGAGCATACCATATTTTTGCACCATACTAAATTGAAAGAAACCTCCCATAAAAAGTGTTTACCCGCCAATGAATTTCCAATTGCATCTGATATACATAGATCCAACGCGTCTTATTCAGCGCTCATCTGAATGTGTACTTATTGGCTCTGGCCTCTGGCTAATTTGAAATGCTTACTCCTCGGACCCTGTAAGAGATTTTGTTGGAATAGCAACTTACGGAAAACAAAAGAGTGCGAATGAGAGACAAACATCCCTAACTTCCTTGTAATGTCAATTTATGTTTGACAGAGAATAGTTACTGAGTGATTCGCTTCCTGGTCGTGTAATTTCCTGTTTTAGTGATTATAATTGGCTGTTCAAATCATGCGATTTAACGCCTTTGAAGTTTGAAGCTTATGCCAATAAACCCATGACCACTCGCGCCTTGAAAGAGTAACTTTAGCACTGTATCAATAAAATTCAGCCACATTTATGTAAAACTGTCATAAAAAATTTCGACAGAGCGCTCATGCGCCAGCCACACCTTCGTTGACATTTACCCGATATGCTGTTTACTTTAAGGGGTGATTCATCATGAGGTTTGATTTTTAATAGGCTTTTTTTGACAGATCACGTATGACTGCTATCAAACTGCTCTATCATTTTTGTTCAGTATCATTTGGCAAGTTATCATAAAAAGATTTACATCACAAAAGCATCTCCAAATTGTTCAGCTGGATTACGAACATCAGCGTTCTGTGAGAAATATTTTTCGTGCGATTCGAGGAAATTACGGTAGGCATAATCGACCTACTGAAACCGCTATTACCAATACTATTCGTAAATTTGAGTCCCAGTTTACATTAGTGGATGATACTCGACCGGGTAGATCACATCCAGCACGCAGTGAAGAGACTATAGCAGCTGTAGCTGAGAGTGTACGCGAAGGTCGTGACGAATCGATTCGTCGTCGTTCTCAGCAGCTAGGCTTGGCGTATTCGACAACTTGGCATATATAACGTGAGGATCTCGGCCTAAAAGCGTACAAAATTCAACTTGTGCAAGAATAGAAGAGGCGACTTGAATTTGCGTCATATTTTCAGTGAATGGGCTCTGGAAAAACTCAATGAAAATCCGGTGTTTTATTGTGAAATTTGTTCAGTGATGAAGTCTATTTCTGGCTCAATGGATACATTAAAAAACAATATTTGGGCTAATGAGCAACCCGTAGAGTACTAAGAGCTACCACTACATCCGTTAAAAACAACGGTATGGTGTGGTGTGTGGGCTGATGGAATCATTGGTCCATATTTCTTTAAAAATGAGGCAAATAAGAATGTTAACTTCAATGGTAACCGTTATCGCGCCATGTCAACGAACTATGTGCTGCCTGAAATTCAAACACATAGTCTCAGTGAGCTCTGGTGAGCACTTAATTTCACGTTTCGCTACGGTAAATTGACTGCCTAGATCGTGCGATATTACACCTTTGGACTATTTCTCTGGTGATATGTAAAGTCTTAGGTGTTTAGGAATAAGCCAGCTACTATTGACGCTTTGGAAACCAACATTACTAGTGTTATCCGCGAGATACCAGTCGCTATGCTCGAACAAGTTGCCCAAAATTGGACCTTCCGAATGGACCACCTTAGACATAATCGTAGCTAACATTTACTTGATATCATTTTCAAAAAGTAAATGCCATGAATATTAAGTTTACTTTCAAATTTATGTATTTTATTTTACATTATAAATCAAACTTTACGATGAATCACCCTTTATAAATCAATAAAAAAATATGCAAATATAAAAAATTTTATTTTAGTGGATAAACCAAAGCTTGCCATTTAATTTTTAAAGAATATTTCTAGTAAATGTTAACCATCACTATGTTTTAAGTGGTCCTATTGTATTTTGAATCATTTTTTCGAGCATATCGGCTGGTATCTCGCTAAGAACATGTGTATGTTGTCTTCCACAGCTGCAATTAACATTGTTTTATCGACATACCATAGACGAGAGATTTGACGCATCCACATAAAAATAATCTAAAGGCGTTAAATCGCACGATCTAGCCGCCAATTCACAGGTCCAAAACGAGAGACAATTTGCTTACCGAATTCAATTCTCAGCTGGTCCATTGATTCGCGGGCTGTGTGCATGCAGCGCCGTCTTGCTGGAACCACATGTCGACCAGGTTCAGCTGGTGCATTTTGTGCAAAAAATGGACATCATTTAACGATGCGGGCGCCATTGACAGTAACGTTGTTCTCACGGTTATCTTTGAAAACATACCGGCCAATGATTCCACCGGACCATTAACCACATCAAACAGTGCATTTTCCCGGGTTAATTGACAGTTCTTGTATTGCCTAAGGTTGCTCATCGAATCAAATACGGCAGTTTTGTTTATTAACATACCCATTCAACCAATAATGAGGTTGAAGACAATTTTTCGATAAAAAATCGGATCTTCCTCCAACTTTTCTAAGGCCCAATCACCGAAGATTCGACGCTGTGGCAGGTCGTTCGGTTTCAGTTCTTGCATTAGCTGTATTTTGTGAGATTTTAGACCAAGATACTTACGTAAAATCTTCCACGTAGTTGAGTTATACAATTCCAACTGCTGCGAAAGGCGACGAATGAACGAATAACGGTCTTTATTAACACTGACGGATACAGCAGCAACATTATCCTCTCTACGCACTCTCGCATATAGAGCGAATGTACAAATATTAGCAATGCAGTGCAGGGATACCTCGAATTATGTTGCGCGCAAGTACTGGAGTGCACATCTGGCGGCATTCGGAAAAGACCACTCTAATTGAGACCCATGTCCAAGCAGGACTGTAGTGCCATCTAAGGAAGTAAATAGCTTCACCGAAATCAACTATAATACTTCTCCATAATGTTGACAATTAGAAATGTTGAATAGGCAATATGGTAGGCTTAGAATAGAAACTCCTTACTGCTTGAGGAGTTTGTGCATTAAATAATTTTTTTACAATAACAATTTTAATTCTACCATTATATATGTATTTAGTAGATAAACAGAAAATAGAAACGCAAAAATATTTTATACAAATACAGTTTATTTCGAAATAAATAATCAAAACACAACAATTCACTGATGACAATTAAAATATAAAATATGACAATATTGACAATATGGAATGAAATTGTTTTTCTTTTTTTTTTTGTAATATCAACAACAATATCTTAAAATAAATTTTAAAATATGCTCAATAAACAAAATCTACATTCCTATTGCTTCACTTATATATGTACATTCATTTTGTTTTTCTTTTTTTTTTAAATTTAAAACTATAGAAACAAAATCATAAAAGTAAAAACTTTCATAAAATAAAAGAGGAAAAAAAAACAATTTTCCATAAAATGTGAATATGAAAAAAGAAATGCAAAGAAGAATTTATTATAGATTAAGTGATTAGGTTAGAAAATAGAAAAAATATTTTTTACTTATAATTCGTTAAGATTTAAGGGGTTTCAAATGATTGTTTTGCATTCGCATTCCTCACAAATGACAATCAAAGTTACGGGTTCACCAAATTACCACGAAAGTCGGACAATTAATTCAAGTTAATGAAGTCAAATAGCGTAGGGTTGAAGATTTAGTTATTTTTGTAAGATTTATGAAGCGGGACTTAAAGTCTGATAGTTGAAAAGTTCTCTCCTCCAAGTGGCTACAATACCTACATACGAGTTGTATTCCTGGAAGGCAGGTTTAATAAATATGGAGAATTAGGTTTGTATAGTGGTTGGGGTGAATAACACAAATTAATAAAAAAAAAAACTGAATTTCTAGATATCTAATTAAAAGTGAAGCCTTTCCTTTTGAAAATCTAATCTAAATTTAATCATTTTCAAAGGTACATCGCAGTATCGATACATCATCAACCACCTACCCATCCAAATAAATCCAGGAAAGGACATCATGTAGGGATCTAAAGGTAATCTTTATCCAATCTTTGCTGATGTTAGATGGTTTCAGTTAATGAAGTAAAGCTGAGATAGATCACCATGCAAACCAAATTCTAGATCACTATATAGATCGACGGAATTGAGGTCAAGTATGTAGAACGTTGCTAAGCTACTTGTTCTGGTGGTTACTCGTATTTTTCTGAGGCAATTTTACTGATGTTATACTTACACTCCCAAAATAAGTAAGAGAACAAGAAAAATCTTACCTCAAGTCCCAAACAAGAAGAATCAAATGTTTATCCAGTGAAAATAATATATACGAGAACGGCTTAGGTAGAGGTCGTACAATGCCGTTGTAAGGACAGTGGTTGAACTAGAAAAAATGGGGTTTCAAAGGAAGATAATCAGTAACTACTAGTTAATGTATAATCACATTCAGGTCATTCAGAAGTTCATTCAACTAAAATCGTTGACAAAAATCGCACACGGTTAGCACAGCTGATGAACAACCCAACCAACGACAGATCATTCAATCACTCAACTCACAAACATATTGTGAACGAACAAAGTGAGGTGAAATGCTTAGTAAAAAGAAGTGAGATAGATTAAATCTATAAAACATTGGATGGAAATAACATAAAATTATGGACCTTAATTCCATAAAATTGTGTCAAGCGACTAACTGGGCTGCCGCATCGAATGAAACCCTGATAAAGGTAATTTTTTTTAATTTGTGTATTGATTTGTACACATTTATAATATTTTTTTATAATTTTACCTAGACTGGGTTATATAGAAACATACATTACCCAGAGGTAAGCATCCGGTTCGAAATAACGACTCGAAAGGAGATTGTAGGCTATACTCATGGAATTGACGTACATTATACTCTAAAGAAGAACCTCACAGTATATAACAACCATAACTGCAATCTAAGAGAATACGAACAAGAATTTTCAAAAGGAAACCATACAAAATTTACTACCTCTGATATATGTATGATATGATGATATACTGTTACTTTCTCTTATTTACTTACTTTCTCTGCGATTCAGCCGTTGGCCAACTGTTTTGAATAGCACTATACCCAATATTTTAAATCTAAGTCGAATATTTGCATACGCCCGAACTAACACTATGAAGATGAACTTTTCCAACTTCTAAATCCTAAAACGGAGCCGTATACAAGGTACGACGTCAAAAAAGCACTCGGGTTTTTCCATGGAAGGTTTATTTGCGGGCTTAATGGGAAATAAAACTTGCACTGAATAAAAGCAGATGGTGGCTTTCAACTAGCAAGATTTGGTCTGTGCGAAGCATTGTTATAATCAATCAAATAAAGCTCTACGGCAACTTGGCAAGCCACAAATAAAATTCGGGCCCCGTGTTCGTCAATATAAGACATGCAGAGTATATAATACACTCTTTCAGAAGTGTAATAGCTTATTCTACTCTATCAAAACTAAAAAACAACAATAATTAGTAGGTCCAGTGTCGATTAATGTCACAGACCGACAGAGGACATTAAATTTATAGCAGTTTGGTAATTTATGGGTTTGCGGTAAAGAGATGTAGATACGAAGAATTCGGCTAGCTATGAAGTAGTTCCTTACATAACCGAAGAAACCTACGCACAGTAATTAAGAATCTGAAAACAAGAAAATTTACGCACTACCTGTGTAGTTATTTAAAGATGGAGCCGAGTTTGAAGAATGATTAAGTAAGAAGGGCAATCTTTCTAATCGCTGTTAATTTATTTATTTGTTATGCGTTGTATATCATTGTTATGCTATCATTTTTTACACAGAGAGATTATGGTTTTGGATGTCGTCTACAAATGGAGAGATATTGAAATACTTTTTTAAATTTGGTTTTTCGGACTGCCTAGAAGTAAACTCAGAGAAACTAACCACTGCATGTACAAGTATTTATAAGATTCTGTCGAGCATATTATATGAAAGTTCGCTTTTTGCATAACAGCTCACGACAAATAGTTTTTTTATCCTAACCATCTGATTCGAGATGTTAAGGAGGGCATATATCTGCGGTTCGACTATCAAGCAAAAGCATTTGTCAAAAAACCTTGCGTAATAAACTAGAAAGTGAGTACGAAAGATCGAGAAGGCAAATATGTCACAGAGAGAAAGTCTAAACTAGTTGGTAGCCCTTTGTAAAAATGGGTGACAATATATAACAAACTTTGCTAGAAAATTGCAATAATGGCACAAAGAAAGGCCAAATTAAACAAGTATGTAACTCATAACAAAATTGAACTAGTCTAGGCTAAAAAAAAAAAAACAATACGGACCACGGACATTGGAGAAACATTTACAATTGGTAACAATACCTGAACTAATATTTACTTGAGGCAATTTTCACTATTTCATATTGCTCTGAGTCAACTGGGGTCTCTCTTTTGTGAATTATGTTAGTATGAAGTTCATAATGTTATATGAAGTATGGTGACCCGTTCCAAAACTGTGTTCATTTACAAAATTTTGACATATTCGTGGTGAATATATAAAATATCTAAGCCATTAAATTGTTATCTGATAGTAAGTTAAGATAGAACAAAATAACAAGTTCGTAACACACTACTCACACCTCATAAAAAATCGAGTTTTCTCATACATTTTTTAGTTTTGGAAACCTCATAGAAAAACAAGATTTTGATAAAATCTCCTCAAAACCTATTCGCAATTGTGAGGTTTATGAAACAAACATACCTTTTGAAGTTTTCTGCATTTTAACAGAACAGCTGACAGAGTAGTTGTCAAAATAAAGTTGCAGCTAATACAGTGGTAGATATTCATTTATATGCATTAAAATTTTTGCGATTTTTTTTTAGTAAAAACTTGGTTGGTCGATTGTACCACTCCGTATTGACTTAAAATATATCACTAACTGACAAATTTTTTTTATTAAAAAAGTAATCACAAAAATTGGAGTGAGTATAAACGAATGTCTACCACTGTACAACTGTCAACTAGTCGGTATTCGGTGTGAACGCTTTTATGAGGTTTCCTATATAATACCGTTTAACTCGCATAATTTTTTGACATGTTATGCTGACTCGTACCAGTTTTTTTTAATTAGAAAAAAAAACAACAACAAAGCCGTTCGGAAACGACCTAAGATTTGTCACGATCCATCTCAATACAGACAAAAGTGTAAGTATAAAGTAAGTATACTGCTGATCAAATATTGACATTTTCGTGGTGAATATGTAAAATGTCAAAGTTTCATCTGGTCTGAATTGCGGAATAACGCTCAATTCTACGTAAATTTTGACAATACGAGTAATCAAAATTTCAACTACTTTCCCTTACAGCTTTCTTCCTGAAAACGTAACGAATCATAAGTTAAAATGTGAACGAAATTTAAGGTTAAAGTATATAGCACCATAACAAAATTAGAAATACTCATGTAATATACTTAGGTAGATATGATAAATAGAGATACAAGTATCTTTTCTATCAAATTTTTTAAACGCCAACTCACTAAAGATAGTATGAAATGGAAGAAAATAAGAATTTCACTAAAAGTCGCAAGCATGCATACGAATAAAGCGTGCAGTAGAATGCTGTGATGACAGACTACGTGCGTTTCAATCTCAGGTGCAGCCTTAGATGCCAGCCTGTCCGGGCTGGTATCTCAAATTTTGCGGTGAATACGAATTAATGCCGTGATTAAGTGCTAAAACTTTACTAATTATATTAAGTTCGGGGGTATAATCAAAGCGTATACCTGAGTGGTAGGCTGATGCAACACTTTGTAGTTGATTACTATTCGATGGTGTCAGCTGTTGTCTGTAGAAGTTTTGATTTTGATTCGACGTCAATTGGTTTATGCCAAAGTTTCCTGTTCCAGTATCCTGACGATATTGACGAGAATGTTGCTGTTGGAGCTGCTGGAGTTGCTGTTGCTGTTGTTGCTGTTGCTGTTGTTGTTGCTGTTGCTGTTGGAGTTGAATTTGTTGTTGCTGCTGAAGTTGCTGCTGTTGTTGTTGAATCTGCAGTTGCTGTTGTTGCTGTAAAAGGTTATCGCTGCCACTTAAAAACGGAAGATTTTGAAATACTGGATAGTTATTTTGTGCCGGATTTTGGAACGGCGGCTGCTGTACTGGTTGTGCAGCATTTTGAACATAGGCTAATTGATTTGATTGTTGAATTTGGAATGAAGACTGTTTTGGTGATTGTTGTTGGTGATTTTGAATTTCATTTGAGGCAAACACATTAGGATGGCCATTCGGAGTAAAAACTAAGTTACCATTGGTTTTGGGCCCGAAACCATTGTTTCCATTGGTATTCGGAGCAAAGAAATTGTTCGAATTCAATAGGTTGTTATTGAACTTAGAGGCCTGTTTGTTAGGAAGCTGTTGCGTTGTTGATAAGGCGATACTATTATCAGGCTTGTTCAGTTGAGGGATGAACTCAATTGAAGGACGAATTGTTAGTCCACTATTGGGATTTTGACTTTTTTGAGTCGTCGATGCACCTAAAGGTGGTAAAATTGTTTGTGGCGGTTGGAGCACGGGATGAAGCTGATTTTGTTGACTTTGACGTTGTTGTTGCTGTTGTTGTTCCAGTATTTGAAGTTGTCTGGCAATTTGTTCCTGTTGTTGTTTGGCTTGAAGCTGCAACTGATAGATTTGCTGTTCCAATGCTTTTTGCCTTTCGATGAGATAATTATTTACCAACGGTAGATCTGACGGTTGTTGATGAATTTGCTGCTGTTTTTGCTGTTGCTGGTGCAATAGTTGTTGCTGTTGCAGTACCTGTTGTTGTTGCAGTACCTGTTGTTGTAGGAGTTGCTGTTGCTGTTGCTGTTGAGCCTGCAATGAAATATCGATGAGTTATCAATTTCTAATTATTAAAAGAAAGACTTTCAAACCAAATCAGCTCTTAAGAAATTCGAGATAGGAAGTATTGTACTGACTGTCGGTGGTGGATTGGGAATCATTGGAATCTCGTTTGGTCTATATTGTGGCACATGTTCAGACGGTAATGGAGTTGGAAGTAAAAGACCTGATGGCATTACATTTAATTTCGATATTGTTAGACCAACCCTGGCAGGCTCCTTTATCTCTTCAGGTTTACTGGTTGTCGATTGGGTATCGATAATTGGAATAACATTTTTCGCAGCTCCCGATTCATCAAGATCTACTGTAAATGCAGAGACCAGAGGAGCAGCTTGGATTTTGATGTCATTTTTATCCACCAATTCAATATTTTCTCCATCCTCATTATGAGTTGGCCTTGGTGTAGTCGTGGTAGTTGTAGTTGTGGTTGTAGTGGTAGATGTCGCTGTTGTCGGTATTGGCTTCTTTTTTATTTTAGTAATTTGAAATTGAATATCGGACTTCTTCTCGGAAGAAATCTCATTTGTACTATCTGATGCTATACTTCGAGTAGCTTGACGATTATCCAGGTTCAGAGGTCCTGTTGCACTAACAACACCTGTTGAGCCGAGATTAGCTAAAGTGAGGATTTTCTTTTTGAATTGCTTATCTTTGTTTATAAATGATAGAAGAGGTTGTTCATTTGAAAGTTTTTCATCGAACGTTGCGGTAAAAAATTGAATAGTTGGAACGACATCAGCTGTTGTACTTTCTTCGAGGATTTCATCTGTTGCACTAGAAGTTGTAGCAACCTCCACAACTTTAGCTTTCAGTTCTTTGTCTTCGTCATTGATTTCTGTAACATCTTCCTCTTCTTCTTCGGAAGAATACTTTTCTGCAACTTGCTTTTCTAATTTATCTATGGCACGGAGAAGAGCTTGACGAACACTAGCGTCTATGTTTTTTATGGCCTCTTTGGGTATGATTTCATTGTTTTCTGTTGAGGTTTCATCTTCACAGAGGACAAATGATGATAGAATTAAGAAGAGAAGGCAGATGGATGTTTTCTGAAAATAGAAGGAAATTCAATTATACGATCATGAAATTATTATAACGATATGGTAATGACTATTCTCTGATTCCTATTTCTTAGTTTAAGTTATGTAAGAAGAGTAGAACTATTTTAACATAAATTAATTAAAAAAAATTAACCGAAGAATAAAGATAAATAGGAAAAAGAACTGATCGAATACTAACTTAAAATACTAGATATCACTTTCGTAGTGAGGCAGACAAATTCTGTATTAATGATGAAACCTTGTACGAAATCCAGCAGGAGTTCATACCTGCAATTCATTGTTTTTTCTCTATTGTGGTTCGCCAGATCTGGCTTTTCTTGATCTTATCGGGGACTTAAATTTAGCAAGAAGTAACGAGTTTGGGCAGGACTATTTTGGCAAACCACGCTTATAGGGTATAAATAATATAAGCTGGAAGTCAGAGAAAAAATCTTGGTGCTAAAAAGCTAAAAAAGCAAAAAGCAATAAGCAATAAAAGCAAAGAAGTATTATAGAAGATAGCCTTACCTATGGATATGAGAAGAGTAGTTTTATTACTGCCGCGATTCCTAAGTCTTCCAGCCACTTCGATCCAAAAAATTTACTACTAAAGATGACTCCAGATATTGTGGCTTTGTATGCTGGTTGATTTCAAAACACCAATCGTTATTCATGCCAAGAATGTGGATTGAAGCAGATTAACAAAGTTATGAGCAATCACAGCCATCGTCTGTATAAATCAGGGCTTAGAGACACTGGGCGATGAGAGCTTGTAAGGTTTCGTCATCTCATATAAAGAATAATCAGCTTTTTGTCATGAGGGTGGAGTAAATTAACATTACACTTCTCCGTAAAACTATTAATTCAACCATCATTTTTATCTGGCAGACCGCTATCGTTTCAATGTTTGGGAGTTTATGGTCACGGAAGTCGAAATGTCGTCTTATTCAGCAAAGGCGCTAAGCGCAAAATCAACTTTAAAATTAGTAAAATTGCCCATTAGATACCATTAGAATAAGCATCTCAGCGAAAAACACAGGAAAAGAGCTAAACTGAAAAGGCTTGAAGAATTTTCGATTACAGCCCGTCTCCAAAAATAACTCTCAAGGGGTTTTTTTTTCAAATAACATGAGATAAGTTCAATGGTATGTTCAAAATAAGTCGGATGATTTTTTGAAAACTCTCCTTGAGGTTAGATTTAATAAGACGTACAAATCGTTTACTATATGCTCTGCAAAGCTTTTTATTTTCTAGGTATTATAAGCTCCAAACATTTATATACATTGATATGTCTACTACATTTTTCCCTAATTTTTCGTTCCAGGTGGATTATAAAAAAATAAAAAATAAATGTATCCCATAGGAAATGTGCTACTCTAATACATATAATAAAAGGTGACCCGATAAGAATGATAGAAAAAAAATTTAAATAAAACAACAACAACGGTGTGAGATATAAAATTGATTCATGCCATTATGTGTGGAATAGCACGTTATTTAATCGGCTCCGCTGGCAGTGCTTCAAGCGGTCGGTTCAATGTGGTTAGCTTGTTAGCGTAGACTCAGAAAAAAAATCCAGTGGTCGCGGCGGCCAACTTATGAACGTTCTCCTTCACAACTTCCAGCGTTGGGTCGCTTGTATGGCATGTAGCGCCATTTTGTTGGAAGCGCAGCTCGGATATAGCGACGTTCTCGAGCTCTGACCACAGAAAATCGGTTAACATCGCTCTATACAGAAAACTATTACCGGTAATGGTGTCTCCTTTCTCATTCTGAAAGAAATAAGGTCCGAAGATACCACCATGTCATAAACTACACCAAACAGTCAATCTTTGTAGATGAATTGATTCTTGGGCGAACACTTGTGGAGAGTAAGAAGTTTGGCACCGTCAGATCTGGCGATCTGGCCTGTCAGTTCAAATCGCTAAAACGGGAGACCACATGGCCTGGAAATTAGTGATTCAAATCTCGATCGTTGCCTGAGCTGTGTGAGCAGTTGCTCCATCCTTCTGGAATCCACAATGCTCGAGGTCCAATATGGTTACGGTGGTACTATCGGCGTCCTAAAAAAAATAAAGGCGAATCACTTTTCCACTTCAAATGCCGCACCAAACAGTCACTTTGAGTAGATTTATTAATGGCTCTTCGTGCATTTTATCTAAATTCTCTATGCCCCAGAAAGTCAAATTTTATTTATCCACTTAAGTTGAAATAGGAAATAGTCGGTCATTATGATTTTGGATATGAAATCATCCTATTATTGCACCAGGTTTAAGAAAGCACGGAAATAAATTAACCTCACTTGACGGTCAGAAAGCAGCAATTGATGAATCGTTTTTTACTTTATAAGGGAACATCTTCTGATCTTTCAACAAAATTCGACGAAACGAACGTCTGCAGATGCCAAATTGTGTGCATCGTTGTCTCGTCTATGTTTGCATTGATATTCTCAGTGGAACACGCAATATGGGTCTGGCCACTTCTTGAGACATCCCTAGTGAACCCAGTTTGCATGAGACGTTCAGCCAAATGCTTAATTGGTCGCGCACATGGTGCAGAATTTCCAGGTGAATTAAAACAACAGACCAGAAATTGGTGAAATAAGCAGTAACAATAATTCCGCGTTCTTCAGGTGTGTATCGCCCTGTCAACTAATTCTCTATCTGTCTACAAGATAAATATCAAAGCACAATAACACTTGACACTTATGGAACATTTAACACATGGGCTGAAAAGTCAGTTTCCGTTTTATAGTAAAGCACAAATTTTTTGCAAAATTCAACTTTATTTATCAATATAGTTGTCTTCGAGGGCGATACACTGAATGAAACGATTTTTCCGATACCAGTTTTGTAGTACGACTTCGGTTTAGCCTCAAATTAGGCCTCTGTTTCGGCGATTACTTCTTCATCGGTCTTAAATCTCTTTCCGGCGAGTATTCTTCTGAGGTCTGCGAACAGGAAATAGGCGCTTGGGACCAAGTCTGGAGAATACGGTGGGTGAGGAAGCAATTCGTAGTCGAATTCATTCAATTTTGCCATCGTTTTCATCGTCTTGTGACACGGTGCATTGTCGTGATGAAACAGCACTCTCTTTTTCTTCAAATGCGGCCGTTTTTCTGCTATTTCGTCCTTCAAACGCTCCAACAACGCAATGTAATAGTCACTGTTGATAGTCTGCCCTTTTTGGAGATAGTTGATGAAAATTATTCCATGTATATCCCAAAATACGGATGCTATAACCTTACCAGCCGACTGTTGAGTTTTTGGTCGTTTTGGACGAGGTTCGTCGCCTGTTCGCCACTCAGCTGACTGCCGACTTGACTCTGGTGTGAAGTGATGGAGCCAAGTTTCATCCATTGTCACATACCGACGCAAAAATTCGGCTTTATTGCGGTTGAACAGCTTTAAACACTCCTCTGAATCATCAACACGTTGTTGTTTTTGGTCGACTGTGAGCAAACACGGCACCCGCTTTGAACAGAGCTTTCGCATGTCCAAGTATTCGTGTATGATATATCCAACACGCTCTTTTGATATCTTCAGAGCCTCACCTATATCGATCAACTTCACTTTACGTCATTCGTGGACTTTTTTTGACGTTTTCATCTGAAACAGCCTCTTTTGGACGTCCACTGCGTGCATCATCTTCGGTGCTTGTATAACCACTTATAAATTTTTCAATTCACTCGGCTGGTGCAGAGTCCGGGTAACACTTATCAAGCCATTTCTTTGCATCGGCTGCAATTTTTCCCATCAAAAAGCAATGATAAATCAACACACGAAATTGCTTTGAATCCATTTTTTTCACATTAACAAAAGTTGCTTCACTCATAACGCTATAACTCGAGAATTAATCGTCCGACAGCTGTCAAATTTTTACACGTATCTAGGTTGGTACTAACTGAAAATAGATTTAATTCAAGTGGTGCCCTCTCTTAGAAACAGTATTACATTATGAACCTTTAGAGGTTAAATTTATCGAGTGATCTTTTTTATTATACCAAAGAAGCATTCTTCACATTTATTTTTCGAAGATTTTTTCTTTCAAATGATAGCCGTAACTGCGGCAAACATCATTCATTCTGAAGTTCTAATTTTCGATGACGCATTTAAGCTATACGAGTGGTGTTGGACGATACGAGCAATTCCTCAATCGTAGCCTGCTTATGCAAGTAGTCTTGGAGTTAACGTAGCCTCAAAGGAAAAAATTCTAGAGGTGTGATTTCACATGTATCTAAGCGGCCAATTGACCGGTCAAAAGCGTGAAATTAACTGTTCACTTAATCGCTTTTGCAAAAAAGCCATGGTTTCACGGGTTGTGTGGCAAGTGGCGCCATCTTTTTGGAATTAAATGTCGTCGAGACCACGGGCTTCAATTTCAGGTAGGAAATAATCCGTTATCATGCCGTTCCGACCGGCCTCAGTTATAAAGATATATAGACCGATGAATCCACCAGTCCATAGACCACACTAAACCGTTGTTTTTTCTGAATGAAATGGCAGCTCTTGGACCTCTTCGGGTTGTTCCGCTCCCGTTATTTTGCAATGCAGAACAAAATTTTAGTCGAAAACGGTGGATCTTCTTGAAGCTTTTCAAGAGCCCAAGATCTTGGTCTGTGGCTGGAACTCCGGTTACAAACAATGACCAATATTACTAATACCAGACGATGATCAGTCATTACTTCTTCGAAAATATGGGTGACATTAATCTCGATAAAATGTGATTTCAGCAGAATGTCGCTACGTAACATATCGCCTATGAAACCATTACTTAGGCTTACTGAGGGCTCGATTCAACAACACAACATTATATCGCTAAATGGTTCAGTTAATTGGCCACCGAAATAGTGTGATGTGATGCAGATTAATTCTTTGGTGTATACTGATAAGCCGCACACTTATCAGTTTTTGGAAGCCAATACACAGCATGCCTCAAATATTCGAATACCTATAGGATGTGCTTCATCAGACAGTAGTGATCAAAATATAATATCATAAACCATGAACGAACAAAAAAAAAAAAAAAAAAATTAAAAGAAAGACCTTATAAAAAACACACTTTATTTATTTCGGTTTCGGAAAGATGATTCTGATTCGTAAACCTTTCTTTATTAATGCATTAATTCAATTGATAAGAGTTATCGGTGAAAAGACTCTTCAATGTTCTGATTCAATAACAGTCTTTAAGGAGTGACTTTAACTTAGAATTTTCAGGTTATTCTTTCTGTTCATTTAATTCTAGTCATCGTAAATATTGCGTACCATGCTTACATAAGTGTATGTACATTTGTACATAGGTACATTTTGAGATCTTAGAACTGTCCATAATTAATCTCTAGAAACTCTAAAGAATGATTTCTTTAAATCAATGAAGACGATATGCAGATCTTTCGCAGTATTATGTTGACTTTAAATCATATAGTATGTCGACCTGTCGATTGCGAATCCGCTTAAATCCCCACCGATAAACTCTTTTCTCATAATCATTCATTTTGTACGCTTTCGTTTGCAAGTTCAGGTAGCAGGCCTTCTATCTTAAATTTCACCACTTGATTTTTTAGACTTTTTTGTAGTCGAAAATCGTAAGATGTACAAGCATATAGAGATAAACTTAGCAGCTATCTTCATACAATTCATTTCTAAAAGTTAGACAATGAATTAAATGGCATTAACTGTCAAATTTTTACAATTTCTGGACTGTCATCAACAACCTAACCACGTCAACACCCAGTAGCTGTAGGTTTAAACTTTCAACAAATTCAAACATGCTTTTTTTGGTAATTACCAGGTCTTTCCAATTATCATTTGCATTTCTATGCACGAAGCTTAAAAATCGATTTGTCCAAAATGTAAAAGAAAACCAATTCACAGTCCCACAAGTCTGCGCTCGTAAAAAGATACTCATCTACATTGAATTAAATTAACAATCAAACCGGTATCATCAATGAGGTGTTAAACAAAGGATTGAAGATGTTTTATGTTCAAATAATCATGTAAATATCTTTCTTGTGGATATCGCATCTAAATTAAATAAAAATCAAAGAGGAAACAATTAATAAACATCAACGGTTGTAGAAATATAAATTTTCACAAAAATGCTTCAGAAAATAGGTGGCGAAAGAAGAATCAATAACAACTCGTAAAACATGCTTCTAAATTCTTTTGAATTATTACTTAAATAATTCATCACATCTGCCATTGTCATAGAAATGACACTGAAATAGTTAAACCCAAATATTCCATGGTGTTGGAATTGTTCGATTGATCAAGGAGTTTAATTCCATTGATCATTACCAAATTTCATGCCAAATTGAATTGTCTAATTTCTGTAGCGAATTCTGTTAGTGAATTTCATTTTCGCTATTAAGACAACCTTAACTAGCAAGTATCATCATGATTGATGATTATCTATACATAATCTGACGTAGGACGGATGCCAACAATTATCCAAAGAAATTGGTTTTCCTGCGGCCAATTTATTCTGTCCCAACATCTATTTTCTTTGACTAATTAGACGATTGTCTATCCCACAATTTAACCAAAACAGATTTGATTTGAATTGCAGCCAACTTCATCCGACCGTCAATTCGCAGTTTCGTTGCTCAGGATGACGCAACTGTGATAAGTTTCTTCATCACTATAGATACTTTGACTACCAAACAGTTATAAAATGTTTTACTTCCTTGTGGTAAACGAATTTTCTTTGATATCTGTCACACGAAAATGACAAATTGCCAAACAGAATTGCTAGCTAACGAAGAAACTAAAACGGCACTACAATCTTTTAATCACATTGCAATGCTGAACGTGTCCATTACTTCATATGGAAGATACCGCTACGCTTAAAAGTAGGTAATGCCAAAAGTTTTCACAACTTCTAGATATTTGCAACTAGCAGCCCTTTTATGCATTACTGAATGTCTTCAATGAAGTTGCTGAAATAACATCTACTGTATTGGTTACAACTTAAATTCGACATACTTCTAACTTAGCCCGAGAACGTACGAAATAAAACTGAACCACACATGCATCTTAAGGTTCATTGCATAACCCTTTGACCCATTTTATCTCATTGCATATGAGAGTAGGTAGAAATATCAGCACAATCATCGGCCGTTTCGGTTTCTAAACACCGTCAGCAATTAAGTGAAATTATTGCCTTCTAGGAAAAGACTGTCGCGGTACAGGCACTTTTAATGCCTTCAAATTGTTGGCGGTATTACTGGTGTTTCTGTTTCTGATGTTGCACTTCACTTCATTGGAACATTTGCATCGGAGGAAATGAAAAAAAGTTATCAAGCACCTGCCGTATGGACCTGGGACAATGTTTTTCGTAACCTATGCCATGGCAGCTCTTTTTTATTTTTCTTTGAAAATTGTTGTTTTGATTGCTGGATTGCAACCTGGAGGAAGTTTATTAATGTGGGCGGGCATCTATTATATCAAAGGCGTCGAGGTACCTCCATAATTGTAATGTTTCTACATTTCGAAATGACACAAATGCCAAGAGTCGGTGATGTCTAGTGGGAATAGTTGGTTCCTCACAGGGCAAGTGCATGAGATAATTCGGTTATTACTTTATGACTATGAATTGGCATTGATTGAGTCTGGTAGATAGTGTTGGGGCTTTTATTATTACTGTGGTAACAGGTATCGTGGGAATTTGGTACTATCTATGAACACACATATTATCAATTGCTTTTTGTAATGTTTCAAGAAGGAATGTCGGTATGCAATTATCGAATTATGAAAGCAACATGACTTTATCGGTTGTTATTCTTTCATATTTTTATACTTTTGTTCAGTGGCTAAATCATAAATCCACTTAACCAATTAGAAAGAACTTTGGCCTGAAACAACTTGAGGCACTGTTTGCATTGTTAAATGGCGATTCTATTGTCAACAGTGCCGGCTTATTTAAGAAATCAACTACTTTCGCATCTGTAAGCAGTCTTGAAAGCTAAATACCTCCCATGTAGCCGTAGAATTTTTATAGACCGTCTTTAGAATAAGATAACGCGATCTCTAGCTAAGTTCCTCCAGTTGCGCGTTCCAGGTTGGTTAAGCTTACCTTTACTTTCACGAGCTCACTACTGTGTTATCAGTCTGTGTTAGATTCGAAGACTCTGCGAGCCGCAACATTGGTGTCCATTCGCTCTACATGTCCTAGACATCTTGTACGACTAATGTTAATTTTTTTAATCAGATCACTATACAGCTCGTAAAATTCGCTGTTAAATCTCTTCCTCCTCCTTTTTAGTGTTTCTTGACAGAGTCCCATTCTTCATTTGCCTACTTTCGTCGAAAAACAGCGATTAGTAAGAGTAACACCGTTTGATTTTTGAGGATATGTCATTGTAAGATTTAGTATGGAAACCGAGATATACTACAGAGGTCCCTGACTACCCCAAAGTTCTTTAGATATCATTAGATATCGAATCGTTAAAAAATAAATCTGTGACCCCGATGTACTCGAAATTTGTAAAACGCAATTTGAACATATTTGCTTCAATGCCAAATCATTGAAAAGATCCCCTGTAGAAAAAATGGAATTTATACCTATAAGCTTTCAATTGGAATGGCTTTGACTACTCGGACTAAATGAAACTATGTATAGGCAGCTACAAATTTAAACCCTCTATCTTCTTACCTTTACAGGCAACTATCTTCGTGTTTACAAAAAAAAAAAAAAACAGCGTGTATGCTAAAATACTCGTCCGTGGGGTTGACGCTTTGTCGGGGCGGAAGGGCTTTCTAGGTGGGGTGAAAAGTAACCTCCTTGGTAATGAAAAAAAAAAAATTTAAATGTTTTTTTTATTTTATTCAATAAAGTCCCCTTTTAGTTTGATACACTTATTCCAGCGATTTTCCAAAGTCTTGATCCCGTCCGAAAAGTAATTTTCCAGAAGGTCTGCAAAATACTCTTCCGTGGCGTCGATAATTTCCTCGCGTGAGCTGAATTTTTTATTGATGAGCCATCTTTTGAGGTTTGGGAAGAGATAATAGTCCGAAGGAATCAAATCGGGCGAATACGGTGGATTTGGTCAGGAGTAAGTATGCGCGGCACCCAGCAGCAGGATATTTTTTTCATATGTAGAATATTGTCCAAAATATGGCGTGTGTGCTCAGTACTAATCTTTGTGGTATTTGCTAGCTCACGCACTTTTACTTTCCGGTCAGCCAACACTATTTCACGTATTTTTTTGACATTGTCCTCTGCTGCTGCGGACTTGATCGGTAGTGGAGATGCGGCCACCACGAATCTCTCGCAACCAATATTTGACGGTGTAATCTCACGGAGCATTAGCCCCATAATATTTATCCAACTTTTCTTTTGTTTCCTTCGCCGTTTTGCCTCTCAAAAAATAATGTTTTATGAGAGAACGAAAATCGTTTTTGTCCATACTCAACATGATGCCAAACACGTCAACAACAATCAGCTCTCAAAACAAAACTAAGTACAGTATCGCACTGATCACTGTCTTCAACGCAGTGATGCATACTTGGGGGTGGACGTGGTGTAGTGATATATGCATAGACTCCTCAAGCAGAGGGTGGCGGGTTCGAATCCGATGCGAGGCAATTCTGTGAAAAAGCTTTTTCATAGAATTTATAAGTAGTTATATGAAAATCCCGTCGGCGTCAACTCTGACATGAAGGCATAACACTGATGTTGGAGTAACAACTATTGGGTCTATAACTAAATTCGTGCGGTTTGCTAAGAGATGGCGTAACTTGTATTATTCTATTGTTATTATTCCATTGGAACATGCGTTGGAAAGCTACTGTCATTGTACGTCATTTCAGTATATGTCATTCATTTGAAGCGTAAACAACAATCTTTTTTTTCACTCAAATATGTCGAACTTTGTGCCTGAAAAAGTGTTTTTGCACATACGAAAGTTATCGTATTTTGGTGGAAGTTTATGGTGAACATGCGCTAGCTAAGCAAACGTGCCAAAAGTGATTTGCACGATTTAAAAGTGGTGATTTTGGCTTGGAAGACGATGAACGTCCTGGACAGCCAAAAAGTTTGAAGATGAAGAACTAGAAGCATTACTCTATGAAGATTGTTGCCAAACACAAAAAGAGATCGCAGAATCTTTGGGTGTCACTCAAGCAGCCATTTCGAAACGTTTAAGAGCAGCTGAATATATTCAAAAGCAAGGAAATTGGATTCCACATGAACTCAAGCCGAGAGACGTCGAAAGGCGGTTTTGCATGTCCGAAATGCTGCTGGAACACCACAAAAGGAAGTCATTTTTGCATCGGATTGTTACTGGTGATGAAAAATTGATCAATTACGACAACCCCAAGCGCAAAAATCATATGCGAAACCCGGCCAACCAGCCAAATCAACGGCAAAGCAGAATATCCATGGCGCGGAGATAATGCTCTGTATTTGGTGGGATAAGATGGGTGTGCTGTATTATGAGCTGCTAAAACCGGGTGAAACCATCAGTGGACAACGCTACCGAACACAATTAATCCGTTTGAAAAGAGCAGTAGCCGAAAAACGCCCGGAATATGCGACCAGACACGAGGCAATAATTTTCCATCATGACAACGCTCGGCCCCACGTTGCTATTCCGGTTAAGAACTATTTAGAAAACAAAGGATGGGGAGTCTTATCCCACCCGCTTTATAGCCAAGACCTTGCCCCTTCTGATTACCATTTGTTCCGGCCGATGCAGAACGCCCTCACTGAAATACGGTTCACATCAGAGCAGTATATCAAAAATTGGCTTGATTCATTCTTGGCTGCCAAGCCGGTTCTTTTGGGATGGGATCTAAAAATTGCCAGAAAGATAGGAAAAAGTCATAGCTTCAGATGGGCAATACTTTTAATAATACTATTGTACATGTTTTCCTTAAATAAACGTTAAAATTTTGAAAAAAACCTCACGAATTAAATTACATACCCAATAGCACGTACTTTAAGATCCAGTTTGACAACCACCTCTGGGAAAAATATCGAAATCTAATACACCTGAGTTTCAAACTACTACACCACCCGCCCGCGCCCTGGAGTAAAAGCCAGTAAAAGGGGATTCATATCCTCTTGTTGCGCGCGCGGTTCCTTAGGAGTACTACATGGTATCTTAATTTTTCAACCCCTTTAAAGGTAAAGTCAGCAATGGTTATATATTTTGGAAGGACCCTTATTCTAATGTTTCTAGACATTTTCATATCCTTTTTTATGTTCGTTTATTTTGAGACCAAACTGTCTTGATTATGTCTCTAATGTTACAAATACCTCTACCATACTGCGGTATGTGTTGGCCACTATCGCCACATTGTCTGCATATCCTATTATTTGGTATGACTTGCTTAATATATTACCCCTATTTTCCAGGTCTCCTACTAATTTAATCAGCTTTTTGTGTAATCAATGCTATTTTTAAATTTGAGCGTTTAAATGGTTAGTGGTTGCTTTCAATGGTCCCTTAGGACCTCAAAAATGATATCTCGAAGTACTTGTTTTTTAAAGTATAGTACAAGGCCGCCAGGAAGGCAGCGAGCCTCTTATGACCGAAACGAGGGACGGTATTCTAGGGGACTAGAGTAAGTATACGACAGATGTTTCTGAAGCTATTTACTACGTGTTCAGACTATTGCTTGAACCGTCTTTAGAAACGTCAATTTCAGTCAGTTTCATACAATAAAACATTTGAGAAGGACCCTATTTAAGAAAGGCTTTTTTTTTTTCGTTGGAAGGTGAGTCCTTTTCAGACGGCGCAATAAATTTGTCTCGTCGAGGATCTGTTGAACAGAAATATTCATATGACCTTGTAATCGATTATTATGTTTTCGCGCAAACATTTTAATTACGTTCTAAACGTTTTCGACTCCAAAGTCTCTGTGGATATCATCCTTTCTAATATACCACGGCGCATTAACAATAACTCGAAGAACTTTGTTTTGAATGTCTGTAATACATTAATGTTACTATTTTTAGTACAACCCCAAAGTTGTACACCATATGTCGAGATCGGTTTTAGCACTTGCTAACAGTGTAACAGTATAACAATATAACAGCAGTTTGCTCTCTAAGCTAAGCTTGGAATACTTTCCAATAAGCCAGTAAGTATCTCTATATTTGATTTCAAGCTCTTCACGTTTTTTCTTGACGTGTGTCCATTTTAGTTTAGCGTCGAGTGTCATACCGAGATATTTGGCCTCGTTCGCGTAAGGAATTCGCACTGCGTTGATAAACACCGGTGAATTCTCAATCTTCTTGAGAGTGAAGTTCACGTGGACAGACTTGTTTTCATTAAGAGCGATTCGCCAAGTCTTTGTCCAATTGTTAATCCGTGTAAGGGCACGTTGCAACTTGGCAGTTGCTTCTTCGACTGTTTTAGCCGTTGCCAAAATGGCAGTGTCATCAGCAAATGTGGCTAGGACAGTGTCGTCCGCTTGCGGTATATCGCTGGTAAAAAGCAAATATAGCAGGCCAAGTACACTTCCTTGCGTCATAAAAGTGGAATATTCTTTTCCGTGCCTCACACGAAAGAGTCGGTCCCCCAGATATGAACCTAAAATACAAGACAATTGCTGGGGTAGGGCTTGTCGGAGTTTATATTTTTGGCCTTCATGCCATACCTTATCAAAGGCTTGCGAAACGTCAAGGAATGCGCTTGAACAGACTAAATTACACTCGATTGCTCGTTCAATTACATCGGTTATTCGATTCACTTGGTCAACTGTAGAGTGTTTACTTCTAAAGCCAAATTGATGATCAGGCAAGAGAGAATTTGTGTCGGTAATTGGTTTAAGACGATTAAGAAGGATTCGCTCGAGACCTTGGATGTAATCGGGAGAAGCGATATTGGTCTATATGACTTTACCGGGTTTCGGAACCATAATAACTTCGGCTATTTTTCACTGGTACGTACATGCTCCTATCTAATGCTGGCATTTATAAGATAGAGCAGCTTTAGCAAACCTTTTTTCGGCAACGCTTTAAGTATCTCTCCCGTTATTAAGTCATATTCCGGGGCTTTATTGAGCTTAAGCGTGTCTATAACTTCCCTAAGTGTAGCCGTTTCTACTAGAAAAGTCAACTAGCGTATTGACATTCTCTGGAAGCACTTCCCCGTCGAATGGTTTAAACGTTTCTGCAAGATCTTCGGCGAAAACATTAGCTTTTTCCTTATCTTCTTTCGCCCGTTCATCCTGGTTTCTTCTTATTGGCGCCACTTGTATTTGGGGCTTTCGAACACTTTTAACGGCTTTCCATATGGAGTAGTTGGTATCCTTTGTCGCTGTGAGCCTTTCAAGGTAGTTACTAATACCTTGATTATTGAAGTCCTTGATCGATTTTTTCAACAAGTTACAGAGCCTATTGAAGGACGTTTTATCTTGTGGTGCCCGGGTTTCATGCCACTTTTTCCTCACTCTTCGTTTCTTCCTTATTATTTCTCTGATTTTCGGTGGGTATCTTATGCTGACTTTGGGAACTTTGTTCGATTCGTGGGGAGTGTTCTTCCAGGCCGCTTGCTGTAATACTTCAACAAAACGTTCAACTTCTTTTTCAAGTTGATACGGCGTTCTAAGTACTACTTTCAACTCAGTATTTTCTACAACGTCTATTTGGAAATCTTCTCAATGAGTTTTGCTGTTAGTTAATCTGGGTGGTCTTTGTTTCTTAATCAAGGATTGGCACAGTGAGAAGATAACTATAGAATGATCGGAGGAAAGATCGAAGCCCTCTTCAACTTTGAAGTTTACTCCTTTTCCGATAAAGAAGTCTATTAGATCGGGTGTTTTGGCGACATCCGAGGGCCAGTATATCGGCTTGTTGAGTAAAAATAGCAACCACATTGTATACCAGCCCTGTAAAGAGTTTTCCCTTTTTGAGAGATACATCTTGAGCCCCAAAAGGTGTGCTTCGCCACCAATAATGAAGATTGGTCCAAAAGAGTTGAATAGGTCAATAAATTTCGTGTTTTTCTATTTTGCAGCGCGATTGGCAATAGATTGAGGATGTATTAAAAGAGTAATTTTTATTTTAAGCGCGCACCACGGTCATTTGAAATTTGTCAAGTTCAATTATTGCTTCCAGAGTATGTTCAATGCAGTCTTTTATGAATAGGGATGACCCGCCTCTTGCGTTTCCCGATGGATGATGAGTGTGGTAGTCGCGGTAACCTTTTAGCTCCATGCGCGATTCTGTCCCCAGATGAGTTTCAGATATTAAACATATGTCAATTACTTTTTCCTGCATGAAAATATTTAGTTCATCAAGCCTTTTCTGTAGCCCGTTGGCATTCCACTCAAGTATATTGAGCTTCTTTGCCATAATTAGTTGCAGAAATTGGCTATTTATTTTAGTCTGTTCTTCTAGTCTCTCGAGAATTACTGAGAACACATTTGAGGCAGGATCCGGTGATGTACAGTTAGTCATATTTACTAGGGTTTTTCCACTTTCCACTTGCGCATTGTTATTTTTGACGTTGTTGTTATTGGTGATTTTAGCGTTTGTTACCATTACCTTCTTTAAAGGCTTTGGAGTAAGACCGCTGTTGCTATTTCTCATTTTAGCTAGCCAACAATAGTGAACGTTGCCAGTGAATTTGAGAAAATGGAGAAAATTGGTCATCGTTATGTCATACAATAATTTTATTTAAAAGGCCTCAGCTCAACCAATATGAAAGCTGAATTGGATTCTACTCTGGGTCAGTCTGCTCCTTCGTTTACAACAGTAAAATTTTGGGTTGCTGAGTTTAAACGAGGCCGTACGAGCTGCCAAGGCGAGCATCGCAGTGGTCGACCAAGTGACGACTCCAGAAATATTGAAGAAAATCCACAAAGCGGTAGTGGATGATCGTTGACTGAAAGTGCGCGAGCTAGCAGACATTGTAGGCATTTTAAAAAGTGCGGTACATCGAATATTATTTAAAAATTTGGACATGAGAAAGCTGTGTGCAAGATGGGTACCGCGTTTGCTCACACTTGAGCAATAACAGTGTCGTGAAGATGTTTCATTTGAGTGTTTAGCGAAGTCTCACAGCAACAAAACATAATTTTTGCGCCGTTTCATAACAATGGATGAAACATGGGTCCATCACTTTAAACCCGAGACAAAAGAACAATCAAAACAATGTTTTCAAAAGGGAGAATCGCTTCCAAAGAAGGCGAAGACCGTTTCATCTGCAGGCAAGGTCATGGCGTCGGTTTTTTGGGATGCGCGTAGGATAATTTTCATTGACTTTCTTGAAAAAGGAAAAAATTTCAACGGCCAGTATTATGCAAACTTATTGCAACGTTTGAGCGAAGAAATCAAGCAAAAACGGTCGCATATGGCTAAGAAGAAAGTGTTGTTTCATCAAGACAATGCATCAGCTCACAGATCCGTTATTGCAATGGCCAAAATTAATGAATTAAAGTTTTATTTGCTATCTCATGTATCCTCTTTGCCAGATTTAGCCCCCTCGAATTATTTTCTGTTCAAAAACTTGGAAAAATGGCTCAGTGGTCAAAGATTTTCCAACGATGAAGAAGTGATGTCGGCAGTTAATGGCTATTTTGAGGAGCAAGACAGTTCTCATCATAAAAAGGGTATCGATCTTTTTGAACATCGAAATTTTTCCAAAATTTTTGTTTTCTTTGTTGGTCTTCTGGGACCATACTGGCCATTCCTATCTATTGCCTTTTGCCATTTTCCGGGTAGCTTCATAATTCCATCGGTGTAGAACTTCTGTTGCTTATCAGCGAAAAACTTGGCCAAGTGATTTTCAGCTGCTCTTCGGTTGGCCAATTTTTTACCATCAACAGAGTTTTGCAAAGACCGAAACAAATGGTAATCAGAGGGTGCAAGTTCCGGGCTATACGATGGATGCATCAAAACTTCCCAACCAAGCTCTGTCAATTTTTTCCGTGTCATCAAAGATGTGTGTGGCCTAGCATTGTCATGATTGAAGACAATTTCCTTTTTGTTTGCCAATTATGGTCGTTCTTTCTTGAGAGCTTCATTCAAACGGTCGAGTTGTGTACAGTAGAGGATCGAATTGACCACGTTCTAGCAGCTCATAATAGACAATTCCCTTCCAATCCCACCAAACACTCAACATAACCTTGTTTACCGTCAATCTAAGCTTAGTTATCTTTCAGCAGCGTTTCACTGATTGTTATTCAGACAATTAAAAATCTTTGCTTCTTTCGAGAAAATTTCTTTTCGAAAAAATTTCGAGCTTCTTTAAGTAGCCTGCTCTTTTTAGATGATTTCAAACTGTCATACGGTTGATGTTTAGTGCCTCCGTTATCTCCAGACAGCTTTCGTGCCGGTCTTGCTCCATCAGTTGCAAAATGTCATCGACTTTTTCAGTGACAGGCTCACCAGTGCGAGGTGCATCTTTTCCATCGAAATTCCCGGAACGGAATTGAATAAACCATTCTTGGATTCGGCGTTCACTCATATTTCACTTATATTCTAATCAGTATAACTTTTAACACGAGAAACGAATTACACAGCTGTCTTCACAAAAAATGTAGCCTGACATGTCACCTTTGAAACACGTGTTATTTTGATACAATCAGATTAGTTTTTCTAAATAAATGGACACCAACACCATCTAGTGACAAAAAACCGCGAAGACTTCTTATATGACCATTAAAAATGAACTCAGCTCACAAATTTCAAGCAGGACCATCGAGTGAAGAGCAGTTGATAGTGGCTTGTCATCATACAGGGCAACAAAAAAGCCACTTATTTCTCAAAGAAATCGACGTGCAATACTGGAGTTCACAAAGACACATTTAAATTGAACTGTGGCAAAATGGAAAACGGTGCTTTTCTCCGATGCAAAGAAATGGCTTGATAAGTGTTACCCGGACTCTGCATCAACCGAACGAACCATTCGCAAGTGGATTGAAAAATTTAAAAGTGGTCATACAATCACCGAAGATGATGCACGCAGTGGAAGTCCAAAAAAGGCTGTTTCAGATGAAAACATCAAAAAAGTCCACAAAATGATTACGAATGACCGTAAAGTGAAGTTGATCGAGATAGCTGAGGATCTGAAGATATCAAAAGAGCGTGTTGGATATATCATACACGAATATTTGGACATGCAAAAGCTCTGTTCAAAGTGGTTGCCGCGTTTGCTCACAGTCGACCAAAAACAAAAACGTGTTGATGATTCAGAGGAGTGTTTAAAGCTGTTCAACCGCAATAAAGCCGAATTTTTGCGTCGGTATGTGACAATGGATGAAACTTGGCTCCATCGTTTTACACCAGAGTCAAGTCGGCAGTCAGCTGAGTGACAAGCAGGCGACGAAGCTCGTCCAAAACGACCAAAAACTTAACAGTTGGCTGGCAAGGTTATGACATCCGTATTTTGGAATACACATGCAATAATTTTCATCGACTATTTCCAAAAGGGGCAGACTATCAACAGCGACTATTACATTGCGTTGTTGGAGTGTTTGAAGGACGAAATCGCAGAAAAACGGCCGCATTTGAAGAAAAAGAAAGTGCTGTTTTATCAAGACAATGCATCGTGTCACAAGTCGATGAAAACGATGGCAAAATTGAATGAATTCGGCTAGGAATTGCTTCCCCGCCCACCGTATTCTCCAGATTTGGCCCCCAGCGACTATTTCCTGTTCCTCGTTAGGAAAACTTGCATTTGTCTTTCAAGCATATATTGTATATAATCCAGATGGCAACGATCTATATAGTAAAAAAACCGGTGGAGGGGTCAAGCTGTGCTTAGAGCCTTGCCGAACCCTCTAACGACGTTCAAGCTAGATCGAATTCAAAACATCACTGAAAGCAGTAGGAAAGCCAAGTTTACTGAGTATGGTTTGGGTCCATTTACAATGGGATCAAGGGAAATGAAATCCCCAATGTACTTGCTAGGTAAGGCTCAGAACTTACGTTGGTCTGTCTGTTGAAAGTCGGGTTTCATATGAGCACAACTGCAGATGACATGACTTCCAGGTTGCAAGCGGACCAAACGAATACTTTCCGATGTCTCTAACAAATGAGCGATTTTCCTACTGCCCCTCAGCAGAAAAGACTGCAGGTTGCCTACTGGCGTCGTAACGAGGCACTGCACTTTTGCTAAGCACTTATATATGCTGGTCATATGTGATATAACATCCTGCGGCGCTTGCTGCAAAAGTGTTGATGACACCTTGGAGCACAGCCTCTGCGAATGTCCAGCTTACGCTGGGTGTTCCTCCTGTAGACAATTTATCACTGAAGCTTTTACTCATCTTTCTTCGAAAGACTGAAAGATTTAATTAAAAGACAATAAAATAAGTCTGTGTCTGAGTGCTCTGTTCCGACAGGAAAAAAAAGTCTTAGAGCTAATTTTTGGATCTAAGATAGTGCCACTGTTCTTCTTGTGTACTAGTAATCTTTCTTGCTCTGCTCTGAAATCTTGAATAATATCCCGTCACCGTTTCCATTACATGAGGCTCTTTGGTGTTTCTGGTGTAGGCGCAAGCCCAAAGCCATTGTACTTCCAGTTAGTTTGCCATAATGAAGAAAGACAGTATTACCAGTTGGCAAAGAGCAGGTGCATGGCTCCATACTAAAATTGCCTTTATATTATTTGAACTTTGAAAAGTAGGAGTAGTTAAGATTTTTACACTTAATGTTTGTACATGTTGCTCACCCCCCGTTAAAAGAATCATATACAGGGATTGTTATTTAACAAAGAAGGAAGCTCATTCCACATTCATATTAAGTACATCCATTTTCATGCGAAAGTGAAACCACCACTGAACCTTCATAATTGTAGTTCTTCAGAAATTGCATTTTTATTTTCCATAATTTACTGCACTTATTCATCGTTCCTGTGAGCAACGATCGAAATGAAATGCAAACGAAAAGTGAAATCGATTTCCATGTTGCACGACATGCACAACAGCATATATTGTAAATAAATATACAAAGTATGCATGCACCACTCACTTGAGGCCTTTCCCAGCAGAAGCGCCCACCAATGCCCTCCTCTATCAACTCAAAGCACGGAACAGACTCGCATTTGGCGCATCTTTTTCATATCTTCTGGGCACGAGTACCCAGTTTAAATCCATCGATTCTCATAATAATTTTCCAACACTCGTTCGGTAATGAATAATTTTTTCTACGACGATTTCGCCTATGAACTCCAAGGTGTCCTCCGCAGAATAACTCCTCTGCCTCTTAATCGCCAATAATCATTCGCATTTCATCTATGCGAATGGACTCCGTTAATCACTGTAATAAATTTCATATAAATCGCCGCGCTATCAAATTGTGTGACCACGCGAGACTGTGCGTTGCGCGCGCTATTTAAATAAACATGAAGCTCTCTATAAAAAAAAAAAGGAAAAAAATCCCTCCGTTATCTGAGTCCATAGATTTATGAATTGGCTTGACATGAAGTTTTAATGGTTTTGCGAAATTTACCAATTTTTATGCAATTAAGACTATTGATCGCCCTCTCTTCAAAAACACCAAACTGGACGAGGCAACACAGAAAGTTCATCATTATTCGTACTCGTATGTTAAGCGGTAGACCGTATGAAAAGGCGATAGATTTTAATTGGCCAATCAAACAGGCATTTGAATTTAGATCGACCCATAGATTATGCAGATACAAGTAGATAAACGCATATCTGTTATACAATATTGACTTGTAATTCGTTCGACGATAATTTTGTTAGTTATGTATGAGTATGTACGAGTATATCTTTAGATCCGCAGCAAGATACTGATTCAAGCTCAATCGTTAATTTTGATTGTTAGTTTTGATTAAAATTAAAACAATGACCTTTGAGTGGATGGTTCCGTCGGCCTAGACTTTTCATAGACCTGTGGATCGTCTTATTTATTTATTATTTTTTTTTTTTGATCAATTGATACGCATATTTTAAAATTTAAAAATTGCGAATATCTTAAAGTACAAATCATTTACACTTACTACTAGGGCTGTAAATTGATGGAGGCCATTGTGTGATGACGAAAACCACGCTTGTTTCAGATAGCACAGATAGGAGATTAACTAAGAAATCATCTAGCCAACTTAGATGTATCGCATAATTATTGTATTTTCAATGACTGTGCCAGTTAAATTTATTCAAATGTATTTAGGATGCGGTATCATGTATGGTGTTAATTGAATTTATATCTGCAATATATGGTATAATCATGGAAATAAAAAAAAAAAAAAAAAATTGCAAATTAGACGACTTGGAATGGGAATCGGTTAAGACTGATGCAAGTCAATATGTTGTTGTTAATTTTTAGTCCTTATTGTTTTTTTTTTTAGTAATAAAGACAATCGTATGATTAAGTTCTATTGGCTGGGACTGCTCCGTTCAGTTCAATGAATGAACTTTTCGGTATGGATGCGATGAGATTGTAATGATGATTTTATGTCTGCTTCGTAACTCATATCAACTATAGAGGAAATAGAACGCGACTGTTCTGAAGTTCAAATTAAATTTTCTAAATAATAAAACTCTATTCACAATTTACATAAGAACCAACCACTCACGAATCGTTCCTCTACAAAATTGTCAGCAACTTGGTGCTGCCAAAAATCTAGGACTTAATCATTAGTATATTTGAGTTTCGAATGCGGAACTGATGTCTGCCAAATGGCCGTACATGATCGGCAGATTGAAGTGGATAAGTAAATCGCAACTACCAACATTAAGGCGCACTCCCAGTATTCAGGCGGTAACATTAAAATTGATGGCGGCCTCGGCAACAAAACGCAATTAATCTATGGATACCTTAAATGACAAGATGTAAGAGGTTAATAGGAACCAGTAAATCTCGTCACCGCGGGCATCCATAGACTCTTAAGGAAGCTACAACTAAGATATACAATATTAATCATCTAAGAAGTACCATGAAGTGTAAGATTTATTATGGTGATTACTAATGATAGCTGCTATCCAAGGAAAACTTAAGAATGAAGTTTTGACCTATCGCCAAGTGTCAGAAGCACAAAACTTGACCAATAACGCACTTAAGATCCTTTTTCGACCCATTTTCAAAAGTCCAGTAGTGAAAAAGATGCCAAGAGGCCGTCAGAAATACCACAGCTGTCAGCATTGCAGATTTCTTATGTAAGCTTCTTATATAACATAGAGTGATTCATTGTAAGGTTTGATTTATAATGTAAAATAAAGTACATAAATTTAGAAAGGAACTTAAAATTTTTATTATTGGTTAAATGAACAATTCATGGCATTTATTGTTTAAAAATGATATTATGTAAATATTGGTCACGACTACGTCTGAGGTGGTCTATTCGGAAGGTCCAATTTTGGGCGACTCGTTCGAGCATAGTGACTGGTTCCTCGCGGATAACACGATTAATGTTGGCTTCCAAAGCATCAATCGTAGCTGTCTTATTCCTAAAGACCTGAAACTTTACATATCCCCAGAGAAAATAGTCCAAAGGTGTGATTTCGCACGATCTAGGCGGCCAATTTACCGTAGCAAAACGTGAAATTAAGTACTCACCAAAATGATTTCTCAACAAGTCCATTATTTCACACGCTGTATGGCTCGTGGCGCCGTTTTGTTGAAACCAGAGCTCACTGAGACCATGTGCTTGAATTTCAGAAAGCACATAGTCCGTTACATGGCTCGATAATGGTTACCATTGATGGTAACATTCTGATTTGCCTCATTTTTAAAGAAATATGGACCAATGATTCCACCAGCCCATAAACCACACAATACCGTTATTTTTAATGTATGTAATGGTAGCTCTTCGGGTTCCTCATCAGCCCAAATATGGCAATTTTGCTTATTAACGCATCCATTGAGCCAGAAATGGGCTTCATCACTGAAAAAAAATTTCACAATAAGACACCGCATTCAAGTCGCCTGGCTTCAATTTTTGCACAAGTTGAATTTTGTATGCTTTTAGGCTAAGATGCTCACGTAAAATACGCCAATCCAAGATGCTGAGAACGACGACGAAAATTCTCAGAATTAGGTTATTTTGTGAAGTAAGCAAAGTTCTCTAATCACCGAACAGGCCTAGGGACTATAAAAAATCTGGCCCCTTTTATACAATAGGTCCCAGAAACGGTCCGGCATCTAGGTTAAAGATTGTGTTTGGAACAAACCTCCTGATAATCTCTAATAACCCCGGTTTTATCTTTGTCGGCCCAGCAGAACAACACAAGAAGAACAACTTTTGAATCCATACACGGAAAATTCGGGCCCTAAGTAAGCTATGCGCAGACGAACAACCAGCGGAAGATCTAGACTGCAATAAAGCAGCTTTTAACGCTATCTAGGATGCGTGGTGGGGTGGATTGGGCAAAAAGAGATGAAAATTTATGTTATACACTACAGTGATGGGTGAAACGAGCAGAGCCAATTAGATGCTGATATGTCGTATGTGGTATAATTAGACGTGAAGTCGTGAGTTATTGGCAAGTGAACGATCAAATTGTGACAATCCTCATTAAAGTTAAATGCCGAAATTTGCCTGTTATGTACTCACTTCTTCACAAAAAAACATTACAGTTGCCTGGCCAAAAAGTCAAGTACAGTATTCCGAGCGGTCGATAACATATTAACACGGATTTGGAATTACTGCCAAGCTCATCTACCGATACTTGAGACGCATCACCAATGGTGAAATGCTGTAAGGATCTTAAACCTTGAACGATTGCAATCGCAATCAACCGCCAGAACATTTTCCGATCGCGTGTCTGCTAACCTCTTTGCACCTTGCCTTAAGTGTTTGAGATGGGTAACGTTAATGCTAAGAAGCCGTAAAAATGTAGCAACTAATGTGCTGGGTGTCATTAAGCGGACGTTGCGTAAAACAGCTCGTGTACTCTACGATCAAATGAGCAGACAAGAAAAAGATAGAAAAAATGGAGATGCAAGCTTTTTCGAAAGCCACGAACCCTTTAGAGTTGATCAAGGAATTTATTACCAAAATTTACATCAATGAAATGGATATGGAAAAACCGACCATTCATTTTGGCCTATGAAATAAAAGATTCACGTCCGCAAGATTAAAATATACTATACATATGTAAATGGCTTGTAACTGTCTTATGGTCTATCTGCCGACCTACTTAAAGCAGGGGAAGATGTTCAGTTTGAAAGCATATGTACATCAATCTATTTCCACGATTTGGGCTTCATGAGTAGAACCCCAGCATCGTCTGACCGATCTACATGAAGTACACTGCCCCAACCAAAGAGGCATCAGTTTCTCAACATTTAAAACTGATTGGGCCGTATCAGTGCAGTTATAGGTCCAATAAGTTCACAATTGACCAAATATTTCTTCATTTAAATATTAATGCATTTATAGAGACTAGCTTTACTGAGTCATAAGTCTGTAGTTTTGTCATCCTTACCAAACTGGTCAAATTTTATAGAAAGACCTCAGACATTGCTTTGTAAAGGTCGAAACCAATTTCACCGAGACTTCTTAACATACTTGAAAAAATTGTAAGAAGCTCTTAAGCCAATACCAGCGGTACACAGGGATTTTTTCCTGGTGTATTTGTAAGTATTCAAAAAGAAGTGGCAAAGACGGGCTGAGATGTAAATGAAGGCAAAACCATGTATAAGAAATATAAGGCCCTAATTATCCCAGTCTTGATCTATGAAAAAGAAGCGTAAATATTTGCCAAGGCGGATGAAAATATCTCCTCGTTTTTGTGTCGATTTTAATTGATTTTGATCCCGTTTACGTCGACGGGCTTTAGAGAAGGAAATATAACAGCTAATTTTATGAGTTGTACGGTGACATCTATTTGGTGAAAAAAAAAAAATAAAAAAAAGAGGAATTGAAAAATAAGACTATTAAAACAAGGCATTAGGAATAGATCTACAATATGATGGCGTACACAAAACGCAGTGCATCTGAACCAACTAAGAGTGCACAACTAGAGCCAGTTAGTCAAATATCGCTCTTATTGGAGAGGATTGTTGGTTAAGGGCCTGATTCACCCTGGACTGCAGTGCCATCTAAGTGAAAATATCATCATCTAATATTTCAAAATCTTAATGGCAATATACAAATTCACCCATCTTACTAAAGCAGACGTGTATGAGAATAGACATCCATTGGTGACGGGAATGAGACAGCAGACGAATCCATTTCCCATTATTTAATCGCAGTTGCAAATTGAAAGAAAATATGGGTACGAGATGTGCACCATAGTGTAATCCTCAACTTGAATAATTGTGTTATATTGAATTATTGGTGAGAAAAAATGCTGACAAATCCAAAAACACCGGAAATTGAGTCCTAAACTCGAACCAGTTCATTTTAAGTAACTTCAATTAGGAATTGAGAAAATCCAGGAGAAATTCTTAAGAAAGAACTGCGAAAACTTGAATAAACTACCACAGATATCGCATCTCCAAAAAGTTTTCTCAAATGACTCTTCAAAGTCTTTAAGTCTGTTTCAGAATGAATATGGTAGTTTTACAGTTTGTTGCAAGGAAGTTCAAAATTTGTTTCTCAAGGTTCATTTCGTAGACACGAGCCTTTTAAACAACACATAGTATGTCAATCCTGAAGCCAGAAGCTTTCGCTACAACAACAGTATTAACAGCCCAGTTATACATTAGCTCAACATAGACAAAGTTGAATGGGTCATACACTCATTTAAACCATATGAGGCACTTAGATCAGACGGAATCTTCCCAGCATTAATTCCAAAAGGTCTGGTTCAGATTCTTCGCACTCTAATCACCTTGTTTAGGTATGCAAAATGCATACAAGGAAGAAAGATGTACGGAAGGCGCTCTACTAAATATGGTAATACAGTTTAAAGAGGCCCATCGACAAGCAGAGATTACAATATATGCCTTCCTAGATATTGAAAGTGTTTTCAATAATACCAGATACGAATCCACTTCGGAAGCCATGTCCAAAAAGAGTATTGACCACCTCACTAACCGTTGGGTAAGTGAACTCGTAGACCAGAAAATCTCCACACCTTCCGGTGAGACTAAAAACTCTATCTCAGCCATCAAAGGTTGTCCATATGTAGGTGTTCTCCCACCGCTCTTGTCGTCACTGGTCATCGATGACCTTCTATTAAAACTTAATAATCTGGGCTATTAAACAATAGGATATGGCGACAACTTAGTTATAATAGTGAAGGCTAACCACCATATACAGTTAGAATTTTCAAAAAATCAATTTTTTCAATTATTTCACTTCACAGAAAATTTTAAGTCAATATGGCGATTATTCTGAAAGTTACTGGAATATTTGTTAAGACATCAAAGCGCTTGAAAAAAGGAGGCCGGAGCACAGCGCGTGACGATCTCCGAACAAAAAGAGCATGAAAGCACACGAGAGGGCAGAATGGCCCGCAGACAACACCAACTGGAATTACTAGAAGCTGCCGAAGCAGCGGGGGCTTATTATATGGCCCTGGACTAGACGACTTGATGTAAGTTGAAAAAACATTTTTTTTACTCTATGTAAAGTGCTGTTTTTATAGTCGGTGACCAAGATTTCAATTGACCAGTCTCAAATTTTAACACAATCTTCTTTAGTATATTTTTTAGTAATTTATCGAAGTTTTTTTCTCACCGATAATTTTTTTTTTTTCTTAAAAACAATTTAAGGCCAACATTTTGGCCAAAAATCGTTTTCTTTTACTTGAGAAGACGCCATTTTGACAATAAAATTTATTTTGCTTATATTTTGTTTATACATTACTTTAACGATATCCGTTGGTTTTTTTTTTTATTTTAGATGGACTAGTCCAGAGATATCCTGGTCACCGCAAGACGCCTTTTTTAAGAGAAGCTCCTAGATATAACCATAGCAACCATTAATTGATAAGGTTTTAAAGTTTTACATTAATAAAGTTTGCTCAGAAAACATTCAACAAATTTAAAAATGCAACAAAGGTTGTAAACGACTGGTGTGTTGGAGAAAATCTTTCAAACAACCCCTGTAAAGTTATACTTGTACGACCTTCTTTTACTAGATATTGCCGTCCCATAAAAATGTATTTGGCCAAAGAATCAACACAACTTACTGTTTCTGTTAAAAATCGATTCGCAAATTCAAAGTTTAGACATCCTGGAATTTAATATTGAAGTTAAAATTATTCGAGTTTCACACAAATTTCCTTTTACAATGGTGAATGGAAAGGTTAACAAATACTATCTCTTCTCAGTGCCATTTTATCTGCGGAACAAGTTCGAAAGAATTTAATAATATGCAATAAATGTTATCAAAGATAAATAACCTCGGTGCATTGCAGTTTAATCTACTCCTACAGTGTTGTATTGTTGGATTCGAGTTTTTGAATGTTTTTTGTATATGGGCTATAAGCTACCAATCAATAAGTGGAAGGCCAGAAAAGAGGATAAGGAAGTAGTGACATCAAACAAAGCTCGTATACAAGAGTTTAAGGGTATAATGGAGATTACTTTTACTTTGATCTATTGACCAGAAATTACTTCAGCTGCATTTCTTCCCATAGGCAAATTATCCGAAGAAACGCAGGAAACTAGAAATAATGATTTTAAGAAATATCGCGAAAACTATTCTAAGAAATGTTCCAGTAAGATATTTTTAATTTACTGCTTCCTTCCAAAGACAGTTTTCGATTTCATTACTTTAATGTAATTTTGAGACTTCTGGCATTAGATTAGAAAGTGATGATGATTCCGCTCTAAATGAATCCAACTTCTAGTTAAATTTCAAAAATTCACATTGCTATCAACAAATTGACTTTATGATTTCCTTTTTTTTATTTTAACAAATTAAATGATATGAAACGATGTATTTAATTTTTATTGGACAACATAATTTAATTTAAAAACAAAAATAAGGACTTACAAAAAAAGTGTTTTTTTATGTGTAAATATCAAAAAAAAAAAAAAAAAAAAAAAAAACAATTTAAGTACACTTAATCCAATGCATGAATTGATTCAAGTTTTCGGGGTATCTTGCCCTATTTTCCTTAGTCCAAACAGCTCTTATGAGATTCTGTAGAATATCTACTGTATGGTTCTAAGATCCGGATATAAATCGAAAGTCCAAACGTTGTGATATCAGACATTTTGCTTTGAAAAAAAAAAATTGTGCCTCCGTGACCTTTTGATAATTTAGCAAAATATTGTATCTACTGGAAAAATTCAAGCAATATTGGAAATCAAAATCGAAACGAGTCGTTTATAGAAAAGAGGTATCGGGTTTTTAAAGAATAATTTAGATATCGGGATGAAATGTGTAGTACGCATGTTATTTTTAAATATGGAATTCGATCTCATTTATATGACCACCGCGAGCACGTTTGAAGCGATTAATTCTTTGGAGCCAATTCTCCACCATTTTCCCAAACATATCGGCCAGAATGTTAGCAATTTCTTGTTCGATATTTTTCCTGAGCTGCTTTAATATTGTTGGCATAAGCCAACGACGCATGAGCGAGGTAACCATTCGACCGGACCATTTGACACTATTACCGAAGTTCTCCTTCAATAGATCAATTGTTTGACCGGCAGCGTGGCATGTGGCACCATCTTGTTGAAGCCACAAATCACCACAAAATCCATCAAATTCTTGCCAAAAATAGTCTTCTAACATAGCGAATTCCATTGACCGTAGGTAGGTAGGTAGGTAGGTAAAAGTGGCTGTTGGAAAGACCAACTCAACAAAAAATATTGGCCCATTGTGATGCCACGTGGATCTGTGGTCCTCTCTTATTTTTTTTTCTCTTTCTTTTAAATAAAGGTGAAATAAATAAAAGTGAAAAATTTTCCACTCGCATATAATTCGCAACATTTTTTCCAGATACAAAACTGTTCTATTATACTCGATGTGTTCTGACTGTCAACATTGAGTTCCCATGCAGTACCTCATCTAAATACTTACCGTGCCCAAACACTGCTTGAATCTTTGGTGATCTAATTTTATTATTGTTATTCTCGTTCTTCATTTTCTTTAAAAATGTTACAATCATTTAAGTTACTCGCAAAGCATGTTGCTTATCTGCAGGTGATTGGCCTTTTACAATAGTTTTTAAAAATTTATCGGTTGTGAAACTTATTTTAATAATTCAAATTTTGATTTTAGTTCAGATGAGTTTAGTTTTAGAAAATTAAAAAAAAACAAAGAGAAATAATTACGATTCAGCAAAATTAATTTTTTTAGTATTTTAAGTTACACAATACAGATTAAGGAAATAAAGTTTTAATAGTTTTCTACGTTTTTTTGAAATTCACTAAGTCATGGCGGTATGGCGTAGCTTGGATGTCTACTCCCATAGTTGTTAAAAGTTTCAGGAATTTCCAGAAATCCCTGAGCTCGTCTTCTTGTGTTCTGATTATGACTTATTCTTTGTTGGTAGCATTGATCGTCATAATAGCGTAACAGCATTGTCAGGTTAAATATACCGTTAACACCGAGGACCTTTAAAACAAAATTATTAGTATTCATAATTTTAAATAATCGATGCTGAAGATATAATATCTTATCGATCTGTGCTTTGGATGCATTTCCCCACGCTAATATTCCGTATCTTAAACGGGATTTAGCAAGTGAAAGGTACACCTGCTTCTGCACCTCTACGCTTGTGTATCTTTTGAGGTACACCGCATTTTTGAGTTGCATGCCATAAGAAGTGATCATCAATTACAACTCCCAGATACTTTATAGTCGTAACTACTTCAATAGGATCACTTTTCGTTGTCGTTGGGCAGTCTTCGTTTTGATGATATATGCTGATGGAAACTTTGGGCTGGTGTGGCATACGTATGTATGTTTACATCAGTTTCATTTTTACAGCATTAATCACAAGTCCTTGATCGTGACACCATTTTGAGACGCTATTAAATTCACCTTGCATTTTCGAGATCGCAGTATTAATGCACTTGTGTTTAACAATTATTGCTAGGTCATCGGCGTATGCAAAGACTTTACTTTTGTTAAGCACACGAAGAAGCTTGTTAGTATACAAGATGAAGAGGATTGGTCCCAGTTTTGAACCTTGTGGTACACCATACAGACTTTGATTTTCTTGGCTCAGTGTGTTTCTTACTTTTACCCTTATATTTCTTCCCGATAGGTAATTCTCTATCCACTTTGCCAAGGTCCCACTTACGCCAATTTGGTTGAGACTTTCGATGATTTTTTCATGGCTTAATATATCAAAGGCCTTGTTGAAGTCTAAGAACATGGCTAGAACATGGTGGTTTTTGTTTAGACCTACGTAATCACATTTGCGAGATATCCCAGTAGTAACCCAGTTGTCGTATTTTTTTTTAGAAGCCATATTGATTTGGCGGTAAAACTTTATGTTTTTCTGTGAAATTTGTTAGTCTTTGTACTATTATTTCCTCCAGGCATTTTTCTACAACAGGTAGTTCTCTATCTGCTTTTTCACTTACTCTTGTATATAGGACGTATTATCGACGTTTTTATTGTAATAACTTCGGAACAAAAGATTGACTTATACTTTAGTTGATAATTGTTCTAATTAGTGGAGTCAAAGACAAAGCATTTAGTTTGGGATCGATCGGTCTAATATTATCTGGTTCCTTGTCGGTTTTTAAACAGCACAACATTCTGTAAACTTCTTCTTCGCTGAGTTGTATATTTTCTTGGGAAGAGGTTTTGTGAAAGCATCTTGGATGCTTGACTAGAGAATTGTTCCGCAAAATTTCTCTACTAAGTTCATTTAACACATTCCATATTTTTCTCGGGTCATTTTTGGCGTTCGAAAATCTTTCTTTGTAGAAGTTAGTCTTAGTTATTACAATATTTTTATTCACAACATTTCTATATTTTTTATACACAGTTTCATATCCTCGGTTTAGTGGGTTGCTATTCCATTTCCTATAGAGCTCGTCTCTTCTTTTGCATATGAGAACCGATGCTTTCTTACTCTCTTACTCATAAAACCAAGAAGGAGGAGACTATTAAAATATAGTTTTTAGAATATAGTTTAAGCCATTGTATCTTCTACGCTCCTAAGTAAAGTTTTCTTCTCTGGGCGAGAGCTGGACATTTACAGAAAAGGTGAAGGATTATCTCCTCTTCCTCCTAGTCCATGCAGCTTCTACAGAAGTCGTTTGTAAAACCGCCAAGCTTGTCTATAAAACCATTATGACACCTATGATGGAACTGAGATGTTTCCTATTTAGAAGGATCAGACTTTTACAGCAATTCAGATCCAGCTTTGACCAGAACTGTTTGGTCGCTAGACTTGTTGGTCCAACAGTCCACATAAGGTCTGTTATTTTATTAGCATTGAGCTTTAATAATGATTTGCACGTAGCATTTGGTATACCCATGCTACACTTTTTCGGTTTCAATTTTGACGAGTTCATCCTACGGTCTGGAATGTATCTGTGGCTCTGCACCCAACAAAGGTGAAGGTAAAACTGCTCTGTCATCCCCGTAAGAGATGATCAACATTCAAGGGCGGTTTTAAAATTTAATGAGACTGAGTCCAAGTACTTGACAGCAGCTTGACTATCCTTTGCAAATATCACGTTTTTCTTAAGCCAGGATAGAGCTTCTTTAATCACCAAAATTTTTGCCTGGAACACGCTACAGTGATTTGGAAGACGAACGAAGAGGCTTAAGTTTCGTTTATCTGAGAAAACACCGCCACCAACCCCGCTATCGTTTTAAGATCCATCTGTGTAAAAGTGGATTGGCTTGTCCTCCATGAAAGCATCTTCTTTCCAGAAGGATCTAGAGGGAAGTTTACATGGAAGTCTTTGTCAAATCAAAGTTCCGGTATGGTGTAATCGATGTTCTTTGTAAGAATTCCTAATATAATAAAAATATTAGCGTGGCCAAATAAATTATTTCTCCATGGTGTAGTCGCTTTAAGGCGAATTGGTGCAGTTACAACTACTTGCCTGCTGAAGATATCGAAGGGTGTCAATTAAAAGAGAATATCTAATGCCGCAGAGGGAGTAGAATGTAGGTCTCCGCTTATGCATAGATAAGCTGTTATTTGAATTGCTGTTATAGTTTGCTGCAGTTGACTGCATTGTCTAAGGCCCTCCACCAGACAACAACCCCATAGGTGAGGCTCGGTCTTATGACCGGGATACAAATCAAGTGGGTTTTGCGAGGTTGACGCCAACATTTGTTCCCAATGACATGGAAACCGGGATATGGCGGTCATTTTCATAGCCAAAAAAATACGATTCCGTCATACAAGAGACTCCTTGAAGAATATGCGGGCTTGTTACTGTCCTATTATCCATATTTTGCTTATTGACAAAACCATGATTTTTCGATGAAATTCAGGATTTTCTACAAACTTTTCCAGAGCCTAATTGAAAAAGTTTCGGCTCTTCAAATGATCAAAGAGTTTCACTTCTCGAGTTAATTTAGTCTTGTAAGGGTGTTAGTTAAGATCTTCACGCAAAAATTCGCCAGAATGTGAGCTGAGATATTCCCAATTCCTCTAAATGGATTGGAATCGACTGATTTGACTCGTTTTTAACTGAAGCACTTATGGCTGCGATATTTTCGGTACTTCGACTGATGCATTGTCTCACTGCCACAAGAACATTCAATAGTGAATATGTTGACTCGAATTTATCTACTGTTAAACGCATAGCCTGTCTGGTGCGACGATTATTATGACCGAAAGTTGGAGTAAGCGCTCTTAAAGTTGCGACCACCGACTCAGAATTTCATTGACTGACGTTTTGACATTGACAGATCATTAAAAAAGTTTAAGGGTGGGTTTGTATTAAAATACAAAATTGTTAAGTATCCATTGAAAAACCTTTTATAAGCCCTTTCTTTTCTCGATGGACAGCGTTTCTTTCCGTGGCATTGCATAAACATTGAAGTTGATGGTCTACTCCTAAAAAATTACATGTTTTCTCATATAACACTCTTATAGCCATTTAAATTTATAAACATATACTAATCCAAGTCAAAGATACATAGATTGCGAACAAAAAACTTTCATAAGATATTTTTATTGGTAATACATTGATATCTTAATCGAGATCTTCTATCCAATACAATAGCCCACCTGTAGCGAACTCATAAATATATAATTTCTCTGAAAACTGTAACACATGAAAACTAGCACTATTTTCTTTATATTGACTTTTTTGCTTTCCCCAGAAATAAACAAAATGATTATCGGGTTCCCAATCTAACGTGGTAACACCACCCATTGGGCTATCCAAATTGGAGAGAAATCTAATAAAGCAATTCAAAACTCATAAAATAAATATCCAATAAATTTAGAAATCCCAACGGTTTTTTTTATTTTTTTGTGTATTTATACAACGTCAGATTTTTTTTTTATTTCTATCATATTTTTACATTTAAATAATAGAAATAAAACAAGTGGATCCATGTAGAGCAACTATTGAAACTGGGAAATTTAAAATAAATGAATAAAAAAAACACTATATAATGAACACTATATTAATTCGTTTTAGTACGAATATATCACACCCACTTACCGTCCAGTGAATGAGATATTTACTGACGCGACAGATGGATTTAATATCATGCCAACATTTTTATTCATAATTTCAAAAATAAATAATGTAAGAGGTCAGTCAGTGATTGGATGTCTCTGTGCTGATGTTTTCAATGTAAATTTTGAAGTTTTTACATTTAAAACTATTTCAAGGATTTCCTCCGCTGCAAGCTACCCATCTGGTGCTTTATTTGAATACCCTGAGCAACGTGAATGAATTAAATATTATTTTTGGCACGGTTGGATTATATCAATTAGTTGTTTACCTTTAATGCTATTACCTGCTGTCCGCAACTAATAACGTCCTATTACATTAGCATGACAGGAAAGATGACATCGAACAAAGACAGATGACACATGCTTTAATTAACAATTACGACTTCGAGGTAGTCGGAGATTTGATTCACCTTGCAGATTCGTATCCAGATTAAGATACCATATGACTGTCAAGACAGATGTCCAAATATTTTATATGACTTAACATGCAATTTATGTATGTTATATGCCTTTTGCCCTTGACCAGCCAAGTCAAATTGATTTCATTTCAGTGTAATACAAAATCAGGTTCACCAGACAATCCTTAAAATCCTCGTAAAATGAGAAATCAATGGAAAGGCTTTGATGTGGATAGTGTGTCTGAAATATGCGATCGGGGCCTACCTAAAGTAATTAGTCACATCGACAAATATAGGCAGACCATTTGAGATATTTCAAAAACTTTATTATTGGCTTGAAGTACAATCAAAGCATTTATGAATGGAACTCGACCTCGTTCATATGGCCACCGCGGGCACGTTTGTAGCGGTCGATTCGTTGGACCCAACTTTCAACGACTCGGCCACACATTTAGGCTGAAACAGCCGCTATTTCGCGTTCAATGTTGGCTCGTAGCCTTACAGAAAATAGTCAAGACTGGCCCATGTCTTGAGATAACACATTCACCATACTTACTCTTCAATAAATTGATTGTAGCGTGTGCTGTGTGGCTTGTGGCACCATCCTGTTAAAACCACATGTCTTCCAAGTCCATATCTTCCAATTTGGGCCAAAAATAATCGGTGATTATGGCGCGATAACGCTGACCATTCACAGTAACGTGACAATCGTTATCGTCGACGAAAAACTATGGCCCAATAACGCCGCCGGCATGCAAACCGCACCAAACAGTTATTTTTTGTGGATGAAGTGGTGATTCACGAAGCACATGTGGGTTTTTACCCGACCAATAACGCATATTTTGCTTATTGACGAACCCATTCAGCCAAAAATGAGCTTCGTCACTGAAGATGATTTTGCGATGAAATTCATCATCTTGGCGCATCTTCTCTAGAACCTAATCGGAAAATGTACGTTGCTTCAAATGGTCCATCGGCTTCAATTCTTGAGTCAGCTTGATCTTGTATGGGTGCAAACCAAAATACGCCATAATGTAGTCTGAACGATGCCCAATTCTTAAGAACGAAGTGGAATTGACTGATTTGGATCGTTTGCTACGGACGTCTGAACGGCAGCGATATTTTCGACACTTCGACTAACCCGTTGTCTCACTGACACGGCAACATCACACAACGAATATGTAGACTCAAATTTTTGCACTAAACTTGGCAAAAATTACGACCGAAAATTGGAGTTAACGCTCTTAAAGTTGCAGTCACCGACTCCGACTATCTGTCGAAAATTTTTATAATTTGCAGACGTTGCTCGTTAGTGTACTTTACCATGATGAAAATGTTTAGTTTACTGAATAAATTTTCAGTGACAGTTTGATGATTAGTGAAAGAGTGCGTTCACAAATTAAATTCAAAGTTGTCAAGTCCCTATTGGAAAACCCTATATGTGTAGTAAACCGTCAGGTGTCACTGTGGTGAGATTGTCGGTTACAATACCAGAAATCTGGCGTCAAACTCTTTATATCGAAAAATATAACTAGCCGAAATGAACTTCCTAAAAAAGAAAATTTGTTTGGTTTTTGATATTTCATGTTGGCACAAAGCTAAAATTCTGAGAGCGTTTCATCTTTTTAATCTTCTTTTTATACAAAGGAGAATGCCCTCCCTGTCGAGCAAATTCTGATTCTTGCCACACCAAAACCAATCACACATATATATTAAGTTTGGCCGATCAGATCTAAGGCTTTCTGGTTTTAAAATTTTTGCTATTCCTTGAACAACTCAGATGATTCTGGCCCGATTTTTTTTTTTTAATTTTCGTCAAATGTATGCTGAATTAATAGATTTCGATCAGTACTGAAAAGTTCTCAATCTTTAAGAAAAAATTTATTGGATTTTGTGTATGTTTTTTGTTTGATAACTTAAATAGTAAATAAATCGGCAGATTTTGATCAAAATCTAATAGTCGCGATTCGGCATGAAAGCCCAGATTCCTACGCCATAAATCAGGATAAGTGTCGGAAAAATGAAGGAGAGAATTTCAGAATACTTGACAACGATTTTGAAATGACAGCTATTAGAGCTGACGCTTATGGTATTATGTTACTTTAGTAAGTAGGAGTGAATATCTGTTGAAATGGCTTTCAGGCCTTAAAGGAGGTTCGACGTCTCGTTGCAATTAAGTTGGTGGTGTAGGTCAAAATGTAACATTCATTGTTTGAACCGACCTGGCTATGCCACAGCACTCCATAAGGACTTGTGTCAATTATGGCATAGTCTCACTGTCTGCATGAACAACCATGGGATCCCGAGGTTACTACACATCGGGAGATCGATAACAACTCTGAGTGGAGACCCAATCAAAATTAATACTATCACGAAGTTAACGAAACTGATGGAGCTAGCCCCATTCAGAAAAGTTCGAGATTGCATTAGTCACCCGAGGGATAGTCGCAAACCCATCAGAAGATCCCGGAGAAAAACCCGACCGCCCCAAAATAGGCGGTAACACAGCAAGAGGGAACCACTGAGCCATCTGTCATTCACAAACTGATAGAGCAGTTAAAAACACTGATGAAATTATTGAAGAATGATAAGAGGTATCCTATCCATCAACCAATAAGAGACGCTATCGAAACGATTAAAGCGGTTTACGAACTGTCGGCAATCGCTATCGCCAACAAGAAGACCAGAAAAGGCATAAGGGAAAATAACCTTCGCAGAAGCAAAAACCACCCTCAGTTGATGGGAATAAAGAGCTTTGCAGCAAAGCGGGTACGTGAAATAGGTAAAGAACGCCAGAAATCCGAACCCCCAAAAATCAAGAAAGCAACCACAAAGACCGATAAGAACACATGGTCCGAAGTCATCAAACAAAAGAATCAAGTCAAGAATAAAGAGCCTACTAAAGAAAAAATCTGTGAAACTAAAGGAAAACCTGATACTATAGTCATAGGGGCAAAGGGCGATCTAATCTATGCCGAAATTCTCCGTACCATAAAAGTATACGATTGGAGAGGCTGTATCTAGAATCAGAAGAACACAAAAAGGAGAACACCGAATCCAGTTCAAAGAGACTAGACAGCTGAATTTAAAAGCGTTATGAGTAGAGCCTTGCGAGATCAAGTAAAGGTAAGAACCCTTACCCATCGTGCTGCCATGGAGGATACCTGTGAAGCTATAAGAAGGGCTATTATGTCGCCCCTAGACATTCTATCACTGATCAAAGAGTGCGGCGGAACACAAACTGCAACTATCTGCCTTCCACAGAACACACGAAGTTGCTACTTAGAGAAGAAAAAATTAAAATCGACTGGGTTATCTGCAGAGCCCGCGAAAAGACGTTGCTAAAGACAGAAGCACACAATATTGCTCCAAGATATGTATAAGATGTAAAATAGCAGGCCACATACCGAAGAACTTCGACAAGGAACTATCCTTCATGTTTTGCAAGAAAGACCATCCGGACGATATAAAGCACGTAGCTGCCAGCAACAGATGCCCAGTCTTCCGGAGAGCTATTACAAACACAACGCGAACCACTGTAGAATAGCTCACGATATCCTTATACAAAAGGCAAATGATGAAATGGTGTACGTTATCATGGCCAGCGAGCTCTATAAATGTCCCGAGCAAAACAATTACTGGATCTGTGATAAAGCAAAATAGGCTGCGATTTGGTCATGTGGACGCTATACCTTCCAAGAAGAGGCAAAAAAACAATAGGGTTCGTTTTTACAACTGCTATGCAAGACTCAGCTTAACGGCCAGCGAAAACCAACTGATGCTGGACAATCTGACTGGGGATACGCTTCATAGATCCTCAGTGGTTATAAGAAGCGAATTCAATGCATTCAATGGGATTGCAGACCTACTAACATCAGGGGACAAACCCTACTGGAGACATTCGCGCCCCTTAGAATTTCGTTAATTTGGGTGGGGTAAACTCTTACCGGAAGGCAGAAGTAGGCTCCATCTTCGACATTTCCGAGCACCTCTATTCAAGCTACCATCAAGTGAAGGCTCAGTTAGAAATATTCTCATAGCGAGCATCAGGCGATATTAACGGAGATCAAAGAAATGAAACCAGCCCATCTCTCAAAGCTTACGAGGCCAAAATGGAGTGACAGACCTTTTGATAGCAATCCTTCCGAAAAGATGTTAAAAGGTGATTTGACTCTAAGTGGAATAGCGAGAACGCGTGCATCTCCTTTCATAGTCCTCATTAAAGCAGAGTGAAGAAAATAACTAGAAGTACAAATAGTAGGAAGGTTTCACCATGTTACTTGTGGAACGAGCAAAGTGCAAGAAAATCGACCAGCCGACTTAAATCCATGGGATTCAGCAAACCACATTGATCATTGAATTTATTCAGAAAATTAAAAATACAAGTTTATTCATCTAAATCTATATTGTCCCCTTCAAAGTAATCCCCAGCGACTGCAACACACTTATGCCAGCGCTCGATCCAATCCTCGAAACATTTTTTTATATTCGGTTTTCGGTATGTCCATCAGTGCTTCCTGCGATTTTACCATTACTTCCTCTCGGCTGCTGAAACGCGTTCCCCGTAGTGGTTTTTTAGCTCGATTGAACAGAAAGGTGTCACAAGGAGCCATATCAGGTGAATTCGGTGGCTGTTGGATGATATTTGTTGCATTTGTCGTCAAAAAATTACGAATAATGATGGCACTGTGCGACGGTGCGTTATCATGGTGTAAAATCCACGAGTTTTCTGTCCACAATTCTGGTCTCTTTCGGCGAATTGCTTCACACAAACGTCTCATAACGCCCAAATAATACTCTTTGTTTACTCTCTGGCCTTCTGGCAAAAATTCATGATGCACTACTCGTAAGCCGTTGTAATCTGATGTCTGGGTTGCGTGTCGCTCTCATAAACCCACGTCTCGTCTCCAGTAATGATCTTTTTGATGAATGTGGGATGTAGAAATGCGAACGTGTCTAGAAAAAGGAACCTTTCCCAAAAGGTGGAAAACACAGCATATTCTTCTGCTGCCAAAAGAAAAGAAGCCTCCTGGTGGGTCATCTTCCTATCAACCAATATGTCTCTTGAACACCATGGGTAGGATTCTTGGCAAAATAATTTATAATACGAGTACATTGCTAGCAGTAGCAGAGGAGAAAGGAGCTCTCTCAGACAAGAAGCGTTCAACTGTTGATGCCATACGAGCGGTAGTCGATATCACAAAGGATGCCAAACCAAGGAGAAAGAGAAAGGCACAAGGGAGTACTGTGCAGTAGCTGTCCTAGACATTAAAAACGCCGTGGCAGAGTTATCCCGTAGCAGGGGAGTTGCTAGGATGGACCCATTCTTCTATTTGCTGAGGATAGTGACAAACTATTTCAACAGCAGGAAGCTGATGTAAAATTCGGGTAATGGCGTAAAATACTACAAAGTCACTACGGGGGTTTCACAAAGTTTGGTTCTAAAATGAGTGTTATGGAATATAATATATAACGGAATCATATGACTAATGTTGCCCAAGAGAGTAACGTCAATTGGATTCATGAAGTAGAATCAGTCACAAATGTGTTATCTTCGCCGTCCTCATAACCGGTCGGAAAACCAATAAATTCGCCAATTTAAATTGGTTACCAAACCATCACGTCCAAAGAAACAATTAAGTACCTTAGAGTTATGTTGGACAACAAATTACAGTACAAAAACCTCGTAAATACAGGCACCTCAGTCATGAATGGTGCCTAATATCTGTGAATCTGGATACACTAGAAAAATTCTACTTCTTAAAGTAACAACATCAATTCTTCTGTATGCTAAAGGAGGCTATCGGCAATGTACAGACTCTACCCACCAAGGACTATTTCAGGTTTTCGAATCATATCAGACGAAGCCGCTTTTGTTATAGCTGGAATAGTGCACACCAAATAGTCCCTACAGACTAGAAGCTTAGGATATACCACCTTGATCAGACCACCGTGTGGCGCTCCCATTGTTCCGAGTTGAGTTCTATTTTTTTTTTTTGTTAATTTGGTACATCTGTTGTTGACATTCCCTCTAAATCTTAGCGTCATAGCTGTTTCGACAACGATTCCCTAAAGAAAACGGTCGTTTACCAGTCGCACGAGCGGTTCAAAAGTGGTCGTGAGTCAATCGAAGATGAAGAACGCAGTGGCAGACCATCGACATCGAACACCGACGAAAACACTGAAAAAGTAAAAGAAATGTTGGTCAATAATCGCAAATTAACCATCAGAGAGATAGCGGAAGACTTGAACATTGCCTATGCATCCGTCCAAGACATTTTGGTTAATGATTTGGATTTCCGTCGTTTAGCAGCAAAGTTGGTGTCAAAAGACCTCAATTTCATGCAAAAAAGAGACTGTGTTGACGTCTTAAAAGAGGTGATTTGCGAGGCTGAATCCGATCCTACATTCATCAAAAGGATCATTACTAGAGACGAGACGTGTGTGTATGAGTACGACACGCAATCCAGACATCAGGCAAGTGAATGGCGTTCATCAAATGAGCCGAGACCAAAAAAAACACGTTGTTTTCAGTCAAAAAAAAAAGGCAATACTTACAATTTTCATGGACTACAACGGTGTGGTGCATTATGAATTTTTGCCACAAGGCTCGCGTTTGTGAGAAGCAATTCGCCGAAAGAGACCTGAATTGTGGGCAGGAAACTCGTGGATTTTGCACCATGATAACGCACCGTCGCACAGTGCCATCATTATTCGTATTTTTTTTTTGTCGAAAAATGCAACAAATACCATCCAACAGGCACCAAATTCACTGTGACTTCTTTCTGTTCAATCGAGCTAAAAAACAACTACGGGGAACGCGTTTCAGCAGCCAAGAGGCAGTAAAAGAAAAATCGCAGGAAGCACTGATAGACATACCGAAAACCGAATATAAAAAATGTTTAGAGGATTGGATCAAGCGCTGGCATAAGTGTGTTGTAGTCAATGGGGATTACTTTGAAGGGGACAAATAGGAACAAATAGAAACTTCAGACCTGATGGTGGAGCGCTGTAAGTAGGAAGGAAAAACCTCGAAGTTCAATAGCGTCGTCAAGAGGGAAATCTGCCAAATAAAGAACAGCGGTGTGTTTGGGTCACTGTGTCGGGGTACCTATCAACCGAATTATATGCCTTCTGTTGTTGAGTTGGATGGAGGTGCAGCTGGTAGATACGGAATCTGCTTCATCGATACATCAATTGGTGATCTTTACGTTGGCGAATTTAAATTTTTTTTTCCATGTTGTCACACTTCCATATGTAACAGTTTTTGTCGTCTCTGAACAGCATTCATTTTCATCACGAAGTCAACAAATCTATCACACTATTCTGAGTGGTGTACTCAAGGAACATTTACAATCAGGAAACCAAAACTGGACTGCTGATGCTTATAGTACCTTGGTAAAATTTAAAACCATACGAGTACTAAGCCATTCAACGTGGGTGATGTTTAGAGCTCCTATTATTTGGGTGATATTCAAATATTAAAAGTTAACCAAAAAGTGACTACAACATGCTCGGCACATAAACGTCTACATCTCGGTTGCCAGATTTTTTTGGAAGGGAACATCACCACAAACCTGATAAGAATTTCACCACTCATATGCTCATCCCTCTAAATTAAGTAACAACAAACGAAGGTAACTCCAAAATTTTTTAATTTAGCATTAATACTTCTAACAAGCTGCCATAATTCTATGATTACTGATAAAACTCTGATTAAAATTAATTTAAACTCTGATGAAAATTGAACCTCTTGAGAAGAAACAAATTTGCAATTGATTTCTGAGAAACTGACATGCAGTTGTTTGGCTTTGTACATATATAGAAACGTGTATCAGGTGGCAGCGTGCGTGTCTATTAACTTCGGGTTCAACGTGACTTTATTACACTCTTCGGCGCAATTCTTCTCATAAACTCATTATAGTCATATTAATTGACAAGCTTTCCAACTACTTGTATCTGCATCTGATCTTATGTTAGTCTATCATTATCTTGGCTTCTTTATTAAAACACATTAATGATATCCGTTCCATGTTTTTGACCTATAGTCTATACAAATCGTCAGAAATCGAACACTATCAAACTTAAGTGAGAAGAAGGAACATAACGTGAATTCTAAAAACCCAAAAATATGCTCCTACCATATACTCGTACGTGCATTTCACTTTTCATTAATAAAATTGCAGACGTGTGATTATAGCTGCATTAACTTGTTTAATTTAGTTGCCACACCATCTTACGTAACGGAATTGGTTATGCATGAACGAGTACACATATCTATCCGTACGACAGATGGGAGATATGTCGTTTTTACCAAACGCATTATCATTCGACAGCAGGAGATTGCAATGAGGATGCATTCCGTTGAACTTTCTCCTTCTTAGCTGGACTGGTATCAAGCAAAAGTCGCCGAGGGTCTGTACTGATACCCAAAGCTAAAAATAGTGATTTGTTAAGGCCTCAAGTATTTCTTTTTTGTTCTTTCTCTTAGAGAGGTTCCAGGAAATCCAAGCCACACCAAAGTGATATCAATGGTAAGAGGCACATAAAATGAGCCAACTTTAAGTGGAGCTTGTTTAGTACAAGATCATTTAAAAGTTGGAAAGCCCCTTATGACTTTGATTCAAGCGGTGAGAAGCCCTTCCGAAAGCTGTATATGTAAGTTAAGGGTCAACCCATTGAAGAGAAAAGCCTCTAGTGCTCATCGATTGCATATTTTGTCTGCAAAGTTAAATCATTACGACGAACTAAAGACGAAACGTTTTTTGCTTCTTTTTTTCTTGCTGATGTACGAGTCTTTAATGTGGGAACCAGCAGATAACCAGTAATGTCAATGGCATCTCAGTGCATTGAGATTTCACTTTGAGCATAACCAACATCAACAGTCACAAACAACACAAAAGAGATACAAAAGAGATACGCCAACGAACATCTTCAATCTACAAGATATGAGTATTAGTGGCTAGAGCAAAAAGAAATTAAAAAAAAAAAAATATCATAAATAGTTCGCGCTTATAACGTTTTGTATGGTTTCGAACTAATTTTTCAGTTAGCACCAATGTGAGGTTTGAAATGATGTTGTCAGTGTTGTTGCATTTAGCTGCAGCTGTAACTTAAGGTTTGACCTCGGAACGTTGCGGGAAACCTGAGCTGAAGCTGATAATGAATTCGGAATTTGGAAGCAAGCCAGTCTACGACTCGGTTGCAAAATACGGTATAGGTCGCTTAGTTGGTCGTTTGTTTTAACTTTCTACATGAAATGAGGAAGTCTTTGGAAGCAAGATCATCTTTTTTAAATGAGTAAAACAAACTTAAAGCGGATTACGTACTTACGAATACGTAGCTGAGATTGATGTGTATGTTTTGAGAAAAAAGCAAAACTTGTTTTTGCGTAAAGTACTGAATAACCTTTCAAATTAAACACCTTTTTAAATTTGTTTGAAAATATTGACGTACATGCCTTTTCTGTCAAGAAGACACATATGGCGTTTTGGATTGGTTTCTCAATTTGAACTGCAATGTTACAATAAAAACTTTTTCTGACTTTGAAACAAAATATGGGAGATTGTTTGAAAACAGTAATCTGGTTTGACGCACAATACTATCTATTTGACGTTTAATCCTTTCAAGAAGACTTTGAAGCGCTGTCGAGCTAGATCTACTACATTTCAAACAGGACACTCAGGTGAGCAGTAATCGATTAAAATTTAATAAGTGTTGAAGATAATACGGATCCTCGTCAGGTGTAATTTTTGTGTTTTCATCAGAATTATGTGGACTCTCAGATCCAATATTGCTTTGGAATAATGAGTGCACTAGAATAAGGTCAAAGATATCACCTAGACTACCGGACAGATGTGACGTATACAGTTATATTCTTGAGTGCACCAGTGCATATTATTAAGTATGTAAAGACACAATATACAAAGAATCTCAGTCAACTGACTGTATATACCCCTGTCCAAAGCCAATAGGTAGAAAATTATTGTGAACGACCGGTGGGATGGAGGAGTCAACCAAGTTATGATTTAATGATAAGATTTGTCAGCCTTCAGCAGAAGGGTGAAGTCCGTATTTGCCTCAGTACCATTGGATTTTGTAAGTAAGTTCGACTTTATTATCTTACCTCCTTTGATGCCTCGCTTACTGATGTTTCTTTCCCTTCTATAAAATTTCTAAACTTCTTTCTTATTCCATCTTTTGACCTATAGGGATTCTACTCGCCAAGAGACCGGAAAACTCGCCTTAGAACTTAGTTTTTTTTTTTATTGAGGAGGAGGTGACATCAGGTGGTGATGGAAGTACTTAGTCCTGAGCTAGGACATATTGAATGGTGTCTGCAAGACATGATCGACATATTATATCATATTGGACACATACTCCATTTTCTTTGGTGGTATTGACATTTAAAATTTAGGAAGAGTAAGGAACCGTTAAGATCTCGGACTTATTTTGGCTTACTTGGTAATTTCAGTAAAGAGAACATTTCCATCCATTGTTGTCTGGTTGGCCTAAATCCATTAAATATCAGGTGTGGATGCTTCTATGCCGAGCGACGCAATATGGATCGTAATATAACTGTGTGTAGCAAGATCGGTGGGGAGTCCCAAACCAGGAACTGTCAGGGTTAGAGAAAGGTTTTTTGATCCTGCAAGACCAACCCAACTGGGATAGAGATGACTGTAACGTCTGTCGCGTGTGAAATTTCAGCACGACCAACAGTTGAGGTAACAAATACTATAATGTCTCAAAGGTAATAAAAATGTTTGGTCATTCGTCAAGAATATCAGAATTCTGTTATAAAAACATTCAATACTTCCAGAATGTGTTTTGTCCCGACCTACACTCGAGTGGGTCGAATCTTTAATGGGACTAATCCACTTTCGCACTCATGTAATAGTAAGAGTACTTAAATACCTTATCATTCACAAATCTCTTGGTCTAGATTGTATATCTCTCCTTCTTCTAAAAAGGTGTTTACGTTTCTTCATTCTAAGGTCATTGAAATGCCGATATTTCAAAGCACGAAAACTTCTCAATGACCGGCAATACAATTTTCGTGGCAGCAGATTCACTGCTGATTCGATGGTATGTCTCATCCGAAAGTGGCAGCATTACATACTTCAATCTGGCGAAAGCAAGCCAGTTGCACTTGATGTTTCTAAGGCATTTGACAGAGTTCAGCATCGTCGAAAATGCGTGCATTTGGGATTAAAAATTACCTTTCGGAATATTCAATGCTGGTGTGCCTCAGAGCTTCGTTCTATTTCCATTTTTCATATTTGCTCGCGGACTCACGTCCCAGCTCTTCGGCAGTAGAACGAGAATGGCAGCGTATGTTAAGCTCATTCAATTCCGATTAAATTGTCCATGCATGGTCCTTCTATCGTCGAAACACAAAAACTTTCCATTCTCGGTATGTATGGGAATGACAACTAAGGTTGGAAAAACCACATTATAGATGTCGCCAAAAATGCTGCGAAATGTATAAGTTTTCTCAAGTGATATAAGAAATATGAACTTTTCCCCCTCTGATCTGGCCTATATATTGAGACAAATAGAGTACAACACAAAATTAGAGTACAACATCCACATTTGGTCAGATGCCCCCAAGATCTATTTGCACTTTATAGATAAAATTCAAAACTCATATGTAGGTAATGCACCGACGTAATGCCTCTTGCCTCACCTGGTTCTATCGATGTTTTCACCACCGGCACTCCATCAAAATTTCCAGTAGCATTTCGCCTCATCAAACCTTCAACAGTAACACAAGTCTCGCTATAATGCTTATCAGTTTACACTCAAATCCAATACCGGATGAATTCTGAAATATTATGATTCTTTCCTAAGCCGAACAACTCGCTTGTGGAGAATGTCCTGCCGAGCTCTTTATTCTCTAGTCATTACAACTTGCAAACATTTAAGACCAATGTACATCTCTCGTTTTTCTTTCCTAACTTTTCTTCGCCCGCGCTGTATATAAACATTTGAGATTGGACTCAAAATTTAACAGCTTTAGGGGATGCTCGTCTACCTTAAAATATATTGACGTGTGATCTCGAAAGGATTTTTTAAAGCAATCATTGGCATATTTGCATTGGCATTGGCATGTACTGCATTTAGGTAAAATTTTGGGACGAAAGCCGAACTCAGCAAGATTTCACACTATCACAATTCCTCCTTGGGGATAATTTTTTTTTTTTTATAATTCCGCACGCGCACCAAGGGGATATGAATACTCTTTAACTGGCTTTTCACCAGGGCGCGAGCTGGTGGTGTAGTAGTTTTGAAACTCAGGTGTTAGGTTTCGATATTTTTCCAGAGGTGATTGTCAAACTGGAGCCATTGCATCCTCAACCAGTGGGTCTTGGTACGTGCTAGTTGATAGTTCGTTACATTTAGCCCAGCCAGCAACCACTCCAACATCAGTGTAACTTCATACAAATTCCATGAAAAGACTTTTTCAGAGAATTGCCTCGCACGGGATTCAAGCCCGCGGGGTGATCTCCTAACGCATCATCTCTTGCAATGGAATGGAGATTCACACACTCTGTTTCTTTCATTAGAATTGTAAGAACCGTTGGCCTTTACAGCATTTGCAAATGTTTATAGTTTAATTGATGTGTTCTTACACATCCAACTCTGTATCTTAGATATCGGAACGCGAATTGATGAATTGATGAATTTCATTCCATTCTGTTACCTAGGATTACTGTTAGGATGTGACAACACGTTAACTGCAAAGGCTATGTCTGTTAGATCAGACGAGGAAAAAGACTTCATATTATTAAATTTAACTTTTTCTACCTCTCTTCTTAAAAAGTTGGTTTTGTTTATATGTAAGTTTGCTCAGATTGGTAACCTGTCACCTTTAACAGCAAATTGCTAATAAATCCAATGATGGACAGACTTTCGGAGGAATGTTTGACTTCTACTCTTCTTATCTGCTTCTTTTCAATAGCATCATGGTTTAAAGTCGAATTGGCATACGCCGCTGTATATACAAAGGTAACCTTAAAGTCGACACCTTCAATTTAATCGAAGTCTCTGGCAATAAGTAGTGCCTTTTACTTTCCTTGTTTTATCTTGGTTTCAATAACCTCGGAAATCATTAGTCCATCAAACAAGGTGCACGTTCCTTAATAAGGAATTGGAATCTGTCCGCATAGCTTTTTTTACTTTGATCATGATCGTCCATCAGACACCTGGCCATTGCAGTTATAGTCGTATTTGTTTTTTCTAAGGCTACACTGCTGGATGGTATGTCGCACAGCCTTCTCATGCAGAATTCCACTCTGTTCTACTTTGTTTAGGAAATCCCCGTTTCAGCAGTACAGTGTTAATTACACTTAAGCGTAAAGTTTGAATTTCTAAGATTTCGAAAGCATAGTTCTTTCACAGATCGCAGATATCAAAACGAACTAACTGCAATCGTTTAGACCCTTTCTTTTCGCTGTTTCATGAGAATCGTAATAGAGTTTGATTTGCTAGAAGAAATAGCGTTTTTCTTTCGCCTACTTCCAGTGGCGTATTGCAAACACATGCGAACGCCGGATATATATACATACGTGTCCGATTGAACGATTGAACGTCTTTGTAGCCTTTTGACCTCAATACTTCAAGCAAAACCTCTTCAAAGGGATTTCTTAACTTTTCCAATACGATAGTTAAAGTATGATCACGGGGATAGATTACTGGCTAATTATTTCTAGATTAGTTATTAGGTGGAGTGAAAAATAACCTCCTTGACCGCCAGAATGCTACTACTGCAAAAAGGTTTATGCTGCTTTGAATTCAGTGCGATACTGTCTTTAGTTTTGTGTTGACAGCTGATTGTTGTTGACGTGTTTGGCATCATGTTAAGTATGGACAAAAACGATTTTCGTTCTCTCATAAAACATTATTTTTTGAGAGGCAAAACGGCGAAGGAAACAAAAGAAAAGTTGGATAAATATTATGGGGCTAATGCTCCGTCAGATTATACCGTCAAATATTGGTTTCGAGAGTTTCGTGGTGGCCGCAACTCCACTACCGATCAAGTCCGCAGCAGCAGACCCTCCGATGGGGTTACAGAGGACAATGTCAAAAAAAAAAAAATGAAATGGTGTTGGCTGACCGGAAAGTGAAGCTGCACGAGCTAGCAGATACCACAAAGATTAGATTCGGATTAGATGCGAAGCGAAAAAAATTTTGTTTTTGCAAGACAATGCACCGGCGCACAAGAGCATCGCAACCATGGCTAAAGTCAATGACTTACGGCTCCAATTGCTGTCGCATCCACCGTATTCGCCCGATTTGGCTCCCTCGGACTATTATCTCTTCTTAAACCTCAAAAGATGGCTCATCAATAAAAAATTCAGCTCACGCGAGGAAATCATCGATGCCACGGGGGAGTATTTTTCAGACCTTCCGGAAAATTACTTTTCGGACGGGATCAAGAAGTTGGAAAATCGCTGGAATAAGTGTATCAAACTAAAAGGGGACTTCATTGAATAAAATTAAAAAACATTAAAAAAAAAAATTTTTTTTTCGTTCCCAAGGAGGTTACTTTTCACCCCATCAGTAGATCTCGGTATTCCTCTGTCTTTTAAAGTGCTCCCTTTTCATGTAGAGCTCCAATCCTATAGGCTGTTATACAAGATTCCATTACTATTATCAGCTCCTCAGTGCCCTGCGATGCTAATGCTCAAAACAATCTGACACTTAGAAGCTCTGATAACTCGTACACTGAATTGAAAGCAAAGTCTATCTATATCATGCTTGTAACTCACTATCCTGATCAGAACTAGTTCACAAACAGCCCCTAAGCTGCAAGTGAGCGGAGTAACACAGCAGCACAGTGGTGAAGGATGAGACTGCCTAATTCGCTATTGCTTCCTTTGATGGTTTCAAGTTCCAAGTCGCCTGGAACCGTTCAGCTGCTAGCAACTCTGAAGACATTCTTCACTGCTAGCGTGGCATTGTCATGCGTAACGAATAGGACCCTGATTGCGGATGCTGACTGCGGCCAACATGGTGATGGCAGGGGGTCAAACAGCGACCCTGTCTATAGTGCGTGTTGGGCGATTCAACTAGCTTTCTGATGCTTTAAATCGCAGGCAGTTATAAGTGGAATTTTGTACAGCACGCACTGGAGCTTTGCTAGCCTTGTGCGAAGATGTCTTTTGACTCTGGACTTAGAACATGCCATCTGTTACAATGACACTAGAACTCCTATTGCTGGAAAAATACGAACCCGACTCTCCCTGCGCACAAGCAATGATTTCTAACAGAATCTGGGCCAGGAAACGAATATAATCAAGGCTTCACTAATGGCGCTTAAGCCTATTTAGGATACGATAGTCTAGGGGGTGACAATGTAAAATTTTACTCATGTTAAGGAAAATATCTGTCTCTTTTTCAAATAGTGCTATACACAATCCTGATGATAATGAACTATATTGTAAAGAATCTGTTAAGGGAGAAAAGTATATGCATCTATACCAACAGCTCAGCTGGGCTTACGGTATTCCTGAACCCTCTCAACAATTCCAAGCTCGTTCAAAAATGCCAGGTTTTCTCTGAATGCAATCGGACGATTTTTCTGAAACTGATGACAGAGAACTATCTCTGTGAGTGTGCAGGCTACACCGGTAAAAAAAATTTTCTGTAACAAAATATATGCATGTACAAGTTGGCGGAAAATTAATCACCCTAATGGAAGATGGCATAATTTTTGCAAATGGCTTTACGTCAATCATATTAGACATTTATAAACAAGACAGCTGCAGTATACAAACAGACAAGCAATGGAGTGCAATGCTCTGCAAGAGCGTGAAATAATTGTGTCGATGTTTTTGATCGGTGGTGTTAGCGCAGCGTGAATTTCGACGTCGATTTCCTAATCGTGTAGCGCCAACTGGGGAAGCATTCCGGCGCTTAGCTACTCGCCTCGAATAGAGTAGAACCACAGAAGACTATGCAGGGCGTAGCTGTCACCGGACTGGTCGTTTGGTCGAGAATAACGCGGCTGTAGCTGCCAATGTCGTTGAGAACGAAGAAACATCAACCAGACGACGGGCCAAAAAATTAGGTGATTTTTAGTGAAAAACCTGCACATGTTCACGTACAAAGTGTTAACAGTGCATCAGTTAATGCCTTATGAGCGTCAGTCGCGTGTGAATTACTGTAAAGCTATCCTCAATCTCAACAACGAAGGGGAAGATTTTGTGTCGAAAATCATCATGAACGACGAGGGGCATTTCCACTTAAGCGGTTACGTCAATAAGCAAAATTTTCGTTTCTGGGGCATGATAAATGACTTCTTACCGGAATTGGATGAGCATGTGGTTTCAACAAGACGGTGCAACCGCACACACAGCACGAGCCACAATTCATATTGTGAAGGAAGCATTTCCTGGTAACGTAATCTCCCGTTTTGACGATTTGGCATGGCCAGCAAGATCGCCTGATTTAACCATTCTAGACTTCTTCCTTTGGGGCTACTTGGAGTCGCAGATTTATGCCAACAAGCCTCAGACAATCGCAGCCTTTAAGGAGAATATTCGACAGGAATGCGAACAGTTATCACCGATAAAACCGGAACAAATTTGAATCAACACTGGTGGCAGCCATTTGGCGGATATCGTCTTTTCCCCTTAACAGAAACAATTGTAAAGGTCCAGATAAAGATTTCCATTTATTTAGTAAAAAAAATAGTTAAAAAAAAGTGGATGATTAATTTTGAGTCACATTGTGTATTTTCAACTTTTTAAAGCCTCTAAAAGTCTCTAAATCCTTTACTCGTACATTACCACATTTTTGCATTTCTTTTTCTTTTTTTCGAATCTTATAACTTTCTATTTGTACGGAAAATCAACAAGTTTCAATTAATGTCCAAGAGCCTATAATTAAATCATCACAAATAGCAGAAAACTTCAGAAACAAAATTCATCTGTCTGTTTGCTTTGGTAGCTAATGGTTTGCGGTTATTTTGAAAATTTTCGTAGTGATAGAGTGAAGGGTGTAACTTGCTAATCTTTAGCCAGCTCTTGAAGTATCTCTATTACGATTAACTGTATCCTATCGTCCACTTGACTGAAGTATAATCTATTTAAACAAACGTAGACAATAACTCTTACTGGTGTAATTAAAAATAAATTCCAAACTCATCTTAAGTTACAACAGTGAACATGTTTGTTTCGATCTCTCAATGATTGTTGCATATAACTTCAATTAATCTTAACATTTCCTGATCGATGACAGAAAGCGCCTTCAAAGCTTACATAAGTAATGTAGTACCGTTAAAAAAATGGGAAAAGTTCGCGCCAAAGAAAGTTCAAACATTGAGTACAGTATGAACAGAAAAATAAAATAAATAAATAAAAATAAAAATATAAATAGTGTCTTCTCATACATGGCTCATCTCGTTTAAGAAAGATTGAACCTTTAGTAATCGCGGACGCACGTTCAACGTCCGATTTTTGTACGCCAATCAGAGATTATTATTTTTCTTTTTCTTCATTTCATTTAGTCATAGTTGCAATTTCATTTCTTCACTTTCCTTCCTCTCCATGTGCATGACGGAAATAATTCATTTTAATAAAGACGGCGCGGCTAATACGAATAGGTAGGACAACAAAAGAGGCTGTACTCGCCCATTCGGTTTCGTCTTTATTTTGTAAGTCGATGAATGGAACAAACAGTCACCATAGGGAGTACATACTCGTACTCATAGTATCTGCTGATCAGTGATCACATCTTTTATTTGTTGATCGATAAGATAACTTCGATAATTGAAGGTGTATCCGCATTCTTCGTAGTCAGCATAACTGAAGCGGTGAATCTTGTGATGAAGTGTAGTTATGCGTGAGAGAATTTGTGATCTTGGAAATTGTTTATAATTAAATTATATCACGGTAAATAGGAAGCGAGAAAGTTGAAAATTCAACAAAACATCGTATCGATGACACAGTTATGATAGCAAGCTTTCAATTTACAAACAGCGTCTTTTAGAGTAGATATTCGATAATCAGACAGCTGGATCTTGTTTGGCACACGCCGTAGAATTTTGAAAATATTTTAAATAAAAAAAGACCCTTATCTAGTGATACTATGTACACCGAATACGTTAACAAATATGAAGACAATGACCGAACTAATAGACTTCGCCCGGTTCCACCAAAATGCGGAAGATATTGACCGGTTAAACAGTAGTGTCAAAGCCCCGTCTTAACAAAGCCGCTATTGCTAATTTTCATTTAATTTCACTTTAAGCTCATTTAGGATTACTGATGATATCCAACATCGCCCGCAACCCTATATGGTTATATACGTACGGAGGAATATACATATTGTATGGGACAGATAAAATGTTCGTACTATTAGGAGTTTACCTGTTAGTAAAACTTCCGTACGTTATTTTCGGAGTTCAACCTTTCAATGTCTTGCGCTCCTCATGCTCTTTGAAGCCAATGTTCTTCCCGTCTGTTCTGCTCGCACGGCTCATGAGCAGCTCTCGCCTTTTATTACAACATCGCTTTTTAGGATTTTTTATATTTATATTTATATTTCGGATATTGCTCATATGTCTTGTTGAGGAGCTCGTATTAACATTCTTTGGTGGTGTTGTCTTTCGTATGAGCATGGACGCTTATTAGACTTTCCACCTTAATCAAAAAGTTTTTATTTATTAAGAAAATTTGAAGAATAAACTTTGTCTAAATCTGTATTGTCCCCTTTAAAGTAATCTTCATCGACTGCAACACACTTATGCCAGCGCTTGATCCAATCCTTGAAATATTTTTTATATTCGGTTTTCGGTATGTCCATCAGTGTTTCCTGTGATTTTTCCATTACTTCCTCTCGGCTGCTGAAACGTGTTCCCTGTAGTGGTTTTTTTTAACTCGATTGAACAGAAAGAAGTCACGGGGAGCCAAATCAGGTGAATTCGGTGGCTGTTGGATGGTGTTTATTGCATTTTTCGTCAAAAAATTACGAATAATGATAAAACTGTGCGACGGTGCGTTATCATGGTGCACAATCCACGAGTTTTCTGCCCACAATTCTGGTCCCTTTCGGCGAATTGCTTCACGCAAACGTCTCATAACGCCCAAATAATACTCTTTGTTTACTGTCTAGCCTTCTGGTAAAAATTCATGATGCACTACTCGTAAACCGTTGTAATCCATGAAACCGTGTTTTTTTTGGTCTCAGCTCATTTCGTGAATGCCATTCACTTGCCTGATGTCTGGATTGGGTGTCGTACTCATAAACCCACATCTCGTTTCCAATAAGGATCATTTTGATGAATTTGGGATCGGTTTCAGCTTCGCAAATCATCTCTTTTGCGATGTCAACATGGTCTCTTTTTTGCATGAAATCGAGGCTTTTTGGCACCAACCTTGCTGCTACACGACGGAAACCCAAATCATTAACGAAAATATCTCGGACGGATCCATAGGCAATTTTCAAGTCCTCCTCTATCTCTCTGATTTTTAATTTGCGGTTATTGACCAACAATTCTTTTACTTTTTCAGTGTTTTCGTCGGTTTTCGATGTCGATGGTCTGCCACTGCGTTCATCATCTTCGAGTGACTCACGACCACTTTTGAACCGCTCGTGCCACTGGTAAACGACCGTTTTCTTTAGAGAAAACATTTCCAACGTTCGCGCATCATTAAAATCGTTTTTTACACAAAATTTAATACAAGTTCGTTGTTGCAAATTTAAATTCATTTTAAAATTGTAAAAAAATTGCCAACACACACAGAGATAGATGTACTCTTGGCTACGTAACTTTTGCAAATGTCAAGTTATTACGCTAAGATTTAGAGGGAATGTCAACAGATGTACCAACTTAACAAAAAGAAAAAACAGAAGAATTGGGACCGCCACACGGTGACGTCACCAGGAACATTTTGATGTTTGATGTTTGATGTTTTGATGTTTGGTATGTTAGCGAATTTATCCTTGTCATAAAACTCTCGCTCACGTGTCGGAAACCCAAGACTTTTACCTAAGTCTGCCGCATATGGCTACTCCGCATCCGAATAAGCGCTGTTTGTTTTCCGTATAACAATTATCGTAGTACGTAGGTATATATATAGATGGCACCTTGGTTTTTCAGATTGTCCATCATAGTTTTGTTTTGACACCTATTCCAAAACATCGTATTAGTGTTTTTTGCGACCATGGAAAAGGAGCAGCATCGCACCGTGATCCGTGTCTTGTTTTTGTCTGACAAAATCTTTCCGTTCAACCGTTTACCATTGGTTTGCAGAATTTCGCCGTGGCCGCACGTTGATTTCTGATGAACACCGGAGAACAAGCGCAATAGTGAGACCATTTCAAAGACGTGCTTAGCGTTGTTTAATTGAAATCCGGAGGAGTTTCTGCGTCGTTTTGTGACCGTCGATGAGACATGGATTCATTGGTACACACCAGAGGCCAAATAACAATCGAAACAAAGGGTTTTTCCCGGTGAACATTTTCCAAATAAGGCGAAAACAGGGCCGATTGAACGCCGATTTGAAAAAATAGACCACATTTGGCAAAGAGAAGAGTGCTCTTCCATCATGATAACGCACCGGCACACACCTCCGTATTCGCCATAGCCAAATTAGTCAAATTGCACTACAAATTGTTCTCCCATCCGGATGTAGGACTGCGACTTTTTTTTGTTCCCAAACCTTAAAAGATTGCTGGCCAGAAAAAAGTACGGGTCGAACGAGGAAGTCATCGTCCCCACCGGGGAGAAGATTTTTCCAGCCCAACAAAAGTCGTACTATGTATACGGAGGGATTAAAAAATTTGCAGCATCGTTGGGAAGAATATATCGAGTTGGAAGGGGATTACATATATTGAAAATAAATTCTCAAAACCTAAAAAAGTTGAGTTATCATTTTTTATCCAGGTATTCATCAATTAGCCCTCGTATGTTCGTCAACACGTCTCGATAAGCAATTGTTTGCTTAGTGCAACAAATCAAGTTGACTTATTCACTCTATAACGTTTCAGTACCAAAGTGTGTACGCTGGTCGGTAAGTGAAGACACCAGCCAATCGATTCTTCACCATTCTTAAGAACAGAGCATCTCTCGAACGTCTCTGTGGAGCATTTTGCAAAAAAGTTTGGATGTACAATACGTCCGCTTGAGATTATATTGATTCAAGAGCCAGATGGCTATCGCTCATGTCGAGCTTTCATTGATTGGGCTCTGGTGAGGATGGATGATCCTCAGTAACGAGGCTTTGGTAAAAAGTAAGCGAAAAGTAAGAAGTGTTCCAACGGCAGCTATTGAATACGTTTATGGAGACTGCTATTGTTTTTTGTTAATCAATTTTTCGGGATAAGTTGGCACAATCGACTTTTTGAAGAATAAATTTGGTGATTGTCTGATCACTAGAATGGCGGTTTTTCGTTTGGCTACCCTGCTTTCATGATGAAGCATCTTAAGACTTTCTTCTTTGGAGTTACGTGAAGCCCCTGATCTATTTCAACAAGCTAAAAAATTTAAACAACTTGGAGGTAAACTGGAGTCGCAACTAAAGGAGCCACAGATCGCGCTAATTGGAGATGCTTATTGGTTAAGGCCCAGGTTCACCCCGGACTGAAACGCCTCCTAAGTAAGTAAGTAAGTATGGAGGCAAACATTTGACGTGAAATTGCCGTAATATCGGTCGAAATACACTTTTCCTCAAAAATCTACTTTTTTTGTATGACATGCATATAGCCTAGCGTTTCTTAAGCAAAATTACACTAGAAAATGTAAATGACCTCAGATTTCCTCTATCACCTATAGATTTGTGTTTTATACTGAAACTTAATCTATATGAATGTGTTTGTCATGCTACACATACTTCAAAATGTTTTTGGGGATGTTTTACGGTGATATAATCAGCAAACATAGTAGGACCTCATTGGTCTTGTTATCGCTTTTCCATTGTTGCGACGTCTTGATGGAACGACATGAGCATCCAGAAAGTAAAGTTTTAGTGACATGTTACATCCCATTTCCTTGTAAGCACTAAGCAATTCAGTTACAAGATCTCTGTAATTTTCGGCTTTTATATTTTCAAGAAAATCTGTCACAACAGTTTTAAACGCTCCCATGCTCTTAGTTCAACATCAGTTAGCATGTTGTCAAAATCACTTTGCTTTCAAAAGTTTCCGTATCGGTGGTCCAACAAAAATCCTCTCTTTATTTGTTGCCTCACTAACTTTCGGATATTTCTCTTTCAGATAAAAGGGTCCTCTACCGGTGCGATCTAGAGCTTAAGCAAAACTTTTCATTAAGCCCCGTTTGATATGAAGCGTTGGAAGAAATACGTGTTTAGGATCAACCAGGAGTTCATTAGTATAATTTTTTACACCTGAAGTTAGTGCTCGACGTAGTGGTCACTCTTTCTGCATATAATGACGACTTCGTGCACGGCTGTCCCATTCACATAGAAAACAGCAGTGTTTCGCATACTCCAGCTGCAGTCCAATAAGAAGCGCTATAACTTTTAAATCTCCACAAATTAACCACTTATACGAGATATGTCCAAAAACTAAGATGACTTTATACTTTTATGAAAAAAATATATATATATTTGTTCATCAGTATTAATGTTGTCCCCATTCAAAGTAATCCCAGATAAAATACACTTATGACAACGCTTCAACCAATCCTCCAAGCAATTCTCATAAGCACTTTTTGGTATAGCCTTGAGCTCTACCAGCGATGCCATTTTTTATTGCCGCAATCGTTGAAAATCTCCGTCTTTTCATAAGTCTCTTCAGTTTCGGGAACAGAGATATGTCGCACGGGGCCAAATCTGGTAGATATGATAGCTGAGGCATGATTGTCGTGTTGTTTCTGGCCTAAAAGTCTCTCACAAGTAACGATGAATGAGCAGGAGCATTCTCATGATGCAAAAGCGGTTCTTCTGATCAAAATTAAGAAGTTTCAGAACAATCTTCGTTGGGACACGTCTCATACCCAAAACATCCAAAAATATTGCATGGCATGAGCCAACCGATATGCCAACATCCTCAGCAACTTCTCTTATGGTAATTTGACGATTTTCCATAAAAATTATCATCTTTTGTTGTTGTGCTAAAGCGTCCCGAGCGAAGTTCGTCATTGGCATCTTTTCGACCATATTGAAAGAGCTTGTATCACTTGTAAATTTTTTATTTTTTTTTGACTTAGAACAGACTGTATGTCACTGATTGACAAATTTACACAAAATTTTTCTTTGCTCCAAAATAAAATAATTGAAAATCGTCGAGCACACCAAAACACGTCTTATCTATCTGTCAAAAACAAACTAACTGTGGTATAGGGTTTTCCAATAGGGACTTGACAACTTTAAATTTAATTTCTGAACGCACTCTTTCACTAATCATCAAACTATCACTGTCAATTTATTCAGTAAACTCAACATTTTCATCATGGTAAAGTACACTAACGAGCTACGTTCTCCGATTGGGTTCTGGAGAAGATGCGCCAAGATGATGAATTTCATCGCAAAATCATCTTCAGTGACGAAGCTCATTTTTGGCTCAATGGCTTCGTCAATAAGCAAAATATGCGTTATTTATCGGGTGAAAACCCACATGTGCTTCATGAATCACCACTTCATCCACAAAAAAATAACTGTTTGGTGCGGTTTGCATGCCGGCGGCGTTATTTACTTTACTGTGAATGGTCAGCGTTATCGCGCCAATTCCAATTGGCCCAAATTGGAAAACATGGGCTTGGATGACATGTGGTTTAAACAGGATGGTGTCACAAGCCACACAGCACACGCTACAATGATATGTATGGTGAGCGTGTTATCTCAAGACATGGGCCAGTCGATTGGCTGCCTCGTTCGTGCGATTTAACGCCGCTTGACTATTTTCTGTGGGGCTACGTTAAGTCATTAGCTTATGCCAACACGCCGACGACGTTCGAAGAACTCAGAGCCAACATTGAACGCGAAATAGCGGCCGTTTCGGTCGAAATGTGTAGCCGAGTCGTTGAAAATTGAGTCCAACGAATCGACCGCTGCAAACGTGCCCGCAGTGGCCATATGAACGAAGTCGAGTTCCATTCCTAAATTTTTTCATTGTACTTCAAGCCAATAATAAAGTTTTTAAAATGTCTCAAATGGTTTGCCTTTTATTTAAAAAAAAAAAAAATGTTGTCAAGTCGTTATTAGAAAACCCTATATTTAGCGAGAAGGAGCTCAACGTGTTGCACTTATTCTCCGATTCTAACATGTGAGGTTCTATGTTCTTGGGAGTTGGTGCTTACTCCAGTATTCCCCGAAGAGTTTTTCTTTGTAACTGAAATTTTGAAAGAATACATCATCCACGTCTTCAGGAGTATCACTACAAAATAGACAGAGAGAGGACTCATCGTTTTTAAATCGGTGTAGATATGATCGGAAACAGCCATGTCCTGTTAGATGTTAGGTTATGTAGAAACTATGTTCATGTTTACGGTTTATCCAAGTTTAGATAGTCGGACCAAGGAAAAAAGTCCATCGGCTATAGCGTTGTTTCAATTATCTTAAACTCATGTTTCTTTCCATTTTGTCGGTTTCACTATACGGTAGACACCTATCTTGCCTGTTCTTTATGAACCCTTTCTGAAGCTCTTCTGCAAAATTATATCAATTGGAAGTGTTCAAGCGATAACGCACGCCACCTTGTCCAGGATTGTACGGAATATGCTGGTCACTCTGACATCACAGAACCCATTCACTGCTTTGATTTTCCTTTTGTATGATTTCACTCTTATATTGGGTTTATAACTTTGATTCTTTAGTCTTTGATTCGTGCGGTTTGCTAAGAGATGGCGTAACTTGTATTCTCCATTGCCATTATTCCATTGGAACATGCGTTGGAAAGCTACTGTCATTGTACGTCATTTCAGTATATGTCATTCATTTGAAGCGTAAACAATAATAATTTTTTTTTTTTCACTCAAATATGTCGAACTTTGTGCCTGAAAAAGTGTTTTTGCGGGGAGTTCTTCTTCATTCCTGAAAACTGCTGCCGAAAGTCATCGTATTTTGGTGGAAGTTTATGGTAAACATGCGCTAGCTGAGCGAACGTGCCAAAAGTGGTTTGCACGATTTAAAAGTGGTGATTTTGGCTTGGAAGACGATGAACGTCCTGGGCAGCCAAAAAAGTTTGAAAATGAAGAACTTTAAGCATTACTCTATGAAGATTGTTGCTAAACACAAGAAGAGCTAGAAGAATCTTTGGGTGTCAATCAAGCAGCCATTTCAAAACATTTAAAAGCAGCTGGATATATTCAAAAGCAAGAAAATTAGGTTCCACATGAACTCAAGCCCAGAGACGTCGAAAGGCCGTTTTTCATGTCTGAAATGCTGCTGGAACGCCACAAAAGGAAGTCATTTTTGCATCGGATTGTTACTGGTGTTTAAAAAGGGATCCATTACAACAACCCCAAGCGCAAAAAATAATATGTGAAACCCGGCCAACCAGCCAAATCAACGGCAAAGTCGAATATCCATGGCGCGAAGGTAATGCTCTGTATTTGATGGGATCAATAATTTTCCATCATGACAACGCTCGGCCCCACGTTGCTATTACGGTTAAGAACTCTTTGAAAAACAGTGGATGGGAAGTCTTACCCCACCCGCCTTATAGCCCAGACCTTGCCCCTTCTGACTATCATTTGTTCCGGTCGATGCAGAACGCCCTCACGGAAATACGGTTCACATCAGAGCAGAAGTTTTTTTGGGATGGGGTCCACAAACTGCCAGAAAGATGAGAAAAAGTCATAGCTTCAGATGGGCAATACTTTGAATAATACTATTGTACATGTTTTTCTTAAATAAACGTTCAAATTAAAAAAAAACTGCTACATCTGGGTAGCAGATGTACTATGGAAGCACTCACTTGCGACGATTTGCAACTCACATATTCTAGGTGTTCCTTAAAAAACAATCTTGAGTCATTAATGACTCAAAGATATTTTATTGCTATATATAGGATGCTATTTCATTTTCACCTACAGTGAGCACTATGGTTTCTTTTCGTTTTCTTCTTGCAAGTAATGCCACTTCTGTTTTGGTTTCAGCTGGCGTGATACTAGACGATACCAGCTACCGTCGTTGCTTATAAGAACAAATTTTTCTAAATATTTTGCTGTTACGACAAGACAAATCACGATCGCCTGAAAGATCAAGACTCAGACTGCCGTCGTACATTACATTGCACAGTACCAGCCTCAGGACCGAACGTTGGGGTGCTCCTCCTATGACCGTGTACTCCATCAAACCACTGTTTATGTGTTTTAGTAACACTCTCTGTCGAAAGTAGCTTTTCACCATGTTTCGGATAGAAATTGGTAGTCTTGTGGTGGTTTTGTGCCTCTTCTAGATCGTCATCCTTCTATGGATATTTTTCCTATATCAACAACCGCTTTAATGGCATCAGTTTTTGAGTATGCCTTTTGAAAACTTTACTGATATTTTGTTAGTTCTCCTGCTTCTTCAGTGGCTGCTTCTAATCTACTAGAGATGATATTTTTCCCAACGTATCCAACATACAGGGTGGACGGTAAGGTGATGGGTTGCCTGCACGATTTAGTACCTTTGGTAGTAATACGAGCTTCTATTTCTTTTATTGATTGGGAAAAACTCTTTTGCTCAAGTTATTGTTATAAATGTCCAGGTATTCTAGGTGTAGCATATATCTTAGTTTGGTGTATTTTCCGATAACCTGAATATTTTCTTTAAGAAATTTTTCCACTTCTTCATATTAGAAAATGCCCCAAATTTGTGCTATTTAGGGCTACAAGCTATGTTTCTTTTATATAATATGCATTTCCAGTTATAGTTTATAGGTTTCTTCTTTAATTTTTCTTTCAAATGTATTCCAGAATTTTGTTTTTCGTAGCGGCAAAATCCATTTCGAGAAACCATTACTTTCGTTTTATTGATGTTAACTCTGCAGGATCTACATGCTGCGATATATCTCCAATTTGTTGATCATGATGTGCATTTTATTTGACGCTTCTGACAAAATTGCGATATCCTCATCGTGTAGGAGTGGCTTAATATCTAGTCCTTCGAATATGATTCCACAGAGCAAAGCACTGCTTAGATCATCCAGAAATAATTAAAGAATCAGTGTTAAAAAGTTTCTTCTGGATACAGAATTATCCCAGTGAAAATCTCTAAAATGACATTCAGAAAAGAAGTTCATTTTTAATTACTCAGGTCATTGTGGTCTCCTTTTTTGTATGTTAGAAAGTTGATATTTCTTCTAAAGCTGGAAGGTATGTTGAAGTTGTAAAAATCTGTTTGTTTTTGAATAAATTCGTGGGATGCATACTTACGAAATTCATATGCAATCCTCTACTGAGGTTTCATTTATGTAACATCTATGCAGTACTTTATTAACATCTTGGATGGTTAAGCTTTAATGCTTCCACTTGTGCATCCTTTGTGAAAGTTAGGGCGTTAAAGGATCTCACTAACTTCCAGAAGGAACGGCTGTCTGTAATATTTTTAAGTGTTTTCTTTGCAAATGACCTTGAAAGGTTTGTTTGTATGCTGCTACCTATTTTTCTTACTAGGCGTAAGTATGATAGTTTAGAGCTTTTTTTCCTTACTTTCGCAGACAAACTAAACGAGTTTGTGGATGGCTAGCTGCTTCGGCCACAGAGTTCGTGAGGATATTTGATTCGGCAATGGTATTGATTTCCTATTCATGTAAGGTACTGGAGATCATGGTATTAGCATGAAAACCCACTTTACTAATAGTCTAACTTTGAGTTTCGAAGACATTCTTGGTCATACTTTGGTAGTGCATTTAAAAATGAATCCAAAGTTCCCAGATTGATATAGAAGTTTTAACTAAGTAAAAATAAATCCGCGTTAATCTTTTAACACTTGTTTTATTCAATTAATATTAATTTTATTCAATTATTATTCAAAGTAATAATTTAGTAAGTTCCCATTAACTTGAGGGGGTTGATAAAGTATTCGCCATCAATAAATTATTCCGATGCAAATGAGCATTAATTATCTCGGCTCTTTCATGGTGCTGTTCATGACAATTTATTGTTAAGATGTCAATGTGGTTATTAAGTGTTAATTGTGTTGTATAAATACATATTCCCAATGCCATTTGAGGCCTATCTAATTTCCAAAATCAAACAAATGAAGATTAAAACAATGTTGATTTCGGCCATTCACTGAATTACTATTTCTCGTAATAACCAGCTTAAAACATATAATTTTGAGACTTTCCGGTTTGGTAACCGGAATTTATTTTTGAATTTAATTAACAATGCCAGACCATATAGTATTCGTACGATACAATATCTTGCTCTGACGAGAAATTTATGTTGATTTTTGAAATAGTTCCCAATTTGGAGTATCATTGAATATCTACTAAGGGAAAAATGTGTGCGTGTTGCGCATTATTAGTAGCATGTTGGGTCTATTTTTAAATGTTCATCATTATGATTACATTTAGCCTATGTGCCCATTTCAATTAACCTTATCAAATGCCTTGATCAAAATCTGACTGGATTGTGAAAGCCTTCTTTGATAGTATAGTAATACAATTTGCATATGTGTATGCATATAATGTGTTTGATCAACGAACTAATCAAGAGAATTTCCTCCAGATCGAATGATGTATTGACGTTTGTAGTGCATTAGAAGAGTAACTTAAGTATTGTGTTGCATTAAAACTTTCTGATAGCAGACAAATTGACAAATTGGGCAATAGAAGAAAATGAATTTGAATGAGGGCTACCATCACCATGGATTTTCTTTGTAATTTTACTGACTGTTGTCTGCGAACTACCACTTTGAAAAAAGTATTACCTTTTCATTGACATTTGTTACATTGTCATCTCGATGTGATCTTATTTTAGCACTTCTCGTACAGCATTCAATATTGCGATGCATTTGTTAAACTCTAATGAACGACTATGGTGTATGTCAAACCTCCAACTTTACCACCTTTTTTTTTTAAATAAAGTTTGTGGAATTTTCGCAGAACTTAAGGCACTCCACTCGTTCTCTTATGGTTTACGATAACAGTATTAGTCATGCTAGACTCGTCAATGTAATGTTTTAATAGAAAATCCGGAGTGACATTTAAAATCAGTAGACTCTGAACGTTGTCTACGGTGTATTCCAATTTTATCTTCAAATTCTCTAAGTATTCTCCTATGCTCTCCTATTGATTTTAAAATCAAATGGAAAAAGCCTTGATATCTTTAAGGAACCTGAAGGCAAAGCCTCTTTTTTTCTTGAGTCTGCATCCAATACTAGCTTAGGTAACTTAAACCATTTTAATGATCTTTAAAAATTCTTTATTATTTATGTCGTTCATTTTACAAATATTACAAGCTATAGTCAATCAGCTTGTGTGAACTGACTTAAGTAACCAGCGCTAGAACCTCACTCCTTCCTATTTGTATTGAGGGATGACCTTCAATTTAACTCATAGAGAAGTGCATCCAAAATTATAACGTAGGTGTACGGATTGATTAGGAGTTTCAGTATTAATTTATATTGATATATTTTAATTCGTGCCGTTTTTTTTTTTCAAAATTTGAACATTTATTTAAGAAATGCGTTCTGCATCGACCGGAACAAATGGTAGTCAGAGGGGCAAGGTCTGGTCTATAAGGCGAGTGGGGTAAGACTTCCCATCCAAATAGTTCTTAACCGGAATAGCAACGTGGTGCCGAGTGTTGTTATGATGGAAAATGGATTAATTGTGTTCGGTAGCGTTGTCCATTGATGGTTTCATCCGGTTTTATCAGCTCATAATACAGCACACCCATCTGATCCCACCAAATACAGAGCATTACCTTCGCGCCATGGATATTCGGCTTTGCCGTTGATTTGGCTGGTTTCCCGGGTTTCACATATGATGTTTTGCGCTTGTGGCTGTCGTAATGGATCCATTTTTAAACACCAGTAACAATCCGATGCAAAAATGACTTCCTTTTGTGCCGTTCCAGCAGCATTTCGGACATGCAAAACCGCCTTTCGACGTCTCTCGGCTTGCGTTCATGTGGAACCCAATTTCCTTGCTTTTGAATATATCCAGCTGCTTTTAAATGTTTTGAAATGGCTGCTTGAGTGACACCCAAAGATTCTTCTAGCTCTTCTTGTGTTTGGCAACAATCTGCATAGAGTAATGCCATAAACTTCCACCAAAATACGATGACTTTCGGCAGCAGTTTTCTTCATATTAAAGTAATGAAGAAGAACTCCCCGCAAAAATACTTTTTCAGGCACAAAGTTCGACATATTTGAGTGAAAAAAAATTGTTGTTTACGCTTCAAATGAATGATGTACAATGACAGTAGCTTTCCAACGTATGTTCCAATGGAATAATAACAATGGAATAATACAAGTCATGCCTTCTCTTAGCAAACAAACAGTTATAGACCCAATAGCAGATAGAAATAGAAGTATACCATTCCCACAAAGTAGAATTTATAGCAACAGCAAGTTAAAAAAATTTCGAGTTCGTGCATGAAAACTCTGTGTATGTTACTTCTCCTTAAAATTGACAAATCTAAAAGGAAATCGTTATGTGCTAAACATACAAGAGAAAGAGCCGGAAAAACATATTTGCGAAAGACTGGAAAGGTACACTGTAGAGGTAGAAAATGCGTCCTAACTTAAGGTTAACACACGCCAGTTAAATTAGTAGGGTTATATCACGGTTTTAGTTTTTTTTTACTAGCAAGCCAACTAGAAGCCTACATTCCAGGCACAATTTGTCTGCTATTAAAGTTACTATTTGGCTACCAGTTTATTCAACCTACTAGTTTTATTCTGATGTGTTAACCCTAGGTAACTAAAGCACCAGGAAAAACAAAACACCACCTATGCCATACATTTCTATACGATTTCCCACGCGATGCAGTATCTGAAATCTGTCGTTTTTGAAGTCAGCAAGTTGAAACATCATCATTAGAGCGTTGAGAATTGTGTGAGTCCCAAATTACTTACTACAAATAAATATCAACTACGATTATTGTAAGGACACAATCCACCACTGCGATGCAGGCAAAAGTCCTGCCTATACTAAGAATGTATAGGCTAATAGTATTGGTCATTATCGAATATGTGATATTGCAGCTGCAACAATTATAGAGGAATTGAACCAAATTTGCAGTCAAATTTGAATCAAAAACTTTAAGATATGGCTTTGCTCATCTGATGTAGAACTAATAACATAGATCACAAGGCAGGGTCCGTCCTTCTAGGAAGTAGTAACAAAGTTTAGCGCTTTCAATTTAGGTTGAAAAGTACAGAACTTAGGGTATGCCATGCAGGGGATAAAATACTTGAATAAATAGAAACAATGTTATTTTTTCTGGGTTATAGCTTCATAATGTGTTTCTCTAGGAATTTATGATCAATGAGACTACCTGCTACACAGACTGTGAAGGTTTGTTAGTATGCTTTTTTAACTTAAGTTTACGTCTAAGTTGGTTAATGGTATTTGCCTGTTATCGCCTTTCATTGGGACAAATTTGATAATCATTTTCTGGAGATTATTTAGGGGTAGTTTGCCGGATTGCGGTCTAATACAAAAACTTTCGTTGTCGATTAGCCAGCTATCTTAGTATCAGCCTGAATTCTCTGAAATCGATCAGAGATCCGTATTATGCTTTAAGTCAAGATCCTCAAGCCTTTCTTGACCCATACGAATAAACCTTAATTAAATTTCAGATCGAAAGTGCCCTTTATAGCGTGGTATACGTGGTAATTCCATCATACGAGTACATGACAATAATGCCACTTCCAAGGCACGGCTTTTGATAAGAAATCGACCGATCTATGTACATTTAATTCCTCCACCGTTGCGAAATTCATATTTGATCCACCTTTCACAATGTGACATATATATTATGAAGCAGCAAAATAAATGGTCTAATAAAGTCTATGTAAGAAGACTCCGAGTATACAGCTAATACCAAAAGGTAAAATGGAAAAAGCCAACAAGACCAGAATAGAGGCAAAAACATCGGAAACGACCCAATGAAGAACAAACAATTCAATCTAAATGATCAAAGAACAGAATTCCATCTACCCGACTACAAGTGGCTAGCATAAACCAATTCATATGTATGGGTGCAACCTTAACCTTAACATAGGATATCCTTTAAGCCGCGTCAACAATAAATTTATCAATTTCCATATTAACAACGCATTCAAGATTTTCAAATATTCACACCGAGGAAAATCATAGAGTTATCTTAAGAGATCTAGATTGATGCTCCCTAACTCTTTATTGATTTTAAGGCCGCATGAACACCATTTATAGAAACAAACATACACAGATATATCGGTTGCAATCTAACTGAGAGCTTTGGTGTCAAAGTATTGTTTAGACAAAGTTGCGGCCTGCTTAAAAATATTGTGCTAAGCTCGCAGTCAACACCAGTGGCACAATTTTCCAAAAGTCTGGACAACCACTTGATATCATTGGCAGAACTCAGTTAGCTGTCATTGGTGTGCCTCCAAACAGAAGCAGAAAAAAAAAGGTATGTGCTGTAGAGAAGAAGGAACGCACAACATCGACGAATCGGACAAAACTTGAAGATAGACAGCCATAACTTTGTTATAGAGATTTGGCCCGCTTCGAATCTGCATCAATAAGTTCAACGCATTTACACAATTCCGTGCGGCTTCAACATTATGAATAGACAACATCCGAAGGATGTGTATTCAGAATTCAGATCTTCGCTGCGAAAAATAACTTAACCCAGCTTGTAAATAAGCCCATGAGAGTACCAGACCTTAATAGTCACGCCACTAACGCCCTTAACTTATTTTAGGATTCTCACCCTTATAAGCACAATGTCGATGTGCGCTCTCCTCTAGGCTCGTCGGACCACTGTATCGTATTAGATAATTATTTCTCTTTAAGAATTTTAACTGGTCATTATGTTTCCTCGATTTCGCTGCTTATAAGATCTAAAATACTTTTCTCTCTGGATGAAATCTGTTAATAACGCTTAGAAAACCGAAAAAAGTTAAAAACTGACCCAGAGCTTTCTTAGATGTGTGCAGTCTTAATATACCCAAAAATAGAGGCAAATGTGGTAACAATTTTTGATCGATGACTAATATCCTGATTGTATATCTACCTACGTTAACTAGGTTAGTTAGCAATCCTACTCTTCGGAACTCTTTCGGAGGAGATGTTCCAAAAGGGCATTTGTACAGCCCATCCCTAAAATAAGGTGAATATTCTTCTCTGTCCTCCTACAGACATAAACGCTTATAAACAGTCAGTTCATGAAATATTTCGAGACACGCCAGTTTCTCAATGGCAGTACGATATTCGTAACAGTTGGTAATTTTATGGCATGTTTTACTGAAGAGCAGAACCATATTAAAAATATGTGTATTTGGAATCGATGAATTTCTATTTCATACACAAAACAAATTCTGGTGTTCCACAGGGCTCCGTTCTATCTCCACCACAGCCGTCTCGTTATGAATGCTCATTAATTCATCATCATGATTGTTTCCTTAGCCTTACAACTCGCTTATAAAATACCCTATCGAGCCCTTTATTTCCTTGTCATTATAACCTGAAAACATTCAAAACCAAAGTACGAGTACATTTTAATTTTTCTTTTTTCACTTTGCGTGCAAACATTTTTAGGATATACAAAATCACCTGAATGAAAAAAATGTGAATGAGGATGTCATGGTTTAAATTTGTCCTATGGTTTTTAGTCCTCTTTGCGTTTGTGGTATTTTAAAGAAGAGATGGGCAGCAACATCGATTTAGTCAGAAAAATTCACATCAATTGATGATTAGGATACGTAGAGAAGATTCTAACCCGGAGGAATAACTTCGTAAAGGAAGTTCGCGTCTTACAAATAGGCGCGAAACAAACGTTAATGGAAACTCTATCCAATTGGAGTACGAGTATAAAAAGATTTACTTGTTAAGCTCCAGGTTTACCACAGGCTTTACCGTGATCTTAACAAGTAAGTAGCTATACTCTGTTCAACAAAAATCATTAGTACAGGCCTTATGGGAGAGCTTTTTTCGAACACGGTCGAGTAATGCTCAGTTTTCGTTCTACGCTACAAAGTGCTACCGAAGTGCAACTGGTTTTACATTGAAATTGTTATATCGGGTTTTCCAATAACGACTTGACAACTTTTTTTTAAATAAAAGGCAATTCATTTGAGATATTTCAAAAACTTCATTATTGGCTTTGATTGTACTTCATCAAAACATTTATGAATGGAACTCGATTTCGTTCATATGGCCACCGCGAGCACGTTTGCAGCGGTCGATTCGTTGGACCCAATTTTCAACGACTCAGCCACACATTTCGGCCGAAACAGCCGCTATTTCGCGTTCAATGTTGGCTCTGAGCTCTTCCAATGTCGTCGGCGTGTTGGCATAAACCAATGACTTAACGTAGCCCCACAGAAAATAGTCAAGCGGCGTTAAATCGCACGAACGAGGCGGCCAATCGACTGGCCCATGTCTTGAGATAACACGCTCACCATACTTACTCTTCAATAAATTGATTGTAGCGTGTGCTATGTGGCTTGTGGCACCATCCTGTTGAAACCACATGTCGTCCAAGTCCAATTCGGGCCAAAAATAATCGGTGATCATGGCGCGATAACGCTGATCATTCACAGTAACGTGACGATCGTTATCGTCGACGAAAAAATATGGCCCAATAACGCCGCCGGCATGCAAACGACACCAAACAATTATTTTTTTGTGGATGAAGTGGTGATTCATGAAGCACATGTGGGTTTTCACCCGACCAGTAACGCATATTTTGCTTTTTGACGAACCCATTGAGCCAAAATTGAGCTTCGTCACTGAAGATGATCTTGCGATAAAATTCATCATCTTGGCGCATCTTCTCCAGAACCCAATCGGAGAATGTACGTCGTTTCAAATGGTACATCGGCTTCAATTCTTGAGTCAGCTTGATCTTGTATGGGTATAAACCAAGATCCTTACGTAAAATACGCCATAATGTGGTCTGAGCGATGCCCAATTCTTGAGAACGCCGTATAATTGACTGATTTGGATCGTTTGCTACGGACGTCTGAACGGCAGCGATATTTTCGACACTTCAACCAACCCGTTGTCTCACTGATACGGCAAAATCACACAACGAATATGTAGACTTTAATTTTTGCACTAAACTTGTTATTGCTTGTTTACTAGGGTGAGAATTACGACCGAAAATTGGAGTTAACGCTCTTAAAGTTGCAGTCACCGACTCCGAATATCTGTAGAAAATTTTTATAATTTGTAGACGTTGCTCGTTGGTGTACTTTACCATGATGAAAATGTTGAGCTTACTGAATATATTGGCAGTGACAGTTTGATGATTAGTGAAAGAGTACGTTCACAAATTAAATTCAAAGTTGTCAAGTCCCTATTGGAAGACCCTATAATTCCTCTAACAATCCGATACAACCACAATGCGACCCGTCTGCCGCAAAGCATAGATGAACTTACTTAGATGGCAAACTCTACTAATATATTACTTTTGCAAATTCTTAACTCTTCGTGCAAACTCTTCACTGGAAGTGATTTACTAACACATTGTACCAGAATGCTAAAATGACAGCAAATTACAAATAAAACTGCTGGAATAAGAGCGGTTTTGCATTTGCTCGTAATGAATTTTATGTGCGTGCGAGGATGACGTTTTTTGAATAAAATGGCTGGGTTTTGCTGAAATGGGAGAGAAATCGCTATTGATGAAAATTTACACGCATTCACAGGCATGGTCACACGGTATAGGCGATCAGTGGAAAGCGGGTTTTGGTTTTCTAATATCTGGAAAGGTTGTCATCTATCTTAGTTCATCTATGCTCAAAAGTCGGAGACAGAATGATGTGAATACGCCATTGATGTCCTCTGTATTTTCTAAAAGGATTAGAGTTACCCGTATTCATTTTAACAAAGTGATATTTTCACAAGCTGTTTTGAGTTTCGTTGCGGTAGGGGTTGCCATATGTAAATGTTCCATACGTTTATTTAGTTAAATTGTTTTTTATGAATGTCAAAATCCATGGTATAGAAATCAACACAATCAAATCAATTAGTTACAACACGAATGTTGCCACTATTAACAAAGGTACTTAAGAAAGTGGAAAATGGCTTAATTGTGTCAAACATAAAACACCCCACAAACACAAATTGTGTCTAAGATATGGGATGTAGATGTTTTCGCCGAAACGGCAACAAAGGAGATTGATATAATCTTCGGATAAGTTTGTTTTTATTGTACATATTTCGTTGTAACGCTACACATTGTTTGCAACAATAAATAAAAATAAGTAAAAATATAACAATAAATTGTATTTTTTATTTTTTTCTCAAAAACATAGTAAAGAAGTGACCAGGTAGCAATGTTATATTTTTTTCAATTGCTATGTTTCAGCAGCTGTTAAAATTACCAATAACATAAAACTGTCGAAATATTCAGTAAGGATTGCCATTTCATCATGTATCGTTTTATTACAAAATATTATCGAAACTCCGGCTCAGTTTTAAATACGCAACGTGAATTTCGTCGTGAGGTCGGTCGTCATCATGACTTCAGTGTGTAGGCAATTCTTCGCACCGTGGTTAAGTTTGAGCGTGAGTACATTCTTTTGGATCTTAAGCTACCAACCAGATAGAGATTGGTGTGAAATAAAAAAAATATAGCCGCCGTAGTGGTCAGTATCTAAGAAGACCCAGAAATATCGATTAGGCGCCGATTAGCTGAATTGGGCATCGACAGAGAGTCAAGAAGACTTATTTTGCGGTTGGATTTGCATCCGTATTATATGTTACATCTGTATAAGATTGTTCTGACTCCATAATTGAAGGCGGATTAAATTGGGCGCTCGAGATCCGGATTAAGGCCAAAAAATCATCTTTTCGAACGAACCCCATTTCTGGTTCAGCGGCTACGTCAACAAGCAAAATAGCCCTTATTAGAGTGAACACAACCCACAAGTGTTTGGCCAAGCATCTATTCATCCACAAAGATTGACTGCTTTATCGGAAGAAGACACTGTTACCGTCACCGGCCTCAGCTACACAGCGATGTTAACCGACTTTCTGTGGTCTCATACCGTTGTTGTCTTATTTAATTTTTTTCCTTATCATACTTATTTGGTCACCCTTTATCATCAGAACAGGTAGTAGCATTATAATTATAATTATTATTATCTTCGAAAATTTCATTTGACGAATTTGCATATCATGGTATCCCTATGAGAGCTTTCAAGGGTGAAGTACTTCATTTGCCTCACGTTACAGTAAATCTATGTAAATAATTGAAAGGAAAACAAAAGAGATTACTTACAAAATAACAATAGGTGTGAATAAGTGCCGAAACGTGACCACAAATTAAAGAGCAACATTTTAGTATGTAAACAGTATGAATTTAGGAAGCAAATGATATAATAGGTTTGGTATAGACCGAACAACTGCTCGCGCTAACAGCGCAGATGGTATGCAGTGGTAGCAGAAACAGAAAGACTTGAAATCCAAACCAATTACGATATTACAGGCAACAGATACGAAGTATAAAGAATATGAACACAATTATTTGGAAAATGCCCACAGATAGTCGTGACCGATCTTTTACCCTTAGAAAAATATCAACAACTGTTTAGACGCTGATTCCAGCACTTTTTCATTTCACACTTTAGTGACCCTAACGACTGGGTTGAAGTACATACCGCCATGTCCTCACAATTTAAACCAACGGACAAAGAGAGAATGCGAATAAATAAGGTTTGTCATTTTTCTCGCATTTTAAGGTTATCATAGTTCTGGAAAACGAGCGTTTGCTAACATCGCACGAAAACCCGATACCATTTTGTGTTCAGTGGACGATCTAATCAAAATAAAAAATTAAGTCATCTAACTCTTCACGATTTAAATCTTTATATACACAACAAAAATTGATCAAAGTGATCCTCCAAGTGAAATCGCCAGTTATGAGCCAAAAAAAAAAACCGTTGATATTTTATTGTAGGCATATTTAGAAAGTTAAATAATGATAATAACTTCACACGAGTAATTATTCCAGCTGGACTAAAATTATTCCATTTTAACAAGGATCCGACATCAAGACTGTTTAGTTATTTAAATTTCGTATTTCAATCGCAATTGTGTTGCGGATTAGTAACCAATTTTTGAGTGATTACTGTAGACTAGAATCTCTGCTACCAAAACTGAGGATACCTACATAAATGGAATTTCTGAACTACTCCACTATTCAATACATTTAAGCTTAGAAAAAATTTAGTAGATTTTTAAATTTTCTAATCATTTTTAAAGTAACTTAAAGGTATAGTAAGTCCCCATGGGCTTAGTCCTCCTTGCTGCCTACACAGACATTGCGTACCCTTGTATAATGTATACTGGAACTTCGGCTATAAATGGGAATTGCGCTGACGTTTTAAATAATTTATAAAGAAAAAGTAAAGCCACCGAGAACGTCAAAATATCAACATTTTGAGTAGCTTCGGTATAGGCATACTCTTCAACGACATACTATTCGATTATGCTGGAAAAAAAATTAAAGTTTGACTTTTTAACCATCAAGCATATTTTTTGTGTCAAAATGTCACGTAAGCCATACGACTAGTAGCTTAGAAAACTGAATTACCATTAGGAAAACTGCGGCCAGGATTATTGGTGATTTTCTACAAACAGGGCGTCAATGGAAACTGTATGTTGCTGTTCATGTTAATGTAAATGTAAATGACTGACTCGAACTGCAACTACTATAATTTTTTTTATTTTTTGATAAATTTTATTGTGCCAAAGCAAAAAATTTTGAAAAATGCACCAATTTTCAAATTGTATTAGTAGTTTTCAATATGTCCACCTTTGGCGCGAACAACGGTCGTGAGACTGCCGAAAAAAGCATCGCACGCTGCACTCAAGTGGCTCTGCGGTATTTTGGCCCATTCCCGGCGAAGTGCTTGTTTAAGGTGGTCCAAGCTTTGGTATTTTTTAGTGCCATCCTTTGCCTTCAAAATTCCCCAGACAGAGAAATCAAACGGATTTTTATCGGGAGAATTTGCAATCCATTGTGTCGAAGAAATGAAGTGTGGAACATTGTTTTTTAACCAATCTTGGTTGACGTGGTGCGGAGTCTTGTTGAAATGTCCACGGTCTCCGATCGAACTGATTGTTTGCCCAAGGCTTCAATACTGCCTCTAAGACAGTTTCACGGTATACGATCGCATTAATTTTGACGCCACGGTCCACAAATACGAGCGGAGAGCGACCATCTGCCTGCTTTCTGGTGGTCATCCGAAGGTGTACATATTCGAAGGACCTCTCTGGCAAGTAAACTCGGTCATTTTGTTTGTTAACACATTGCTCGATAACAAATGGCGACTCATCGGAAAAAACCAAATTCGGCAACTCACTACCTTTCGTGCAAGCGTAGCAACTCCTTCGCTCTTTCGATTCTAACTTTTTTCTGTTGCGGTGTAATGTCGTGTGGTTTTTGAAACTTCAATGGCTTAAGCCCAAGCTCATTTTTCAATATGTGTTGCATCCGTTCCAACGATATGTTGAGCTCACAAGCCATTTTTCTTCCACTTCGACGCGGATTTCGTTCAGTTCGAGTCTTCACTTTCCGAACCATTTCTGCCGATTTTGCTGTTTTTTTTTTTATAACCACCTCCATGGCGTTTTGCAACGCTGTCAGTATCACGTAACGAGCTATGGCTCGAGACACAAATGATTTATTCACGTTGAGGCGCTGGAGGGCTCTAACGATAGCTACTTGTGGTTTTCCAGCCAAATATAAAGCAATCACACTATCACGTCTCAACACAACTAAGATGCATATCGTTTAAAGTGCTTGTAAATAATAAAATTATCTGTCATGTGTCAAAATTTGAGCTCACAGCAATGAACGGTTTGGAAATTATAGCAGTCTGAAGTTGGTTGCAGTTCGAGTCAGTCAGGGTATATATTATACATATATAACTTAGATCTTAGATGCTCGGGAATGATCAAAATTAGTTGCACAAGTGATGCATGAAATTCAGTTTTTACTCGTATTAATTGTTATAGACTTCATGGTAAAAGCAAAGATGCTTTTGTTAATGAGCTACGCCCCTTGCTAACCAAGGAAAAACTTAGGACTCTTTTTATTGTTGATAACATGAATTTAGATATCTTAAGTGGAGCTCCAGCTATTTAAAGGTCTCAATCGTTAATGTATGCGAATGGTCTAAAGTCATGTTTAAATGTTCCGACAAGACAACCCTGTAAAACTTGTATTAACTCTATTTTTGCTAGGATTGATTGTAATTCAAAAAAAAATCTTTAAGAGTAGTTAGCAGTACTGCAGACCTTTACATTTCTGACCATTCGATGACACGTTTATTTAGTCAATCCGATATGGTGCAAAATTCGTATGAACGAAATTTATATCTTGTTTAAAGCACGGCTAACTACGCTTATATAAATCTTTGCCTAATACAGCAAATCTGGTCAGAAGGATGATCGATAAATGATCCTAATGTTGCTTTTGAAATATTTTCTAAAACTCTCCAAAAACATTAAATGAGTTCAGTGAGTAAGCTACTTAGTAAACAAAATACATGAAAAAATATTTTAAGAGTAAAATGCGAAAAGCATGTCTATGACAAAATTTACCAAGAAATCTCTAGTATCTGGAATCGTCAATGACAATAAATAGGAATGTAACTAAGAGTTCACCTTTTTGTATACCATAAGTCATAATTATTACCATATTTCGAAGAACACAGAAATAGTCAATATTTTTAATTTTTATTTTATTGGTAAAGCAATTCTGATGCAGGGTTCAAATTTTTCTCCGATCTATGTAAAAAAAAAAATGTTTTAATAAGAAAATGAAGTTGTCCATGGCTATTTCTATGAATTTATTTTACCAGAATAGATTTTTAACATATTTCACTGAATAACTCAAATTTAGGTACCCATAATTCTTACTCAAATCTATTTATTAAAAGTATCGCTACTTATATACGAGAAGTTTTGGTTTACTTATGTTATTTGATAAAAGCATCTTCAGTGGAGAGTTCCCAGATGTACTTAAAATCGCGGAAGTCACACCTACAGTGGGTTCCAAAAAAACGTGCCTTAAATTACATCTTTTAATCTACTCACACACACACACGTTTGTAGCCAAATTATTTTCTGCATCTAATTTCCGATTACGCATTCTACTGATGGGGTGAAAAGTAACCTCCTTGGGTATGAAAACAAAAGTTTTTTTAAATGATTTTTTATTTTATTCAATATAGTCTTGATCCCGGAGGATTTCCGGAGGGTCTGCAATCGCTCCAATAATGCACAGTAATACTCGCTATTGATGGTTTTTCCTTTTTCGAGGTTGTCCAAAGAATATGCCATGACAATTCCAAAAAACCGACGCCACAACCTTTCCGACCCATCGACCCAACATTGCCTGTTGTCTGGTATTCAACAGTTACAAATCGACGCCAAACACTCTATCGAAGTGCTCTCGCGTTTGTGTTTTTGGTCAGGAGTGAGTATGCGCGGCATCCAGCGGTAGGATAACTTTTTCATTTGCAGAATATTGCCCAAAATATGGCGTGTGCGCTCAGTACTAATCTCTGTGGTATCTGCTAGCTCACGCACCTCCACTTCCCGGTCATCCAACACCATTTCATGTATTTTTTTTGACATTGTCCTCTGTAACCGCATCGGTGGGCTCGCCGCTGCGGACTTGATCGGTAATGGAGTTGCGGCCACCACGAAAATCTCAAAACCAATATTTGACGGTGACTTTTCTTTTGTTTCCTTTGCCGTTTTGCCTCTCAAAAAATAATGTTTTTTGAGAGAACGAAAATCGTTTCTGTCAATACTCAACATGATGCCAAACACGTCAACAACAATCAGCTGCCAAAACAAAACTAAAGACAGTATTGCACTGAAATTTGGCATGTCTGCAGCAGTAGCAGCGCATTCTGGCGGTCAAAGAGGTTACTTTTCACTCCACCTAGTATTACTCAGTAAATTTCCATAATTCGGCGGTATTACATCATTACAAAATGAATGCGTCTTCTAAAAAACGTTTCAAAGATGTTTTCTTAGTAATCCAAAAGGGCCGCAAATGAGTATTAAGTCGGCACAAAAATATTTTAAAGCGTCAGAAGCATTTTTCTCTCAAATGGATAATGAATCATACCAAGAGGTATAAGCAATGTGGTAATGTCGATAATGGGTCACGTAGAGAAATCGCAGCAGGCCCATGCAGTAAGCACAATAAAGTTATTTGTCTGAGGAATGCAAAAGAAAAATTGTCTAGAAAAGGAATAAAAGTGTCGATTAACACAATACAATGCCGTTTGGCAGAATCTGACATCAAAAATAGGAGTACCAGATCTAAACTACTACTGACTACTGATTGGAGCAACATCGTACTTACAATTAAGCCATTTTTTTTTTTTTTTTGTTTATAATTATTGAAGGAAAGCCTGGACAAAAAAAAGGTGAAACGTATCTGCAACGCATAGTATAACATCCACCAAGAGTTCATGTTATTGAAGGCCTCTCGGCCAAGGGAGTTGAAAAGTTGATAGTATTCACCCAAAACGTCAATGCAAAATTTATGGTAAAATTATACCAGAAGAGTTTGCTAAAATTTTCGAAACTTTGTATGAACCAAATAATTACGACTGGATTTTGCAAGAGTCACCGCTACATGCGTTGGAAAGAGAAAACTGGCATTGAAGCGTTAGATTGGCCGTTCTTAAGTCCTTATGCGAATCCACTAGAAAATTTGCGGTCTTTAAATAAACAAGGGCTAAAGAGGGGGGAATAGCCACAGTAAAAAACTTGCTTGGGTCTCGAAGAAAAAGTTTAGAATATGCGCAACAATTAAATGAACGTTTCAATAGACAACCCCAAGAAATTATAAATAAAAATGGTGACTGTACTCCCTACGAATACTTATATAATTGCACAATTCGTTTTGGTTTAATAATATTGTACATATTTTAATAAAAAAAATCTAGCAAAATTCTGTCATTTTTCATTGGTTTTTTGGACGTACGTTTTTGTTGAACACACTGTATCTTCAAAAAAAGGTGACGGTCTTATAGACATGACACCGGAACTCCTGTTGCGGAAAAATTACGAAATCGACTCTCCTAATTCCAAGAACTGGCTTCAGCCAGAATCTGAGCCATGAATGGAATGCAGTCGGGTCTTAACGGACGACACCAAAACCAACATTAGATTTCAATTCACGTTAGGAAAGCTTGCATCTGTCTTCCAAGCAGAAATGTACGCAATCTTAATGACAGCAAAGCTGCGCTTAGGGCCTTGCTACATCCTCTTACGAAGTTCAAGTTAGTTCAAGAATGCAAGAGATTACTGAACGCAGTCAGAAGGCGTCAGAAGGCTATATGCAATGAACCTTGTCTGGGTCGATGCCTATCAACTTGTCAGGCATTGTTGTTTTTCAGGGCCCGAAACTACGTTGGGTCTAGCTGCGTCCTCGATTAAAGCTTCCGTTGACAGTTGTGTCTCATATGAGCACAACTGCAGATAGCACAGCTCTCCGGGTTGCAGACAGACCAAAGGAATGATTCCCGATGTCTCTAGGAGGTCAGCGGCCTTTGTGCTGTCCCTCAGTAGTGAACGATTTCATTAAAAGGAACATTACAAAGAGTACAATGGATTAGTTCTTTGGCTGAGTGCCAGTTTGAAACTCATTAAAAATATGTTTTCCAACTATGAAAAGTGGATGTGAGATTTAAGAAAATAGAGGTTTTAGATATAAAAATAAACAAGTAATCCATACGCTTCGACAAATTTCTGATGTGCTCTTTAATTTAAAATCAACTCATAGTATTATGCTTGTTGGAGATTTCAGTGGCGGTGGTGGTTTTTCGGAAAATAATTTTTTTCAGAGGTTTTATCGTTCCGTCAATACGAGTACATACAACTTGTGACTCAAAGGATGATACTTGTGAACCGAAAGGAACTAAAATCCTTGAATTAGCAGACGCATTTTTTTTATAATCGGTGCATGCTAAAGGTATTTAAGTATCCACCCTTAAAATGCTTGTACACATCGCGGATAAATAAAAATTAGGGAGAAAGAAAAGTATAATACGTGTATATAATAAGTGCATTGGTCTTAAATGTTTGCAAGTTATAATGAATACTAAATGAAGAGCTCGGCAGGGTATTCCAAAAGCGAGTTGTACGGCTTAAGAACAAATCACTATATTTCGTACGTCCGAAAGTGGGCTGGAGGGTATACTGATGAGCATTCATAGCGATACTGATATCGTACATAGATGCGGTGATTTCTTTGCAGCACTGGTGGTGGAAATATCTATAAAACAAAGTGAGATAGAAGACTTTACGTCAGTGTTCGATGGTGTCAATTGACTGACTGATATTAGTATAACCTATGAGTTTTATAGCACGATTTTGAATACGGAGGTACGGAGATGTTTTAGGAGCACTTGACCAGATGTGGGCATTGCACTCGAATTTTTGGGTGGCCTTATATATTGAGGCCAGATCAGAGGGGGTGAATAATTTCTTATATTGCTTAAGGAAACCTAAGCATTTCGCAGCATTTTTGGCGACATCGAATATGTGGTCATCCCAAAATAAGTTGTCACTTATACATATACCGCGAATGGAAAGTTTTTCAGTTTCGACGATGCAAGTACCATTCATGGATAATGAAAATTTACAATAAATTTCGCTTTAACGACAGCAGACTGCATTGTCTTTTGGAAGCACTAAATTCCACTCTCAACACTAAATTCTACAGCCGAAGAGCAGGGATGCAGAAAATACTGTCATCAGCAAAGGAATCTAAATTGGATTAGAAGTAGTAGATAAAAGATCAATAATGATAATTAAAAAGAATGCCGGAGACAGAGTAAAGCCCTGGGGCACAACAGCGTTCATTTTATGAATATCAGTCTTTAACCCATCCAACACAACTTGAATTGAACAATCCGAAAGGTATTTCTAATCCATTGAAGAAGAGAGCCGTCGATTCCTGATGCCGAACTCTGTCAAATGTCTAAGAAATAGCAAGTGCAACTATCTTGTTTGATCTCAGTATTTATTTTGTTCCATGGGTGCCATCCAACATTTAATAGAGAGATTAAGTTCTTAGTGAAAGTTGGCTTTTTGCTGCTTTCTAGTCAACTACTCATTTTACTTGATTTTATGTTAACTGAAAAATGAATGTCTTTCGGGCGCGATTGGAATTCCACCCTCCACTGAGTAAGATAAGTTCAAATAAGAAGGATTTTAGTTTTACTGGAGCAAATATATTTAGTGGGTCATAAACTAAGTCACAAAAGCCGTCTATTCTTTATGATTCCGGTCACATAGATTCTATTATATTTTTCGATAGCAAGTCATTTTCGCGAGCAGTCTTCTTTGTCACGTCGAATTTAGAATTATATAATTCCATGGTAATATGTGGAGCAGCAGATCCTACAGGAGGGTTATAAAGACTATTAGCTCTAGAAATGTCATAATGCTTTTTTGAGAAACGCTTTGGTAAACCTTTTCGACAGGTTGATTCGGTGTATCTTAATTCGACTGTGACTTCTGACTTCTGGTTTCTCTAACAAAAGTACATCATATAAATATAAGCCAGAGGCATCAATTTGTTGCATGGACCTCATGTCATTATTGGTTTCCACCTATTGTGTAATTTTATCCGATGCTCTTATACAATTTACTGCTCAGACCTATCTCAATATAAACACAAAAATTGTTATTCAAAATCCATCGCTTAATCTCATATTGGTAAATCTTAGGAGCCTGTCTTACAAAACTATAATCCCTTCAAAAATGTTACCTCCTTAGGAAAGGCACTCATAGATATTTCAAATAATTTAAAGAGCACAAAAATGTGTAATTTTCCCTAAGCTTTAGCAATTATCCATTAAGATGTCCTGCAGTTCAGACCTTCACCTTGTGGGCTGCTGTCAGTTTCACTCAAGTGCACGTATCTACGTACCAGTATACTCACTCCTACTGTCCATTACACATAATTGTTTTGTTGTTTTGTTGTGTTGTACGTATATCTTTTGTGGAAACTTTGCATAATTTTTGATAAAAAAATTTAAAAATACTAGAAAAAGACAGAGTTGAATTACTGAAGGGCAACCCTGCGAAGCAGCAGGCGTTGCATATTGTATGAATAGCTGCAGCCTTCTCGCTATAGACCACATTGTTTTCGTGCCATACTCGCAAGGTTGAGTAATTAGAAAATGTGAAAAAAAAAAAATTAAAAATAAAAAATGCATATCTACTTTATGAGAATTGGTGGGATTCGTGACACATAAGCACCATCCATCTGTTCCCTGTTAGTTTTGCCACCTCCCGCGCGACATGATGCCTTTTTGTTTTGTTTGTTAAGCGTCAAATGGACGTCATGCTACTATTTGTTATTCTGGTCGCAGTTGACGTTGGCGCGGTGTGTGGTACAGTTGGACACGTTTTCCTGCTCGTTTCTAAGCGCTTGATTTGTTGGATGAAATAGAAAACGAAATGAATAATAGAGCCATTTTAAGATTTATCACGAATCTGGTGTCGTGGTGTTGCTGGAAATTCAATATGTCTTTTCGGAATGGTACTGCATTTTTTGTTTTCTTTTTTCGGTATTTCACGGGAGAAATTTTTCTTACTGACAAAAATGTAATACGAGTATATTCACATCTCAGTAGGTTAACAGCCGTCAAGATCAACGTACCATACACGCCCTTCATTATCGGGTATAGTTTGTGCAATCAATCTGTCTTTCTGATTTAGCAACATAGAAACTAAGGTGGGAATTTTGAATATGAGTAACTAATCACTTTCAGTTGATTACAAGATACGAGTATTGTGGAATGGCGCGAAAGATATTTGATGAAACCAATTTCTTTTCACTGCTCTTTTGTATAAAATTCAGCGAAGTTGAAGAAGATTTTTAATGAAGGTTAAGCTATCGAATGCAATTAAAAAACTTGTGAAAGATTAGCAATTGCTGAGGGTCAAAATGAATTTATATATTTCCTTCTGGTTATTAAAATATTTTGCAGCTTTACAATATTTTTGAAAGAGAAGTGATGACAGCTTCTTCTAAACTGAGCCATTAATATAAGTACTATTCGCAATTTGGGGACCAGCAGAACCAACATATATGAAGGGGTGCTCTGCACTTCATTCAAGTCAGACATGAGGGAACTTCAAGAATAAAGTCTACGCATTCCAGTAAAATATTGATAATAGAGAAAAAAAAATTCCGTAGAATAATGGTTTCTACCATGAGCTTCATATTTACGGGCATCGTACCAGAGCTTATAGTTGGTTGACTGGTTCGCGTCAGAGATTCAGGGTTTGACTCTTGGGGCATTCATTGAAAAAAAAAACGAAAAGTAATTTATGACATCACAACATTTTCGATTGGCAATATTTAACTCTGACAAACGAAATATCTGCATACAGAAAGTCTCTCATCGTCTTTCGAAGTCGGCCTCTCTATGTGCACAAAATGACATGATGCACAATATGGTATAGTGAACGGGGGAGAGGACTAGGTCTTGGTCAACTTTTGGTCTATAAATTTATTTATTTTCTTTTAACAAAGTCTATTCTGGCTCTAACAACTCTTTGAAAGTTTTATGGAAATTGAAATGCAACAACAAGTCGAGATAAGGCTTTGGAGGTTAAATGCGCCGGCTAAAACCAGACCTTTTTAGGATGAAATCACTTTCATTGTCAGTTTGTCATGTAATATAGACGGATGAAAATCCATTTCTTTTCGATAAAAGTCCGTCATATACGCTGTTGCAATCTATATTCATCTTCATGTGGTTCAAGTTTCATTTTATTTTCAGCAGTCTTTATTTATTCTTACTTTTAAATATGACAAATACGGCATCGACGTATGACCTTTAAGTTTTTCATACCATTGCATCATGTCAGCTAATTTCACAAAACAAAAACAATAAAAAAATCTTCAGAAAGTAGCTTTCGGTATAAGGTTAAATATAATGTATTTCCCATTTAATTTACAAATTTAAATTAGCAAATTTATACTACATTTACAGTTTGACCAGATAGATTGTGCCAAACAAACCTCAACGTTTATTTAGTCGACCAACAATATTCCATCTGTTTGTGAGTAGAAATAACCTGACAATTCGCTTAAACTCTCCAGACTGCATCATATCTCTGGCTGGAACAAAGAATGTCGACACTTCAAGGATAAAAGCACTTTCCCTAACATTGTGCAAGGACAATGTTTAGGACTTAAAGATTTTAATTGCATCTCACATTATTCTAAGGAAGCGTTCTTACTTACCACATAATAAACTTTTTAGTCAAATTTACTCCTCAGAACGGTTTTTGAGTACGGTAAGCACTTACGTATATCATAGTTCTTCTGCTCCAAAACCCGTCAACACAAACGGTCCATGCTTCTGCGTAATAATGTAGGACTGGAATAGTCAAGGTGTTGTATAGAGTCTCCCAACTTTTTCGGAGTACGACCTTGCTATTCAATTGCATCCTTATACCAAACTAATAGCGTTTGGTAAAAGTGATCCCCCGTTTTATTTCTATTGTGGTGTTGATAGTAGAATTCATAACAAAGCCAAAGTAGACAAAGTTATTTTCTACCTCGAAATAATCCCAATTTGGCGGCTTCCGTTTCAATACTAGCGAACGCACGGGTGACAGCCCGCTGAGTTCTTCCAATTATGTCGACATCATCGGTTTATGTTAGTAGTTGCACAGCCCTTTGAAAGAGTGAGTTGAAATTTTGTTTGGTTGTGAGTTCCGCACAATTCTTTCAAGTACGATGTAAAAGTATTTACAGGACAGGGCGTCAAGTAGCCTTAAACCTTTCCTGACATCAAAGATCTCGATAGTTTGTTACAGAGCAGCGATCGTTCTCCATTGTCATTCTGCACACACGTACTCGTTTGGCACGAATGTTAAAACTAGACATGGCTCCATATAGCTCATCTCTATAAATGCTATGCGGCCTTAAAATCGGCCTTAAAATCGATGAAAAGATGGTTTTGGATTTTTTCAGGATCTACCGGACTTTCCTGGTCTGAAACCGCACTAATAGAGACCATTCAGCTTGCTGGCGATTGGTTTCAGACGTTCACACAATGTGGTAGATAGGATCTTGTGTATCCTCTATAGTTGACGTATTTGAGGGGTCTCTGTTTTTGGAGATGAGGCATACGGTATTGAGATTCCATTCACCAGGGATATAATCTTCTGATCAGATCTGAGAAATGAGTTGGTGCATGTACTTCACAAATTCATATCCAGCAGCTTTGATCGATTATTTTGATAGATTTTGGTTTAGATATTGCTATTCGTGCCTCGTTCTGGTCAAGTGGAGGGAAGTTTTGGTTATCATCGACCACTCTGCCTGTTGGTGGAATGTTGGGCTTCTTCGTCATTATACAATCTGCAGAAAGAGTTTTTCCATATTCTCAGTACCGACCGTGAATCTGCTAAAATGTTTGCTTCTTGCCTTGACACGTTCTTTTTACTTCTTGGTTAAAACTTCCATACGTTACTCCTGGAGTACAACCTCCCAATATCGTCTATTGTGTCTTTTTTTCTCTTTTCTTCTCTTCTGCTCCTGGAGCTCACCAGAAGCTCTCATCCTTCAGAAAGGTGAACAAGAGCATAAACTTCTTCGAAAAGAGGATAGAAAGAAAATAATCGAGAAATTGAAAAGTGCTACTCGAGGACCAACCTTTAGAAGTTTTAGCAAAACATATAAATAACGTGTTAAACCATCATCCTAAAGAAGAGTCACTATCGGGCAAAGAGAAATAGAAAACCCACTTCTGCAGACTGTTAAATAACGCGAACAATGCTGTTAGCCAGAATGAATCATTTATCTTGGAAGATCAAAATACAACTTAAATATAACAAAGCTTTGAACTGATTGCCAGCTTTCCGAGCTATTTATTTAAATATTCGAGGCATTAGTTTCCTTAACATCATATGCGTATACAAGATCTTGTCTGGCGTATTGTGTGGCCGCGTAAAACCAATTTTTAATAATCTGGTTGAAAACCAAGGCGGGCAGTTGGCATTAGGCAAATTCAGGAAGTGACATCAATAGACACAGAGCCATGCTAAACTCGCCAGACTCTGCAAAATGACTATGTAGAACACTCCTTGTGCATAAACGATGGAAACAATCTCACCGAAACCTTTAATCTTAAGAAGCGACTTAAACAAAGTGATTTTTACTTGCTAAGCATCATCCTTGAGAAACTCGCAAAGCAATACCGTAGACAAGATTTCCGAAAAGTCTATCCAATCCAGTTGCATACGTTGACATAATTAGCAGTATACGTTTGAAAGTAATGGGGAGAAAAAGCATCTGTCAACAGTAAGTCAACGAATCGAATGAAAAGCTACAATATATGGCCAAAACTCTGAGGTTGTAAGGGCTTTTGTCTACTTCGGGCTGTTGGTAAATCAATAACAGATTAAGCAAGTAAAAATTATCTTAACAGCTAATCAAAGAAGGCTGAAGGCAAATGAATCTAAAATCGTTTATCCTTAAAATTTTGGAAAAACTGTTTTCAACTCATATTCGAAGGTAGCAGATAGAAGCAGGGAAGTAATAAAGAATACGCATTGGCTGCTTTCTGTGGCATTGAAGGAGACTTTAAATATGTAAATGCCCCCGCTATATGTAGAAACTTAGAAAATGTCGGAGTAAATCTGGCATTAACGACAACGGACCTGTCCTTTGACCTAAAAGCATGGACCTTTAAGAAGCTGGACAACGATATTCTTAGATATTTCCTTTAGAGGAGGAAATGTAATAGCAAACTCTACGAGCTGTACAGCCACATGAACCTGATCAGAAAATCGTGCATCAGTCGCCTATAATAGCTATTGCATGCAGAATGAATGAATGCTAATACTTTGGCAAGAAGGTCTTATTTTGTATTTGATGAATGAAAGCGGTAAAGGAAGATCCCGCTTAAAGTAGATGGCACACACAAGTGCTTCGACCATCTACGATTACGTAACTGGAGGCAATTGGCTAAAGACTGCCATCGATTCATCGACGGAGGACCAGGTCGACCTCAAATTGTAGGGCCACCTAAGTATCATAAGTACAAGTAAGTAACACATGGGCTGAAAAGTCAGTGCCTTTTATAGCAAAAATTCAGCTTTATTTATCAATATAGTTGCCTTCGAGGGCGATACACTGATTGAAACGATTTTCCAATCTTTCGATACCAGTTTTGTAGTACCATTTCGGTTAAGGCTCAAAATAGACCTCTGTTTCGGCGATTACTTCTTCATCGGTCTTAAATCCCTTTCCTGCGAATATCCTTTTGAGATCTGCGAACAGGAAATAGTCGCTGGGGGCCAAATCTGGAGAATACGGTGGGTGGGGAAGCAATTCGTAGCCGAATTCATTCAATTTTGCCATCGTTTTCATCGACTTGTGGCACGGTGCATTGCCTTGATGAAACAGCACTTTATTTTTCTTCAAATGCACCGTTTTTCTGCGATTTCGTCTTTCAAACGCTCCAACAACGCAATGTAATAGTCGTCGTTGATAGTCTGCCTCTTTTGGAGATAGTCGATGAAAATTATTCCATGTGTATCCCAAAATACCGATGCCACAATCTTGCCAGCCGACTGTTGAGTTTTTGGTCGTTTTGGACGAGGTTCGTCGCCTGCTCGCCACTCAGCTGACTGCCGACTTGACTCTGGTGTGAAGTGATGGAGCCAAGTTTTATCCATTGTCACATACCGATGCAAAAATTCGGCTTAATTGCGGTTGAACGGTTTAAAGAAACACTCCTCTGAACCATCAACACGTTGTTGTTTTTGGTCGACTGTGGGCAAACGCGGCACCCACTTTGAACAGAGCATGTCCAAATATTCATGTATGATATATCTAACACGCTCTTTTGATGTTTTCAGAGCCTCAGCTATCTCGATCAAATTCACTTTACGGTCATTCGTAATCATTTTGTGGACTTTTTTGATGTTTTCATCTGAAACAGCCTTTTTTTAACGTCCACTGCGTGAATCATCTTTGGTGCTTGTATGACCACTTTTAAATTTTTCAGTCCACTTGCGAATGGTTCGTTCGACTTGTGCAGAGTCCGGGTAACACTTATCAAGCCATTTCTTTGCAGCGGCTGCATTTTTTCCCATCAAAAAGCAATGATAAATCAACACACGAAATTGCTTTGAATCCATTTTTTTCACAATAACAAAAGTTGCTTCACTCACAGCGCTATATCTCTAGAACTAATCGTCCGACAGCTGTCAAATTTATACACGTATCTTTTGTAGGTTGGTACTAACTGAAAATGGTATTGATTTAATTCAAGTGGTGCCCCCTCTTAGAAACGGCTTTTCAGCTGTAATGTATGATACAATTGTATTACATGCTGAAGTGGACTCTGACTTATTGTTCCTCGACGTTATTGAACCTCGAATCTTCTTCTGTAATATTTTGAAAACAGTCAATTTGTTTTCTTATTTCTTAATTTTATAGTTCACTACCACTATCTGGGTACTTTATTGCTACGCGTCGCTGAATCGAGATAATGAAGACAATATATTGTATCACATATCAAACGATAACTCTCGCATACTTGTGACCAAGTTTTCAAATATGAAAGGAATGACAGTGCGATATCACCCACTCAGAATCAGAATTAGAAGTCAGCCTAAGACAAGTAAGTTACTAGAGTACTATAAGCTTAGACTCATTTACTCAGTTATCTGGTGAGAAGTTGATATATAGTACAAATATCCAGGAGTACTTACGAATAATTAAAAGTGAAAATCGCAAAATTTCTGAACCACCGGGCATAATAAAGGGCTTCAGAAATTTTAGATTTTTAAATGGGTGATCATCCAGACACTATTGCCAGAGCTATAGGAAAATCTTAAGCTCACACATTTTAGACTACAGCCCTGGAATAATGCAATAGTTAGCGCGATTTTAAATATCGTACAGCTATAGAACAATTCTATTGAATATACATAACGAGCAACTAGTTTAAAAAAAACTCCAGCCTGATCAATGTGGAATGGCTATAAGATTCGGGAATTTAACCAGCCATACAAGAAGCGTAATAACAATGCAGATACTTGGAGAAATATGAGGGATTAGACGTAATTATACACGAGGAGTAAATTATCACAGACGATTTCCTGCGATGACTGCCTTTCATTTTTTTAATAATCCTACATTGCATGCCTCAGTTAGGTTTCACCTTCTTTCGATGTTGTCAATTAGCAATACACCTTTGTTAACTTAATTACTTAGATAGTACTACAATCCGGAATGAACCAAATTGATCATGTTGCTCAATTCAACTCAAGACACTCTTCCAGTATTATAGATATCTGAGCGTTCCAAGCGAAGAACATAGACTCGAACCACTCCCAGAGTTTTTGCCGATCGCGTATCCCTCAAGCTCTCGATATATTCTATGCAAGCAAAATCAAATGCTGTGACCATGGATGCCAAAAAGCCATTGGAAACGTCGCAAGTGATGTGCTGGGCTTAACTCGACAGCCACCATGAAACCCATTGTTTGATTAAGGATGCAGACAAACAAACGTAGGGAAATAACCCGCCTACGAAGCGGAACAGATGGAGTGGCCCAGCAGCTCTACAAGCAAAAGGGTAGGGGTTACCATCGGCTCTTTCGAACGAAAAAGAAAACGCAAGAGAAGGGCGCGACCGATGAAAATAGAGAGAGGCTACTCCAGGAGCAATTTTTGGAAGTTTTAGCAAAAAGTAAAAAGGAATATGTCAAGGAATATGAAACACGACCCTAATAGACCCCGGAAGAGATGAGTAAGGAAATTTAGCAATAAAGTCACAGCCGGGCTGAGGTTATAATTTCTACTACTACCACTTCTGCAAATTTTTAAATGGTGAAGACAATCTGAGTAACCCTGTCCGATAGAATAAACCTTTCAACCTGGACGTTGAAAGTCAACCAAACGGAGTAAAATAAAGGACGGCCTTCGGCTTGTTTAAAGCAGCGGGGATGAATTCTTAAAGAGCATGCATCAAAGCATGCCTAAAAATGAAACCTTAGCCCTTTTTGCCCCATTCCATAATAAATGAGACTTTTTTAACAGTTGAAATTATAGGGTCTTCTTAACATCCCATGTAAGATTTTATCTGCCACCTTGTGTGAAGGCCTGAGGTCATTTATCAACGATCTTATTTTGCCCTATCAGCCTAGACCTGTTAAGTTAGCGACTGACAACATTTTCACACTACAGCAGATAACACTTCATTAGTAGAAGTCAACGAGCTGATGCTATCGCAAATATTGTAACAGAACCAGCATAAATGGACCTAGCATTACACCCTTGCTATCCCAAAAATGGGTGGCATAATCACTTCAGCCGAACACGCCGCTTTCGATATCTTTGGAACAGGACCATTTTTCATACTCCACTTCTCGTATTTTGACTTCCACTGTGAGAAACCTGCATTGTGAGCAAAACTGCGGAGCTCTATGGAACAGAAAAATCGGCCGATCACGTAACATACATATGGTATACATATCCACTTAATAACAGAGTTTGAACACCTGACTCAAAGTAAAAGAAATGTTTACAATTGATACAAGTTCTTCCAAGATGGCCTAGAAGATGCCAATGACGAACCTCGCTCTGAACGCCACAGCACATCAACAAAAGATGATAATGTCGAAGCTGTGAAGAAAATTGTTTTGAAAAATCGTCAAATAACCATAAGAAAAATTGCTGAGGATGTCATGCAATGTTTTCGGATGTTTTGGGTATGCGACGTGTTTCAGCGAAGTTTGTTTCGAAACTTCTTAAATTTGATCAGAAGAACGGTCACATGAGTATCGCTCAGGAGCTCTTCAATGACGTCAATAATGATCCTGACTTGCTCAAAAGAATCCTAAGTGGTGACGAATCATGACATCGAAACCAAAGCGTCCTAATGGAAACATCCAAGAGAACCAAGATCGAAAAAGGCACGCCAAGTTCGATCGAATCAAAGTTTTGATCACTGTTTTTTCAATTACCGTGGCGTAGTGCATCAGGAGTTTTTAACTCAATGCCGTACAGTTAATAATGAGTAATATCAAAATTTTAAGAGAAATATGAAAAAAACGGAGAATTGCAAAGATTGAGGAAATAAAAACGGCATAGCTGGAAGAATTCAAGGCTATACCAAAAAGTTGTTATGAGAAGTGGTTCTAGATTGGAAAAAGCGTTAGCACAAGTGTATTATATCTGAGGAGGACTACTTTGAAGGAGACAATGTTGCTATTGATAAATAGATAAAAATTTTTTTTATAAAAATATAAAGTAACTTTACTTTTTGAACACACTTGTATAGGGTTTTCGAATAACGACTTGACAAATTGTTTTTTTTAAATAAAAGGCAAACCATTTGAGATATTTCAAAAACTTTATAATTGGCTTGAAGTACGATCAAAACATTTATGAACGGAACTTGACTTCGTTCATATGGCCACCGTAGGCACGTTTGCAGCGGTCGATTCTTTGGACCCAATTTTCAACGATTCGACCACACATTTCGGCCGAAACGGCTGCTATTCCGCGTTCAATGTTGGCTCTGAGCTCTTCCAACGTCGTCGGCGTGTTGGCATAAACCAATGACTTAACGTAGCCCCACAAAAAATAGTCAAGCGGCGTTAAATCGCACTAACGATGCGGCCAATCGACTGGCTCATGTCTTGAAATAACACGTTCACCATACTTACTCTTCAATAAATCGATTGTAGCGTTTGCTGTGTGGCTTGTGGCACCATCCTGTTGAAACCACATGTCGTCCAAGTCCATACCTTCCAATTCTGGCCAAAAATAATCGGTGATCATGGCGCGATAACGCTGACCATTCACAGTAACGTGACGATCGTTATCGTCGACGAAAAAATATGGCCCATTAACGCCGTCGGCATGCAAACCGCATCAAACAGTTATTTTTTGTGGATGAGGTGGTGACTCATGAAGCACATGTGGGTTTTCACCCATAATAACGCATATTTTGCTTATTGACAAACTTATTGAGCCAAAAATGAGCTTTATCACTGAAGATGATTTTGCGACTCCGGATATCTGTAGAAAATTTTTAATAATTTCCAGACGTTGCTCGTTAGTGGACTTTACCATGATGAAAATGTTGAGTTTATTGAATAAATTGACAGTGACAGTTTGATGATTAGTAAAAGAGTGCGTTCACAAACTAAATTTAAAGTTGTCAAGTCCCTATTGGAAAGCCCTATATGTATGATATATCAATCAATGCATTTTCAGATAAAAGAAAAACGAGGCTGTAACAAATGAGCTAACTTTAGTATAATTTGTTGTCATTTATATAAGTATTATAGAAAATGCTGCAATCAATCGAACTCGCAAAACAACATATCATATGTTTCATGATTATTATTTACTTGAAGATTATAAGCCATTTATAGAAGAAATGAAAGAAATTTATTTTGCAAAATGATATTGAGTGCGTTTTCACCTCAACCGTCATTCATCTTTTCTAACACAAACAACTGTAAAAGAGATTTCCTACAATAATTACAGAAGAAAGAAAAATGAGCGATTTTCTTCTTTCAAACTCACATCACAAAAAAACGGTGTAGTACATATAAATCATATTAATGCGATTCACAGATTAGATCTTAATGCCCAATTAGTCTGTCAGTCAAGCATGTACTATATCTAAATCAGTTTTTCTTAAATCACCCACACAAAACAAAACAATGAGTGTACTAAAGTTGGAATTGTTACCTTCACACGTAACTTATCAGTCCTAAAGTTACCCAAAATTAATCAAGTATTGCCTGCGTAAGTTAATAGTTGAGACCTCAAATTTGTAATCTCTAAAACCACAAAATGAAATTTTCTCACATTTATCTTAAGAAAGGTTTTATCTTTTCTATTTAAAATTACAATCCGAAAGACAAATGGAAACTTACCAGCCACAGCATTTTATATTTTTAATTTATCCACGAGATTTTTAACGACAACTTGGAGACCGAAACTGATAGCTATTACCTTTGCTTAGCCAACAAAAATAATTTCTACAAACAAAACTCCAATTAGTATCTATCTATACACTCGAGAATGAAGATTCAAAAAAGACGGTAGACGATGGAGGTGGAATGAAATCGTGTCTTAGGCTAATTGAAAATAACTGCTTTGTAAAAGCTAAGCCACAAGCCACTGACTATTTTGAAAAGTAAACAAACTGTCACTACTAGTCACAATTTGAATTTGAAAAACGAAATTTTCTTTTAGTTTAAACACTCGCGCGCGTTTTAACATACATATACTCTCAGTTGACCACAGTAAAAGATTCTATGGGAAGTGTCAGGGAAATAAATTCATTTGGAACTCAACGTCAACTCTTTACGAAGCTGGAAAAGAAGAAGCGTTCAATGTTTACGGTTGGAAAGTTATTCGCAGACTGTTGGTCTGCAGAAATCACAAGCGAAAAGCAAAGTAATTTCATATCATACCAACGAACCAGCTAAGAGATGTTCGACTAGTAGACGTCTTATGTCTACCATGACTACCACACCAAGAGAAACGGTACAAGTAATCTGGTACCGCTGGAACAGTAGACCTGACGAAGATTATGGAAAATACCGAAGAAATGTATTTAGATATGGAAATTGGTAATGCTTGCACCGTAAAATACAACTAAAATATATGGTTACGTATGTCTGGGGTATCTATTCACACACCTTTTCTTACCAACGACTTTTGACATTAAGCTTGAAAATATTGTTTGGAATTTTCGATATTGTCTATGTTGTTGTCGCCCTTCAATAGGCCGGATTAAGAATCTGTATTGAAAACAATGGGGATAAACGCTTTTCATGTTGGTTTAGTTACGCCTGCGCTTTCGTATGGTGAAGCCAAATGCCGTTTAGAGTTTCTTGACACCAGAGAATTCGATTTAGAAATAAACGTCAAAGATTAATTTCCCAAGACCATCAACTGTCAAAATTTTATGGTAACATTTTCAATATTGATTAGTCGGTTTTTACTGGTCCACAGAAGTTCCAATTCGATTCGAGTGGGTACTCCTCACTCGTATATACTCGTATGTTTCTTATAACAAAATCCATTTTGTCTGTAGTTTTGTCGCGTTTGACGCGCTTTTTTTCTATGTGCTTCTAAGCCGAGCTTAGAATGATTGACGGTGACAAAAGAAATGCAATCTAAAATTGTGCAATACATCAATAATTTGGAGAATTGGGAAACGCTCGTAGTTCATGAATATTCTAATCGATTGTAAATGTGCATGATTTTGTCATCTACGTGGTTTATGGTAAGACTTGAAATTGAATAAACTTTAAGTCATTAACTTTGTTAAGTTTCGGGTATTATGAGAAAAAAAAATCGGCTTATACTCGTAGTACCAGTTGGGGCATGCTGCCTGTTTTATTAATAAGTATAGTTGATGCATATGCTAAGCATACTATCTATAAAATTACAATTAATTTAATTAATTAGTTATTGGTAAATAATTAACGATAAAGTCATCGTTTTACGTATGGATAGATAGATTTATTTATTTCATATCAAACAGTTTACAATGATAAATTGCTATCACACATTAAATAATACAGCGTTTGGAAACTCTTTTTGAAACATTATATCTTGAGAGGAAAGATAAATTAAGAAACTAAACTATATACTAGAAAATTCTAAGAAGGAGCATTCGAGAAAAACCTTCAATTACAAGATGTGTTCAGAAAAAAATCAGAAATTTTAAAAATTCGGGGGATTGGAGAGTCCGTTTGCCAAAATTTTTTTATTATGTACACCCTGCCTGACTCGAACTGTAACTTTTTAAAATACTATAATTTTTTCATTTTTTGATAAATTTTATTGTGGCAAAGCAAAAAATGTTGAAAAATACATCAATTTTTTAAATTTTATCAGTAGTTTTCAATATGTCTACCTTTGTCGCGAATAATGGCCTTGAGACGGCCGAAGAAAGCATCGCACGCTGCACGCATTCCGGTATTTTGGCTCATTCCCGGCGAAGAGCTTGTTTGAGGTGGTCCAAACTTTAGTATTTTTTTGTGCCAACCTTCCCCTTCAAAATACCCCAGACAGAGAAATCCAATGAATTTGCATCCGGAGAATTTGCAATCCATTGTGTCGAAGAAATAAAGTGTGTAACATTGTTTTTTAACCAATCTTAGTTGACGCGCGCTTTGTGAGACGGTGCCGAGTTTTGTTGAAATGTCCACGCTCTTCGACCGAAATTACTGTTTGCCCAAGGCTGCAATTCTGCCCCTAAGACAGTTTCACGGTCACACGATCACATTAATTTTGACGCCACGGTCCAAAAATACGAGCGGAGAGCGACCATCGGCGGTTTTGGCGGCCCAAACCATTACCATCGGTGCTGCCTGGTTTCTGGTGACCGTCCGAAGGTGTAAATTTTCGAAGGACTCCTGTGGTATGTAAACTCGGTCATTTTGTGTGTTGACATATTGCTCGATAACAAATGGCGACTCATCGGAAAAAAAACAAATTCGGCAACTCATCACTTTCGTGCAAGCATAGCAACTCCTTCGCTCTTTCGACTCTAACTTTTTTCTATTACACTGTAAGATCGTGTGTTTTTTGGAACTTCAATGACTTGAGCCCAAGTTCATTTTTCAATATGTGTTGCATCCGTTTTAACGATATGTTTAGCTCACGAGCCATTTTTATTCCATTTCGACACGGATTTCGATCAATTCGAGCCTTCACTTTCCGAACCATTTCTGCGATGTTGCTGTTTTTTATGACCATTTCCATAGCATTTTGTAACGCTGGCAGTATCACAGTAACAAGCTATGGTTCGAGATACAAATGATTAATTCACGTTGAGGTGCTGGAGGGCTCTAACGATAGCTGCTGGTGGTTTTCCAGCCAAATATAAATGGGGTGAAAAGTCAGTGCCGTATATTGTTTGAATACACTGATTGAAACGATTTTTCAATCTTTCGATACCAGTTTTGTAGTACGATTTCGGTTTAGCGTCAAAATAGGCCTCTGTTTCGGCGATTACTTCTTCATCGGTCTTAAATCTCTTTCCGGCGAGCATTCTTTTGAAGTCTGCGAACAGGAAATAGTCGCTGGGTGCCAAATCTGAAGAATACGGTGGGTGGGGAAGTATTCAATTTTGATATCGTTTTTATCGACTTGTGACACAGTGAATTGTCTTGATGCAACAGCACTTTCTTTTTCTTCAAATGCGGCCGTTTTTCTGCGATTCGTCATTCAAACGCTCCAACAACGCAATGTAATAGTCGCTGTTGATAGTTTGTCCCTTTTGGAGATAGTCGATGAAAATTATTCCATGTGTATCCCAAAATACCGATGCCACAATCTTGCCAGCCGACTGTTGAGTTTTTGGTCGTTTTGGACGAGGTTCGTCGCCTGCTCGCCACTCAGCTGACTGTCGACTTGACTCTGGTGTGAAGTGATGGAGCCAAGTTTTATCCATTGTCACATACCGACGCAAAAATTCGGCTTAATTGCGGTTGAACGGTTTAAAGAAACACTCCTCTGAATCATCAACACGTTGTTGTTTTTGGTCGACTGTGGGCAAACGCGGCACCCACTTTGAACAGAGCTTTCGCATGTCCAAATATTCATGTATGATATATCTAACACGCTCTTTTGATATTTTCAAAACCTCAGCTATCTCGATCAAATTCACTTTACGGTCATTCGTAATCATTTTGTGGACTTTTTTGATGTTTTCATCTGAGACAGCCTCTTTTGGACGTCCACTGCGTGCATCATCTTCGGTGCTTGTATGACCACTTTTAAATTTTTCAATCCACTTGCGAATGGTTCGTTCGGCTGGTGCAGAGTCCGGGTAACACTTATCAAACCATTTCTTTGCATCGGCTGCATTTTTTCCCATCAAATAGCAATGATAAATCAACACACGAAATTACTTTGAATCCATTTTTTTTTTTTTCATAATAACAAAAGTTGCTTCACTCACAACGCTATATCTCGAGAACTAATCGTCCGACAGCTGTCAAATTTATACACATATTATACACGTACTGTCTCTTAGAAACGGCACGGCAGCCCATGTATTATAAAGCAATCACACTAACACGTTTGAATTTAATCGCGGATAAACATTTTTCAACACATCTGAGACGTAAATCGTTTAAAAGTCTTGTAAATAATAAAATTATCTATCATGAGCTCACTGTCGTGAACGGTTTGGAAATTATAGCAGTCTGAAGTTGGTTGCAGTTCGAGTCAGGCAGGGTATATACATGCCCCTAAGGTATACAATTTTCAGCTGCATTTATTGGTTACTTTTTCTGTGGCAGCCGCTAAGGTTGAACCCGTTTTTACGAGCTCGGCGATTTTCGTTTGCTAAAAGAAATGGATCAAATAATATTTATCAAATTTTGAGTAAAAAGTAAAACATATGAAGTGTAACAAAGTGTGTAAAGCAAAGGCCTATAGTGAGTCCGCTATGAGTAAAACAAGAGTTTCCAAGATGGCCGTGAAGATGACGAATGCCCCAGACGCCCCAGCACATTAACAACCGTTAAAAACGTGGAAAAATTGAAAGAAATGGTTATGAACGATCGAAGAATCACAATGACAAAAGTCGCTGATGATGTTGGCATATCGATTGGATCATACTATGAAATTTTTTCGAATGTTTTGGGTATGAAACCCGTGGCAGCAAAATGTGTTCCAAATTTCTTAAACTTTGAACAAAAACAGCACCAGCCATGGCTCCGTGTAACTTTTTCCTATTTCCAAAAATAAAAACAACCTTAAAGGGCCATAGAACAACTGTGGTTGGCTGTAAAACCGGCTGTCCTCCATATAAAAAGCCAACAAGAGATAAATAATCCAAAAGTTGGCTTGCTACGAGTCTCTCAAAAGCCTTTCACAAGGATGGTAAGATACGTATGGGCCTAAAATCAGCTGCAGATATCGGAGTATTTTTTTCCGCGACAGGTACAACCTTAGCTATTTTCAAGAACTTGGGGGAAAACAGACGTTGTTAATTATATGGGTTACGATACAAAATCGGTTTTGTAAATCGCAATGGTATCCCATCTTCAGCCATAGCATTAGATTTAACGGCTGTAATACAGTTTGCAACTTCATTCTCATTTGCGGAACGAAGTTTATAGTAAAACCACTTAACGTACCATACTGGTTGTCGTTGGTGTTTGTGTTTTCTGTATTTGTCTTTTTTTTATAATAACTAGGGAATTTAGAGTGGGTATAGCCAATATTTGACGGTTAAAAAGTAATCATTTTTCTTCATACGTCCATGTCTGTAATATATATACAGATCAGCTGTTTTGACACTTAGTGAAAAACAGGTCGATTTCTGCCCATACCTCTAAGATCACTCTAATCTAAATCTACTTGGCTACGAACTAGTGCCATTATTCTTTTCTCACCGCGAGAAAAGAACACGCCATTTACGTGTGAAGTGCTGTAACTTACCAAATTCCACCACAATGTTGTCCTTGTTCCAATCCGGAATTCAGTTTCATGTGTTAAAATTCCATCTCCGTAAGCAAATTATACACTACACTCCTGAACGTCAATTCGACCTTTAACGAGTTTGACTCTATACAATGAATTGTATTCCTGTGTCCTCATACTGAAATCGTTATTACGGGCGATTTCAATATCTGGGTGGCTTCTGTCAGGGTTACAGAAATGTTTTTTCGGTCCCTTGAAACCAACCCGCCATTTGACATTTCTTAGGCATTTGACAGAGTTTGGCATCAGATCCTTTTGTCGAAAATGCGTGCTTTTGGGATCGATGACTCTCTCCTTCAATGGATTAGAAATTACCTTTCGGAACGTTCAACTCATGTTGTCTTGGATGGTTTCAAGTCTTATATTCACAAAACAAATGTTGGTATGCCGCAGGGCTCCATTCTGTCTCCGACACTCTTTTTAAGTTTTATTAATGATCTTTTGGGTGCTACTTCTAATCCAATATATTCCTTTGCTGATGACAGTACTCTCTGCTTTTCATATTCGTTCCGGAACTCAAGTTCCTGCTCATCCACTGTAGAAGGGGAACATCAGCGAATGTTAAACTCATTAAATTCTGATATTAACACTATAAATAAATGGGGTACCACTAAAAGCAATACAATGCTGTCTGCTGTCGTTAGATCAAAATTTAAACACCCAGCCATTGTCCATGAATGGCACTTGCATCGTCGAAACCGAAAAACTTTCCATTCCCGAAATGTTTGTCAATGACAACTTACGTTGGAACGACCACATAATCGGTGTCGTCAAAAATGCTTCGAAATGTCTAGAAAAATGTCTAAGGAAATAGTTTACTCTCCTTGATCTTGCCTCAATATATAAGGCATTCATTCGCCCGAAATTGAAGTACAATACCCACACGGGATACGGGTGCGCCCAAAACATTTCTGCACCTGTTTGATAGGATTCAAAACCGCGCCATAAAACTCATAGGTGGTAATAGTATCACTCAGACAATGAACACCAACGTAATGTCTCGTGTCTCACTCTGTTTTATCGCTATTTCCATAGAAGTCGCCAGTAGCAGCAATACAAATATCCTCAAGGCCACTTTCGAACGTACTCTAAAATATCATGATTCGTTCTTAAGTCGTACAACTTTCTTATAGAATGCCCTACCTAGCACTTTATTTAATAGTCATTATAATCTTAAAACATTTAAAACCAACGTTCATTGGCACCTCTCTTTCCATCCTGTCTGATTTCCTTAGCCCACGCTGTGTACAAGCATTTTAAGGATCAATTTCACATTTTGTATCACTTTTAGCACTAGAAATTCCAATTTGTCGCAGCCTCGAAAAAACCTTTTTGGGAGTTAGCTTAAAATTCAGCTAAGAGGTGTTATCATTTCTTTTAGAGTTTCGTGTTATTATAGGGCTAAGTTTCCATTACCTATAAACTTTGTTAGGAGCTTTAATAATCTCGATTACCATTGTCGTATACCAAGGATAGCTTTTATTTCGTACAAAAACTCTTTTAACTTGCACATATACACAATCAGACAACTCAGTAACCAATTTTTCAAAAAAGTTCAATTTTGTGTAAGGGTCAGAGAATAAGCGACAACTGATCCAGGAGCTATAATCCTTGAGTGAATGGGGCAGCAGAGTGAGCAAAGTTAACATTGGAGATACAAAATAGAAGATCATAATCAGATATACATACAATCAAGCAAACATATGAAAGATCGGATACGATTACCTGATCAAAAAGGCTTTGGTTTTCCTTTTGGCTAATTTTCGAGTGAAAAATCTTTTTCATCGAACTTGGTGAACTAGTGCCGATCTGAACCCAAACCAAAAACATTGTTTTTTTTTTATCGTAGTATAGCTGAAGCATTGTACTATTGTACTACGGCAATACTTATTAAATTGCTATGTAGATTACGATGCTTAGTATAGGGCTTTGCGTGCCTCTTATAAAGTATATTTTCAATACTTTAAAGTAATTCAAATTTTTAAGTGGAAGAATTCTCAATGTTCTGAACAAAGCCATAGAATGAATTAAACGATAAACACTACCTACTGTCCTTTTGCAGAACTACCAGTGGTTGAAGCTTGCTTTGGTAGGCACCACCACAAATGTAAATTCTGTACGATACTTTGGATACAATTATTCCAAAATGTAGCATTTTACAAGTTCTCGTGTCGCAGAATTTTCTGAACCGGTACAAGCTGCGAATTGCAGATTGTTAATACTCGTATTGCCTTCTATTTAAAATATCTTCAGACCAACTCAAGTTTGGTCGTATTTAGTCGTATTTGGTAGTATTTAGATACTTAAAGTGATCTACTACTTCAATTTTAAAACAATTCAGGTCACATGACGAGTGATTATTATAGTAAACATCGTGCAAATGCAATTTACAATAGAACTTGCACAATTTTTTACATGAAAGTAGTTTTCAAGTTCAGGTAGCCTAACATAAACCTACTAAGGCTGAAGCTCATCAATGTAGTTTTACTAATCACGACTAGCTCATATTCCGCAAACCAAATTTTTAGAAAGTGAACGTTAAAATTTATCACAGTATTTAGGTTTAGAGCACTATGAAATGCCTAGGTCATCAGCAAAGGCGGTAACTTTTTCTACAAAATCGCTGTCGAAAAAGTGAGTTTATATAAACCAGAAACAGTATTGACCAAATACTAAAACCCTGGAGCACCCCTAGACTCAGAATTTTTGGGCTGCTTACAAAATCTTCTACCTTAACTTGTTGGGTTCTAGGAATCAGCACACGAAGAGCCCAGCACAGCATTTTTTATCTACAGCTTAACATCTATACAAAACAGCCTTTCTCTAAACCCAAACAGAACAGAACTAAGGTAATTTGCTATTGCAAGGTATTCTAACATTCTTCTTTTAATAACTCTCTCAAAAACTTTGGAAATTGAGGACAGTAATGAAATCGACCTATAGCTGTTTTTGTCACTTCTACTACCATTTTTGGAAAGAGGCATTACTTGGGTACATTTTTGTTTATCATTATTGCAGTACTATGTCATCTTGTAGTTCATCTAGTAAGTCGTTCCTCAAAAACTCTCTATGGAGAGAGTCAATTACCTTGTTATCAAATATTCCTGTCCCCACTTTGCTTTAAAATGATGTTGAAATACTAAATTTTCATCGAACCTTCTGTCCAGGACTTATCCGTACTTTAAATTTGTCCTTCCATATAATATTTAATTTTTCATTTGTGTATCTTTATCTAGAGCTATTATTAAAATATTTACATCGGTTTTAGGTTTTGTTATTCGAATTTTTTTTCTCCTCATTGTGACAACCTTCCGATGCGACGCGATGCGTAGTCTTTTTTGGAAAGCACTGCTTTGCTTACGGTCTAAAATCCAAAAAGCTGTAGTGAAAGCATTCCTCAGGATCCCTCTTCCGCTGTGTAAAAGAAGTTTCAGGCGAGGTAATGTATGTAACATATGGTATATCAAATCGTACGTCATTTTCTATGATGTCATACTCTTGTACTACCCTCATTCTCATTTGATAATGAGACACGCTTATGTGGAAAATGATAACTCCTACACTCATGGTCCTAGGTTTTTTTTACGGCTCTAAAGTCCGAACGATGAAGAAATGAACAATTTTTTTATAGGCATGTAACATTTACACTTGCGGTCATAAAAACCGCACCATATCAAAATGATTGAAAAATTGTTAATAACTACAATAATAATTTTTATAATGAAATGAAAGTTTTGTTGAGTACTCCGCAATAGTTTATAAGTATTTCTATCTAGTTTCAATCTCTTTATTAAATGTTTGAAAAAAAATGTTATTTTCTTATTTTTTTAAAATATTTTAATACAGTCATTGCTTAACAAAATCAAACGATACGTTTTTTAAGTATGTGTATATAAGATGTTTAGATATGCCACTTTTACCAAAAAGTTATCAATACCAAGTTCCTTTTTTTAAGGCATCGAGTTTACTAGAAGTTCAGTATTCAGTATTTCAGTATTTCAGTATTCCATTTATGTTCCAAAACTTCATTTAGCTTTTTTTAACTCTCTGGTTTGTGCTCAGCCACCTTACGTTTCATTACATGCCACAAGTGTTCGATTGGGCTTAAATCGGGCTAATTAGCTGGCCAGTCTAGTCTGGTAATTCCGAGGTCATCAAACGTTGTCTTAAGCTAAAAATTATTGAAAGAGTCTAGTTACTTGTCTGTTTATTATTTATAAAGTAGACATCTAGAAATTAATTTATAACACTTTACCTACGGCTTTGGCGCGGTGGCAAGGTGCAGAATAATCTGTTCAATTGCTGGTACCAAAAACTCCCTTACTACTTCTCCATACTTTTGAGCGTTCATAGTTCCATTAACAAAGTGCAAAGGGCCCGAAACGTAAAAAGAAAAACATCCCCTAACCATCTTCTTCACTGCTTTGACTATGCATTCGTCCATGAACCTTTCACCTGCTGACCGTCGTACGTATGGCGAATTGTCGGCACACAACAAATTAAATTTACTTTCATCGGACCATATCAAACATCGCCAATCATCCTGCGTCCAATCTTCGTACTTTTTTGCCCACGTCAAGCGAGCTTTTTTCATTTTTGTGGTTAGGAGAGGTTTTTTCGCTGGTCGTCTTCCATATAAACCTATCTCCCGTAGCCGTCGGTGTATGGTTTTGGCGCTTAGATCAACTTGATGATCTTTCATACTATTTCGTTGTAATACATTGTCCGTCTTCTGGGTTGTTTTACGTTTTCGTCCCGAGTCTTTTTTCCTTTCCAGTGGATCCAAATTTTCTTTTTTCTTCATTGGTCGATAGTTGAATGAGAGCATCCTATTTTAACCGCAATCTCACGATAGCCAAGCCCTTCTTCGACTAAAGTCAATATTTTTCGTACCGAGTCAGTTGATGATATTTACCAGACATTTCACTTTTTTTTACTTGTCACTGTCACAACTCAATTCAAACTGATTTTTTTTTGCACTGAATACGAGGCCGAACTCCGCTATGGGGAATACCCTTCATTAGTATGGGAAAAACCGTTACGATCTGATGTAATTAGGCATTTTTTGAGAACTCATTAGGTGGTGCGGTTTTTATGACCGCAAGTGTATTTGAAGGAGCCTGGAGTCATGTTGTGAGGAAATTTTTTTTAAAAATTGATTGATAATATTGAATGTTGGAGATGAAAAGAAGTGGATGTAAGTGACTACCTTGAGGAGCACCTAATGTGGCCAAGAAAGTGGTCGATAGGACAGACCTGAAACGAATGACTTAAGAGCGATTATCCGGGTAAGAAGATATTCATTTTAGCAAAATAGGTTCAAAGCCCAGGACGGACAATTTAAACAGGATTAGTTTATGAGATCTTATCAAAGGCCTTATTGAAATTAGTTTAAATAACGTCAACTTCTTTACCATTTTCTAAGGCTGAGAAAACAGAGGACGCAAATTCGACGAGGTTAGTGGCAGTTGATCTACCTTTCAGAAAGCCGTTTTGATTAGAAGAAATAGGAGATTTGTACTGAAAGCTTAAGGCTTCGTACAAAATGCTTTCGAGGAGGTTGGGTATATGTAAAAGTTTAGCTTTGGGGTGGTAATTAGTGACTTCTCTCTTTATTTCCTTTTTGTTTATCGGTGTTATGAAAAAAAACTTCCATATCTGTCGAAATTGACCTTGAAATAGCGATAACCGGAAGAGATTTGAAAGGGGTAGGAAAGTGCGGAGGAACATTTTTTAAAAAATATGGATGGAAGGACACCTGGACCGGGTAAGTGTTTGTCATTAAGTTGCTGTAACATATTTTCTATAACTGTATGAAAAAATTTTGAAAAATAGAAGGCCCAATAGGGAAGTTAAGTAGGTATCCGGTACGAAAAAATTATCGGCAAAGCATTGCTTATAAGAAGTAGCAAAAAAGTTGGCTATGATATGCGGATCGGTTGATAATATGTTTTTGCGTGAGAGGGATGGAGGAAAACATTAGATTTTTTTTTGTAGTTAACGAATTGGTAGGAAGACTTAGGATCGTTTATAAGCACTAACAAGGTAGAGAAAGTTATAAAGCTGGGCGAATTGGAGGTGTAAACCGAGATAGTAACAATAGTCAGGAAGAGCATTGGATCGAAGAAAAACGATTATACCACAGACGGTTCGTAGAAGGAGTTTTATTGCGAGAAAAGGAGAGATAGAGAAAAATTTAATTGAATAATTCTCTGTAGAAAATAGAGAGAACACCGTTAAGAGACATATTGGCGAAATCAAAAGAACACTAACTAATACATGGGTCCGTGCCGTTTCTAAGAGAGGGCATCACTTCAATTAAATCCATACCATTTTTAGTTAGTACCAACCTTCAAAAGATAAGTATAAGATACGTATACATTTTACAGCTGTCGGACGATTAGTTCTCGAGAAATAGCGTTGTGAGTGAAGCAACTTTTGTTATTGTGAAAAAAATAGATTCAAAGCAATTTCGTGTGTTGATTTATCATTGCTTTTTGATGGGAAAAAATGCAGCCGATGCAATGATAAGTGTTACCCAGACTCTGCACCAGCCGAAAGAAACCATTCGCAAGTGGATTGAAAAATTTAAAAGTGGAAGCACCGAAGATGAAGAGGCTGTTTCAGATAAAAACATCAAAAAAGTCCACAAAATGATTACGAATGACCGTAAAGTGAAGTTGATCGAGAAAGCTGAGGCTCTGAAAATATCAAAAGAGCGTGTTAGATATATCATACCTGAATATTTGGACATGCGAAAGCTCTGTTCAAAGTGGGTGCCCCATTTGCTCACAGTCGACCAAAAACAACAACGTTTTGATGATTCAGAGGAGTGTTTAAAGCTGTTCAAATCGTCGGTATGTGACAATGGATGAAACTTGGCGTCATCACTTCAAACCAGAGTCAAGTCGGCAGCCAGCTGAGTGGCGATCAGGCGACAAACCTTGTCAAAAACGACCAAAAACTCAACAGTCGGCTGGCAAGGTTATGGGATCCGTATTTTGGGATACACATGGAATAATTTTCATCGACTATCTCCAAAAGGGGTAAACTATCAACAGCGACTATTACATTGCGTTGTTGGAGCGTTTGAATGACGAAATCGCAGAAAAACGGCCGCATTTGAAGAAAAAGAAAGTGCTGTTGCATCAAGACAATTCACTGTGTCACAAGTCGATAAAAACGATAGTAAAATTGAATGAATTCGGCTACGAATTGCTTCCCCACCCACCGTATTCTCCAGATTTGGCCCCCAGCGACTATTTCCTGTTCCCAGACCTCAAAAGAATGCTCACCGGAAAGAGAATTAAGACCGATGAAGAAGTAATCGCCGAGATAGAGGCCTATTTTGAGGCTAAGCCGAAATCATACTACAAAACTGTTATCGAAATATTGAAAAATCGTTTCAATCAGTATATCGCCCTTGAAGGCAACTATATTGATAAATAAAGTTGAATTTTGTAAAAATTTTGTGTTTTACTATAAAACGGCACGGATATAAATGTTAAGATATGCGTTAGTTGGAAAAGAGAAATAAGAAGTGGTGGGTGAAATGTAATGTCAATGAAAGAAAGAAAATAATCCATCGGGTTGTTAATGTTAATGTTAACTCGTATACAAGTCGATAGGCGCAAATATTTCTTCCACTGCCAAGTCAAATGACCTAATTCTTATGTCGGAGGTGGTACAATGACAACTTTAATTTTGACTATGCTACCAATACTTACTCAACTTTACATATAAGTGGATCAGCAACCCAGTTCGAAAACTCGAATGATGGCCTTCCCAATCTTGCACTTTTGAGACATAAACACATTAAAACTAAGTTGAAATGTCTTAGCTTCAAATACGATTTTCTTTCTTATGTTGAACACAACGGTAATAAATATTCAGTCTTTAAAAATATACATCGTAACATTTTTCCACAATAATCGCTTTCCTATTATCGGCGATATTATAGAGACATTTAAAGTATTGGGTCTATAACTTAATTCGCTAAGATATGGCGTTAATTGTATTATTCCATTGGAAAATGCCAAAATGGTGATCTTGGCTTGGAAGACGATGAAGGTCCTGGGCAGCCAAAAATGTTTGAAGATGAAGAACTGGAAGCATTACTCTATGAAGATTGTTGCCAAACACAAGAAGAGCTCGCAGAATCTTTGGGTGTCACTCAAGAAGCCATTTCAAAACGTTTAAAAGCAGCTGGATATATTCAAAAGCAAGGAAATTGGGTTCCACATGAACTCAAGCCGAGAGACGTCGAAAGGCGGTTTTGCATGTCCGAAATGCTGCTGGAACGCCACAAAAGGAAGTCATTTTTGCATCGAATTGTTCCTAGTGGTGAAAAATGCGCAAAAAATCATATGTGAAACCCGGCCAACCAGCCAACAATTAATCCGTTTGAAGAAAGCAGTAACCGAAAAACGCCCGGAATATGCGACCAGACACGAGGCAATAATTTTCCATCATGACAACGCTCGGCCCCACGTTGCTATTCCGGTTAAGAACTATTTGACTACCATTTGTTCCGGTCGATGCAGAACGCCCTCACTGAAATACGGTTCACATCAGATCAGAATATCAAAAATTTGCTTGATTCATTCTTGGCTGTCAAGCCGGCGCAGTTCTTTTGGGATGGGATCCACAAATTGCCAGAAAGATGGGAAAAAGTCATAGCTTCAGATGGGCAATACTTTGAATAATACCATTGTACATGTTTTTCTTAAATAAACGTTCAAATTTTGAAGAAAAAAAAACCGTACAATTTAAATTACATACCCAATATATCTATGACGAAACCCATTTTAAAACCTATAATTTATCTCGAAATAAGTAGCCAATATTTAGGCATAACTAATAGGCAATTAAAACACCTATCATTCAAACAGCTTATCCAAACAGTTTATTGAAGATAACAACGCCCGTACAAAATGGAAGAGGATGCCTACTTCAGTAGGAGACTAATCAAAAATATCTAAATTTTAAAAGTATGCGTATCTCTTTGCTATGCTAATAAAAAATTATCTTTTACTATAACTACCACATAAAAGTGATAAATTTCCTTGTAAACAGGTGTTAATATCATGCAAAAGGTACAATAATTCACGCCCACAGTATGCATATTTTAGATATTAACGGGGCTTTTTAAAAGTTAGCTTCTTCATAATATCTCAAGTGGGGTGGAGTACAATTTAACAAGCTATGATTAGCTTATTTTTTATAAGAAGGTTTTGCAAAAATAAATTATCCATTGGCGGCATAGATAAATCAACATTAATCCAAAGATTTATGCCGCTATCCGTGGCAAGAAAACGTATCTATTCCTTTTCGCTTTTACACTTTGAGGGCTTAACGAAAGTCTTCCATTTAACAAATTTCCCATGACCGACAGGTTATGAAATCATGGTGGAATCCTAAATGGGCTCGAAAATATTTTACAAATAAAAACGAAATCGAAGTGCAAGTGCCTAGCTAACAAAATAAACCAAAACTCTTCATCACCATAAAACACAAACGAGCAGAACAGGCATCACGAACAGGCGGGTAGTTGTTTACCGTTTACCATATATTACCAGACTTTGGCTTCAAGTAGATACCAACTCTCGTGGTTACAATTTCACTTTTCTTTTCAATGATATGAAATAATCGAAAACAAAAAAACGCAAGAGATTCATGCTGTCGCACATCAAACCATATAAAAGAAGATGCAACGCTACACAAAACATTAACCGTGGTAACTTACAGATACACTGGAGGCTAGAGTGATGATGTTGGAATCGCACATCGTTGTCGATGTCGTAGGCATAGTCGATGCATACTTTGTCTCCGGTGCTAACTTGTTGAAGTAGTTTTCTTGTGGTTTCGACCTTAAGCAACCTGCTTTCTTCGCGACATGGAGTTGGTTCATCACCTAAACAGTATGTTACCCAAACATAAACATGGTGTGTTCAGTGTTGGTCCCTCATGTGCCAAATGGTATAAGAAAAAAAAGAAGTTTAATTTCTGGTATTTCAAGTCGAGTAAGGTTATGAGGAGTAAAAGCCTTTGAGTGGAGGATGCATCTTTTCATTAAAACAGGATACGATTGGGTAATGTTTTGTTAGAGACGTTTTGATGTGATGAATATTCGTTTCGAAAAGACCATAGATTATTACTCTGTAATGTGATGTTTAAAAACAATTATGGAATTTACATCACAAAAATCGGCTTGCTCAGATGATATTGAATAAATAAACTACCCAAATATGTAATCCTTAGCCATCAAAATTGAGTTTTTTTTTTAACAGTAATTTTATCTTGAAATGGAGTGGCACGGAGAAAGGTCCTTTTAGCAGGAACCAAATATGGAAACAAGGTTTCCTTAGTTGCCAACAATCATGCGACTCGCGCCATCAACATATTGGGAACAAAGTTCGCCAATCTAAGTGCTCTTTAACTTTAACCTTCGAATATCCAAAAAATTCTGCCTCATATTCAATACCAACGCTGATTTATAGCGACATTTCAGCTGTCAGCTCAATCAAGGTCAATCTGCTTGCTCCATACTTTGTGGTAAAATTCCAAATTGTGCTTTGTCAACGCCTTCACTTAAGTGCGTCCAATCAATGGGACGAATCCACTTCCGTACATCAATCTGACGAAAGTAAGAACATTGCACTTGATATTTCTAAGACATTTGACAGAGTTTGGCATCCGGCTTTTTTGTCAAAAATGCGTGCTTTTGGGATCGATGATTCTCTTCTTCAATGGATTAGAAATTACCTTTCGAAGCGAAGAGTTCAAATTGTCTTGGATGGTGCGATATTCACAAAATAAATGCTAGTGTGCCCCAAATCTTTATTCGGTCTCCGACAGCCACTCTTTTTAATTCTTATCAACGATCTCTTGTCTGCTATATCTTATCCAATATATTCATTTGCTGACGACAGTACTCTTTGCTTTCCATATTCGTTCACGGACTCACGTCCCTGCTCTTCGGCTGTAGAACGGGAATGGCAGCGTATGTTAAGCTCATTAAATTTCGATGTTAGCAGCACAACCACTTGGGGAACTATCAACAGATTGGATAGCATTGAGTTATCTGTTGTCGTTAAAGCAAAAAAATCCCAGCCATTATCCACGAATGGCACTTTTTGTATGTGTGTCAGCGACAACTTACGTTAGAATGATTACATATTTGATTTCATAATTCCTCAAACGATGTAAGGAATACTCTTTTTTCTCTGATCTGTCCTCAATGTACAGTATAACGAATTCATCAGCCCAAAATTGGTCAGGTGCTCCTAAAACATCTCTGCACCTTTTAAATAGAATTCAAAACCGTGCGATAAAACTCATAGATGTTCGACGTTGAACTTCCACATAATAGTTCGATGGCTTTGGACTGTTACGGATGTCCAGATAAGTATCTTTGTTACAATACAATGGTCCGAGTCGATGTTAGCTACTAGGAATGTACTGCTCGGACATCCTCAATACTGTAGAAGTGCCTTGTGTTGATCGCGATACAATCGAATTGGTTGACAATTTGTTGATCGAGAGACACCCAGGTCCCTTTATGAATAACAAATAGAAGTAAAAAATTAAATAAGAAGATCCCAGGTACTTCATCTGAAGATAAATTGCTTCTTCTTATCAAGAGGCAATAAAAAGAAACGGGAACTTTGTCAGAACTTCGATCGAAAGCAATCTTATGCCCCCAAAACCATCTAAAACAAGTTCACCCAAATTCACCCTCGATTTGAGACAAGGCAGGCAAATTCAGATACCAGGAAGTTGCTGATGTGTGCATTAATTCCTGTTACACACGATAGCCACAGGAAGTGAACACTTAAAGCGCGTCACTGTCAAGGCGAAGTTAGGCGAGATTCGTAGACTAGTGAAGCTGTCAAGTGATCAATCCGAGAATTAATAGCTACCTGATGGTTACCTAAAATTACCATTTGGAGTGCAATATAGGTCAAGCTAACGGAGCTGGCCAACAACCTTCAGCTATTCGGTCGTAGTACGTAGAATTTGTTCGATTGATTACAATTTGATGGTTGTGAATGATTTTTTTATCAAAAAAAAATATTAAAACAGACATTTTCTAAAAATTCATATTTCACTAGATTCTGGCATCTTCTTTCACCTGTACGAGTAGAAGAGACACTCAATCTATCCCTAAAGATTTTTTTTTATAATCTTGCGCGCTCACCAAGGGGATATGAATACCCTTCATACAAATTCTATAAAAAGACTTTTTCAGAGGATTGGCTCGCACGGGATTCATACCCGCGACCCTCTGCTTGAGGAGTCTATGCACATACCACTACACCACGGCCACCCCGTAGTGGCCTCAATACCACGATTGTGTTACGCGGTGTATGGCGTAGCAAGTGGTAGCTTTGGTAGCTATTTATCGCAAAGAATTGGTTATAATAGAAACATATTGATAGTGATAGTGAAACATAGCTGTTAAGTCAATACGATTTTCTACGGACTTTAAGCCAAGTTTTTTCGCAAAATATACCACAGGGACTTTCGACTTATGCCCAGCTGTCTGACACAGCAACAATTTAGAGTGAATTTCTTCACTAGACGTCCAATTGTTCGCTTATCGGGACGATCTGTAGTACAAATATTATATTTATCATCCTAGGAAAGGCATGGAACATAATAAGTGAATTACTCGGATGGAGCAAAAAAGGTCTATAGATGAAGTAATCGCCAAGAATTTTTCAATAAATTGCAGCGTAAATATTTATTGCAAACAAATTTGCTGAACATTTTGCCAACCAAACTTCCAAAATTTAAAATTTATATAAAAATTAAATTAAATTGCCATGTGACACTTAAACAACTTTGCACTTAAGCTCAATATGGTATACTGCAAAAAGATCAGTACGGATTTCAAAACGGAAAAAGTACCAGAGCACAGCTAGGAGAGCTTAAGTAAAAACCAACATGTACTCATAATGTTCTTAGATTTCAGTGAAACTCTTGAAACATTATAGACTATAGTAATGCAAGAGTTAAGCAGGATCGGCGTATGGGAGGCGCGTGGGAAATGCCTGGAGAATTATTTATTCGGAAGAACAGCAAAAGTCAAAAAAAAAAAATATGAACAAAATGAGTAAAGAAACAAAATCAATACGGTGTTCCACAAGCTTCCAAATTAGGACCTTGCTGTTCATACTCTTAACGAACTAGTTTTTGCATATGAAGACAATCTAGCAATCGTTGTAAAACGCAAGTGCCTTGCAGTCGCAACAATATTATTGCAACCAAAATTTAACAATCTTTCTAAGTTTGGTAGTTAGGGGCACAACTTTTTTTCATACTTCGATAGTCTATACATTTTAAAATAACATACTAAAATTTCAAATGAATATCTTAAATAGTTTTTGAGTTACAGCCTTCTAAAGGGTAGCCGCTCAGCGGCCAGAAATTACATTTGTTACAGGGTCTACCAGAGTTATTGTTCAGGCTCTGTCGTCATCGTTCACCATTACATTACGATACCGGTTGCTATTGTTGACCTCCAGGTATACAGAAATGGTCTACTCTTTAGGAATTTTTCGTTTATAACATTACAAGTTATAATACATTTAGTTTTACCGTTATTTTAGTAAAAATGAGTGATCAACCTCTGTATTCAAACCAAAAATGTACTCACGAAATTCTCAGACATAGATCAGTTTCAGGAAAACGAAAATTTACGGGAAATCAACTACCGCGAATACCAGTACGTTTGCTGAAAAACTATCACAAAATAATGATAATATGGGGTTTTCCAATAGGGACTTGACAACTTTGAATTTAATTTGTGAACACACTCTTTCACTAATCATCAAAATGTCACTGTCAATGTAATCTCAACATTTTCATCATGGTAAAGTACACTAACGAGCAACGTCTGCAAATTATAAAAATTTTCTACAGATATTCGGAGTCGGTGACTGCAACTTTAAGAGCGTTAACTCCAATTTTCGGTCGTAATTCTCGCCCTAGTAGACAGGCAATAACAAGTTTAGTGCAAAAATTTGAGTCTACATATTCATTGTGTGATGTCAATGAATATGTCAGTGAGAGACAACGTGTCAGTGAGACAACGTGTCAATGAGACAACGGGTTGGTCTAAGTGTTGAAAATATCGCTGCCGTTCAGACGTCCGTAACAAACGATCCAAATCAGTCAATTCCACGGCGTTTTCAAGAATTCGGCATCGCTCAGACCACATTATGGCGTATTTTGTGTAAGGATATTGGTTTACACCCATACAAGATCAAGCTGACTCAAGAATTGAAGCCAATGGACTATTTGAAGCGACGTACGTTTTCCAATTGGGTTCTATAGAAGATGCGCCAAGATGATGAATTTCATCGCAAAATCATCTTCAGTGACGAAGCTCATTTTTGGATCAATGGGTTCGTCAATAAGCAAAATATGCGTTATTGGTCAGGTGAAAACCCACATGTGCTTCATGAATCACCACTTCATCCACAAAAAATAACTGTTTGGTGCGGTTTGCATGCCGGCGGCGTTATTGGGCCATATTTTCTCGTCGACGATAACGATCGTCATGTTACTGTGAATGGTCAGCGTTATCGCCCCATGATTACCAATTATTTCTGGCCAGAATTGGAAGATATGGACTTGGACGACATGTGGTTTCAACAGGATGGCGCCACAAGCCACACAGCACACGCTACAATCGATTTATTGAAGAGTAAATATGGTGAGCGTGTTATCTTAAGACATGGGCCAGTCGATTGGCCGCCCCGTTCGTGCGACAGACTATTTTCTGTAAGGCTACGAGACAACATTGAACGCGAAATAGCGACCATTTCGGCCTAAATGTGGTCGAGTCGTTGAAAATTGGGTCCAACGAATCGACCGCTGCAAACGTGCCCGCGGTGACCATATGAACGAAGACGAGTTCCATTCATAAATGCTTTGATTGTATTTCAAGCCAATAATAAAGTTTTTGAAATATCTCAAATGGTTTGCCTTTTATTTAAAAAAAAGTTGTCAATTCATTATTAGAAAACCCTATATTGTGATTAATCCAACTTATGGATATTGCATTATTCAGATTGATATGCGGTTCCCAATTTAGTATTGTATAAAACTTTTAATCAAACAAGTTCGCGGCGTTTAGGATTCAAAATTGCTGTCATGATTCATATGATTGAAAATGCATTTGATATCAAGATAATGTGGATAAAATGTATAAAGCCATCTGGGCTAGATTTCGTCATATGAGTTCGAAAGGTGAGAATCCAAACCATAGAAACTATCCAAAAAGCGCAGATAGTTGGTGGGCTTATCCCCACGCGGAAGATAAAGGAATGAACTTGACTTAGTTTAAGCATAATTACCTCCCACTTGATTCAAATGTTAAAAAAGCTCTGAAGCCCATATACGAGGGCTTGTCTCGGTGCGAATTGCTTGATATATTTAAGGCTAGTAATACGCAAAATAATAACGAATGCTACAATGGTTTACTTTGGTACTTTGCTCTGAAAAACCTTCGCAGTTTTCTCAAAACCATTGAATAATCAAACAACGTTGCCACTTCAATATTTATTGACGGTTATACATCTATTTTAAAAATATTTTATGCGATGGAAGTGATAGTTGGACCTGTAACAAAATCTCTTATGTCGCTAGCAAAGATGAAACAAGACTACGAGTGGCAGACCATTGCCAAAAGGCTGCCTCGAAAGAGGGCCGATTATCTCGAAGAAGAGATTCAACAGTCCAGCAGGCGCTTTTTAGAAGAGGCTGGTGGATTATATGGACCTGGAATAGCAGATTAGCTTCAAATCATCCGATCACTTTTATTTATTTATTTTTTTTGCTTATTTCGTATTAGTTTCTCTTTACAATGAACCTCCAGTTTTTCGATTGAATGAAAAATGTGATTTTGTCGGCCCAAAAATCATCAAATTTTTGGGCAAACTCCGGTATTTTTTTTTTAAACTCTGCCATTTCGTTAAATTTCAATTTTTCCTCACAATCGTTGGTCAGTATATAAGCAATACCTTCCAATTTAATAATCTTTTTTGTTTTTTGATTTCAGCCATGGTGAAGGCCGCAATCACTAGCGGTGGAGGACCTTTTTTTTTTGTGACTTGGGAAATTAAATTGTTTCATTTAAAAATGTCAAAGTATATTTCTTATTTATATGTAAATACCACCTTGATCAAAAAAATAACCACCGTGTGGTGCTCCCATTGTTCCGATTTGAGTTCTGTTTTTTTTTTTTGTTAAGTTAGTACATCTGTTGTTGACATTTCCTCTAAATCTTAGCGTCATAGCTTGACATTTGCAAAAGTTACGTAGCTAAGAGTACATCTATCTCCGAAAAACATCGAAAACCGACGAAAACATTGATGAAGTAAAAGAAATGTTGGTCAATAACCGCAAATTAACCATCAGAGATATAGCGGAGGACTTGAACATTGCCTATGGATTTGTCCAAGACATTTTGGTTAATGATTTGGGTTTCCGTCGTGTAGCAGCAAAGTTGGTGCCAAAAGACCTCAAGAGAGATGATTTGCGAGGCTGAATCCGATCCCACATTCATCAAAAGGATCATTACTGCAGACGGGACGTGGGTTTATGTGTACGACACGCAATCCAGACATCAGGCAAGTGAATGACGTTCACCAAATGAGCTGAGACCAAAAAAACCACGTCGTTTTTAGTAAAAAAAAAGGCAATGCTCACGGTTTTCATGGATTACAACGGTGTAGTGCATCATGAATTTTTGCCAGAAGGCCAGACAGTAAACAAAGAATATTATTTGGGCGTTATGAGACGTTTGCGTGAAGCAATTCGCCGAAAGAGACCAGAATTGTGGGCAGAAAACTCGTGGATTTTGCACCATGATAACGCACCGTCGCACAGTGCCATTATTCATAATTTTTTGACGAAAAATGCAACAAATACCATCCAATAGCCACCGAATTCACCTGATTTGGCTCCCTGACTTCTTTACGTTCAATCGAGTTAAAACACCACTTCGGGGAACGCCTTTCAGCAGCCGAGAGCAAGTAATGGAAAAATTGCAGGAAGCATGTTTCGAGGATTGGATCAAGCGCTGGCATAATTGTGTTGCAGTCGCTTGGGATTACTTTGAAGGTGACAATATTGATTTAGATGAATAAATTTGTATTTTGAATTTTCTGAACAAATTCCGGGAACTTCATAATACTATGAAGTCTCACGATACCAGCACCCAATACTACGTGCTCTAAATACAAGATGGAAGCAAGGTCTTTTAAAAATTCCAAGATATAAGAACGAATACCTTATTTTCACCTTTTCCACCCCTTCAATAAGTACAATATAAATCTTATTGAAATAACAATCAATATATATTTGACATCATCTCTAAATTGTAAAATTTGGATTTATATATATATATACTTTTATTTTTATTTATTTTTTGCTTTGAATTCTATTCTAAGAGAATGATATACAAAATTGTTGACCTACAACCAATTTCCTTTCTGTTTTTGGCATCTTATTACAATATACAGTGTATAGTATGTACATACTTTTAGAAGTTTATTTTATCTTTATAATAAAATACAGTTTCGATATATATTATTTCTGTTACTTTCTTTTCATTTTAACACTAACAAATTACAATCAATCTTACACTTTCAATATGAATAAAATAGAAAACACTAATTACACAAAAATATACACAGCAAAGTCAAAAAAAAGTTCCTGTGTGCTTGGACATTGATACTTATTTCAACAATTAACATTATTGTCCTTCAGGATAAAAACTTTAACTACATTGTTTCTCTTTTTTTCTCGTTTTTTTTTTATTTTTTTTTTTTTATAGGATTAGGTGTGTATATTCTCTAGGATTATTTGTATGGAATGACATTTTTTTATAAGGTAGTCTTTGCTCTAGAATGACAAATTATTTTTCATAACTCGATACCGACTGTGAATCTGACTTGGAGTCATCCGATTCGTGGGCGCTTATTTTTGCCCGTTTCTTCGCCGCCCATTCTACGAGGCAGAAAGCCGCGGTTCCAATTGTTGCAAACACCACAAGAATGCTTAACTGAGCTCGGAGTCCCAAATGTGGAGAATAAAAGAAGCTTACCGCTGCTGCTACAGACTGAAAAATAAGAAAATGATTAGTACAAATTTAGTAGAGAATAGTCAGTCAACACCAACCTGTGTGAATTTAAATAGAGCAAACGCTCCAACAGAATTCTTGACGAAAACTCCACCTAACATCGAATAGATTTGAGTGTTAAAGCAAGCATCTCCAAAACCAAGCAAGAAAGCACATAACAGAGCTAACCAAGCCTTTGGTGGATCCAAATAGGAAACATCATTTGTGCCTTGGAAAGGTGCACTATTAGGAAGATTCAGGAAAATCAGGAAGAACGCAATCAGATGAATAATATAGCCAGCAATGACAATTGGATCACGACCATATCTTGTTGTTTTCGATCCCAGCAGTCCAAATAGACCACCGCCTAAAACTTCACCAGCGCCAATGCAAATTCCGGCTAGACCAACAATCTCTTTTGGTGTTTGAGAGATAGCCCATGTAAATCCAATCGAAGATCCATATACACCGCTGAAGAACGACAATTCAAGGCCTGGAAACAAGTGATTTTTAAAAAACATTAAAGTCAAAATTTTCTCTCTACTTCATACCTGAATAGAAGAACGCAACACTTAACAGCAACATGTCTTTTGTCCAAAAGAGTTCAGCAGCCGATTTCATAGCATAAATGGCACTGCTCAATCCTGTTTGGGATTCTTGTAACTCTCTATCATTTGATGAATTATCCTCCACCGGTCTTAAGGTACACAAAAATACTATACCCAAAGCAGCAACGGCGATTAGAACACCAATCACAAGCTGCCGGGTTTCGGGGTCGATAGTTGTTTTATCTTGGAATTGATAGTAAACGAAAAGATTGCCTAAGAACATACTACACTGTAAGAGAGCCCAGAAAATTCCAGAGTTTCGAGATATGTTCGATTGATCACTGCATCGAGCCAAAAATGTCCCCTGACCAGCCCATGTTATTGAAGCTCCTGCTCCCAAAATCGCACTGGCTAGATAAAGAAGCCATGTGCGAGGCCATAGGAAAATTACCATAAACAGGCTAAAAAATCAAAAATAGTGATAAATATTATTGAAAGAAAATGGTGTTCACTTTTGCTTACGTATATGCCATTGAACCGACTAACATCGCACACCTAGGTCCAGTAAATGATATAAACGATGGTGCTAGCCAGTTGCATAAGGCAAACGAAGCATATATAACAGCCAAGCTCGTGTAACCATCACCAGTAAAAGTTGAATCTTCTTCTGAAATACTGTCTAGAATTGTTTTCTGAAACGAAAATGGTTGAAACAAAGTTAGAAAATAAGTTTTAAACGATAGGTGATGACCATCATCATCTATAGCTCTAAATGATAAACAAACATTTTTGATGATTTCGCACAGAAATAGAAATAAGATTTTAAGTAACATATACGCCTTGAATGAGACAAATACTCATAAAATTTAAATAGTTAACATTTTAACTGGACATAAATGAAGCTCTCTTAACAACAAGGTTCATCGATATCGTATTCATAAAATGGATAAACAAAATCATGGTTAAAATGTTACAAAAATAATGGATTTGTTGTTAAAAGTTTCGTTTTCAAGTAGTAAGCCAGTAACTAGATCTTGCATAGCATCAAATGCCTAACCACATAGATACGCACTTTAGCGGATATTAAACGGTTTAATTGATATTTTTTGTGATCCATTTTATACGTCTTAACACTCAATTCGCTGTGAAAAGCTACTCTAAAATTATATGCTTCACATGTATTGTTCCGATACGTTCTGCTTTCTGTAAGCCAGTCACAATAATTGCAGAAATCCCTTAGGATTTGTGTAGATATGATGACTTTCTTCTAAGCTCCAGTCAATTAGACAAGTAGTTATGAAGAAGTACTCCACATATCCAAAAAGGATAATGATATGCGAATTCATTGATCTTAACTGGATCAGCTCTTTTCTTCAATGAAGTTAAGAAATTAGGGGTTATTTTGGATATCAAACTCCTTTAGACAAACATGCGTAAGTTATTTTCTTGTCAAGCTTGCACTTCACTGTTGTTTTCATGAGACTCCTAGCAACGTTCTATCTCTCTATCGCGGCACCATAGAAGGTTTAGCCAGCAGTCATGGTTCTGTTTCAGATCTGCTAGAAAACTTCACAACTATTGATATTTTTAGGGCGCCACCTACGTGTTACACTCGTAGGTATGCGTTCGACTTTTTTTCTACCCAGGATTGAATTTAGCCAGAGTTACAGTGCACTACAAAAGGTTTTGTTTATTCCTCTTTGGTGCGCAACTAAGAGAGCTCGAAAACCGTTACGGTAAAAGTGTTTATCTTTTGAGGCTATCCATGAATCAAGCCATTTTTTGATGTCTTCATATGAGCGGAACTGCTAATCAGCCAGACCATGTTTCATCGAACGGAGCAAATAATAATCGGACGGCGCAATATCTGGGGAATATGGCGGGTGGGGTAGGACTTCCCATTTGAGTGTTTCTAGATAGGTTTTAACGGGTTTGGCAACTCGAGGCCGAGCGTTGTTATGCTGTAGAATCACTTTTTCGTGCCTCTGCTCGTATTATGGCCATTTTTCGGGCAGTGCTCTACTCAATCGCATCAATCAAAGTCGATAGTGTTCTCCAGTGATGGTTTCGTTGGTTTTTAACAGTTCGTAATAAATAACACCGACCTGGTCCCACCAAATACACAGCATTACCTTCACAGCAATTTCCAATCGCTTGGAAATGACTTGGTGGGTATCTCATAATGCTGAAGCAAGCTCTTCTTGAATTTGGGACGGATCCTCATAGAGGAATGCCTCCAATTCAGCGTCTTTAAAAAATTTTGGCCTTCCTTCACGCGGATGGTCATCAACATCAAAATCACCGTCTTTGAAGCGACGGAACTAATTATGGCGCGTTGTTTCACTTAGAACAACATCTGCGTAGACTTTTTGGAACTCTCGATGCGCTTCAACGCTTCCCGCAAATGACGATTATTTGGCACAAAATCAGACATTTTCACATAACCAAAAGTATATGATGCCAAAGCAAAATCAATTATGTGTCAAAACTGTTTGGTTCATAACGTTTCGGATATGTCAAAATCGACCACCACTTACTGCTGGAGCCATTTATTAACAAACAAAGAGATAGAGATGAGAACTTAGTTGCGCACCTAATACGTATCCGCTAAGCCACAGTCCATCAGAATACAAGCCGGACAAGCCTTCTTTAGGGTAGGCCCCAAAACTTTTTAAGGCCGTTAAATTTAAAAGGAGACTTAAACATTTTTAATGGCCATGGACATTGCAAAGCGACATCCTAGCTGCACTTTATTCAAATGTACAATCAATCCATATTAAGAATAGGAGCATCTTCTGAATTAAGTTGGAAAACTTAACCACAAAATTTAGTCCGAGACCTAGTTCAATGCATCCGAGCATATAAAATTATGCTCGTAAGTGGCATGACGCTCTAGGATGTAGAAAACTTAACGAATGTCTTTTTTTTTATATAATCCCGGGGATATGAATACCCTTTTACTGGCTTTTTCTCCATGGCGCGGGCGTGTGGTGTAGTAATTTGCAACTCAGGTGTATTAGGTTTCGATATTTTTCCAGAGGTGGTTGTCAAACTGGAGCCAATGCATCCTCAACCAGTGGGTCTTAGTACGTGCTAGTTGTTAGTTCGTTACATTTAGCCCAGCCTAGCCAGCCAGTGTTATGCCTTCATGTCAGAGTTGACGCCGACGGGATTTTCATACAACTACATACAAATTCTATGAAAAGACATTTTCAGAGAATTGCCTCGCATGGGATTCGAACCTGCGACCCTCTACTTGAGGAGTCTATGTATAAACCACTACACCACGGCCACCTCCTAGTTGGTTAGTTTGAAGTGACCAATAACTGAGATACAATTAGACTAGGATAGATCCACTTCTAAGAAGTTGGTTAAAACTATTCGCTCCTACAGCTTATCATCTTAACGAAATTGCTAATGTAGCAGTACATGCATCACTGGGATCATTTAGAACATGGAAAAGATATTCCTTAGATAATGACTTAACAAATATTGAAGCTTTCTAATTATATTAGAAGTTCTAGTTCTAGTATCCAATCCCGAAACGTTTATGTAGTGATACGGTCAAGTATCTACGATTTGTCATAATTATAAACCGAATTGAGATGACTTCCTCCTTGCTTCCGGACAATAAGTAATCAAATAAAATTGTTTATCACACGTGTTTAAAATAAGTTGGCGACAGATCAACTAACAAAATTGATCACGTTACTTCCGTTTCCATTTAAAAATCCCAAGGTACATAGTAAATGATAAATGAGAGATAAAGAACTGATCACGTAGCTATTTCAAGGAACATGAGAACCTGATCGATCATCAATATTCAGATGATCATTTATCTGGACAAGTTGATGCGGAAAATTCAAGTTTCCAAAGCAGATTACTCGTACCTGCATTCTGATCACGTTGGGTGTCAACGACTGAATACTTCCAACTATAAAATTGACCATGAAAAGATACACGCAATTATAGCGAAGAGCCTTGTAATGTATACTTTTAGGCGAATTAGATCGATGAAGAGAATCTAAAGTGAGTAAGTTGAGCTCAGAAAAGAGAAATCTAAGAGAAAAAACTATTCACAAAGAGAAGAAAAACGATACAAACACAAACAAATACAACACTCTCTCCCTACATATGTTTAATTTAATTTAATTAGTGCAATAGATGCTTTACAGACAAGTTAAGTGAGTAGACAATCTAAAAACCATCATTGCAGAGCTACTGGTTATTTAACATATGAAGTGAGGTAGAGAGGTAAATTACAATATTAAAAATACTAATACATATACATTAAATGACTCATGCGATGAGTACAAACTTGTCTACAGTGTCTAAAGTGTACCTAGGTACGAATGATGGGCCTGGTGCATGATCAACTGACTGCTAAGTAATTTTGTGATTGCGTTGATCTCGTAAATTTAAAAATGTGATAAACGGAACGCAACAACAAAGTACAATTTGTTGTAGATTATTTTTGTTTTCAATTTTAGATGGTCTCATGTTATGTACACTCATTTACATTTGTTTCCTGTTTAGTTTAGTTTGCTTTAAAAAAATCCGTAAAACTCGTTCGATATATAAGATCACGAGTGTCAGGATTATGTTTCATAGGAAATTTTACACCTTTAAAACACCGACTGATGGTAGGGTGCCTTCCGATTACGTGACTATTTACGAAATTCCGTTTCTGACTACGATTGCTGATACGATAAATGCTTTCTGCAACCACAAGCCCAGAGTAAAACCTCTTCAGACTTCCTTATGATATTTATTAAAGAAATAAAAACCAGTCAAATCAAATCAAAACTCATCAATCACTAATAGCTAAAAAAAAAAAAAAAAACAATGCGTAGTAAAGTGAATGGGAAATTGCATGATTTGATTTGCTATTTATCCTACTGTGGTTTTCTACTTCCGCCAATTGGCTTTGCACTACAGAGTTTGTTACATTCTTTTGGTTTTATATAGCCACTAGCATTTTTTCTTCAAGTTACTGATTTCAGATACCAATTTAATGGGGCAATGGCACATACTTTCTCCTTAGATTTTGGCTGTTTCGAACGTGTATTGACTGTTTAAATTATGATGTATTTTCTACACTCTGTTGCACCTTAAAAAAAACAAAAAATAATAATAAAATCTTCCGTTGGCTACTTTCAAGCAGCCATGTCTCCTAGAATATAACTTACCAATGGAAACCGAAAAAATAAGATGTATCATTTCTCACTGCACTGCACCGTAATTTGAATTTGGCTTCACTAAGCATGTAAGATTTCACTACGACCAAAAACTGAGGCAAAAAATTCTACTATGTCCGAAAAGTAGTACAAATTGCTCGTCGTCCGTCTAATTAAATATTCTGTCTCATCTTCCATCCCAACGCTCATGTATAATGACGTTTCTGCTATCTTTAGACTAAACCAATATGATTGCTGTACTCTTTGCGGCCGGTTCAACACTTCCGGATTAAGCTTTGTCTCCGTCTACACTTGAGTTTGTCGAACTTGTCGAATCTTCAATGGGACGAATCCACTTTCGCACTCGTGTGCACTCAACTCACACTCAACATACATAAATTCGCTAGGTCAGATGGTATATACCCTTCTTCTGAAGAGGTGTTATTTCACTGCGTAAGCTCTTCCAGCGATCCTACTCTTTAGGACTCTTTCCGAGCAGATGAAAAACAGCCCGTCCCTAAGACGAATCTTCTTCTCTCTCCTTCTACAGACCAATTATACTTACATCCCTTCTTTCCAAGGTCATGAAAACGCTGATAACCCGTCAACCAGCAGTACGATTTTCGCAGCGACACGTCCACTGTTGATTTAATGGCATAACTCTCACCGAAGAGTGGAACCAAAGCGTACATCAATCTGGCGAAAGCAAGATTGTTGCACTTGGTATTTCTAAGGCAATTGGCAGAGTTTGGCATCAGGCTCTTTTGTCGAAAATGTGTGCAATTTGGATCAAGAATTCTCTTCATCAATGGGTTAGAAATTACCCTTCAGTTGGTGAGCCCCAGGGCTTCGTTCTGTCTCCGACACTCTTTTTAAGTTTTATCAATGAACTCTTGGCTGCTACTTTTAATATTTGTTCTGGGACTCACGTCCCTGCTATTCGGCTGTAAAAAAAGAACGGCAGCGCACGTTAAGCTCATTAAATTTTGATATTAACGGCATAACTAATTGGGGAACCAGTAACGGAGACCAATTTAATGCTTCCAAAGTACGGTACTGTCTGCTGTCGTTAAAGCGAAATTTAAACACCCAGCCATTGTCTATGAATGACACTTGGAATATCGAAATCGAAAAATTTTCCATTCTCGGTATGTCAATGACAACTTACGTTGGAATGACCACATATTAGATGTCGGCAAAAATGCTGCAGAATGTCTAGGTTTCACCCTCTCTTATCTGGCCTCAATATCTAAGGTATTACTCCACCCAAAATTCGAGTACAATGCCCATCTAGTCAGGTGCTCCTAAAACATCTCTGCACCTGCTAGATATGAATCAAAATCGTGCGACAAAACTCATAGGTGATACTATTTAATATCACCCAGATAACGAACACGTTCAAACACCGACGAAATATCCCGTCTCTCACTGTGTTTTATCTCTATTCCCACCACCAGCACTTCATAGAAATCGCCAGTAGCATTCCGCCCCTTCAAACTTTTAACCGCAACACCCGTCTCTCTGAGAATCCTCATCAGTATACCCTCAAGCCCACTTTCGGACTCTAAAATATCGTGATTCGTTCTTTATTTCCTAGTCATTATAATCTTCAATCATTTAAAACCAACGTTCATAGGTATCTCTCTTTCTTTGCTCTCTGATTTACCTTCGCCTGCACTGTGTGCAAGCATTTTAAGGGTACTCAAATCCCTTGAGCGCGCGCAAACTATAAGAAAAAATTACAAAACGCACAAAGACTTCTAAAATCTTTTGAATCGGAGGCTAGGAAATAGAACTAATCAACTTTGAGGAGATCACCTTATGGGTCGCAGGTTACTGGCATATGATATATGATATATGCAGTGTATTACCTGTATTTTGTCATCCTCTAAGCACTCAACCACAAAAGCAACTACATTTTATATAGGCGATATCTCACACAGTGTTCGAAAAGGAACTAAGAAAATCCCCTGATATCATTTCTGTTCTAACTGAGGATATTTTTCAAGCACTTGCTCAGGGGATAGATAATTCTCTTAGCCTGTCTTGAATATTACTCCATTAGGGAGAGCGTAAGGAACATAACGTCGTCTACCATGTTAATCATTTGGAATGATTTGGAAGTCTTGCCAAGTGACTTGATAGTTAACTAGCAAATAGGTCTAATTGCATTACAATGTACTACTTTTTCGACTATACTACATATCTGTAGGTGATGAAAACACTAACTGCCGTGGAATATAACCAAAACATGATTTTTGATTGAAGTTCCAGGTTTTACCTTGTTTAAATTATAGAGCTCCATTATTTTATTTGAGTTCTAGTTTAGTTTTTTTTTTGGCTTGAATAACTCTTGGATATCTAATTCTATCACGGAAACCTATACTTGTGCCATTATGAGTCACTAAGCTTAGGCTCAGCTTTCTTCTAATAGTAAACCTCACTAATGCTGGCTTATTTGAGCTTATCAATAGCCTCTTACTGACACACCAATCAGAGACGTATGTTAGATTAAAGCATTTGGTATACGTTATAGGCAAGTGACTATAATGATAAGCAACAATTTAACTATCTCCAGTTTAGACTCGAGTAATATGAGTTAGTATTTTCCGTTATTAGAAATCTAATGATAACATTATCGACAGCATTAGGGTATATTTGACGAAGTTGAAGACGTCAGAGACTGGTTTCTGAAATGGCAGCGGAGTAGCAATGGCAAAAGTATTTAGAAATGTCTGCGCAGCCAATCTGCTTATCATAGGAGGCGATAAACCCTGCGACATAATCAACTCAGATACTACATCGACTAGATAAAAACCTCTCGATCAACCAATAAAGGAATATTTTTGGAAAAAGATTGAAAATAATCAAGAGCTTAGAACACCCAATTGTTAAAAGTTATTTAAATTCTGTGAAAGAAACTTGTACCGCCGAAGCAAAAGCGGAAATACGTGAACAGGAAACTTCGTGAGAAATAACTCGATTGTTTCGGCACTTGTATGGCACTTAGTACCATGCTGTTAAAAGTAGAGGTCGTTTTAGCTCCGGCCACAAACAATTGTTTATTATATCTCGGTAGTGCGCTCCATTGACCTTAAAGGCTTTTTGAAAAAGTGCGACCATATGACACCTCTAGTTCATAAAGCGCACCAAAAAGTTACTCGTTCTGGGTGCATTGACATCTCCTGAATCACTCGTCCATTTTCGATGCACCAGATATGGTAATTTTGTTTATCAACGTATCTGCCAGTGAATGGAGGGTCGTTTTCAACAATTTCCTTTACTGCGACAATTTTTTCCATTAACCGTCCGGGGCGAACACGTTTTGGCGTCTTCACATCTTGTTCTGAGCCCATCTCCTGTTATTATTTAATTATGTTGCGCACAAAAGTCTCGGAAGTCTCGTGATTTCTCGCACGTCAAAGTGCTAAATACAGTGAGTCGTATTCTTAAAGTCATTCAGGAATGATAATGTTCATGTTCCCTGATCCATTAACGCTGAACTAAATGATACCTAGCTAATAAATCGTAGTCCTTTAGATTACTTTGTTTAAGCTGCATTGGGAAGATAAGGGTATAATTTACAGTGTTCTTAGTTTTTCTTGTTTGGCTCTCTTGGGCCAAAAAAATAACAATTGGCATGAGTAACTCTTCATTTAATATCAGACTTGCATAGCTTAAGGAGCCGAGATAGACAAATTCACTTACTGCCTCAAAGTTATAGCTGTTCATGACAACATTCCGATTCGTGATATACGTAGTTCTGATTTCATTCACAATTGAACACAGGAGTGAAAGGTCTCTACGTTCCCCCAATGATGTCAATTTCATTGGGTATGAAAGTAGTGGGACAGACTTTAAGAAAGCTCTGCCTCTGGAATTGGCTTGCAAGTTTCGCGCAATTTTCTCAACTAACATATGATGTTAAAGAAGTCGCATGACAGCACCTCACCCTGTTTAAATAATTTTTGACATCAAAGATCTCGGCGAAATTGCTTTCAGCCTTTAAAGAGCAACAAACCTTCTGAATCGTTATACTGCACAACTTAAGGAGTTTGTTTGGGAAATCAAAACTATACAAAGTTCTGTCGTATGGGTTGTCTGTTTAGGTAATGTCAGTAACGTTTTGAACTTCCTGTTATTCCTCTAAGGTCTGCTGAAGAGTAAAAATTTAGTAAATTGTGCATTTATTTACACCGCACTGATAGAGGCCTAAAAACGAGGGTTCCCTGAATTCGGTTCTGAAAGACGAATTCCGCATACATACGACTGCATTAAAGATGGAAATGCAAGCTAGTCTCTCAACGTAGGTGACGACAAAACCGAGATCTTCAGTGTCTCAAAGGGACTTAAACAAGGCGATGCGTTGTAATGGGATTTTTTCAACATATTTCTTGAAAAAAAAAAACGTTAAGTCAGTTACTCGCATATGCAGACGATATTGACATAACGGGAATAGCCCAGCGACCTATCGATGGAGCGTTTGCGACTATTGAAGTAGAAGTGGCAAAAATGGGTTTAGCAGAACAACAAAGTATATGCTGTTAACACGATATCGACTCCTAGGATAAAACGTCATGACAGGCAGCTACAATTTTGAGGTAGTAAAGGACTTTATCTACTTCGGCTTCGCTAGCAGCTCCAACAACAATCATGCGAAGAATCTCAGCAGACAGTAATGTAGTAAAATCCTGTACTTTACGGTGCAGGAACTTAGACACTGACGAAAATGGATGAAAATTCCGAAAAAAAAGTTCTTCGGGTTATTGCCAGTCCCATTTCCATCGATGGAGAATGGAGGAGACGTTTTAAAAACTGAACTGTAGGATGCTGACCTCGTCAGAAAAGCTCGGATAACCAGGCTTAGATATCTAGGTCACCTTGAGCACATTGACCCCTGCCTCAATGGAAGTCCGCGATACTTTTGTACAGGTATTAAAGTTTTTTTTTTTAAGGTTTAGAACTTTAAAATAAAATTAAACACATAAAAACTGTAGTAGTAGCCATTATATTATATTACTATGCGAAATTATGCTTATTTGCTCAAATGGACGACTATTTTGAATAAAAATTCCGCAAACTGAATCACGATTTTCGAAATAAATTTGCACAATTTGCAAGTATTCATTTGGCGTAAGCAAAGTGCTAGAAAAAGTGTTGCAAGCCAAAAAAAAAAAAACCTTTAAATACCTCTAAAAAAACACTCTATATATGGTATATTATATATATCAAAGTCCACCTTCTGCCTGTTCCATCCCACCACACTTTCTGGTTATATTTGCTTTATAGCAGCCCAGGCATCCACTAACTGTTCGATTACAAGTGGCCCATTCCAGATTCGAGCGTTGCATGTGCAGAATCAAACGTCATTATCTTCTTTTTTCCACTTAGCAGGTCGTCCATAATGCGCACTTGTTCGAGGGTGTTGGTTGCTTCGCAATGTATTTAAGTGATAGAGTATTTAACCTCGTGTATAATCCCAGGTCAGCCCCTTTCCGAGGACATTGGAGTAATAGGGATTCGATATTCTGAGTTAGGATTGGGTTCATTTACCACCACCAAAAAACTCATATTAGGAATTTGCCATGCAACCGTTGATTCAGCAGTTGCTCTTTCCTCCTACTCAACACTCCCGTAGTGAAAGTGTCCATTCTAGACCTTGTAGCCTAACCTAACCCAGCCTTCATAAGGCCTTTATTTCGATAATTCAGAGATGTTTCGATATTTTATCTATATCAATTTTTGACCGCCAAATCATCTAGTCCTCAATATTACTTTTGTACGAGTGCACTCTTTTTTTGTTTGCATTGTCAAACTTTTTAATAGGAATTTAATGTTAAAACGTCACATTGCGCTGCCAAGCTTCATTTATTTACAGTACAGGTTGCCATTTCATGGAAAGATTGACGTAACAACAACGATTTATAATCGTTGAAATTTATTTCCAAAATCTAGGCACTTATAGAGCACTTCATGGAATTTACGACATTCATCATCAGCTATTTGAGCGAATTTTTGAAAAATTTCGCAGCCAATTCACGCTATTGAATCCTCTCACACCAACAATAGCTAAAACAGTGGGTTCTTTGCTTTGCAGCAGCTTGGCCTTTGTCCATCCATTATGTGGAAAATTCTGCGTAAAGATCTTGGTGCAATTGATGAAAAAGCTAAGACCTCGTGTCCATTTACTGCGTCGCTGTTTTTTTTACAACTGGAGCTGTTTTTTTATTTTAAAGTACAATTTTGTTCAGTGATGGGGCTCATTTCTGTTTAAACGGCTACGTAAAGAAGCAGAATTGCTATACTTAGATCTTCAAGAAGTTCACAAGATGCAATTTCTTCCAAAAACATGTATCGTGTAGTGCAGATTGAAACATCGCTTTATTGGAAAAAAGATTTGGCAATATAGTAATTTCAAGACTTGAACCCGTCAATTGGCCACCAAGATCGTGCGATTTGACGCCATTGCATTATTTTATGTTGAGCTACATCAAGGCAGTAGTGTATGCTGATACACGATTGACGCTTTGGAGCGAAACATTGTTGGAATAATACACGATATACGGCCCCAATTCCTTGAACAAGCAGACGGCTTGATGGACATACACGTTGATCAAAAAAATAACCACCGTGTGGCGCTCCCATTGTTCCAATTTGAGTTCTGTTTTTTTTTTTTTTTTTTTTGTTAAGTTGGTATATCTGTTGTTGACATTCCCTCTAAATCTTAGTTGACATTTGCAATTGCAAAAGTTACGTAGCCAAGAGTACATCTATCTCTGTGTGTGTTGGCAATTTTTTTACAATTTTAGAAATGTGCTTAAATTTGCAACAACGAACTTGTTTTAAATTTTGCGTAAAAAACGGATTTAATCCTACGCGAAAGTTGGAAATGTTGGAAAAGTGTTTCGGCAACGATTCTTTAAATAAAACGGTTGTTTACCAGTGGCACGAGCGGTTCAAAAGTGGTATTGAGTCAATCGAAGATGATAAACGTAGTGGCAGACCATCGACATCGAAAACTGACGAAAACATTGATGAAGTAAAAGAAATGTTTGTCAATAACCGCAAATTAACCATAAGAAAAATAACGGAAGACTTGAACATTGCCTATGGATCCGTCCAAGACATTTTGGTTAACGATTTGAGTTTCCGTCTTATAGCAGCAAAGTTGGTGCCAAAAGACCTCAATTTCATGCAAAAAAGAGACCGTGTTGACGTCGCAAAAGAGATGATTTGCGAGACTGAATGCGATCATTACTGGAGACGAGACGTGGGTTTATGAGTACGACACACAATCCAGACATCAGGCAAGTGAATGGCGTTCACCAAATGAGCCGAGACCAAAAAAATTAAGTCGTTTTCAGTCAAAAAAGAAGGCAATGCTCACGGTTTTCATGGACTACAACGGTGTAGTGCATCATAAATTTTTGCCAGAAGGCCAGACAGTAAATGAGATATGAGACGTTTGCGTGAAGCAATTCGCCGAAAGAGACCAGAATTGTGGGCAGGAAACTCGTGGATTTTGCACCATGATAACGCACCGTCGCACAGTGCCATCATTATTCGTAATTTTTTGACGAAAAATGCAACAAATACCATCCAACAGCCATCGAATTCACTGTGACTTCTTTCTGTTCAATCGAGGATTGGATCAAGTGCTGGCATAAGTGTGTTGCATCGCTTGGGATTACTTCGAAGGGGACATTATAGATTTAGATAAATAAACTTGTATTTTTAATTTTCTGAATAAATTCCGAAATTTTTTTGATCAAAGTGGTATCAAAGAGGTGTGTTCAAAAAGTAAGGTGGCCAACATCCTTAGCAACTTCTCTTATGGTAATTCGACGATTTTCCAAACCAATTTTCTTCACAGCTTCGACGTTATCATCTTTTGATGGTGTGCTGGGGACTCCAGAGTGAGGTTCATCATTGGCATCTTCTCGGCCATCTTGGAAGAGCTTGTATCACTTGTAAACATGTTTTTTTTTTTACTTTGAGCATATTTCACATTTCAACATTCAAGTGAAAATTCTTTGCTATTTTCTTATAATAACTGATATTTGCCGAGCATACCAAAACACGTCTTACCTTTCTATCTGTCAAAAACAAACTATGTATGCCATATGCTTGAATCTGTGAACATACATTCGGGACATGTGTATCAACACAACAAAAATAAACGATAATCGAATGTGCGTTGCCTGCGAAATTTTAAAAGTCTCCTTACTTTTTCAAATCATAAATAGCATAAAATAATCTTTCGATTGAATTTAATAAATCGACATCACATTAATTTCTTTGTGTTTTATTTAAACAAAAACAACTGAAACTTTTAAAAACAAAAAAAAAAAAAACTTCGTTGTAATTGAATTTTCCGTAGACTTTATCCCTTGACCTTGTAACAAATTTGTTGATACCTTGTATAAACTGTTATCAGTATAAAATACATCTGTCAATGAAAATTCTTGACATGACGTACATATTCCATTTGCAATTCTAAATTCGAACTACATCTTGTCATGTAACTTATCAAAAATATTGCAAATGAAATAATAAGAATTATAATTTCGACATGGTCATGTTCGTTGATTAGAAATATCAACGAATAAGTTGGTCAAGACTTTCTATTTCAAAATATATATTTGCATATACATATATTCGTAGTGCATTTATTTAAATGATCATATATGTATTTTTAAAAAAATGCAAATGTACGGTTGTCAGATAGGACAATCAATTAAACTATTTCGAAATGTCATGATCATCCACGGGTGATATAGATCATTTGACATTTCTACAATTTAACCTAAAACCCTTAACCGCGCACTTTATTTTTAAATAACTGAACTTGAAGGTGAATATAAAACGATTGATACCTTCATTTAGTCAACACCTCATGTCTACGGATCATTTTTGGCTCGCCAAAGTTTTGTGGGTTCACATGTTTGGCTTTAATTGGTAGTCGGTCATTGGAACAACGGTAAGCGAATTTGTCTATGGAATTTATTATTTTTTTTTTAACAGAAAAATAAAGATGTTACAATATTTAATGATCACGATTATTCTTAAATCCGTTTGGCACATCTAAATGAGTTAATGAAGTGAAAAAGGAAACCGGAATACAAGTATGTATGACTGGCGAAAGTGCATTCACTTGTTTTATTATTATTTGCTGCGCAAAACCCGACAATACCGTATGTTAGATCCGAATACTCACACATTCTATTCCGGGTGCAATGTGACGCGACCGTAAATGGTTGAAAATGGTAATAGCTAAATTTTAATGAACAATTGGATTCATGACTAATCAGCAATGTGATGCAGAAATATTATAGAAAAGTGAGTGTGTTGCAGAATGAAAGAGGGAAAATCGTTTCAATTTCTTGCAAGAACTGGGTTTGGATTCGAGTTTCCTTTCTATCAAGCGAAAGGAATATTTTGCCTTTCCTATACTTTGTGTGGTATGGCTAAACGAAAGTAACAATTTTCTGGCGACGACAGACAATTTTTATTGATCTACTCTTGATCTGTCAGTTTTTCAGAAATTTACGGAAGCTAATTGACGATTTAAGAAAAAGTACCCGGCATTGCATCATCTATAATGGCTATAGACATAGGTATCATAACTTGTTATTCACAGAAAAACGAAAAGCAACTTAGCTCAATAAACCATCAAGGTAAATTTTCGCGACACCATAAGAGAAAAGATAAAACAGAACCATAAAATCAGAGATACCAAAAAAGGGGCGAAGAAAACGTGCTAGAGCACGTGGGATAGCAATTGAGACATTGTACCAGAGGCCGAATTCCGCACGCGTGAGTTTCGCTGTGTACACGGAAAAATGTGTACACAGTCTTTTTCCGATTCCGCAAGCGGGAATGTGTTTTTTTTTTTTTTTTTGACAGTTACTGTGTACAGTTAAATATTAACAGCGATGAGCAGAAGGAATTCTTAATGAGGTATAAGGAGGAAAATTTGGAATACCCTCAGGATGGGTAGGTATTTAATTATGAAAAGATTAACGATTTTAAATCGTTGAAGTTTATTTCTAAAATTGAAGCTCTGGTCGCAAAACTAAAAAAGCGCTTCGTGGAATTTACTGTAGGCATCACCGGCCATCTATGGAATTCTGGAAAAATTTTCGCACCCAATCCACTCGATTGAATACTCATATGCCAACAAGAACGATAATAGGCAGGTTCGGAAGAAAATATTGCGGATGTGAAGTTGTGTTGAATTATTTCAATTGAGCAACAAGATTGTGCGATTTGACGCCATTCTGTGGAGCTACTTCAAGCCGCTAGTTTATGCCGAAACGCAAGCAACGATTAACGCTTTGGAGTAATACATTATTCGAAAAATACGCGGTGTTCGATGGTCGAAAATTGGATTTCTAGTACGCGCTTTGTACGATGCAGCCGTGGTAGACATATGCATATGCCCAAAGCTATTTCCAAATACTTAATGGACTGAAATGAATTTAATAAATTGTCATCAAGTTAATTTGTGTTTTATTGAAATAAAAAAGTCTAGCTGTCTTCTTCATAAAAAGCCCTTATAATAGGTTTATAGCATACTTTAGTAAAAATACTGTTAGGCACTAATAAACCGTTTAACGTTTAACAAACCTACCATAGCTAAGTTCACGCTATGAGGCACATTAGCGTCATTATGTTGTCATTCTGATTTCATTGTGAACTACTCTTTAAGAAAAAAAAAGTTTGACAACTATTTTTTGCATTTCCTGTCACAAAAGCGGTTTGAAATTTAAAAATTGTATAGGGTGATTCATCGTGAGGTTTGAAATTCAATAGGCTTTTTTGACAGATCATGCGTGACTCCTATCAAACTGCTTTATCATTTTTGTTCAGTATCATTTGGCAAATTATCATGGAAAGACTCACACCACAACAGCGTCTCCAAATTGTTTTATTGTATTACGAAAATCAGTGTTCTGTGAGAAATGTTTTTTATGCGATTCGAGGAACTTACAGTGGGCATAATCGAGCTACTGAAACCACTATTGCCAATACCATTTGCAAATTTGAGTCCCAGTTTACATTAGTGGATGATACTCGACCGGTTAGACCACATCCAGCATGTAGTGAAGAGACTATAGCACCTGTAGCTGAGAGTGTGCGCGAAGACCGTGACGGATCGATTTGTCGTCGTTCTCAGCAGCTTGCCTTTCTTCAAAAATGAGGCAAGTCAGAATGCAACCGTCAATAGTAACCGTTATCGTGCCATGTTAACGGACTATGTGTTTCCTGAAATTCAAGCACATGGTTTCGGTAAGCTTTGGTTTCAACAAGAAGGCGCAACGAGGCATACAGCGTGTGAAACAATGGACTTGTTGAGAAATCATTTTGGTGAGCACTAAACACATGGGCTGAAAAGTCCTTTTTATAGTAAAACACAAAATCTTTCCGGCGAGCATTCTTTTGAGGTCTGCGAACAGGAAATAGTCGTTGGGGGCCAAATCTGGAGAATACGGTGGATGGGGAAGCAATTCGTAGCCGACTTCATTCAATTTTAACATCCTTTTCATCGACTTGTGACACGGTGCGTTGTCTTGATGAAACAGCACTTTCTTTTTCTTCAAATGCAGCCGTTTTTCTGCGATTTTGTCATCAAAAAAACGCTCCGACAACGCAATGTAACAGTCGCTGTTGATAGTCTGCCCCTTTTGGAGATAGTCGATGAAAATTATTCCTTGCATATCCCAAAATACGGATGCCGTAACCTAACCAGCCGACTGTTGAGTTTTTGGTCGTTTTGGACGAGGTCCGTCGCCTGCTCGTCACTCAGCTGACTGCCGACTTGACTCTGGTGTGAAGTGATGGAGCCAAGTTTCATCCATTGTCACATACCGACGCAAAAATTCGGCTTTATTGCGGTTGAACAGATTTAAAAACTCCTCTGAATCATCAACACGTTGTTGTTTTTGGTCGACTGTGAGCAAACGCGGCACCCACTTTGAACAGAGCTTTCGCATGTTTTGATATCTTCAGAGCCTAAGGCTATCTCGATCAACTTCACTTTGCGGTCATTCGTAATCATTTTGTGGACTTTTTTAATGTTTTCATCTGAAACAGCCACTTTTGGACGTCCACTGTGGCATCATCTTCGGTGCTTGTATGACCACTTTTAAATTTTTCAATTCACTTGCGAATGGTTCGTTCGGCCGGTGCAGAGTCCGGGTAACACTTATCAAGCCATTTCTTTGCATCGGCTGCATTTTTTCCCATCAAAAAGCAATGATAAATCAATACACGAAATTGCTTTGAATCCATTTTTTTCACAATAACAAAAGTTACTTCACTCACAACGCTATATCTCAAGAACTAATCGTCCGACAGCTGTCAAATTTATACACGTATCTTTTGAAGGTTGGTACTAACTGAAAATGGTATAAATTTAATTCAAGTGGTGCCCTCTCTTAGAAACGGCCAATGTTAATTTCACGTTTTGCTACGGTAAACTGGCCGCCTAGATTGTGCAATATCACACCTTTGAACTATTTTCTCTGGGGATATGTAAAGTCTCAGGTCTTCAGGAATAATCCAGCTACAATTGACGCTTTGTAAGCCAACATTACTCGTTTTATCCGCGAGATACCAGTCGCTATGCTCGAACGAGTCGCCCAAAATTAGACCTTCCGAATGGACTACCTCAGAAATAGTCGTGGACAACAGATACATTTTCAAAAAATAAATGCCATGTATTGTGCTTTTAACCGATACTACAAAATTTTAAGTTCACTTTCAAATTTATGTGTTTTTTTTTACATTATAAATCAAACTTCACGATGAATCAATATAGTTAGCAAATTTAAAAAAATAAATAATGAACTTACTAATAAAAAGAGGCAAAGAAGTGAGAATTGGCTGGAGGAAGACAAGGTAAGTAAAGTACCTGATATTTCTAAATGGTACATAAAAGCTGATCAAGTATTTCTTTTGTTGTTACAATCAAATATCATGTGTTTATTTTTGTTCCCATAGAATCTATTGAAGGACTTAGTGAGAGAGAGGGTTTTAGTCCTCGAAAATAAAAACACTGATACATGAAGCTGTGCAAAAGTGAGTCGTATACTTCACGACTTACATCAACTTCGGCGATGTACCACAATCTCTTGGATCGAGTTGCAAATCCTGCCTTACGAGATCAATGATGAAGTTTGGCGTATGTTTATTAAAGCGGTATCGCCGTTTAAACTATATGTCTGGTGAAGAAAATGGGTCGCACCTCTTCTGGTACAACTTCCGACGCCGACGATGTGGAGTGTTTTCTACAAGCTCCCCGGCTAAAGCTTGCAGCGCTTGCATACTAAGATACAAATATATCACTTTCACTTTTCACTTCAATTATTTTAAATTTGAATGTTTCTTTTTTGGCGTCACGATTAAAGAGCTACTGCAGTATAATCTTAACACATTAACAAGCTGGGCGGTTCGCTGTGGACTGTGAATAAGCCCCCATAAAACCGATGTTGTCCTCTTCTCTAGGAAATACAAAATTCCGACTACAGACTCTCAGCCAGCACATACCAGCTTCTCCGATACAGGTAGATATCTGGGTCTAATTTTCGACAGGAAACTAAGCTGGAAACCTAACATTAAAGAAAGAGTAGAAAAGGCCTCAGTAGTTTTATTCTCTTGCAAAAAAGCCACCGGGAACAAATGGGGCCTCCAACCTCGCATCACCCATTGGCTATATATCTCGGTCATAAAACCGATACTCACCTTCGGAGTGGTTGTGTGGTGGACGTCCAAAGAACAGCATGTCTGGGCATAAGAGGAGCCCTACGCACTACTCCCTCCGCTGCTCTGAACACTCCTTTTTCACTTTACACCCCTCGACATATACATATAGCAGACAAGTAGCCGCCAACGCAGCTATTCGCCTTAAAGCGACTTCACATTGGGCAAATAAACATTTTGGCCACGCAAATATTCTTAAAGCACCAGGAGTCCTACCAGAAAACATCGACTACACCGTACCCAAACAACGGTTTGACAACGGCTTCCGTGTAAGCATTCCCTTCAGATCCTTGTGGGAGGAAAATGCTTCCTGGATGACAATTCAATCCACTTTTACACCGACGGTTCAAAGAATGTCAGTGGGGTTGGTGGTGGTATTTTTGCCTATAAGCTTAACCTTAGCCTCTCCTTTCGCCTCCCCAATCACTGTAGCGTATTACAAGCGGAAATTCTGGCAATTAAGGAAGCCCTATCCTGGCTGAAGAAAAATTTAATATCTGTAATGGATATCCGCATTTTTTCCGATAGTCAATGCTCTCTAAATTCAAGAACAGTCATGGGCTGCCGATCATCTCTAATGGAGATGGCGAAGCAGTTTAACATTCAACTTAGCTGGGTGCCGGGAATAGAGATATTCCAGGGACAAATTTGTCAAAATTGGAACCACTACCTATCACACCTGAAAAGGAAAACATAGGTATACCTATCGCTACGTGCAAACAAGAAACAAAGCTGGATACTAATAGAAGAACAAACCATAGATGGGCGGTTGGATCGACATGCTTAACGACCAAACAAATCTGGCCAATGCTAGATCTGAATCTGAATTATAGGTGTTATCACTTGACACTGCTCCATAGGTAAACATGCAAGAAGGTTTGGCATGTTAACAAACGACTTTTGCTGAAGCTGCATGAGGAGGAAGAGGAGTCAATCCTTCACCTCCTCTGTATATGTCCAGCTCTCTCCCAAAGAAAAAATCTCCACCTAAGGGCCTTCTTCCACAACGACTTAAGTGACTTAAGCAACATAGACATTAAAATTCTCCTACGCTTTATTAAGAGCTCCAAATGATTTCTGGTGTAGGATCATCACAGATCCACGTGGCATCACAATCAGGCAATAGGCCTAAGTGGGTTGGTTTTTCAGCAGCCACTTAAACCTAACCTAACCTTGTACGGCGTGCTTGAATAAATTAAGCTCAAATGGAAAACTGTCAAAAACGTCAATCAAAAATCAGCTGTCATGTAAAGACGGCCATTTTTATAAAAACTCTATTAGAGGTTTATAGTACGGTGAATCCTTCTATAACTTATAGAGCGTTTTAGTGTTATTGAACGTCTATGAATAATGTTTTTCAAGAACCTCTATATAGCAAGCTTATAGCTATATGATCTTATAGCTATATAGATCTTGTGATTTTTTACAAATAAGACAGTAAATCTCTTAAAAACTCCTTTTTACTATTACTCCTTTACAACTATTGTATCTCATTCGATATGATTTATTTTTCAAAATTCGAAAGACGGTGTGTTCTACTCTCTACGGTCGTTAGAACACAGTGCCATATCAGCTAATTTTTCATAGACTGCACACGATTAAAGGAAACATTTCTTAGAATACCATTAGTTAATACGAAATAGCTAATTGGAACGTATCAATTTTAGCTGACCTTTGTATTTCCTGTTATGATCACAAATACTATTCCCTATTTGTATGAGATAGTATAGGGTTTTCCAATAGGGACTTGACAACTTTGAATTTAATTTGTGAACGCACTCTTTCACTAATCATCAAACTGTCAGTGTCAATTTATTCAGTAAACTCAAAATTTTCATCATGGTAAAGTACACTAACGAGCTACATTCTCCGATTGGGTTCTGGAGAAGATGCGCCAAGATGATGAATTTCATCGCAAAATCATCTTCAGTGACGAAGCTCATTTTTGGCTCAATGGGTTCGTCAATAAGCAAAATATGCGTTATTGGTCGGGTGAAAACCCACATGTGCTTTATGAATCACCACTTCATCCACAAAAAATAACTGTTTGGGCCATATTTTTTCGTCGACGATAGCGATCGTCACGTTACTGTGAATGGTCAGCGTTATCGCGCCATGATCACCGATTATTTTTGGCCCGAATTGGAAGATATGGACTTGGACGACATGTGGTTTCAACAGGATGGTGCCACAAGCCACACAGCACACGATACAATCGATTTATTGAAAAGTAAGTATGGTGAGCGTGTTATCTCAAGACATGGGCCAGTCGATTGGCCGCCTCGTTCGTGCGATTTAACGCCGCTTGACAATTTTCTGTGGGGCTACGTTAAGTCATTGGTTTATGCCAACACGCCGACGACGTTGGAAGAGCTCAGAGCCAACATTGAGCGCGAAATAGCGCCGAGTGTGAATGTGTGGCCGAGTCGTTGAAAATTGTCGAATAGAGTTCCATTCATAAATGTTTTGATTGTACTTCAAGCCAATAATAAAGTTTTTGAAATATCTCAAATGGTTTGCCTTTTATTTAAAAAAAATAGTTGTCAAGTCGTTATTAGAGAACCCTATATATTCCTCATTGGATGGAGGTTTTCATATCAAAAAAAAAAAGGTAAAATACGATCCGAGTTGTAAAGGGGCCTTCAAGGTCAGGAAACTTTGTGATTGGGCTTTGGTTTCGACATCATAACCATATACCCATGACTCGTTACCAGTTATGACCCTTCTGAGCAAATCAGAATCTTCCGTCCCTTCAAAAGGCGAACGTTATCCTCTCTTCTCCAATAAACCTAATAATAATGTACAAATTTGTACAAAAACCAGTTTCTGCGAGAAAAAAATTAAGAACGCATTGGAAAGAGTATTTGAATTCATTCATTTCCCCACCCTACCAATTCTATTGTAAAAAAACGTTAACAATTAAATTTGAAAAGAACTGTCAAAATCGTAAAAGTTTTAATTTCTGTGACAATTAACTCAAAAGATGACTTGAACATGAGAAAAAAGAGCTTCATATTGAAGCGAATTGTTCGCCAAACACAATAAAACTCATTAAACGCATATTACATCAATAAAATAGTAATAATAACCAATCTAAAAATCTTCCTCCTACATCTACAATTTATTTTTTGTCTTTTTTTGTCTCTTACTTATGACGTTTCAAACACATTTTGCAAAAACAATTCCCCGCGGGATTTTGGTTTTAAGAGAGAATTTATTCCTATCTACTCCTAAAACTTTAGCCAAAAATTCTCTTTTACAAATTGTTACAAAAATTTGTACAAATTTGTAGACCGGAAACAGACCTAATATAAATAAAAAAACTCTCTTTTAAATCATATTATTAGCTGATTTTGTCTTTTATATTGTTGTTGTACGCAGAACTCGTCTCCACGTTTAATTTTAATTTTTAAATTTTCTGAAAATTTAAACTAAGTTCCGCTCACTCAGCTGACAAAAAATTAATCACTCAGTATCTACATTCAAACTTCCAGGATGTTGCGGAATCGCATGAATTGAAAAATATTGTACAAGGACCATGAGTGTGAGTGTTGATCTTGCCCTCACGATCGATAAACAAGCGACAAAAAAAGAAGTACAACGTCAAATCACCTGCTAATGAGGAATACTTTTAAGACAACACCACTATGAATCGTCAATCGTCAATATATATGTATTAAAGATGGTTAAGACTCTTGTTAACGAAGAACAACGAAATTTTCAATAAACAACGTGTAACGAAGAATTCCCGCGAAGTACCATTACGAAAAGTGAGGATAAAACGGCATATTTAATAAAGTATGAGTTAGCGATGCACTTAAAAGAAAGAACTGGGCACCTTTGGATATAGATGGATCTATTTGCATTTTTTTTTTCCAGTACATGTTATCTTCCGATAAATGTTGGTTCGGCGAATAACGAGATAGAAGCCTCTACAGTCGAATATCTTGTAGCTCTGTTAACAAGCCTTACTCCACGCCTTCTCGTAACGTCTTCTTTAAATTTCTTCGGATATTGCGAAGTCGAGAAGACAAAGGGCGAGCTTTCTCCGCCACAAAACAGGATAAGTGTCAGTTGGTCTGTGGCTATTGACTACGGACAGCGATAGAATTCTGGAATATTAGGACCCTCCTCGACTCACGAGACGAAAACCTTCAGACGAAAACCTGCCGGATTCCTCAAACTTGAGCGAGAGTCTTAAGATATATTATCGACATCTTGGGGCTGAGCGATTTAAGTTGGTATGCTGGGGAATACCACTCGCTCACAAAAGGCACTGTTTTGCTTGGAAAAGTGGCCAGAGGCACTCGAGACTCCGGCGTTGGACCGATACTAACAGAAACAGCAAGGCAGACCCCTTAATACTGCCTGCTACAACATCAGTTTGGTCTCATCTGACAGGCAGCGACCATTTTGCGATAATTCGACTTTTCAGAAATTGCATCTTAGACGTCCAAAACAAACGTAGAACGGATATCTATGCGCCCCCGCATAAATCCTATTTGAACCGCCTATCAAATAAGCTAAAGCAAATACTGCAAGAATATAAGAACCGTGAGACTTCAAATTACCTCGAAGTCTTGACTGCGGGCAAGAGTTCCAATTATTCGCTCTGGAAAGCCGTGAAGTCGACTAAGAAACCTGTTATCCAATTGACACCGATAAAAACAGCCAAAGGCGAATGGTCAAAATGAGACAAAGAGAAAGCGAATTTGTTTGCCGACCACTTGGAAGAAACATTCAAACCATTCGATGGACGTCAATTGGCCCAAGAACTTAATCTCAGAACAGGATCCGACAATACAATATAAAATCCGTATCACTGTCTGAGCTACAGCAAACAATAAAAAACCTAAAAAAATAATAAGGTTCCAGGATACGATTTGATAACAACTGAAATTCTAAAGGAGCTACCTCGAAAAGCGTTTGTCAAGCTCCCCAACATTATAAATGCTTCCATGAGACTTTAATACGTTCCAAGCCAATGGAAAGTCGCAGAAGTCATAATGGTTCCAAAACCGGGGAAAAGTCCAAAAGACAAAAAATCATACAGACCCATTTCGCTCCTGCCGATAAGTTCAAAAGTCTTCGAAATTAAGAATATGAAATGAATAGAATACTCGAATCTTACAATATTTTGAAAATAGACTGCTTCGGGTAAGATTTAGGATTAAATACTCTGAATTCAAGGAAGTTCAACCTGGCGTTCCACAAGGAAGCGTTCTGGGGCCATACCTATTCTTACTGTACACTGGAGACATACCTTTAAATGAACAGACTGTGGTAGCCACGTCCACGGATGATAGGGCGATCCTCGCCAAAGGACAAACAGTTGAATCTTCGACTGCAAAATTTCAACGAGCTCTGAGCAAAATATTTGAGTGGACTAAAAGCTGACAAATCGTGCTTAACAAGATAAGTCAACACACGTCAATTTCACGTACAGAAAGATAAACAACTTACCTTTATTCATCAACTCGGTACAAATACCGTACGCAAACGAGGCAAAATATTTGGAAATAACCCTAGATGCAAAGCTGAAGTGGAAATCACAAGTAAAAAATAAACTTGAAGAGCTCGAAATCAGGCTAAGAGAAATGAATTGGCTTATCGGAAGATACTCTAAACTAAGAACATATAACAAGCTGTTTATATATAAGCAAGTGCTTAAACCTTCGTGGAACTATGGGGTTGTACCAAACCAAACAATATGTCTGTTCTACAGACGTTCCAGAACAAAGCGCTTAGAGCAATCGTAAATGCTCCATGGTATATAAGGAATAGCGATATTCACCAAGATCTGGGAATTGCAACCGTGAAAGACGAAGTAACAAGCTTTGCTCGTAAACTTCGCACTCGTCTTGTGCATCATTGCAACCAGGATTATTAATTCGGAGATTGGACGAGACAAATCTTGTACGGCGACTTCAAAGAAAAAGACCGTTCGACTTAGCGCCTTAAGGAGAAACCGTATGAAATAACGGTAATAGTAGGTGCCTTCGCTGGAAAGCTACCTACCAACCGCGATAAACTACAAACGCTTAAACTACTTGTTAAGGAAACTTAGTCATAGTCTTAGAGAAAATGGGAAGTTTTTTAGTGAGTAAGAATCTCACACTACCATGAACGCGTGCTTATGGTGGGCACTGCTATGCCACTGTGGTAGGCAGTAGGTGCTCGTGCTTATGGTGCCTGCTGTGGTGGTGTTCTTATGAGCGGGTGCTTATGGTGTCTATGAAGGTTTTTGCCTACCCACGGAGAAAAAAAAAAAAAATAAATCTTATGTAAGCCACTATACGTACTGCAACCAGGTAAAATATCGACAGGTTTCGGGGTCTTTAGGGCGTTAACAATTCAGGGACCGTCTTCCTCGAGGAGCAGAAACAATTAGCAACTCAACGCATAAAGATATGGATGACAATTAGAATGCCGTAAAAATTGTGAAAAGTTTAGATGGTAGTTTGCTAATTTCGGATGATGATCACACCAACAGATGTAGGTAACATTTCGCCTTATTGATAAATAATTAAGTCCCAAATTCCAACAAGCGTTCCGCAGCAACAAATTCCCGAACTCGAAACGGAAATAAAACATTAGGTATTGATAATCAGAGGTATCGAGTTGTACCATATGAAAAATCCGATTTCCGTTCAGCCGGAAATAAGAAGTTCTCACTAAAAAAAAAGTGGTACGTGTGCTTGACGTGTGAGAATTTTATGGTTCCTTACAAGTACCGCTATTTTTTTTTTCTAGGAATTATTTAACATGCTTTCGGGAGTTCAAATTCGAACCCTCTTCCTTTACGAATTTAAAATGGGACATAATGCGTAATTAGCAATGAAAAACACTAATGACGCATTTGAGGATGTAGCGGTAAACGAACGCACTATACGACGTTGGTTTGGAAAGTTCCGTTCTGGAACTGAACCACGTAGAAAGCCGGAAACGTTAGTTGACAATGATATTTTAAGAGCAACGGTGGATACGGACCCAATGAAATCGGTGCGGAAGATTGCACAAAGCATGGGAGTATCACCACTGGAAATAAGTGGACACCTTTCTCTTAAAGGAAAGGTAAAGAAACTCGATAAGTGGGTACCTCATTAACTGACCGAATACCAAAAACTATGGCGCATAGAAATCTGCGCATCGCTTGCATTAGGAAACCAAACTGAACCATTTTTGCACCGGATAGCTATCTGTGATGAAAAGTGATAATCGTCAAAGATCTGGACAGTGGTTGGATGCAGATGAAAAACCAAAACACACCCCAAAGCCCGATCTTCACACAAAAAATGTTATGGTGACAATTTTGTGGACATTACATGTGCACTCCACTTTTCATTTTTTCAATCAGGAGAAACAATAGACGCTATCAAATATTGTAAGGAAATCGACATATTGCATTCCAAATTGGTGAAAAGCAACTTGCGTTTGTCAATAGGCAAGGTCTGATCCTTTTGCATGACAATGCTAGACCCCATACCTCACAAGTGACGGTGCAAAAACTGTTGCAGTCTGGATTTTAAATTCTTCCGCATTCACCGTACTCTTCTGGTACTATCCCAACGGATTACCATCTTTTCCGCAATCTGGATTCATTCTGCCGGCAGAAGGTCTTTCGGAAGCGAGCAGAGGTCGTAAAAGCCCTTGAAGATTTCGTTGCTTCAAAAAGTCAGCACTTCTACGAAAAATGAATATTTGACCTTGTATCACGTTTGAAGAATGTCATAGACGCCAACGGATCCTATTATGATTGAATAAAGATTTACGGGAAAATAATATTGGCTTTTAAATTTTTACTATAAAATCGAACATTTCATGTAACCCAATACGTTAAAGGGTCATTTTTAGAGCGTGAGAAAATGAACGGTTCCCGAAGAAGTGGAAGAAATGGATGATCATCAAGCTTCCAAGGTCAACATGATGGGATGTGAAAACTGGAGGGGAATATGCGTTCTCCCAGCCGTAGCCAAGATAATAGCTAAGTTAGTTCTAGAGCGGATAAGAGTGCATCTAGACTCAACACTCGATGTCGAACAGGAGAGATTTTGGGGTGCATACTTGCGAATCATCATAGAGCAATGCATCGAGTTCAGATCTCCGATACATCTACTGTTTATTACCTTTGAAATCTTTTAGCTATTATAAAGGCTACTTAAAACGGTAGTAAGCCTAACGCTCTGCACAATGCTAAGGTGTCAGATGACTTCAAAATCCATAGTGAAGTATGTCAGGGCCGTATACTTTCACTTTTTTTTAATCCTGTTAGTTATCAGCCATACCATATACTTCGCGCCGCACTAACTGAAAGAAACCAAGAACTGAGGTGGACAATGATATCTTACCTCAGACACCTGGACTACGCTGCCAAAGTTTGCCTTCTTGCACATAAAATAATGGACCTCCGACAAATGTCACAAAATGTGCAAGGTGAGGCAGAAAAAGTAGCTCTTTATATATTGAAAATTATAGAAAAACAAAGGCCCTGAACATTTCAAACTCTGACGCTCATCTCAATATTGTTGGACAACCCGTCGAGAAAGTCTAAAACTTTTTATGTTTAGGAAACCATCGACAAAAAAAGCAATGTTCTAGTCACAAAAAAGAAGTTTAGATCCAAAGTAGAATTAGTAGTACTATACGAGTGTAATACTTGGAAGGTTACCACATTTTCGCTCGAAGACTGCAAACCTTTGTAAATAGATGTCTACGCAACATCTTTTTTGGGCATCTCAAACGAACAGCTTTATCTGAAAACGAGAACTTTCTTCTTTATCTGAACAAAGAAAGTATAGACGTCACCATACGTCACACCTTACGGCATGAAAACGGCTCTATTGCGAAATACGTCGTGCAGTGGAACCCACTCATCCAGTCAGGCAGAAGAGCAGGGCGGTCGAAGCGAAGAACCGTCAAAGAAGAGTCGAGACTACTGGGAAAGAGCTGAAGTGAGTTGAGACGCAATACAGAAATTTAAACAAGATGTCGCGCATGCGTCGTTAACGCCCTATGCCTCTCGAGGAGTGACAGGATTTAAGTAATTAAGTAAGGCGAGAATTCTCTTTATGCAGTTGAGACCCTAAATTCACTAAGCTCACCGCTGAACTGTTTGGAAAGGCTCAGAGAAGGGCTTCTGAGGATAAAAACTTGCGTAAGGATTGTCTGTGTCCTCAATTAGGACTTTCATAAACAGTTGAGTCTCTAATTAGCACATCCGCAGATGGCATGAATTTTCACATTGCATGCGAAACAAATAAATGCTTTTGGGCATCCTTAAAATGTCAGAGGTTTTTTTATAGCCCCTCGTCAGCAAAACTGTAGACTTCTTACCGGCGCCTTAATGTGGCCCGCGTCGAATTAATAAGGCTTCGCCTATTAATGCCGTAACCTAATAAACGGAGGAAAAGAAATCCTTGGTGTTATGGTAATGGTTTTATGATTTTAACGCCACTGAAGGTTTCTACGATTTGATTAGTTACAAGCTGCCGGTAATAGTGGCAGAACCACTGGTAGTTCACACCACGACTTAAAACACGGTACCATGGTAGGTAGGCCCGCCAGTCGAAGCGTCACAATGACTGTGGTTTAAACCTAAAACGCAGGAAGGGACTTCCAGTTGATCGTAGTAAAGTAGAGTTGCGACAACCAAAAGGTGCCATGACCCTAAGATCGGCAAGAGGTTTTAGGTCGGCCTCGACTCATAAGCGTATGCCATCAACAACGGAGGTTCCGGTTAATTTATTATTAATCTTAAGTATTAGGTTTCTCTTGTCAATCTATTGTCAGGCATCTACGCAAAATATTAGAGACATCTGGCGTCATAACGCGTTTGCTATGAGTGCTGGGCATAAGTGCCAAACTTCCTGTAAAGATTGCGGTGAGAGTGAAAATGACAATCGGGCGCACTTTCTCTATGTTTGGTTTATGTTTGCATTAGGTTTTAGATTCTAGATACTGATGTGACGAGTGATGAAACTAATCTCGTACACGGAATTAGCTAGCTTACTAGGTGGGGTGATAATTGTGTGAAAAAAAATGAATGAAAAAAAAATTAAATGTTTTTTTTTTTTTTTTATTCAATATAGTCCCCTTTTAGTGTGACACACTTATTCTTGATGCCGTCCGAAAAGTAATTTTCCGGAAGGTCTGCAAGGTCAGCGTGAGCTGAATTTTTTATTGATGAGCCATCTTTGAGGTTTGGGAAGCGATAATAGTCTGAGAGAGCCAAATCGGGCGAATACGGTAGATGCAACAGCAATTGGAGCCATAAGTCATTGATTTTAGCCGTGGTTGCGATGCTCTTGTGCACCGGTGCATTGTCTTGCAACAACGTCAACGTCAACAACAATCAGTTGTCAAAACAAAACTAAAGACAATATCGCACTGATACTGGCATGTCTGCCTAAATATGAACGGACTTTAAGGCACCATAACCTTTTTTGCAGTAGCAGCGCATTCTGGCGGTCAAGGAGGTTACTTTTCACTCCACCTAGTAAGCATTTCCTTTAAAGTAACTCATTAGTGATAACGGCTGCACAAATTACATTCTATAAAATACGTAATCCTCAGTTATCTACTTTTTTTTAAGCATTATTGAAAGGGCCATAAATTCATTCGCCAATCAAACGGATTGACAAGAAAAAGTATTGCTTACATAAAATGTTTTTATTAGGCGGTCAACTAGGTTCGCAATAGAGAATGGAATATATTTCAATAGATGGCTCCAACAGTTAGTGCTAGTCGATTTTGACATATCCAAAACGTCATGAACCAAGCTTAGACAAATGGTAAACAAACCGTTTTGACACATTAGTGGTTTTGTTTTGGCGTTATAAATTTTTGGTTGTGTGTAAATGTCTGATTTTGTGCGAAATAATCGTCATTTGCGGAAAGTGTTGATTTTCTTCTTTCATTCGAAGAAAACGGCGGCTGAAGCGCCTCGAGAGCTCCAAAATGTTTAAGGAGGTGCTGCCGTGATTGGTTCCGTCGCTTTAAAGGCGGTGATTTCGATGTTGACAACCGTTCGCATGAAGGAAGGCCAAAATCTTATGATGACACTAAATTGGAGGCATTGCTCGATGAGGATACATGCCAATCGCAAGAAGAGATTGCTTCAGTTTTAGGAAGTAGCCGCTAAGTCATTTCCAAGTGATTGCATTCGCTGGGAATGATTCAAAAACAAGAAACTTGGCTTCCTTATAATTTGAAGCCAAGGGACGTTTAACGTCATTTTTTCGCCTGTGAACAACTGTTCCAGCGGCAAAAAAGGGAGGGTTTTCTTCGTCGAATCGTGACGGGTGATGAAAAATGGTTTCATTACAGCAACTCAAAGAGAAGAAAGTCATGGGGACTGCCCGGTCTTATTTCTACGTCGTCGGTTCGGCCAAATATTCACGACATCAAAAAATGGCTTGATTCGTGGATAGCCTCAAAAGATGAACACTTTCATCGTAACGGTATTCGACATCTGCCAGAAAGATGGGAAAAAGTTGTAGCTTGCGATGCGAAATACTTTGAAAGATTCATTTATAACCTTTTTCACAATAAAGTTGCATTTTCATCAACAGCAATAGCTTAGTTGCGCACCTAATACGAGTAAGACTTGCGGTATTTATTTGCACGTTCTCCAAAACTTCAAAATTCCCAGCTAGTAAAAATCAAATCTTAAATCAGAAAGCAAGGTGAAAAGATAGAAATATATATATCTTATATACCTTCAAAACTAAAAAGGAGACAAAAATTTGTAACGAGTTATTTTTGGTCATCAGCAGCTCTAAAACGATCGATCTCATTTATTGTAGGTCACTGTTCCAATATAGGATGAGTGGGTTTGAGAAACCCCATTGATACATAGATTCATACTAATATTAATAAGGAGATGAATGATGAAGGTTCAACCGAAAAGGTGATCTGTATGAGTAAGACCTTAAATTGAATTTTGTTGGTTTCACAAATATGACTGTCACTTTATTGTGGCCAAGGACAGAGCATCCAGATCGAAAAAAGCTGCCGCAAAGAGCTCAGATATTGTATGGTAGCTGAAGTTCAGATTCGCATCTACGATGTTAGATACCATATGTCATTAAGTGTGATGAATTGTGAGTTATGACAATAATGAATCCAACTTACCGTCCTTGGTCACATTTCCGCAATCGTTAATAAAACAATAAAAATACTCCACAAAAATGCTTCAAACATATACATATACATACATACTCGTATGTACAAATGCAATAACTCTTCGATACTTAACTGACAACAAAATGAACATTAGTTTAGGTACGAGTATGCATTTAATTAATTGAAACTACGTTCATCCACCTCGAGCACGTTACCAATGTAAACTCTTCCTTTGACTTAAAAATAAAAACAAGAAACATCAGCCGCATTGAATGCCCTTTAAGTTCAACGGCCGCGCCACAAGTGCGAGTATCCGTATCTTGTTCGTATACTCGACTGTGGGTTGAAAGGCTTAATTGTATTGAATTCCATGTCATGAGTGCCACCATTCACTGCTGTGGTCTTGCTTTATGCATTCCGGTCATTTTTCTAGCAATACAACACTCTCTTAGCTTTATTTACTTTTACGCCTTTCTGCTTGACACGAATGAGGGCACTTCCACTATAACCTTGTGGCGAACGAAAAAAAACCGGTGTGGTAATCTTAAACCAGCACAAATTGCATTCGTACGAAAGGAAAGGCAAGTCTCTTAGCATGGCTTTGGAGTAGTTCAGTTCAGTTTCAGGGTTCAATTAAAATAAAATAAAAAAAACTAAAATCCGTTTGAGGTTTAAATAATTGTCCGGGAAAGCGCTAGGTGTAGAATTTCAAAGTAAAAAAAAAAATAAAATAAATCTTTAAAAAACATGTTCACTGAATTTTTTGCTCCGGTGAGAGGTGCCAAGTGGCAGTAATTACAATAATTACAACAGCAAACTGGTTGTAAGCGAAACAAGAATTTCTTTAACTTGATCGAACTTGACTTTAGAATACTTTTCGACTATACGGATACATACGTAGTCAGCCTAATGTCACATTCGTTGGCATTTAATGTAAGCTGCTTTGGAGGTAGTATAACTGGTCCGCGCGACGTTTGTGAACACAATTTGAAATTTCTGTTAGGCACCGAAGGTTAGAAGCGACTAATGGCCGTATAAGCCAGACAATTTGGTGTCGTGTAAGAGTTGCTGGTTTTGCTACGAAATATTTGAATGTCATTACCACCATCATGACGCAGCACCATAGTACTAAGCTTTAAAGTATGTAGAGTTTTTCGTAGCACTAAAAGACCTTCTGTAATGTTGGGAACGATGGTCTTATTTAATTTTATTTCATTTGCGCGATATTTTTGAACCTGCGATCTTATATGAATGAAAGATAATTTGTGATCGCTTAACCATAACTAACGTGACATCTTTTATGATATATCAGATCAAAGTCCAGCTTTAAAAACTGATGACATGTATCAAGAGTCATACCATTTCTACAGAATCCTAAGACAAGCACCTTTACCGTATATCTTTGTATATCTCTGCTTGGCACCCCGGTACACTTTGGACTGGCCCCACTATTTTTAAAGAGCAATTAAATGATCTACATACTGGACAAAGTCTATTTTGAATACTATAGTTACCTACAGTGCGCAAACTGGTCAGAAGAATTTTGCGACCCTTACGTCACAAAATCTCTGTACATCCTTTGCCAAGCCACTTCCTATATATTAGGTCTATAACTTAATTCGTGCGGTTTGCTAAGAGATGGCGTAACTTGTATTATTCCATTGTTATTATTTCGTTGGAACATGCATTGGAATGCTGCTGTCATTGTACGTCATTTCAGTATATGTCATTCATTTGAAACGTAAACAACAATCATTTTTTTTGCACTCAAATATGTCGAACTTTGTGCCTGAAAAAGTGTTTTTGCACGGAGTTCTTCTTCATTACTTTAATATAAAGAAAACTGCTGCCGAAAGTCACCGTATTTTGGTGGAAGTTTATGGTGAACATGCGCTAGCTAAACGAACGTACCAAAAGTGGTTTGCACGATTTAAAAGTGGTGATTTTGGCTTGGAAGACGATGAACGTCCTGGGCAGCCAAAAAATTTTGAAGATGAAGAACTGGAAGCATTACTCTATGAAGATTGTTGCCAAACACAAGAAGAGCTCGCAGAATCTTTGGGTATCATTCAAGCAGCCATTTCAAAACGTTTAAAAGCAGCTTGATATATTCAAAAGCAAGGAAACTGGGTTCCACATGAACTCAAGCCGAAAGACGTCGAAAGGCGGTTTTGCATGTCCGAAATGCTGCTGGAACTCCACAAAAAGAAATCATTTTTGCATCGGATTGTTACTGGTGATGAAAAATGGATCCACTACGAGAACCCCAAGCGCAAAAAATATGCGAAACCCGGTCAACCAGCCAAATCAACGGCAAAGCCGAATATTCGTGGCGCGAAGGTAATGCTCTGTATTTGGTGGGATGTATTATGAGCTGCTAAAACCGGGTGAAACCATCAATGAACAACGCTACCGAACACAATTAATTCATTTGAAGAGAGCAGTAGCCAAAAAACGCCAGGAATATGCGACCAGACACGAGGCAATATTTTTCCATCATGACAACGCTCGGCCCCACGTTGCTATTCCGGTTAAGAGCTATTTGGAAAACAGTGGATGGGAAGTCTTACCCCACCCGCCTGAAATACGGTTCACTTCAGAGCAGAATATCAAAAATTGGCTTTACTCATTCTTGGCTGCCAAGCCGGCGCAGTTCTTTTGGGATGGGATTCACAAATTTCCAGAAAGATGGGAAAAAGTCATAGCTTCAGATGGGCAATACTTTGAATAATACTATTGTACATGTTTTTCTTAAATAAACGTTCAAATTTAAAAAAAAAAAAACCGCACGAATTAAACTACATACCCAATATGTTAGCCAGGTATGGTCCCCTTATGATGAAAACCATATTCTACGTATCGAAGCTGTCCAACGCAGATTCTTGCGATTCGCTTTGCGCAGGCTCCAATGGGCTGAACACTACATCCTGCCGCCCTTTAATGACCGGCATAATCAAAATTTTCATTTTCAAAGCCAGAAAATGTTCTCATGTTGTCCCAAAGGATCTTAGACCTGAAAACTCTAGAAAGACTGATTGATATCCATATACGATCTAGAATTCATACACTTTTGTCTACAGCTCAACATACCTTCTGTAACAGAAAGTCGGTGTAACAGCTTTACATTCACTAGCTAACAACATAGAACAATCCCTACATTATAGAGGGTACCTACACAATGATCGCGTTTTTGGACGTAGAAGATGCCTTTAACAACACTAACACATCTACGATCACAACTGAACTATCAATCCTGTAGATAGATGACTCATTTAGGAAGTTTATCAGTCTTATGATAAATAGCAGGATATCAATTCCAAACTGGGTTGGGCTCCTGTTAAAAAATGTGTCAGCAGAGGTACGCCGCAAGGCGGTGTCCTTTCACAACTTCTCTGGAACTTAGTTCTGGTCAATTAACTGCTTTTATACCTAGAAGCGGGTGGTAGCAGGGTGATGCGGAGGACGTAACTATAGCCGTTTCAGATAAGGATCTCAATTTTTTTTATAATGATAGCACGCTCAAGGGATTTGTGTAACCTTAAAAGGTTTATACACAGCGCGGGCGAAGAAAATTTAAGGAGGAAGAAAAGAGAGGTACCGATGTACATTGCTTTTAAATGTTTGCAAATTATAACAGCAGAGTTCGACAGGGCACTCCATAAGCGAGTAAGCCTTACGCTTATGAACGAATCATGATATTTCAGTGTACGTCCGAAAGTTTGTTTGAGGCCATACTGATGACCACTCGTAGCGAGACGGCTGTTATGGTTGAAGGTTTAAAGGTGCGGAATGCTACTGGCGATTTCAATGAAGTACTGGTGGTGGAAATAGTGATAAAACAAAATGAGGACAAAAGACATTACGCCAGTATTCAAGATCCATTGTCTGGGTGATATTATTACCAACTTTGAATTCTATCGCACGGTTTTGAATCCAATCCAGCGGTTTTGAATCCATTCCAGCGAGGAAGAACACCTTTTCAAAAGAAAGGAGGTATACCATTTCGACCAGCGGATTTGTGTATATTAAGATCTTTTACTACTCTTGTTACTACACGAGTGCCTAACTGGATACGTCCTATTGAAAATTCGACGCACTCAAATTATTGAATTCGCAATAATTCGAATATTCGAATTGTATTGCACGCACTTCGACCATTTTATGGTCCTCATAATTGACCTACTGAGCAATCATTTCAAGCCATAGCGACCAAATTTAGCACCAATTCCACGCTATTGGACAATTATTGCGTACAGAGGATAATATTGCTGCTGTATCCGCCAGTGCTAGTGCAAAAACCTAACCTAATTTTAAAACTTACAAAATACAGCTCATACAAGAATTGAAAGCAATGATCTGTCACAGCGTCGAATTTTCGGTGACTGGGCCTTAGAAAGCTTTTTTACCGAAAAATTGTCTTCACCGACGAAACTCATTTGTGGTTGAACGGACATGTTAATAAACAAAACTGCCGTATTTGCTCCGAAGAGCAATCTCAGGCATTACAAGAGCTACCAATGCATCCGGAAAAATGTACTGTTTTGTGCGATTTATGGTCCAGTGGAATCATTGGTTCGTATTTTTTCAAAGATGACCGTCAGAACAACGTTATCGTCATTGCACCCGCTGTCGTTCAATAATTTCAAACATTTACTTGAAATAATCTTCAAAAAGTAAATAGCAAGTATTTATCGACTCAAATAAAAATTGTATAAATTTTGAAATTAAAAAATTCCCCATTTTTTCGCCACGCTAATATTTTTAACACACTAGAAATCCTTCCAGAGCACATCAACTACACGACCGCGACGCCCCAACATTGATTTGACATGGACTTTCATGTAAGTATCCGCTTTAGATCTTTTTGGGAGGAAGATGCTTTCATGGACGAAAAGTCAATCCATTTCTACACAGATGGATTCAAGACTGATGCACTAGCTCGTTGTCTATTTGCTCTTGAAGAAAGAAAGGAGGTTCATTGAATTGCGCATAAGCCTGCTGAGCCGCATACAAGATCCTTGCTGCAGTATTATGTATACCTGTTGTAAAATTATGTAGTCGACACTTCGGGATCTGGTGAGAGACCCGCTTTATTTCAATCAATATCTTTATAATTAACACAATCATCTTATATCTACTAATACTAATGCACAAGAATTCATTATGTAAGCATTGTACTACTACAACACCTGGTAAGTCTACCATCGTTCAAATATTCACCTTGCAGCAAAACTTGAAGAAGACCCGAGAATATAAAATCGATGCCCGCACCCACTTCATCGATTTTAAAGTTGCTTATAACAGTGTCTACAAAGACAAGCTCTTATACAGAGCCATACCTAGATTTTGTAACCCTGTCAAACTCAACGGTTTTTGCAGGATGTCGATAGAGAACTCCCACTATTCTATCAAAGTCGGAAGAATCATCGCAGACAGAACGCGCTATCATGCGATTTCTAGAAATTTGAGCTTGAAACAAAAGTATTGTGCGCCACACCCAAAAAATTCAATATCAGAGCAGATGAGACTGTCACAATTGGAAGAAATCAGCGAAATCACGGCCCTATTCCGTGATGGTGATTTTTCAGTTGAAGACGTTCATCGCTCCGATAGGCATTCTGAGATTGACGACAATAAATTCAAAACATTGATGAAAGCAAATAAGCATTCAACGTTTCACGTTTCGGGAGCTTACTACCGCTCTGAAAGTGTATATTAGAAGCGTCCATGACCATTTGAAATCGCTTGGCTTTGTAAAAAAGCTCTGCATTTGGGTACTTCATGAGAACGAGTGAATTTCTGCAATTAACTAAAAAAACACGAAGAAAAAGATCCAATCTTGAAGCATATAATAATGTCATATAACATCCACCAAAAGAAGCTGATGCTGTCAATCTGGTGGGATTGGATGGGACCGGTCTTCTATGAGCTGCTTTCAAAGAACAAAACGATTGATTTCAATGTCTACAGTGACCAGCTACAGAAATTAAGTTATGCCATCGCACAGAAACGTCGCAAGCTGATCAATCGTAAGAGACAAGTATGTTGTAGGTCTTGCCCCATCAGACTTCCACTTATTTCGCTTCTTGCAAAACTCCTCAAATGGTAGAACGTTTGCTTCTATAGACCTGATCAAACATCACCTTGCGGAGAAACAAAACGGTCAATACAACAATAATAATTGGTCATTATGTACGTAAAATCAACCCACCTGAAAATCAAATGAAAACCCAATAATATTGTAAAAAAAAACTATCTACCTAGATTCTACAATGAACACCAGTCATCATCTTAAGTTGGAAATCAAGCAAATAATAAGCCTTGCTAACCACTGTTTCTATGGACCAAGTACTAGCTAAATAGCAAAGCGCTGCTGCAGTCAACGAAAGAGACACTACGTATATAAAAATGTCACCAAACATAGCTTGTTATAAAGAACATTTATCAGACAGCATGAAAACTCTTTTTACTGTTTGAGCGAAAGATTCTTACCTGCGTTGACAGAGTTGGGCCTGCCTTCCGAAAAATATCTGCCCAAAACAGCGAGGCATATTACAGTAAAGTATATGTATATCTCTTATTAAGTTGATATATTCAAATAGAAGAGTTGAAGCCTAAACAAAATTCTACTCCAATTCATGTCCATCTCTTAAAGCCGAAATCGTCATTTAGGGGTGGCCATGGTGTAGTGGTATACAGGGTGAGTTTTTTAACTTGAGCCATCCAAATTACTCGAAAAATATGCGATATGGCGAAAAATGTTTCAGACAAAAGTCACAAGGTTCTGAAGGGGACATAAGATGGTGACCACGAGTTTGATCTTGAGACCCATTTTCAATGTCAAACGAAGGTCACCTTTGATTTTTCAAATGATAATTCCTGATTTTCATTGCTCAGTCGTATTCCTCAATGGGGCACACGACTTTGTCTCAAAGGTCTTATTCATTCAGTGCTAGATACCACTGCACTGGCACGCCTAAATCATTAATCGGTTTCCAATGTTGTTGCCTCGAGTGAAGTTAAAACTCAAAGAAATTTCAGATAGAGACAAATTGTCCTAAACTTATCTGAGAGTGTATGATGTGCACTCTGCCCTTTTTTTCTACTTGAACGGAACTGTACTGATTATTATTAGTAAAGTTTTCCAGATTAATAATGCAGGCTATTTCAATTCATGAGAAAATTGAAATGATATTGATTTATGGAGAAAGTAGAAGGAACATCGATGGTGCTGTTGCTTTTTACGCCCAATGTTTCCCAGACCAGATACGATCGCGCGCTTCCTTCTATCGGGTCATCCAACAATTCACTGGTGAAGGAAGTGTGCAACCAAAGAAGAGGAATCGGTCAGATAGGGTGGCTGTTGAGGACACTGAAAAAGAAGTGTTAGTTGCCGTTGCACACGATCCTCACATTAGCACTCGCCAAATAAGTCGTGAATCGTGAATCAGGTATTTTTCAAACGACTGTCTGTAAGATATTACATCGGCATGAATACCATCCTTATCGTGTTTCAATGCATCAAGAACTTTCTAGTGAGGATTTTCGCAACCGGGTTTCCTTTTGTCAGTGGGCACTCCAGCAAATTGAACGAGACCCCCTTTTCTTCGCCAAGGTGTTATTCTCTAATGAGTCGACTTTCACCAATCACGGTACGGTCAATCGACATAATATGCAATACTGGGCTACCGACAACCCTTTTTGGTTGCAACAAGTTGAACGCCAGCACCCTTGGAATCTTAATATTTGGGCGGAAATTATTGGGAATAAATTAGTAGGTCCATATTTTATTGAAGGCAACTTGAATGGCGAAAAGTATGCAAACTTCTTGCGGGACCATCTTCCAGTATTACTAGAAGAACTGCCATTGGAGTTGCGACAAACAATGTGGTTTCAACATGATGTTTGTCCAGCCCATTATTCCCAAGTTGCCCGGGGCGTATTAAACCCCTTCGGACGAGGGGGTCCAAGACAATGGCCTGCTAGACCACCTGATCTTACGTCACTTGATTTCTTCTTGTAGGGCTACTTAAAAAGTGAGGTTTACAGAAAAAAGCCAACAACACATGAAAAGACGAATAACTGAAGCTTACTGGAAGATTACGCCAGAAATACTTCTCTTTTCTGTTGGTTCATTTAGAGCGCGGATAGACAAGTGTATTGAAGTGAATGGTCACATTTTCGAGCATTTGTTGAAATAGTCTCGGGAAATAAACGTCGAAATGGGAAGAATTCAATGATTCAACAGTGGGAGGCAAGGGGAACCACTCTAATTAATCACCCCGAAGGAAACAAAATACTGCTATGTCCACGTCGTTGTTTCTGGGTTATGCTTAATGCAGTATGTTAAAACAAATGACAAGCCTACGAGCAATACGACTGAGCTATAAAAATCAGGAATTATCATTTGAAAAATCAAAAATGACCTTCGTTTGACCTTGAAAATAGGTCTCAAGGTAAAACTCGTGGTCACCATCTTATGTCCCCTTCAGAACCTTGTGACTTTTGTCTGAAACATTTTTCACGATATTTCGTACTTTTCGAGTAATTTTGATGTCTTAACTTTTATGGCGCCCTCTGATGAGAAAAGAACGCATTTTTGAAAAAAGTGTTTCATGTAAAAGAATTGTAATTTTTCACGCAGGTTACGAATCTGTCAAAAAAATAGGGGTTCCCATTAAAAAATCAAAAGTGACCTTCGTTTGACCTTGAAAATGGGGCTCAAGATCAAACTCGTGGTCACCATCTTATGTCCCCTTCAGAACCTTGTGACTTTTGTTTGAAAACTTTTTCGCGATATCGCGTATTTTTCGAGTAATTTAGATGTCTCAAGTTAAAAAACTCACCCTGTATGCATAGACTCCTCCAGCAGAGGGTCGCGGGTTCGAATCCCGTGCAAGGCAATTCTCTGAAAAAATCTTTTCAGAATTGCATAAAGTGGAATTTGTATGTAGCTATATGTAAATCCCATCGGCGTCAACTCTGACATAAAGGCATAACACTGATGTTGGAGTGGTTGCTGGCTGGGATAAATGTAACGAAATGACAACTAGCACGTACTAAAACCCACTGGTTGAGGATGCATTGGCTCCAGTTTGACAACCACCTCTGGAAAAATATCGAAACCTAACACCTGAGTTTCAAAACTATGTTACTACACCACCCACCCGCGCCCTGGTGAAAAGCCAGTAAAAGAGTATTCATATCCCCTTGGTGCGGGCGCGGAATTATATAAAAAAATAAATAAATAAATAAATCGTCATGGAACCTTACGTCTCTTCACACTTGCCCATGCTACAAAGCCTGTTTCACAGCAAAAACTTTTTATACAAGTCAAAAGTGGTTCAACAAGTTATCTTAATAATACAGATTTTATAGCATCATTTGGTTTCAATTAGTTTAACGAGAAGTAACTGCTCAAATTTAACTGAACCTGAATATATAAATATAAATCAACACCGAATTGATCACTCGTTGAAACGTCACTTGTCATTCAACCTAGTTAATCCTGTTACAATTTTCTACAATTTCTACAATCTAATGTCATTACAATATCATAATTCAATGGTTAATTGTTACTCAATTCAAGATTCAGTTATTTATTACTCCATTACTTCAGCTCATGAAGAACGAAAGGAAAAGTTCTATTGAAAACCTGTAAATGACTTCTGCCGACCATAGACTGAGAGACATGCTTTTGTCAATATTACAGACAAAGCGGACTTGAGGAAATCAAGTGCAAAGCAAACAATAAAATGGAAACAAATTGTAATTGAACATTCTGTCGGTCTAAGTTGGTATGTGTACGGAATGTTTAGTTTATGGCTTGTGCAAGCAAAAGCGATTGTATAATCTTATCACAGACAAGAATGAAAATTAGTTCATTAAATATCTTTAGCTTTTACCGTCCCTCAAAGTGGTTTCAATGGAAACCAGAATAGCGTCAATCAGTGTTGTGATCAAAAGGCCTTTGATAAATACATATACAAACGTATTTAAAATGGGACACTTTGCATTTATCATTCTCAAATCTTAAATCAATCTTAAAAAACAAACCCAATTTAAAAAGATAGTTTTTGTTTGTTGAAGATATCTGGCCGGATCAAAGTGCAGAGTATGGTTTCAAAATCTTTGCGGGTGAAGTAACTATCTCTGCTTATTAAAAAAGCGCCAAAGCCATCAATTTCCAATTCGCACTGTCTCATTTAATTTTGCGTGTTTCGTTTGGACTAATTCTAAACATTGGACATTAATTGCATTTGTTATCAAGAACAAAATCAACCACTTGTCACGAATTCTTCTCATAGATATCGTCAATCCCTGATGTTATCTAATAAATGAGACTATAAACTCTAGATTAGAGAGTACCCCATTTAATGATTTTAACAGTAATTGACGCAGCATTCCATAGGTATGATGACAGCTTTCAATTTCCCCATTGCTTATGACCGAAAATAATAATAATTGTTTCGGTATTCACCGATTACTTATTTGACCTTAATATAACAAACGTAGCAAATTGTTTATAACAAAGCCAGATTTGCATCGCGCAGTGATTAGATTAAGATTATTCGAACGAAATAGGAGCGAGCGTTTACAGTACACTTTCAATACAATGAGATCCAGAAGCGAAGTGTTTGCTATTTGAATGACAAAGTTTATAGGAAATGTCTGTTTGACATTAAGTAATCCACGTGTTCCAGCATCTTTACGATTAAAAGAACGACATCTGATGTGAATGAAACAATGGAACATGGCACAAACCCCGTTCTAAGGGATATGCATAACTCTGCTCAGGCATCAAAATCCAACTTCTATACATATACCAAGATACTAACTTTTTTAGCTAGGTACCACTTTACAGAAATAATTGTTTTATAGGGTGATTCTTCGTGAGGTTTAATTTTCATTAGACTTTTTTTTACAGATCATGCGTGACTCCTATCAAACTGTTTTGTCATTTTTGTTCAGTATTGTTTGGCACGTCATCATGGAAAGACTCACACCATAACACCGTCTCCAAACTATTCAGCTATATTACGAAAATCAGCGTTCTGTGATAAATGTTTTTTCGTGCGATTCGAGAAACTTACGGTGCGCATAATCGACCTACTGAAACCACTATTGCCAATACCATTCGCAAATTTGAGTCCCAGTTTACATTAGTAGATGATACTCGACCGGTTATACCACATCCAGCACGTAGTAAAGAGACTATAGCAGCTGTACCTGAGAGTGTACGCGAAGACCGTGGCGAATCGATTCGTCGTCGTTCTCAGCAGCTTGACTTGGCGTATTCGACAAGTTGGTGTATTTTACGTAAGGATCTCGGCCTAAAAGCGTGCAAAATTCAACTTGTGCAAGAACTAAAGCCAGCCGACTTGAATTTGCGCCATATCTTCAGTTTATGGGCTCTGGAAAAACTCAAAGAAAGTCCGGTGTTTTATCGTGAAATTTTGTTCAGTGATGAAGCCCATTTCTGGCTCAATGGATACGTTAATAAACAAAATTGCCGTATTTGGGCTGATGAGCAACCATTACATCTATTAAAAACAACGGTATGGTGTGGTTTATGGGCTGGTGGTATCATTGGTCCATATTTCTTCAAAAATGAAGCATGAAGCAGAATATTACCGTCAATGGTAACCGTTATCGCGCCATTTTAATGGACAATGCGCTTCCTGAAATTCAAGCACATGATCTCGGTGAGCTCTGATTTCAACAAAACGGCGCTACGAGCCATACAGTCCGTGAAACAATGGACTTGTTGAGAAATCTATTTGGTGAGCACTTAATTTCACGTTTTGCTACGTTAAATTGGCCGCCCAAATTGTGCGATATCACACCTCTGGAGATATGAAAAGTCTCAGGTCTTCAGGAATAAGCCAGCTATGGTTGACATAGCTTTTATAAATCAAACCTCACGATGAATCACCCTATAGTTTTATACTAATCTATCCATGGATTTCAATGTAAAAAGGAAAAAAGAAAAAAACCAGAGTGTACCTTGATTAGAGATTTTTTGTTGTAAATTCACAACACATAAATGCTTACAATATACGAATATGCGGAATCGATGTCACATCATCACAGACGTCGCTTTAGTTACGGTAGAATATCAACCACCCCGAACTGGAAACTGTGATATGACGGCCAGCTTATAGTCCGTATAAGGCAACGAAATTAGAGGAACATAGACCAACGAATCCAAATACTACAGAAAATAGTGCACTGCCGTCAAATCACAGCATCTTTGAGACCAGGCCACAGGACCATTTCTGGTAATGTATGGCATGTGGTATGATTCGGTTAAAACCAATGTCCTGCAGACCATGTTCATTTCAATTTTAAAAACAAAAAAAAATCGTTTATCATGGCTCTTCATCTGGCGCCATTGACGGTGACATTTGATTTCCTTCATTTTTGAAGAAGTACGTCCCGATGATTTCGCAAGCCCATGCACCACACCAAACAGTGCATTTTTGAACGTGCATCAGTATGCATCAGTATCAGTGCCACTGAAACAGAAGTAAGCCTCATCGTTGGACAAAATGCGGCGGTAAGAAAGTGGGTCGAATTCCAAATTCCAAGCCCCCAATCTGCGAAGTCACGAAACACCTGGCTTCAATTCTAAAATCAATTAAATCTTGTAAGCGTGTAAGCTAAGATCCTTACTGAAAATCTTCCACAAAGTTGATGGACACATGACAGATTCTTGTGCACGATGACGAATCGATGAATTAGGATCTTCCTCAGCACTGGCTTCTGTGCGGAGCGGACCCTGCACAGTCTTACAGTGCGAAATTTTTCAATTTTGTGTTGCGAATAGTCAACTCCATTGGTCAATTTGCAAACGTTGCTCGGACGTAAGTCGTTGCGTGAAGATTTGCCAAACAATAGGTCTGTTCCCGCGGGATTTTTATAACAATTTGTAAAAGAGAAATTTTTGTTTAAGTTTGAGATTTTAAGCCCAAAATCTCGCGGATTTTTGTAAGACTTGTTTCAAAAGTCAAAAGTTACTCTACGGTACCGCTGGTACAAACAATAAGAAGCAAACCAGAGCAGTTAGTTACTGAACTTATTTGAGCGAAAAACTCCTCGTCGAATCAAGAACTGTGTGAAAAGGGAACAAACGCGAGAAAAGATAAAGAGTGACTTATGAAACAACACTTATTTGTATGAGCTGAAGTTTGGAAATTGATTCGAGTGCATCCATACCTGCTTTACAGACAATCGAACGATGATTAACAATGTTGATTACATTTTAGCACATTTCTTGTATCATTAGGAGTTTTTTTTTAAATACTTCGGTAGTTCGAGCGACATTGGCATAATCTCAATTCTTCAAAATTCTTTGAAGCGATGTATGGCATATAGCGCCGTTTAGCTGAACCTAAATGTTCCTCAAGTCCATTCCAACCAATTCGGCACATAAAAAATATTCAAACATCCTACGGCAGAGATCAGCCGTTACCGTCAAATGGCTTTTGCTTCATCTTCAGAAATATAGAGCCCAATCACTTCACCCTACCAAAAGCAGCACAAAACTATGACTTTTTCACAAGTATACTTCTCGGTGTCGAAGAGTGTATGATGCACCCTATCAAGACGTAGATGTAGATGTCGACGGCAACATCAAGTTTTGGACAACAAGATAAAAAACTTTCTTGTTGTTAAAACCAATTTATCCAAGAAATTACGGGAGAAAATCAGGCTTAATGTCGGGAAAGTTTTAACAAATTCATTGTTTAAATAATCATTGCCTCTCTAGGAAATAATTATTTTGTTTTGTAGTAGTTGGTGATGACAAAAGTAGAACATTTTTCAGTTCCAGTTAGAGTAATAAGATGTTCAGACATACCATCTGACGAATTTGAAGGAAAAAGTTGAATACCATTGATGGCAATCATAGCTGCTTAACCACAAAGAAGATACTAACTAGGTTCATCAATGTAATTCAACCGGAAATACTGAAAGCATTATGTTAAGATAAAGTACAGCAGTTTAATCGATCTATCATAGTTTTCTTATCCCATAGCCATAGCTCAGAAATACGATAGATATTTATGTCCAAATAAATTGATTTAATTAATTTAATTAATTAAATCTGGTCTAAGTTGTCCCAAATAAGCCTTTAGTAAGAGTTGGAAGTGTATTTCTGAGTTGTAATTGAGCTAAGGTTGAGAAATCGACATTGAGCCGACAGTAATCCGAGCAACCAACTCAGGCAACATTGGTATTTGAGTACGAAAAGCCTTTCTACAGCGGTTTAAACGATTTATAGAATGAAATTAGATATTCGTGAACCTTGAGAGTAACTCTGGGCATGAATATAGGATTTTTGAGTCTCTCTTGAAGGCCAATTGGTCCTAATACATAAACTAAAGCACCTGTCTTTGGCTGAACGCCGTCGAATTAACATCAAAGAACATGTGAAGAGGAACAAGCGGTTTTTATTAGCTGCACCTCATTTTTCCACTAGATATTGTCTGTCTTTACTCAGATCATCTTTTGAGTGATGTTGTATTTTTGTAAGCTTTACAACGTTTACGTTCTCTGATAACCAAACAATTGAGTGAAGAGTGAAGAAATTCGATTTGGCTGAAAATTCACGAGTTGGCTGAGATAGCAGGCATCTCAACTGAATGCCTTAGCCATATCCTGCAAGAGCTTTCGGGCATAAGAAAGCTTTGTAAGCTTTACAACGTTTACGTTCTCTGATAACCAAACAATTGAGTGAAGAGTGAAGAAATTCGATTTGGCTGAAAATTCACGAGTTGGCTGAGATAGCAGGCATCTCAACTGAATGCCTTAGCCATATCCTGCAAGAGCTTTCGGGCATAAGAAAGCTGTCCGCGCAATGGGTGCGTGAGAACGATTCAAAGACGTGCTTGATCCTGTTTTAACGAAATCTGGAAGAGTTTCTGCGTTGTTTTGTGACCGTCGATGAGACATAGATTCATTGGAACACACCAGAGACCAAAGAACAATCGAAACATAAGGTTATAACCGAAGGCGAAGATCTTACCTTCGGCCAAAAAGCTGATGGCTACCATTTTTGGGACGCGCCAGGTGTGATCCACGTTGACTATTTGGAGAAGGGAAAAATAATCACAGGAGCATACCACGCTGATTTCTTGGGCCGTTTTAAGTGTATCGACTCGAAAGGGGACTATACTGAAAAATAATTTATCAAAACTTAAAAAAGTTGCGTTGTCATCTCTAATCCGCGTATTCATCAAATAGCCCTCGTTTGTGTTGAATTTTTTTTTTTTTTTTTTTTTTTTAATAAATAGCAAGTGGAGAGCTTGGAGTATATATTATTGTCACAGCAAGTAAAGACGAAGTTCGTGGATCATCTTATGGTCAGCAATAGCCCTATCAATTGGCCGCCCCTTTCGTGCGGTTTAACATCCTAAGTCTCTTTTGTGTAGGGCTACATTAAAGCCAGAAACTTTAGAGAAACTAAATTGGAGACGAACATTCGACGTAAAATTGCGCTTATATCGGCTTAGTTATGGAAAATTAATTCCAGTACATTCACTCATGCAGGCGTTTCCGCTCACATTCGAATAATAACTAATAATATCTATTATATTTGAACCCAAAATAAAAAAATTAATTGATACCTTTAGAAAACAGCTTTTCATTAAAAAAAAAAAAAAAAAACGAATAAGGGCGCTTTTCTTTAGGGTTGCGCTTTAAGCTTTTGTGAACTCCCTCACCACCTCTAAGCTACTCGTAGTTCGGAAATGCAAGAGTTTTTTCAACGCTGTTGGAGCATTGAATTAACTGAATCTATCTGGGTTCCAGGAGAGTATGGAAGGGCGAAAATGACACCATAGATGTCCGTCATACGCTGGCATTGTTCTACATGTACACGTCGCTGGAGTGGCAGGCACCACTACTGCAGGCACATATACCGGCATATACCGCAAATTTGTTTTTAAAGTCTAAAAAAAACTGCCGACAAAATTGGCTGAAATTGGGATTAGTCAAATAGATAAACCGGTACAGCTTTAGGAGTAAAGCTTGCAACAACTGAGCTGTAATGCAAATAATGATAAAAATGAAAGACTAGTAGAGAACCGAATCATAAAGTATGTTAAATATATTAAAACACAGTAAATCCTTCAATCCGTTAAAGTACATTTTTCCCAAAACCCAATTGGTTATCTGTTTACTATTAAAAGTATCCAAAGTTCAATAAATCGGGGCTCTTCTGTACTCAAAAGGAAATACAAAATTGCTTTTTCTTTGAAAAATATGATACTTGCAATCAATTGAACGAAGATTTGAGTAAACAGCCTGATACCAAATGCGGTCAATGGGTAGATTAACACGCATTGATACACAATTTTCTATTTTTTTTTTTTTTTTTTTTTTTTTTTTTTATCATGTCGTAATTTATTATTTGTCATTGCGATTTTTAATTGGTTTAAGAGCTAAGGATTATTATTTGTATCAGTATATATATTATTTTTGAAATTAATAGCAAGCAGCGGGCTAGTTAGGTTCAGATCACAAACTCATCTTCACCAGAAAAGGCGAAGAAATATTGTGTTTAAAGGAAAAGTAATTTCAACTGTGTTGTTGATTGTAAATTGACTATCTTTTTTTATAGTAAATGCTGAACTTAAGGTTCTCTTCAACAACTCTTCAACTCGAATGTATTCATCAAAAAACTGTTTTGCCCCTACCTCACGCATCAGGAAACCGAGGCTGCCAATACTGTTTGCGTCGATATTTGCGGCGTAGAAGAAATGTGGTGTTTCCTAATGCAATACTTCTGGGGTTAGAAGAGATAACATCCACGAAGGAACGGACGGCGGCATTTTGCAATTCTTAATAGATAGAAATTGTAAATTCTAATCCTAAAGGTCGGTAGCCTACGTGGCGATTGAACGGAAAATTGCTGAGTATCCCATCAATCAAGTTCGTAGCGAAGTGCTTGCCTTATCTGCCAGTGGTGGTTCGCGGTATATCCATGAGTATACCACATTGCGGTCACAATCCTATAGGGAAGAGATTAAAAATATGTGACGAACGAAATAATGACCTCGGATAAATATTTACTCACTGTTAACGACCGTAGCAAGCGTTCAAAGGACAACGACCTTCCGATCTGTACGTAGAATGTTCGGTCGCTGAACAGGTCACTTGCAACCAAACAATTAACAGAGGTCCTTGGATATTATCACACTGATATCACTGCCATGGGATAAGCCGTACATGAGAACGATGTATGGTATATTACGGTGATTAATACAAGGAAAAGAAACAGCGCTTATTCGGATGCGGATTTGCTGTATGAGGCAACAAGTCTTGAGTTTCTGAAATGTGAGCGAGCGCCTTAAGACAACCCGCATCAAGGCTAAACTCGCTAACATTAGCCTAATATGCACCCATGCCCCTACGGAATACAAAGATAACGCCACCAAAGTTTCCGGAATTTATTTAGAAAATTAAAAATACAAGTTTATTCAGATAAATCTATATTGTCCCCTTCAAAGTAATCCCCATCGATTGCAACACACTTATGCCAGCGCTTGATCCAATTCCGAAACATTTTTTACATTCCGGCACTTTTCCATTACTTCTTCTCGGCTGCTGAAACGCGTTCCCCGTAGTGGTTTTTTAACTCGATTGAACAGACAGAAGTCACAGGGAGCCAAATCAAGTGACTGTTGTTGTTGCATTTTTCTTCAAAAAATTACGAATAATGATGGCACTGTGCGAAGGTGCGTTATCATGGTGCAAAATCCACGAGTTTTCTGCCCACAATTCTGGTCTCTTTCGGCGAATTGCTTCACGCAATGTTACACAATGATGCACTATGTTACACCGTTGTAATCCTTAAAAACCGTGAGCATTGCCTTCTTTTTTTTTTTGGTTTCGGCTCATTTGGTGAACGCTATTCACTTGCCTCATGTCTGGTTTGCGTGTCGTACTCATAAACCCACGTCTCTTCTCCAGTATTGAACCTTTTGATGAATGTGGGATCGGATTCAGCCTCGCAAATCATCTCTTTTGCGACGTCAACACAGTCTCTTTTTTGCATGAAATTGGGGTCTTTTGGCACCAACTTTGCTGCTACACGACGGAAATCCAAATCATTAACCAAAATGTCTTGGACAGATGCATAGGGAATGTTCAAGTCCTCCGCTATCTCTCTGATGCTTAATTTACGGTTATTGACTAACATTTCTTTTACTTCTTCAATGTTTTCGTCGGTTTTCGATGTCGATGGTCTGCCACTGCGTTCATCATCTTCGATTGACTCACGACCACTTTAGAACCGCTCGTGCCACTGGTAAACGACCGTTTTCTTTAGAGAATCGTTGCCGAAACACTTTTCCAACATTTCCAACGTTCGCGCACCATTAAATCCGTTTTTTACGCAAAATTTAATAAAAGTTCATTGTTGCAAATTTAAATCCATTTCTAAAATTGTAAAAAATCGCCAACACACACAGAGATAGATGTACTTTTGTAAGATGTAAGATGTAACTTTTGCAAATGTCAAGCTATGACGCTAAGATTTAGAGGGAATTGCAACAACAGATGTACCAACTTAACAAAAAAACAGAACTGAAATCGGAACAATGGGAGCGCCACACGGTGATCAAGTTGGTGAGCAATATTCGAAATATGACATTTAACTCCTACAGGGCATTTTTAACGCGAATATAGGAAGGGGGATGTCTTTGGTAGGACAATTGGTATGCATAGCCTACGCCACACCACGTCTTTTTTTTTTTTTTTTTTTTAACGCGCGCTCGGGGGCTAAAGTACCCTTAAAATATTTGCTTACAGCGCAAGCGAAGGTAAATTAATGAGGGAATAAAGGTAGGTACCGATGTACGTTGCTTTTAAATGTCTGAATGTTACAATGACTAGAAAATAGAGAGATCGGCAGAGCATTTCACAAGCGATTTGTTCGGCTTAAGAACAAATCAAGATATTTCAGAGTTCGTCCGAATGTGGGCTTGAGGGTATACTGATGAGCAATTATAGCGAGACGGGTGTTACGGTTAAAAGTTTCGGGTGGATAAATGTATTTCTTACATCACTTGAGGAAACCTAAACATTTCGCAGCATTTTTAACGACACCGAGTATGGCACGCATACCAAGAATGGAGGGTTTTTCGGTTAAACGATGCGCAAGAGTCATTCATGTATAATCGCTGGGTGTTTTGGAAGCAATCAATTTCATTCTGTTGACAGTTCCTCAATTGGTTATGCTGTTAATATCGAAATTTAATGAGCTTATCAGACGCTGCCGTTTCCGTTCTATGATGATGCTGTTATATGAAAAACAAAAAGTACTGCCTAAAGCAAGGGAATATATTGGATTTAAAGTGGCAGACAAGAGATCGTTGATGCAAATAAAGAATGTTGGAAACAGAACGGAGCCCTGGGGCACACCAGCGTTAATTCTGTAAATATCAGACTTGAAATCATCCAACACAACTTGAAATGAACGTTCCAAAAGGTAATTTTTAATCCACTGAAGAAGAGAGTCGTCGATTCCAAAAGCACGCATTTTCGACAAGAGATACCTAACTCTGTTAAATGCCCTAGAGATATCCACTGCAATTTTCTTTATTTCGCTAGGTTAATGTACACTTTGATGCTCATTGAACAACTTTCGTGTTTCAAGATATTTCATGTAATGACAGTTTATTAGCGTTTCTACGACCTTGAAAATATGAGACGTAAGTGGAATGAGACTGTTGGTGTAGAGAGAAGATTAGCCTTTTTCAGCGACGGGCTGGACAAATTCTGTTTTTTATCTGCTCGGAAAGAGTTCTAAGGAGTGGGATTAATGAAAAAAATCTGGTCCAGCGGATTTGTGTATGTTAAGATCTTTAAGTACTCTACACGAGTGCGAGAAAATTCGTCTCATTAAAGATTTGACGCACTCAAGTAAAGGCGGGGACAAAACACAATCTGGAAGGGTTGAACTGGATGCAAAATGTGCAGCATGGAGATTGGCCTTGCCCAAAGAGCTGACAACTGGAATGTTATTATAAATGAGCATTGGGATGGAGGATGAGGCAGAGTGATGAACGACCAACAATTTTTACTACCTTTAGGACTGGCAACGCACTTAGGATCATTCACTTTGTGGTGGGATGAAATATCACTATAGCAAGCACACAGTTTTGATCATTTTGCGATAGAAGTAAGGCATGCCTCCAGCATTCAGGACGTCCGAAAGTTTCGGGCAGCAAACATTGACTCGGATCACCACCTTGTTGCGATTGCGGATTTCCTAACCATTACAACAAAAAAAGTTGCAATTGAAAGAGACCACCATAGTCTTCACCGAACGTGTATCCTCAAATCTCTCAACAACTCCTATGCCGCCAGCATCAGGTACCGAACACTAGTGGCAACGGTGCCAACGTGCCATCAGAGACGCCGCAAATAACGTTTTTTTTAAGAACTTAACACTCAAGAGGGTATTACTACTCCTAAAGTACCGGAGCACGTGTTAAGTGTTTTGAATAGACAGAGAGAGAGAGAGAGAGAAAGAAGTTTGGTTTCAGTGGTTATTTTGCTCTATGCGTTACATCCAGCATTTAATGGGGATTTACACCCCGCCACAACTAAGAAATCCCTGATTTATGAAGAATGCCATGAAACAACAAGAATCAAGGTAAGAGCTGCTCATGAGCTCTATTAGCAGAAAATACGCGAATAACATCGACTTCACCACAAGAAAAAAGAACATAAGATGCGCATGTTCAAAGATATTGAAACGTTGTATTCCAGCGTAAGGAAGTTCTAACACCAGGTAAAAAGAACGTGTCAAGGCAAGAAACCCCGTACAGTAGTCTGTAGTGATTAAGAAGTAAACCTTGTAGTAGAGTCTCAGCCGGTCCTGAGAATATGAAAGAACTTTTCTGCAGATTGTATAGCGGCGAAGAAACTGAATATACCATTCAACTTAGACGATGATAGCCCAAATTACGTCCACCTGGCCAAAATGAAGAAGGGATCTGGCGGATAAACGGCCGAGAATTCAAAGCTGCTGGAAATGATTTTGTGGGGAGCATGCACCTATTCATTTTTCACATCTGGTCTGAAGAGTGTTTGCATGATGAACGAAGTCTCAGCACCATATGCCCGATCCACAAAAAAGGAGACCCACTCAACTGCGCCAACTATAGAGATATGAGTTTTCTCAACATTTGATACAAGATCTTACCTGACATATTGTGTGAACGTCTTAAGCCCTTTATCAACAATCTAATTGACCAATATCAGTGCGGTTTCAGATCAGGAAAGTAAACAATCGACCAAATCTTCACATACCGGCGAGAAAAAAATCATCTTTTTATCGGTCTTAAGGTGGCATATGGCATCATCTATAAAGACGGGCTTTATAGAGCATAGTTTTGGAATCCCTGCCAAGCTCGTCCGTCTGTGCAGAATGACGCTGCTGCTCGATGCTTCGTCAAGGTCAGTAACGACTTAACCGAGACCTTTGATGCCAAAAAAGTTCACAGCGGTCAGGTTCAATTCAAGACCGAAGACCGAACCTCCGTTTTAAGGAACAAACTATTGCAGACTGCAAAACACTTGGTCTGAACAACTGGAAACAGGAGGGAATTTACGGAATCGAAGACAGTAGAAGGCTGCCGTTTATCAGGAAGAGCTCGTAAAGTAAGTGAAATATGTACTTAGTTTATAAGTTATGTGGAAGGTGGCACATTTTACGGTTGTGCAGAACATATTCTATAGCATTATCTGCCCCTGAACGCAATAGTACATAAATATTTGTTTCGATTTCATTCAAAGTGTGACAATAGTTTACGATACCAACCCCCCCCCCTCCCCCCACCAAACATACTGGAATTCAAATCTACATAAATTGAAAAAAGCAAAACACCATCTTCATGTTTAGGCGATTATACACAAATGTCAACAACCGGCACATAAACGGCAGACATTCAAGAGCGAGTTGCGCAAACACACCATCTAGGTAACACCGTACAGCACACAAGTAGAAAAATTAAAGTCAAATTTCGACAAATATACAAAGTGATGCAACATCAAATCTGTTTTAGATAAAACCAGTCATCATACTCTCAGGTGAAAGTACAATATCTTTTTTCTTCTACTCTTGGTTAGGTTTTTTTATTTTTTTATTTTATTTTTATTTTTTAAGTGATTTACGTAAGCCCTTGGATCATTAAACACCACGAAACCTAGAGTTAAACATGGAATTTCAATCAAAAACCAAAAACAAGAAATAGAAAGTTCATAAAACGCTTAAAGAAATAAACTAAAACTTCCCACACCATGAATTCAATGCGATTACCTACCTCGATGTTGCCCATCGTCTGAAACGATGTGAACACGAACATGAAACCAAATCCAAGAATCAGGACGTTAACAAACTTTATATCCATCTTGATTAGAGCGGATGCTTTTTCAATTAATTTATGCGGAGTGTATTTAACTTGCAGTCACTGTAAAACGGCGTAGAGGAGGCGTAGATTCTAGACGTTCTAATCGAGAATCCAGTATATTAGACCATTACTTCTTGACACAAATGGCCGTTTGTTAATTTATCACAATTTGTGTCGAATATGGAATTGTGGCACTCTACTCGTATTTCCGCATTCAACAGGGAGGATGTGTTGTTTTTCGTTTTATCAATATCACTCACAATAATTCGCGAACTCTTTTCTACTTCGACAACGTAAAGGGAATACACGGGAAATGCGAAAAAGCGTGAAAAGCTATCAAAAATAAAGAAACATCGACTAAATCCAAGCGAAGCAATCCGAAATAAATAAAAAAAATACAAAATACTAGTGAGACGAGAGTGCCTAGTGTACAGTTTGAGGGGAAGAAATGTAATGAAACTGCCGATGAAAACAAAAACAGAAACGAGGCAGTAGAACGATGAAATGACGTGTAGTCCGATTATGGATTGTAGTTGTAGGCGTTTTTCAAGTAGGCGCGTTGTGCAGAACAAAAACAAAGTTCAGTGTAAAGTGTTCGCAAAAAAATGAAGGGGAAATTACAGACCGAAATCGTATGAGTAGAACGAATTTGAGGACAAAGAAGGAAATGTCAAAATAACGTCTTTCTTTGGTATCTTAGTCGGTAAGGTAGAATGTAATTTACAAATTTGACTTTAAGTTCTCTCGATTGCTTGAAAACAGAAATCCAGTGTGATACACAATATTATTTGACGTTTATACATATTTATATGGGTTAGTATATTTTGAAAAGAAAATCCATGAGAGAAATTTTGATTCTTAAATGAATCTTTAAATGCTCTTGCTACTACAAAGTGGATTCATCCCATTAAAGATTCGACGCACTCAAATGTAGACGGAGACAAAGCAAAATCTGGAAATATTGAGCCGGCTGCAAGTGTACAGCAAGCAGATTGGCCTGTTCTATAGAGCAGGAATGTCATTGTAAATGAGCATTGGGATGGAAGATATGTCAGAATTTCTGATGTAAACTGTTGGCCTGTTGTTCCTGTTGTAACGGTGGAGAATCCGTTCAATTTCCTCTTCTGCGGCGTTGGCGGTTGCTACGTCCGGTTGTGAATGTAATTCGTTGATCTGCTTCCGAACATCTTCCATCCTCTGATTTGTTGACTGATCGGGCATGTGGAAAAGTGTCCCATTCATCGCAAACAGTATGTTCTGCTGCGCCGTAATTTTGTATTTCCGTCAACTTTGAAAGTGATTTTAGCTATGATGCGTGGGCTTCGACTTGGCTGCTTCCAACTCGACAAGGGCGCGTTGATTTCAAAATGGCGTATCTGGGATGTCGTCTTTTTCAGGAGATATTTTCAGCTGTAATGCGACTCTTAACTAGAACGCTGTTGCTAATTCTAAATCCACATGGTTTATAGTAGTATTAACCTTCTAACGACTCCTGTATAAATTTGACAGCTGTCGGACAATTGGTTCGTTTGATATAGCATTGTAAGTTGAGCAACTTTTGTTATTGTGAAAAATAGAAAGAAAAAAAAAAAGTTTCGTGTGTAAATAAAGCATTGCATTATTATGAAAAAAAATTATGTTGAAACCAAAGCTTGGCTTAATAACCATTGTTTGGACTCTGCACCAGGAAAATCAACCGTTGTGAAGTGGTTCGCCAAATTTAAACCGGGCGAAATAAGCCCCGAAGACGATGCACCCAATGGACGCCCGAAAGAGGTTGTTACGAGCGAAAGCGTGAAAAAGGTTCACAAAATAATTACTTTGAAAAGGGCCAGACCATCAACAGTGATTATTATATAACGTTATTGGAGCGTTTAAAGGATGAAATCGAGCAAAAACGGCCCCATTTAAAAAAGAAAAAGTGCTGTTTCATGGTAATGCACCGTGTCACAAATCAATGAAAATAATAGGAAAACTGCATGAAATAGGCTACGAATTGTTTCCCCATCCACCATACTCACCAAATCTGGCCCACAGAGACTTTTTCCTATGTGCAGACCTTAAAAGTATGTGCACTGGGAAAAAAAATCAGCACTAATGAAGAAGTAGTCGCTAAAACTTAGGTTTATTTTGAGACTAAAGAGAAATCGAACTATAAAAATGGTATCGAAAAATTACATTACGAAGGCAACTATTTAAGTCGAATTCTAGATTTGGTTGCCCTTGAAGTCGAATATACACCGCAGTTACACTTTCATTTCGAATATATGTATTTATTTCATCACACCCACGCCTTAAACCTTGGATAACCCTTATCAAAAAATAAATCCCAAACATAAATTAAGAAAAATATGTTGGAAACATCCATTGAACAGAATGTTCTTTTTCATGAGAGGCGGGTATCTGAAGAGTCCAATTTCTGGCTTCCGCGGCTTATATAGCTTTTCAAATTTTGTTGTGAATGTCCCTGCTTTTTATACTATAAGTTGCAGAAGATTTTACTCCATTGTTTCATGCAAAATATTTAACACACTGCCCGTGTAAATTCGATCCTTTATCCTCGTTTTCATTGCTTCTTGTAAATAAAAATTATTTGCTCATTTGCTTAACTAAGTATTTACCGATTTCTGGCATTTGAAATAGTTTTTAATTATATCCTTTTTAATTTGTTGAAAATTAATCTTACACTCAATGAGATTAAAAAAAAAAAAAAAAAAATAGCTTCTGTTAATCGACTTTTGTACATAAAATAAGAAAAATATTGAAATTTGGTATCATATCTATTTTTCTTAAATAAAGATGTCATTTACTATTCTACATGTATCAACTGCAGGAAAAATCTTATGAAAAATTGCACGCCGAGGTCGTTATATAATCATTATACCCTAAAAAAGACTTTCAAAACCAATGTACATTAATATGATTTGTTGTAAAGAATTCACTATTTTGTTGAACACTGTAAAATGTTTTTTTCAAAAAACTCTTTAGTTTAGTGTTTAAATGTTTAAAAATAATAATGAACGAAGTGTGAAGTAATGACAATATTAGTAATGAAATTATTATTGACCATGTTGACCAATATTCTCTAATCCGTTTGATTGCATTTATAATTATACACAACTGATCATATAAAATAAATTAGAGAACATCACTTAAAAAGCTTAATTCAAAATAATATAAAAGACACCCAAGATTTCATAGATCAATTTATTTTGCAAAAAATATATATTCTATCTCTTTCACCTAAAAGATGTCTCGAATATTCTAAAAATCATTCAATGCTCACCTCTATACCATATCTGTACAATCCCGTCATACACGAAACAATTCTACCAACAGCCAGCTGAATATGTTGACTACGTGACGCTTGTACCGTGGCGTGTTGTTTTCCCCACAGCAGCTGCACCAAATCCACTTTTGAGGGCTATCCAAATGCCAATTCTGACATTTCACTTCGCAAATGGCGGACGTTCTTTGTATATTTTTCTTACGTATTGTTCATCTGAATGTGAGAAAATTTTCCATTCGCGCTTTAAAATAAATTAAAAAATAAATAAAACCAAACAAATTATACTGAATTCTCTGGTGGGAAATTAAGTGAGAAATTATCCTCAGTGCTCTCGAAATACTGGTGATTTAGTGTTTGTGCGCGATTAACTGGTTTCGAGTTTCTCCGTGGAATTTTGTATATAATGTCAGCTACGCGCCTCAACGCAGCCGAAAAAGACTTGGAAAAATTTATCAAATTTCTTGCTCTGAAATCCACTCAAGTGGTTGTACAATCGCGACTCGGTGAAAAAATCCAAACTCAGTGTAATCCTCTTGCAACTGGTAACGATTGGTTTAATATTGTTATCCAAGATCATCCAGACGTTTATGCTGAAACGAAGAAAGCCTTAAATCTAGCACAAGGTGAGACTATTTTGAAACGATTGCCTTTGTGTGTGGAGATTTCATTGAAGACGGTGGAAGAGGATCAAATGATCCTGGAGGTTTGGTCATTGGACTTACAATCACCGCCTACAGAGGGTAAAAATGAACAGGTATTAACAGCTGCCCACGCTATTTACAATCGTATGGGAATTCTATTAAAATCACTGATTTCTCTAACTCGTGCAACACCTGCTTATAAATTGTCACGTCGTCAGTGTCCCGATTCATATAGTATTTACTACAGAGTTTACGTGGATAAACCACAAGTGCATACGCTCGGTGAAGGTTATAAAAACGTTAAAGTCGGACAATTGAATACGATTGTTGGAAATTTAACCATGTCGGTGGCATACCGTACCAAGATGACCATATCGCCGACTAGTCAACACTCAGACACGGCGATAATGTTGAAAAGTGATCATTTTTTAAGGGATCAAAGTCCAAAACACATTCGATATCATCACATTAAGAAAGCAAGCGAAAGGAAAGTCATCGACATCGATAAGCCACTGAGACCAGGAGCTTTTGTTGATGTAACAAAAATTAAACAATACACAGAGGATGATTACATTTTGCCGGAGACACCGCCTTTCGATTGGTTGGTAAAGAAAAATCGTGCCGAAAGTAGTAGTCCTTCCCATGAGAATGGTACTCAATCGCCTATTATTGCCACCTCAAATAATAATAATAATAACAACAACAACAACAACAATGTTAATTTTAAAAACTACGAACAACAATCACCAATTAAAAGTTTACTTGTTCCTGTTACTATCGAAGATAAAAAAACAAGAAAACCCTCTCGAACATCACTTCCGCCAGACGATGAGAATCTACTGAAAGAATTGAATTTTCCCTTTGCCAGCCCATCGTCGCATGTCAATGATTTGGCGAAATTCTATCGTGATTGCTATCATGCACCTCCGCTGCACTCCTGCGAATTGAATACGGATACCGTATCGGAAGGTATTGTCGCTGATCCCGTCGAAGATCTCTCCAAGCAACTAGAATTGTTTGAGACATCACTAGAGGATTATGATATACTCGTCTCACAATTGGGCTGTTCAACGACGTCCTCGAAGAGCAGCAGTACGAAGAGCAATTAGATTTTGTAAGGACAGATAAAATAGAAATAAAAAAGGAGAGAGCCGCTGATATTTAAGAATCATTGAAATCGCTTCTGACTATTTTTCGATGTATTTATCATAGATAGGAATATTTTACATACATTGTATATTACTATTATTATTATTATTATTATTATTATTATTATTACTACTACTACTACTATTATTATTACATTATATTATCGCGCGTTAATTTTTTGTACACATATAAGGTATTTACTGAACGTTAATTCAAAACTTGTAGTGAAACACAGAGACGGAGGGTACCAGTTTCGTATTAAACGAAAGTACAGCTCCCTCTCTGGGTCTTGTTATACACGATTAGATTAAATACTAAGCCAGAAATTAAGAAAAAGAATAAAATGAAAATTTATTAAATTAAATAATAATCCAATTAAAAATCGTATTTGTAAGCATAGATCACGGCAAAGTGAGTCAGCTGATTTACTGCAAACCCTCAACCCACACGAATGCATATTGTTTACTTAATTCCTTATTATTTTTCGTCGCTTTTTTTTTTTTTGTTTGTTCCTTCTTTCTGTTATTTATAAATGATTTTTGTTTGTTTTAATTGTTGGCCATATTAAGAGTTAATTTGGTTGGTCATCATGCTAACCTATCTAGCCCGTAGGATGCGAATTTAAAAATACAAATGATATTTTTTTTTTTGTAAATAAAACGAGATAAACAAATTCATAAATGCCGTCGATGCGATGAACAGATGAAGAAAAAGAGTTTTTTTTTATTTTTGTTGCCATTTTAACATATTTTTTATTCGTATGAGTATGAATACTCGTATGTAGTCGGCCTTTTCTTATTTAGTTTGATTTTGTTTTCTAGCTTCGAGAAGTACGAGAATGCGTTTGCCTGTACCTCATCGCCTTGTTGTTTTGGTGAGGTGGTTGTTCTATTCTGCTGACACAACATTCGTTTTCTTTTTTATTATTATTTTTATTTTAGTGCTTCCCTGTTAGCAACAAGTTTAAAATGCTAAATTTTTACGGCGACTGTTTGAATGACTGCCCGCCTGCCTGACTACCTTCTGCATTCTATAATAACTTGTTGTTTTGCTTTAAATTTTCTTCTCAAAAAGGTGTTTATTCATTCGTCGCTAGTTGTTGTATTGTTATTTTTTTTTTATTTCTTTTTTTTACGAATTTCTTATTTTGTAGTGTTTTGTTTACGATTGCTGCTGTGAGATAATAATTAAAAGTTATTATTCGACCGGCTCCGAGCAGTGTTTACGTATGGAAGCAGTTATTTATAGAATTATTTATGTGTACGGGTAAAACGAATAGGCAGCGGGAAATACACGACATAGTTGTTTTTCTGTTCGTCGTTTTCTGAATGTTTAACAAAAGAGTTTTTTTTTGCATTTTTCTTGGCATTTTTGTGTTTATTTTTCGAATAATCACAAAGCTTTGTTGCTATCGGAAATTGAGAGTGTGCGTGTAGGTTGTTCTTTTTATTTTAAACAAGGGGCGGTGGTTGCAGTTTGGACTGTAGACTTTCCGATGTAACTCTTTTTTTTTTTCTTGGATTCATATACTTGATTCTATTATTGCATGGCGTGTGCTGGTGTATAAATTATCTTTTTCCGTTGCGATATGGGGTGTGGAATGGAGTATTTAAACTCTGCTCTCTATAACAGCAATTTGTCGCTGGTTGAAATGTATTCGAACGCATCATACAAATGGATGATGACTTATCGAATGGGAATCTGTAGTGATCTTGCATAATGTGCTTGATAGTCGTGCGCTTTATATGACCTTCACATGGTCTGTAACCTTATGAAGGTTACAATAGGCCTAACGTATCTGAAGTGATAATGGTATATAGTCCCAAATAAAAAATTCTTGAAACCCAAATGACTGAATGGATGTGATAACAAAAATTTGATACCTAATCGTAAACAACGGTTCATTTTATTTTATTTATATTTTGCTCTTTGTATTCACGTGATCAGTATTATAAAATATTTATTACTAAATGAAATACTTTTGATTAGAATCGTTGGTCGAGTGCAGTCGGCGATTCATTAGGCGACAGAGACTTTTAAACAAAAAAAGTTGCTTACAGATTTAATTGGATTTGAGGAAGACTGAGATATAACTTGTAATTGAGAAATTTGTTGAAGGTTAACTTGTTTCAAAACTAATTTCTACAATTAGTTTGCTGTCAACATCGACAAAAAAAAAAACTGACGCGAAACTAGAATTTATAATACTTCGTGACGTAAGGGTTTTTAATTAGGCTGATGCCGATAAAGTGTAAACATGCTTGAAATTTCAAATGGAAATCCCAATTGGTTTTTTCTGTTGGCAATTTGTTTTTTTTTTATTGGTTTTATACATACGCGGATCAATGTTGTTGTTTTTTTTTTTTTGCTCAAAAAGATGTGTACTCAACAGATACCCGTAGTTCTGGCTATCAGGATGCACGATTTGCTAGCCTGATCTTATATATTTGCTGCATCAGAACCCCTTATTCTCTCGATCCTTCGCAGCTCGTTTTGCACGTTTGTTATGAATGTGCAAATCTCCATCCAATTTTCTTCTAACCGAGGGCGTATGCAAAGGAATATTCCACGCTCTGTCATCCTGTGGATTTGGGCAGTCTGTGTAAAAAAGTGAGCTATCATGCCGGAAGCGGTGTAAATACTTTCGATGCTCACCGTGACCAGATCGGAACTGCGTAAAATACTAGTTACAGTTTTCCATGCCTTCGGTTTGTCCAAACGTCTATTGATGGGATCAATCTGTTGGTCCATCTGCCCTTCGTAGTGGTATTCCCACAATCTTGCCACCTGGTCATTGAAGTCGCTCTTTCTTTACCGCCTCTTGGTTACTAGTATGTAGTTCTCCTATTATATACTCTCGGCATATCATCCGCAAGGATATCCATGGGCATCATCCCGGCTATAACAAAAGCTGTTTCGTCCTAAATTGTTCTAAAGCCACTGATTAACTTAATGCGCTAAGCGGATATGTTGATGATAACTTTCACCTTGCTTCCTTTGTCGTGGGGCTCACCCAAACTTGGGCAGCGTAAAACAGGACTAAGTTTACTACCTTGGATATTAATATTCTTTGGCAGTATTCCAGAAAGTGCTCAAGCTTTGAAGCCTTTTTGCTCGAACAGGTAGTCTATGTGAAGCAGAATACTTACTCTATTGTCAAGTATTACTCCTATTAACTTCCTGTTTATTAGAACAGCTTCCGTTTTGTGATCTGCTAGTTCTAGGCTGGCGGATATAACCCAATAGTTGATAAGGTTGATTTTATTGTTCGTAGCTGACTCTATCTTGCAAATATTCTTTTATTATTACTCCTTTTTTTATATAGAACTTAACACGCAAGTGGGTATGCAAACACTTGTAATGCCTCAACATGTGTTAAGTTTTTTTTTGGAAAATGGGATAGAGAGAAAGAAAGATGTTTGGTTTCAGAGTTATTTCGCTCAATGGGTGGCATCCAACATTTAATAAGGAGACTAAATTCTTAGTGGAAGTTGGCTTGTTGTTGATTATGTTTATTTTTGTTAACTGGAAAAATTAATTTCTTTCGGGCGCGGTTGGGATTTGAACACCGAACCTCCCGATTTGAAAGTCAGCCCACTACCGTTTGAGTTACAGCCTCTCAGCCACTCCTAGTGGCTGTGTTAATTTCAGAATTTCTTCGTACATGATATTCCAGATTAGGGGCCCGAGTACTGATCTTTGTAGGACTCCCGTGGAGATTTTATAGTACTTTTCCCCTTTGTCAATTTCATATCTCAACCTTCTATTGGTAAAGCAGTCGGATACAATCTTTCGCAGGTAGTATGACTTTCTTATTAATGATCAATTTGCTGAGTTAAAGCAGCGTCCAGCGTCACTATCGCATAATATTCCTTTGTTCCCCATCGGCATCTTTCTCCTTTTATTGCTTCGGCTGTTATTTCTACCACCGCTTTTATGGCGTCGACGGTGGTGCCTGATTTTCTAAATCCAAACTATTGGTCTAATAATGCCCCCTTTTCTTTTGCCACAGTGAGCAATCTTTCATATATGATCCATTCAAGCACAACTGTACATTTTCCGCCGGGGTTGTGTGCAGTTTGATCTAAGCACTTTTATTTCTTGGCTCCACCAGTAACACGGTGTACCCCTTTTACTCAGTTTTCGTCTGGGTATTACTGCATCACATGCTCTGGTTATAGTGCGTCTGAGGTGATGTGTATAATTCTCCCCTGTTTCGCTGTCGAAGAGCTCGCAGATATTCATAATTTCGTCGAACATGGGCCCGTTATATTAGGACGTGGAACGGCAACCTTCGGCGACGTTAAGCTCAGTCGTTACGTTACAGTTACGATTTGCTCTACCCTTGCTATTTATTAAACAACGCCATTGATGGAAGAAGACCTGATTATTGGACGAGGGTTCCTACGTGGCGAAGTACAGTCTACACGCCATTTACTCTAGAAACGGACATAGTCCTCTTGATTTTGCGGTGGACGTAATGTAATTATAGCCAGCACACGGTTTCCACACCTTGGTATCCATAAAGGGACCTGGCTGAGTCCTAATCAACAAACCGTCAATTGAGTTGATCACATTTCGACCGCCGCAAGACACTCCTCCAGTGTTTTAGATGTTCGAACGTTATGTGCAGCTAACATCGACTCGGACCATTACCTTATTGTAGCCAAGATACGTATGCTGATATTCGTAATAGGCCAAAGCACCCACCCATTTTGAGGAAGTTCAACGTCGAACGGCTACAATCGCAAGAGAACCTTAGAACATTTAGGGCCGCCTCTAATGTACTGGGTTTCAACTCACCCCAATAAAGAAATCCCTGGCTCAATGACAATGCAAACATACAAATCTAGAAAAACAGCGGATGTATAGAGTGACCTTGCAGAAAACAACGAGAGGGGGCCTTACAGGCAGAAAAGAAGGGTAGAACATGGTCTCCTTATAAAAAAGAAGAAAGGGCAGGAGAAGCGCTAGATCGAGGCCTACGAGAGGTGCTACCGGAAGAATAGAGTTCGGAATTTTTTTCAAAAAATAAAGCCAACGTCAAACTTTAAAGCCAAGAAAGAAATCTGTGAGGATGAAGAAGGAAACCGCATAGCAGAACCATACAATCCCACCGTCAGACAGAATGAACTATTCAACCTGAACAAAGAAAGATATCATTTCCGCCCATCTGACCAAGATGAAGTCAAGGCAGCCATTTCCATACTTAAGCCCAGCACATCTGCTGGACCTGATGGCTTAATTGCCGAACTGTTTAAAACAACAGGTGATGTATAGAGCATACATCAACTCATCTCTAAAATATGGGTCGGCGAAAGTATTCCCGACAAATAGAACCTCAGCATTGTTTGTGCGATCGTAAAGAAGTGGGATTCCCTGAGCTATGCAAAGCCTTCTTAACATCGCATATAAAATCTGGTCTGCGTTATTAAGCAAATGCAAAAGACTGCCTGACCAGTCGCTTTAAGTGTGTTTTAGGCCGGGAAAGACAACCATAGTTCAAATTTGCACATTACATCAGATCTTGGGGTGAAAAAACCAAGCAGTTCGAAATCGATATACACTACTTTTACATCGATTTCGAAGCAGCATATAAATAACAGCATCTAGATGAGATGAACTATGTTTAGTTTTGTCATCCAAGCTCATTCGACTGTCCAGGGTGAGAATGGAGAATACATACTGCTTTGTCAAGGGCGGTAATGACCAAAACTGGAAATTTCAATGTCAAAAAAGGACTAGAACAAAGCGAGGCGTTGTCATTTGATTTTTTCTACATCGTTCTTGAAATAATTGTACAAAACTTACAAGTCAACTATAGAGGCACCATTTTTCAAAAGTCTGTTTAGTTAGCCGAATATCCAGACGAAAATGACATGATGAGAACAACACAGCGAGCTTTCAATAGAGTGTTTGCGGTTTAGCTTTCAACGAAGGAAAAATAAAGTATATGCTGTCAACTAAACGGAACACAAGACATCGATGCTTGGCACAAAACATCACATAAGGGAGCTGCAACTTTGAGGTAGTAACCGACCTTGTCTATATCTATATGGTTTTCCAATAGGGACTTGACAACTTTGAATTTAATTTGTGAACGCACTCTTTCACTAATCATCAAACTGTCACTGTCAATTTATTCAGTAAACTCAACATTTTCATCATCGTAAAGTACACTAACGAGCTACATTCTCCGATTGGGTTTTGGAGAAGATGCGCCAAGATGATGAATTTCATCGCAAAATCATCTTCAGTGACGAAGCTCTTTTTGGCACAATGGGTTCGTCAATAAGCAAAATATGCATTATTGGTCGGGTGAAAACCCAAAAAAAAACCCACAAAAATAACTGTTTGGTTCGGTTTGCATGCCGGCGGCATTATTGGGCCATATTTTTTCGTCGACGATAACGATCGTCACATTACTGTGAATGGTCAGCGTTATCGCGCCATGATCACCGATTATTTTTGGCCTGAATTGGAAGATATGGACTTGGACGACATGTGGTTTCAACAAGATGGTGCCAAAAGCCACACAGCACACGCTACAATCGATTTATTGAAGAGTAAGTATGGTGAGCGTGTTATCTCAAGACATGGGCCAGTCGATAGGCCGCCTCGTTCGTGCGATTTAACGCCGCTTGACTATTTTCTGTGGGGCTACGTTAAGTCATTGGTTTATGCCAACACGCCGACGACGTTGGAAGAGCTCCGAGCTGACATTGAACACGAAATAGCGGCCGTTTCGGCCGAAATGTGTGGCCGAGTCGTTGAAAATTGGGTCCAACGAATCGACCGCTGCAAATATCCCCGCGGTGGCCATATGAAAAAATTCGAGTTCCATTCATAAATGCTTTGGTTGTACTTCAAGCCAATAATAAAGCTTTTGAATGTAAAGCCCTCTCTCGAGCAATCAAAAGCCGTTATACAAGACACTGATTATCCCAATCTGGCTTTGCGGCACAGTAGCCTGGACACTCATAATCGGTAGTTTTTGGTTTCAGCACTAAAATCAGATGATATTTCTCAAGAAATGGAAAAAGGAGGAAGGAAGCACTTCTTAATAGTGATAAATCATGTGGACGGCAACGCAATGGACACAAACATAAAAGGACTACGGATCTCATGGATAGTGCATGAACAAATTAGCATTTCCCGGAAAATGGCAACCAGATGGATCACGTAAACAGAGCACAGCTGAAAGGACACATATGGTATACGTGAATGTGTTTATGTTAAAATGGAAGTGAAGGTAATCCTTAACAAGATCCAATAACTCATTGGTTGAACTCCCGAGGTTGAATGAGCTCTCTTTCGTTCTGAATCTTTCTCCATCGACTACATATAGTAAGCAACTTGCGGATCATTAAACGGAAGTTCATACGGAAAGCCTTAACAGAACGGAGGTTTCTAGCACAATCATCGCTATTTTTAATGCTCCTCGTATTTATACTCGTAGAAGTTAAAGATATTGCAATGTAAATAACAAACACTTTTAATGTAAAGTCTAAAGAGGAGTACGACGAGGCTACAGTCTCAGGGAGTAGAGGAATTCTATGGACCATGGCAACGTCCTATGCTGTCCATATCTTTTAAAGCATACCTAAATAATACATTTTATGAATGTGATACCTTTAATGCACGTATAATTATTGAATGCGTAAGTACCTGCGAGATTGGTTTCCTTTTGGCCTGTTTTAACTTTGTGGTAATGATCCGTTTGAGATTACGTACGTTTGAATATCATTTTACTCAAACCAAAATCTTACAATGCTAAAATTACATGCCAATCCATTATGTAAACAAAGACCTTAAAAGTACTCACTCCTATGGTATATGTACAAGTATAAGTATTTTTAAATTTATGCAAACAAAAACAGAAAATTCGTTTTAACGCATTTTTAAAGAAGCACCAACACCGAACTCAAGTACACCGTGCACAATTTTGTTCGTGTTAAGGTCAATTCTGATCATGGCATGGCAATAAAAGCAAAGTTGCAAGATCTGCATTCATAAAGTTAACCTAACCTGTTTGTATCTTAAAACAAAACAAACGAAACAAAAAAAAAATTAAGAAAAGCATATGTTTACTCCAACGCTGGAATGCTTTCTTTCGCAAGTGCGGCGCCAAAATGTTCACTTGCCACAACACTACAAATTGCGAAACATGGCACTCACCGTTTTGCTGAATGAATCACCTTATTACACCCACTGTTATTAGGTTGGATATCAGTATAAGTCGTACGCCCCCTCTAAATGTAAAGCTAATGCATGAATTGGATGTGAATGGAAAAATTCCATCTGTGTTTTGAATGCGACCTACTCTTTTCCCTTCTCTGGCACAGCACCTAAAATAAACTCCGGAACACCTTTGTTTCTTTTTTCATATTATAACTTTTGATACTCTATATAAGAGTACGTATGTATGTGCTTTCATCGGGAGTTAAATGATAATTTTTGCACATTGCCCGAAAAAGTTAGTGCTTTTCGTATTTGTGAAATGATAAGAGAACTTTGCCGCATGTCTAAAGAATGATTAGGTGTTCGGCAGATTACGAGTACACTACATTCTTCGTTTGGTTACTTAATTAAGACCATTTTTGGAGAGAGCTGATTGGCAAAGATGCATTTTCGGATTAGACTAATAGAAGGTCCTGAGAAGAAGAAGGAGAACGGAAAAATCTTGATGGGTTCGACAATGATATCAACATTCAGAGCAGCGGGCATCTTAGATAAACTAAAGATCTGAGGCCGAGATTGAGACAGGATGTTGGTAAAGTGGTAAAGTAAATGACAGCTCTCTTATCCCCGAAGTGGCGAACCTAATGATATCGGAATACCTAGCCGACCATTATGGATTTGCCCCTATTTTTTTTTTTTTTTTTATAATCCAGCGCGCGCACCAAGGGGATATGAATACCCTTTTACTGGTTTTCTCCAGGGCGCAGGCGTGTGGTGTAGTAGTTTGAAACTCAGGTGTATTAGGTTTCGATATTTTTCTCAGAGGTGGTTGTCAAACTGGACGGGACGAGCAAGTGCATCCTCAACCAGTGGGTCTCAGTATGTGCTAGTTGTTAGTTTGTTACATTTAGCCCAGCCAGCAACCACTCCAACATCAGTGTTATGCCTTCATGTCAGAGTTGACGCCGACAGGATTCTCATATAACTACATGCAAATTTTACGAAAAGACTTTTTCAGAGAATTGCCTCGCACGGGACTCGAACCCGCGACCCTCTGCTTGAGGAGTGTATGCATATACCACTACACCACGGCCACCCCGTGGCTCGAGACTGTACTGTTTAAGTAAAAATTAAAAAGCAGCAAACAACATTAGGAATAGACAGACTTACGTTATTCAGGACCCATGCAAAAGAACTAATAACAATGAGCTTCGCATCTGCATGCGGATTTTGAGATCACCTAATAGACCGCATGCAGCCAGCTAAGACTGCTGTATAGGAGCTATAACCGTAAGTCAAGGTGTGGGATGGAATAGGACAAACCAAATTAAGATACACGAGGATACGACATAGATGAGTGCAAAACATTCACACAGTTCAGTGCTTTGACAACTTGGAAGAGGAAGACGAAGAATAAACAGATGAGAAGGCAGAAGCCAGAAGACGGCGGGACGGCAAGCCGTCAACATCATTCTCTTTTTTGCTTTTGTCACTTTGTTTCCATCCTATCAATTAAAAAAAAAAAAGCTTACTTAGACTAAAAGTTATTATCTTAAATCCTAAGCCTGTAAACCAACAAAATTGAGTAAAATTATCTTAAATTAAATCCCATATACATATTGTACATATGTTTATTATAGCGAATTCTATAGATTAGACAAGCAGAGTTGGTTTGTCATTGCAACCATACTTCGGTATAAAGTTTTGAGTTTTCAGCATGCGAGCAGGCGGTTCATGACAACTCGTATAAGGGCAAACTTGACCAACTCAGTCTAATATGAATTTACACTCCCACAGGCGGGAAACAAAACGATATTAGGGACATCTTTTATGAGTTCCTGGACAATGTGTACGAGCAGTGCTCTGTGTTAAAATATTCCTGAGCGATTTTAAAGCAAAACTGAGAAGGGAGGAGATCTTTGCTAATGCTCCTAAAAATCCTGGTATGTGCGATCAGTGACATTACTGTGAAAGCGCCCCCAGAAATGCCGGTTCTGGTGTGAATTTTCACAATCACCCCAATCTAGTTCGAAGAACCAGAGTTGTTCGAACGGTGGAGAAGATAGAGATATGGCTAACTTAGAAGAAACGAGTTCAATATGTTAGAGCTAAAAAAAGAGAGATACCGATATCCGTTGGGTTTAAAGGTTTGCAACTTATAGGAAAGAATCACGATATTTCAGAGTGCATTCGAAAGTTGGCTTAAGGGTATACTAATGAGCCTTCGTAGCGAAACCGTTACTACGGTTGAAGGTTTGAAGGGCTGGAATGTTACTTTTAATTTCATTGAATTACTGGTGGTGAAAAACGATAGAACAAGGTGAGTTTTATAGAACGATTTTGAATCCCAGCAAGTTTAAAGAGGTCTTAGGGGCACTTGACATTTGGGGTCATTTTAGAAATGAAAAAACTGGGCTCTGTTGTCACGAAAAGTTTATTTGAAGGTGTAAAATTGATGACATTAAGACTTGCAGACTGTGGGCGTAAGTTAACCTCAATAGGCAACTATTGGTGAACGGTTTATACTTTATAAAGGAAATTTTCACATATTTCACCAAAATTCGTTGCAATGAACGTCTGCTGATGCCAAATTGTGTGCATCGTTGTCTCGTCGTTGTTCGTGGACTCTCTCAGACGTCTTTGGCCACAGATGTGATATTCTCGGTCGACGGTTTTATTTTCTATGATCACTGTAACCCGGTGATCAGGCAATAGGTACAGAATTTAACATTTTGACTGCATTCAGAGCTAACTTGGTAGTGGTAAGACGGTTCAGTAAGACCTTAAGCGGTCGGCTAATCGGCAGAAATTCAGCCCCAATATTCAGCCACATTGTCCAGTCTCATGAGGGTTGCGTATGTCTTCACTTAGAAGACAGACAACGAGTAGTGAAGTCTAAGATTGTCGTTAATAAAAGTAAACGACAGGACTCCATCCTAAATTAATTTAACAAAATCCGACTTGTTTCCCTTCTTATCTAAAAGTCTATTATACTAAAAAAAACTAAAACCCCAAATTCTGGCCTTCACAACAACAACTACAGAAATTCACTTGGGAATGCATAGCTGCGAATTTTTTTTTTTTTTTAAATAACGTACGATTATAAGTTGTTTGTTCTGTTTTGACAAGAAAACAAAAGTAGTTCAAGAAGAATAGCCTACTCCCGATATCCAAAACTAAGGTTGCTATATATTCCTTAGGTCTATCCCTTTCTCAATGATTGGATGAGTGAGATTTACTTTTGATGGGTTGACGGTTATTAAGCGAATGAACATGCTGATTATAGAAAATAATCTCTTGCTTACTGAAGGCCAAGTCCTTATGGCTCGTTGGGCAGTAATTCGTAATTCCGATGAAACGAAAAAGCGACATGAAGTGATTCTGACCTCCAAAGAGACGAATTCTTAAACCTCTTTACACCCACTTAATAGCAATCAAAACCATGTGCGATAAGACTTGTAAATGCCACTAATATTATCTAACAAGGATGAAGTGTTCGTTACTTCGCTATGTTATATCGCTATTTCCACCAGTAGGTGCTCCTATATACAATACATAGTCAACAAAGCTCCGCAACTTCAAAGTCTCCTTTACATCCATCTTGTTGTGAATGCTAAAATTCTGATGAAACGAAAAAAATAGAAGGAAGCGGGAGGACGAAACATGGGAGAGTAACAATAAGACGACAGACTCCAAGTAAGGAAAAAAAAAAGAGAGAGAGAAAGAGAGAGTAACGTGCGTGTTGTGAAACTAATGAGTCGTGTGAAGGACCTTAAAATAGAAAGACATTATTCAAACAAGTTGTTTTTTATTTTTGAGGACTGGACAAAGTACATAACTCGTGCGTGGGATACTGACCCTCCATCTCGTGTCTATAGTCTATTAAACTCGAACGTAGGCACATAGAGACATGGCTCCCTTCGTATGAGGATGGATAGTTCTCATGAGAATTAGCATTGTCATCAGTCGTGCAGCATTTGTTACTTATCGAGTTTATGTATCATGTCGAAATTATTAAGATTATGAAGAAGTAAAAAATACTATATTTCCAAAAAAATTCATCAAAAATGAAAAATAGCTTTCTTTTCTTTTGACCATTTTTTTAAATTTACATTACGAGTACATTTTAGTTCTTCAAATTATATCTGAAAACAATTCGAAGGCCGACACGTTCTCGGTTTGGCAACAAATACTTTTTAATTTTCAGCACTATCGTGCGCTAACCTAACACCTGCTATCTCTTTTCCTGATATTTGTACATGAACCTCTTGGGTCAGTCTCTAGATTCAGAACCCCAATCGAATGACCAAAATGTTAACTGCTCTGTATGTTATATTCAAATGTGGTGCAATTTCATACAGCAATGATGTTTTGTTAAAAATAAGCTATAATAAAAACAAATTAACTTATCTAAATCCCTAATTATTAGTTGGTAAAGTGCGTTCAAGAGGTGTCCAGTTCATTGATCGATATGATATTCATTTTCATTCATATTACTAAATTATCATACCTCTACTATATTGTTATCTTTTGAAATTTATTTATTTTTTCAAGGTTTTCTGATAAGGCTTTTACGCCCGCTATATACTAGAAGATATTATTTGAAGTTTTTCTATGAAGAACGTCCACTTTTGGGGATTAAACTAACAAAATGACCTAAGGTTATTACATCAGCATCATAGACTATTTACCCTTCCCTCCCAAGGAGGTTTTCTCATATCATAATTATAACATAATAATGACAAATCTCACCCTAGTTCAGAATTGTCTAATTAATGCCTAGAATAACTGATTTTGTCATACTTTGGTCGACAAAAACTTACGTCAGCTCTTTTCTTTCCTTTTTGTACTACTATCTTGGTATTTTGTGGAATGTACAGTAGTGTCCGCTGCATATTTACCATATGTATTGTAGAAAATTTTTGTCTTTTGTTATCTAACTAGCATTTGAAAAAATAACTACGAAATAAAAATACGCTATTATGAAACTAAAAAACCGAAGAGATAAAAAATCGATTTTTAATTAAATAAATTTGGGTGGCAATGACCCAAATAAAGTGACTTTGGAATTAAACTTCTTGTTGGGTGTAAAAATAAAAATGTATTTTTGTATTATAGATTAGTGTTTGTATTCAAGTGGACTTCCACTAAATTACGTTTTGAGGGGCGGTAAAGGCCATCGTCATCTTTTATTCAAGTACACGTAACATAAACAAGCAAAGAATTATGTTATAATAACAATAATTAATATAAAATTGAAATATAAGGTGAAACCGGTTTAATTGCAAACCCTGTTTCAGTTAGATTACAAATAGGATATCTAAAAAACAGGAAAGAATTGAATGGATTTGTGTTGCATTTCATCTCTCATTGTCCCAACAGAAGCAGTTTTTTTTTTTTTTTTTTGCGATTTGGAAAATATTTCATTCTCTCTGCTCTAGCCATGACCGTTTCTTTTCCTTGCTGAACTGAATCTCCCGAATTCGTTACATGACTCAAGCAGCTACATCATTGAATTTTAAATTTTCATACATGCTACCATTCCAGTGACAGCTGACAATTATGCAGTTTAGTAATTATCTAGACATTTTGTCACCTGTTGACATGAGTGTATCTCTGTGATAAGAAGACTGCCGACAGTGTCCCTTTTAAATGATTTTACCGGCGACATATAAAAAAGCAATGCGAATACTTATATAGGGTTTTCCAATAGGGACTTGACAAATTTGAATTTAATTTGTGAACGCACTCTTTTACTAATCATCAAACTGTCACTCTCTATTTATTCAGTAAGCTCAACATTTTCATCATGGTAAAGTACACTAACGAGCAACATCTGCAAATTATAAAAATTTTCTACAGATATTCGGAGTCGCAAAATCATCTTCAGTGACGAAGCTCATTTTTAGCTCAAAGGGTTCGTCAATAAGCAAAATATTCGCTATTGGTGGGGTGAAAACCCACATGTGCTTCATGAATCACCACTTCATCCACAAAAAATAACTGTTTGGTGAGGTTTGCATGCCGGCGGCGTTATTGGGCCATATTTTTTCGTCGACGATAACGATCGTCACATTACTGTGAATGGTCAGCGTTATCGCGCCATGATCACCGATTATTTTTGGCCCGAATTGGAAGATATGGACTTGGACGACATGTGGTTTTAACAGGATGGTGCCATAAGCCACACAGCACACGCTACAATCGATTTATTGAAGAGTAAGTATGGTGAGCGTGTTATCTCAAGACATGGGCCAGTCGATTGGCCGCTTCGTTCGTGCGATTTAACGCCGCTTGACTATTTTCTGTGGGGCTACGTTAAGTCATTGGTTTATGCCAACATGCCGACGACGTTGGAAGAGCTCAGAGCCAACATTGAACGCGAAATAGCAGCCGTTTCGGCCGAAATGTGCAGCCGAGTCGTTGAAAATTGGGTTCAACGAATCGACCGCTGCGAACGTGCCCGCGGTGGCCATATGAACAAAGTCGAGTTCCATTCATAAATGTTTTGATTGTACTTCAAGCAAATAATAAAGTTTTTGAAATATCTCAAATGGTTTGCCTTTTATTTAAAAAAAAAAATTGTCAAGTCGTTATTAAAAAACCCTATATGGTATATAAAGTCTCCGCGGTGTTATGTCACTAGATGGTGTTGGTGTCCATTTATCTGAAAACACTAATCTGAATGTGTCAAACGAACACGTGTTTGAAAGGTGACATGTCAGGCTACATTTTTTGCTACATATGAGTGAAATATCTGAAGAAATACCTCATGTGATGCTTTTTTACTTTAAAAAAAGTAAAAACGCTGCAAAAACATGCTGAAAAATTTGTGCAGCTTACGGGGAGAATGCTGTGAGTGAATGCCGGACCCAGGAGTGGTTTATTCGATTCCGTTCCGGAAATTTCGATGGAAAAGATGCACCTCGCACTGGTCGGACTGTCACTGAAAAAGTCAATACAATTTTGCAACTGATGGAAAAAGACCGGCACGGAAGCTATCTGGAGATAGCGGAGGCAATAAACATCAACCGTATGACAGTTTGAAATCATTTAAAATGAGCAAGCTCGATCTTTGGGTGCAACATGAATTAACGCAAAGAGATTTAATTGACCGAATAACGTAGCGAAATGGAACCATTTTTGAAGCGATTCATTACGGGCAATGAAAAATGGATTAAATACGAGAATATCCTATGCAAGCGATCATGGTCAAAGGCCGGTGACCGGTCACAAACGACTTCAAAGCTTGGATTGATGGCAAACAAGGTTATGTTGAGTGTCTGATGGGATTGGAAGAGAATTGTCTATTATGAGCTGCTAGAATGTGGATAAATTGTCAATTCGATCCTCTAATGTGCACAAATCGATCGTTTGAATGAAGATTTCAAGAAAGAGCGACCAGAATTGGACAACAGAAAGGGAGTTGTCTTCCATCATGACAATGCTAGGCCACACACATCTTTGATGACCCGGAATCCATTCACGGAGCTTGGTTGGGAAATTCTGATGCATCCACCGTATAGTCCAGACCTTACACCCTCTGGTTACCATTTGTTTCGGTCTTTGCAAAACTCTTTTGATGGTAAAAAAGTGGCCGACCGAAGAGTCGCTGAAAATCACTTGGCCAAGGTTTTCGCTGATAAACCACAGAAGTTCTACACCGATGAAATTATGAAGCTACCTAAGGAAAGAAAGCAATAAAAATCACAAAAATAATAGTTTTCCACATTTTAAAAAAAAAATAAAATTAAGGACACATTGAAAAACAATGGTTTGGGGGTTTTGTATTAAAACTGAAATTGAATACTGAATGAACAAGTATCCGAATAGAAAAATGTATCTTAACTTAAGCGCCACTCATAGTAAAGTTCAATTTCTTCCAATATAACAAGAAAAATGAAATAATAAATTTATTTATTGCCGAAGCAAAAATTTTTAGAACTGGTCCAAGTTTCAGATCTAAATTTGTGAAAAAATTGTCATTGCCAATGAGAATGCGATTGATCATATTAACAATGGAAAAGGAATGCCACAACGCTTTAGTTTTATGTTACGTTTACTTCTGATTATTTAAACATTGGAACACAAATCGTATTGATAAATATCCAAACCTTCTTTATCATGATAATCCATCTCAATTAAAATCAAAATCACATCTATGTAAATCTTATTTCGAATAATTATGATACTAAATAGTCTAAGTTACTCGTATACTTTCATTAGGTGCTTCGGAGTTTATTGCACAAATAATAATGATCTAAGCCCACAAGTTATGAACGATACATCTCTCTAACCCAAGGAGTTCAAAGGCTACGAATATTTGTTTAACAAATATGTGTTTTACTCGTTTGAATTAAGTATCTATTTGTTCAAAGTAAAGAGCTAATATTGAAGTAAGACGAAACGCAACATTACCTTCACCTTCCGATATGTGGTACCCGATAAGTACTTACGAGTTTTTTAGTTGTCTTGCTATCGAAAGCTGTTTCCTTTCAATAAGTAAAAATATTTGTAAAGAAAGGGTTTATGGAAGTGAATTCGGGCACCTGAAGTAAAAGAATTGCAACCTAGCATAAAAATCTTCGCTCTAATATTTCTATAATCAATTTCTCACTGTAAATTAAGTATTTGTTTTGTCAAGTATAGAGCTCAAGTATATTAAAAATTCGATCAAATAAGATATTAGCTGGTATCGATTTATGGATGTGTATTGGTGTAACTTTGACCACACAATTATTTTAATTTATCATGGAAGCCACCAGATAATCATCTCGTACAACCGGAATAAACCTGCTAAACTTATAATTGCGAGTGTTTAGCAAGAAGAAAGTAGCAACATTATAATACTCTGTTGCAAATAAAATGAAAATGATCACTTTAATTAACGTGATCAACGATGGCATTATAAGTCAGAGTGTCATATAAAGAGCTCCTTCGAAGATTAGGTCAAGAAAAATTTTTTATTCGGTGCATGACGATAAATGAATGCTTATAAGGTCAACGGTGAATGTCAAATCCCCCAAAGGGGTTATTTGCTCCGGATAAACAAGGCCCTTTTACCCAATGGGCTTGACTAACCAGACCACGTAAGAACCACACAACAAAGAATAACAATAAACAATAAATACAGATTTATTATTGCTACCAGACTTAAGCTAGAAGTCTTGAGATTTCGGCATGAGACAGAGCACCTTATGACAATATCATTGTAGCTAGCACGCGTTTCTCGCATAGAAGGCTCTTAATTAATCAATTGATGATTGATCACACCGCAATTGACGCAGGCCCTCTTCTAAATTGAAGATTTGCCTAACGTTCTGATGAGCAAGTATTGACTCGGTTTACTATCGCATTGTAGCTAGGGTATGGTTGCGGATATTCCGAGCACATCACAGATAACAAAATGCTGTGAGGACCACCAAAGTGCGAGTAGAACATATTAATGTTACGAAGTCTGAAAAGGTTAACAGGGGAAAGTATGGCAGACGATGTCGAAGATACGAAATGACCATTTCCTCCACCATTCTGGGTGTCGTTAACCAATTCCATTCTCTGATATCTGTTTATAAGTATCGCGCGAAAGTGAGTCTACTGGTCAATGTCAAACTCTAACCATTCCATTCCTGCTCAATCGCACAGAAGCATGGACTTTCTCAAGAAATGATGATTTTAACGGAATAATTCTTCACATAATTTTCGGTATCCGCCGCCTCCTGACTGGTGGCACACGTCGGCCCTTTTGACAAAATTTTCGATGAAAATTTGGCATGTTTAATTCATTAAATTCACAATGATGAAATTAAGCCGACACTCTGTCAAAATGTCACATTGACACAAATGTGAAAATGTGTGCCATCAGTCACGAGGTGACCATTTATCGGATATTGTGTTCCATACATAGCCTCCATGTATGTATATATTCTTTATTAAAATAAAAACATTAAAACATTTCAAATAAGCAGTGCGGTCTTAATGGGACACCCGATGCAATGACTACGATGACTGTGACATGTTGAGCAGAAAAACATTACCGCTCTGGCAGAAGGATGATGCAGCAAAGGACGACTTCGGGTATAACGCGCACATGTGGAAAGTGACATGAACTAACTGGTGGTGTGTAATTGGAGGCAGCTAGCTTCTGATCGAGCTGGATAAAGAGGCGTTTTGCTAATAATAATAATAATAATATGACTAACAAAGTAAAGCTCGAAATAAAGGGAGAGTGCTCGTATGACGCTAACTCGAATTTCGAGGACCGGCTCAAAACCGGGAAATCATTCAGGCTTAAAACACTTAGAAAATCTGGCACCTTCAAGAGTCCAGAGTACATACTCTCAGTCTTATGATCGAAACTCACATTAGGTTATACACATTGGGTTATAGAACTCAATATATTTGGTACTTATCTGTTTCTACTGTTTCTACTTATCTATTCTGACAACGGATAAAGGTATTAACTACACTTTTGTTGTAAAAAGGTATGAAGAATCTGCTCTCAAAAGAGAAGAGAGAGCAGACTCTGACATTTAGTTTGCATTCTTAACCCTTGACACATAGTGAGAGCTACTTTTATACTGAAAATCAGTAATAATCAACGAAGCACAAAGAAGATGGTATCTTTTCCTGTTACGCTTTCAAAGATGCATTAAAGTCACGGAGGACGATTTTTAAATCATGCTTTCAGTGACTTCTAAGTTTGGAGTTTGAGACTAATGTTTCTTCAGGGACAGATACTTATTTAAGGTGGGAAGGTTTTTAACCCCACGAACAGCATCTATCCTGGAAGGTCAGTAACCATATCGCCATCTTTTTCCTAACGCTCCCACGATGTTTAAAAAAAAAAAAAAAACGCATTAAAGCGCAATCTGCCTTTATTTACGTAAAGTCAGATTCTGCAAACTTGTACGATTTTTGGATACCTATTCTGAAGGCACTGCGAGTAGGTGATAGTGATATTTTTCTTTGAAAATGAGAAAAAAAAAAAAATGGCCTTGTGATAAATTACATAAGTGGAAAGATACGTTAACCAGCTCACAGTATCACATTGGAGACAGTTAGAAATCTGTGAGGTCTCATCGAAGGACAGTTTGTGTTATTAAATCGTTCGAAGATACATCATAAATATAATTATATCACGTGTGATCCATTTAAATGTGGAATTTTTCGGAATGATCAAGTACAGTATTGTTGTCAAGTATTTTATTATCTTCTATCTACATACGTGCGTTTGTATTATAACGAGTACTTTGAATACTCAAAAACATTTTCAATGTCGATTCAAACAAAGTTAAGAGTGTTCGTATCAACAACTACTTAACTGGACCTAATAACCCAGCACTGGAACTACTTTATCTGTAACCTCTAGTGCAAAGAGTGTAGATATGTATGTATACAATATTAATAATGTTTGATGACCAGCAGAAACCTAAAGTACTTTCCAACCAAATAAACAATAAAACTGAGGTGTGTGTCATTAAAGTTTGACGTCAAGGAGGCTTGACTGTTAAAGCAATTTTATCTAGCACATTTTAGAATAGACATTTATCACTATTTTCTCTTATGTTAGACAAATACTAGTACCTTGATATGAATATAAGTGGGGTCATGTAGTTCTATATTTATGTGGAAATAAATTATTTGTTTTAAAGGTTATTAACCGTCTAGTTCATCATTTAGAATCGTTACTCGCCTTTTAGTACTTTTAAATTAACTTACTCGTGCATACGAATATGTACATAGATGGCGCTTCAGGTTCGGAATGAATTTTGGAGGTTCAGTCATTGGCTAGACCTTTAAAGTTAGACACGCCCTTGAAGTATATTTTCACTTCTGTGCATCAGCTATGATGCGATTTGCCTCTACTGCGCTGCCTGTCTGA